>CM041294.1:41935735-43308235 GCA_023052935.1 Piezodorus guildinii
AAGTCCTTTAAGACTAAAATTATAATGTAAATTTAATGATCGGAACAGTGTGGTCATTAAAATATCAATAGCTAAACTCAAATAGTAAATAGAAGTAAGAACTAGGTACATATTTACAGACCAAGCTATTAACATAAAGTAAATTAACAAAAATAGATAAATTATAATAGATAATTAAAATAAGACAACAAACAAAGCAAAATTATTATTTCTGCCTTCAGCACTGTCAGAAAGACAGGATCTTTGGAAGATATAGCTAGGGAGCTGAGTTATTATTCCCGGATAAATTTGTTTAGATTTTTATTGCCTTAGGCCCTTTCTTACAGACAAAATAATAATTTTTACACTAATAAATGTGACAAAAAAATTATTAAACAAACATGTATAACAATTTTTTTTCTTTTTTAAATAAGAAAACGTAAATCAGAAAATATTTTAAATTATACAAAAAAAATTGATATATTTAAAAAAAAAATAAATAAAAACTGATGGAAGAGATTAAGGAAAACAAATAAATAAAGTGAAAGGAACAAAGGGATATTGGGAAGGGAAAGGAAACATAGAAGTTTGCTCTGAGCTTCAAGGCGCGCTCGACGAAAATGCACCCAAGAATAGTCGAATTCAAGCCTTACGGAAAGAGGAACAAAACTTGACTTCCACCGGTAGGCGGTTGAGCTCTCTCGCTGCCGCGGCGTGGAAAGAATTCCTCGAAGGCTTCGGTTCTGCAAGCAGGTTATCGGAATACGCCCTGCAACATCTCGCTCCGTACTTTAACTAATTCAGGTCTTAGGCTTTCTGGAACACCGGAATCTAGAACTTAGCTAGGCACTTTAGATTAAGGCTGCGATATTCTTTTGCCCAAAGCCAACCTAATCCACTTATAAGTGGACTTATGTGCTCATTCCTTTAAATACCAAAGATAAATCGAATACCTGCGTTGAGAGCTCTCTGGATTCTGCCGTCCTCAGCTTCCAATATATCTATATATAGTGGACGTAGTAGAGGAAGGAAGATAAGAAATACTGACATCTGTAACGAGGATAGATCCACCTTAACTTGGCGTGACACAAGGTTATATGCATGTCTCTAGTGATCCTGGATACAAATCGTATTGCAAGATTTATAATGTTTTTTATTTTACTAGTTTTCTTCGATTTTACTGAAAATCCGCTGTACACAGCCAAAGTGATTTTACAAGTATCGAATGGTACGAAAAGATGAATAAGACTTTTTGATAAAAAACAAAAAGAAGATATTTACAGCATTTCCAGGTCAATTTTATTCTTTTCGAATAGAGAGTTCACTTTTGTTGCCCAACTGTTGGTTGTTATAAGTCCGTACTTTAAAACCGTAATCCTGCATTATTTGGCGGACGACCTAATATTGGGTTGTTTCACATGAAATGTCCGTTTTTATAGTTTCTGAAATACATAAAGGATTTTGCAGACCTCTGTTGTTTTCTTTCGAATGTTTTCATATTTAAAGGAAACAGTTACTAATCCTCTAACTTTGTATTATAAACATTAGCTTCCCAATCAATTACCCACTTTTTAGTATACCCCCAAATATGAACATGGAAAAAGGCGATTTTCGAGTATTATTTTTGTACGAGTTTAAACTCTACCATTCAGCAGCTAAGGCCGCTAGAAATATTGCAAGGCGTTTGGGGAAGGGAGTGTTAATGAACAGACCATTCGCCGTTGGTTTGCTAAGTTTTCAGCTGGGGATACCGACTTGGAAAACTTGCCTCGAGGAAGACCTCCGTCCGCAATAGACAACGATGTCCTCAAACATACAGTAGAAGGAAACCCCTAAAAAACAGTTAAAGGACTCTCAGCACAACTAACTGCAAGTGCATCTACCGTTTCCAGACATTTAAAGTGTATTGGGAAAGTAAAAAAGCTCGATACATGGATACCTCATGATCTCACTGAGCGGCATGTTTCAAAACATACCGTGCAAAAATTGAAAGAACTGGGCTACGAAGTTCTTCCTCACCCACCATATTCTCCCGACTTTTCTCCAACAGATTACCACCTGTTCAGGAATTTAGTGCGTTTTCACATTTTGTTTCACTTTAAAGCTCAGTTTTTCAGATCGGGGATATAAAAGTTGGTGCCACGTTGGGAAAAATGTGTAGAAAAAGAAGTTAAATACTTCGAATAAAATTATCTTGTTTTCATATCGTATTTTTAATAAAAATCCTTTACCTTGAAAACGGGCATTTCATGTGACACAACCCAATAGTAAGGTTCTTTACAGAAATGTCATTATATCTGTGTTCTGGTTAAATGGCATTTCAAAATAAATAATTTTGATTGGACGGGGCAGACGAAGAGCCGTGCAGAGCCCGGAAGCTGGCGGCGAGGATACCAGCTGACGAACTAAGATCGATACCTATTAGCCTCGATAGGCGTAATTTAACCCTAACCCCTTCATCCGGCTAGCACTTTAATTGGCTTTTAATCACAGCCGGCCTCCACATATTTACCTTTCCTGTCTCTCGTCAACAAAAGCTATTGCTTGATTAATAATTGATAATAATCCTTTTAAAGATGAACTTTATATTGAGTCCCTACGCCACGGAAAATAGTTAATTATACTTGAACGCAGTTAACCATAAAAAATTTAAATGCACATGGCTTTGAGATGTAGCGTGGTAGGATATTTGGCACTCACAAAGGAAAAAGATAAAAAAATTGGTGCGGACAACACACGATTTACACTTAAATACACTTGAAGTTACAACAAGTTTTAAGTTCATTAAAATAATACGATTTAGATTAAATAACATTACAATATTAGATTTTTACTTTTAGTTACCTTAGTTCAAATAACCAAATCCCGCAAAACGTTCTGTGTGTGTGGTAAGTCCAGCACTATAACGAAAATGTGCACAAAACTGTAATTTCATATTTAATATACACTTGAGATGTTACTGCAAATTTTTCACTAAAAGCGGCTGACCGGAAGTGCTACTTAATACCATGAAGTTTGCACCTTTTTTACGATTTTCTCAAAAACGGTTATAAAGATTTTGATTAACACGTTCACGCCGAGTTGAATATCTACGTTTTTTCCGCATCAGGCGGGTCTGTCTTAGCTGTTGTATATGCTTCGTGGGGCGGGGAGACGCTCTTGCAAGTTCCAACTTGTTTATTGCCAGATCAAACAGTTCCAGGCTTCTAAAGCGCTAAATGCGAGATTGTAATAGTTTTGACATACACATATGACGTGAAGGAGTAATTATGGGAATACTTAAAAAAATATTCTTATATTATTTTTTATTATTAAAAATGATTCTTATGTAATTATTATTATATATTATATTCTTATACATTATTTTGGAATAAAAATGTGAAAAGAAGTCACGCATATCTTAATGAATTCTTCAATAAGAGTACTCAAGTGAGATTTCGTTACTAGCCTTCGACAAAAAAGTTATTTACACATAACTTAGCAATAGCTCTCCCGAATCCATTCGAAAACGAAAGTTAAATAAGCGAATCTCTAGGCCTGAATCTGATGGGTTCATATTCTAATTAAGTGTGTCCTGGAATTTTTTTCAAACATTCTTTAACAGTATCTGAAACTGTAAGCCAGTCCAAGTTTTTCCAAGATTTGCCAGAAAAGTTTGGATAAATGACAAAATTCTTTGGATACTGGAGGTTTTAGCTGAGCTCCATAGCTCTATAACGCATGTTCATAAAGGTTTGGTAGTTATTTTGATGTTTAAGGATAATTTTGATCGTTTGTTAAGTAGCCTGGATAATAGTCCAAATCGTTTGCTCACCGTTTTCTATTAAGTCTAATGTGGGCCCTTATATAATATTTGGAATTTTAATTAACTTGAAATTGAAATAGGAATTATTTTGCTTTGATGAAAAGGTTTAATTTAGTTAAAATAATATATAATAAAAATTATATTTTATCACATTAAATTTCATCACTCTGCATTCATTCTCTTATTCTATTTCGTAGAAAGTTTTATTTCAAAAATCTTTAGCATTGTGGTAAATTTATATACTGTTTTCGGAGAAAAAAAAAATGATGCGCGCATAACACGACTTTAACTTATTTTGTTAAAATCAATATCTGAAGTTACGCAAAAAGATCGGTCTTGTTATTTATTTAGTGTACAATACAGTAAATCCCAATTTTCGATTTTGAAAAGCGTATAAGTACGATTCACTTATCTTCAGCTCAAAAACCATCGACATTTTGTAGTTTTTTTTTTTTTTTTTTTTTTTTTTCCGATGGTAGATTTAATTTAAAAGTTGCCAACACTTAAGTATCAAACTTTTTTTTTCCAACAGCATCAAATCTTTTAAAATGGAAAATTATTGACAAATGTTAAAAACATGCACTTCTTTTTGATTTTTGCGATAATCTGCGACATAGCCCAAAAAAACATATACAAATATTGAAGAACTTAAAATATATTATTGCTTTTGTAGAAAATGTATTTTAACAACCTTAACAAGGAAGTTAAGAAGCCTTAATTATAAGGTGTATTTTTACTTTCACCTACCTATTTTATATAAAAAAGTTTCGAAAGAGATGCTAGTATATTTCTTTACTATCACTTTACTAATCATTTTAATAGAATGAAAAATGTATTTATTTCTGAGTATGGCCGTTTTTTTGTCCTTTATAACTCTATTATATATAACTTGTAATAAAATATTACATTCGTTTTAATATATATAAATTCAGATCATTTAGCTAATTATTTTTGTATTTTACAGGTAAAGCAAGAAGGGGCCGAGGGTTTGGTTTGTCACAACAACCAAAACGCACGGACGCTGCCGATATGGTAAGTACAGTTTTCTCCTTTCTTATTTTTGTCGTTCTGTCGGGGGGAAGAGGAGAAGGGGAATAGATGTTTGTTTATATAGCAAATTTCTCTCCTAAATTTTAATTTTGAACAAAACAAGAAATATATAAAAGAGAAAGTAATAAAAAATTAATTTAATAATTCGCAAAAATAAAAAAAAGAAAATTAAGAAAAAATAATAATAGCAAAGCAAATAAATCTATCATAAAAGTAATATGTAAAATAAAACTCCCACAAATCGATACAGAAACGTAGTGTAATTCATTAAATAAATTGCCTCAAAATTTGAACTAGACAATAGAAAAATGTATAGTTAATGAATATTTGATTGGTTTCGGTATTGTATTAATAATATTATTAATATATTGCTTTATTGAGATATAATGCAATCTGCCACTATCTAGGGCGATAAATATTAGAGCTAAAAGAGGTCTTTCATTCCATATGTAGAGAGTAAAACAAAAAAAATAATATAAAAAAAAAAGTAAATTTATATTACAAATGCATATAAAATAAAATAAATGAAATCTTGGCCACATTCATACCTATATACAATATTTACTTACTGCCCATGGGAACTCCGAATCGAACCCCTACACCCAGAAGTGGATGGCGAAGCACAAAACAAGGAGTTCCCAGCGCTTCTCAGTCAGCCCAGTGTCACCACACTCAGGCATGAGCGGCATGTTATTAAAAATATATTTTCACGTAAAGGGAGGAAACTTTTCATCAAATTCAGTTAACCAGAAGAGCCGCTTCATACCATGCAATTTGCACGTTTTTACGATTTTCTCAAAAATGGTGCTAAACCCGATATATCGATGTATAATTTAATGTGCTTTAATATGATGTAGGTTTCTCTCTGATTGAAATAGTATAACAGGGCTTAAATGCCGATAGTTTAAATTTTCTTTCTGTAAAGTATCTTTAATTTTGTAGAAATTAAATAACTAACCATTTCATGTGTTAGCATTGATGAAAAAACGCTAAATAGATGGATGAATTTGATAATCAACTGAAAGAGAAAAGTGCAAAACTATTTTAGTATAATTTATTTTTATTGTATAAGAACTGTAATATATATATATATATATATATATATATATATATATATATATATATATATATATATATATATTAGATAATAATATAATAGATTCTTTAATAAAACACATGTTTCTATCGAAAATCAATTTAATTAATACTTTCATCTCTAACGGTATTTAAGAATTCCATGATTGATTTTAACAACGAAAGTAAGTGAAAATCATATGTTGCGCACACCAGATATTTTTATATTGCACTCTTAACGGTGGCTGTTTACTTTCACATACGATATGATATATCACATATGAAATATATAGTAAGGGAGTGTATTGCGATCGTGAAATGTTTCGAGTTCCAGATTTAAACGGTAACTAAATCACCAAGTTCCGCAAACAGTGTGTGTGTGTGAGTCCGTGTGGGTGTGTGTGTGTGTGGGAGGTCTAGCGCGAAAAGGAAATGTCTTACGAATGTGCTTTATATCAATCATTTTGCACTTTTTAACGATTTTCTCCAAAACGGTTCTAATGATTTCGATTAAATTTGCTTAATCGATGAGAAATTTAACGGGCCTTAATACCATACAGGTTTCATTTTGATGAACATAGTCTGACATGATTTAAATGCCGATATTTAACATTTTCTTCCTCTAAAGTATCTTTTTATTTAATAGATTTAAAAAAAAATTAACCATATCATCCATCTTATTAGGATTGCTAAAAAATGGATAAATATGTAAGACGAACGAATATCCAACTATTGGAGAAAAGAGCAAAAATCCTTTTTCATGCAATTTTTATGGTTTTGAACCTGATAACAGTACATAAAAATAGATATATAATATACGGTTGGAAAGCTAACAATTTTAGAAAAAAATGTAATATTATACAAACAGTTGTAAAAAGGCAATGTAAAGTGCCAAATAGGCCATAAAATTATTACTGATAATTATACCTAACGATATGGTGTTGCTCTATTATTTAATCTAAATCATATGTTTCCCACAGAACTGAATAAACATTCATTAACTATAATTTTTAAATTTAAGTTTATTTAACGGAGTTGAGCTTTGGAGCTCGACTAAAGCCTTATCCAATCTTTACAATCCAAAATCCTTGGATACAAATAAACTTATCCATAAAGACCTAAATGTTCCATTTGTTGCTGGTCTGGCCCGAACCAAATATCACTCCTTCCATAACAAACTCCTCACCCACTAGTTTCAATGCTTGCTTCCTCTTCGATACCTGACAATCCTCCGAGGCGTCTAAAAAAAGATGGTCTTGAGACCTTCTATTTTAGAATAGTCACAGGAGCGCTACCAATGGGTACCAGTCTTTTTTTATGTAATTTTTCTTTTATGATATTTACTTGTTGTATTAAGAAGTAAAGTTGTAAATTTCAATAAATAATGTTAAAAATAAATATAAAAGTTCATTTAATAGTTTTTAAATTGATTTTAATTAATAAATAATAATGTATATACAAATATTCTAAGTCGTGTGTAGCACGCAACAGATTTTTAAATATAAAATCTTTAGAAAGAAATTTAAAATTATTTCTTTAATTATGATTACAATTTTGAATTTAAAACAATAAAATACAACTGCACCCTTTAGTAGGATCGAAGGGCTGTATTGGAAATTTGCATTATTTTAAATAAATATTTTATCTGACCGACCGTTAGAGGAATAAAATTAACAATATTAAATATGGCCATTTTTAATATTTATCTGCAATATTTATTAAAACGGTTTTTTTTATTTTTTTTATAGCTGTTCTCAGAATTGTATTTTGTTACTTATGTTAAGTAGAAAGCTGAAGGTTGACATATTTAGGACATGGGGTGAAGAGAAGGACGGCGGAAGAATAGGGCAGGAGGACATACATTATTGATGCTCCGGACAGGTCGTAAAAGATATTTTCATTCCGATGGACCCGTATCCCATAGCCCTGTATATCTTGAACCAATTCGCAAAACCTTCGCTCTATTACAGTATAAGCCTTTTCGTTTTTTATAAACATTCCCAAGATTACTATTCTACTACTCTAACATGTATGACTAATATAAGACGGGCCAAAAAATATTCATTTCAAAAAATGATATATTTATTAGTGCGACAGATTCGGTGGACCGAAATTCTCATTTCCAGTGTTACAAACAATACAAATGTTCTATAAAAAGGAGTCGAGTTTGCCTTTTTTTTTTTAATTCTGAAAGATGCTTACGAGCTCCTAATTACACAATGAGGTTTTTCTAAAATTCTAAAACTTAACAGTCCAGTAGTATTCTCATAAATGAAATTACGGATGATTCTACGATTCAAGAAAAGGCAGGACTTAAAAATACAGCCACTCAAAAACTATTTTGAAATGGTTTAAACAGAAACAAATTCTACTTATTTAACTTCTTTTTTTTTAAAGGCTAGTTTATGATAGATCGGCAGTTACCAAACATAAATCTTTTGTTTTACCATCACATCCGAATAAAAAGTAAAATAGGTTGAAAATTTCATCTTCATCGACAAAATCCTTCCCAGTTCTGGATTTGACTGAATGATAAATGCCATTCATTCATCATCTTATATGTATATATAAGATATACGTATGTAATTATAATTATATATATAAATAATTTGGTTGTATCTAGATTTCCTAGGGGTGGTTAGAGCCTTTAAAAATTAGGTGATAAGAGCCTTTGGTGAAGTAAATATCAGGAAATATAACCTCTAAATATTTTCAAAAGCTCAAATGTTTGATAATTTTTACACTTAATGTACATTTTCCAGCAAAGTGGTTTATGTTTGTTTGTTTATTTACTTAACGTCACTTTATGCTGCTGTGGCTAATCGGACGATGCTACAGTGGGAGTCCTAAAATTTGCTTATTCAGGTTCTATTAGGATAGGGATCTTTAACGAGTACCTGACATCGCACAGGCTCGGGACCATCTTTTAACGTCCCTTCCGAAGGACGCCATAACTAAGGATTTTTTACTCCCATTAAAAAATCCTAGGACCACCTGCGGGTTTGACCCCGTGACCTTTGGCATAGGAGGTTGTTATGCTAACCACCCAGCTACAAGTGATCCCCAAAGTGGTTTATATTAATAACATATAAGAGATCACCTGAAGCACAGTGGTTAGCATAACTGCCTTCTATGCCAAAGGTCAGGAGTTTTGGCTGAGTTGGTTGATCATAAGGACGTTCTGGGATTTTATTGGGATTTTCAGGAGGGAGTTGTTACCGTAAGGGTAGATTATGGGGAGTGGTCGGTTGACGGGAAGATTGTGGTTTAGGACGGGAGGACGGAGGGTTGAATTGAGAGTTCGGAGGCGCCTGACTCCTGACTGAGTATGTTGCTTCTTGATAGTAGTGACCTGGGGAGAGATTTCCTTGTCTTCTCAGTAGGAACTCTGACTGCAGATGTGGTCGGCGAGGTGATGATATTGGCAGGTTGCTGAATTAAAGGAAAATCAGACAAATTATTCAACTATGGCACCTTAGGACTGTTTTGACAGGTATGTTTTCAGCTGTTTTGACAGGTATGTTTTGAGATCTCTGGCGAAGCAGGCTTTTGTAAACGATGCACAGAATTATTAGTAAAAGCAGAAGGTGTGAAAGAGAATGGTAGGGCGGTTGACGTGGACGGCACCGGAGACTCAAGTTGGTTGGCTGCAATGGTGCTGCGAGTTTTTGGTGGAGAAGAATTGATTTTGACGGTTGTTAGGACTTTATTTTATTTTATTTTTCTTTGTTTGGCGAATTACCGCCAGACCCAGTGTTGTTCCTGTGGCTTTTCTGGCGTTGAGTTAAATACTGGGAATCTGATTCGCTTATCTCTGAGAAAGGCGTTTCTTCCCCTGATTCATCATAAGATAGAGTCTTATCTAAATCCATGATGAATACAATAGAAAAAAAAATATAATATAAGTTATATAGACTTATATAAATTACTAATAATAGAAAATAAAAAGATTTTAAACTATTTACTTAAAACTAAACTATTTACAATATATACATAGATAACGAAGATTCTGATTAAGTAAAATAAAAATAAAGTCTTAGAAAAAGAGAAAAAAAAAACACATACAAAAAAAGTCTTAGAGGAAGAAAAATTTAAGTTTATAAAGAGGTCTAGGTTACGAAGTCGTAAATGACAACATAGCCGACCGAGACCTTGTAAACAAAGAAGAGGATTATTAAGTCCTAGCCTAGGCGTTATCTCCAGTCTAGGACGGCCACCAGTCTATTACTGTCTATCGAACTAATTGCCACTCACCTCTTGATATGTGTTCGTTAAAGTGTGTATTAGTACAACTACTCACGATTTACAAAGTTTGAAGCATTTTAAATCGGTATCACGTGGATGAGAAGGAAACTAACAACGCGTAAGTAGAACTGAGCCAGCGGCCATTTTAGATAACACTTCAAAACTTTTTTTGATTTAGAGGGATGAATTTCTACAAAATTACGAGGATTAGAAAGATTTCTCTAACACATGCTTTCAGCCACGAAACCGGCTTAAAACGGCTGCGACACTAAAAGTATCAGCCAAAAAATATTTTATATACCGTTTTATTTTCAGAAAAGGAGAGAAAATAATTGAAAAAAAAATATTAAAATCGAAATTGTTGAGCGGAAATATTAATAAAAATTTCGAATGGACGATTTAAAATAGATAAAAATATAAAATTAAATAAAAAATATATATGGGTCAATGCAGATCTTTATTGATTTTTACAACTGTATATACACAAAGGAACAAGATACCATCATCAATTATATTCAATCAAAAATTCATTTATATTTTTCCTAAATGTACTTTAATGACTTTTATATAAAATATATTGTAAACATTAGAAATAAAATTTAAATAGGGCATATGTTTATAAAGAAATAATGAATAGACTTCATCTTTCTCCTCCCCTCAAAATTATTTAAAAACCCAAAACGGTGGAAAATTCTTAGGCCACGATTCTGTTTGAAACTACAAAAATTTGGGCAAAATATTTTAATTAAGAAGTAAATAAATTAAAAACTAATGCTGGTATTGGTCAGTATCTTTTAATTTAAGAAAATTATATTTTATTCGTAAACCTCAAAGTTTTGATATAAAAAATAAAATAGTTATGGGTGAATATTAAATTCAGTATTCGCAAATCAAAGGATATAAACAGATAATATTTATAAAAATTTAAACATTACAATATTTTTTTATCTTACTCCATAACTTAACATATTGTTTGTTTAATACTGAAACACAGGTATGTTTAAATGACGATACTTAACAACCTTCAGGACAATGATAATAATCTGTAATCTGAAAAAAAATACCTTTTCTTATGTATGCTGGTCAATTCAAACTAACCACTTTCTTATAAGTACAAAATACTTATAACCTAATGCTACCACTAATCCAAAATAAATGATCAGCAGTTATTATGTCATATGTTTTAATGATTAATGAAATTAAATAAAATTAACAACAAATCCTTGTATTATATTCTTATCTAAAGGCTTATCAAAATTTTTCAAAATTTCTGAAATTATAAATGGAAGAAAAAGACCCCTCAACGGAGCTGCCTCCAGAAATCGCGTGCATCCACAGGAAATGGAACGTACGGTCAGTTGCTTACCGTACTTTGATTACTCACTTTCAAAAACTGCATCCCTCTTCGGATGATTGGGGCCTTTATAAGAATGTGATATCCAATATCGCTGCAGAGAGCTTCCCTGCCATCAGAGAACAAGCTCTGGAAGCAGTGTTCCAATTCGTCCAAAAGTGCGATACTGCTCAAAAAATATCCACTGAAGTTATCCACTCATTGCTCGATACGATCCCGAACAACACTAAACCTCGTGCTAAGCATTTGCTCGAACAAATCGTACTTCAATACGTCGAAATCGGTAGCTCCAGAGATGTCATCGAGGAATTGCTAAGAACAGCTTTAATAAATCAAGTGGCTAATGTAGCTACGACTTGTATCGAGATTATAACAAAAATACTATCAGTATTTGGTCCAACTGCAATAGATCTTGCGTATGTTTTAGAAACCCTTCCATACCTGCAAGAAGCAGAGGAATTAGAATTCAGATCTGCAACTAAGGCTTTGATTTTAGAAATTTACCGTTGGCAAGGAAAAGATAGCATAAAAAACGTAGGACAAATCCTTAATCCTGCCGATTTGAAAGATGTCTTGAAGAAGTATGACGATGCGAAAAAACACAGCACAATTGAAACCCACAAGACATGTACGAAATAATAAACATATTACACACGATTCTAGTAGAAGTGATAATGCTATATCAGATCAGGAAACAGACTTGTTGAAACAAATAACTGATGAGTTTTTCAGAAAATTAGAATCACCTGAATGGACTGAAAGGAGAGACGCGCTAATGGAGCTTCGAATGGTACTTGAGAGCTCGTATAGGCTTCGGCCTGATAACTATGAGCCTCTTTTGGCGGCCTTGAAGAAGGTCATCACTGAGGACCAGTGTGTCATTGTAGTCGGTTTGGCGATTGTCACGGTCACGGGGATAGCCAAGGGCCTTCGGCAGCAGTTCAGTCCCTACGCGATAGGCATTTGTCGAATACTACTTGAAAAATTCGTCGAAAAGAGACAAAATATAACAGAACAGCTAAGGAAAGCTCTAGATGTACTAACTACCACCACTTCTTTCGAATCCCTAATAAAAACTATAAATAATTTTCTCGGCAGTAAAAATCCAACTATAAGATTTGAGACTATACAGTTATTGTCCAGAATGTTCAAGAAGACGACTAGGCAAACCCTAAGAAAACCAGAATTTTCTGTTCTGTACAGATCTTTGGTAGATTGCCTTCACCATGGACAAATAATAATTCGTGAGAAATCCTTTATTGCTTTAGCTGTAGCATTTAAGATAGCTGGAGAAGGGGTGATTATGCCTTACCTACAATCTGTTGATCCCATGACCAAAATAAGGATTAAAAACTATAATTTAGACCAAGATTTTGAAGAAAAATATAATGAAATCAAGTATAGAAATGTAGCTAAGAAAGAATTGAAGAATGAAGACAAATTGAACGCCAGAAAAGAAAATTCATCTGAAAATATAAAAGATGATCAAAAAATAGAAAAAGACGAAATTAATGAGATTACTCCTGCAGTAAAAGGAAATCATAAAACCGAAACTCAAAACACCCTCACTATGAGTCATAACCAAAAAAGAATGAAATCGTTAAGAAAAAGAGATAGTCAGCCTGTCTTTAATTACAATAAAGTAACTAAACGTTGGAGTTCTTCCAATTCTAACGTTACGTTGGAAAGGTTTTATATTCAGCCCGAAAACAAAAACCCTATCGAGAAGACTGCTGACCTTGTCACTCCATTTAAAGAGCACAGAAAAAAAGAAATTATAAAGAAGTACCCTTACAGAAGGGCATATACAGTACAAAAGAAGGAAATCGGCCACTGTTTTTCCAAAGAAAAAAAGAAAAAAAAGAAAATATTTTCATTCATAAAGAATGAAACCTCTGAAAAATCATTAAAAGAAGTTTTGGAATCTAGCCATCGGATAGGAGATAACATAATAATGAATATGTCAAAATTATCTAATAATTCAGTCAAAATACAACCAGAAATTTTAAACAATATGCCTCTTCTAGAATATCATGAAATCAAGGACAGTACTGACAAAAATGATCAAACTGTTAAAGGCACTAGCGTGCATTTGAATACGTTACAGACTGTCTCGACATCTTATAAAGAAGCCATAAAAATGGAAAATATGACACCGTCAGCAAGTACTCCAGAAAATAGCGACTTGAGCCAACCGGTTCAACAATCTGTCCAAACGCTGGACTCATCTTTATGTGGCGAAGGCTTCATCGTTTTGACTGAAACCGAAGTTAAGAAACTGTTGGGATTAAAACGGATTTCCGCTGTGAGTGATGACTCCTGCTGTATACTCCCTGATTGGACTTCAAAAAGAAATCTTTTCAAACGTTCATACAAAATATTTCAAGTTTCAAAAGACGCTACAGACAGGGAGACACAGACTTCATTAACCGCAGTAGAATCTACTGTTGAAATGGCACCAGAGGGGGGTGTCATCGATCTGATTAGGAATGTGGATGTGATACCGACACAAACGGCGGGTGTCAGGATAGAAGAGAGAGGGACTGACGCGCGGCGCATCAAGAGGTACAACCGAGGAACTCAGTGGGTGCAACATTTACAAACAGAAATTCGCGACACGACTTCCTGGTCAAAACGAGAAACAAGCTCGGAATGGAAAGGACACAGGCATCACAAGAATCAGGAGTCCCAGAACAAGGGAAAAAAAGCTCCTCTCAAGATGCAATCTGTTGTCATGAAAAATATAGAATATCAGCGACCCCCGCAGAACGATTTCCGAAGCGAAAGGGTAACAAACGACCAACTATCTCCAGGGGAGGACCATACAAGTAAGCGGACGATGGAAATCAATACCTATACTGTCACGAGGTCGAATCTAATGAACATGAGCAAAAACACCTCGGAATCATTGACGTCTGTGGTCAATACAAGGGTTCTGGAGAAACATAAAAGCACACCTCACGAAGAACGAACTAAAAAATCTGTTGGGAACGAACATAATAGACGAAAACAACATTTCACGAAATCGTACCAGAGTGAAGATATGATATCAAAAAATTCTAATAATTCCAAGCAAATAAAAAAAATTAAAAAAAAATATACACACGAAATCATGGTGAAATCGAACAAAGAAACCACTGATAGTAGGCAGAATAACATAAGCAATCATACACTAATCAGGTTGAAGAAAATCGAACATTCTAAACACCACACGCTGGCTAAAGGTCCGCCAAGAAAAAACGTATGCAAATTGCCAGGTTTTGCACCAAATAAAAGTGAACTTTCTATACGCAGCTCTCTTCATAAAAGTCGACGCCCGAAATTGACCAAAAAACTTTCAAAACTCAAACCCGTAAACATTAACGACACAAGTTCTGGGTCTTGCAAAGAAGGTTGCAACTTCTTGCCGTTTGTGGCAAAAAGTATTATGGGTCATCAAGACGAAGAAAAGCAGAAAAAGAACAATAACACACGTAAAAAGCAACACAAACATAAACCACAGCGGAATGCTAGAAGAGGGAACAGGCCGACTAGCAATGAGGTTGATCAAGATAAAAGCGAACACATTTTGAATAGGAGCTCACGAAAATGTTACTCAGCGGGAGACAGGGGGCCGCAGACGAAGATGGTGACGGACGCGAAGGACATGGACCCGCAGACGAAGCAGGTGATGATCAAGGAGCTGCTGAAGGTGTGCAACATCAGCCAGACCACCTTCGAAAAGATGGCCAAGCGCAAGGCGTCCCCGCCTCGGCCCTGCCTCTTCGCTCCTAAGGCGGTCCTCCACAGGGTCGTCGCCAACGACAGCCCCGCGCCCGAACAGGAGGCCTCGGAGGAGCACAATGTCAAGGAGCACAAGACCTGCGTCATCATGTGACTCATTTCATCTGTCTCTACTAAAACTAAATACACATTTTCACTGAATAACCTTTATTCTTATACAATAAAAACCTTCAAATAGAAACTCGAGCATTAAATCATACATAATTTAACAGGCTTTTAATGATTATAAATATTATTCATAAAGCTAATTTTTTATATTTAAATAAAAAAACTTGGCATACCTATCAAATAATGAAACCAACCTTTATGTTAGGTGATGAATTTCAAACAATGTATTATAAAGCTGTAGCACTGTAAAAACATCACCCACCCACTTATCAGATAAAGTATAAACTTTATCCTATAAAGGATAAGCTAGTAAGTGTAATAAAATAAGATTTCAAGTGATACGCATTTAGGTGCTATAGGTTGCCCAAACATAGAACAAATCTTGTAACTGTTTACATTAGAGACCTGCTAGACCCGACTGTTGTCTTTAGTATCGGGTTGTCCGAAAAGTAATGCAGGCTTTTGAGTTTTCTTTGTAATACCCCTCGATATAACAAACTGTCTAAGTTTATTAGATTCTACATTTGTATAAATCTCAACACTTATAATGTTGTTTTAACTTTAAATATTTTTGGAGAATCAGCTGATGCGCTCGATGATAACAGTCATACGTTACTTCGTCTCTCAGATTTTTGCTTTTTTCAGTAGGAATTCGCTTGAGTTCAGTCTGGAAAACATCACTAGACCTCAGGAATACTACAGCAGTGAATATTGGAGAAATTTCGGTAAGCAAAGTTATAATTTACTTTGTACAATCACGAAAAAGTGAAAGGAGGGTCACTGATCAGCTGATTGCCGCTAGCTCGGCAAGCTCGGGCTTGCTTTTCTTTTCCTTATCTTTCTTTTATTTATTTTTTTTCCTTCTTATTCTTATTCCATTATATATTTATTTCTATTTATTTTTTTTTTAATCAATGCGATATTTTCATCAAGTGATGTCCTCGAAAGTTACAAGTAAAAGATCTAGATCTGCAGGTTCAAACTCGTCTCCCACAAAACAGAGACCTCGCCGTTATAATAATAAAAAAATGATTCCACCAGCGACTGCTTCAGCTACCTCTTTAGGATCTGAACCACAGCCTAGCACATCATCACAAGGATTAACTGAAGAATCGCCGTTTTTTACACCGAACCCATTTCAGATCCTTCAAATTGAAAAAGAAACAATGGAAACTTCTCCTATACCAAAAGAACCACAACCTCCACCAATATTTGTTAAAAATATTAAAAACTTTCAACTTCTGTGTGCGCATCTAAACAAATTAACCGATCCTAACAGTTATTATTGTATAAGTAGAACCAGTGATACTAAAATATCCCCGACTACCGCCGAAACCTACAGAAAAATAGTAAAATATCTGACGGAGACCAAAGCTGATTTTCATACATATCAGTTACGCCAGGAGAGAGCTTTAAGGGTTGTAATTAGAAACCTACACCCTTCGACACCAGCAGCAGCTATCCAAGAAGAACTGACGGAGATAGGCTATAAAGTGCGACAAGTCACCAACGTCCTAAAAGATAAAATTCCTCTGCCTCTATTCTTTGTGGACTTAGAACCATCAGCAGGAGTTGAAAAAATTTATGACCTCAATAGATTATACTATACTAGCGTAAGAGTTGAAAAACCTTACACTAAGAAAGAAATAGTTCAGTGCCACAATTGTCAGGCATATGGTCATACCAGAAGTTATTGTCACCACATACCACGCTGTGTGAAATGCGGTGAACAACATAAGTCAGAAGAATGTACAAGACCAAGATCAACACCCGCTGTTTGTGCTCTGTGCCTCAAGGACCACCCGGCTAGCTACAAGGGATGTCAAGTCTACAAGAACCTGAAAAGCAGATACCAAAAACCTCAGAATCTGGATGAAACAGCTGAACCGATCAGAAGCAGAAGACAACCTTCAAAAACAATTGATTCCAATGTAACATTTGCCCATCTACTTGGAGGTGGGAACCAGAACAAAGAGGCCGAGGCCCTGCCGGAACAACGCACACATCAAAATCCTCAAACCGTTCCACAACCAACTATTCCTCAAAATTTACCCAACCCTCAAAAACCTCATCCGCATCAAATTTCTCATATTCCTCCTCCATCAAATGTCTCAGACCTTACAAGTTTGATGACATCCTTCATCACTGAAATCAAATCCCTCGTTATGCCGCTAATATCACTACTTACTAATCTTGTATCAAACTTAATTCCTTCCTTAAAAAATCCTTAAATGACTTCACCTAACTCCTTATCCATTCTCCTATGGAATGCGAATGGTGTTAGAAATCATACTGACGAACTTACAGCTTTATTGCAAGACAAAAACGTTGACGTAGCACTTATTACTGAAACTAGACTAACCACTAAACAGTACTTTAAAATACCTCAATACGTAACATACCGTACGGACCACCCAGACGGCAAAGCCCATGCCGGTACTGCTGTCATTGTGCACCAGTCCCTCTCTCATCACTTACTCCCACTTCCTACCTATGATTTCCTACAAACCACAGCCATAGTAATCAAAACTTTTTCCTTTCCGGTAACCCTTACATCAGCATATTGCCCTCCCAAACATTCCATTTCCAACACCGAATTTGTATCCTTTCTAAATTCCTTAGGAAATCATTTCATTCTGGGTGCAGACTTAAATGCCAAGCATCAACAGTGGGGTTCGAGAACCACGAATTCTCGTGGACGAAATTTGCTGTCTGCACTCAACTCCCGTCATTTCAATCTCCTGCCTCCTGATTCCCCTACCTACTGGCCAACCGATCCCAACCGTAATCCTGACATCCTTGACTTCTTCATTCACAGCGGATTAGGCTCCCTCAACTATTCCGTAACTCGCCTTGATGAACTATCCTCTGACCATAGTCCACTGATCCTTAAAGTATCCCTAACTCCTATTCCGAAACCCATTCCACCTTCATTTATCCGAGGCCCTGTCAACTGGAACCTCTTCCGCCAAATCCTTACCGATAATATTAACCTCAGTGTGACCCTCAAAACACCGGATGACCTTGATGATTCCGTCTACTCCTTTACTACCGCCATTCAGCAAGCTGTCTGGACTGCCTCCTCTCCTAAGCACTCCAATAGAACTCCTCAGCAAAACCATTTACCTCAACACCTAGCTGACCTCATCCATGCAAAACGCCGAGCCAGATCATTATGGCAAAGAACCTGACACCCAACAGATCGCCGCTCCTATAACTTTTATTGTAGGCAATTAAAGCGGGAGTTGGCGACCTTCCGTTCTCAGTCCTTTAATTCCTACCTCTCCTCTCTATCAGCTCGAGATAATTCCCTGTGGAATGTGACCAAAAAGATCCTAAAATACCACAAAGTTTCCCATCCTCTCCGGCGTGGTGATGACTCCTGGGCTGCGTCTGATGAAGATAAAGCCGAGGAATTCGCCACACACCTCTCCAAAGTATTCACTCCTCACCCGGAATCCAACAGAAATCATACCACAACAGTTGAAGAATTCCTTTTCTCACCAATACCTCTTTCCCTACCTCCTAAAGCTATTAATCCATCTGAGGTGAAATATCTTCTTCAAAAACTGACCCTTCGTAAATCTCCTGGACATGATCTCCTTACCCCCCAGATCCTGCGACAACTTCCCCAGAAAGCCATTATTTTTCTTACATACATCTACAACTGCATCCTTCGCACCACCTATTTTCCTCTCTTATGGAAACATTCCACAATCTTTCTATTCCTAAAACCAGGTAAACCTTCCAGTAACACTTCATCCTACAGACCTATTAGTCTACTCCCCATCCTCTCAAAAGTCTTTGAAAAACTCCTTCTAAAACGAATCCTGCCTATATTTGAATCACAAAATCTTCCTTCCCATTAGTTTGGTTTCCGTGCTCATCATTCTACTGTTCAACAAGGACTCCGAGTTGTAGACCATATTTCCTCAGCCCTTGAATGCAAAGAGTATTGTTCTGGGGCGTTTCTGGACATAGCGCAAGCTTTTGACCGGGTATGGCACACCGGATTACTCTTCAAGCTTAAAACGCATTTACCCCAGTCTCTATACCTCATTCTACGATCCTATCTCTCAAACCGCTCCTTCCGAGTTCGCTGTGGTGTAGAATTTTCTAACTTTTATCCCATTGAGGCCGGTGTTCCTCAAAGCAGCGTCTTGGGACCCGTCCTCTACATCCTTTACACTGCTGATATTCCTATTCATCCTGACACCTTTCTGGCAACATTTGCAGATGACACCGCCATCCTATCATCCAATTCCGATCCTGAAATAGCATCCTTAATCCTGCAAAGACACCTTTGTCTTATCGAGGACTGGTGTAATGCTTGGCGTATTAAGGTTAATGAAAGCAAATGCACCCACGTCACCTTCACCCTTCGACGCAAATCCTGTCCAATGGTTCATTTCAATTCCATACCGCTTCCTTCCTCAGACACAGTCCGGTATCTTGGCTTACTACTAGACAAAAGATTGACCTGGAACCCACATACAAGACTTAAACGAAAAGAACTCAACAGACGATTCGGACAGTTATACAGACTACTAAACAGAAAATCTAAGCTTACAGTTGACAACAAATTATTACTTTACAAGACAATACTGAAACCAATGTGGACCTACGGACTTGAACTATGGGGGACAGCTAAACGTTCTAACATCAAACGCATTCAATCCTTTCAATCCAAAGTCCTCCGAACAATAGTAAATGCTCCTTATTATGTCTCCAACTATACCTTACACCACGACCTTAATGTTCCATTTATTTCAGACCTGATTCCATCTAAATTTTCCAAATTCCACCAGAACCTCATTCATCATCCTAATCCTCTAGCACAATCCCTATCCAGCTCCACTCATCCATACAACCCTCCTAGAAGGTTGAAACGGCAGTGGCCCCGAGACATATTGTAAACATCTATTCTGGAGTTCTGACACTGGTCAGATTCTCCTCTCATGTGCGGTGTGATTGTGGCTGTGGCGCCCTCACTTAGCTTCCGCTGGCTATCGACAGTGATGCGGCTGAGAGGGAGGCGCTGGGATCCTTTTGACTCTGCTTGTCCTTCCACAAGTGGGGGGACAAGCCCCGTCTGGGGTTCCCGAGCTGATTGTAAATATTGTACATAGGTATGAATGTGACATGTTTTGTTTATTTATTTGTTAACTTCATTTATTTGTATTTATTTTGTCTATAAATTTTGTTATTGTATACGTTTATTTATTTTGATTTTATTTTATGTAATTTGACTTTCCTTTTGTTTATATTGTAAATATTGTATGAATGAGATCCTGTAGCACTATTATTATTGTCTATTATGACAAATTGTAATATATACGAAATAAAAAAAAAAAAAAAAAAAAAAAAAAAAAAAAAAAAAAAAAAAAAAATGTTGGATTGTAACTTGGCCAGAAAAAACAATCAGGCTTGTGGCGAGGGCAGTATTAATCAGTGCACCGGTGGTTCGTGAAAGAGACTTCAGCCTGGAAGACAAAGAAGGTCGTGGAAGTATTTACTCTCTTCATCACGATGTTTTGCGACATTGAGTGGAAGTAAATCCCAGGAAAACGGTTCCAGAACTTACAGGGAAACTGTCGATGGCTACTTCAAGGCGATTCAATCGCTATAACGGTAAACCAACCAAGAAACGTAGAAAAAATTTTGAATGTTGGGTTCCGCAAAAAAAAAAACATTAAGGACCCTTTTTTGTCCAGAATTGTTGGTTTTAATGAAAAGTTTACGATAACAGTATACGTTCTGGACAGTGTTTCGACAAAGGAGAAGCAACACAATATTTTCCAATGCACCCAACTCTGATAACTGTTTGGTGGGCATCAATTTGCTCTATAGCTTCTTAAATCCTGGAGAAAGCATCATGCCGAAACTTATTGTTACTAAATTAATGAAATGCAGCAGACATTGGCAATGATGAAGGTTACTCGAAAGGAAATTATTCTTTTGCATGACATCTCCCGGCCACGGCTAACAATCTCAAAGATATGAAACTTTGCCACATCCACTCTACTATCCGCACCTCTTGCCTACAGAGTATAATTTGTTTAGAGACTTAGATTAGTGCTTATGTGGCAGAAATTTAATGGACGAAGATAATTAGAAAACGCGTTTTTCTCTGGTAAGATGTAAATGTAAAAGATAATAAAGATAAAATGTAAAAGATAACTTCTCATAAAAATGTACAAACAAGAAGAAAAAAAATATATATACATATATATGTGTGTGTGTGTGTGTTAAAATTAAAACAGAGAATAATATATAATAAAAAATATAGTAATACGAGTATTATAAAGAAATATTAAAAATATACAGTTAACAAACAAAATTAAATTAACTACAATTCTTTTGAATGTTTGTAAATTATAATCTTACATCTTTGAAAATATTATGTTTTCGAATAATATTTTCTGCTGAATGTACTCATTAAAATGAAAATTGAATAAATAAAAAAAGTATCAGTCTGCTTTATTTCTTGATTTTACCTGAAATTAGTATCTAATTGGGATTATTTGGGAATTGAATTGACAGGAAATGTCTGAATAGACGGAATTTGAATGTTAAAGCATATTTAGTGGACTTTAACATCATCTAGGCTTCATTCTGATTGAAATAGTCTGACAGGGCTTAAATGCCGATATTTTAAATTTTCTGCCTCACAAGTATCTTTAATTTTGTTCCAAAAAATTACTCACATCATCTCGTCAGCATTAATAAATATCAGCTAAGAATTTGATAAACAACTAAAGGAGAAAAGTGCCAAACTCACGAACACAATAATAGTAATATATATGTATAATATTCCGTTAGATAGCTAAAGATTTTAGAAAAAATATTATCTAATACACGGAATTGTAAAAGTTATTGAAGGGTGATATTAAGCCGATAAAACTAACTGATTGTTGTTGATAAAAATGTAATAGATTATTTAATAAAACACATGTTTCTATTGAAATTCGATATAATTAATTTGCAACACCAGCAGAGCTTGAGAAGGTCAAGCCAAGGCACATTGGTTCCAAACGAACTTTTTCGAGACAAAAGTCTTGTGTTTCCGAGCAGAATTTTAAATTCTTTTTTTTAATATGGATTCTACCTAATCTGAAATGCTAGATTATCATTTAAATTTTATACATCACTGTAGATGAATTTAATAAATTAAATTGTTGGAAAATAAATAACAAAAATACTCTACACAAACACGTTTATAATTGTATTTCGCTTCGAGGCAGTACTTCATTATGGTTTATGATTTGGAAAAATTAAGTTAAACATCAAAATAGTTTTTTGTGTCATATTTTTTCTATTGAATAAATCTCTTGGTAATTGAATAAAATTACCAAAAGCGTAGAAATCAATTTACGGCTTTGAAATTTTCTCTGTAATAACTAAAAACAAAACTAAAATTTAAAAAGCAATTTCCATTTTATTATGTTGTGTATGTATTGAGATATTTTATATGACATTTTTTGAAAATCTTGAAAAAATCACCATGTCGTATAAAACCCAAAGTTGTTTTAAACTTATTTAATAACGATTGTAAACAAAGTTAAGAGCAGAAAATATAGATATATAAAGAAATATGTAAAAGTTAATTTGTTGAAGAGACATTTCTCTGAAATTATCGACAAAACCAATATATTATTATGACATGAAAAGAAGCTAAAATTATGTCAATCATACCATTGCAAGTGAATTTACTAAGAAAGAAAGTGACGTTAAAATAACTGATATATCTTAAATATAACGATCTGTTCCGACTTTTCTCTCGAAAAAGTGCGTTTAGAACGAATGTGCGATGCATTTTGTATCTTTTTACGATTTTCTCAAAAACGCCTCTAACGATTTTAATTAAACTCGGTATGTCGATGTAAAATTTAATAGGATTTATTAAGATATGAGTTTTATTCTAATTGAAATAGTCTGACAGAACTTAAATGGCTATTTTTTGTATTTTTTTCCTGTAAAGTGCTTTTTATTATGTATATTTGCTAAAAATAACCATATCAAATTTTTAACATTGATAAAAAACTGATAAATATATAAGTTGAACGAATTAGATAGACTGAAGGAGAACAGAGCAAAATATTTTTGTATACAATTTTTATATTTTTGAACAAAGAGACAGTATAATATACCGCTGGAAAGGTTAAGATTTTAGAAAAAATATTATCTTATATACGAAATTGTAAAAGTTAACGGAGAGTGATGAAAAACCGATAAAACTAACTGATTGTCATAGATAATAATATAATAGATAATTTAATAAAACACATTTTTTTTATTGAAACTCAATTAAAGTAATTGTAATTGTTTAACAACATGAAATATATAGTAAGGGAAAGTATTGCGATTGCGAAAATTTTCGTATTTCAATTTTCGACGGAAATACACGTTTTAGGGACCCCTGAGTCCAAATAAATAAGTCATTCAAAAAGGTCTGTGTGTTCGTGTGTGTGGATGAGGTGATTCTATTCTGGTCGAAACAGTCTGACAGAGCTTAAATGTTGATATTTTAAATTTCTACCTCTAAAGTACCTTTAATTTTGTAGATTCTAAAAAATTAACTATATTATCTTGTTACCATTAAAAATTAACAGCTAAATATGCAAGTTGATCGAATTTGATAAACAACTAAAGGAAAAAACTAAATAAATATTTTTTTAATGCAATTTTTTGTTTTTGAACATAAGAACAGTAATATAATACTGAATGTAATATACATGTATGATATACCGTTGGAAAGGTAAAGATTTTAGAAAAAAATATTATCTTATACACAAGAGCAAAGTTAATAAAGATTGGTGAAAAACCGATAAACATAGTGATTATTTTGATAATAAATTTTTAATAAAAACATCGTTTTGATAAAAGTTCAATTGAATAATCTTTAATAAATTTCACTCATCTTTATCTCTGTTTTAAAATTTAATCATTTAAAACGAGTAGTGAAAGTCGTGTGTGCTCACACAGAATTTATTTTTTTTGGGCAGAACATTCAGGAAGATAAAACCAGTTATTTCAAATTAGTTTATTTAAATTAAGAACTCGAAAAAAAAGGTTTTATTTTGCAATTATGAACCGAGTAAATCATATTATTTAAAATATTTTTTTTTTTGTTAATTTTTATATATAGTTTTTATTCACTATGTTATTCAATAAAGTTTTCTGAGCTCTTTGGCTAACGTATCTTAAGTTTTAATTTAAAAGGTACGTTAAAAAAAAAACAAATTCAAATTATTTTGGTGGTAATTTTTCGATACAAAAAAATGGTTCTGTCTGCAGTTCGTTCCTTTTATTTTTAATTTTCATTTGTACTTTCTTAAGTTTATTCTAGTTTGTATTTTTTTAATTATTTTTTTATAAAAATTATTTTTTAACGTATTATTTTTCAATGATGACTGCAACTATAATAATTCAGCTTGATGGGATCGAGATTTGTTTATCAATCATGGAAAAACCTTCCACTAAAATTGACTTTCGTTCCTTAAACTAATTTCTCCCTGACTGGAAAGCAAAATAGTAGAGGGAAATATCCATGAATATGTTTTCCAATGAGGAGTATTAAAAATATTGAATATGCTTGGACAATAAAGTCTGTGAACAATGACAAGAAGAAACGAGGTAAGGCCCGTATATTTATGCGAGAAGAGAAGAGAATTGAGCAACAGAGTGCCGGGAGAGCCTCAATCACCCACTCCTCCCGCCACCGCTGAGATATTAACTCCGATTTCTTTCATCCCTCGGCTTGTAAATGAGTCCTAATCCACTTCCTAGCCTTCTCCGTCAGAATAATTACTCCTTCTTACGATTGTTTCTACACCCTTCGCGATTTTAGGGTTTAATGAGCTGAATATAAGACGAACGCGCAACATTTGCTGAATTTTCTATTTGTAGTGGATATTTCCAAAAATATTGTTATTATTGTTACGGTCAAGATAATGAGTAAACCAGCCTGGGGGGTCATATAGTTTTAGTCATGAATAAACAATTTTATTTATGCGACGTTTCAGAATTTATTGTTACTCATAATTATGCAATTTAGAAAAATAGTGTCTTAAATTGCATAATATGAGAACAGTAATTCCGAACGTCGCATAAATAAATTGTGTATTATAATTACTGAAACCAGAACAATAGAATCTCAAATTATCAACAGTCGAGAACTGATTAAAATTTCATAATAGTTTCATTATGATTAATAATATTCTAGAAGAGTGCAGTGGAATTTTCTTAATTTTAAGTCCTTTAATTTTGTAGATACGTTTTGTATTATCAACTACAAAAAATAGGTAAATATATAAGTTGAACGAATTCGACCAACAAAAGGGGAAAAGATTAAAAATATTTTTGTTATTCTATCTAAATTCAATGTTATTCTTTAATAAGGTGTAGTTTCTTTTAGGTGAAGGTCAATTTCTGTTAATAAAATTGGAGGCTGATTTATACTTCACCACTCTTTTATTAAAAATAATTGCACTACGTTTCGGCTAAAATGCCATCTTCAGGTGAAATGGAACTAATTTATCTAAAAGTATAAAATATTGTCACAATCACAAATAATCATCTTACAATTTATCATGAAATTATGTAACAATGTTAAAATATATGATAAAAAAAAAATAAAACTAATAAAAAAAAAAAAAAAAAAAAAAAATAATATATATATATATATATATATATATATATATATAGATAGATAGATATAGATATATACAGTTACAATTATTAATAATCTATGAGATTAACGTTAAAATTCTTGAAATTATATCAAAACAATTTAAAAATTTACAACTAAAAATAAAACAAGATGAACAATTAAAATCATTCCTCTATAGAAATTATAATAAATAGAATCATCGAGTTCCATGTTCATCAGTGACAAATTTAATTAAATGTTAAAGTGTAATTAATAAATACGGAAACCAATAATGATTAATTTAAAAAATGCACCATTACCTAATGTAAGTAGATGCTATTTATGTATGCTAAGTATGTAATTTTCAACAAGACACTCAAACGTTATGTAATGCATACACCAACATCATCTCCAAACTAAATATATAGGATAGGATAGGATATAATATAATAGGATTTTTATAAATAATACCTTTCATTTATCATGTAGGTAAGCAGATGTTATTATTTAATTTAATTTTTATATTTATTAAATGATCTGCCATTTTTATTGTAACACCCTTCCCCCTCCCCTTCATGGACATCTGATTCAGACAAGAGACTTTTGGTTGAAAGCATCTACTCGCATTAGGTAATGGTGCATTTTTAAAAATTAATCCGTTATTGGTTTCATATGTATTAATTAAATTCTAACCATTTTAATTAAAATTGTGCAATGATGAACATGGAACATCAACTGATTCTATTTATATATAATTTCTATAGTGGAATGATTTTCATTGTTCTTCTTTTTTCATGTTTAGTTGTAAATTTTTTAATTGTTTTGATAGAATTTCAGGAATTTTAACGTTAATCTCATAGATTATTAATAATTTTAACTGTGTATATATATATTTTTTTTTTATCATATATTTTAATATTGTTATATAATTTCATGATAAATTGTAAGATGATTATTTGTGATTGTGACAATATTTTGTACTTTTAGATAAATTAGTTCCATTTCACCTGAAGATGGCATTTTAGCCGAAACGTAGTGCAATTAATTATTTTTAATAAAACAGTGGTGAACTATAAATCAGCCTCCAATTTTATTCTTTAATCTTCTTCCATCTCTAACTATATTTAAAAGTTCTTAAATTGTTTACAGCAACATAGGTATGTAAAAATAGTCTTTTGCGCAAAACAGTTTTTTTCTAATTATAAACCTAACATAAGACCTACATTAAATTATAAAATTTAACATTAGATCATCGAATTGTATGCTAAAATTCTACCCTGAGGTGTTCTACATGAAACAATGATGCACTACGATTTTAATCCCGAGACTATTCTATATTTGAGTGTAGGAAAGTTCTAAGCGAAGAACTTCCTGGAATAATATTAACTTTTCCAGAAGCAGGGTCTTCTAGAATCTTCATTAGTTTAGATTTGTTTCTGGCAACTCGATCGACCCATTGCAATTAAACATGTTCTGCAGGACTCCTGAGAATTGATAATTAGTTGATGATATATTGATGATAACAATGAACGTTCTACCACAGATATGTATGATTTGATCCGCGCCTTATCAGCAAATGTTTTTTTTTATTTTATTGATTATTCAGCATCGTAATGTCATACTGTCGGTTTTAATCATTCACAGATGATATGAAGAATTGTATTTTACAAGCTGGTTTCGTTTTTTTTTTTTTTTTCAAGCTTACTACCATTTCAGAGGAAATATAATTTGTTGTATACTTAATTCTTAGATCCCCGCAGGGTCTAGACTTGTGTGTTAGTCTGGAGGGGATTAACAATCCCCCGGGTCCCGAGTTCAGTACTTAACACACAACCTCACCACAACAGTACTCTACACACATATACTAACATTAGGCCACTAACAGTACATACCCCAGGGCTACCTTCCCTGGGAAGACTCAATAGTCATTGAGTATAAAATGACTCCAATTGTCCCGAGGTAACGGGGCCTCCAGTACTGGGCTAATCACTCGTCTGGAGTACCAACGATTCAAAGTAAAACACCAAGCCTCGGAAATGGATGGATTTCACGGAATAGACCTGGCATGAATAAGGATATACGACTGGCCACATGGAATATTGGGACACTGAGAGGGAAAGAAGTGGAATTGATTGAGGAGATGGAAAAATACAATATAGATCTCCTAGGAATAAGTGAAGTAAAGAAGAAGGGAAGTGGTTTGAAAGACCTGAACAAACAATACAAACTGATATACTCAGGGGTAAGTATGGATAGAAGAGCAAATGAGGGAGTCGGAATTGTATTGAGCGACCAAATATTTAAAAAAACTTGAACAGTGGAAAGCAGTAAATTCAAGAATTATCACTGTTGATCTGCAGCTTAAAATAGGAAAAGTCACCATTATCCAAGTATATGCTCCAACTGAAAATGCATCAGTATCTGACAAGGAACAATTCTATAGCGACCTTCAAAGGGAAATAGATGAATCCAGGTGTAAGAACTATAAAATAATTATATGTGGAGACATGAATGGAAGAGTAGGAGGAATGAATAACAAGAACCTCGGAGTCATGGGCCCTTATGGAGGAGAAAATACAAGGAATGACAATGGGCAGAGAATATTGAACTTGTGCACAGATAATAATCTACTTCTGGGCAACTCCTGGTTTAACCACAAACATATCCATAAAATTACATTTGTGGGTAAAGGACGAAATGTTACTAGTATCATTGATTATTTTATATATGATGAAGAGTTAAGGAGGTATGTAACTGATGTCAAGGTGATAAGAGGAGCAGAGCTGAACACACATCATAGGCTACTGGTCATGGATACAAAAATGTCTCTAAATAAAGGTAGGAACTCTCAGGCTAAAAAGTACGAAAGAATTAAAGTTGGAACTTTGCGAGATGAAAGAAAAAGAATGCAATATGAGGAAGCTCTCAGCAGGAAACTTAGCGAAGTAAATGCAGATAAAAGCCTAGATGAGATGTGGGAGATGATTAAATCGACCATTATTACCTCAGCAACAGAAGTTTGTGGAGTTAGTAAAATAGGACCACAAACTAAGAGAACAAATTGGTGGAGTGAGGAGGTCAAACAGATTGTAGCACAAAAGAAAGAAGCCTGGAGAAACTACTTGCGCTCAAAAGATCCACAAGCATGGCATTTATATGTTGAAAAAAGAAACCGTGTGAAATTGGTGATCAAACAAGCAAAAAAGAAGGCGTGGGAAGAGTTCGGAAGGTCTGTGCAAAACAACTACAAGGACAATACCAGAAAGTTCTGGAACACTGTTAAAGCGCTAAGGGGTAGAAAGGGAAAGCCAGTCAGAAGCATTAAAAATAAGGATGGATTGATAGTAACTAGAGACGAGGAGATACCGGAGGAATGGAGAAAACACTATCAGGAAAAATTTGCTGAAAGATCTGCTCCTAATGGTGACCAAGGAAGAGTAAGACAAAGAGATGTGGAGGATATGGATGACTGTATCAGTGAAGAGGAGGTGGAACTGGCAATACAGAGATTAAAACTGGGTAAAACCTCAGGAAGAGACAACATAGTGCCTGAATTTATAAAGTATGGAGGCGAAGAAATAACAAAGACACTCCAAGTGCTGTTTCAAAAGATATGGGATGAGAAGAAGATACCTCGAGATTGGGAGTACAATATTATTGTACCTATCCATAAAAAAGGATCTCAAACCCAATGTGAAAACTATCGGCCTATATGTCTCTCACCGGTTGTGTATAAAATATATACCAGAATTTTAGAACAAAGGTTGAGGAAACTTATAGAGGAAGATCTGGAAGAGGAACAGGCAGCGTTCAGACCCGGTAGACAAACACAAGACCATATATTCTCCCTCAAAATGATAATTGAAAAGACATGGGAAGTAGGGAAGGATATTTATTTGGCCTTTATAGACCTCAAAGCTGCATTCGATTCAGTTCCAAGGGATGAAGTATGGGCAGCTTTGCAGTATAAAAATGTCCCCTCAAACCTTATTGCAGCTATGCAGTCCATTTATCAGAGTCCAAAAGGAGTAATACGCCTAAATGGAAAAGAATCCCAGCCTTTCTATTTTCATGTAGGGGTCAAACAGGGGGACAGCCTTAGTCCTTTGCTATTTATAACCTTCATGGACGAAATATTAAAAATGTGTAAGAGAAGGACTACACGAACCCTGATTGGGTATAGAAACTTGATGCCTGTATCAGCCCAAGCCATGATTTTCGCTGATGATATAGTTCTAGTAGCAAATTCACAGGAGAACCTACAACAAGCAGTTAATGAGTGGAGAGAAGAACTATATAGAAAGGGTATGGCTATAAATGCTCAGAAAAGCAAAATCATGAAAGTAGGGCGAGACGAAGCAAACGTGAATGTGACCTGCAATGGTGAATTGCTCGAAACTGTAAACACATACGAGTATTTGGGCACAACCGTAAGCAATGATGGAAGGATAGAATATGAAGTAAATAGCCGGATTAGAAAGGGCAACCTCGCATACTACCAAATCAGCCATATTATAGGAACAAAAGAAATAACTAATGCCACCAAATTAGTCCTTTATAAAACAATTTTCCTTCCTATCCTGCTGTATGGAGCAGAGCACTGGACAGGCCCAAAGCAAGTTATAAATAGAATGACGGCCTCAGAAATGAGATTCCTGCGAAGGATAGTTGGAAAAACAAGAAGGGACTGCGTTAGAAACGAAGTCATCAGGGAAGAATTGAAAGTGGTGGCACTGAAGGAGACAATAGAAGAACGCCAATTACGCTGGTTCGGGCACGTGTGCAGACTCCCAGAAGACAGAAGAGTGAAATGGTTCATGGAAGCCAAACCAATAGGAAAGAGAATGGTTGGCAGACCCAGAACTACGTATATGCAGTACCTGGAGGGACTCGGAAGAAAGAGAGGCAAATCAGTTACCCAAATGAAAAATATGGCCATTCAAAGGGATGAGTGGAAGCGATGGACTGAGGCTGGTGCTCCACGCTGAAAGGCACTAAGGAGCTTGGGAAAGAAGAAGTATACTTAATTCATTTTACTTAATTAACTTTAATTAATTACAAATGCATAATTATTAAATTAAGTAAAATTAATTATATGTCATAGTGTGAAGAGATAGCTTATCTTGTGAGTTTTATTTCATTGTATCATAATATCGTTCAGGAGTAAGTTTTTTTTTTCCTTTTAATTCACATGAACTCAAACTGTACAAAGTTAAAAAAAATCGACCACAACTTAGGGCCATGTAAATTAGAAATGTGCTACATAGCACAGTCTTGCACAGTTAAAAGGTAAGGTCCTTAGAAAATATTGAACACAAGACCCTTCATGGGTTTTAATTTTATATGGAATTTTAATCTTATTTTTTTATATATATTAATTTACTAGGAAGGCTGAATACAAATTCGATTTCATAAATGACTAAATTCTAGAAAAGAAAATGTATAACTGATAAACAATTATTTCACAAGCCTTCAAGAAGCACTGTATATAATAAATAAATTAAAAAAATTCTACTTGTAATTAGAATCTTTTTAAATTAAAAAACTCGAAAAACATTATTTTTTTTTTTTAATTTTGGGTTGTTTCACATGAAATGTCCGTTTTTATAGTTTCTGGAATACATAAAGGATTTTGCAGGTCTCTGTTGTTTTCTTCCGAATGTTTACATATTTAAAGTAAACAATTACTAATCCTCTACCTTTGTATTATAAACATTAGCTTCCCAATCAATTACCCACTTTTTAGTATACCTCCAAATATGAACATGGAAACACGCGATTTTCGAGTAATATTTTTGTACGAGTTTAAACTCGGCCATTCAGCAGCTGAGGCCGGTAGAAATATTTGCAAGGCGTTCGGGGAAGGAATTGTTAATGAACGGACCATTCGCCATTGGTTTGCTAAGTTTTCAGCTGGGGATACCGACTTGGAAAACTTGCCCCAAGGAAGACCTCCATCCGTAATGGACAACGATGTACTCAAACATATAGTAGAAGGAAACACCCCTACCCAACAGTTAAAGGACTCTCAGCACAACTAAATGCAAGTGCATCTACCGTTTCCAGACATTTAAAGTGTATTAGGAAAGTAAACAAGCTCGATACATGGGTACCTCATGATCTCACTGAGCGGCAGCAAGACCCCATGTTTCAAAACATACCGTGCAAAAATTGACATAACTGGGCCACGAAGTTCTTACGCACCCACCATATTCTCCCGACTTGTCTCCAACAGATTACCACCTGTTCAGGAGTTTAGACAACTTCGTCAAAGGAAAACTTTTTGAAAATGGTGATCAAGTGAAAAATGCGTTTTCAGATTTTGCTTCACTTCAAAGCTCAGAGTTTTTCAGTTCGGGGATAAAAAATCAATAAAATATCATTTTGTTGTAAGCCTTTGATAAAAGATTGAATTAGCTGGAGTAGTTATTTATAAATTTACTTTAACTTACTTATATTTTCACATATAAGAAGAAAGAAACAAAGTCCAAATAACCAATCTGTGTGTGGTAAAAATAGCACGAAAACGAAAGGTCATACGAAACTGAAATGGTATATTAAATACAACTATATGGCCGAGATGTTACTACAAATGTTTCATCAAAATCAGCGAACCAGAAGAGCCACATTATATCTTGCATTTTGCACCTTTTTCTGATTTTCTCAAAAACTGCGCTAATCATTCTGATTAAATTCGATATATCGATGTAAAATTTAATGGCTTTAATATAATATAGGTTTCATTCCTATTGAAGAAGTCTGAGAGGGATTAAATCCGATATTTTATTCCTATACAATAATTTTAATTGTGTAGATTTTATCAAAATAAGATGACATGTTGTTACCAATTGATGAAAAACGGGTGAATATATAAGTTGAATAGATTCGGTGGCCGACTAAAGGAGAAAATAGAAAAAAAATAACATTTTTATGCAGTTTTTGAACATAATGTCATTAATATATATGTATAAGATACCGTTTGAAAGCTAAAGATTTTAGAATTAATATCAAATTTTACACAAAATTGTAAAAGTTAATGAAGACTCATGAAAAACCAATAAAACTAACTAATTGTTGTAGATAATAATATATAATATTATTTAATAAAATTTATTTCTTAAACCTTTTTACTTTAACTTACCTATATATTTCATCTTTAACTGTATTTTAAAATTCTTAAATTTATTTTAACAACGGAGCTAAGTGAAAGTCGTGCGTTGAGCGTAAAAGATGTTTTATTATTGTGTTCTGTAAAAGGCAACGATTGGCCTAAAGTTTAAGAGAGGTTATCGATTTTCGAAGAATATATAACTATTATACAATTATTTTTTGTTTTAGGGTTTTAAGTTTCAGATGGTCCATTAACAAGTTGCTCTTCAGGCATGTAATCAGAAATATTTTTGTACCACATTCGAATTCATGAAACTATTCGTAAATTCGTATTTATGATGTTCGTAACACCATCAAAAACATTACTACTAAAAGATTACCACGATATACAACTTTGTTCTACCCTGACATGAGATCCTGTAACCCAACCAGAAGTTACTCTGCCTAGTGGTTGGTATTTCTTATTGCGGTCTTTAAAGGTCATCCTTGATATAAGATCCTAAAAATACGGGATGGTGGAGAGTAGGAAGAGTAAGATGGTCCTAATATTTTTTTTTCTCGAGCTAATATCACCTTTCTATGATGGTACGTTTATAAATAACTAGCTGTACCTCGCGGCTTTGCACGCGACTATTTCATTTTTTTTTTTTTTTTTTTTGCGAATTAAGAAAGTTTTTTATGATAACTGTGTTAGGTGAGGTTATACAATATAAATATACCTGAGATAGCAGTGAGTTAAACTTTTAACTATGACAATGTACGACAGATAAATGATTATTGTTGATTATCAGATATTAATTTTATTCAGTTTAATCTACAATAACATTCCAGTAGCAAGTAGCCATACCCGTGATTATCTGATACCGATATTTTTGCTTCAAAGCATTATCATTCTAAACCATTGTAAGTTCTATATGACATAAATGCTCATTTTTTCTACTCCAGGGTGTACCCTTTCAACAAAATAAGCTCGCATTTTTTTTTTTAGGATTCATAACTAAGGTCTATTATTTTTTCAAAACTTAAACCTTTTTCAGCCTATTGAATGTTATGAAAAATCAACAACAATGAAAAATATGGACTGGATAGAAACCGACACACGAAACATGGCTATAAAATGAAATATGCCAAAATACATTTGTTGTAAGTATTTTAGTATCTATGCTATTACTGATCAGATTAAGACGATTTTGCTTCCAGGTGGTATATGCTTGTCATTCAAACGAGTACTTATAGTTTTTGAGGATGCGTATAGTTTTTGAGTTATTCGATAACCAATTTTGTTTTACGTTTTAGAAAAATATTTGTTTAAATCACTTAGAGGACGACTTTTCCCAAACCCAGCCTTATTGCAAAATCTAGACGGTAAGACATACCTCCAGGAGAAATTTCAACTTCACAACCATAGTCGTTTTTGAGAAACTGCGATGACCAGAAAATCGAGTAAAATGGCACTTTCTTTTATAAATATAGATAATATATCTGTAATTAATGTAATTCCTCAAGCTGGATCTTATAAATATTTAGCTGATCTTTATTTATATCATTCGGGTTAATATCTCAATTGTATTTTATTGTTATTAATTTTAATATGTTAGTTGCTATTATATTTCTGAACCTAAATGCTAATAGTGGACCCGCCTCTTGAAGCGGGTGCTATTTAAATGAGCTGTCATTTATGTCCATCTCTGTCTGATCGATTTAGAGTTGGTAGTTTTAGTTCATCGTAACGAAAAGTGCAATCAACAAGAAAACATGTTTATTTTATAAATTATATTCATGATCATATATAATCATCGGCAGAAATGAAAAACATAAATTGTTGGGATGAGTGACATTAAAACGAAATAAAAGAATGAAGACTCGATCCCGTTTCGAAAAGAGCTGGTCTTGAGTACTTAATCATTAAATTTAAAAAAAGGTAATATTAAATAAAAAGATAAAATTGAAAGTAAACAAAATAAATAAAAGTTTAATAAAAAAATGAGAAAATTTACAAAAAAATATAAAAACCATTTGATTTATAAAAAAATCTTCTATTAACCTAACTGTAAAAAAATAAGTTCTAACATTGGGTTAGTAGGTTAATACTACTACGAATGGTATAAAAGAAATGAATAAATATAATGAGAAAAAATATATATAGAATAGTTATCTGTCCAAAAATTCTTTGGTTCCGCACGACGGGTAGGCGATTCTGGAAGGACGGTGATCCGCTGGAGGGACAGTTATGTTCAAAAAGATGAGACGAAGTCCTAGTCAAAGATGGTTTGAAGATGCCAAACGAGAGAAGCATTCTCTCAGCTTACTAGTGCAATCGGTACTGGCTTGAGGGCAAGGGGGCACTGTTATCTGGCTAATCCCTAACTACATTATTGAATATAAATACTAGAAGACGTAAATATAACATGTAAACTAACAAAAAAATATTATCCTCATTAAAAAAAAAAATATTTTTAATTTAATTTGATTTTTAAATTATAAACAAAATATGCAGGTAAAAAAACAAAAACAAAAATAATATATATATAATGTTTAGGCTCAAACATAAATCTTTATCTATAACAAGTTTATTTGTTTGCTATTTTAAAGTAAAGCACAGTTTTAATTATCCCATATAAAGAAAACTTGATTGCTATGTATGTATTGAAAAACTACTTAATAGCAAAGGTTCCTATTCCTTTAGGTTTATAACTGTTTAATGAATCAAACAACTTAGGTTCCATTTATGTTTACAACTTAGTTACAATTCGGCGTACGTACTTAATGGAAGAAAATAATTTACACTATCCTCTGCAACGCACAGTGGGAAAAAATCACGATTTAGTGGCCAAAATTCTATAAATTTTGATATAATCAAGATCAATTAAAAGTTCTTTTTTAATTTATGAGTAGAGTATGTCCTTTATTAATGTGTGTGAAAACATTACTCTCGTTACTTTTTTATTTTTCAAAGTTACTGATTTCATATATTTTTTTTGTATTTGATCAATTTACTCTATATAGGAGCATTCTAATCGGCAGAAATTATCTATTATCTGCTTCTATATTGTTTTCTGCGTTTATAATTGCCTTACTCAGGAATTTCCGGCGTATAGAGAATTTATAAGGAATTATTGTTTAAAGGCCAAACAATTACAAATTTAACCAAAAAAAATAATATATTTTTGATCTTTATCCTGTGAATATTTTTTTAAATTTGTATTCCAATGGAACAAAGAAAAGACAAATTATGAAGTATGAGGCATATTTTAGTATTTTGCCTAAATTAATGTTAAAAAATATAGCGTCAAATCTTTAAATCGATATAACACTGAGAGATAGCATTTTATCGATCAAATTTTATCATAGTATTTTAGTAACATTAACTCCCTACAACCTTAAATAAAAACTAAAACCAAACATTTCAATAAAAATTTAATTATTTTTTTAACATAGTATGGACAATATTTGTCTGTATTTTTAAATACATTTCAAGTTTCTAAAATACATGAAGTGTAATGAAAGCCAAATAAAGCTCCATGGAATCATTTTTGTTTATTTATTATTACTTCAATGCCTGCTTAAGTATTATTGTCCGTAACTGAAAGTGTATAAAACGATGTGCTTGGAATTTCCAAAAAATCGTTACATTCACATTTCTATATCTTTAACATGTTCAGGGTGAAAAAAAATAAATAAATAAACAAATATATATATATATATATATATATATATATATATATATATATATATTATATATTGTTTAAATATATTTAGTACAGTAATTATGATTATTTATATTAACTATTTAAAAGTATCCTTGATAACTTCAGGCCGGTCTTTGATACTTTTGTAGGTATTGAAGTATTAATAAGAGAGACGAAAAATGTGCGACGTTGGCAATATCTTTCCTATTATAAACTCCCTCTTTCTCAATAACATATGTTCATAAGTTTATGGGCTTGCAGCAATTTTATATTATCTTGCACTATTTTTTTAATTGCATATTAACTTTTCTAAAATCTTGCGCTTTCCAGCGATGTATTATACGTCTATATTACAACTTATGTTTCAGGAATAATTTTTTAATACTTGGTTACAGAAAATTTTTTTCCCGTTCAAAGAAAAACTAAATTGCAGTTTATTTTACTAATAAACCTTCAGGAAAAAATGCCCTAAATGATAGTTAAAACTGTATCAAAATCCGTCTTGTGGTTTAAATGGAGTTCGGGGAAACCATAATCGCGTTATCATTATATTCATATATATATATATATATATATATATATATATATATATATATATATATATATAGAGAGAGAGAGAGAGAGAGAGAGAGAAAGAGAGAGACGCACACACCACTAATTATATACCAAAATTTTTATAACTTTTGTTTGTTATACAATCCAATCCTTATCCAATCCTACAATCCTTCCAAGTATAAGTAAGATCACCACTAATCATTTAATGAGATCCATTACTATGTATTTATGTTTCTGCTCCTATCTGTATGCTATTTTTTATATAGCCATCCCCCTCTCACATATTATTATCAATTTAATGTTATATTGCTTTAAAATTGTCCATCTTGCGAAATCCTTCATCTTACTTATCAATTTTATTTTTGTTCATTTTAATAGCATATTCTACGTATATTTCTTCACATATACGCTAAGATCCACCAATTCTACAAATATTATACCAAATTTTTACAACTTGTATTTATTGCTTTGCTTGTTACTATGATCGTTAAATACTTTCATAACAAACATCATGTTATATTACCGTTAGTTTCCATATTTTATAAATATCATCATATTATTTTTTTTCCCCTTTTTATGGGTTATCTTGGTTTTTATAGCCCTGATGAAGGCCTACAATTAAGACCGAAACGTTGGCACAAAAATATAAGTTTTCCTAACTAGTGTATTATTTATTGATGACCGCACCCCCTAAACCAAGTTCCTCATCTTCAAAAATTACTATTACAAATATATAATTAGTGAACAGATGTGAAGTTCTTTACGAAAAGAATAAACCGAAAAGTTTATGAATTTTGCCTTTTCCCATTACAGTAAATATACATAAAATCATTTCTTTTTAATGATTACTTTTCCTTTTTCTGAGGGTATGTAGTTGTTAGGGCTAGGTGAAAACATTAGGTATCTAGGCAAGTAGGGTATTTTTTTGCAAAGTTTTTTTTTAATTTCGAATCAATTCAAGATAAAAACAATTGAATATTACCTACATTTAAGAAGATTTACACCGAACCAATGTTTTTTAAATTTCAGCACAAAAATCCTAGGGCCATTGCAACGATAATCCTAACAACTAGACGATGATATCAGTTGGTTATTTTAAAAATGGCGGCCGATCAAAACTGATTTATTTTAATAAGTCAGTTATTTTGTAAGATAAAGAAAAAAATTATTTTTAACCGAAAAACAACGAATAATTATAACAAAACAAAAATAAAATTGAATTTTTAAGCGTAAATACGCCCATAATTCAGTCGTTTTTAAGAGACAGAATAACATGTATAGAGTTTTAAAATCAGTAAAGTCCTATTAAAAAAAAAAAAAAAAAGAAAAGGAAAGGAAAACAGAAAAAATTGAAATATTGCCTATATATATATATATATATAATATATATACTTGAAACGTCGTTATTTTCAAAGATAATGAAAGAATTTATTAGTGTTTTCTAACATAAAAACGCCAATAATTAGAAAAAATAAATAAAAAAATTGAAATTTTACTATAAAAACACTTTACCTCAGTTATTTTAGAAGATAGAGAAAAATATGTATTGGGTTTTAAAATCAGTAAATATACATAATAACGTAACCGAAAAACAACGAATAATTATAACAAAACAAAAATAAAATTGAATTTTTAAGCGTAAATACGCCCATAATTCAGTCGTTTTTAAGAGACAGAATAACATGTATAGAGTTTTAAAATCAGTAAAGTCCTATTAAAAAAAAAAAAAAAAGAAAAGGAAAGGAAAACAGAAAAAATTGAAATATTGCCTATATATATATATATATATATATAATATATATACTTGAAACGTCGTTATTTTCAAAGATAATGAAAGAATTTATTAGTGTTTTCTAACATAAAAACGCCAATAATTAGAAAAAATAAATAAAAAAATTGAAATTTTACTATAAAAACACTTTACCTCAGTTATTTTAGAAGATAGAGAAAAATATGTATTGGGTTTTAAAATCAGTAAAGCGCGATTATAAATACAGTAAAGAACAAAAAAAAAAGTTGATCTATATATTCAAGTAAGAAATTATAATAGATGTAATTCCATTCGGTAATTAGTGAAGATAGAGAGAAATCGAAAAGGTTAGCTGCTATAAACAGTTATACCCTAATAAAATTATTGAGTAATAATTTACAGCGTTTTTTGTTCAAACCAATGTAATTCCTTATCATAGCGACAAATGAAATATAACAAAAAATATTTCCATTAAATCTCAGCGTTTTAAAAATGAGAACTTTCGTGATAATTTCTAGTGGGTATAAATAGCACACTTGAAAAAATGTATTGAAACTTAAAAGGTAAAATACAATGCTGTTCCGACTAAACGTTCCGATCATTTTCGTTTTAAAATCGGACCGACAATAATAAGCAGATTGATGGGGAAAGCTAAAAGGATCCGGATCCTTTTAAGATTATGCCAAGGAATAAAACTGACGAAGAGAAGTGAACCTATAGTGAGCGCTACCTTACGGCCGATCCCTGAAACAGATACCGGGGGCTACAGTTTCCAAGTCCATTAAAAGTCGCTCTCTTCGGATTTCAAAGTATTTCCGTTCCTCTCGTTCATTTTCATACTACCCGATACCCCTCCAAGAAGTAGGGACCCGTCTTATTGCCGGCGTGGGCGGCTCCTCCATTCTAACAGTTAGATTTTTCCTCGAAAACATTCATTCTAAAAGGGATAAAAATATATTACAAAGAATACTGTTAGATTGTTCATCAAGTACGCAGAACTTGAAGAATCTTCTTATATTTAAGAAATAGTGATGAATGCATTAATGTTCCTTACCATCACCATATGTACATGATGCGGAAGTAATTAAGACGTTCATTTCCAAAATATACACTATATCCATTCTAAGAAATTTTAGAGGAAGCACGAAAATCTCTCATTGCTATCGTATTAAACTAGATAATTTTATTATTTTCGCATTAAACTGTAGAATTGTTTGTTTATTTATTTAACGTCCTTTTATGCAGCTGTGGCTAATCGGACGACGCTACAGTGGGAGTCCTAAACTTTGCCTATCCAGGTTTAATTAGGACATAATTAAATGGGGATTCACTCAAAGGCTCTCCCTCGGGTATGTGAGACCCGTCAGCCAAATGGTGGCCACTTGCAGAATTTGGTTAATTAATAGAAACGCGAGTGTAATCTTCCAGAAGATTTTACACCGCGAGGCCCAGGGCCTATGAAATGAAAAAAAAAAAAGGTTTAGTTAGGATAGGGACTTTAACGAGTATCTGACATCGCACAGGCTCGGGAACACCTTTTAACGTCCCCTCTGAAGGATGGCATAACTAAGGATTTTTTACTCAAATTAAAAAATCTTATGGCCACCTGCGGGTTAAAACCTCGCGCATAGGAGGCTGTTATGCTAGCCACCATGCTACAGGTAACCCCAAATCTATAATTGTTTTTTACTTTCACTTACTATATATAGTAAGGGAAAGTATTGCGATCGTGAAAATTTTCTAATTCCAGTTTTCAACGGAAATACACGTTTTAGGGTCCCCTGAGTCCAAATAGCCAAGTATTTTTTAATGCAATTTTTCGTTTTTGAACATATGAACAATAATATACATGTATGATATACCGTTGGAAAGCTAAAGATTTTAGAAAAAATATCATTTCATACACATGCTTTTAAAAGTTAATAGAGTGTGATAAAAAGAAGATAAAAAACTAACTGATTATTTTAGATAATAATATAATCGATTTTTTAATAAAACACACGTTTCTATAGAAATTCAATTTAATTAATTCTTTAATAGTTTCACGCATTTTTATCTCTAACTGTATTTGGAAATTCTTTCATTGATTTTAAAAATGGAGGTAAGTGAAAGTCGTGTGTTGCCCGCACCAGATTTTTTACTGTATTAATAAAATCATATTAAAGTTATGAAATGAAATGTTTTGGTAGAATTTGGAACGAAACTAAATCTGTAATTAGTAACACTAGAAAATAATTTAATTTCTAAATCGCGTTTTTAAAGGACTTGAGTGTTCTTTAGGTAAAATCAAATAGGAGATTTAGATAAAATAAATGTTGAGAATACAAATATGTAAGAAAATCAATTTCGTAAAAAATATCGTTTAGTACCTTTTGGAAATCTGATAAAAAAATTTGAAGTTAATTTAAATAAAAAGTGGATTTAATTAGTTGACCGTTGAGAATTACTGGAAGGAATTAGTCCGGGTGACGGTCATTAAATGAAACAACTAAATAGTTTCAACTATTTATTGTTTGCCAACATTTCGACCCCCTTTGTGGGTCATCATCAACATCACTGTTCTACCAAACAGTACCTAGTTTCCATTCTCCCACTATGCGCCCTGATGATGACCCACAAAGGGGGTCGAAACGTTGGCAAACAATAAATAGTTGAAACTATTTAGTTGTTTCATTTGATGACCGCCACCCGGACTAATTCCTTCCATTAAATAAAAAGTATACACAGTTACATTGAAAATATATTATTTAAATAAAATAATACAACAATAACTGCCTCATTGCATCCTTAACTGGCCAATGAAGGTAGGATTCTTCTGCACCATTTTAAAGGTAATTAAATGAAGAAAATGTTCTGAGATCCAAAAACCAACGATAGAAGAGTGATAGCCCTCGTAGATTTCCGAATATTCTTTAAAATATTAAAATTTAATTTTCTGCATGACGTGCGACGCTAACTTTCTTATTTTGAGGGTTTGACTTATCAGGGTTCTTTTCTTTTCTTTTATTTAGTACTAGTGATTTTCTGATGAAAACCATGTGTTAAGGTGCCGTAAGGATAACAAACTTGCACCCTTGGACGACTAAATTACCCTTTCCCTAAATTACCAACGCTGGAAAAAAATGGTTGTCTTTAAAAATAAAATAAAAAATTGGATGGATTTTCAAATGATTCCGAATGCTTTTTTGAAACCTGATTTATTGATGAATTCATAGTTACACATAATACAATTAATTTTAGAAAAATAGAAAGGAAACAAAATTCAAAAATAAAGAAGAAAAACAAAGACAAAAATTATAACTCTAATTTAAAAAATATTAACAAAATTATAAATATCCTGTCAGACTATTTCAATCAGAATGAAACCTACAACATATTAATGCTCATCACACACCTTTTTGTGGGACTTGGTCATTTAGACTCAGAGGAACAGAAAACGTGTATTTCCGGTGAAAACTCGAATTCGAAAAGGTTCACGATCGTAGTTATTCCCCTTACTACATATTTCATATTAAGGTAAGTGAAAGTAAAAATACAAATAAATAAAAACTGGCTCTCGAACACCCACTGATTCATACTTTGACTAACATAACTGATCAAAATTTTATAGACAATCATAGTTCATGCTCTTAGAAAAACACTTAAATGAGAGCAAAAACTCAAAAAGGAGCAATAAAAAAAAAATTGTTAGATTCTTCTTAAATACTTGCTGGTTAAGCAAGAAAAGTTAGAAGGTAGTTGTATTTATTACCGTATGCTACGACTTCCTAGTGGCTAAAATTAAACCAAACTGTAATCGGTTAATTAGTAGCAAACATTTTAAAGGGATCTAAAAACCGTTATCACAGTGAGGTCATTGAGATCTTCGACTGATCACATAAAAGAACTCGCTTAATCCAGTTTAACTCATCTAATTCGTAATACCTCGTTTTAGAAATGTTAAATCATTCCAATTCATTGGACCATGGTAGCTAAGTGGATAAGGCAGTGCAGTGCTATTCTTCTGGTCTGGGGTTCGAATACGGTGATAGCAGGATAATTATTTATTCTGATATACTACCGGTAGGCCAACTCTGGGCTCAGGATCTATAAATGAAACAATGAAAGAATCTGGTAGCTGAGCAATATGTCGGCTTGCACGTCCGTTAGCCCAAAATACTACGGACTCTCGCCTTATTTAATTCAAGACCCGGCAAGATAGGTAGAGGCAAGGTCTAAGGAAGTAAAAAACTTTGCTCTGCTCTTTACTTTTACCCTTTAGGGTAAAAGAACTTTACCTCTGCAAATCTACAGCGTTAAAAGTCTTTTTTTTCAGTACTTCAATAAAATTATTTTACTTAATTTAAAAATATAATTTATTTCTATATCTCAGAAACCATGACGTGTGGTGTCAGAATTGGAAAATAAAAATAAATCCTCCCGAATAACCTTCACCCTTTATCGTAAACCCATGACATCCTGCCCAACAGTATCCTTCAATAACACTCCTCTTGTCCCGATTAAACAGACCTTGACAAACCCTCATACAAGACTGAAACGACAAGAAACTGCTAAACGTTTTCAACTACTTCATTACTTACTAGACAAACGTTCTAATCTTCCACTTAACTACAAAAGACTTATGACTACCATATGGCCGATATGGACTTACGCAGTAGAGCTTTGGGGCTCTAATAAAGCATGAAATTTTTTCCGTATCAATCTCTACAGCCAAAAATCTTCGTAAAATTCTCAATGCTCCTTATTTTGTCACGAATAAACCTTAATGTTCCATATTTTGCTGATTTGTCCCGAACCAGATGCCATTCCTTACACGACAAACTCATTTTTCACTCTAATCCACTAGTTTCTATCCTTTCATCCTCTTCAATGCCTGGTAATCCACCGAGGCGTCTGAAAAGAAGATGGCCCCGATACCTTCTAGTTTAGAATATTTTTATTTTTCTTCCAATGGGAAGCTTCTCTACAAGTGTATCATGAATCTTAGATTTACTTGTTGTATTCGTTTACACAGTTGTAAATAGCAATAAATAAATAAAATTAAATGATAATAAAAAAAATTTCCACCATTGCAGCAGTCAATTAATATATGCAGAAAACAGAAATATGTATGTTTTGATAAAAACAGGTATAGATGAATGAATGAATGAAATAAGAACTTTATTCTGGGACTAGGTCCCTTAAGAATAACATACAGGTGCAAAAAAAAAGTATTATGACTATTATGACCAAAGAACACACATAAAAAAACAAAACAAAATAGACTGATAACATTATAGATTACAATAAATATGTACAATTATTTTAAATGACAAAAATAGATACAAGTAAAAAAATTAAAATTAAAAATATTACAATAATATCTAAATGTAATAAAGAACTAACAAAGCAAAAAAAAAAAATTCAATAGTTAAAAATGAAAAGTTTATTATAATTTATGTCAAGAAGTGTAAATATTTCTCACACCACTTTAATCGTTATACTGACATTAGTTGGCATCTGGTTAGGAAGCAAGAAGGTGTTTAAAAAGGAGAGATTTGAAAGAAGATTGGGAAGGAGCATGACGGATGTTTGATGGGAGAGTATTCCAGAAGAAAGTGGACCAAACTAAGAAGGAAAATTCACATCTAGTTGGTATGCACATCTGTTTGTAGCCACGCATGAAGACCGACAAAGATGTCCATAACGTAGGAAAACAACATTGCTCAGTGGGTTATATCATTGAAACATGTGCTGTTAAAGAATGTTCGTCAACCAACAATGCTATAGTATTGGAATATCGATTTTACGCTTTTAAATTATACAAAGTTCAAAATTCAAACTTTGATACTATACCCCGTAGGAGGCCCTGCCGGAACAACGCACATTTCAAAATCCTCAACCCGTTCCACAACCAGCTATTCCTCAAAATTTACCCAGCCCTCAAAAACCTCATCCGCATCAAATTTCTTATATTCCTCCACCATCAAATGTCTCAGACCTTACAAGTTTGATGACATCCTTCATCACTGAAATCAAATCCCTCGTTATGCCGCTAATATCACTACTTACTAATCTTGTATCAAACTTAATTCCTTCCTTAAAAAATCCTTAAATGACTTCACCTAACTCCTTATCCATTCTCCTATGGAATGCGAATGGTGTTAGAAATCATACTGACGAACTTACAGCTTTATTGCAAGACAAAAACGTTGACGTAGCACTTATTACTGAAACTAGACTAACCACTAAACAGTTCTTCAAAATACCTCAATACGTAACATACCGTACGGACCACCCAGACGGCAAAGCCCATGCCGGTACTGCTGTCGTTGTGCACCAGTCCCTCTCTCATCACTTACTCCCACTTCCTACCTATGATTTCCTACAAGCCACAGCCATAGTAATCAAAACTTTTTCCTTTCCGGTAACCCTTACATCAGCATATTGCCCTCCCAAACATTCCATTTCCAACACCGAATTTGTATCCTTTCTAAATTCCTTAGGAAATCATTTCATTCTGGGTGCAGACTTAAATGCCAAGCATCAGCAGTGGGGTTCGAGAACCACGAATTCTCGTGGACGAAATTTGCTGTCTGCACTCAACTCCCGTCATTTCAATCTCCTACCTCCTGATTCCCCTACCAACTGGCCAACCGATCCCAACCGTAATCCTGACATCCTTGACTTCTTCATTCACAGCGGATTAGGCTCCCTCAACTTATCTGTAACTCGACTTGATGAACTATCCTCAGACCATAGTCCACTGATCCTAAAAGTATCTCTCACTCCAATTCCAAAACCTATCCCACCGTCATTTATCCGAGGCCCTGTCAACTGGAACCTATTTCGCCAAATCCTGACCGATAATATTAACCTCAGAGCGACCCTCAAAACCCCAGAAGACCTTGAAGATTCAGTCTACTCCTTCACCACCGCCATTCAGCAAGCTGTCTGGACTGCCTCCTCTCCTAAGCACTCCAATATAACTCCTATCCAAAACCATTTGCCGCAACACCTTACAGACCTAATCCATGCAAAACGCCGTGCCAGATCATTATGGCAGCGCACCCGACACCCAACAGATCGCCGCTCCTATAACTTCTATTGTAGACAATTGAAGCAGGAGTTGGCGACCTTCCGTTCCCAGTCCTTTAATTCCTACCTCTCCTCTCTGTCAGCTAGTGATAATTCCTTGTGGAATGTCACGAAGAAGATTTTAAAATCCCATCAAGTTTCCCATCCTCTCCGGCGTGGTGATGACTCCTGGGCTGCGTCTGATGAAGATAAAGCCGAGGAATTCGCCACACACCTCTCCAAAGTATTCACTCCTCACCCGGAATCCCAAAGCAATCATACCGCAGCAGTACAAGACTTCCTTTTGTCACCAATACCTCTTTCCCTACCTCCTAAAGCTATTAATCCCTCTGAGGTTAAATATCTTCTCCAGAAACTGACCCTCCGTAAATCTCCTGGACATGATCTCCTTACCCCCCAGATCCTCCGTCAACTTCCGCAGAAAGCTATTATATTCCTTACCTATATCTACAACTGCATCCTACGCACCACCTATTTTCCTCTCTTGTGGAAACATTCCACAATCATTCTCTTCCTAAAACCAGGTAAACCTTCCAGCAACACTTCATCCTACAGACCTATTAGTCTACTCCCCATCCTCTCAAAAGTGTTTGAAAAACTCCTTCTAAAACGAATCCTGCCTATATTAGAATCACAAAATCTTCCTTCCCATCAGTTTGGTTTCCGTGCTCATCATTCCACTGTTCAACAAGGACTCCGAGTTGTAGACTATATTTCCTCAGCCCTTGAATGCAAAGAGTATTGTTCTGGTGCGTTTCTGGACATAGCGCAAGCTTTTGACCGGGTATGGCACACCGGATTACTCTTCAAGCTTAAAACGCATTTACCCCAGTCTCTATACCTCATTCTACGATCCTATCTCTCAAACCGCTCCTTCCGAGTTCGCTGTGGTGTAGAATTTTCTAACTTTTATCCCATTGAGGCCGGTGTTCCTCAAGGCAGCGTCTTGGGACCCGTCCTCTACATCCTTTACACTGCTGATATTCCTAATCATCCTGACACCTTTCTGGCAATATTTGCAGATGACACCGCCATCCTATCATCCAATTCCGATCCTGAAATAGCATCCTTAATCCTGCAAAGACACCTTTGTCTTATCGAAGACTGGTGTAATGCTTGGCGTATTAAGGTTAATGAAAGCAAATGCACCCACGTCACCTTCACCTTCGACGCCAATCCTGTCCAATGGTTCATTTCAATTCCATACCGCTTCCTTCCTCAGACACAGTCCGGTATCTTGGCTTACTACTAGACAAAAGATTGACGTGGAACCCACATACAAGACTTAAACGAAAAGAACTCAACAGACGATTCGGACAGTTATACAGACTACTAAACAGAAAATCTAAGCTTACAGTTGACAACAAATTGTTGCTTTACAAGACAATACTGAAGCCAATGTGGACCTACGGACTTGAACTGTGGGGAACAGCCAAACGTTCTAACATCAAACGCATTCAATCCTTTCAATCCAAAGTCCTCCGAACAATAGTAAATGCTCCTTATTATGTCTCCAATTATACCTTACACCACGACCTTAATGTTCCATTTATTTCAGACCTGATTCCATCTAAATTTTCCAAATTCCACCAGAACCTCATTCATCATCCTAATCCTCTAGCACAATCCCTATCCAGCTCCACTCATCCATACGACCCTCCTAGAAGGTTGAAACGGCAGTGGCCCCGAGACATATTGTAAACACCTATTCTGGAGTTCTGACACTGGTCAGATTCTCCTCTCATGTGCGGTGTGATTGTGGCTGTGGCGCCCTTACTTAGCTTCCGCTGGCTCTCACCAGTGATGCTGCTGAGAGGGAGGCGCTGGGATCCTTTGGACTCTGCTTGTCCTTCCACAAGTGGGGGGACAAGCCCCGTCTGGGGTTCCCGAGCTGATTGTAAATATTGTACATAGGTATGAATGTGACATGTTTTGTTTATTTATTTGTTAACTTCATTTATTTGTATTTATTTTGTCTATAAATTTTGTTATTGTATACGTTTATTTATTTTTATTTTATTTTATGTACTTTGACTTTCCTTTTGTTTATATTGTAAATATTGTATGAGTGAGATCCTGTAGCACTATTATTATTGTCTATTATGACAAATTGTAATATATACGAATAAAAAAAAAAAAAAAATACCCCGTAGAAAGATGAAGTAAAAAAATTATAATATTGTATATTTATCAAGACTTGTAATGTATAAGCAAATAAGAGAGAGGGTCAACGAGTTGGGCCTCGATTTTATGAGAAGCTAATGAAATTTATATGGGCAACAAATTAGCATTTAGATTAAGTGCTCTGAGGGCGACACTACCGCCAAAGGCCGCCCGACCTCCACTGGTTATGTTAAACAGGGATCGTTTGAACCTCCCTGTCGGTGAGAAATAATTAAATTTATACTTATCTAGCCATCAGCAACCCTAACTACGATTTATAACGTTGTAAAAAAGATGTTTGGATGTCAGAAAATCCAAACAGTATCGTTCAACAAGTGTGTTGGAGCGGTAATAAAATTAGATGCGAGCATACATAAACTTACTTGTAGCCATTCATTAATATGTCACACAGATCTATCATTATGAATATAGAATTATAACGCGATTCTTTGGTATCCACATGCTCCTTCTAAACCAAGGATTTTGATATGGTTTCCATCATCATTTAGGAGAAGCTTTCCTGAAGGTTTATAAGTGAAATTCATTGCAATATAGCTTATCTTTAAACAGGAAAAATAAATTTTCTTTAACCAAGTTGTGAAATAATTATTCTTGAAATATAAGTAGTAACACAGACGTATAATATACCGTTGGAAAGCGCAATATTTTAGAAAAGTTAATATGTAATAAAAAAAAAAGTACAAGTTAATATCAAATTGCTACAATTCTATAAAATTATGACCATGTTATTGAGAAAGGTAATAATAGCTAAAATATTGACAACATCGTACAGGTTCGTGCGAGTTATTTTTTTCCATTTAGTACGCAATATTTTAGAACGTACCGCATTGTAACTAAGTTGTTAACATAAATGGTAAAAAAAAACCTGTACCACTACAACCCATGAAGAGTCTTGGGCTCAGCACATATAGAGATTCGTACTGTTTCTAGACCAACGGTCGTGCAATGAGATGATTCGGCCGAGATCACGCTGAGCCGCCAGTTTTTTTTCCCATTTTTAATAATAAAAAAAATAAAATAAAATAAATTATAAAATAAATGTTCTATAACTAAGTTATGAAATAATTATTTCTGAAATATAAGTAGTATCACAGACGTATAATATACCGTTGGAAAGCGCAAAATTTTAGAAAAGTTAATATGTAATAAAATAAATCGTAGGAGTTAATATAAAGTTGTTGTAAGCCTATAAACTTAAACTAATATTGTTATTAATTATTTGAACATTAATACTAATTCATGAAAACAGGTGATTCACTGTAAACTAAATAGGATTCCTATAGAAACTTAACTTAATTTTAAAAATGTTATTGGTTGTTTGTTTATTTATTTAACGTCACTTTATGCTACTATGGCTAATCGGACGATGCTATAGTGGGAGTCCTAAATTTTGCCTATCCATATTTTATTAGGATAGGGATCTTTAACGAGTACCTGACATCGCACAGGCTCGGGACCACCTTTTAACGTCCCCTCCAAAGGAAGGCATAACTAAAGATTTTTTACTCCCATTAAAAAATCCTAGGACCACCTGTGGGTTTGAACCCGTGACCTTTGGCATAGGAGGCTGTTATGCTAACCACCCAGCTACAAGTGATCCCTAAAAATGTTATTTAAACAGTTCATTAGGAATATAAAATATAAATAAACTGAATATAATAGGACCTGTTCTTATTTTTGTCATTTTTTAATACATACCTAGCATTCATGTTTTCATTATATGTGCAATATTATAAAAAAAAAAAACTGGTGCGGACAACACACGACGTTCACTTACCTCTGTAATTTCTAATACAGTTAGAGATAAAAATGAGTAAAACCATTAAAGAATTAATTAAAATGAATTAATATAGAAACATGTGTTTTATTATAAACTCTATTATATTATTATCTGAAATCATCAGTTAGTTTTATCTACTTTTCATCACTCTCTATTAACTTTTAAAAGCTTGAGTACCTTTCCTACTCTTCCATATTTTCTCAGTCTGCAGGTGTATCTCAGGGTAGTATCTTAGGTCCCATCCTTTATACGGTATATACAGCTGATATTCCACTCCATCCATCCATTGTCCTCACAACTTATGCGGATGACACTTGTGAGTTATCTGTACATAATGATCCATCCGCTGCATCCCGAACCCTTCAGTCTCACATCACAGCCATTGAGGAATGGTGTCAGAACTGGAGGATTAAAGTAAATTCTAACAAATCCCACCAAATTACCTTTACCCTTCGTCGCACACCGATGACTTCCTGCCCAACTGTATCCTTTAATAATACCCCACTCATACCTGTTGAACAAATCCGTTACCTAGGACTCCATCTTGACAAACGTCTTACATGGAATCCCCATACGCGACTTAAACGACAAGAAACTGCCCGTAGATACCGATTACTACAACACTTACTAGACAAACGTTCAAAACTTCCAATTTATTACAAAAAGCTCATTTATGTTACCATCATCAGACCCATCTGGACATATGGAATCGAGCTTTGGGGCTCTACTAAACCATCTAATTCCTCTCGTATTCAATCCTTACAATCCAAAATCCTTCGCAAAATCCTAAATGCTCCTTATTTCGTTACGAATAAAATCATCCATAATGGCCTAAATATCCCGCAGAACTAGCCCGAAACAGATACGCCTCTTTTCATTCCAAACTCCCAACCCACACGAATCCTCTTGTACTTAACTTATCATTCCCATTTATTCCTGACAACCCTCCGAGGCGATTGAAAAGACGATGGCCTCGAGACCTAGTTTAATTAAATTGACTTTGAAGTGCTACCACTGGGTAGTTTCTTCACAAGACACTATCACGCCCATAAGTGTCAATCAGCCCATTTACTAGTATATATTGTATGTACAGTTGTAAATATCAATAAAATATAAAAACTTGAGTATAAGATAATATTTTTTCTAAAATCTTCAGCTTTCCAACGGTATATTATACGTCTATATTACTGTTCTTATGTTCAAAAACAAAGTTGGCGCGCTGTGCTTCATTAACAAGCCGCCAGGTTGCAGTACGGTCAACATGAATTTTCCTTATCGGGAACACAAAAAACAGTTAGTTTTATCAGATTTTTATTACTCTCCATTACCCTTTGTAATTGAGTGAATCAGATAATATTTTTTCTAAAAACGTTAGCTATCCAACGGTATATTATACATCTATATTACTATTGCTGTGTTCAAAAAATTCATAAACAAATATTTGTTCAGTTTTCTCCTTTAGCTGTTTATCAAATTCACTCAAAGTTCATATTTAGCTGTTAATTATCAATGGTAACAAGATAATATAGTTATTTTTATAGAATCTATAAAATTAAAGGTACGTTAGAGGAAGAAAGTTTAAAATATTTGCATTTAAGCCCCATCAGACTATTTAAATCAGAATGACGCCTACATGATATTAAAGCCCATTAAATTTTACATCGATATAGCGAGTTTAATCAAAATCGTTCGAGCCGTTTTTGAGAATATCGTAAAAAGAAGCTAAATGCATGAGATAAAGTAGAACTTCCGGTCAGCCGATTTTAGTGAAAACGTTGCTGTAGCATCTCGGGCTTATAGTAATTTTAAAAATGAAATTTCAGTTTCGTACGACTTACCGTTTTTTCGCTAGACTTACCACACATACACAAACACACACGCAGACCTTTTTTCAGGACTTGGTTATTTGGACTCAGGAGACCCTAAAACGTGTATTTCCGTCGAAAAATGGAAGTCGAAAATGTTCACGATCACAATACTTTCCCTTACTATATATACTAAGTAAAAGTAAAAATATTATTATTAAATATATCAAGTTTTAAATTATTTCATGAAATCAGATTTTTACTTTCACTTACCTATATACGAAACATATAGTAAGAGTATTGCGAACATGACTATTTTCGAATTCGAGTTTTCACCGGAAATACACGTTTTAGGGTCTCTTGAGCCAAATGATCAAGTCCTACAAAAATGTCAGTGTGTGTGTAGTAAGTCTTGCTCGAATAAATAAAGTAGTATGAAACTGAAATTTTATATTAAAGACTAATAACTATACGCCCGAGATGTAACAATTTTTTCATCATAACCAGCTAACCAGAGGAGTCACTTTATACCACGCATTATGAAACTTTTTACGATTTTCTCAAAAACGGCTCGATATATTAATCAAACGATTAAGTTCGATGTAAAATTTAATGGGCTTTAACATAGGTTTCATTCTCATTGAAATAGTCTGACAGGGCTCAAATGTCAATATTTTACATTTTCTTCCTCTAAACTACCTTAAATTTTAAAATATTCGAAAATATTAACCGTATCGCGTTGCCAGGATCATTAAAATACGGCTAAATTTACAAGTTGAACGAAATCGGTATCCAACTAAAGGAGAAAGGAGCAAAACATTTTTTAGATGTAATTTTTGTTGACGTCGGAAAGCTAAAAATTTGGGAAAAGATAAAAAATTAAACTTTACGTTATGTTCCATGATGAAATAATCTAATAGTCGATGTAATAATTAAAACTCAAGTTTATATCGTCGTAAAATTAAGTGATTGTTTTGAATAATACTATTATTTAATCTGAAAATAAGTAATGTATGTAGGGGATCACTTGTAGCTGGGTGGTTAGCATAACAGGCTTCTTCTTAAACATATCCTACCCATATTAGAATCTCAAAATCTTCCTTCCCATCAGTTTGGATTCCGTCCTCAGCATTCCACAGTTCAACAGGGGCTCCGAGTTGTAGACCATATTTCCTCAGCTCTTGAATGCAAAGATTATTGTTCTGGTGCGTTTCTGGACATTGCGCAAGCTTTTGACCGGGTATGGCACACTGGATTGCTCTTCAAGCTGAAAACCCATTTACCCCAGTCTCTATACCTCATTCTCCGATCCTATCTCTCGAACCGTTCCTTCCGAGTTCGCTGTGGTGAAGAATTTTCTAACCTTTATCCCGTTGAGGCCGGTGTTCCTCAAGGCAGCGTCTTGGGACCCATCCTCTACATCCTTTACACTGCTGATATTCCTACACATCCTGATACCTTTCTGGCAACTTTTGCAGACGACACCGCCATCCTATCATCCAGTTCCAATCCTGAAACAGCATCCTTAAACCTTCAGAGACACCTTTACCTTATCGAACACTGGTGTAATAACTGGCGTGTAAAGGTGAACGAAGCCAAATGTAAACACATAACCTTTACTCTTAGACGAAAATCCTGTCCGCCAGTTTATTTCAACTCATTACCGATTCCTCTCTCAGATACAGTCCGGTATCTTGGCTTACTGTTAGACAAAAGATTGACTTGGAACCCACATACAAGACTTAAAAGACAAGAACTCAACCGACGATTCGGACAGTTATACCGACTACTCAACAGAAAATCTGAACTTACAGTTGACAACAAATTATTAATCTACAAGACAATACTGAAGCCCATCTGGACCTACGGACTTGAACTGTGGGGGACAGCTAAACGTTCTAACATCAAACGCATTCAATCCTTTCAATCCAAAGTCCTCCGTACAATAGTAAATGCTCCTTATTATGTCTCCAATTATACCTTGCACCACGACCATAATGTTCCATTTATTTCAGACCTAATTCCATCCAAATTTTCCGAATTCCACCAGAACCTCATTCATCATCCTAATCCTTTAGCTCAATCCCTATCCAGCTCCACTCATCCATACAACCCACCTAGAAGGTTGAAACGGCAGTGGCCCCGCGACCTTTTGTAAATATATTGGAGTTCTAGCACTGGCTAGATTCTCCACTCAATGTGATGTATGTATGAGTGTGTGTATGTGTATATAGGTATAAGTGAATTATTGACTTTTGTATTGATTCATTATTGTGTATATATTTTATTGTAATTTTATGTTGTGTGAATATTGTATGAATTTAGTATGTTTGATGTCATTCAGCACTACTATTAATGTCCAAATTGGGACAGATTGTAAAATTTTCTCAATAAAAATTGTTATTATTAAAAAAAAAAATTTTTACCATTCTAGTGTTCGTTCTTTTTAGAGTTTGTTTGTTAACGATGAATTACCCCTGTATCCAAGGATTAAGATTGGTGAATAAAATTAATTAATTAATTAAGTTAGCCCCACCTAAATTTGAATTCCGGGAAATAAAATTAAATGAAAAATATTGTTTGCAATATTTTGGTTACATTTTTAGTAGATAAAAAATGGACTAAGCATGACAAGACAAAGTTGATGTTTCTGCAGTAGTTTATAACTAAACCATAAAATTCTCACGACGTAAAAATATTTTAGTGTTCCTAATTTGTTATATTAGCAAATTAAAGTTTATAAACATTCAGAACTTTTTTTTTTTTAATTATAGGTTCAAAAGTAGTAACACAAATGGACAGAATATGTTTCAAAAATTTAATAGAAAATAATCATAAATTCTTTAAAAAAAAAAAAATGAATTGACGAAAATCGTATACTGAAGGATGTAGTACGGTTTCCAAAGTTCCATTCCAACATTTTTGGAATAGTTAATAATGTACTAAGAATTAATATTGAAGAATTAAAATAAATTCCATCAAATCCCACCAAATAACCTTTACCCTTCGTCGTAAACCTATGACATCCTGTTCTACAGTATCCTTTAATAATATTCCGCTTGTTCCAGTTGAACAGATCCGTTACCTAGGACTTCTACTTGACAAACGTCTAACATGGAATCCGCACACTAGACTGAAACGACAAGAAACTGCTCGCCACTTTCGGTTACTTCAACATTTACTAGACAAACGCTCTAAACTTCCACTTTACTACAAAAGACTCATGACCATTATAAGACCTATCTGGACTTACGAAGTTGAGCTATGGGGCTCCATTAAACCATCAAATTCTTCCCGTCTTCAATCCTTACAATCCAACATCCTCAACGCTACTTATTTTGTCACGAACAAGCTCATCTATAACGACCTTAATATTCTCTTCGTAGCTGATTTGGCCCGAACCAGGTATCAATCCTTCCATGACAAATTCCACTCCCACTCTAACCCACTAGTGTCAATGCTAGTTTCCTCTTCTATTCCTGACAATCCTCCGAGGCGCCTGAAAAAGAAGATGGCCTCGAGACCTTCTAGTTTAGATTCATAGTGGACTGATGCCAATGGGCATTTCCTCTTCATGTTTTTTTTTACATGTATATTATCTGACAGCTAATTTACTTGATGTATTTACTAATGCAGTAGTAAATCTCAATAAAAGGAAAAAAAGAATTAATATAATTTAAAAATACTTGTATTTTGTCAGCATATGACATTTTCACTAAACCTTTCACATGGATTCTTCAACCTTACATGTACCTCAATTAAAAGACTATTGGGAAAGTCGTTCCAACAATTAGCATACGACTACTCTGTTACACATTTTTTGTTAGGGTTCATTAGATGAAGATGTCGATTTAAGTGCATGAGGGTTCATTTTTAATCAAGGCAATCAATTGAAATTATTATCGCATTTTACAATTGAATAGGCATGGAAACATATGCGGGTACTTAATGATTTTTTTTTTACTTCATCCACACAGACATACTTTATTAAACAACAAACGCAGAGAAAGAGGTGTAAGTACTTCACCCACGACCACATTAATGTTGCGCGCTTACAGCAAATGAAAGTGCTTCTAATATGGGCATGTGACCGAGCATAAGAGATAGGAACGGTTAGTGTAGCGTCCGCTGCGATTATATTGTGCTGTCCGGAAAATCATGCAGGGTTTTAGCGTATTCTTCAAATGGCCCTGTAAATAATAAACTGTTTACAATAACCCTCTTCCAAAATAAAATAATGTTTACCTCATTAGCATTTCGCTACTTGAGAAATAATTGAGTTTTACTAAGACGACAAAGCGCGATTTTTCATATATATTTTTTACGAGTTTAAACTCGACTGCAACGGTGCCAAAACGACTAAGAAATCGACAAAATATGGGGCGTAGACAGTACTTGTAAGTGCACCGTTTAACGGCAGTTGGCCAAATTTCGAGAGCTTAGTGTGGAAGACAAAGAAGACCGTGGAAGAACGTCTTCCCTTGTTTGTTTGTTTGTTTGTTTAGGTTTTAAGGCGTAAAACCCTAAGGTCATCAACGCCTAGACACTATATGCATATTCAACCTTTATAAGAGAGAACTAGTAGGTAATGGGTGATTGAGAGAAAGAAAGAAATAAAATAAATAAATAAATAAAAAATAATAAAAAAATAATAATAAAAAATTTAAACGAAGAAAGAAAAAAAATTTTTTTTTTATGTAAACAATAGTTAGCTAATACTAGTAATGCTAACTGACTAGGAATGGTCTTTATAATTTCGATAATAATGACTGCTCCTTAAGAAAATGAAAAACTAATTCAATGGTTTTCTCTCTATCACCCAGCACCGCTGAAATATTCGGGCTTAGTCCAATTTTATTCAGGTGTGATGAATAATAAGGGCATTCTTGAAAAATATGCCGAATGGTAAGGGTTCTATCACAGTGCTGGCATCGGGGCACCGGCTGCCTAGCAAAAAGATAAGAGTGCGTCAGCCGCGAGTGTCCTATCCTCAGCCGGGTCAACGCGACCTCCCTCCGGCTGCTACGGCTAGATGTAGACCAGGGTTTTACTGTTTGTTTTATATGCTTCAGTTTGCTTACCTGGCTATCGTCCCACATTTTCTGCCATCGGTCATCTTCTTGCTTTCTGAGCGGTTCACTGAGTTCAGACGGTGTCAAGATGGCTGTTCCTCTCCCAGGCAGTGTGAGCGCCTGCTTCGCTGCCCGGTCCGCAAGCTCGTTACCGGTAATTCCCACGTGACTCGGCACCCACACGAAGCTTACCGACTTGCCCACGTCTTCCCTTAATGACGTTGTTCTGCAAGCTTAGGTAGAAGAAAATGTCAGAACAACTGTTCGAGAACTTGGAAACTCAAATAAAGCAAAACCATTGTCGAAGACCATTTCAAGGCGATTGTAAAGGTGAACAAATTTTGAACCTCACTCATTAAAAGACCAACAACGAAATCAGAGATATGAAATTTGTGCCTTAATTCTTCGCCGAAACAACAATTAATTTCTTTCCAGTGCCTACTTGTATTGAAAATTGGATTTTGTACTATAAAAAATAAAACATATTTTTTAATACCTAGCCACTTTAAAGAAATAAAAAAGGTATTGACAAAAAAAAAACCTTAAAAAAGAAGCTTTCAGATTTTATAAATTCTAAGGATTCTAAATTCTAATCAGAGAGTTCAGAAATGCTGCCAACAAGTTGACAGAAATGTAATAAGAGTAATGGAATCTATTTTATTAATAGTTTCAACCATTCATTACTGCCTACCATATGCCCTGATAGTGACCCAAAATGGGGGTCGAAACGTTGGCAGAGAATAAATGCTTGAAACTACTTAACTGTTTCATTCACTGACCGCTATCCGGACTAATTCTTTCCAGTGATTCTCAACGGTCAACTTATTACATCCACTAAGAAAAAAACAGATATAGATATATTATTTTCCGGACGATTCAATATTACTTTAACATTTTTGATCTAACAAAACCATTCATCTTACTTTTTTATTTTATAGTTATTAATTTTAATTTGTTACTTGTGCATATATTTTCACAACTTTATTGTTTGGTTTATTTCTATGATTTAAAATTATATTCATACCAAAATTCATCTTACACTACTGTAGTTTCCATATTTTATTACTGTTATCTTGTTGTCTTTTTTAGCCGAAACATCGACACAACTACATAAGGTTTTTTATTAGTGTGATTTTTGTTTTTAACCCGTTCGCGCCAGGGCGATTATCTAAATTTTCCGCATGAGACTGTGTTAGCTGTTCACGCTTCGTGGGGCGGGGTGACTGTTGCAAGTTCTAACGTAATCACAACAGTTCCAGGCTTCCAACGCGCTATATGCGAGATTGTTTTGACATACACCTATGCCTTGAAGGAGTAATTATGGAAAAAAAGATTCTTATATTATTATTTATTATTAAAAATGATTCTTCTATTATTATTTATTATTAAAAATGATTCTTACATTATAATTCATCATCAAATAATTCTTATTTTATTATTTATTATTAAAAATGATTCTTATATTATTATAATTGTATATTATATTCTTCCTCGCGCGGATCTCATTACCGCGTATGGGGAGCGTCCCACGGGTGGCGGATGTGGGAATGGTCGGTGGAATTTCCTCGGAAGCTCCTCCCGGCTAAGTCCGATGGACTCGCTGACCAACAATGAGAGCGGCCCCCCAGGCTTGCTGGAGGATGTGACGTAGGTTCGAACGCCCTACTCACATATTTTAGTTCACAAAATATCACCAAAAGTCATGGATTCCTCTGAGGTAAAACGCTCATTATCCGGAGGTAAACTAGTCCCCCGTTCGGGTCTCCGGGTGGGGACTGCTTCAGGGGAATCATGGCGCAAGATGAAAATTAGAGATCTAACAATAGGGACGTGGAACGTTAGAAGTTTAAATACGGCAGGTGGGTTAAAGTCGGTCGCGAATGAAGTTAAGGGGTACCATTTAGATATCGTTGCATTACAAGAGGTTCGCTGGCCAGGGGAGGGTTCGTTAACAGAAGGAAAGTATACTATTTGGTACGGGGGGAGCGTTAATTATTGTCTAGGTACCGGGTTTCTGATTAGGAATAGATTTCTTTCCGCATTACGGGACGTACAGTTCTTTAGTGAAAGAATATCGGTTGCTATATTTCAAGGGCGTTGGTTTAAAATCGCGTTTATAAACATTCATTCTCCCACCGAAGACAGTGATGATGAAGTAAAATGCGAATTTTATGATAAACTAGAGTCGGTTTACGATAAGTTACCGCGAAATTACATTAAGATAATACTAGGCGACGCGAACGCAAAGGTTGGAAGGGAAGAAGTATATCGTCCTACAATCGGTAAAGAAAGTTTGCACGAATATAGTAATGATAATGGGACCCGACTAATAAACTTTGCCATTTCGAAAAACCTAGTAATCAAAAGCACTACATTTAAACGTAAGGATATTCATAAGTATACGTGGACATCACCGGATGGACAAACGCGGAATCAAATCGATCATGTTTTAATACAAAACAGATGGCAAAGTAGCATAATTAACGTGAGATCGTATCGAGGTGCAGAATGCGGTTCTGATCATGAATTAGTAATCGCGAAACTTCGACAAAAACTAAATACAAAAAAGAGAACACCGAACTATATTCGTCCCGAGAATTTTGATTTAGTTAAATTGAACAACCTCGAAATTAGAAAACAATTCGCGATAGAAGTAAAAAATCGGTTCGAAGCTTTGGAATCTTCAGACGAGGAACACAAAGATGTAAACAAACTATGGGAAGGGATCAGGGATAATATTAAAGAGGTCGGTAATTTATGTCTTGGAAAAATCGAAAATAAAAAGAACAAACCTTGGTTCCACAGGGATTGTCAAAATATGTGCGAAAAAAGAAAAACCGCTAAACTGAATTCCTTAAATAATCCAAGCGATAATAATGTGGCTTACTTTCGGTTAGTAAAAAACGAAACTTCAAAACTCTTAAAAAATAAGAAAAGAGAGTATCTTAAAGGCAAAATAATAGAAATAGAAAAACACAGAAACGAAAATAACGTAAGAGAGATGTACAAAGGTATAAACAAATCGCGTAAAAGATTTGAACCTCTATTGAATGCGGTTAAAGATGCAAATAACAATATAATTGCGGATCCTTCTGAGATATTAAATAAATTTAAACAACACTTTGACGGCATCTTAAATACGGAAAATAATAATCAATCTCCTCTCTCTGAATATCAGAGCGCTGAACCATGGATAGACGCACCGAGTAAAGAGGAAGTCGAAATGGCGATAGGAAAATTAAAACGTTATAAGGCCGCAGGAAATGATAATATCACGAGTGAATTAATCAAGGCGTGTGGAGAAGCGGGCGTTTCCAAAATACATTTTTTAGTTAAAAAGATCTGGGAAACTGAAAAAATGCCCGAAGAATGGAAAGAATCAATACTTATTCCGATTAACAAAAAAGGACCGAGGTCGGATTGTAACAACTATCGTGGGATCTCTCTTCTCCCAGTATGCTATAAAATATTCTCGTCAATTCTAACTAGTCGAATAACGGAATACGCTGAGGAAATTATCGGAGATTACCAATGTGGTTTTAGGCGGAATCGCTCGACTATTGACCAAATATTTTCCTTACGTCAAATATTAGAGAAAAAATTGGAATATAACGGTGTAGTCCATCAACTTTATATCGATTTTAAAAAGGCTTATGATTCAATAGACCGTCAGAAGCTATATAACATCATGATTGAACAGGGAATACCTAGAAAGTTAGTAAACCTAGTAGAGATGTGTTTGTCGGAAACATTCCATAAAGTTAGAATCGGTCATAATTACTCCGAGAGATTTGAGGTGCGATCGGGTTTGAAACAGGGTGACTCCCTTTCATCTGTGTTATTTAATATAGCTTTAGAATATGTCATAGAAAAGGTGATGTGTACCGAGAAAGGCTTAAATATGGGTGACAAGATTCCGGTTTTGGGGGTATGCCGATGATCTGGTACTGCTAGGTGAAGACACGGAAACCATACAACTAAATACAAGTGTGTTAATAAAAACCGGTAAAGAAATAGGACTCGAATTAAATACCGATAAGACGAAGTATATGATCAGTAGCAGAAACGGTGTCGATCTTGGTGATATTGATGTATCAGGTCATACTTTGGAACACGTAGAGATATTCAAGTATTTAGGTTCAATTATAACTAGAAAAAATGAAATACAGGAAGAAATAAAGTCCCGGTTAAAGGTGGGAAATGCGTGTTATTATTCAGTTGCTAAGTTACTTAGTTCGCGGCTTCTATCTAAAAACTTAAAGATTAGAATTTATAAAACTATTATTCTTCCAACGGTTCTTTACGGATGTGAAACGTGGCCGCTTACTTTAAAGGATGAACAGCGGCTTAAGGTTTTCGAAAATAAGGTATTGCGTAAAATATTTGGTCCAAAGAGAGATGAGGCCACTGGGGAGTTTAGAAGGTTGCATAACGCGGAATTGCGAAGTTTGTACCCTGTGAATATAATTGAGTTGATAGCATCGCGGAGACTCAAATGGGCGCGTAAAGTTGTTGGGCTTAGTGAGGAACGGATTCCGAGAAAGTTGGTATTCGCTGAACCGACTGGTAGGCGTCGGAAAGGTAGGCCGAAGCGTCGATGGGAGGATTGCATTAAGGCTGATCTCGGGGGCTTGGGCTTGACCGGTGAACATTGGACGAGTCTATGCAGGCGAAGTTTGGCGGTATCGGCATCGAACCTTCGGGTTCGGTAAGCCTATTATTATTATTATTATTATATTATTACTATATTATATTCTTATATCATATTATGGGAATAAAAATATGAAAAGATATCCCAACACTGTTTCTCAATGATAATCCAAAAAAGTTTCACTAAACCGTTAAAAACCTAGGACTCATCCTCGATCAAACCTTATCCTGGAAAAACCATATCTTCGAAATCTCTCGTCGCACATTTTCCACCTTAAAACACCTAAATTACCTTCGTCACCTTCCTTTAGAAACCCGTAGGCTTTTGTTAGTTCCTTAATATTCCCCCCCATTGACCACTGCTGTGCGGTGGATGGGGGTGTCTCTGGGGATCTGAAGGCAAAACTAAAACGATTATTCAACTGCTTTATCCGCTTCATCTTTGAGATACCCAGGGACACCTCTGTAACCCGATTCTACGAATAGTTGAACTGGCTTTACCCCTCCTACCGTTGTAAGTACTTCCTGGCTTCCTTTCTCTTCCAACTTCTCCAATCCCGCCGTCCGCCTTACATATCAGATATGTTTCTTTTCAAATCCTCAGTCCACTCTCGCCACACTCGCTCACGGCCTTCGGACATATACATGATGCCCCATCGAACTGCAGCTTTCGACAGATCTTTCCTAATTCGATCTTCAACCTTATGGAACTCTATTCCTTCTTACATCCGTGACTCCAATACTCTTCCGACATTCAAATCTCGCCTGGTCAATCATCTGTCTCTCCAATTTCCGAAGAATCCTAATTAGTTTTCTAATTTCAATTAAAATTAATAACAAAACAGATAGAAACCTTAATATACCTATTATATTTTATGTTATCTTGTGTTTTGCACTTATTATACTATTAGTATATTGTTAAATTAACAAAAAAAAAAACGAAGAAAGTTGATTTTATGAAAGTTGTATATATGTTTATATTTCTTATTATGTTTATCATCTAGTTTAATTTTAAATATTATTATTTGAGGCTGCTTTTTAATCCATTGTTTGTAATTTCTATTGTTTCTTTATATTGTTTTTGTATACTCTAAGACCTTAAAGTTTTTATATTAATTTTCTTGTTATGTTATTCTAAAGGGACTAGTCCCAGAATAAATAAAGATTTATTATTATTATTAAAAAAGAAATAACGCAAAGTTAAATAAAATTCTTAAGTTAAATCCTACAACATATAATGTTGAGAAAAAATAAAATAAACTTATTTTCTAAAAACAAGTGACTCACTTGTGATGCACGTCACCCCACGGGATAGTTAAGCGTGGCCAACCGGTGGGCCCACGGAACAAACAAGTGTGACCCACCGCTGTGTCACCCCGCCCCACGGAACAGAAGAGTGAGTAATATCACTTACTCTTCGTAATATTTTAATGAATTTACCTAAAAGAAGCTCTAAACGTCCGTTCTTCCCCTTCCAAGCTTTGTCAGTCGACAAGGAAAAGGAGCCGGTGACAAAGTTATATCAAGCCTCATGGAGGAGGAATTAATTAAGCGAGAAGACAAGAGTGGGAGGGAGCGAAGTGCCTGCAAAAACGGCCCTCGACTAGAAGAGATATGGCCTGTATTAATGAAGGATGGTTCTAGGGTCTGTCTAATTGGTTCTCACCGGGCCCTAGTCCGTACTATAGATGTACTAAGGTTACAGCACCTCGTGCGCTGGAATATTTCGCCGTGGGAATGAAAAAGAGTTGGTCTGGATTAATCCAACAAGGAGAGGATCCAAAATGTGTCTCACCGATTTTGAAGGAACGTTTTTTAGGTAAAACCAGATTTTAAACCATTTGACTCTGCAAAATATTAAGGGCCAAAGCTCCCCAGAAGATGCGTAAAAAAATTGGAAAGATTGCGCTCCAAAAACCATTTTTATTTAATATCCCTGGTTCTCGTGAATGAAGAAAAATTAGTTTGGTGTGATATTTACCCTATTTCAAAGCGGAAGAATAATAAAAAAAAATCTGGTGCGCGCAACACACGACATACACTTACCTCCGTTATTAAAATCGATTTCAGAATTTTTAAATACATTTAGAGATAAAAATAAATTGTTAAAGAAATAATTAGAATTTCAATAGAAACATGTGTTTTATATATGTGGCGCTAAACCGCCAGGTTTTTTCCCCATTTTTGGGTACCCATTTTATAGAGGCTGGGTCTGCCCAAGGAGGGTCTCCATACCCTAGGGTCGCCCCCCGACTGAAATAACAGAATAAATAATTTCCGTCACAACCGGGATTCGAACCCAGGACCCGAAGCACAGTAGACTACCGCTCTACCCACTAGAGCTCTACCCACCAAGCCGCTCCCAAAAATAATATTTAACAAGGTAAAAATAGATATTTTATTTTAAACATTTTTTTTTTTAATTTGTCTCAAAATGGACAATAATAATAATTCTTTGAGATCACATTCATACATTATTTACAGAATAAACAAAGGTAAAGACAAATTACATTTAAAAAAAACCCGCAGGTGGTCCTAGGATTTTTTAATGGGAGTAAAAAATCCTTAGTTATGCCGTCCTTCGGATGGGACGTTAAAAGGTGGCCCCGAGCCTGTGCGATGTCAGGTACTCGTTAAAGATCCCTATCCTAATAAATCCTGGATAGGCAAAATTTAGGACTCCCACTGTAGCATCGTCCGATTAGCCATAGTTGCATAAAAGTGACGTTAAACGAATAAACAAACATTTAAAAAAAATTAATGTAAACAAATGTAAAAAATAAAATAAATATATGAAAAAAATTAAATTAAACAATTAAAAAAATAAATAAATAACGGTGAAAAATTGAATAAATAAATTTTGAATTAGGTATTAGGCTAAAAGTTTTGGTCATAGAATGTTTTCACTTTGAAGCACTTACTTAATATTCATATTTATATGAATTTAAAAATTAATGGATGAAAAATCTTATATTTTTTATCTACTTGGCCTCTACCCCCTCCCCTCTCCAAACAATTATGCAAGCATAATTAACCGGTTCGAATCCCGACTATGACAGATTATTATTTATTCTGTTAATTCAGCCAGGGGGGCGAACCTAGGGTTTGAACACCCTCCTGGGGCAGACCCAGCCTCTTTAAGGTGGGTACCCAAAATTGGGGAAAAAATCTGGCAGCTGAGCGTGATCAAGGCCTAGAAACAGAACAAATCTCTATATGTACTGAGCCCAAGACATTATGCGCCTAAGTCATTGTATTGTAGAGATACAGGTACTATATATACATACATGTATTATGTTTGTAATATATCCTGCTATTCCAAGTCAGGAAGAAATCGAGTTTACGGATGGACGGGCTGATTGATGAAGTACATAAGTTAAAGAAAGCTAGGAATAATCTACCGTACATTTAGATACTGAAACATTTGTAACTTCTTTTATTCAAAACAACGCAGCTTCTAAAAAGTATGTTCTAGTGACAAATATTATTTTCCATAAAATTTCTGCAGCACATATTCTCCGATAGTTTTCATATACAAGTTATTTCGTGTGCAAACCAAAAGTTATTTCCGCACTTCAGAAACGTCTAATATTGGATATCTTTATAAATATTGGTTTTAAGGATTTTTTTTTTTTTTACTAAATCTCTATATTGTATATTGTTTTGTTTTTTTCATTTATCATTTGGGTAGGTGTATAATTTAATATGTTAAAACTATATTTTCACCACAGAGGATCAAATATATCAGTTTTAATAAGTGGGAAATTTCGTCTTCACCATCTTTAAGTAATAGCAACTGTTCGCGATTACGCGAATTAAAAATAATAATATTTATTTTGATTTAAATTTAAATAGGTCGCGCCATGGATACGGCACAGATGTTTAATTCGACTAGCTTTTGTTTTTTATAAAGTGTCAGTGTGAATTGAGATTCTGTCCCGATCGCATGTTTTTTGTAGTCCGTGACGATATTTTTGGTGATATTCGGTTCCCGGTCACGATATAGGGACTCAATTTTAAGAATTTAGGTTCTCCTAAGTTTTACAAGATCAAATCTAGGAGCAGCTTGAAGAGACTGCCGAGCCTGAGCGGGCCCGTTCGAGAAGACACGAAGAAGGCGATTAGGTAAGCTGCTGTCCATCTTAAACTTTCTTGTAAAACGATTTGGAGATCCCTTATTCTGGGCATAATCAAAATTTAAAGTTTTTTATTATTATTTTTTATCATACAGTCCACAACCAGAAAATTTTTAATTGGTACAATTAGTACCATAATTTATTGGTCCAGACCGAGCCGGATTTTTAGAAATTGGGATTGATCGTTAAATCCGTTTTATACAATTTCTATTCGTAATCTGGGCAAAAGGATTGATTTTTTGAGCCCAAGAATCGATAGGAACCGTATCGATAAATCGATATCAGATCGATCTCTTTAACGATATTAAATCGAATTAAAACATCTGTTTTTTTTGTTATTATTTGGTAGGTTGCCTTAGTGATTAATTTTAGAAGTTAAATTAAAAATTATTTGCAAACATGTCCGAATCATCTTTAAGAGTACTTATTGCAAAAAAAGAAAAATACTTTTAAAGGATTCAACGTCTATACGACCTTGCTTTAAAAGTCACTAGCCAAGATAAAAAATTACTTCATCAATTTCAAATTTTATATCAATCATTAGACGAAACGGTGGTTGAGTTTGAGAAGATAGAATTTAGGATTAATGAAATTCAATGTGAGTTGGATAAAAAATTTTACTCCGGAGTTCGACGATGTATTGATAGATATGGTAGGATTGGTTAGGTTAGTCGCTGCGAGGGAATTGACTAAATCGACGGTATGTCATAGCGAATCGAGGGGCGGAAAAATGAATGCTGAGCCGGAAAGGAAAGTATAACTTCCAAGAATTGATATTCCTACCTTTAATGGGCGTGCAGATGAATGGCCAGTGTTTTATGAATTGTTTAAAACATTAGTTCACGAAAACGAGGGCTTATCTGAGTTAGAAAAATTACAATATTTATTTTCAAAATTGAACGGTCCAGCCGCTAGCATTTGTAAAACACTAAAACCAATAGCCAGCAATTATAGGGTTATATGGAAGAGTCTTTTTGATCGTTATAATGATGATCGAAGCTTAGCCGATAGTTATATAGATCAAATTTTTGAATTTAAACCGCTCAAATCAGAGAGTCGAGAAGGTTTGACGATGGTTTTAGATAAATTTTGTGCTTCGATCGGAGCGCTGAAGCAATTAGATTCTATTAATTCTCTTGAGGATTATATTTTTTTGTATATGGGTCTAAGGATTCTTGATCCGGTTACACGAAGGGAATTTGAGGCCGCTCATAGAAATAAAAATATTCCCGAATACTCTGATTTGGTTAAATTTTTAGAAAAACAAATTAAGACAATACCTCTATCAGAAACTTTCCAGTATCCAAAGCGTAATATACGCACTACTTATTCATTTGTTACAAAATCTGTAACCCCAGACTCCATTCCAGGATCTTGCTGTGAATTTTGTTCCGAGGGTTCGCATACAATTCCAGATTGTGCAAAGTTCTCAAAATTGTCCCCTTGGAATCGCTATAGGCAGATTAAGAATAAGAGACTTTGTCAAAAATGTTTTTTCTCAGAACCATAGGTCAAAAGAGTGTAGCATAATTAAAAGTTGTTCGAAATGCGATCTACCTCATCATACTCTCTTGCATTTCGAATTTCAACGCAACAATGCCGATTTAAACGAGGTGAATCCCCCTAAAGACCGAACATCGGATCCGACTACAAGTCTTTGTTCATTGTATAAAGAGAAACATCTTTCTCCCTTACAAAATACAATGCTTCTAGCAACGGTAGTAGGAAACGTCCGAGATAGTTCGGGGCAATTACAAAGAGTACGAATGTTGATAGATTCAGGAAGTCAGTCCCACTTCATCACTCGGAGCGCATGTCGTCGGTTGGGGCTCTCTATTGAAAAAATAAACTCCTCTATTTTAGGGTTTGGAGGCTTATCGAAACCGGTTGGGGGCAAAACAATGTTTGTATTGTCATCAATAAGAAATCCTTATGTAATGTATGACATTGATTCGTTCGTTGTTGACAAAATTGTTGATAGAATGCCATCAACCCCGATTGATAGGTCCCAAATGGATCATTTTAAAAATTTAGAGCTAGCAGATCCAAATTTTGACACTCCTGGTGCCATTGATGGAATTATTGGTTCGGAGCTTTGTCCATATTTTCTGGGAGGGCGTCAAGTTCGGGGTTCCTCTGATCAACCGATAGCAATACAAAGTCCGTTTGGATTTGTATTGTTGGGAAAAGCGCCAATCATTCAGAGCGTAGAACCTAATATATCACTCTGTTGTACTGACGAGACGCCTATAGGAAATTTATTAAAATCCTTTTGGGAAATAGAGTAAGTTCCTTCTCCTCCAAGACCTATCTTAAGTCCTCAAGATGCTAAGTGCGAGGAGATATTTTCGTCGACTATAAAGAGGGTTCAATCTGGAAGGTATATTGTACATTTACCTTTCCATGAAGAACCCTCTGGTTTAGGGTCATCCCTTGCAGTTGCCAAAAGGTGTCTCATAGCCTTAGAAAAACGCTTAAGTCATTCACAAGAATTTAGGAAAACATATAATGATGTTATCCAAGATTATTTAAACCAAGGTCATGCATCATTAGTTCCTAATGCAGATTTGAATACTGAAGGATATTATATCCCCCACCCCGGAATATTCAAACCTCAAAGTTTGACCACTCCGTTGAGAATTGTTTTCAATGAGAGTTCGAAAACAACTTTCGGAAAATCATCGAATGACATTTTATTTGTCGGACCGAAGTTGCAAATCGATATTATGGCGTTATTCATACATTTTAGAATTTTTGAAGTTGATTTTACTGCAGATATCAAGCAGATGTATAGAAAGAGGTGGGTAACTCCTGAACATAGGCAATTTCAGAGATTTCTATGGAGATTTTCTCCCGATAAGCCCGTTCAAGTTTATGAACTCAATTGTATAGTTTTCGAGATGTTATCCTCTCCCTTCTTAGCTCTGCGTACGGTAGACCAGCTTGTCGAGGACGAGAAAGGAAGTTTCTCGGAGGTCGCAAATTTTATACCCCGTGATACGTATATGGATGTCTTGGTCAATTCACTCCCTTCGATACAGGAGTCTTTAGAGATCAGTCGAAAGGCTAGTGATATGTTTCAAAGTGGTGGTTTCGAATTAACTAAATGGGGTTCTAATCTAATTCAATTTCTCTCCTCAAAGCACAATGAAGAGCCGCGAGAAAGCCGTGAAAACCTTTCAGAGAAAAATCCTTTGTCAGTTCTGGGTTTACGATGGGTTCCAAAGAGCGATTTCTTACAATTCAAAATAGATTATGAATTTAAGAGATGCACAAAGCGCAACATTTTGTCCACTGTCTCCCGTATTTTGGATTCGATGGGACTGCTAGATCCAGTTATGCTTTATGCGGTTTTTATAAAATGGCTTTGGAAAGAAGGGGTAGATTGGGATGAGCTACCGTTAGACTCATTTGCTAAACAATGGCAACAGTTTCAGTCCGAATTTACTAGTTTCGGAGATGTGAGAATTCCACGGCATATAGGATTTTACCCTGAAGCAAAAATAACTTTAATATGGTTTTCAGATGCTTCGATGGTGGGTTATGGATTGGTGGTATATGCTAAGGTCGAGCAAGTTGGTTATGAACCTAAGGTCAGTCTGATCAGTGGAAAGCTGAAAGTAGCTCCTACAAAATTATTGTCTATTCCTAGACTAGAATTATGTGCCGCATTACTTGTAACCAACTTAGTGAACACGGTTATCAAGACGTTGACTCTTCGTATACCCGTCAATCGTACGATATATTTTACCGATTCAGAAATAGTTCTTTGCTGGATCCGTGCTTCTTCAGACAGGTGGCAAACATTTGTGGCCAATAGGATAGTCGTAATTCAGGAACCAACCCCCAATGGTTCGTGGTTTCATATCGATGGAAAGGAAAATCCTGCCGATGGTGTTATCTGTGTGGCCGTAGTTCGGACTTGGTCCGGAAATGATAAGCGGCTGGTCGTGAAGCTATATCCTCTACCATCTCAGTAGGTCCCGGCTCAGTAGTCGTTGTATATATTGTAAATACGTTTGGATTGGATTTGTGTTTATTTGGTTTGTTTAAAAAATAGTTCTAGTTAGGTTATAGTTTAAAAAAAAAAAAAATGTTATGACTACTTTATTTGATTTTGCTGAAGGTAGGAACCTTCAGGGGCGGGTGTGTGTTCGCGATTACGCGAATTAAAAATAATAATATTTATTTTGATTTAAATTTAAATAGGTCGCGCCATGGATACGGCACAGATGTTTAATTCGACTAGCTTTTGTTTTTTATATAGTGTCAGTGTGAATTGAGATTCTGTCCCGATCGCATGTTTTTTGTAGTCCGTGACGATATTTTTGGTGATATTCGGTTCCCGGTCACGATATAGGGACTCAATTTTAAGAATTTAGGTTCTCCTAAGTTTTACAAGATCAAATCTAGGAGCAGCTGGAAGAGACTGCCGAGCCTGAGCGGGCCCGTTCGAGAAGACACGAAGAAGGCGATTAGGTAAGCTGCTGTCCATCTTAAACTTTCTTGTAAAACGATTTGGAGATCCCTTATTCTGGGCATAATCAAAATTTAAAGTTTTTTATTATTATTTTTTATCATACAGTCCACAACCAGAAAATTTTTAATTGGTACAATTAGTACCAGCAACAGACATCATATGTAAAAAAACGCTGATAAGAATCATGGCAGTTATTATCATTGTTTAAATTAAAAAACCTCCTTTTAAAATTTGCTAAGAGAGGTTATAGAGAGGAGCCGGTGGCTGATTGGTTAGCGCGCTAGCCTGCCACGCTGAAATTGTGAGTTCGAATCCCAGTCCCAGGAGGACTTTTTTCAAGCATACAAGGAAATGGGGATTCACTCACAATCTCCCCGGGTATGTGGGACCCGTCAGCTAATTGATAGCCACCCACAAAATAGGCGTAGGGAGTGATGACCCTACCCTATAAAATGTCATCGAGCTTCGAGGGGTGGAATATGAACCATACCGCGCGGCCAAGGGCCTTCAAGGTCTGTCGCGCCAACCAAATAAAAAAGAGAAATTATAAGTTATCTTAACTTTTAGTAAAAACAGATAATAAACAATAATGACGGTAATTTATCTTGCACGAAAACTATCGGAGAATATGTATTACATTTTTAAAAGACATTTGGAAGTAAGACAGCCTTGACAGACTAAAGAATACAGTAGGCGGTAGGGGGAATTGAATTATTGAAGAGGAAGCCTATCAGGGGGAGTGAGGTTGCCGATCCAGGAGGCTGTGCTGCCAAGGCTGCCTGAATTAGCAACTACACGTCATAGGAGCTTACTATCGATGAGGCAGTGTCAATCATTGCTCGCTGTTAAATCTATGTACATTAATCTTAGATGGTTTAAATTACAGCTTGAATGAGAAAATTAAAATAGTTTATTATTTAATATTGTTGTTCAATCCTTCTCTACTCTATATATGTTGATAAAGCTCTAAACTCTAAATAATAGCCCCTTTATAGAACAATTTGTAGCTTTAAAAGCCCGCAGCCGCAAGAATATTTAACTTATCATGTAAATATAAATAAACTGAAACTCTTTAGCCAATTAAGGATTTCAAATACTAAAAAGTTGACAGTTTTTCATACCAATACACTTTTAATTATAAACACAGGGGGAAATGTAGATGGTGTAAAGAAAAAGTAAAAAATCATCCTTAGAAAATCTTCTAAATATTGATAGTTTGGATAAACTAAATAAAATCTATTTCTTTTTGTTAAAAAAATATATATACATACAAGGAACGATCAAGGACGAGGCTTTTTTCGGGACTTGTTTATTTTGACTCAAGATACTCTAAAACATGTATTTCCGTCGAAAACTGGAATTCGAAAATTTTCACGAATCGCAATACTTTCCTTTACTATATATTTCATATATAGGTAAGTGAAAGTAATAAGTAATAAGTTGCTGATGTGGCCCGGACCAGGTATTATTCCTTCCATGACAAACTCCACTCCCACTGTAACCCACTAGTTTCAATCCTTGTTTTCTTTTCCATTCCTGACAGTCCTTCGAGGCATCTGAAAAGAAGATGGCCTCGAGTCCTTCTAGTTTATATTACTTCCAGGAAATGCTGCCATTGGGAATTTTCATTTCATGTGTTTTATTTAACAGCTAATTTACTAATGTATTAACCAAAACAGGTAAATATCATTAAATAAATAAAATAAAAGTAAATTTTAAGACAAAATGGTAAATAAAAAATTAAAACTAAATTTTACATAATAGATTTAATGTATGGAATACTAGATATAAAATCAAAAACTTACAGCGTATATTTTAGACTATTTTTTAAATTGTATTGCAATAAATCTACATGATGTTTACTTTTCGCTTAATTTAATAAACAAGTAAATTTTGGATTTATCAATCCTTCGAGGCGATTGAAAAGATGATGGCCTCGAGACCTACTTAATTAAATTGACATTGAAGTGCTACCACTGGGTAGTTTCTTCACTAGACATTATCACGCCCATAAGTGTAAATTAGACCATTTACTTGTTGTATATATTATATGCACAGTTGTAAATATCAAAAAATGTATAAAAAAAAAGAAAAAAAAAAGATTTATCAAAAAGAAAAAAAAAAAAACTTAAATGAATTCTTCGTAGGACTTGGCAACAGAAACAAATTAACTTAGAATATTGATCAGCATCAAACTGAAAATAAAACTCGTGTAATCAAAAAGGCATCAGAAACGGACTAAGGCGGTGAACTTGCGTCATTGAACAGTATCCATTCATAATGGCAGTCATCAGTGCTACAGTCAACATTACTGTACTCCTTATATCAATTTGTACGAACCACTTTAAATAAGTAAATTAGTCTAGGGCGGATTATCAAGTCCAATACATAAAAAAACATCTTTGAGAAAAAGTAATAATTGAATATATTACAATATTATTGATTTAAGCTGAAGAGTCAACAGACTGCGATCTTACAGTATTTAAAATACCGTTAAATGTTTCGTCCTAATGTGAATGTGTAGTCAATTTTGTCTGACTACAAAAGCACTCTATCAATATTAAAAATATATTTCTAAAAGAGCTCCGCTTGCCAAAGAACGAAATTTTCACATATTATTATGATAACTAAGGGTGCTATTTTTTTTTTTGTTTAGTTTTATTAGTCATACTTTAAATTTACCTTCCAAAAAGCTCCTTGGCATCTTCAAATTCATATCATTCTTTAGATGGGCTATTAGTTAAAATGTTAGTTAAAAAATGCATTCATAAAACCTATAGTCGTCCAATGTATTTTATATAAATTCATAAATTCTATAAATAATATTAAAGTAATAGTGTCAAGTCATTTTATACTAAGTGTTAAGAATTTGAAATAATCATATTTTATATTTCACAATTTGTAATTTTATTTTGCATGTTTTTTTGAGTCAGTATATGGAAGCGCAGCATGCATTTATTTGACAGTTTAGTTTACAGTGGAACATCTATTTTCATGAAATGATTTGAAAGTAGAAACAATTAATAAAATTGTTAGTTTATTGATTAACAACAACTTTCCATTTATTTTAACAACTTACTAGCAAGTTTTTACGAAATATTTTTTCTAAAATCGTGAGTAATGTATGTTAACGAAAACCGTACGGTGGCTACACTCATCACAACATTACAAACAACATATTTTTACAATTTTTGTGCTTATAACAACTTTCTATCAACTTTACGACTTTCTATATTGCATATTAACCTTTCTAAAATCTTGCGCTTTCCAACGGTATATTATACGCATTACTACTCATATTTTAAAGGAATAATGTTTTGATGACTTGATTACAAAAAACTTAATTTTCTCTTCCAAAAAAAAAAAAAAACTTAATTGCAATGTATTTTACTCGAAAACCTTCAAGGAAAATGCTCTAAGTTGTAGTAATAACCGTATAAAAATTCTTTGCGTGGTTTAGAAAGAGTTCGCGGAAAGCAAGAATGACGATTTAATTTCATATATGGAATTTATAAATAGAAGAAGGTTTGCATTGGTTCCTTTCACCGATTTGGTTGCAATGCGTCTTGTGGCTTGGTTGAACAAAACAATATTTTACCTTTTTTTTTAATTTAGAATATTTTCAATCGTAATAGTTTCTATTTACTGACGAAAAAAAATCAGCGCACGGAGGTCAACCAGAAGCATTGTTCCCTTCCCTTTGGCGCAGATCTCGGGACACAAGATGAATGTTAATTTGTCAACGCTCAAGACCCGGCTACCATCCATCATTTCTCCATCCCGAGCTTCCGACACACAAATCTTTAATTAATGGTTTACTTAAATATAATTTGATGTTAATCATTTCGGAAACCTATGGCGTTGTTATTATTGACCAGTCGGAAATCATGCCTTTTCCGAATAAATATTTTGTATAGTTTTTTTTTTTTTTAATCTTGTTGTAGGTGGAGTTAGTCTTTTTTTTAATATTTTAATTTTCTTGACGTTTCGGCTCAAATTTGTGAGCCATCGTCTGGGCTACAAACAGAACAGAAGTTTGTTCTGAGGTTTGTGACCCTGATGATGGCATTCAAGTTTGAGCCGAAACGTCGTCAAAATTAAAATTTGTTGTGATGTTTGTACCCCTGATGATGGCTCACAAGTTTGAAAATTAAAATATTAAAAAAAAGCTGACTCCCGATTATTTTCGCCTACATTGATTTCGACAGTCGGCTATACATCCTCAAAATAGTTTCTTAAATCCAGTTGAGTTTGAAATTGAAAGAGAAAGATTCATGCACAACATTCGGATAATAAAGTGAAATTTATTGATCATTCGGGTAAATTAATGATTTCATATTTTGTCATGGGCTCAATTAACAAATAGCCAGATTGTGTGTAAATAACTTTGTTTTTATTTAATTGTATTTCATTTTTTTTTAAATAAATAATAAGGTACATGAATCTGCAGTTGGAAGATCAAATAATCTTGCGATTTTTTTTTCAAAATTAGATGAATCTAATCAAAATTACTCCAATTTTCTATCAAATAGCATTACACTTTTTTTTTATTTTTAATTTAGGACTTCTAAGCTTACTCAGGTTTCTAATCCCATGGCACAACCCTATCTAGATCCACCTATCCTTATAGTCCTCCCCGTCGATGGTGCGGCAGTGGTCCACAATATCTTGGAACTGTAAAATTGGGGGGATAGATATGGTCAGCTTCTCTACTCATGGTATGTCCTGAGAGTATGTGGCTATAGCACACTTACTCTATTTCCACTGGCTTACAAGATCAGTGATGCTGCTGAATGAGAATGCTGGGATCTTCTGGGATTATGCCTTGACATCCGCTAGTGGTTGATTTAGATCTCCAAGGGGCAGTATGTAAATATTTTATATAGGTGGAAAAGATTTTTTTCTCTCTTCTTTGTATATATTTATTTTATTTCTGTTTCTTTGTAAATATGAAATAAATAATTTCTTATAGCTTTAATAATTTTAACCCCAGAGTGTGTCAGAATCATACTTCATTTTTGACGTTTCAGACACCTTTTATTCGTTGTCAAACATATACAATATATGATACATAAATATATAGTTTAGGTTTTATACCTTTATAAATTTGATAATGGATGAAGAAGATCCGGAAAGGCGTTAAAGAAATACAACATAAAAAGTATGAGGGTAACTTTAAAATTTGTGTATATATATTTGAAATACGTCGTAGTGAAATAATTAGACTAGATATTGTACAAACGAAATATTATGAAATACTATCTTTACTTCCGCAATAAGTGTTCTTATTATTTTGATCTAATCTCGGGAATGTTTAACCGTTTTCTATTTTTATAGGATTCGCTCAAACACTATTTTAAATTCATATATAAACAACCATGAAATCATGTATTTAGGCGTGTTAAAACTTAACCGTATATGCCACCAAATAAATTTAAATTTTAGATTTAATTATGATCTGGGATATTCGTACCCTTAATTTTTTTTTATCTTCTATTTAGTTTCCCATCAAATGGTATTCGTATCATCAAATGGTTAGAACATTATAATTATAATTTAAAAGTAATAAAGTAGTATCTAGATTTATTTATGGAAAATTGTAACTGTATAGAAATAAATCCATCAAGTATATAAAAGGAAAAAAAAAAGAAAAACCTGTACCCATACAGCCCATGAAGGGTCTTGGACTCAGTAAATATAGAGATTCGTACTGTTTCTTGGCCGACGGCTGTGCAATGAGTTGATTAGGCCATGATCACACTCAGCCGCCAGGTTTTTCCCTAATTTGTGTACCAACTTTAAAGAGGATGGTTTTGCCCCAAGAGGGTCTCCATACCCTAGGGTCAACCCCTGTTAAATTAACAGAATAAATAATATTCTGTCATAGCCGGGATTCAAACCCAGGACCTGGAGGACAGTAGACTGGTGCTCTATCCACTTGATAACGCAGCTCCCTCATATAATAGGAAATGTGATATAATATTAAATATAATACAACTTTTGAGAAACTTCCCATTAATAGCTTCTTCTTCCGGTGGCGCGACAGGCCGTGTACGCTCTGGGCCTCGCGGTGTGAGCTCCTGCGAGTTACTAAGTTTACACTCACGTTTCAGGATGCAATTTTTAGTGCAGGGTCATCACTCCCTACGACTAATTTTGTGAGTGGCCACCCTTTGGCTGACGGGTCTCACATACCCGGGGGAGAGGTTGTGAGTGAATCCCCATTTTTTTACATCCTTATAAAAGCCCCACCGGGACTGGGATTCGAACTCAGAACCTGTAGCATGAGAGACATTCTCGGAGTGGGTATAAAATCAGTCATGGAAGGAAAGGTACCGAGTTCGGGACAATTTTGGGATTTTGGATTGTGAAGATTAGATACGAGAGAGTTTAGTTGAGTCTCAATGCTCAACTCCGTAAGTTCAGATTAAATGAGCCTTTTGTAATTAGGTGGAAGGTTAAAACGTTTGTCTAGTAAGTGTTGAAGTAGCCGAAAACTACAAGTAATGTCACATTGAAAATATAAATTATCAATGCACAATTTTGTACTTGATGCAGTTTTTAAAGTTGAGACGAAAAAATAATTTATAGGATGAATATACGTCAAGTTAAGATAAGGGCCCAGAGGAAGGAGAATGGCGGTTGGCAAAGTTTCCCTGTTGATAGCCTGATAAAACTAGTTTCCTCTTCATCGTAGTCATTAAATATACCTCGCCTCTGCGCTACTAGTGTCATCCTTCGGCTGCATTATTTCATGTGGTGTAATATATGAAAATGTTTGAATAAAATGCAATATTGAAAATCATAATATTAAAAAAAAAATTGAATTAAGATCAATACATTTACCAATACTAAACCTTTTTCGAGCACAACAAAATAAATAAACTATTATTATTTCCAAATAACAATATTAGGGTATAACTGTTTATATGGCTGTTAATAGGCAATTTAAGTAATATGAAAAGCACTAATTCAAAGCATCATATATAACACTACCAATGATTTCAAAACGCAATATCTAAGCTAGTTGTTAACCAAATTCAATGATTCTTTTTTCATTTTGTCAAAAATTTAATTCTGTATCGAAGATAGCAATTTACTTATAGACAAACTTTTTTTTATGTATTTGATTCTCCTTAGACAAGAACGGAATTTTCCAAATTAATACATAATAAAATTGGATGGCCTTGTTACTCATCTCCAAAAAAAATAATAATAATAATAAAAATTAAATAAATAATAATTGTTTTTAAAAAATTTTCCCACTCAAAAATAAAAAAAAAAATAAATAATAATAAATTACTGTAGTTAAGGAAGTGCGTTCTTGTCTTATTTATGTAAACTACGTTGTTCGATATTCACTTTCAATTTTATTTATTTATTTTAAAATTTTCGGCACTGATAGTCAACGGAGAATTGCTATCGCTGCATAAAATATCAAGGACCGCTGAAATCGAGACGTCATTGAAACGGGAGTAGTTTGCCAGCTATTTTTTTGCCGTCGAACATCGTACGTTTGATTTCGAGTTGGATCCGTCGATGGCCCTAACTTTAAACTATGGTAAAGAGCCATTCGTTTAATAATTTCATTAAAGCACTTTTTTTTTTTTTTTTTTTGACTACAGAGTATAGAAGGGACTATTGTTCCGAAGCTTTTCTTTGAAAAAACTATGGAGGCTTAACAGGTGAAAATTCCTTAATGTAAACTTTTCCTTTCATTACTTTTTCCTGCTTATTCTAGTTGAAACTAGGTCGGTGAACATGTCCGAATTCTGAGTCAGCGAAAACTGGTTAACTCATACCTATGTAAGTCATACTGGGCATTGTCAGTGCAAACTAGAATTTCAATTAAAAAAAAGGATGTGTCATACATAGCTTACTGATATTCACAGACAGTAAGGAAATTAAAATCAAGCTTATCCCCTCCCATCTAAAGGAGAGTATAGGAGGAGTGCATCAATATATTAGAGCTCCTCTTTAAATTATAGCAACGGTATTGAACGCAAGTTGAGGATGAATGAGTACTTAACATATGAAATACTGCCCTTTCAACTTTCTATTTAGAATATAGGTTTGATTTTTCTTATCTACCCTGTCTAAAAAAGTAATATAGATGCAGCTAATATCTTAATATCAGATTATTCGTGTAAAGAATAATATAAAATATTGTTATAAGGAAATATTTAAAGATTTCAACAGAAAAATTCAATTTTAAAATAAATAAAATGTAGATCTATATAGAGTATCACAAAAAATAAATCACTCAAAAGGTGATTATCCTTGACACAGGAATTTAATTTCCGTGGCCAGTCATCAATATCAGCACACAGCACTTCTTGAAGAAAACTGCTCAGACCAGATATTGTTTTAGGCTTTCTAAGTTAGGGTGTACTCTGTGGCATGCCATCCTTTCCAGTTTGGAACAAAGCCGGTAATCTAGTGGGTTGGGATCAGGGTTTCCTGAGGGCCAATCCGAGCCAGAGATGAACGCTGGAATGTTCTTTTGCAGCCACTGTTGGGTTGACCTGGCCTTCCGAGCTTGAGTGGAATCCTGCTGGAAAAACAATTGACTTCCAGCAAACAGAGTATCACTAAGAGGCGTGACAACAGGTTCCAGAATTTCGTCCTGCTAGTTTTGAGCGTTATTACAAAAATGAAACTTTGTGGTACCATCAAAGGAAACTCCTCACCAAACTATCACTGAGAGAGGGTGCTGATATTTTTCCACTCTTTCGAGCTTTGTGCGTACACACGATCATCTTGGCGATTTTGATTTTTCTTGATTTTAAAAATTTTATTATCGCTGAAAAAAATCGTTCAATTAAGACCATAACTGTAACGACCAAGGAACACTTCGCATCTTATCTACTACTAATTTGTTTTGGGGAAGTGGTTAGCCTTTGTCTAGTCATTCTTCAAAATGCACCTATCCTAAAACCACTTTCATTATGCCAAACAGTGATGTGACAAAGATTCCCATTTCCCGGATTGAAGACATGATTTTTTTCTTTATATATGTGACTTCTTCTGATTCGAGCGGCCTATTCTCTCACTGGATTTGCCGTTCTCACAGTGCGGAGACGACCCGGTCTGTCACATACAGATAGGGTCTCATTATACCCATGTGTACTGCGGTACACGAACATACGTCTGATACCAAAGGATTACAATGTGTTAAAAATCTCTAAAACCTACATTTTTCAACTTTGTGTATGGCGACCACAGCTATTCGGTTTTCTTTATTTATCACCCCACTTCCATGTTAATTGAGCGAAAGAAAAATACAAACTAATTGGGATTGGCATTAAAGAAAATAATCTGATAGAGGTGGGAATTATCTAAATATAATCAAGGACATAAACCATGTTCAACTTTTGTAACAATATTTATGGCAGAACTAGGTACAGTAGAACAGATCTAATGCTAAAATAAACAAACAGTCGAATAAACTGTATAAAGTGAATGTTTAAAGCTTTGGAGCATCTCCAGTGACTAACATCAAAGGCTAACCAGGATAGTCTTTCCTGGAAGACTTAATCAACGGCAGGGTTTTCATTAAGGTTTACTCTAAGGATTCACCCCTTGATTTCTCGAGCACAGAAATAGTCATTCTACAGTTTCAGCTCACGTTTCGGTTTCCTTTTTTTTTTTTTTTTTTTAAGTTGAAAAATTAAATATAAAAAAGAGTATTGAAGAGAAGCGGTGATGTAAATTGGTGTCTGATGATGAAGTGAGGAAGCAGAAGTCCGCTGTTTCCGAGGTCGGTGATGAAATTGAGGTTTATGATTTTAATTCCTGTCTGTAGCTAAGTTGAGGTTGGTTTGTATCTTGTTGTTGACCCCACGCCACCCGAATCATTTCAACCTTCATATTTAACAACACGGTTAACTATTCAATCTTCAAGAGTCAACGTGGGACAACAACAAGAAACAAACCCACCTAAACATAGCCGCAGCACACGAATTTGAAATCATAGAACTCAAACCCATCACCGACCTCAGAACCAGCGGGCTTCCACTAGCTCGCTTCACCATCAGACTCCGGTTCTCCACACCAAAGCCTTCTTCTAATACTCTAATTCAGAAACCGCTTCTTTAATCATCTCATACTTCCTATTTAATATAAAATATAAAAAAGTTCAATGATGTTAAAAAGTACAGTAGTTTCCGTATATAGTTGTTTATTAATTTAATTAGTACCGTCAATCAGGTGACTAAAACCGATTGCAATAGATACATGTTCATTCTATTTTTTGCAAGAACTTAGGGTTTGTTTGAACTCCATGTAGTCATGAACATTAATTATTAGTAATACTCCATATTAAGGAGGAAATGATATGCATGATTTATTAATATAACAGTTAAACCATTCATTTGACTACTTTAGAGTAACATGAAAGAGTCACATTAAATGAAAAAGTAATTCATGGCGATTTTTTTTTCATTTAATGTGACCGTTTACGAACTTAATGTGAGAATTAAGAATCATTCTATTGATCGAATTTTTGACCAGATGGTAAATTTTTGTTCAAAACATTTTCTTTGACTACAAAAAACATCCTGGAGAAACTCCTGATCCAGCGAGTTCCAAGTTTCTCAGTAATTGCGGATTACTTTCCTAATTCAAAACTTCCTTGCGTTGTTATGCTGCCCTCGACAAGTTTCGGCTAACCCTTATCCTTCTTTGAAACACTCGTTATCTCCCGGTTTCATCTCTCATTTCCTCTTCACAATGGAGGTCGAACCACGGAGGAACTCGATGGATTAAAACCTTTGATAAATAGTTTTCTTATCAGTTTGATCTAAGAGGATGATCGCAACGACTCACTGGAATGACCTACCGTTCGGACTCAGTGAGTCACTAAAAAATAAATGACAATAGGGTGCCATAACCGATCGTTTTCTAGGATCAAAGTCGCAGTTAAAACACTCCTTTAATCAAGCTAATATTACTAAGTAAGTAATAATTCTGAATTCTTGTCTAGCTTCACTCCGGCTAATTAATACAATATAAAACTAAGATTCAGGCAAATGTTTTAGAGAATATTGAGAAAAAGTAGACGTCGTACAAAAACTTTATTTAAAGCCATCATAAATGCAGTTCATAACTTCGATTGAGGTCTCTCGTCTGAAAGTAAAAATATCTAATATGTCAGCCAAAGTGAGTAGTAGGAAAATAGATCACATTAGGATTACACGAAGCGACACACATGAACTTCTAGAATATGTTTATTAAAGTTCCTTTACACGAGCGATTTCACTCTCGAGGTCTGTACTCACTAGAACATCTACCTCGAGCCTGAGAAGCTTTCATCCCAAACTACAGAGCTTTTGGATTTCGACCCCTGTGCCCCAGATATGGAATGCATCCCTTGGGCACAAGAAGGCAGAAGCGGCATATTCTCAACGAGAATCATTTCTCTCTCTCCATGAAAGAAAAGAAATATCTCGAAATGATCTTGTACGGATGGAAAGATATAAAAGGGCCACAACGACTTCAATTACGTTGGCTCAGGAAGATGTGTACCGGAAGGCGAAGATATTCTGAAGAAACAGGGAGCTTCAAGATTTCCTTAATTTTGTAATGCTTTGCAGAGCTGAGGTGACCAACCAAGTATTATCAATCTGTGTTATTTTCATAATTTCTACAATCAGGCACGATAGAAATTCAGTCAATTAGCAAACCCTGAGTGTAAAAAAAATATTGTGAACTACGAACTTAACTGCTACACTGTTATAGCAACCGTACTGTCTTCGGATATTTGGTTGTCATAAATTATTTCATTAAGGTTCTATAACAGCTATTATTAATAGTATATTTAACTTATGACAAATATAGGTTTTATATACACGACTTTATTGAATAACTCTAAGCCTTCCAGTAGCATCTTTAGAATTTGAACTAGGTTGATCACGATCCTGAAACTCCAGCGTGTTGTTGCCATTTAGCGTGAGAAATATAATTTTGAGAGCCCCTAATGAGGTGGCAAGAAGCAAAATGTAAAATGCGAGGGGAAGATGAATATACCGCCAAGGCACGAGCTATTCTCCTAAAAGGCAAGGTTGATAGGGCACATACTTGGGCATAGAAGGGGGGATACGTCCAAGAGACGTGAAACCACATTTTCCTTTAAAATGTTTATTTTAAATTTATTATTTAGGACATCATCACATATCAAGTTTTTTTATATTCTTGCTGTAGCCTATCACTCCATTTCCCCCAACCAATTTCTTGCTGATTGAGGTCTACCTCTCCTCCTCCTACCTTCAGTCTCTCATTATATTGTCATATTAGTATTTCCGTTCTGGAGAAAATTACAAAACACAACTTTTGGGCTAGTTTTAGTTAAGTGGACTGAATAAAATATAAATAAAGTGGTTCTATAATAACTAGATTGAATTAGTCCAGGTGGTGGTGGTAAGTGAATGAAACAATTAAGTAGTTTCAACCATTTATTTTCTGCCTACGTTTCGACCCCCATTGTGGGTCATCATCAATGGCGTATTGTAGGCGAATGGAAACTAGCTGATTCTGGTTCTATAATAATAAATTAAGGGTTTAACATTTAAAAAATAAAATAACATTGTGAGTAAAATATCCAAAAGTGCGTAAAATAGCCTGAATGTGTTAAATGAGGTGATATAAACGAATGTTCTTCACCAATTGAATGACACCGTCGACGGCCCGATCACTATCGCTCAATGCCTCCAAGACTTTACGTGGTACGCTACATTTTACAAATTCCCTACTATAACGAGGACACTCTTCAAAAATATGACTTAGTGGGAGAGTCACTTTACACAGTTGACATCGAGGTGGATCCCTTCGTGCCATGAGGTGCGCATGAGTGAGACGACACGAAGGGATGAGAATGTCCTATCCTCAGCAGGCGATAACTACCTCCTCACGCCTGCATTTTCTTGATGATGACACCCAGCAGCTGATGGTCGGTTTGACATTTTTCAATTTGTTGTTTTTAAGAGCGGTCCAAGACTGTTGCCATTCGCCTATGATCTTCGCGTTTATTGGCTGAAACAGCTCAGATGATGAAATAAAAGAGGGCGTTATTTCTTCTAGTGAATGTGCTTCTGTTGCTGCTCTGTCGACTTCCTCATTCCCTGATATTCCAGAATGACTAGGAATCCAAAATTTTAATTTTTTTTTTTTTGAGAAGTCCTCCAACGAGTTCGTTAATGTCATTCGTGAGAAAACATCACTTGTTTCAAAAACTTCAAAGTTATTCTTTTTTACTTTAACTTACGTATATATGAAATACATAGTAAGGGAAAGTATTGCGAACGTGAAAATTTTAAAATTCTAGTTTTCAACGGAAATACACGTTTTAGGGTCTCCTGAGTCCAAATGAATAAATATTTTTTTTTCAGTTTTCTTTAGTTGTTTTTTTAAATTCGCACAACTTATATATTTACCTGTTTTTCATCAGTGGTAACAAGATATATAGTATTTTTATAGAATCAACAAAATTAAAGGTACTTTAGAAAAAGAAAATTTAAAATATCGGCATTTAAGCCATGTCAGACCATTTTAATCAGAATGAAACCTACATGATATTAAAGTCCATTAAATTTTACATCGATATATCGAGTTTAATCAAATCGTCAGAACCGTTTTCATGAAAATCGAAAAAAAGGTGCAAAATGCATAGTAAAAGTGGCTCTTCTGGTAACCTCATTTTCATAAAAAGGTTTTGTAACGTCTCGGGCGTATATTTATCTTAATTGAAATTTAGTTTCATAGGACTTTTAGTTGCGCCGGGAGCTACAAACCACACTACCACACACACAGACCTTTTTGCGGGACTTGGTTATTTGGATTCAGGAGACCCTAAAATGTGTATTTCCGTTGAAAACTAGAATTTGAAAATTTTCACGATCGCAATACATTCCCTTACTATATTAGTAAGTGAAATAAAAATAAAAACAATCTTCAGAAGCTAATTATGTTGGACGAAATGAGAAATGAATGAATTGGTAATAATGAAATACTGAATGAAGCTTCCTAAAAAATTATAAAAGAAAATAAACTGGATTATGTTTTGTTATTAAAAGGTGTTCCACAGAACAGTCTGATTCTATATCATCTATTCGCTTTACCTAAGATTGGCTGTATACACTGACCATAATTAAATACCAGATATGGATTGAATACGCTAATATTAGACGGCCTATTAGCCACAGAGCAAGACCATTACGCAAAGCTAATAGAGAAGACACGGTTATCAGTGAATGGGGGGAGGACAGGGGAGTACGCTGGGGTGGCGGGGCGGGGCGGATCAATATTTGATAGGAGAGCACAGTCGGCCGCCAGCCGCCTCCTCGATAGCACCTTCACCACGTCAGAGTCAGACACGATGGTAGCCGCCGTCGCCATATGCTGTATCCTCGTCATCTTGGTTGTCTTCATCGCCATCATCATCCTCGTCGGCCAGTCCATGAGGGACCAGACTTAGCACATCTAGTCAACCACGGTAACTAGCATCTTAAATATACATAAACATGTAAGAAAAAATATTTAAAAATATATATCATCTATCAGCTAAAGCGATTACTTCAGAAAGCTTCGATGAAAGGTGACGTTTCGGCCTAACCATGAGCGCATCTACATGGCAGGCGCTAGAGGACCATCAGTGGAGCCGATAACATCATAATATTAACAACAGCAATTAAGGGAAAAAAGTCAAACTTTAGATTAAAATAATAATAAATAAGCCTACAAATTTTGTGCTGACCATATTGAATTTTTTTTTTTTAAACCCCAATTTAGTTAAATGTTTTGCCAAAATAGTTTCTGAATGATTTCCTTTACTGTATCTATGATACATTGATTTTTTTTTTTTTCCTTTATTGTTGAAAAACTCCAGTAACAAGGAAAACAATGTTGCAAAAACAAATTAGTGCAACAGTACAGATCTTATCCGAACTTAGCTACCTTTGAGGCATTTCAAGTTTGATACATTGAACCGTATCCTGGTTACAATGTTAAGAATCTTTTTTAACGAGAATAGTGACATTAACTTAAAATTAAAAAAAATAGTTAAAGCAGTCCTTAAAATATATAAATCGGGAAAATCCTTTGAAATAGTAAAATTAGTCCTTTTCGTGTGCGTAAGGTAAAGAAGGCAAGTAAGTTTAACTGTTTAAGTAAAAAGTGGGTTTAGTAAAAATGTTATTTTTTTTTTTTATAAAATTACTCAATTCACATCAAATTACGCAAACATGCAAGTGAGAATTCATGTGATATATAAACCTACTGAGGTCATCTGTAGTGTAGTAGCTAGCATAACAGCCTTCTGTGCCGAAGGTCGTTGGTTCAAACCCGGAATATGTATCTAGGATTTTTTAATGGGAGTAAAAAATTCTTAGTAGAACTTTTTAAAAATTCCTACCTAATTAAAACCTGGATTATAAAAATTTAGGACTCCCACTGCACTATTCTGATAACCACTTCAGCATCAGTTACGTAAACAGGACAAACAAGATATAAACCTTCAGTTCTCAAAAGGTATTGTTGATAGATTAGTTTTATTTTTTCAGTAATCTCAATGATTTTCACAAATTGCCTTGAACAAAAGTTAGGTATTTCAAAGTTAAACTTTGCAGTGTCTATCTCGAAATATGGAAAGGTAGGTATATAAAATTAAAGTTAAAGCAATTCAGCCTGCTAGAAAAAAATGCTACTGTTCAAATCAATCTTAAATAATATAATTTAAAAAAACATTTTTGACAAGGTCAGTAATTTGATTCTGTAGATTATACAAGTAAAATAAAATAAATAAAATAATTGATTTTAGAAGACCAGTCTGAGTTTAGTGCATTTAATAACAAATAATTGGAAAAAAATAGAACAATCATGCACAAAAAAAGACCTGTATCTAAACAGCACCAAAGAACGAGTAACGAAAAATATGATTAAATGGCTGTACAAGATCGCTAAAAAGGTTATCCAAACACAATAACGAAACTTATAATGTGGATTTTATGTTCCCAGCAATTGGTAGCTACATCAAATCGCCACGTTCTTTAGTTTTATTCATATTATTATAATTATGGTAAATTTATAGTAAGAATAAGACTTTCGGTAAAGAGTAATGGGAATCCTACCAATCAATATAACATCATACACGTAATAAAGAACCTGATTTTTTCACTTCTAATCACAAACGAAACTTTTTTAACAAAAGTAATGATCTCTACGACATGTTAATTAAATAATGCTATAAATGTAGCAAATATTCAAGAAAAAAAAATCTGATATATAGTAATAATTATTTTAAAACTTTTTTTCTAGGCCTTGAAAATCCTTTTATAATATTACATAATGGAAGTGAGGAAATATCAATTTTTTTATTTTTTTTATTACACTATGAGAAACTGAAATGGGCCCAAAACATGAAACTGATTAAAGATACCTTATAGAATAAAATAGATTATATATTGTAAAAGACGGTGAACGAGAAAGGAGTGAAGATTATTTTGGATCATCAAAGTAAAGGTATATATAATCTATTCTAATCAGAATTATTACTGTACCTTTTGTTTGTTGACCTTTTATTTAAACCGAACATTCATCTTAAATTTATATCCTAAGAAAAGTAAATATAATAATAAATAAAAAATTAATTAGTTATATATCTAAGAAATTGTTTTCATTACGCTCGAAAATTCGACTCCCGAAAGCCAAAGAAGCGAATTCTCAATTGGAACTTTTTGAAAATGATATTTTCATATACTAAATTTTATTTTATATTTAATTCCGAAATTTCCTAGTTCAACAGTCATGTACAATTTTCTTTGACTGGTTTAAGATTAATAACAAATTTCACTTTAGCAAATCTTTCATTTTCTCCACAGCACAGCTACGGAATCAAAATTTCATTTTAGAAAAATCATTGAGCATTCTGAATCTCAAAATTCATACCCATCAATCAACCGCACTCGAGTTTAAGGGTTGATAAATGATTAGGGAAACTTCTTAACGCCGTAGGACGTAACTTTAATATTAAAAACTTTCAAACACCCTCGCTGTCACTTTCAATATTTTTCTCTCAAGTCGAAGGATAATAAGACAGGCAGCTCGACTTATAAAAAACTTTTACCTTAAGGGAAAACTCTACGGAGCAGAAAATGTCTTTAAGGCATTTTAAAACAAAACACTGAACTGAAAGAGCAAAAATACGAATAAACATTATAAGTAAATCATGAAAAAACGACCTGAGTCCTGAACATATTTAGTTGAATTAATTTGAAGTTAGATTGAATTTTTTTAATATATTTATTGATATTTACAACTGTATAATGATATACATCTGGTAAATGGGATACAAGATACAAATGTCATGATTTACATGTGGGTATACTACCCATTGGCAGTTCTCCATAGATTGACATGAAAAGGAAATTCATGAAAAAAAAAATACTGTAGGGTTAGACATGCCGAAATTTATGCTCTGAGTGCGAAGGAAGACTTTTACGAATGCACAAGTCCGAAAAGTGTTGAAATTTTTATTCGCGGTAGAGAATTTCATGTTAGCCGTCTACCGGAGTGTAATTTCAGTCAGAAAAGTGTCAAATTATTTGGCTTGACTTGATTAACAATTTGATTTATATATTAAAAATGACAAATTTTATAAGACAAGAATACATCCATTTCTTAACAAAATATTTCGGTTCCTCCTATGATCAATCAAGTTAAATGTTAAAAATTAACCGACTAGAGTGCTGCCAATGGGCAGTTTCTCTTCATGTTTTTTTTCATGTGTATTATCATTGTAGCCGATTTACTTGATGTATGAACATGCAGTTGTAAATTTCAATAAATGAATTAAAAAAAAAAAAAAAAAAAAATTAAATTATTTACAACTGTATTGTACAACACATCTAGTAAATCGTATAAAAGAAAATATACTGTTAAATGTTAAATACAAATATTTACCTTCGGTTATAGAGAAAAATCATAATGACGTTATAATTGCCTACAATAGAGAGCTTACTTTTAATCATAAGAAATAAATGGCTTTAACTTCAGTTAACATAACAAAATTATTACAATAGTAAATAATTATTATTATGGTATTTAATCATCAGTAATTAAAGTTACTCGGGCTAATGTTTAAAAAAATCTAGGACTTTTAATTTAATCAGAATATTAGTTACTTTAAAATTTGAAATCCTAAATATTATTGTTTCTGGTATATTTAATATTTCATCTAATACGTTATATATACATGTAAGAAATAAGAGATTTTTTTTTAATTTTATGAATTAATTTAAAACCCAGTCACAAATTTCAAGAAATGGTGTAACTTCAATATTCTCAAGCCGTGGAGATTTCAATGCCGTGTTAGTGGCGAGCGCCTAGTATAGGATTATATTCCGATTCCGGTCATCTATTTTAATTATTTTAAAGCTTGAATACATTTTTTTTTTTTGTTGAAAAATTATTTCAAGACTAATGTTTTATTTATTACTCACCGGTATAATTTACTTTTTTATTTAAAGGCAGATTTAAAAAACATAAATAAATAAAATATATATTACTTAAATATTTCTGTTACGCTTTTAGCTAAATTTATATATTTAAAATTATACTCAAATATATTTTTTAAGCTAAAACCAAATGTAATTATATAATATCACTTTTGCTTGTTTCAACACCGTATAGAAATCACTAGTGTATTTAAAAGAACTGTCTGCGTTTACTATATATTCTTTGAATTTAGATAAAATGAAAAGTTTAACACAATTTCCAGTATTAGTATATATTAATTAGTAACATAAAAAGTTTATTGCTTATTAAATTTTTCATTGAAAATGAACTATGGCTAGTTTAAAATTAAATCTTTCTCATTATCGTGTAGTAAATGTGATAGAATTATTTTAATTATTGCTTAGTATCTAGTGTATTACTAATACACACACAGAAGAGGAAATGTTAAATATAATTTTTTTTTTTTTTTTTGGTGTAGCAATGTAGAAAGAAATCTGGTAATTGATCATTTTGTCAACATGTGCTTTTTGATTTATTTATTTATTTATTTATACAAAGCATCTACCCATTAAGGGTCATTAGCTATATACAAAATTGTTTGTTTTTCTCTGTTTAGTATAGAATTTTTAACAAAATATCATTTATAACACAATAATGGCAAATGTATGGCCAAAGGACATTATATTCTAAATGAGATTAAAGACTTTGATTTTTTTCAAAAACATGAGTAATTTCTGAGCACACGTTTCACTGTCACCAAGAGCTATTTCTAGCTTGGTGTCAATTCCGCCCTCCGTTCTTGCACCGCGGAAGGCTTCACAGTGCAGGATGATGTGCTCCACCGTCAAAGGTGCTTCACAAGTCCTGCAGGTCGGAGGGTACAGTCCTTTCAGTAGGTAGGTGTGTGTGAGGGCTGTGTGCCCGCTTCTTATTCTGGCCAGAACCACTTCTTCGCGCCGGTTTTTCCTCTCTGAGGTTTCCCATATCCCTGGAGTCTCTTTAATTTTTGTTAATTTTTCATTCGTTCTTCTCCACTCGGTAGCCCATGAAGTACAAATCCTTTTCTTGACGTATTTTCGCCAGTCCGATGCAGTAGTCTTATTGACACGTGTCACTTCCCTTCCAGAGCCCATCCTTGCATTATTAGCTGCTCGGTCAGCGTCCTCGTTTCTTCCTATGCCCAAGTGAGACGGGACCCACAAAAATTTTATCGTTTTTCCTATACTTTTGCATTCTTCCTCGAGAATCTGGATCCTTTGAACCAAAGCTTCTTTCGAATTCCTATTCTCTATTGACTTTAGAGAACTTAGAGAATCTGTTACAATCAGATGATGTTGGTGGTCGTGTTTTACTATGATTTTTAATGCTTTCCAGATCGAGTAGAGCTCTCCAGTGTATACACTATTTGGTTCTGGTAGAACATTTTCGCAACAATTAGAGCCCATGAGAACAGCGCAACCAACTTCGGAATTAGATTTAGAAGCATCAGTGAACCAAAAGCTGTAATCGGAATATAGTTCTTCCCGCTCTTTATACAGCTGGTTGTATACATGTTGAGGCGTTGTGAGCTTTGGAAATACGGATAAACTGTAATCGATCTGGTTCTCCATTTCCACCCAATTCGGTAGGTAACTATTTGGCATTGTAAAGATTTCTGGAATTATTATTTGTAAATCATTAGTCAGTTTTCTAAATCTGTTGTGAAAACATTTACACGATTCATGGGGCTCTTCGCTAGTAATAGGATATTCCGTGGAATCAGAAGCAATAAGTTTTTTTCTTGACATCAGCGTGCCCACGTATGCCAGTAGCAGGTATTTCCTTCTTGTTCCTAATGAGGGTTCGCCACTCTCCACGTACAGGCTTTCGACGGGTGTTGTTCTGAATGCTCCGACACAGAGGCGAAGAGCTTGGTTGTGAATTGGATCCAATAACCTCAAAATCGAAACGCTAGCAGAGCCATAACCGACAGATCCATAGTCAATTATAGGCCTGAAAAGGACTCGGTATATCGTTAATAACGTTCGCCGATCAGATCCCCACTGAGTGTTGGCCAGTACTTTGAGTAAATTTAAGCCTGCTTGACATTTTAGTTTTATATGACGAATGTGTTGAGACCAGTTTAGTTTTTGGTCAAAGTAGACGCCTAAGAATTTGATAGTACTGGCATAAGAAATGGGTTGATTGAAAAGTGACAGTGACGGGTGCGTTTGACATTTTGTTTTTCTGCAAAAGTGTACAGCTATTGTTTTGGAGCCTGAAAAATTAAAACCTGTGGTCCTAGACCATGCTTCAAGGTTCTTCAATGTTTTTTGTAACTTCCATTCAATATACTCTAACGACTTGTTTCTTATATAAATTGTAAAATCGTCAGCAAACAAAGAACATCTTACTTCAGGTGGTGTTGTCTGTGGTATGCTGTTTATTGCTATTAGAAATAAAGTTACACTCAGAGGGGATCCTTGCGGCGGACCGTTTTCCTGGAGGAATGTTTGAGAAAGGTTAGTTCCGATTTTAACCTTGAATTTTCTTTCTTTGAGGAAGTTATTGATGAATATCAGTAAACTCCCCGTGAGACCTTCTTTTGAAAGAGTGCTTAGGACATTGTATCTCCACATAGTGTCGTATGCTTTTTGGATATCAATGGAGACAGCAACCAAGTGTTCTTTATTAGAGAAGGCGGTCTGTATTTCATATTCAAACTTCATTATTTGGTCAATGGTTGAGCGGTTTTTCCTAAAGCCATACTGCGAAGTTGAAAAAAAATTTCGTTTTTCTAAATAATATGTCAATCGATTATTAACCATTTTTTCAAGCAGTTTTGATACACATGAAAGGAGAGATATAGGTCGATAGTTATTGATACTGATGCCTTTGTGATTTTTCTTGATGGGGATAACTGTAGCGTTCTTCCACGTTTCAGGAAAAAATCCTGAGCACCATATCCTATTATAAATAGATAGTAAAAATATTTTTGCATTTGAGGGCATTTTTTTCAAAAACAAATATGGAATCTGATCGGGTCCTGCAGTAGATTTACCTTTGCACGTACTTAAGGAGTTTTGCATTTCTGATAAACTGAACGGATGATTATAAATTTCCGAACCTTTTGTATGGAATTGGATAGTATTTTTCTCCTGTTCGATTTTATACCGCTGGAAATCTGTAGTGTAGTTGTCTGTTTTCGACATAGATGAGAAGTGTGTTCCAAAGGCTTCAACTATTTTTGATAGATCCGTAATAGTTTGATTTTCCGTTTGGATTGTAGGAATAGCCTCTCGTTTTTTAGACCCTTGAATGGCATTCACTTTTTTCCAGACTTCTTGCAGGCAACTGCTACTATTAATGGAGCTAACATAGTTTTTCCATGAATTTTCTTTGCTTGCCCTTAATACCTTATTTGCTCTACATCTAAGTTTTTTGAAGTTGATTAAATCTTCAGGTTGTTTTGTTCTTTTGAATTTGTTGAAAGCTTTCTTTTTGTTCATTATCGCGATGCGGCACTCCTCATTCCACCAAGGGACTAGGCGCCTATCATTGAATGCGGTCTTGTGTGGGATACTCTTCTTTGCGGCTTCTAGAATGGTGAGATTAAGAAATGAAATTTGTTCTTCTGCATCAATCGATGAGCTTCCCTTGTTTTCTATCACCCTTTCAATTATTGAAGAAAACATTTCCCAGTCGGCTCTTTTGAATGACCATCTCGGGGTTTTGTCAGTCTTGAAATCAGCACTACTATCAAACTTTATAGTGATTGGGAAGTGGTCGCTTCCGTACAACATGTCCTTTACTTCCCAATGCACTTTGTGGAGCAGCCTGACATCAATTAATGATAAATCGATGGCAGAAAGAGAGCCATCACCACAGAAATGAGTTGGAGAACCGTCGTTAATTAGAGTAAAAAAATCATTAGAGTCAATAAATTTCTCGATTTCACTTCCTCTATTTCTATAGTCGAATAATGAGGAGCCCCATAATTTGTTGTGTCCGTTTAGGTCTCCAACAAAGATGGCAGGTCTTGGAAGTTGATCTACTATTACTTGAAGGTCATTTGCAGTAAAATCTTGATTCGGTGGGATATAAATATTGCAAACTGTAACGGGTTCAGGTTTAAAAATTTTTGCGGCCACGACTTCTAGAGTGGAATGAATTTTTATTGGTTCTGAATATACATTTTTATTTACTAATATGGCTACACCGCCCCAAGCGGATTTACAAACTGTTCTGTCTTTCCGGTAAATAACGTGATTTTTTAATTTTACCACCTGAGCTTGTGAAAAATGGGTTTCTTGTAAACACCAGCAATGCGGTTTCTCTTCATTTAAAAGTAGTTTAAAGTATTCAAAGTGTTTGTAAAACCCATTACAGTTCCACTGTATAATAAAAGAATTTGAATTGTTAACCATAATTTAAAATTTTATAAAAATGTTTCCAAGAGACCAGATATCGTTACCAATTAATTATCCGTACTATCATCTGTGTTACTTATATAATCTGTTGCTTCCCACTGTTTTTTAAGAAGTTTCGTGATTTTAAGTTTTGTTCTTCGATCAGTTATTAAAGCTTTAGTATCTTTTAGCATCCCCCTAAGACCCTCTGTATTAGTAGTGAATTCCTGGACAAATTCACTGATGTTTTTAGTATTGGGGTATATGTCGATTAACTTGATCATGTCTTCAAATGATATAGGGTACTTTTCTTTATTTCCTTCGATTGCCTGTCGAGCACTTTCAAAGTTAACCGAAGAATTAATTTTTTCAGCTTTTTTTATTTTCTTCAATTTTTTACCTACGGGTTGAACGGGGGTCATCAATGGGTAGTCTTCAAAATTGATAATATTTTCAGGATCTTCCTGGGAATCTATGGTGAGGTTCAATTCGGTTGTTGATACAGTAGAAGGGGCAGAGCTAGAATGGCATCGTTTGACCCCGGACACCACGGTAGGTTGTAATATTGAATCATTGGGATTATTGAGAGCAGTCGATTGAGTAGGGTTATCTAAGGCGCCACCGCTAGTAAGCTGGTTGTCATGACTACCAGACAACAGCTCCACTGTACCGCCTCTGGCAGCCTTAGGCACTGGTGACGTGCTAGCGTTGTCATGGCTACTGGATAGCGTGGGCTCTACTATATTATTGATGCTGGGCAAAACATGATTAGGCATATCGAGTAGCGAGCGATCGGTATTTGTTTGTTCACTGACGCTACTAATTACTTCTGGATTGAGATTAATTAATGTAGCCTCGTTTTCTTTGTTTTGGGGTTCAGAAATATCTATATCATTCTCACACTCTGGGCAATCGGTAGAGATATGCCCTGGCTGTTTGCAAATAAAACAGGTGACAATGTCTTCACCTAAAAATATTCGGTAAGCTACATTATCGTGTTTAATTAACAGTGAAGATGGGAGTTTGGTTAGGTCCTCAGGTGGAATGTAGACTTGTCTTCGAAAGCTTAAAACATGGGCCAACCGTGGGTCTTGGTATCCGGCCCTGAGAAAGTGCATTGGTGAAACTAACCTCAATCCTAGTTTTTTCAGTTCATTTTCAATAGTATCATGAGGTATGGAAGGGCAAGCGTTAGAAATAATAATTCGTTTTGCTGGATTGATTAACCGTTTTATGTTAATTTCTTTGTCGTTAATAACTATTGATTTATGATTCCTAATGATATTATCTACTACCTCTTTGTTACTGAAGTGAATGCAGAACCGGGAATTGGAAATTCTAGATGTGTATCGGATATATTTTGGGTCGATTAGGGCTGCGATTTTGATCACGTATTCTTTCTGTTTTATACCCGGAACAGTATGCAATATTATAGCGTTTTCTCGCTTAGAAAACTTTTCTGATGCGGTGGCTTTGGCATAGCTGATTTCTGTTGGTTTAAGGTTAGGTGATACTTTATTGGTTGTTTGCCTGTTTTCCATTTCTTTTTTACTATTACTGGTTATTTTCATGACATTAGGGTTAACTGAGGACATAATGGGGGTAGCTGACATCGCCACAGAGCCAAAAGCTCTGAGCACCTATTATAGGCGTATATTCGCCCAATTTCTTATTGATATACCAATTCTCACTCTCGTGATGGAACACGCACCCTTAAATTGTTCAAATAGCACAAAATAATGTCTATTTTTTCCAGAAAAACACTTATAAATTAATAAAACTGTATGACTGACCTGAAGTGCGTCTGCTTCACATGGGTCCCAAACAGCTGATCCGCTTTTTGATTGTTTTGGTTGTTTATGTATTTAATGTCACTTTATACTACTTTGTCTAATCGGACGATGCTAGTGTGGGAGTCCTAAATTTTGCCTATCCAAGTTTAATTAGGATAGGTGTCTTTAACGAGTACCTGAAATTCCACAGGCTCGGGACCACCTTTTTACGTCACCTCCGCAGGACGGCATAACTAAGGATTTTTTTCTCTCAATAAAAAATTATGGGACCACCTGCGGGTTTGAGCCCGTTACCTTTGGAATAGAAGGCTGTTCTGCTACCCTGATAGATTAATGATTTATTAAAAAAAAAACAAAAAAAAAATTCATTTGATCAATTATTATTTAGTTGAGAAAACTTTAATGAGTTATATTTATTTATTTAATCTTCTTTTCTTCTGCCACCATTGGTATGAGGGTCCTTTTTTATAGACTGATCCATGATCTGATTCTCCTGTACCTATCATCTTCTTCTCCAGACTTTTCTGTAAAAGGCCTCCTGTATTTCGCCTTCCCAAGTCTTCCTCCTGGTCTGAGATCTTCCATTCTGGTCTCGTATTCGGCCTTCGGCACTCTATTTTCTGCACACTGGAAACAGGGTCGTGCCATCTCAGTTGTTCTTCAATAGTATCCAAAGCTGGATGAAGTCCCACATTTGACCTTATTGATACGTTTCGCAATCGGTCTCTTCTTACCTTCCTCTTCTATATTCCTAAGTACCGGATTTCCATGGCTTGAAATTGGCGCTTGAATTGTGTGAGGATCGGTAAGAAAATGATTGTATACACATTTTTTTTTTTTTTTTTTTTTTTTTTTTTTTGGGCACTCCTTTTTTCTTAGTAGAGTACTTTCATGAAATAAGTAAATGCTTATAATAAATACTCAAATTAGTACAGTATTTGCCATTAATATTAACAGAAGCTATTGAATTTCAAGATATAAAGGAGTAATTCGTAAATTTATAAGGCCTAGGTGGCGCTAATTTAATGAGAGATAATAAAAAAAGTACATCAAACCGCAGAAATACCTCTAATTTATAACCGGGAATGGAGCAATGAAATTGCTATAAATAAATTAATTTTGTGAGATTAAATTTTTTTTCCGGTTCCTGGCTGTTGAGCGGCACGTGGCACTAAAAGCTTTTCAGATATCCCTCATCAATTTATAGTGCGGCTCTAACCCTTCCATTTCCCGCCCCCTAACACCAAACCCATCTTCTTTTATCTTCCTCGTCCTGGATAAAGATTTGATATTATCTTCCGATTGAGGCTTTCTGAATCAATTGAATTGCGTTTTTATAGATTCTTACGGAAATACATAAATTGATTTAAAACAAAATTGATATAGTAGTAATAGAACTATTGGAAGCGTTACTGTAAACATAATTTCGTTAGTAAATTTGATTTCGATTTAACATAATAATTTTATGACTTGGGTACTATTAATTAAATTATCATTTTAATGCAAAAGGATTCTACCTGATTTATTGTCATTCAATATTTAAAGGTTGTATAATTTTAAAATATATGATTATGTCATTGACATATATATATATATAGTAAAATATATGAATATGGCAACAAAATAACAAATATTAGTTGTTTTTTTTAAGGTACATATAATATAAGAACTATAAGTTATAACTCTTTTTTTAAATTGTTTTTTTATTATATATACCAATTTATTGTTTTGTGGTTGTTAAAATTTGAATAGCTATACAAATAACAAATACATAATAAGTTGAAGAAGAATTAGAAATTGTTGAAATAATAAGAAAATAAATATCCATTAAAGAAAGAACTAGGAAGAATGTTTTAACAAATTTTAAAATTATAATCTTCAATAGCGACAAAAATGTATAGGTAAAAATGATGCTCTAAAATGTATCCAATTGTTATTTTTACTGTAAATTTGACTAAATACATACCTATATTACAAATTGAATTATATAATTAATTATTTTATACTATTCTACTAATATTTTATTTAATGTGTCAACATCCAACCAACTACCCCATGTAACCAACTTTTTCATATATATATATATATATATATATATATATATATATATATATATATATATATATATATATATATATATCCCTCTTTAAGAAATTTTATATAATAATTCTCCAAACTACCAGAATAAAAAGGTATACCGATATAAACAAATTCAAAAACGAATATATGTTAACTAACAAATAGACGAATGATAAAAAAATTTAGTTATATCAAATATAAGCAGTATAAGTGTTTTTTGAAGTAAGAAAATGTAAAAGACTTTCTGTAACTTATAATAAATTAAAAAAAAAAAAAAAAAATAATATATATATATATATATATATATATATATATATATATATATATATATATATATATATTTGCTCCTACCCACAGAACCAAAACTTTTGATCGTTCCTTTATTGTTCGCTCTTCTGCACTCTGGAATTCTCTACCGAACCATATCCGCCATGCCACTTCTTTATCCTCATTCAAATCCCAACTTTTCCTTTACCTACTGTCATCCCAAATAGACGATCAGCAAATATGATATGTCAATTTCATCTAGAAGTCTACATTGAATGAAAGACGATTTTTGTTTACCGCCCAAATTTTATCTTTTATTTTTATTATTTTTTTTTTAAAGTAATTTGTTTGTTTTTTTATGTATAGCTTTTCTCATCATTGTTAATAATTGTATTTGTAAATAATCGTTGTAATTAATAAGTACTCATGTTTATTTTGTCTGTTGGCCAGACATATTATATTTTTCTATTGTACATAACTATTATTCTTAGGGGACCTAGTCCCAGAATAAAATTTTTTTTCTATTCTATTCTATTCTATATATACATTTGTAAATTGTAATACTTATTATTTTCTAACAAGTTATATGGTCGATGGATATCCAACACAGCTCGAGAGAATGTATTGCAAATTGGCACTAGAAATTCCTCTTTTATAAAATCTGTTTTCTGATCTAACTTCTTCATGAAAAATAGTTCTTAATTATTCAATCAAGATAAAAGCTGAGATAGTACATTTACAATCACAAATGAAACATGATCTACCTAATGCCTTGATGAAAGACCAATATCGAAGATTGTACTGGACTGAGGTTTAAGAGATTACCTTGGAGTTTAATTATAAAAAACCTCTAACATTCTACAAAAAAACTTAACTTTTGTAAACATCAAACAGAAGATTAATGAAATCAAACATTACCTAACAAGTACTTCATTACTCTGAACTTTGTATAACAATCCAATTAACAAACTCTAAGATGGATCACATGAATAATTATCTTTATACGGTTTGTTTTGTTTTTTCACTGAAATTTGCGAATATTTCATTACAAAGCGGGGTTTTTACTCACAGTACTTTATGGAGGTAATGAAATTTACTTGGAATGGAAGATATAAAAATGGAAAATAATATAATATATACAAAAACTTACCCCAGAGGTAACAGACTGATATATGATTATACCAAAATATGAAAATATTCATCTAGTCTATGCAGTCTGCATTTGAGATTAGCTTTCACGGCCACAATGAAAGAATATAAAGCGTATGATATTTGAATAAAGTAAATAGCGATCATATGAAAACCATATTGCATATTTTTACTGCTCACCGCTCCTAGAAAGCGTTCTCATCGAGTAAAGCTTCTCAACAAACCAGTATTATTTATAGTATTTAATATATGTAAGCTAAATACAATAAGCTTCCATTAAATCGATATTAATAATATTACTACAACTAATAATATCTTTACCGAGATTCGTCTAATGATCACAGTCCAAACCCAAGCCAAAGATTATTCCACTTAGACATATATAGATGTATTCGAATTTTAATAAACAAAATAAGCTTTCTTAACAAAAATAAACACAAAAATAAAATATAACTGTAGAAATATAACAAAAAATAAATTTAAAAATCATAAATACGATAATATATTCAATTATTGTTATTTTGATATTGTGCTTAAATTGAAATTATTCTTAAACAGGTGTTAAAAATTTCTTAGTTTTAAACATTTTATAACATAACAAAATAAAAAATCTAATTTATTTTTATTATCTATTTGCAACAAAGGTTCTAATAAGAAGTCATTGTCTGAAATATTTTTAATATACGTTGTTGTTGTTGTTTTGGTTTTAAGGGCAAAAAACTGCGAGGGGTTATTATTGCCCAAAACATCTTCAGAAGACGATTAACTTACCTATGATGAAGAGGAGAAAAAAAAAAAAAAAAAAAAAAAAAAAAAAGGTAATAAATAAAAATTGTGAGTAAAATATCAAAAATTGCGTAAAATAGCCTGAATGTGAATGTGTTAAATGAGGTGATATAAACGAATGTTCTTCACCAATTGAATGACACCATCGACGGCACGATCACTATCGCTCAATGACTCCGAGACTTTACGTGGTACGCAACATTTTACAAATTCCCTACTGTAACGAGGACACTCTTCAAAAATATGACTTACTGTGAGAGCCACTTTACACAGTTGACATCGAGGGGGATCCCTTCGTGCCATGAGGTGCACGACGTTATAATATACGTTCTTAAGTATTTATTTTTATAAGCGGAATGAACGGGGCATTCCAACAAAGAATGAATAGATCTTCGGGTTCGCCTGAATTACAAACAGGGCATTCAACTCTGCTATCCAAATAACTATTTTGGAATCCATAAGAGGTCACTTTTATTTTGTTAGTTTGATATAGCCTTAGTTGACTTATTAATCTATGTTTTCTTATAGTTCCTTTATTTTCAAATAATGTTCCCCCATATTCAAGCTACTAATGTTCATAAAATTGGGATTAAACTTTGAAAGTAAAATAGCTTGAATATCTTGGAAAAGATTATGATCTTTAAATAATGCAATGACGTTATTGAATTTACTTTTAAGTTAGGTGTTACTTTCCATACTTAGAAAATAAGCTGAATCTATAATAAATAATTGATTAATTAGTTGCATATATACTAATTGTATTTTGCATTTATTTTCTGGTTCAAGGAATACTTCCTTAAAATGCTTTAGGATCATGTTGCACTAAATCTACCTTCCGGTACCAGCGCACGCTGTACGTATCATTCTTTTTAGAACATTTGTTTCGATTGATTCTAGATCTGTTTCTATACGAACATAATGGTTTAAATGATAAATTAACTTAAAGTAACCCGCTCTAATTGTTTACAATGTAATGGAGCCAAGACCTCCGCAGAGTATTAAAGAACAGAATTCACCATAGAATTTAGCAATTAAAACTTAGTAACAAGGGAGTCTTAAATCGACTTAATTATTATTATAGAGTGATTTTAATATGCTGTTATTGGATATGCTATATTACTGAAAATACGTTAATGTTAGACGATTCTTCGAGCCTTAGTAACTATACCTAAACAGTTTTCAGAATATATTTTATAGCTAATATTTTTTTTTATAGACAAAAGACTAACTTTGAACCCGCATAGACTTAAATGACAAGAACTTAATCGTAAATTTGGCCAATTATACAGACTACTAAACAAAAATTCTAAACTATCTATTGAAAACAAACTGCTAATATACAAGACAGTACTGAAACCTATCTGGACCTATGGACTTGAACTGTGAGGTACAGCCAAATTTTCTAACATACAAACGCATTCAATCCTTTTAGACCTTATTCATTCCAAAATTCTCCATATTCCATCAGAACCTTGTCCACCTCCGATCCTCTAGCTCAATCCAATCCAGCTCCACACACCCTTACCATCCCTCTAGAAGGTTAAAACGGCAGTGGCCTCGTGACCTCTCTTCTCTTAAACATGTATTTCTGGCATTGGCCAGATTCTTTACTCACGTGCTGTATACTTGAGGATTGTATACAGGTATGAGTGACTTTTGTACATATTCTTATTAATTCTTTTATATATATATATATATATATATATATATATATATAAGTTTGTGTTGTTCTTAGGTTTCAGTCAATGAAAAAAATAATAATATAAATAATATTTTTTCAGTGTTCTTTCAAAGCTTGTAGGCTAAACATGCCTAATTAAGACACTATTTTGTCCAAAATTGTAAGTAATTTTATAATAATATCTTTAATGTAAATCCTAATTTATAATATCTATGTACCTACTGTATGATTATTCATTGTTCAATGTACTCTTTTTTATATCTCTAACAATAACATCATATATTAATTATTGTATAATAATATTAATGTTCTGTTTTTGTTTTTTTTCCACTGTTAAGGCATGATTATGAGAACAATAAATTCTCGAAACGTCGCATAGATAAAATTGTTTATTCATTGACTGAAAACTAAGAACAACACAAACTTAAATTATCAACAGTCGAGAACTGATCAAGCAATATATATATTATATATATATATATATATATATATATATATTATTCTTAATATATGTATATTGTATTATTATTTTATAAATCTATTGTTTCGTATATATTGGGTGAATGGGTATGAATTTAGTACTTGATCACTATTAAAAATGTCCTAATTAGGACAGATTGCTAATATTACTCAATAAAATTTTTTCTGCAAAAAAAAATTTTGTTTCAAAATACATTCCACAAATAGGCATCATTTCGGACTTATATATATTATTATTATTATATGTTATATTATTTACTTTCTGTTATAACTCGGATAGATAAAATATTGAAAGATATTGCCCAACAACCTTGAGTGTGGAGCTTAGATAGATGACACCATCTCACGGAGTTGTCAAGTAAAAGGGGAGCGGCGGTGACAATCCTGGAGCCTATTTGTCGATCTAAATATTTATTACTATCGACTTGCACTCCTTCCCCCCACATCAGTTTTCATTCCGAAATTTCCCAAGGGTGACATCGCGCCGGCTTAGCACTTTGAGCATCCAACATCCGTTCTCCAGTAGCGATTCCAGAAGGTATAGAATCAATATATAAAGGATGAAACTGAGTTACCCTTCGAAAATTTCTATATATTTTATGATTTTAAAAGTTTTTTTTTTTTTTTAACTTCTTTCAGTACTGGTTTTAATTAGGTTCACGTGTAATTTATTAAGATATGATGAACACAAATTGAAGTGAAAAATATTTATCCAGGAATGTTATAGAGCAACATAAAAATACAAAGAGAAAACCAGCTGAACAATTAAATAAAAAACAACAAACGCTTTATTAACATAAAACCAGTGCGGACTTTCGAGTATCTGTTTTATATCCGGAAATATATGTTCTTATGGCTTAAACTATTTCATATATTACGTTGTAACTATAGTGTACCATAGAATGAATTGCAGAGGAAGATGGTTAGGGATGCAGTTTTTGAAGGTATCACTCTTAACTACGGAAACTGACATCTGACTAACGACACGGAATAATAAAAACTTAAAAATCTCTTTTTCCAGAATAGATTTTCCCAGTTCTTCAAAAAAAAAAAAAAAAAAAAAACGGGACGGGAGCATAAATGGTTGAAACAAAATACATAGATAAATTAAAATGCTTGTTTTTACCCTAACTTTGTGTTTATAGATAGGAATCCTTCAATGGCAGATTAGGTCAACCAAAAAAAAAAAAAAATAAATAAAATCTAGAATGGATATTGAATAAAAAATAATAATATAGTTTTTTTCAGTCAAATTCATAATTTTTTCAGTCGAATTCATAATTTTTTCAATCGAATTCATAATTTTTCAGTCAAATTCATAATTTTTTTCAGTCAAATTCATAATTTTTTCAGTCAAATTCATAATTTTTACTGTGCTTTTTGCATATTTGTGCACCACAGGTGACTCTTAAAAGATTTTTTTTTTTTTATATATATTTATTTATTGGAATTTACAACTGCATAACAAGTAATACAACAAGTAAATTTGAATGAAACATAAAAAAGGCATGAAACATATGTAGAGAAGCTTCCCAATGGAAGAACTCCAAAAATATTCTAAACTAGAAGGTCCCGGGGCCATCTCCTTTTCAGACGACTCGGAGGATTGTCAGGAATTGAAGAGGAAGAAAGGATTGAAACGAAAGGATTAGGGTGGGAATGGAGTTTGTCATGGAAGGATTGATACCTCGTACGGGCCAAATCAGCAACATATGGGACATTAAGGTCTTTATGGATGAGTTTGTTGGTGACAAAGTAAGGAGCATTGAGGATTTTGCGAAGGATTTTGGACTGAAGGGATTGTATACGAGAAGAATTCGATCGTTTAGTAGAGCCCCAGAGCTCAACTCCGTAAGTCCATATTGGTCTTATGATAGTCATGTAGATGAGTCTTTTGTAGTTAAGTGGAAGATTAGAACGTTTGTCTAGTAAGTGTTGAAGTAGTCGAAAACGTCGTGCAGCTTCTTGTCGTTTCAGTCTTGTATGAGGATTCCAAGTGAGTCGTTTGTCAAGGTGCAGTCCTAGATATCGGATCTGTTCAACCGGGACAAGAGGAGTATTATTGAAGGAGACAGTAGGGCAGGAAGTCATAGGTTTACGACGAAGGGTAAATGTAATTTGGTTGGATTTGTTGGAATTTATTTTAATCCTCCAGTTCTGACACATACTTCAAGGTCTCTGAGGTGGGATTGGAGAGTTTGAGAGGCAATAGTTGCATCAGTATTGACTGATAACACACAAGTGTCATCAGCATAAGTAGAAAGGAAGGTGTTAGGATGGGTTGGGATATAAAAGATTTAAGAAGTTGAACTCATAAAAAATCCCTATCTTAAGTAAACCTGGATAGGCAAAACTTAAGACTCCCGCTCCACCGTCGGATTAAGCACAATAACATAAAGTGACGTTAAATGGATAAACAACAACAAGATTTAATAAAAATGTTAAGTTCTTGGTAGCAAAACCTAATTAAATTGACTGTATAAAATGGGTACAAGAAATTATGAAATTGAATGAAAAAATTATGAATTTGATTGAAAAAATTATGAATTTGACTGAAAAAAATTATGAATTTGACTGAAAAAAATTATGATGCTTGATTTTAATAGAGAAGTTCTCTCTTCCAGCTTCTATTCTACCTTCTTTAAAGAGGTATTTCGATTATTGACATGTCGTTTATAACCCTATTGTCGTGTCCTTGCAGTTTACTTTGAAAACAAGAATAGAGACTTCGTATATGTTGATTGTTGTAAGTCCGTATGTATGGTTTTGTTGTTTAAGTACCAAGGAGCTGTCGTGATGAGTCTTAAAATTTTGGATTGAAATGATTGCAGTTTTCGTATGCGATTCTTTTTTGCTGAGCCATAAATCTTTGATGCGTAAGTCAATATGGGTGAAAGTAGGTATGAGAATGAATTCAGTGTCTGTCTAATTTTTAATTTTGATGATTTAGAAAGAAGAGACTATAGTACTTTCAGTTGCTCATCATTCACATCGTCTTGGTATGTGGGTCCCACGGCATCCTTCCATCAAAACTCTATACAGAACTGGAATCGGCGGGTGCTTTGTATATAACATAACCGCATAACAGATGTATTACCTAGTTGGACCTCATCTTCAAAAAATTCCTCATTACTAACAATAGACACATTGACTTAATTTTATCAATATTCCTGAATACAATAAATATCATAAAATGTATAGGGATATTAAAATTGTTTTTAAAATTGAACAATAGAACAATTAAGGGTATTTTATCATAAATTATCAAACGGACGAGGAAGATGAGAGGGACTTTTTAAAAAAGGGGAACAGTTTAGTTAGAATTTCTTTAGAAAACGATCGAGATAATTAATCTCCTTCCTTTTTCAGGCCAACTCCCCTCCAACCTGGGAATGACAGGCACAGCGCTTCAAAAGTTTTATAAAACAATAAAGACTCTGATGACAGACCATGGCATTCCTTTTTTTTTAATATTTCTTAGCTATACCATCTGATCAGTATAGGAATAAATTAAAAAAAAAAAATGAACCTATCACTCTACTTTCTCTTCACACATAACTTGCGAAAGGCGGTCTCAAAAGTCTCAAATATAATTGATTGAATTAAAAGTATGTATACTGCTTTGGTGTTTGTTTGGTTAATTTAACTTCACCTTATGCGACTATGGCATATCCAGCGATGGTGCCAAGCATTAAATTTGTGCGATTTTTACAGTAAGTTATTGTAGTTGTTAATGCATAGATTGTATTAGTCTGCCAAACTCAGATTAAGCCCCATGTCTTTATTAAGTCAATTGTTTTTTCCCCCTTTACTACCGTTTACATTACAATCTACCCTAATTCTTGGGGGATTTCCTAATAAAATCACCTCAAAATTTAGAAAATTGGTATTCAGTTTGGAACGCATGATTAATTAGTGAAAAATCACAAAATATAACTTTCACGGTTTGACAAGATTTTTCTACTAGTATGAGCGACCTTGTACGGACACTACGTAGGGTAGGGAAAAAAAAACCTAAATACGGAGTAAGGAAAATTAATTATCTACAGACACAATCTTATTCTTTATTTGCATTTTTATAATATGACTGATTCGTTCCTAAGGATGCGGCTAGAATAAGCTGGATGTGAGATCTACTTGTCAAATTAAGACCTGCAAAGAATACTGCGGAGTTCATTTACTGCATTATCCTGGGGTCACAAGTGGCATGGTGGTTAGCATAACAGCCTCCTATACCCAAGGTCCCGGGTTCAAACCTACTTTAATTGGGAGTCAAGAAATGCCCGTTCGGAGGGAACGTAAAAAGGTGGTCCCAAGTCCGTGCAATGTCAGGTACTCGTTAAAGATCGGTATCCTAATAAAACCTGGATAGACACAATTTAGGACTCCCACAGTAACATCGTACGATCAGCCACAGCAGTATAAAGGGAGGTTAAATAAATAAACAAACAAACAACAAAACTGCCTTATCCTATGATCATAGTTGTTGGTTGTAACTCTCATCTTAGTCAAATGCGAATTCAGATTTAAAATACATAATTTTAAAAGTCTGCTACGACGCATCCAAACACAATTTTTTTTTTTAACTAGATATTAATATAGAAGACAATGAAAATTTAATATTTATTCCTTGGTATACAAGCTGAAATCCAGTTAAGGTGACTGTTGACATATGAATGCGACATTGTTGAAAGGATTTCTCATTAAGTCCCCACAAGACCAACACCTCGGCAAGTTGAGAGACGACAATAGCTATTCAGAAGGCTACGCTAACCACTGCCTTCTATATCACATACCTAACTAATGAGACTTCAGTTTTAGGCCTCTTTTTTAAGGTTATACCTATAATATAATGTTTATACCAAAATGAAGGTTGACTATACCCAATACTCAGCATCGCAATTGAACAGAATGCGCAAAAATTGTAATTGAGCTCATGTGTCATCCCTACAGCTTTCAGTGACCGATATATGAAAAAAGAAAATAATCCAAAAAAAAATAAATAACGTTTAGCTCACCGTTAAGGTAGCAAATTAAAGAGGTTTGAGGTGGAATTAGCTGTACTTAATATTTTTAATATAGATCTTTCATAAACAGTATGCTACACAATACATTGTTCTATACAAAACGTCGAACAATCTGTTGAATTTTTTTTGAAAAACTGACATTACATATAATCAAAACATATAAACGCCCTTAACCACTCCAATTTAGAAAAATAAGATGAGAAATCCTTGAAGTTAAAAATCATTTCAACTATAGTGAGAAGGTCAAAAATCACTCTGCATGACCGTCGAAATACAAATATATGTTGTCTTGTAGCATTGGTAGTACAAATATCATCTACAGAATAACCCATTATTTAATATCTGATCATTTTATTATGAGTGAGAAATCCATTACCTTAATTAAACTCGTTTCTAAAATTCCTTATAATAATCCGTATCTAATGCTCCAAAACGCAAACTAATTATTTCCAAGATCCAGATGAGACAGACGATGGATGGCTGGGAAGAGGGGAAATAATTCAGAAGGCTAAGCCTCGGACAAGCGATGTGAAAGGTAGGGAGAGGGTGGCTCTCTCTATAGGGGGTTCTATATCCGATTGGTTAGGGATTAGGCACTGGGTCTAAAGAGATTTAGAGTTCGTCAGAGAAGCTAGTATCAACTAGAAGTTTGTAATTTTTAACATTTTTTACTTTTATTTATCTATATATGAAATATATAGTAAGGGTATTGTGATCGTAAAATTATAGTTTTCAACGGATATACACGTTTAGGGTCTCCCCAAAGAACCAAGTCCAGCAAAAAGGTGTGCAAGTATGTGTGGTAAGTCTAGCACGAAAACGAAAAATTGTATGAAACTTAAATTTCATATTCAAAACAACTCTACGCCCGAGATGGTACAGCAACTTTCTCACCAAAATCGCCTGATCGAAATTGTCACTTTTTAACATGTATTTTGCACCTTTTTACGATTTTCTCAAAAACGGTTTTTATTAAACTTGTAATATCGATGAAAAAGTTAATGAACTTAAATACCATGTAGGTTTCATTTTGATTGAAATAGTCTTACAGAGCTTGATTGCCCATTGGTCTTCCTCCAAAGTATCTTTTACTTTGTAGTTTCAAAAAATTAACCATATTAACTTCTTAGGATTGAAAAAAATTGCAAAATATATATATTGAAAGATTTCGATAACCAACTTACAGATAATAGAGCAAAATGTCTTTAAACGTAATTTTTGGTATTTTGGACGTATGAACAGTAACATTGCTATATAATATGCCGTTGGAAAGCAAAATACTTTAGAAAAAATGTAGAAAGCTGTAAACGTAATTCAGAAAGACGAAAAGGATATAAGTGATTATTGTAGATAATAATTTCTATTTAATCTGAAACACATGTTACCATCGAAATCAATTAAATTCTAATCATTTTCAAGTCTGACTTAATTTACAAATTTTTAAATTGATTTTATTAACGGAGGAAAGTGAAAGCCGTGTGTTGCGTACACCAGATTTTTTTTTTTTTTTTTTGGACAATGTTCTGGAAAAAAATATATTTCGAAAACAATCAAAAGTTATAGAATTAGATTGACTCATAAATCATAATAATTATTACTAATAACTTTTTTTTTATTTAAATATTTAAGACTTCGTTCGTGTCCTAAAATGTTTCTAATACCCAAGCATGAACGACTTGGCTACATCCGATAGCCTTGAACCACCTACCTTACTTACTGAGGACTTAGCGACCCGACAAAAGAACATACATCTGGACTTATGGCACAATATACCGTCTCTAACCACCCCTTTGACCGCCCTCTGCCGCCTTCCTTCACCCTTTCCCTACAATCCCTTGCTATAAGAACCCCCAGAATTAAACACTCTTGTTACATTGCTTGTGTCAAACTCATAACGGGATACTTAGAGATTTACGCATGTAGTCACAAAAAGTTTCTCAGCACAGTATATACATGATGTAGACGTATTTTATACAATAAAAATTATATATAAATATCGTCACTGTGTGTGGTTCATTAACTGAATAGTATTCTCAAAGTGTCGATTCCATTATTAGAAAAGATTGGCGTACACTGCTTGAAGGTACAAACAGTTCTGTAAAAAAAAAAAAAATAAATAAAATTAAAATAAAAACCTTATACTTTTAGACATAGTGTACTTAAGAACCATTGTTCTGAAGGAACCATTGTTGTATGTCCACTCCCTGAATTGTATGTCCTTGACTTTCCTCAGAACATCGTTTTATCGTCAAATTATGTATACGAAGTTCAGAGCAATATATATATATTCTTTGCTAATAATTTTCTAAAATATTTTTTTGGTTATCAGTTTTGATAATGAACATTTGTAATCATCCAAAAAAACATCAACCTTCCCTCTTCCCCCCCAAAAAAAAAAAAATTAAGGGTTTACGTTTCAAAGGACGTAAAACCCGAATAACGAAATTATAGTAATGTATCTATATTAATAGAAAATTTAATTCTTTACAAATAAAAAAAAAATCATTCAAATCGGTTAAGAAATAGCGGACCTAATTAACCAAAAAATAATGAACAATTGTGTGATAATTTGCAGCTTTTTTTTTTTTAAATTATATTTGTAAGAAATAGAAATAACTTTCAAACGTTAATATCTACCTACTATTTCCAAGTACAGAATATGAAAATTGGCACTTTTCAAGAGAGCAAAACAAAGCAAGTAAAACGAAGTAATATATTTAAAATTGGTCATTTTCGATACTTGATTTGAAGTGTTACAGGGAATTCTAAAGGGTCTAGAGTTTGAACAATTTTAGAAAAGCCGTATAGTCTGCAATGCAAGAGCAAAGTATCGAATCAGAAGAACGAGATTTTTCATATTCGATAGTTGGAAATGATAGGGACGATAAATACCGCCCGGAAGGAAATCTATATTCTCATATTAAACCATACAACAATGCCATAGGGTGGGTGATTTGATTGCTGTTGCATTTAAAAAAAAAGAATTCTGTACAGCAGCATTTTTAGACGTCGCACAAGCATTTGATAAGGTGTGGCATGATGGCCTCCTCAGTAAAATCAAATCAATTTTACCGCATACTTATTATTTAATAATTAGGTCTTATCTTGAGGATAGGTTTTTCGTAGTCAACCAAGATGGTGAACATTTCGACTACTGTCGAGTTGGTGCGGGAGTTCCGCAAGGCAGCATTTTGGGTCCAGTTCTGTATACTATACACACTTCTGACATACCAAAGACACCCGACACATTACTTGCAACATACGCAGACGACACTGTAATACTCTCAACGAGTACTGATCCGACCACAGCCTCACACAATGTTCAAACCCGTAACAAAATAAACATACAAAAATCAAGTCATGTGAAATTCACCCTTATACGTTCTGATTGCCCTCCACTAACACTTTACAATGTTCAGTTACCCAAACAAACAGAAACAAAATACTTAGGACTGACAATAGATAGACGCCTGACATGGAAATCACATGTAACTTCCTAGAAAAAAAAGACTGAATCATCGACTCTCAATACCTACATGACGTCTTCACCATAAAAAAAAAAAAAAAAAAAAGCATCACTAAACAACAAAACTATTATATACAACATGCTACTTAAGCCTGTATGGACTTACGGTATTCAGGCGTGGGGCTCATGTAAAAAATCACACTAACGAAAAATTCAAATCTTTCAACCTAAATTTCTTCGCTTCATTACCCACTGTCCCTTTTACGTATCCAATAAATCATTACACAAATTCCTCAACATACCGATCGTAACGGATGTCATTAAGCTATACTACAAGAAATTTCACGGCTTACTCGCAGAACATCCAAACCTACTGGTACAAACATTACTGACAGACACACTACCATAAAACCCACCAAGGAGACTAAAACGCAGAGATCTGCTTCTTTAATAGAGAATTTCCACGCTAGAAGTGCCTTCACTGGGAGTTTTCTTCACCCACGAATTATGAAGAATCCTGAAGGAGGTTTTATGTAATGTTAATCAATTTTACAATATATGCCCAAAGGCATTTTTGTATATTACTTGTTGTTAAATAAGTAAAAAAAAATATTCTCATACTAGAGTTGCGCGTAAAAATATTTTCTTATCTTTACAATATTTTTTTTCTTTTTAATGGTATGGTTCATGTATATGTATAGTAAAAGAGCGTCCCGGAAAACACCATACTTTAGAACCAGTTTTATCTAAAACGTTTGAGATATATAGACACTCGAGTTTATATGAAATACTTTTTACAATTTTTCGGATAGTACTCAATTCGGTACACACGCATTAGATGACATTAAAAAAAAAAAAAAATCTATGTTGTAGTTTTTAAGAGACGATTGTGGTGGGCAAATTTACACATACAAAACACGCGTTTGAAAATTCTTTCTTTCTTTTAGTAGTTTTATTTATTACTCTAAAACTTATTGATCCTTTGAATTCTACAAATGTCTTGTGTAATGTGATATATCTATATTTATAAACGTATTATGTATTTATTCTACCTACCGTATGCAAAATCGCATTCTCAAATTGTTTTTATGAAATTACTTTAGTAACACATACGATTACATATTCAAATAGTTTTTATTTCTGGAATAACTGCTGGAGAGGGCATAGGGACAACAGGTCGTAAGGTCAAGAAATATTGACGTGTATTTGTGGCTTTCCTAGTAATTGCTGCCTGGTCATGTATTGAAAAAAATAAACATAAAACAACAAAGAATCTGAAAATTACTTCTTCCTCTTTCACCACCCTGATAACGAACAACTTTTTTAGTATATAATGTCTAAACATGGTGAAAATTGGGTCACCTGTGTCGTGAACCGACTCTATTCCCAAGATCGCTGCTTGAAATCCAGTATATGGCCCTAAGTTTTTTTTTTTTTTTTTTTTAAATCAGTATAAGATCCTGGATTATTCCATCCTTCGGAGGAAGCATAAAATGTTCATCCCAAGCCTGGGTCAGGTACTCGCATCATGAACATCACCATCCTTATTAAACCTCCGATTAGCCACAGCGACATTAAGTGACGTTAAATGAATGAACAAACATCAAAGAATTTGTTGATCTAGTCAAATAATATTTTATCTATAGCTATATGTTTATCTATATTAGATTTCATGAATCGTTCTAAATTAATGTTTGCCTGATTTCACTTAATTCATTTATTAAATATTAGTTCTTTTTGAAACTTGGCTGCATTTTTTCTAGGAAAATATTCAACACGCTTCTTATGAGAACACCAAAAAATTATTTAGAAGAATTATTCATCTAAGAAAGCTTTAAAAAAGAAATTATGTAAATATATCATCTACTAATAGTCTATTTTATATTATTGATGAAACACATCGTCGAGAAATAAAATAAATGTAAAAAAACATCAGAATTGAGACCTTTATTTCCAAAAGATACTATATCCATTCTCATTGCTATATTATTAAATGTAATTTGATTTTACATAGATTTTTTTTTTACTGTATTAATAACACCACATTCAAGTTATAAAATAAAATGTCATAGCATGATTTGGAACAAAACTAAACATGTAATTAGTACCTAGAATAGAATAGAAATTTTATTTTGTATTTGGGGCTTCCCCATACAAATAGAGCCTAGCTTGGCTATAAATTACAATATTATGGTTTTAGAACTTTATATACATATCATTTAAAAATAAATAAAATAATAGTGAAAATTTACTAAAACAATTTGACTTTCAAAAATAAATTACAGATTAAAGAATAAACAGTTACTGGTGCTATAACAGAAACAATACATAAGCAAAATATCACTTTGAAGATCAAATAAAATAAACTCCGAATAGAAAATGTTCTAGGATAAAGAATTAGCACTTTTTAAACTCTATCATGTAATAGTACACTTTATGTAACTTATCTACACTATCGATACTCAGTTAACATGGATACTTTAGGATGTCGGAAGATTCGAAGATGAAGTTTGAAGAAATTCGTCTATTTTCATTGTGTGCCGGGCAGTGAAGGAGAATGTGATGTAGACTGTTGTAGATAAATCGATTGCATAATATACAGCTGCTTTTCCATTTATCTAATATGTTTTCTGGATTTGCAACTCTTAATTGGCTGACACATCTCAATTTCTTTATATGTACTTTAAATGTGAGGTACGTTTCAGGGTCGGAAGCATTGTAGTTGCATAGTAATCTATATAAAGTATAGTTAGTTGAATTTAGGGCCTTTGTATATCAGCTGAGAGATAATGGTTATGTGCTTTTTCCAGTATATCGTCTTTGTATCGAAGAAATCCGTTGTAATTAGTACCTTTAGAAAATAATTGTATATTTAAGTCGCGTTGAGAATACAAACATGTAAAAAAAAAATCTTAAAATGTCCTTTAGCATCTTTTCGAAATCAATGTCTCAATTTTAAACTGATAGAGCCACTTTCATTTTTTTATTTTTACTTTTTCGGGTTCTCATACAGCATTTTTTACTATTCTAACCTTATTATCGAACTATTGATACGTAGTAATTAAAGAGGGAACATACTAACCAAACCTCAAGAAAGGAAGGCACTGTCGAAAGTAGTGTTCTTAACCTCTATTTTCAACCACCCGTGTTTTTAAATTATATATTATCTAGGCTAGTTCAGCACACCCCATTAATCTTTTCCTCTATCTTGCCATTATAATGAAATATAGGGGCCTTAATACGTCTTCGTCCTTTTAAATTCTGTAATAATAAAACGGCACGCCAAAATATTCATTTTAAAGATCCTCGTTTGAAGGGTCTCTTCAACGTTAAAGCAGCGAAGCGAGGAAAGCATGACATGAAGGCGTCATTTATACCTATAAATTTCGCCGGTTAAGCATAATATTCACTTTTATTATCTAATATATACTTATTAATTTTCACCTTCACTAATTTATAAATTAAATATGAATTTCGGAAAGTATTGTGATCGTTAAATATGTCAAATTCAAGTTTTCAAATAAAGACTTCAAAAATATATGCAATTGGTATTCACAATTAAAAAACAAAATTATCAAAAGTAGACTTATCGATGATTTTAGAAAATGAAATCTAAAACCAGAAGAAGCCCGACGACATCTCAAAGACATAATCAATAGATTTAAAAATCATTGCCTGAGTATAGGTATTAACTATGCGCTTAACTCGAAATATAATCCGAATTCAGAAAAATAAGCAGCTTTCTCCAAGGTGAAGAATACCTAAATTTCAGAACGCAATCAAGAAGCACCGAATAGTGAGCCAGCTTAGGGTAGCCAACTTGACAAGACCGGTAGTGTGTAGTGAGGGGATAATCCTATAAACTGGAGGGGGGGAGGGGTGAAAACTACACTGTGTGCAATTTACAATAGCGGAAAATTTATATTATCTTTTGATGAGAATGCCAAGTTTTAATAAAAGAACCTTAGGAATGCAATTACATATATAAATATATTAATTAGAACAATAATTCAATTTTAGGAAATCTACTAACAATTGATAATGTGCAATAAATGACATTTTTTACTACACAGTGGGTAGTTTAAAAATTAGATCATTTATAATAAACGAATAAAGTTCATGATATAGATTTTCCGATTAATGCCTCATTAAAGTTTTATCGAAATGTGAAGTGTTTAGAATAACTTTGCACAATATTATAAATTTGAAACATTTGTATTTTCACTAAGGATAACTTTAAATTCCTCTTTCTTTTTTTTTTTTATGCTGTGTTTTTTTATTTATTTGTTTTTCATTTTTGTATTTGATTTAAAAAAATACGCTTTATTTATTAAATTTTATATTCACAATGCCTGTAAATAATCTCCAGCTATTTTAATTTTTGTATTTATAACATATGAACTGTACTGACAACTCCTTTTGTATGGATACCCAAACAATAATATTATTATTATTATAATAAAGACTTCAATGAAAGGTCCTTTAAAAAACTGTCTCACAAAATTGATTTTCTTTGTGTATGTCTTAAGTCTTCCTCGACAATAAAAAATAGTTCGAAACATATATTATCATATATGATAGGTTAAATCTTCTAATCCACTATTATCTTGCACATATTTCTCGAAAAATATTTCTTCTAATTTAACACCTTACATCGATTTAAATAAAACCAGTGACTCACCTCTGCTTCGCACGGGTGCAATAGAATGTGGTGTCCTTCATTCCTGAAAAAAAAAAACAATGTTTCTTATAAATGTAGTAGTTGGAACCATCTCTCCTCTTTCTTTATATTTTTATTTATTATAACATAAATAAAACTTGATTATAGCAACGTTTCGAGGTACTTTCTATGCCTCATCTTCAGATTATTAAAAAATCATCTAAAATACAATTCAATATTATAAACAAAACTATATAAACAATAACAAATATTATCAACAATTTAGAATTCAATTATCACTTTCATATTTACAACCTGTTTCTAAAATAACTTTATTAAAATTTGTACTTACATATATTTCTATATTATATTATAATATTAGTCATAAAATCATGCACTTTTATTTATACATAGCACCTATATATGAATCATTTTGTCAATTGTTGTTAAAAATTTTCTCTATTTCACTATCACATAAAAATTGTTTTAACATTTTACTGCTAAATAATTGCATCTATGAAGCAGACTAAAGTAATCTTTCATCTAATTCTATTCTTGTACCAGTTAATTTTGTGGATATTTAAAAACATTGTGGTTTAGAAGGAGTAGACAAAAACAGAGGATCGCGAAATCATTTCATATGTAGATGTCTGACGTGTAATATCAGCTAGGTCTTATCCTGATTAAATAATCCTTCTCACAGATCTTGAAAAATGAATTTTCAAAATTTCTTCCTTCCAGAAGACTATAATCTAATCCTCATTTGTTGGAATTTCTCTTTTAATTAGAAGGTAATTAATTCAGTACTTGTTTCAATTCCTTTTGTCCCCACATACTCAATTAAAAGTAATTATTTCCCTTGCCTGCACCTCTAACCCACGAAGGTTCTAGGTTTCACTACATGTAGAGATTCGTACTACAGGCCAATTTTTTTCACCTCTCCGCCTTTTTAACACCTCTTCCGGCAACGAGACGCGAACTAGTAATTATTTTATCAGTTTACTGGTCAACGCGCGGTGTTGTTTACTAGCGATAGTCCCCTTGCCCAACCCACCCGCTAGGTTTTTACCCATTTTTTTGTTTTTAAGTACCCACTTTATAGAGGCTGGATGTGCTTCAGGGGGTCTTCATATACTTCCGGTCCGAAATAACTGAATAAATCATGATCATGATAATCAATAAATCATGCAAAACGGGGATTCGAACCCCGGACTCTCAGATTAGTAAACTTGTGCTCTTTCCACTAGACCATGCTGCTTCTCAATTATTTGCCTTCAATAATTGTCTGTATCTCAGGTAAATCTACGATGATTTTCTTGTACTAAACCTTAGAATTATTGGTCGGCGGAAAATACGATACATAATAATACGAATTTAAAAAAAATTATTTGTCTCTAATATTTCCTTATTTTAACATCAAACCTTATATCAACATTGTACAATACTATTATCCATAGGCATTACCGTAAGGGCGCTCATTCAACGCAAGTTTAGGTTTATGAATATTCTAAAACGTATCCATTAACATTTCATCGGTAGGTATTAATTCCGAACAATGAATTGACACTGTGAAATAGTTGCTACTGCTCATTAATGCAAAACACATATCCCCGCTGACAGTTCATTCCGGTATCTATGAGCCAGGCAATTCAGTCCTGCCTGAAGCCACTTTATATCGGGGTAACTCAACCATTTCTCAAGGAATTGGATTAGGATTCAGGGAGTAATTTGTATTAGGGATGCGATTTATCTCTTGGAGCGTCTGGATCTAATATGAAAGGCGGAGAAGGAGGTGAAATATTACTCCCTTCTCCTGAAGACGTTGTTAAAGCGTTCCGTAGCTGGTACGGAACCTCAATTCAACAAGACAGCACCAATCCTTCGTCTTTCTCTAGGGTAAGCGCAAAGGCTATGGCATGCATTCAAATAAACCTTGAATGAATAATTATTTGTAGGAACGTTCAATCTACCACCCCTAAGTCATAAGAATCTTATATCATCACATAAATATTTTTAGATGTTATGTCACAAATAAATATTGATAATTTATCACTTTTAAATTTCCTTTTTGTGTATAATTGAATCGGAATGTTTTGCTTTCTATATTCATCTTACTATGAATAAATAATAACTATGTTGAATTATTCCCCAAAATAAGGGGAGAAATGTGAATATCGGAGGTGAGAGGCTCAAGGAGAAGACTAGCTAGTTGGGGATTATCCAGGAGTTGTATTGTGAGGGGCCCCTTCCATATCCTTATCCGATTACCCTGGGCCTCGGGATCTTCTCTCCCAGTCCTAATATTTTTTAAATAGATTTATCTCATTCACGAATAATCTCATCGCGCCCGCTTCTAAACTCAGCGTAAACTTCTGTTAAAAAAAACGCTACAAATTATTACTCAAGGGTTTATTATTTCCAAATAACTACATTAGTGTATAACTGTTAACTTAGCTGTTAAGAGACAATTAACTAATATGAAAAGTAAAAAATAATCCAAAGGAAAATGGTATATCACTGCTGCTAATTTCAAAACGCTTTATTTTTGCTACTTCTGAGCCAATTTCAATGATTCTTTTTCATTTGATCGAAAAATATAGATCAACTTTTTTTTTCTTCCTTTTGTTTATCCTGATTCTAAAATTATCTACATATTTTTATCTATTTTAAAAAATAACTGAGTTTTAGACGTATTTATTTAACATTACAATTTCAATTTTTCTCTTTTTAATAATCATGCGCGGATTTTTGTTCAACAAATACCGATAAATTTGTTCTCTATTTTCGAAAATAGCCGAGTTACAAGCTTATATATATAAGTGAGATTTAATTTTTTTTTTTTTTATTAATAATATTTTATATATTATATACATATTTTTCTCTATCTTCAAAAATAACTGAGTTATGGGCGTATTTATGGGTACAATTTAAATTTTTTTTCTATTCTTTTTTATAATTTTTCGGGATTTTTGGTTAAACGCTAATAAATTTGTTCTCTATCTTCAATTTGTTCTATATAGGCGAGATTTTAATTTTTTTCGTTTTCTTATTTTTATTTGTTTATTCACTGATTCTAAAACTCTGTACATATTTTTCTCAATCTTCAAAAATAACTGATTTATTGAATTAAATCACTTTTAATCGACCGCCATTTTAAAAATAACTGGCTGATACAAAATTCTAGGTGTTAAGATCATCGTCGCATGCCGTAGTATCTTTGTGAAATGCCTTGGGCAGCGGACGGCATTTTTTTATTCGTTATTCGGGTTCTACGTTTCTTTAAACGTAAACCCTCAAATTTGTAAAGGTTTTTATTTTATTTTTTTTTTATTATTATTTTTTTTATTTTTTTATTTTTTATTTTTGGGTCAATTACAAAAGTTCATTATTGAAAATATTAAAGCAAAATATTTTAGTAAATTTACATTATGTTATAATATTATAGAAAAGTTTGATAAAAAGGGAGATGATTCGAGGTCGGCGAACCCTAACTACAGAAGTAATTACAGGAGGTGATAGCGGTCGATAGCCGCCTCGCAGCATCCCTTCCACTCCCCGCTCTATCTACCCACCAATCTAGCCATTGCCCTCCACAACCCCTAAGCTCATAATCAGATCCTCATCAATACCTAATTACCAAAATCCTAATTGAAAATACCAATCTATACTTATAATTTAACAAGAGAAATATCTTGTAAGACGTTTATTCCCAAAATTTATTATTAGCCGTGTAAATGATGTAACATTCAATTAAAATTTAAGCTGTGGATGCGAGATCTACGTCAGTGGTTCCCAAATAGTGGTCCGCGGATCTCTGGGGGTCAGCTAGATGTCGTTAGGGAATAATTTTTTTTTTCTAATATATTTTATTGTTTTTTACAACTTTATATACAAATACAATAAGTAAAATGGCTGAATTACAATAACAGGCATGAATAGACATGTAAAGAATCTACCCAGTGGTAGTACTTCAAAGTTTATTTCATGAGCAGGTCTCAAGGCCACCGTCTTTTCAGGCGCCTAGGAGGATTACCGGGAATAGATGTAGATGAGAGGTTACGGACAAGCGGGTTTGAGTGGGCAGGTAGTTTGGAATTAAAGGAGGTGTATCTATCGCGGGCCAAGTCTGCAACCAGTGGGATATTTAGGTCTCTATGGATGAGTTTATTAGTTACGAAGTAAGGAGCATTGAGGATTTTTCGTAGGATTTTGGATTGCAAGGATTGGATGAGGGAGGAGTTTGATAGTTTAGTGGACCCCCATAGCTCAATACCATAGGTCCAAATAGGTCGGATAATCGTGATGTAAATGAGTCTTTAGTAGTAAATAGAGAGTTTTGAACGTTTGTCTAGTAAGTGTTGTAGTAAGCGGTATCTGCAGGCAGTTTCTTGTCGTTTCAGTCTAGTGTGAGGATTCCAAGTAAGGCGCTTGTCTAGATGGAGTCCAAGGTAGCGGATCTGTTCAACGGGGATTAATGGAATGTTGCCAAAGGATACAGTAGGGCAGGTATTCATAGGCTTGCGGCGAAGGGTAAAGGTAATTTAATGGGATTTATTGGGATTGATTTTAATTCTCCAGTTATGACACCATTCTTCAATGGATTGGATGTGAGACTGTAGGAATTGTGATGCAACCGTTGGGTCACTACTTACAGATAACACACATGTGTCATCAGCGTAAGTAGTGAGAACAGTGCTAGGATGAATAGGAATATCAGCTGTATAAACGGAATAAAGGATTGGGCCTAAGATGCTACCCTAAGGTACACCTGCGGACTGAGAAAATATGGATGAATATGGTTGAGTATGGTTATGGTTGACTTTGAAGGGAATTATATTTTATATTTGAAGTCTTGACTTTAATAAAAATCACACGCTGTGCACAGAAAAAAAATAGCATTTTAAGTGACATAATTGCTTGGTTTTTATTGCTATTTTTAAGTTTCAGTCAAAACTCGACTTTTATTCGTTTTTCGAGAGTTTTAATATTTCGCACGTCATATTATATGTAATTCAAGCTTGCCCTGGAGAAGTCTTTAATGCTGTACAGAGTCTCTACGTCTTTACTAACTCCAACTGAGGCAGATATCGTGGGTTATGAACAGGTTACAAAAACTATTCTAGCCAGAATGAAAATATCGATAGTCATTATTTGGGCCTTAACGTAAATTACATTTTTTCTTGCTTTATATATCAGATTATAAGGTGAGGCTAAACACTTTAGACTTCCACGGCCTCAAAGGCATGAAAACGGTTGTTAATACCTCTTGTTTTTTATTCCTTCCAAGCAATTAGGCTTACGAGTTTAACTAGAGACAGTTACCGACAATCCTTCCCCTAGGCATGACCATCTACTAATACCCAGAAAAAGTCTGCTGCTGGTATATAAATACTTAGTACACTATCATGCTGATTGTTCGTGGATACTCCAGTGCCAGAGAATCCAATAGCTTGCTTCTCAATCGTAAGTAACATAGCACAACATAACACTCCAGGGGAGGCAAATAAGAAGTTTAAGAGTAATATAAAAATATACTGGTACGCCAGTTTTATCTTCTTATCATGCGTAATTATCGTGTATTTTTTTCATTCAAACATGACCAAACACACCTTTCATAACCAAGTTTTGAAGTCATGTCCATTACCAATAAGCATAAACAGCTTTTTAATTACAAACCTCCCCGATAACAATTGATGTAATGCACATACAAGAGCTTAGACTAACAAGCATAAAAAGGGATTCCGACCGAGCTGTGTTGGTATCCCACGGCCTCGGAGTTGCTAACCATTAGCAATTCAAGCAGAAGGGAACTTTCTGTGGAGTGGTGAGGAGGGTTGCTTGGGCCGCTTTACGAATGCCGCTTCCTACTGTACCAGGAATCGGATTTATAGTTGACAGCCCAACGAGCGGCCTCTATCTCCATGTAGAATCAAAGTTCTCAGTAGTTGTAAATATTTAGCAAATATAATTACACATTTATTTTATAGTTATTTTGCTCAAAGAAAGAATCAGTATTAAAACTAAAACTTTACCTAGTATTTAATTGATAATCCATTTTAATTTATCTCTTCCCTATAAAAGAAAAAAAATATTTTTGTTCTTACATTTAACTGAAGGCTTATAATACAATTATACTCTTATATTAACATTAAAAAGAGAAAAATACATTTCTTAATTATAAAAAAAAAAGTATTATAAAACATTGGGAAAATAAAAGAACCAACTACAACCCATGAAGTATCTTGGCTTTTGAACAGAATAAAGATCCATACTGTTTCTCGTCCGAAGTTTTAAAGAGTTAAGTCTCAGTCAAAATTCGGCATATACCTTCTTTTTTTACCATATTCTATGGGATTTAAACTGGATCAGGAGAAATCTTTAATGCGGTAGAGAGTGCCTATGTCGTCACCAACTTCAACTGAGACTGATATCGAGGGTTACAATGCAGGTTATAAGAAGGCTTATAATACTGTTCTTATGTCCAAAAGCAAATAATTGTATTTTTTTTTTTTTTTTTTTTTTTTATTGAGAAATATTACAATTTGTTTCTATATGAACATTAGTAATAGTGATATATGAACCCATTCACACAATATATACAATGATAAAGTCAAATAAATAAAATATAATATATATACAAAATAAGAAAACAAACAACAACCTATAACTGAGGTAAATACAAATTAAATAATAATAAATATAAAAACAAAACAAAACATTAACCTATAATTGAGATAAATAAAAGTTGCAAATAAACAAACATCATTCAAACAAACATAACTATATACAAAATATACAAGTGCTATAGAGGGACCCCAGACTGGGCTTTTCCCCCCACTTGTGGAGGAAAAAGCGGAATCCAAAAGATCCTAGACCCTCGCCCTCAGCCGCGTCACTGGTGTGAATCAGTGGAGGCCGAACTAGGGCGCAATAGCCACAAACATACATTACATGAGTGGAGGATCTGACCAGTGTCAGAACTCCAATTTAAACGTTTACAATACGTCTCGCGGCCACTGCCGTTTCAATCTTCGAGGAGGATTGTAGGGATGGGTGGTACTGGATAGGGATTGTGCTAGAGGGTTAGGATGATGACTAAGGTTCTGATGAAATTTGGAAAATTTGGATGGTACCAGGTCTAAAATAAACGGAATTTTAAGGTCGTGGTGTAGGGTAGAGTTGGTAACGTAATAAGGAGCATTAACTATTGTTCGGAGAACTTTGGATTGGAAGGATTGGATGCGTTTGATGTTAGAATGTTTAGCTGCTCCCCACAGTTCAAGTCCGTAGGTCCATATTGGTTTCAGTACTGTCTTGTATATTAGTAATTTGTTGTCAACTGTAAGATGAGATTTTCTGTTTAGTAGTCTGTATAACTGGCCGAATCTGCGGTTAAGTTCTTTTCTTTTAAGTCTTGTGTGTGGGTTCCACGTCAGTCTTTTGTCTAGTAAAAAGCCAAGATACCGGACTGTGTCAGAGGAAGGAAGCGGTAGGGAATTGAAATAAACCGTTGGACAGGATTTGCGTCGAAGAGTGAATGTGACGTGTGAGCACTTGTTTTCGTTCACCTTAATACGCCAAGCGTTACACCAGTCTTCGACAAGGGAAGGGTTTTTTTGTAAATTAAGCGATGCTGCTTCAGGATCGGAATTGGATGACAAAATGGCGGTATCATCAGCAAATGTTGCCAGAAAGGTATCGGGATCGGTAGGGATATCGGCGGTGTAGAGGATGTAGAGGACGGGTCCCAAGACGCTGCCTTGAGGAACACCAGCCTCAACAATATAATGTTTGGAAAATTCTGAGCCACAGCGAACTCGGAAGGAGCGGTTAGATAGATAAGATCGGAGGACTAGGTATAAGGATTGGGGTAAATGGGTTTTGAGCTTAAAGAGCAATCCCGGGTGCCACACCCGGTCGAAAGCTTGAGATATGTCCAGAAAGGCACCCGAACAATACTCCTTGCACTCAAGGGCGGAGGAAATGTGGTCCACAACTCGGAGTCCTTGCTGAACCGTGGAATGTTGAGGACGAAATCCGAACTGATGTGAAGGAAAATTTTGAAATTTGGATAGGATTCGTTTTAGTAGGAGCTTTTCGAAAATTTTTGAGAGGATCGGAAGTAGGCTGATAGGTCTGTAAGATGACGTGTTGTTAAAAGGTTTGCCTGGTTTTAGGAAAAGGATGATAGTTGAATGTTTCCATAAGAGAGGAAAATAGGTAGTGCGTAGGATACAGTTATAGAGATATGTAAGGAATGTAATGGCTTTAGGTGGAAGTTGTCTTAAGATTTGAGGAGTAAGGAGATCGTATCCAGGGGATTTACGGAGAGGAAGCTTTTTAAGAAGATATCTGACCTCAGAGGGATTAACTGCTTTAGGTGGTAAGGAAAGCGGTATTGGTGATATAAGGAACTCTTCAACTGCTGCCGTATGGGTAGGATTAAGCTCTGGATGAGGAGTAAAAACTTTGGAAAGGTGCTGTGCGAATTCCTCGGCCTTATCCTTGTCAGAAGCAGCCCAGGAACTATCACAGCGCCGGAGAGGATGGGAAATGGTGTGGGATTTTAGGATTCTCTTCGTGACATTCCACAGGGAATTGTCACGAGTCGAGAGAGAGGAGAGGTAGGTATTGTAGGATTGGGAACGGAAGATCGCCAACTCCCGCTTTAATTTTCTACAAAAAAAGTTATAGGAGCGGCGATCCTCTGGGTGGCGGGTGCGTTGCCATAATGTTCTGGCCCGGCGTTTGCTGTTGATGAGGTCTGTCAGGTGTTGTGGTAAATGGCTTTTATAAGGAATTATTAGGGAGTACTTGGGAGAGGAGGCAGTCCAGGCAGCTTGTTGAATAGCGGTTGTAAAGGAATATACGGCGTCGTCAAGGTCATTTGGGGTTTTGAGAATCACTCTGAGGTCAATATTATTAGTGAGGATTTCGCGGAAGAGGTTCCAGTTGACAGAGCCTCTAATGAATGACGGTGGGATAGGTTTAGGAATAGGTGTTATGGATACATTTAGAATCAATGGACTATGATCAGAGGATAGTTCATCAAGGCGAGCTATGGAAAAATTAAGAGAGCCTAATCCGCTGTGGATGAAGAAGTCGAGGATGTCAGGATTACGGTTAGGATCTGTTGGCCAGTAGGTAGGAGAATCGGGAGGTAGGAGATGAAAGCGTCGGGAGTTGAGTGCAGACTGCAATGTCCGTCCACGAGAATTGGTGGTTCTAGAACCCCACTGTTGATTCTTGGCGTTTAAGTCTGCACCCAAAATGAAGTGATTACCCAAGTAGTTGAGAAAGGATTCAAATTGGGCAGAGGAAATGGGATGTTTAGGAGGGCAGTATGCTGATGCGATGATAAGTGGAAAGGAAAATGTTTTGATAACAATGGAAGTTGCTTGTAGGTAATCGTGGGCGGGAAGTGGGTGTAAGTGATGGGAGAGGGATCGGCGAACTATGACAGCAGTACCGGCATGGGCTTTGCCGTCGGGATGGTCTGTCCGGTATGTCGTGTATCCTGGTATTTTAAAGTACTGTTTAGTGGTTAGTCTAGTTTCAGTAATGAGTGCAACATCAATGTTTTTGTCTTGCAGTACGGCTGTAAGTTCGTCAGTGTGAGTTCTAACACCATTCGCATTCCAAAGGAGAATGGATAAGGAATTAGGTGTAGTCATTTATGGTTTTTTTAAGGCAGGAATGAGATTTGATACGAGATTCGTAAGGAGTGATATTAGGGGCATAACAAGGGATTTAATTTCGGAGATAAAGGATGTCATCAAACTGGTAAGGTCTGTGACATTTGAAGGAGGAGGGATATGAGAGATTTGTGGTTGATTAGGATTTTTAGGATTGGTTATATTATGAGGAAGAGGTATATGTGGAATGGATTGAGGTACATTCTGTAGTTCCGGCAGGGCCACGGCTTCAGTACTTTGATTCCCACCTCCAAATAGGTGGGCAAATGATACATTGGCATCAATAAGTTTTGAGGGTTCTCTGCTGTTTCTTACTTGTCTTGCTGTTTCATCCAGTACTTGAGGTTTTTGAAACCTGGTCCTCAGTTCCTTATAGATTTGGCATCCTTTATAGTTGGCTGGGTGGTCCTTGAGGCAATGAGCACATACAGCTGGTGTTGATTTTGGTTTTGTACACTCCACAGACTTGTGCTGTTCACCGCATTTCACGCATCGAGGTATGTGATGACAATAACTTTTAGTATGACCATATGCTTGACAGTTATGGCACTGAACTATCTCCTTCTTTATGTAAGGTTTTTCAACTCTTACGCTGGTATAGTACAATCTATTGAGGTCATAGATTTTTTCAACTCCTTCTGCTGGTTCCAAATCCACAAAAAAGAGAGGTAGAGGAATTTTATCCTTTAGGACATTAGTGACTTGCCGCACTTTATAGCCCATCTTCGTTAGTTCTTCTTTAATTGCTTCAACTGGTGTCGAGGGGTGTAAGTTTCTGATTACAACCCTTAAAGCTCTCTCTTGGCGTAGCTGATAGGTATGGAAATCTGCTTTGGTTTCAGTTAAATATTTCACTATTTTTCTATATGTCTCGGCAGTAGTAGGAGATATTTTGGTATCATTGATTCTACTCATACAGTAGTAGCTGGTAGATTCGGTAATTTTGTTCAATTGCGCACACAACAACTGGAAATTTCTAATTTTTTTGACAAATATGGGAGGAGGCCGTGGTTCACTGGGTATAGGAGTAGATTCCATGTTTTCTTTTTCATTATGCAAAATCTGAAAAGGATTTGGGGTGAAAAACGGCGATTCGTCAGTCATCCCTTGTGACGATGTGCCAGGTTGTGGTTCAGATTCTGAATTAGTACCCGAAGGGGTTGCTTGTAGATTTAATCTTTTATTAGTATCACGGCGTAGTCTTTGTTTTGTAGGAGACGTGATTGAACCACTAGATCTAGATCTTTTAGTTGAAGCTTTGGAGGACATTACTTGATGATAATATCGCATATCATGTAAGGAAAATAATTAAATAATAACCAGATGTGGGGGGAAAAAATAACTTAAGAAAAGTTAAGCAAGACCAGCCTTGCCTAGCTATTGGCAATCAGCTGATATGAAGAGGTGACTCAGCATTCACTTTACAGTGTAAATTGTAACCCAACTTACCGTTGTTTGCTCCAATATTTACTGTTGTTGTTATCCTGAAGTCTGGTGATGTTTTCAAGACTGTTCCAAAGTGATATCCAACTGAAAAAGCAAGAAATCCAAGAGCCGACTTGAAAGATGACCGCTATACACATGCGCATGCGCATTAATAATTGTATTAAAAAAATATTTTTGTAGTTTTCTCCTTTAATAGGATATAAAATTCATTCAATGTATGTGTATTAATCCAATTTTTATCAATGATATCAAGATAATATGGGTAATTTTTTCGAATCTATCAAATTAAAGGTACTTTTAGACGTCAGTTTAAAATATCGGCATTTAAGCCCTGTCAGACTATTTTAATTAGAATAAAACCTACATGATGTTAAGTTTCATTAAATTTTACATCGATATAGCGAGTTTAATCAAAATCGTTAAAGCCGATTTGAGAAAATCGTGAAAAGATGCAAAATGCATAGTATAAAGTGGGTTTTCTGGTTAGCCGATTTTAATCTGTTAACCGGGCAGGACGTACAAATATGTCAAACGTAAAAAATATCGAGTATATTTACATCCACTTAATAACATAAACGAAAAAATAAATAATTCATTATCTTGTCATTTATTTTAAGCAAAAAAAAAAAATTAAATATTATGAAATAACGTCCTCCGAGCATGACGTACTGACATATCCTAGTGATAGAGTTTCCTCTCGTTATATGCCTCGTAGTTATAAAGGGGGGTTAATAGCTTATTGAAAAAGTTGCTGTAGCATATCGGGCGTATAGTTATCTCAAATATTTCATACATAGATGAGTAAAAATAAAGAAATATCACCATATTAATGCCTTCGCAATGTATTAAAAAAATAATAATGACAGGAAAAACCTCTGATAAAAAGAAAACAAGAAAGATCTAAGAGAAACAATGAGAAAATTGATAAGGATGCTTCAGGAAATTGTCAGGAGGAGGAATGGTTAGATAAAGGCAAGAGGTGAAATAAGAGAAGTGGAACATTGGGTAGAACAATATTGTAGAGAGCACTTTAGTACAAAGCAATTCTTATCATACAGGCAACACATAACAGCGTCTCGCTTAATTTACCTGTTGAAAAATATAATACAACCATTTATTATATAATATTAAGAAAATAATTGTAATGTACAAAAAAAAAAAAAAAAATGAATAATTAACATAAACGTGGTCATCGTAGGTTTTGTGGAGGGAAAATATATTTCATGTGACATTAATAGTTCTGTAACAAAAAAATTAATGCACTAATAATTTTTCATCATGTATTTGACAAATAGTATTTGTTTCATATGTTCTTGAGAAAGCGAATAATCACATTAATCATGTGTTATAATTTAAATATCTTACTAAAAAATAGTTTATCACTTTAATTTCTAATTTAAAATATTCATATTTATTCCATAATAAACCGAATATCAATGAGCGGTATGCTAGGAGCAGGTATGGATTGTTTGGCCTCTATTATATATTCTACATCTTTAAGGGGTGCAGTAGAATACAAATCTCGATAAAGAGGAGAAAAACCAAACCGAGAATAAACGCTGACGTAAAGCGAGGCGGAAAGTAAGCAATATATGAATGCATAAAACATACAGCAACCTCCACTCTACCCAGCGGCTGCGGGTTCCAGAGCACAGTTAGTCATTCCATCATGGTGTCACCATTCTCCATTAATCCCAATAGATGGAGGAAGCTCATTAATATACTCGGTCATTAAAACAGTACATTTTGCATAAAATTATATAGAAATTAGTAGAATATAATGATATTTTTATAGTTAATATATATCGTAGTAAAAAGGATAAAACTATAAGAAATTCATTTCATCGCAGGAGAATTTGGTTGGAGGTTGCGACAAGGGAAGAAAAAATCTTAATGGTTTGTTGTTTTTTTTCGTTGGCACCACAAGCCATGTATGCGCGCGAAATCTCCTATGAAAATCTTAATAAGCTATAGAGTAGGGTCATCAATACTTGTACCTATTTTTGTGAGTATTCACCAGTTGGCTGACGAGTCTCACATACCCGGAGGAGAGTCTATCAGTGAATCTCCATATAATTGTAACGTTACTTTATGCTACTGTGGCTAATCGGACGATGATACGGTGAAAGCCCTAAATATTTCCAATCCAGGTATAATTAGGATCGGTGCGCTGAGAGTTACGGGAGAGACTGGTCGCCTTCATCGCTGCTTTCGCAAATGTCGTCGCTCTCGCCATCATCACCGCTTCCAATCGTCTTCGTTGTCGCCGCTAGAAGTTACCATAAATACTTTTTGTGTATTCCCTAGAAGTTGATTTTTATTTGTTTCATTTGTGTTTTTTTTTTTTCAGTATGTTTATAACAAAGGTGGTTATGTTATTAAAAAACCTTAACGAAACCTAGATAAATAATAGGGATTCGGCGACTCGTAATTAACGATCCGGTTGAGGCTGCGAGCTATTGCGCTGTCGCCTCTCTCCCCAACATAAACTTGGATTTATGTTATAGAATCATAAAAAGACCTTTAACGAGTACATAACATCGCACAGACCACCATTTAACATCTCCTTCAAAAGGACGACATAACCTTGGATTTTAAAAATCTTCCGGGTTTGAAACCGCGATATTGGGCATAGAAGGCAATTTTAAAATTTGGCTTTAATATAAATTCGGTAGATGGTTTCACGCTATAAGTGATATGTGCCTAAATCTGAATGTTTCTAACAATATCTAATGCCTATTTTACATTCAATAAATTAAAACACCTCATATTTGCGCCATCCGACGGATAACCTATAATAAGGTGTTATAAATAATAAGACATTTGAAAGTAATGAAGTTCAGTAGAAAATATATTTTGATGCTCGGTCATCAAGCCTTGTGATGAGGTTAGGCAACACCCACCAACGAAATTGGTTGGGTAAGTGGTGGGCAGTAAGGAAGTCATCAGCTCTAAAAGGAAACCGATTTAATATCGGCTCGTGTGTGGCCAGCTTATCTTTACTGGTTTAACGGTATCCTAGGCATTTCGCTTATATTGCTCATATTTGCTTTCCCGAGTCATATCAAGACCTGGTTCCTAGATGCTTTTTTATATTATTTCAATGGACGTAGAAAATGAAATTAAATTCTCATAAAAAGAACACCGAAGTCACTATATAATTTTTTATACTCTACTATGCACGTAACCATCACATAAAATAAAAAAACTTTTTCATTAAGTATATAATTGCATCATATTCTTACTTCATTATGTTTCTTTACGAATCGATTTTTAAAAAGACTTCTCCAGTCATACGGACCAGAATTCTTGAATATCTTGAGAAGAAACGTCTCCTTGAAGGTAAATAGTAGGCCGATTAGAATAAATCACCTCGAAAATCGATTCTACTGGAGAAAGAAGAGAACTTTCTGATCAAAGGATATTGCTAGCCAAAGAAGGTAAACAGGCACGCAACTATCTTCTAAGAACTGTTACAAATTTATAGGAACTATTTCACATGCCATACAGTCAGCCACTCTTAAACGTTTTACGTATTGGTCCTACAAAGAAATACAATACTTTGGTTAAACGTAACAGAATTCCGTCTCTTAAAAACATTAGTTGAGATAAGTACCACAATGAAAAGTAAATAAACCATGAAAAAAAAAGTAAATAAAAAGTTATATCCAAGCCAAGCCTAGCCGGGCGAATGACAAAGCAGGACTCCAGAAAATTCTCTCCTAGCTAAATAGCAGTGTAGAATGAAATTGAGTAACGATCGAGTGAGGGCACTTATGCCACAGACACCATAAATTTATTGAATAAGCTCACCAAAACCAGAACACTATTCGCATGCTAACGATAAATCTCAGAGCCATTACCTTTTGAATCTATGACAGGGTATGTATTTTTGGAGATAGATAGAAATTGTGCTAAGGAATCAAGAAGATAAGTAATTAGAATTAGAAAGGGAAAATGTCATGAAGGATACTGAGATCATGATGTAAGATCTTGTTCGTAACGATGTCTGGAGTATTTCATATTTTCGGAACCTTGTATTGAAATGACTGGATAGGTTTGATGTTCGGAACCTAGGTTTCCAACAGTTTGAGTCCGTGGGCTAAACAAGTTTCAAAATAGTATGATGATATGATATGAATTAAAAGGTAAATTGTTCTGTTTAGTAGTCTGTATAAATAGCCATAACAACGTTTATTTTCTTCTTTTTTTTTTCTTTTAAGTCAGGTATGTATTGAAACAAATACGTATAATTATTTATGCACGTGACACGTAATTAATTTGAACAATCTTAGTAAGGAAAACAATTTAAGTTTGAGTACTTGAAATAAGTAATTATGTCAATTTTCTCTTGGTACAAAGCTGAAAAGTACATATTAAATATTATCATAGAAAAGCGATCCTAATGGACCAATAGCCGTTGAGCTATTATCGGCCCTAGGACACATGACAGGGACCTCCAGCCATCGATCCAGTCACCCAGCTCATTGCTAATTGATGTCAGTCCGCTCTCTGGAAGGTGGCTAGAGCAGACTCAAAGTTCAAGTGTTGACATGTCAAGACGAATTCGACACCACTAATCCATTTCGAATCATATTCTTATAATGTATATATCAAGCTTTGCCTTTATGTTTATTATTCCCAAAACAAAACACTTACATTGTTTTAATTAAATACAAAGTAATTTAGGAACCGAATCTTTCATTTAGAATGTTTCTTCTCCTATTTCGAGTAAGTGCGTTCTTAAAATTATAATTAGATAAAATGATTGCTGCATATAATTTTTCTCAGTCGCTCTCATATTTCTGAAGGATGTGCTTTCTTGACGTGTCCCCTCTTCCAATACTTAAAAGCAGTAAAACTTTCCTATATCCTGCTGACTCCGCGATTTTCTAAGATAAACTGAATCTATATCTCCTCTTACTGATTTATATAATTCTCATTAATAGAAGTGTTTAATTTGAATTTTTTCTTAACAGTTTCCTGTTTAGGAATCCATTACCACCTCCTTTCGTAACGCTTCCTTCCTAGCTTCATTCAATCAGCAATTGTATCCTATTTTTTTTCCACGCAATATATATTCATACAAACTATTCTTTAAAAATATGAGAATCTTTAATACATATTCCTCCGAGTGGATTGAAAATAAGATGCCTCTGGACTAATTAACTAAAATCAACATTGAAGTGCTACCTCTGGATGGTTCTTCCAAGACATTTATTAATTCTATATACAGTTTTAAAAATCAATAAAACGCTGCAAATTATTACAAAATGGCTTATTACTACGATATAACAATTTAAATAGCTGTGTTATCAAAGAGCTTAAGAAAGAGAAACAAGCATTACTGTCAATTTATATTTAAGGAAAATAACCTCTATTAAGCTCAAAACACTATATATTTATTTTTTTTTCGGTCATTGTATATAAAAGTTTATATATAATAAAAATTAATAAAAATATATATATAATATATATATACATATAATTTGTGCAATCGTAAAAACAGAAAATTATGTGCCTCATATATAACTTCGTTTTAATATGTTTTTATTTCATTTATATCATTATTCATTGCTTGTCGTCTTGTTAAAAATATGCTAAATTGAAGATAGACAAATTCTGCTAGCCAGTCCATTCTTACGTAATGATATGATCGAGATTAAAAGTCCGACAATTTTTGTTTGAATTAATTTTATTATATTTGAAATATCAGCTTTAAATTATCATTTTGGATGGAAAAAATCAATTCGGCTGTAAAGATATTTGGTCTTGGCCTATGAATGAATAAAAATAACACAAAATATTTTTTTTTTATGAAGACAAGATATAATTTTTCATAATAATTTATCATTTCATATACATATAAAGGTAATTGAAAGTTATGTGTTCCACGCACCATATTTTTCATTATTTGAAAGTATTTTTAAAATATTGCAGCAATTAAATTGACCCTGTGTATCACATGAGATCGAAGGTCGCTTATTATGGGAACAAAAAGGACCCGACGTGGTCTGACCTAACCTCGAAGCGTATCAGTCCGAGGTCGAAAGGTCATTTGCTTCAGACCTAGCCTCAAATTAAACTTTTACCTCAGCTCTCAATCTGAGTCTGCTGCTTCGTTTACTTAGCTTGAAGTGAGGAGGGGTAAGGGACTAACGACCATGCCGAAGCTTTTAGCGAGCTACTCTCAGAGGCAACCTTCAAAACTCCACGGAATAACTTAATATTTCTTTTCCAAATCTCTTTCGGAAAAAAGCTGAGAGAATAAATTCAGAACTCCAAATTTGCTGTTATGCCAATTAATTGCATAAAAGTTCTCGTTATCTCTCTAATATTTCCCCAGTTCGACTATTGCTGTAAGTATATGGTGGTGTGTCTGGGAATCTCAAGGTAAAAATAAAACGCTTAATTAATTTCTTAGTTCATTTCATCTTCGGGGTCCCTAGATACACCTCTGTGTCCCAATTTTATGGCGAGTTGAAGTGGCTTAACCCTTTCAACCGTCGCAAGTATTTCCTTGCGTCATCCCTTTACCAAGTTATCCAATCCCGCCGTCCATCATACATTTTTGACCTCCTTCAATTCAAATCCTCTGTCCATCCCCGTTGGACACGCTCCAGGCCTTCGGATTTATACAGTACGGCTCACCGAACTGCACATTTCGACAGATCCTTTCTTATTCGATCCTCAATCCTATGGAATTCTATTCCTCCTTCCATCCGTCACTCCAATTCTCTTTATATCTCCAAATCCTACATATTTGATCACTTAATGAATATCCAGGCTCAATAGAATTGTAAATTAGAATTTTATTTATTTATTTTTTGGTTTGCTTTCTTCTCATTTAAACATGGATATTTTATACCAATAATTATTAACTTGTTTATATTTATTTAATTAACTCTATGACCCTAAAGCCCTTTTTGTGCATTCTGTATATTTTATTCTAAAGGGACATGTCCCAGGATAGTAAAGAATTTATTTATTATTAAAAGTAACATTTCTATGCTAGGCGTGGTCCAAATAGAACAAACACCAAAACCACGAACTCGATTACTGTCTATTCAATTATACAATCAATACTATTGAGGGAGACCATTTACGAATTAGGCACGATAAGAAAAATAAATCAATTAACGATTAATGTATTAATTCGGACTCTTATTCTTTTATGTTGTTTTAATTAAATCATTTCTCTCAAATAAAAATATCATATTTTGTCTTCATTATTTCGTTTTTATTAATTACATAGAGAGATGGGGCAATTACATAGGTTTAATGTGTGATAAGTCAGAGGGATTTTATACACCTGAGGAGGAATATTGGTTGATATTGCGCTATGACGTAGCTCAGGCCCTCTTTTTACCCCACCCTCTGTATAAGCTGCGTCACGATGAACGCAACGCCTCCACCTCTCTGCTCTTTCTTACTTCACCCCATATGGTCTTTGGAAATATTTCGAAATGGAATAGACGAATCATGAATTTATCATTTAGCCGTAAAAAACTATTGATTTCTTATATAAAGGATTCCCTACTATTATTATCATAAGACGAAACACAATAAATTATCTATTTTGTTTTAAAGAATTTCCAGAACTCCTATCGAGCTCAAATTTTTTTAACAAAAATATTTAATGTAACTTGTATAATCTTAAAAATAATCTTCGTAGTATATATGTCTATAATTGATATTGTATGCTTTATTCTGCAACTGAAATGGTTAGAGTTGCGTAAAGAAAATAAATTCGTGTATCATCTTACATTTTCCTACTGTATTTATCTTTCCAATGCATACGTATTTCTATTTACATATTTATCTTTCTGTGTTATACATACGTACATATACATTTCGGTAACATTTTAGTACAACATGGAAAAATACTTCTATTATAGTAAAGAATCAAATATTTAAATATATATATATATATAAAATATATATTGTTTGATTTGTTCTCGACTGTTGATAATTTAAGTTTTCTACTGGTCTCAGGTTTCAGTAAAAAAATAAACAATTTTATTTATGCAACGTTTCGAGAAAAACGAATAAATAATTTTTTTTATTAATTGACTGAAACCTAAGATCAGTAGAAAACTTATATATATATATATATATATATATATATATATATATATATATATATATATATATATATATATATACATATACATACAATATTACAATAAAATTCATCGATCATTATTTATTTTAAATAATGGTGTTGATTTCAAATAAAACTGGCACATTTGAGAATATATTTTTAGGAAATTCAGAAATTATGCCCTGTAAGTTCATATAAATGGCGGTAATAACAGTTGTTATTAGATTTATATAATTATAACTATATAATTAAATAATTACTATAATAAAACTCAAACCCATGAAGGGTAATGAATTCAGTAAATATAGGAATTATTAGAGTTTCAAGGATAAGGCCCGTGCAATGAGATGATTGGGTTGAGATCGAGCTCAGCAGCCAGATTTTTCTCCATTTTTGGGTTACCATACTTTATAGAACTCAGCTACACAGCTGAAATAACAGAATAAATAACTATTTATATAATTTTTGCATTGTAAATATATTTGTTCTTATTTTTATTATTTATTAGTATATACATTGATTAAAAAATATTTTTGTTAGGAAACAAAAACTTCACGGACGGTCAGCAGACCGTAGTAAGTCTGATTTTGTGTCAGAATGCAATTTTTTTTTTCTTGTAATTTGGATATATAAAAATATTACTCTTCTTCTTCTGATTATAAATTGAAATAACTTTGAGTATTTCTTGGAAAATATGATTATATAATGTACTTTCAGTTTTGTTCACAACTCATCTATTAAATTATTTATTTTAATTTAATTACAGTAAAACAATGGTCATAAACATGTACCATTTATTAAGTGAAGTCACAATGATAATGTATTGCGGAGTTTTCGTGAAAGAGGAAACCATAGAATCCCATCGCGCATGAGGGTACTGACATTCCCAAATGGGTTTTCGATCAAAGGGAGGCTTATGATCCGAGGAACTAATTGAATTAGTGAATCTACACAGTCCCCTCTCTCCTCCTCACCAACTCACAGAACCCATAAATCGGTCCCTAATATTTCCTAAAACTTTATCGCACGCGAAGTGCTACAACTTGGCAAATCCTTATTACCAGGAGAATCTTATTCACAAATATCGCGGAGATATAACCAGGATATATTTTTTAATTCTTTTTTGGCCCTAGCTCGTAGCATATTGACAAGAATAAAGGATCTAATAGATCTAAACAATCAGATAGATTAGTGGTTTCCAACAAGTAATCCGCGTTTGTCCAGGGAATCCTATAATTGAAAAATTAGTTTAAATTACATTAAATAAAAGTATTCAAAAAGCCTTTGCTTGTAACAAGAACCACCACGCGCTGTAACTGATATTAAATAGGTACCTAAATTGTATTTATAAATTCACTGAGAACAAAGGTCCAGGTATTGTAGTCCGTTCATAGAGCCTAGGTCTGGTTTGTTTGCTTATTAATTTAACGTCACTTTAAGCTCTTATGGCTAATCGGATGATGTTACAGTGGGAGTCCTAAATTTTGCCTATTTAGATTTTTTTAGGATAGAGATCTTTAACGAGTACCTAACATCGCACAGGCTGGGAACCACCTTTTTAACTAAGAATTTGTTTACTCCCATTAATAAATCCAAGGGCCACATTCGTTTGAAAGCCACACAGCTTTGAACCTCCGACCTTCGGCATAGAAAGCTGTTATGCTAGCTAGTATGCTAAAGCGACCCAAAACTATTACTACCTAAGATGACCTGGGCCTGGGTATTTACTATCTAGAATGTTCTTTTATCGTTTTGTTTCGATTGCGGTCCCTAAATCTTCAGTCCATTATTTCAATAACAAAAGGTTATAGTAAGTGGGAAGCGCCTTAAAATTTAGTCGATGATTTACAAGATGTACTACATCCACTTTATGAAACATTTAATCATATATTACCAATTTACATGATTATTCTGAAATCTGTAGAATCGTTTCTTTACTATGTTAATAGCATAAATGTTTTCAGCGTTACGGAAAGAGATGTTTTAGTATGCTTTAGAATGAAATTAAATCTTAACTTAGTTATTTTATGATAGAACTTGCGTGATCTTTTGGTAAAATCGGATGAGATGTTTCAGTAATCCGCTATCTAAATATATAAATATTATTTGAATTTAGGGATCCTTTCCATTGTACTGATTGGATTAAAGGTTTGGATGGGAACCAGTGATTTAGACTACAAGCATGGTATATACTGCTATTGAAAACATGTATAAAAGAAAATTAATATAGTAAAAAAATTAAACTATTTTGCGGAGGGTATATACGATGCGGCGATCAGAATCAGGACTGAACTTCCTTAAGCCTGACATGCGAATGGACTAGTAATTCTGGCTGTCGGAAGCTTCAGTGGTAGAACCCTTTCCAAATCCCCTTCCAGCCCTGGAAACCAGTTGACAGTGATGGAGGTCTGCATAGCGTGTGTGATCTCAATAGTCTGCTGGAAGGAAAACTAGAACATGGGGCTATCAGATTCCTTGGATAGTCATTGCAACACATATCAAGATAATAGGTGTTAACCTTTATTATGATTATCTGCATTAAATTAATTTATTTGTTTGTTATTTTCTGAAAAACATTTTCAACTGCTCTAAAAACTAAAACATCAGCATCTCTGATAAAATATTTCTAATGAAATACTAACAAAAAAGCTTTTCAGTTTGATTTGATTAAAAACACGTAATATGTAAAAATCTGAATAAAATAGGAAAAATGGTAGAAGGGAATATTTCAAATATTCCTGGAAATTCGAATCGACGCATAGAGCGATCAAAGTATTCTATTCTTTAAAATACTTCGCAATTTTTCTTTAAGCATTAGAATATTATTAATATGCAAAACTCCTCTCATAATTTCTCTCCATTTCCATTTTCCATGAAGTACGGAAAAATATCTAGACATAAAATAAAAGCTCTGAAATATTACTTCTTAGCATATCGATTAAAATACAACTATACAAAAACTGAAAAACTTTTTAAATACCGTCATAATAAATAGATAAAATGTATATGTGTGTACAAGGCTTAGAAATAAATATATACATCCTCCAAATTTTCCGTTTTCGTTATATTGAAAAAAATTTACCTTTTTTTTTTTTCGCTAAATGCAGACAAAAATATGTAATATCTTCTAAAATCGTAAATCGAAAAATGTTGCATAATAAATATAAGCCAGTCTCAAGTATTTTATTCATTAAAGATTGTCCATATCGATTCATAAAGGTACTCACGTCCGTTTAATAAAAATATTTATCACAAATTTTAGAAAAACTTTACCTCTATTTCAGTGAACAAGTAAATAGTACTTTAAAAAAAAATAGGTGATTCACTGTCTTGTACAGTCTCTTTTGTTTTTCTTAAAATTTATACCACGCAAGACTAAAATAGCATTTATTTACACCCAGGATTTCTTCTGGCACATCGATTTCGGCGTTTACTCGAGAGCCCAAAAGGATCTAATTTATTGACAAAGCGGTGCTGCCCAACGGGTTGCTTTAATACAGTATACTAAGCTTTTCTCGCAACAATATTTTTAAGATTAAAATTATATTGAAAATAAATCTAAAATTATTAAAATATGAATAAAAAATAACATAAGCACATGCTTGCCCTTCATATCATCCCCATTCTGCCTGCTACAATGTGATGGTGCAAAATTCCAGGGGAGGCGAAAACTATTGGGTTGATGCAAAATTAATGCAGGTTTTTAGTAGGTATTGTAAATACGCCATATCTTTACTTTAACCATATATATTTAATCAAAATAATTTCCATCTGAATCAATGCACTTTTGCCAACGTTCAACAAGCTTTCTTATTCCACCAGAAAAAAAATCCGAATCCCTGGACTCAATGAAATCACGAAAAGAATTTTCAATGTCGTCCTGGTTTTGAAAATTTTTCTCTCTCAAAAAGTTGTCCAGATGCCTGAAAAAGTGGAAGTCTGTAGGAGAGAGGTCAGGTGAATAAGGCGGATGTTGGAGAACTTCGTAGCCCAACTCGTGCAGTCGTCGAAGCGTTGGTTGTGCAACGTGTGGTCTGGTGTTATCGTGGAGCAGGATCGGCCCCTTCCGATTCATCAATGCTGGGCAAAGACGTTGCAATTTTTGAGTTCCGAGTTCCGCCGCCATTTCTCGTGTGGTTTTGGTTGGGTCTTCTTCCACTTTTGACCTCAGCTGGTCGTTGTCCAGAGCAAGATGACGGCCCCGACCTTCCTTGTCTTCGAGGTCGAAATCTCCTCTGCGAAACTTCTGGAACCAACGCTGCACCGTGCACTCATTAATAGCCTCCTGACCCCACACTTCATTAATATTACGAGCCGTTTGCGCAGCGCTGCGCCCTAATTTAAATTCGTAAAAATAAATTTGACGAAAATCGCACTTTGACATTTTCGATTCAAGACCTTTGAACACACTGAACAAAACGATTTTACTAAACAAATTCATGGTGAAAGAGAGGGTATTAGATAAGGTTTGTTTTGGTATAATAATGATCAATGTTAGGATTAGCTTTGTTTACACAATTGGAATTAAGATATTGGAATAGAGGAAACCTGCATTAATTTTGCATCAACCCAATATATCATCTGCTATCCTTGCTACGTCCTTAGCATCGATGCCTATATCCTCCATGAAGCTTCTTGATGAACCTGGTATCCGTGGGCTCCGAACCATTGGCCTCTGACGTCGAAGTCTCTATTGCTGAAGCTTTCGCGGAACTTGAATAAATTGTTGCACTGTCTGGAGTATAGTCACCAATCGAAATTTTTACTCATGAAACAGAAACCATATATTGTACTTGGTTTTCCTCTCATATATTCCATATATCATTAAACCTCAGGAATTAAAACCTTAAAGCGTTAAGATTTTAAATGCAGGAAATTTGACTACAAAATAAAAACTTGTTGATTTTTCATGGAAACACAAGTTAGTTATTAGTAAGTAATAATTAAATATATTAGGCCGAGGACATTAAATAAATGATATTAAGCCGGAAGGCTAAGTATAGGAGAAGAGTCCCCTCGACAGGAGGGGCGGTGAAGTGTTGACGACGAGGAGTGGAGTACCTCAAGGAAGCTGACTGTGTCCCATCCTAATTATTTCACAATAGGCCCTAGGCCCTTGGCTCCTAGCTCTGCTCTATCTCCATAATCTCTTGTCTAGCTTCTTCCTGTCTTTTCATCGGGGTAGTTCTTCTACCCTTCCACCCTCTAGGCCACCGCAACTTAAGCCGAGCATTTATTATAATTTTATATTATTTAGGGACTAAATAGAACCATTTTTTCCTGATAAAAGTATAATAATCAAAAATACATTCAAACTATTTTATAGTTCATTTAAAAATAAATATAAAATAAGTTTAATGGATCATGAAAAGAAATAAAAGCACATTATACTATATCATCTGCTATCCTTGCTACGTCCTTAGCATCGATGCCTATATCCTCCATGAAGCTTCTTTTTAAACCTGGTATCCGTGGGCTCCGAACCATTGGCCTCTGAGTTGAAGTCTCTATTGCTGAAGCTCTCGCGGAACTTGAATAAATTGTTGCACTGTCTGGAGTATAGTCACCAATCGAAATTTGTACTCATGAAACGGATACATTAATAAAATCAAAAACAAATAAACAAATTCTGGTAAATAAATGAGTAGATACTTTGAACTTTAGTCAAAACTTTATTAATTATCAAAGTTTTTTATTTCCTTACACTCAAAATAAGATATTTTATTTTCAACATCAGAATTGTCGAGCGTCCCTATAGGAAGATAGTATTTAACACATTTGGGATTTGAATGATGACGGTGAAGAAGCATAGCGGACATGAGTAGTTATGGAATTCCAGAGGATAGAGCGGACAAGTAAGGTCAGAATGCGATATTTTTTTCAAGCGTGTGGACTGAAAATTTAAATTGTAGGAGACTGTGAATGTAAGAAGGATGCTGGGAGTTAATGGATTGGTCATAGTATAATCCTAATAAATATTGTCTACGAGGGGATGGAAGGAACCACTTCAGGTCAACGTACAAATGGGCCAGATGAGACATCTTCGCAGTGCTGTGGAAAAACCTTAAAAAGAGATTCATAAGTTGCCTTAATCAGTCTTCAAGCCCAGTAAGGAGGGTACCTATATACATACATAATCATACAAAATAAAATTATACGTACTTATTTACATGAATTTCAAATCAGTTTTTTTTTTTTTTTTTTTTTTTTTTTTTTTTTTATCCGACCAGAATGTCGTTTGACGAATCATGGAGAATGAAGATTAAGGAAAAGATTACTTAAAAAAATATTTTTAACAATGTCGAGTCTCATGTTAAATATAATATTATTTTACAATATTAAATTTATTACTAAAAGTTACAACACCCCCTGAGAAAACCCATGATTGGTGCAAATCTTGGAAGATTCGATTTAAGCAAGAAAAATCTCAAGATATTACTTTCACTCTCTTACCTTCGGTCCTGTATATCTTGACGATATTCCAATTCCGCAGACAGACGCAATACGATATCTCGGCCTTACATCCACAGAAGAATGACATGGGGCAACACACCAAGAACAAACCAATAACGCTAAACAAAAGACTAAAACTGTTTTACTTCCAACTTTAAAGGCGTTTAAAATTTAAATTAAAAACAAAAAAAAACCTTACTGAAACCCATATATACGTATACATCACAGATATAAGAAAAAGCCAAAAATACATTTACATAAAATTAATATTTTTCTAACCAAAAACTCCTAGATCGATCACTAAACTTTCTTGGTACGTTAACAACATTACTCTACACCCAGTCCTTCATATGTCATTTGTAATGGAACATATTCGGACTCACTAAAAACATACAAACTCTCTAATATAAGTTGCTTATATCAACATGCCCGAAAGTACCCGTAGAAAGTAGAAAAGAAGCTGGATGAGAGACCTATTAAAAAATGCATTATAGGAAACACGTCAGGAAGATGTGCCGCTGGGCATGAGGAATAGAGTAATCTGTCTCCTGAAAACGGCGTAAAAAATTTGATCCGATCAACATCAACAGAACTAGAGCGGGTCAAACTGAGTGTGAAGTTACAGGCCCCCAGCCAAATACATTTAAATAAATATGTTTTTATGAATGAGATATATATTTTATTTTTTTTTTGAAGAAAATAAATTTTAAACATAATTATAGAGGAAATGTTTACAAAACTTTTCTTAGATAGGACCCCAATCGTGATCGTTGAGAAGGCACTAGTTGGTTGAAGCTGTTAAAAAACTTTAATAAGACTGGCGTTGATTGAGGCGAGTTCGGAAATCAAGGGAGCGTGAAAACTTCAAACTTTATTGAATGTTGGTGTCATCGAACTTCGTGAACAGGCTTTGCCCTTAACAATCGTTCGTATTTCGTTTAAACTTCACAACATATTTATAATGCCTCATAAGATAAGAAACACTTAATTTAAAAAAAAAAACATAATTAATTTATTCCTCCGGTAGCCAAGCAAGTTAAAAGTTTCTCTAAGAAGAAGTTTAAACCTACCTCCATGACAAATCCTTGGGGAGGTAGGGACCGTGTCCATGGAGACATTCCGTATTGATTTTAGCCTTCAAAAAAATTATATCTCAACCTTTTTTAAACTATTGTCATAGATATTTTAAAGTGAAATATTTAATTTTGGATCTAATATAGAAGATACAATTATTATATCATTCCTACAATCAAATAAAAAAATCTCTAGTAGGCTGTACTGAATCCAATTTTGGTTATCTATCATGAAAGTTTTTTTTTAATTAAATGAAAAGTTGCCCAATACAGATGAGTAGATGTGACCCTGCAGATCCATCAGGTAAACTATATCACATAAAAAAAAAAAAACGGGCTATCAAAAAATATGAAACAAAAATGTAAAAAAAAGAAAGAAGCTTTTTACTTTATTTTAAAAGGCATTCTTACCAACTCCACAACTTTATATGAAATTGCACTACATTTCTGCTAATACGACATCTTTAGGTGCCAACAACAGTCTAAAATGACTTAATTATAATTTCTTTAATACAACAATAATAACAATTCTTTGAAAAGCATCCAATATATTAAAAAAATTGTTTTTTAATAAGTTAATTAGATATATGTCAATGTTACTAATAAATTCATGTATTTACTTTTATTAAATGTTAATTTAGTATCCACTTTCCCAAACTCGATATCTTAACAGCTGAATGTCTTGATAAGTTATAAATATGAAAATATGATAAGAGCTTTAAATAATGTATTTAATTATATCACAAATAATAAATCAAAGTTATAAACAGGAAATATTCCTGTGGATTAAATTAATAAATTTGTTCATCTGTAAATACATGGTTTTGAAATTCATTTACGCACTTAAATAGTCGTATAAATGAAAAAAATAGTATTATAATTTTGTATGAATGTTATCAGGTAGCAATATTATTATTGTCCATTGCGACAAACTGTAATATATCCGAATAAAGAAAGATATATTATTGGAAAAATATTATAATTTATGCTATACAATTATTTACTCGATATAGTATTATAACTTATATTAAACCTATATTATACATACCTATATATATTTTTAAGCAAGTTATAATACAGATGTTTGTTCTTTTTATGTAGTTAATTATTTTATATAGACAGAAATATTTTTTAACAGAAAAGAAATTCAGAACATTTTGTTTTACTTGCAGACTAAATAATTAATCATAGTTTTTCCATTTCCTTCAACTAACTTGACGATCCATGATTTATTATAACACTGTTGTGTCAATTCAAAGGGAAATCATCTTCATTTTGCTATTATTATTGTTTCAATATTTTATTATGACACAGAAAGTAATTACAAAACCGGATAATTTTACCGCATTTTCCATCATTTGTTCGTGTATATTTCGGAGATTTTTTCAGCACCGTTAAGGACAACGTAATATGATTAAATAGAACCATTTCAATAATAATAATAAAAACTTTGTTCTAGGACTATGCCCTTAAGTATAACAATATTATATAGTACATATAAACATATTCATGTCTGGCCGAGAAACCAATACAATTAGTTTTTATTTACAATGTGTGAAGAGAAAAAAAAAAAAAAAACATAAATTTGTACAAAAAAATATTTATTGTAAGCTAATAAAGAAGAAAAAAATTGTCCTAAAGATTCTAATGTTAAGGGAATTTAAAATAAATTACTTATTCCACAATGCTAGGAACGGAGAGAAATTGATAATTATATCTTGCAATGATAGTTAAGTTGAAAAGCCACATTTGCTGTGCGTCTATTTAGGATGCCAAAATATGTTGGAAAAGGTAGGATTTGAATTTGAGAAAAGAAGAAGCATAGCGTATATGAGTAGGCAGGAGATTCCAGAGGACTGCAGAGCGGATATGAATGGAATGAACAAAAGATAATATATGATAAAATGAAAGCAATTTTATAGAAATTGCTTTAGAGATCACAGTTATATCTTTTCTTAAACAGTTTTTTCGATAAACGAAATTCGGCTAAATTAATAATAAAAAAAAAACCTTTATTAAAGAAACATAAACACTTGACATTTTTCTTCAAGAATACACATTATGATGACAGCGAAACTCTCATTAACCTGTAAAAATATGTATATATATGTAAGTAAATATATAGCCTATTTGGTACGCATATTTCTAAAGGAAATATGTCCTTAATCCAAAAAAAAAAAAACGAAAATTTGTAGAACGATACATACAATTATTCTAAAATAATTGGACCAATTACTATTATTTTTCTGTCCTGGAATTTAGGGTAAATTTGAATCTCAAAGAATATGCCTTAAGGGGTTCAAAAAAAAAAATATGCAAAAGGTTTTTAAGATAAAAAAAAAAAGAAAAGAAAGGAAACATCTTGTTAGGCCCTTGCCTGGTTTAGGCTTCGTAAATATTTGTCCCCTTCTCTCCTTTCTTTCCTCTATCGATGTCCTAACATTAATAATGGTTAGTTATTGCACAAGAGATGCTCTACTAAACATTTTCTAAGTTCAGTACTGCTTCAGCAAAAACTACAATCTATATTATGGCATTATGGCAAAACGTACGTTACAATATTTTTTTTCATTTACAGAAAAAAACAAAAAAAATTATTCTTAAATGTAATCTGAATATCGATCCCAAACGCATTTATTAAATAGGTAACACACTCACTCTTAAAGCGACCATAAAACATTATTTTGGTCGGCCGCAACTTTAATAAAAAAATTGTATTTATGTATTATTGTATCCACTCTTTTAATCCATTTTAGCCAAAAGAAACGGGTTATACATTAAAAACAAAATTCAACTATTCGAATAAACCGTGGTGTAAGATTTTGACAAGGGAACATTACTTTATTATTTTAGCCACCATAGCGTAATCTGAGGAAATTGTAAAAATTAAAATATAAAATCTTCAGATAGTTCAAGTCAAGACAATGTCATGATAAGCCAAGGCAATGTTGTTTGGGGAATGCGTTAATGAAAAATCAGGGTTCAGACTAAATGATCTTTCATTATAATAGCAAATATTTTATCTCGAATATGATATGATTATAAAAAAGACATTAGACAAATGAAAAAAGATATAAGGGCTGTATTTTTTTTTTATATTCCAATAGAAATTCGAATTAAAAATTACACAATTAAACATCTAATTTTATTATTATATATGATTTTGATTAGTACAATGTTTCACTGTATGACCTCACAGACACTGTGAGAGGGTTATTATTATTTTTTTCTAAATGTAAAGGAAACAAAAGAGCACAATAGAAAACATTAGTTTCTTTGGGAGTACTTTGTCCTGGATAATCAAGTTGTTTTAATTAAGTATGCTTCTTTAGCAGCAGAGAATGGAAAGAAACATGAAAAATAGTCGAATCCCTTTTTTTCTCTCAACCCATCTTATTTTTACTGGATTTTATAACTAGCATTCCTATTTCATAACTGTTTAAACTCCTTATCACATACATTTGTCATTTTTATTGACAAATAGAATAAATAAAAAAATATATATATATATATATATATTTATTTATATACATATAAACATTCCTAATTTTTATTTTCGTTTAATAGTTGTAAATTGTATTTTTTGCCAACCCAAAACAATTTTATTTATTTTCGGCTTCTAGGGCCACCCTCAAATTTAAAATAATATTATTATATATTTTAAAACTCTTTCAACTTTCGCATATCTTATTTTATTAATAGTATTTTTTTCTTAAATAAAGCTTACTCATCATGCATATTTTTTCAAATGAAATGTTTCACCACTTTATAACCAGTGTCGTGTTTTCACTCACTATGTCACACAATTATCAATTTTAATTGTTTTGTTTTTTAATTCATATTATAATTTATCACTATTTTAAAAAGATTCCATTTAGTCTAAAATTAATTTTACCCACTCAAACACCTCATCGGCCATTCTATAGGTCTTCCATGCACGACTGACTTGGGTCGGGATTCAAGGCATTTCATCTATTTAGCTTGCGTAAAATCTATAGTAATATCATAAAAATATTTTTATTGCAGAAACTTGAGGATAGCCCGAGATGCTGAAAACGTTTAAAAATATTGAAGTTAAATTAAATTATTTTAAGATCGGCCAAAAAATATATCTTACAAATAAAATATATTTTATGTATTTGATTTCTATTTCTATTTAAATAACATAAACAAGTTTCAAAACTACTAATACTTTATTCTTTCCCTTCCTATTATTTATGCTTGAAGCTTAAATAGACGCAAATACATAAACTTATACTTTTATTTAAGTCTGTCCACAATATAAATATGCTTGCTTTTAACTTAAATACATTGTTAGATAATAGTCTAATCTGACAATAAATGAGTTTCATCAAAATCCAAAATAAATTTACATTGTCAAACATTATCAGAGCGTATTTACTTAGAGAAAGTACTGAAGATAGAATATGGTGTTCTTTAAAACAAACAATAAAAATGAATACAAAATGAACTAACTGTTATATTAAACATTCAAAACTTCTTACTAACTTTATTTTTTAAAGTATAAACTTAATGAATTTGCGATCAAATATCCATGCTGATAAAATCAAAGATTTTCAGTTTATAACACGTGCTGATTATCACATATTATATTATTTTACGAAATACTGAAGATAATTGATTTGAAGCTGGATATAATATGAAACTGTTTCTATATCATTAATTAAACTTAATATTAAACTTTTTCTGGGAATGAGAACTGTTCACATTCTAGAGCGTCTATTCGTTTGTGTTTAGAAAGTGGTTCGTTCATTTGAACAAAGTTTACTCATAAACCGAAACAGAAACATTTATGACATTATGTCATCTTCTAAATGAGACACCATTGTGCCATAAACGAATGACACTCCAGGAAGTAAATACGGTTTAATTCTAAAAAAGAGACTTATACGATTTTTCCATTTGAGCGCAGAATAGAGGTAATAAATGCAATCTAGTAATATAAAGAATTACAACTACTTATTTACTGATAAAATAGCCAACGATAAAGAATATTTTTTATCGAATAAATCTTTCAACATTGATAGTGAAGAGGATATATTTTAAAAATTATATTTCTTGTTGGCTGAAAAGGAAGCTAAACTAATGGCGAAGATAAAGTAGCCTTTATCAACAACTCAAGTTTTCTTGTTGCAAGTTTTTTATGCAACCGCAGATAAGATATGGCCTCCATTTTGCTGTGGACTAGAAAATGCTTCTATTCAGACTTTCTCGTTATTTAGAGGAATATATAATTTAAATATTAAAATATGAAGAAAGAGACTGTTTGGCTGGTTGTCAAAAAGAAAACAAATATTGAAAAGACTATTTAATACCAACATTTCGGCCTACGTTGCAATTCTACATCAGGACTAAAAAACAAAAAAAAATACAGCGTAAGTGTTTAATAATAATAGAAAAGAACTTAAAAATATATAATAAAGTTGAGTACAATGATAACTTTAGAGCAGAAAAATAAAATAATAAAGACTAAAAAAGAAATAGTTCATATATCAACATAATAATAGAGAAATGAAAGTTGACTATTAACAAACGTATGTAAGGTAACATATATTGAAGTTCATCTTCTATTTCTCTATTACTTTTACTTTCACTATATATGAAATATATAGTAAGGGAAAGTATTGCAATCGTGAAAATTTTCGAATTCCAGTTTTCAACGGAAATAAGCGTTTTAGGGTCCCCTGAGTCCAAATAACCAAGTCCCTAATCTGTGTGTGGTAACTCTAGCGCAAAAACGAAAAGTTCTACAGAACTGAAATTTCATATTTAAGACTACTATGCGCCTGAGACGACTACTGTGCGCATTTAATACTTTTTAGGATTTTCTCAAAAACGGCGCTAATGATTTTGATTAAACTCGCTATATTGATGTAAAATTTGATGGGCTTTAATATAATGTAGGTTTCATTCTGAATTAAATAGTCTGATGGGGCTTAAATGCAGATATTTTAAATTTTCTTCCTCAAAAGTACCTTTAATTTTGTAGATTCTATAAAAATAATTATATTATCTTGTTACCATTGATAATTAACAGCTAAATATGCATGTTGAGCGAATTTGAAAAACAACTAAAGGAAAAAACTGAACAAATATTTTGTTATGCATTTTTCGTGTTTTTGAACACAACAATAGTAATATAGATGTATAATATACTGTTGGATAGCTAAAGATTTTAGGAAAAATATTATATAATTCACGGACTTTTAAAGGTTAATGGAGAGTGATGAAAAGCCGATAAAACTAACTGTTTTTTTGGGTCCCGAAAAAAAAAATTCATGGCGACGGTTCTGCAACCTGGCGGCTTGTCAATGAAGCACAGCGCTCCAATTTTGTTTTTTAATATAATAACAGTAATATAGATGTATAATATACGGTTTAAAAGAGAAAGCCTTTAGAAAATATTTTATCTTATACACAAGCATGTAAAATTGAATAAAGAGTGATAAAAAGCCGATTAAACTAACTGATCATTTTAGATAATAATATAATAGAGTTTTTAATAAAACACATGTTTCTATATTAATTCAATTTAATTAATTCTTTAATAGTTTCACTCATTTTTTTCTCTAACTGTATTTGGAAATTCTTTAATCGATTTTAAAAATGTAGGTAAGTGAAAGTCGTGTGTTGCCCAAACCAGATTTTTTAATTATGTTGATATATTAAAAAGAAGTATTTAAGTCTTTATTACTTTATTTTTCTTTTTGAGTTATCAATTTTACTCAACATTATTTTCGATGTTCTTTTCTGTTGTTCTAAAATACCTACATTTTTATAGATTTGATGATGTCCCGCAACGTGGGTCGAAACAATAGATATTAAATATTTTTTCAAAATTTCTTATGTTTTTTTTTACCGTCACCCGAACTATCTCTTCCTTGATTTTCATTTCACGGTCAACTATTGGTTATTCAATAAATATTAAAATATCTTAATATAAATATATAAAGGACAAAGAGATCTCTCGATTCATTTTTATTTTTTTTTTTTTACTATGATATGTTAAGTGGGAGGGGGAAGACTTTGCAATTATCGGAGGAAGAGAAAGAGGTGAATATGAAGAGAAAAGGGGACAGCCAATCCCAGGAGAACGCTCGCCTCTGGAGCTCCGATCAATCAGTGCCTCCTAGATGAACCTCCAGGGTTAATATTTCACCCCAATCGATTCTCCTCACTGCTACCTATATCTCTCATATAGTCTACGGTTCTTAATAGCACTTCCTATCTCCTAGAAACAAAACTCATTCGTGGATAGTTAAATATCCATGACTTTATTATATCCTCATAAGTTATAAACAAATTAATAATCATTTTCTTTGGGTAAGAAGAAGAGTAAATATTATCACGTTCAGTAAATAAATAGAGTGAATGAAATAAATAGAAAAAAAAATAGTTAAATAAACTTGTAACTTTTTAAAGATATATTCATTTCAAATCAGAACTGTAAAACTGAATAAAACATGTAAATGTGAGTAAAAATATAAAAAGCATGATAAACCTGAAGGGTAGCACTCTAAAATTATTCTAAAGTAGAAGGTCTCGAAGCCACCTTCTTTTCAGACGCATCGGAGGATAATCTGGAATTGAAGAGAAAGAAAGGATTGAAACTAGTTTATATATTTATTCAACGTCACTTTATGCAACTGTGGCCAATAGGACTATGCTACAGTGGGAGTCTTAAATTTGGCCTATCCAGGTTTAATTAATATAGGAATTTTTACCTAGTTTCAGACATCACAAAGGCAAAGGACCAACTTGTTAATAAACAATATACTATTAAAATGTATGTTATTTAGTAATTATTATGATGTTTTTGTAATTATGTGAAATGTGATGTTTTTGTTGGATGATTTCTCAAATCCAGAATCTCCCTATTTATGCCTTCTCTTCCGCCATCTCCACCATTCCCCTTAATCTTCAGTCTTGTCCTCTAAAAGTAGAGCTCACCGTACTATACGAAGTGAGAAGTGTATATTTTGTATACTGACTTGCGGAAGCAGTTTTAGGAAGCAAATATGCAGCCATCCTTAATGTAGCTCCGAATCGATTCTATTTTACAATATTTGAAAATTGATAATATTGGTATAGAGCAATACGAGTGAACTGACTATTTCAATATGGTTGTCCACAGCTCTATGTAGGCTTGACCACCTAACAATATTTTGCCGCTCTTATTCGCGAAACAAAACAAACCGAGAATCCAATGATCATATGATATTAAAAAGAACATTATATATTACTTAGTTTTTATTTACTTTTATTCTAAATCTTGGAAGGAAATTTAGAAAGCTACTAATAACAATAAATTTTACGTTCAAAATACAGAACATAAAACCATAAACACTTAAGGTCTTCAAACAAATGAGAATACCCAAAAAACAATACATATATATAAGAGGAGCCCGTGAATGGGTAGCTAGCGCGCTAGTCTCTCATGCTAAAGTTGTAAGTTCGAATCCCAGTCCCGGCGGGGCTATTATAAGGATGTAATTAAATGGGGATTCACTCAAAACCTCTCCCCTGGGTATGTGAGACCCGTCAGATGACCCTACCCTACAAATTGCATCGAGAAACGCAAGTGTAATCTCCTAGGAGATTAAACCGCGAGGCCCAGGGCCTGCACGGCCTGTCGCGCCACGGAACAAAAGAAATATTTATATGCAAAAATTCAAAAAAAGATATAAATTATATTAATTTTACTTTTAAATCTTGGTTTCTGCATTTTGCTTTTCATGGCCGAGTTGTTCCAGCGTTTCCTCCATAACTGTACTCCACAACTTCTACTTCATCATAATGCATTTCCTTTTTTTTTTAATTTAAATTTACCCATACTTATTAAGCTTAGAACTGATTGTATCAATTTCAAAGTAATTGATCAATCCGGTTCATTAGCAGTATTAATTAATTTTACCCTTAAAATTTTTTTTATTTGATAAAAGAAAAACTGATTAAGAAAATTGTCGATAGCCCTATTCAAATTTTCTCTTAATGAGATGAGATTGCCCAATAACTTTTCTCACCCCAGTATCTCTGGAACATTTTGTGATTCGGTTACGTGATTGAAGAGGAGTTAATAGAATTTTGCAGCCTTAATGAGAGCGAGATAACAGCATTTGCATAAGTCATCATCTTGCATCTTTTAAAAGCATTCGAAATCCCAGGTATACGCGTAAATAAATATAAGTAGTAAATACTATATAAGATGTAAACCTACTAGCTCCCTTTTATTTACTCCTGGTCAAATAAAAATATTCTAACATTTTTTTAAAATACTAAATTATTATAAGAAATACTGATTCTCATTTATGTCTTATTTTAATCAAAAAAACTATAAAACTCCATCGCTTTATGAAAGAATAAATCGAGAAATGTCGGTCCAATAATTATCACCAAGTTCCAAACAAAAAAAGTCAACTGTTTTTCCCAACACTCATAAGGAACTTAAATCTTAGAACATAATTAAATTAAATAAAAAAATAATACATTTTTGTTTAAATTAAACATAATTTAATGCTGTAACTAATAATGATCAAAGATTAATTTGTTTTTCACCAATCCAAATTCCATTATGTTACCTTCACGCTTCGAAGACCATCCTGCCCTCCAGTTCCTTTAACTCCACGTCTCTCCCTTTCTCAGACACAGTCCGGTATCTTGGCTTCCTTCTAGACAAAAGACTAACTTGTAACCCGCATTCGGACAATTATACAGACTACTAAACAAAAATCTCCACTTTCTATTGAAAACTAATAATTTACATGACAGTACTGAAACCTATCTGGACCTATGGACTTGAACTGTGGGAAACAGCTTGTTCTTCTAACATCAAACGTATTTAATTCCTTCAATCCAAATACCTCCGAACAATAGTTAATGCTCCTTGTTGTGTCACCAACCATACCTCACACCACGACCTAAATATTCCATTCATTCTAGAACTTATTCCATCAAAATTCTCAAAATTCCATCACAACCTTATTTATCACCCCAAACCTCTAGCTCAATCCTTCTCCAGCTAAACACACCCTTACCATCCCTTTGGAAGCTTGAAATGACAGTGGCCCCGAGGCCTCTTGTAAGCATGTATATTAGAGTTCTAGCACTGGCTAGATTCTCCACTCAACGTTTGAGGAATGTACATAGGTATGAGTGATTTATAGACTTTGTAAATATTTTATTGGTCTTTTATTGCATATGATTTTACAGTTTTGTAAATGTTGTATGAATGTTGTACTTGATCACTATTATAAATGTCCTAATTAGGACAGATTGTAATAATACTCAATTTTTTTTTTAAACCTCCTAATTATTATATAAAACAATATATACATATTTTTAACACTTATTAAATATATATTTGAAACAATAAATTAGAGTTAAAAAAAAAGATGATATTTTTATTTTTAAAAAATAATCTTTAATGATTGAAGCCTTATGCAACCATAGTCTATATAGTGGAGAAATTGAGCTTTAATTAAACATGAATTTTACAATATAATTCAGTAAATTTACTTAAATATTTTTTCCAATAAAAACCGGAACAGCCGACAAAATTTGAAGGAGAACTAATGTTTATGTAATTTTATCATTTTCTGTACTGATCAATCCTGAAGTGGCACATCGTGGATAGTTTATTTATTCGTCCCTATTTTTTAATTATCTAATATCCCTACTATATTTTATTTAAATTATTTTGCAATATACTTTTAAACACTTTTTGTTTTATAAGGTCATTCTATAAAAAATGAATGCATTTTTGGTTTTGTTTTTTATGGTTGTCATGTCATGCGTTCCATACATTATTCACCTGGAGTCCCGTACTTGCCGCGTAAGGAGAGCGAAGTCGGACAGCGATAGACCCCATCACATCACTATTCAAAACCTGTAGCGATAGAAGAGTAGATCCTGAGGGAATAGGAGAGGACTCAAGGAGTCGTATTTTAGAACGAACAAGAAAAACCTTCACGCCTTCGAAACTTTAAAATTGAGGAATGATTGAATAAAAAGACTGAATAGCATACTGGACGAGTAATTATAAGGATGCATTCCCGATTTAATCAAATAAACATAATTTAAATAAAATAAAACATAAAAACTCAACAGATTAAGATTAGGATATAATTGAAAGACTCCAAACAGAAATCCTTAACCTTCAAAATCTAACCAGTGTTTCTCAAGTTTAATGCTTCATCAAAACCGATTTAATATGCTGCCTATTTTTTCAAATCCTAGACCTTCTTGAGAAACTTTATTCCAATCTAAAACTTTCGAGTTTCAGACTTTTCTTCCTCTTCGATTCCTAATATTTCTCTTAGGCGTCAAGAAAGGATGCACTGCACACTCTTGAAACGGTGTATGTTATGTTCTACTAAAAAGTTTAATCTTGGTAATGATGAAGCCATTCCATTATTACTGTCGTTAGAGGAATAATTTTTATTTGATAGAGCCATAAGGAAAGGCTGTGATCGAGGTAACTAAGGTGTTACCACTCCAACCTTGAGTCTGGAGCAGCATCAGTTGTAATTTGGCCTAGACGCGTTGAAATATGTTTTCGTTCGAGACTTCGGAACGAAAACAGATAATCCCACCCCATCTGTAGTAAGTTTACTGCCAGTCCTATATCCTGACATAAATATTAAACGGAGTTTATAATGAATTTCAATGCCAAAGAAATAAAGCCATACCGAAAATTTACTATTTCAGAGTCTAAATACAAACATAAAATACTAATAACCATTCATTTCAGCCTCATTTTAATCTGTTAAAACTAGATATATGGCTCAAATTGTGAAGAAAATATTTTTGAGATACCAAGCGTCAAGGTAATCTGGCTTTTCAGTTCTACAGAACAACGGCATTATCGAAAGAGGTATCCGACAGCTACACCGCGATACCCAAGTGTCAAAGGAATCGATTTTATGACAGGAGTAGGAAATTGACCAATACAGAGATACCGTTTCCATTAGGGTCGACAGTAAACTCTATTTAATGCCATTATGCTTTGGCAAGTTAGTATTAAAAACCACTAACAGTCATTATCGGGTTGCCAAGCGATAAGCCATCATAGTGTCTGAGTGCACTCCTATATTTTGTGTCTCCTTTGAGGGATACTTTTTGGAAGTATTATGTATTCCTTTAATGTTCTAATGGTGTGTATTTAAATTGTATCTAAACATTATTACGGATTTTCTTTTTTTTAATCGGTAAAATATATCTTTAGAAAATATTTTCAGGTAAAACATTGTGCATAAAGCAACCCTGTAACCTGTCTCAAAGGGAATTATATAACCTCAAAGGACCTGCACGGTTTATTACGCCATGGAATATATTTTGTATTATAAAATATGTCATTAATTCTCGACTGTAGAAAATTTAAGTTTTCAAAAGATCTTAAGGTCCAGTCAATAGATACATAACTAACTATACGAAGGTGACGTATTAAGCAAGATAGAACATAAAACATATAACTGTGTGGATATCACAATCTTCGAAAGAACATTGAGCTTTCAATCAATTATTGTCGTTTTAATTTTTCCGGCGTGTTTAAGTGTTCTTTTGAAGATTTTAATATCCAATCTTATATGTTCTATGTAAAAAAAAAGCAATATTTCTTAAAATTGACAAGAATATGAGAACAATGCAGTTGAGACTTTTTCGATAACACAAAAACTGTTTTTTCTGAAATACGCTTTCTACGCATAGACCAGGTTTTAATACTTGCTTATTTTAGAATATATAGCATCTCTTAGCATCTCCATTGAAATCCGTTCGTGATGGATTGTAAGTTATTCCTTTTATTCCCATCGGAGCGCCATTTTTTTAAGAATACCACCCGGTTGTCCATCCAGCCTCTTTAAACCTTAACTGATGGAAAAACCAGGCGGTTAAGAGTGATCTCAGACAAATCAAATCGTTAATAGTACTGAATCTTATATGGATATGGGGTAATTCATTGGAACTGTACTTTTTTCAGGTATCGGGCTCAAATCCGTCTGTGGCAGATGGTATTTTTTTTATCACTATGAGAGCGACAATGAATCAAGGAGACCCTGCGGTGGTCCACCCATCTTCTGTGAAGTAAATACCCTTAACTGATGGAAAACCTGGCGATTTCTCAGTAATCTCGGACAAATTAAATCATTGTTCCGCTTTTGGCTTGGAGACATTTCGGTCATTTATAATACTGAACCCAAGACCCATCATTGATTTCCAAATTGAGACTTAAAATTCATGAAAGCATACAACGAATATAAAGCGAGAAAAAAGGTGGCTCACAATACGGATTACATTATCGACGCACAGAAACAGGTTTATTCTATAAACATTTAGATGAAAAAGCTGTTACAAAATTTTATGAATAATTTATGATAAAGGAGAGAAGGGATGATAGCTACCCTTAAAAAAAGAATTCCTGTTTTCATTTACTGTTGCTTAGAAATTTTTCATAAGGGATACGGCCTGAGACGGGTTCCTGGAACCTTCTGGGAAAATGCTATTAGCTCCTTGAATAAAACAGTAGAGAATCCAACCTGGAAATGCAAGATAAAAGTTTGAGTGGGATTGCTTATGACAATGCAATGCCAGCTCCACAATTGTTGCTAAGCCTCTCAAGAAAGAGGAATACAAAAGGATTACATTTCAAAACCAAAGGCATTATTACATGTGACTATTACAAGATATTTCACAAATCTCATTGAACGAACATATTGTTTTTTAAATGGACTACCATTTTTCGTAAGGTTGGTAACGACAACCCGCCTTGGCATTTCTTCCAGGGACAAATTAATGGGAAGGGCAGGGGTAAGAAGTCTAAAAGAGTGAGCACCTGATGTTCTTCTGCCAATGGCGCCATAAGAAGGCGAGAATAAAGGGCCGGGAAGACAGATATGCCTTTTTGCTAGCCCGGGTCCCCTCCCATCTTTCTTCAACCTCGAGTCTTCGTTCTGTATAATTCAACCACCTCAGGAGTAATGTTTGCACAGCGGTTACCGATTCCTTGATAATTAATTTAATGCTATACGAGCGACCCGCCCTTGTTTCGCACGGGTGCAATTTAAATGTCGTGCCATTTATGTTTAAAAAAGTTCAGTTTGGCAAATTAAGAGTTTATCACATTGGGATTATGAGTTCATGATAACGAAAAGTGCACTTAGCAAAAAAAATATTATTTTTATTATTTAAAGTGTATTCATAAATGAGTCAAAAAAAAAAAAAAAAGAAAAAGGTTCAGTTTAATTGTTTGCTAAGTCAAAAGGATCACATATTATTCAATTTATTACTGTATAATTTTTTTTTAAAATACATTTTAAAAGATTAATTTTATTTTCCATAGGAGTTCTATTTAGTTTATAGAGGGGATGCGCTCGATGATAACAGTCATACGTTACATCGTCTCTCAGATTTTTGCTTTTTTCAGTAGGAATTCGCTTGAATTCAGTCTGGAGAATATCACTAAACCTCAGGAATACTACGGCAGTGAATATTGGTGAAAATCGGTAAGCAAAGTTATAATTTACTTTGTACAATCACGAAAAAGTGAAAGGAGGGTCACTGATCAGCTGATTGCCGCTAGCTCGGCAAGCTCGGGCTTGCTTTTCGTTAACTTATCTTTCTTTTATCTTTAATTCTTATCTCATTATTTATTTATTATTATTATTTTCTTAATCAATGAGATATTTTCATCAAGTCATGTCCTCAAAGTCTGCAAGTAAAAGATCTAGATCTGTAGGTTCTAACTCGTCTCCTACAAAACAGAGACCCCGCCGTGAACAAAATAAAAAAATAATTCCACCAGCGACCGCGTCAGCTACCTCATTAGGATCTGAACCACAGCCCAGCACATCATCACAAGGAATAACTAATGAATCCCCGTTTTTTACACCGAATCCATTTGAAATCCTCCAAAATGAAAAAGAAACCATGGAATCTTCTCCTATACCCAGGGAACCACTACCTCCACCAATATTTGTTAAAAATATTAAAAATTTTAAACTGATGTGTGCGCATTTAAACAAAGTAACTGATCCTAATAGTTATTATTGTATAAGTAGAACCAATGATACTAAAATATCTCCGACTACTGCTGAAACCTACAGAAAGATTGTAAAATATCTGACTGAGACCAAAGCTGACTTTCATACTTATCAGCTGCGCCAGGAGAGAGCATTAAGGGTCGTAATCAGAAACCTACATTCCTCAACACCCGTTGAAGCTATCAAAGAAGAACTGACAGAATTAGGATTCCAAGTGAGGCAAGTCACCAACGTTCTAAAAGATAAAAGTCCACTGCCTCTATTCTTCGTGGACTTGGAACCATCAGCAGGAGTCGAAAAAATCTATGACCTCAGTAGACTGTACTATACCCGTGTAAAAGTTGAAAAACCTTACACAAAGAGGGAAATAGTTCAGTGTCATAACTGTCAGGCATATGGACATACCAAAAGTTATTGCCATCACATACCACGCTGCGTGAAATGTGGTGAACAGCATAAAACAGAAGAATGTACAAGATCAAGATCTACACCCGCTGTATGTGCTCTGTGCCTCAAGGACCACCCGGCTAACTACAAGGGATGTGAAATCTACAAGAAACTCAGAACCAGATACCAAAAACCTCAGGATCCGAATGAAACAGCTGTACCAACCAGAAGCAGAAGAGAACCATCTAAAACTGTAAATTCTAACGTATCATTTGCCCACTTGCTTGGAGGTGGAAACCAGAATCATGAAGTCGAGGCACTGCCGGAACAACTTTTTCCTCAACTTTCTCAATCTATTGTACAACAATCTATCCCTCAAAGTTTACCTACTCTTCAAAAAACTCCTCAACATCAAATTTCTCATATCCCTTCTCCATCAAATGTCACAGACCTTACCAGTCTCATGACATCCTTCATCTCCGAAATCAAATCCCTCGTTATGCCTCTAATATCACTCCTTACGAACCTTGTATCAAATCTCATTCCTGCCTTACAAAAACCATAAATGACCTCACCTAATTCCTTATCCATTCTCCTTTGGAATGCGAATGGTGTTAGAAATCACACTGACGAACTGACAGCGTTGTTGCAAGACAAAACAATTGACGTTGCACTTATTACTGAAACTAGACTAACCACTAAACAGCTTTTCAAAATACCGCAGTACATAACATACCGTACAGACCACCCAGACGGCAAAGCTCATGCCGGTTCTGCTATCATTGTCCACCAATCCCTCTCTCATCATTTACTTCCACTTCCTACCTATGATTTCCTGCAAGCCACAGCAATAGTAATCAAGACTTTTTCCTATCCGGTAACTATTACATCAGCATATTGCCCTCCCAAACACTCCATTTCCAACACCGAATTTGCATCCTTCCTGGATTCCCTAGGAAATCATTTTATTCTGGGTGGAGATCTAAACGCCAAGCACCAGCAGTGGGGTTCTAGAACCACGAATTCTCGTGGAAGAAATTTGCTGACTGCTCTGAATTCCCGAAATTTTAACCTCCTACCTCCTGACTCCCCTACCTACTGGCCAACAGATCCTAACCGTAATCCAGATATCCTCGACTTCTTCATCCACAGCGGATTAGGCTCCCTGAACTATTCCGTAACTCGCCTTGATGAACTATCCTCTGACCATAGTCCACTGATCCTTAAAGTATCCCTAACTCCTATTCCGAAACCCATTCCACCTTCATTTATCCGAGGCCCTGTCAACTGGAACCTCTTCCGCCAAATCCTCACCGATGATATTGACCTCAGTGTGACTCTCAAAACACCGGATGACCTTGATGATTCCGTCTACTCCTTTACTACCGCCATTCAGCAAGCTGTCTGGACTGCCTCCTCTCCTAAGCACTCCAATAGAACTCCTCAGCAAAACCATTTACCTCAACACCTAGCTGACCTCATCCATGCAAAACGCCGAGCCAGATCATTATGGCAAAGAACCCGACACCCAACAGATCGCCGTTCCTATAACTTTTATTGTAGGCAATTAAAGCGGGAGTTGGCGACCTTCCGTTCCCAGTCCTTTAATTCCTACCTCTCCTCTCTATCAGCCCGAGATAATTCCCTGTGGAATGTGACCAAAAAGATCGTCAAATACCACAAAGTTTCCCATCCTCTCCGGCGTGGTGATGACTCCTGGGCTGCGTCTGATGAAGATAAAGCCGAGGAATTCGCCACGCACCTCTCCAAAGTATTCACTCCTCACCCGGAATCCAACAGAAATCATACCACAACAGTTCAAGAATTCCTTTTCTCACCAATACCTCTTTCCCTACCTCCTAAAGCTATTAATCCATCTGAGGTGAAATATCTTCTTCAAAAACTGACCCTTCGTAAATCCCCTGGACATGATCTCCTTACCCCCCAGATCCTGCGACAACTTCCCCAGAAAGCCATTATTTTTCTTACATACATCTACAACTGCATCCTTCGCACCACCTATTTTCCTCTCTTATGGAAGCATTCCACAATCATTCTATTCCTAAAACCAGGTAAACCTTCCAGTAACACTTCATCCTACAGACCTATTAGTCTACTCCCCATCCTCTCAAAAATCTTCGAAAAGCTCCTTCTAAAACGAATCCTGCCTATATTAGAATCTCACAACCTTCCTTCCCACCAGTTTGGTTTCCGTTCTCATCATTCCACTGTTCAACAAGGACTCCGAGTTGTAGACCATATTTCCTCAGCCCTCGAATGCAAAGAGTATTGTTCTGGTGCGTTTCTGGACATAGCGCAAGCTTTCGACCGGGTATGGCACGCTGGATTACTCTTCAAGCTTAAAACGCATTTACCCCAGTCTCTCTACCTCATTCTAAGATCCTATCTCTCAAACCGCTCCTTTCAAGTTCGCTGTGGTGTAGAATTTTCCAACTTTTATCCCGTTGAGGCCGGTGTTCCTCAGGGCAGCGTCCTGGGACCCGTTCTCTACATCCTTTACACCGCTGATATTCCTAATCATCCTGACACCTTTCTGGCAACATTTGCAGACGACACCGCCATCCTATCATCCAGTTCCGATCCCGAAACAGCATCCTTAATACTGCAAAGACACCTTTGTCTTATCGAAGACTGGTGTGGTGCTTGGCGCATAAAGGTGAACGAGGCCAAATGCAAATACGTAACCTTCACTCTTCGACGAAACTCCTGTCCGCCAGTTTACTTCAATTCCATTCCTATTCCTCCTTCAGATACAGTCCGCTATCTTGGCTTACTACTAGACAAAAGACTGACGTGGAACCCACATACAAGACTTAAAAGAAAAGAACTCAATCGACGATTCGGACAGTTATACAGACTATTAAACAGAAAATCTGAACTTACAGTTGAGAACAAATTATTAATTTATAAGACAATACTGAAGCCCATCTGGACCTACGGACTTGAACTGTGGGGGACAGCTAAACGTTCTAACATCAAACGCATTCAATCCTTTCAATCCAAAGTCCTCCGAATAATAGTAAATGCTCCTTATTATGTATCCAACTATACCTTGCACCACGACCTTAATGTTCCATTTATTTCAGACCTAATTCCATCCAAATTTTCCAAATTCCATCAGAACCTCATTCATCATCCTAATCCTTTAGCACGATCCCTATCCAGCTCCACTCATCCATACAACCCACCTAGAAGGTTGAAACGGCAGTGGCCCCGAGATATATTGTAAATACGTATGCTGGAGTTCTGACACTAGTCAGATTCTCCTCTCAAGTGCGGTGTGATTGTGGCTATGGCGCCCTCACTTAGCTTCCGCTGGCTCTTACCAGTGATGCGGCTGAGAGGGAGGCGCAGGGATCCTTTGGGCTCTGCTTGTCCTTCCACAAGTGGGGGGACAAGCCCCGTCCGGGGTTCCCGAGCTGATTGTAAATATTGTACATAGGTATGAATGTGACATGTTTTGTTTATTTATTTGTTAACTTCATTTATTTGTATTTATTTTGTCTACTTAATTTTGTTATTGTATACGTTTATTTATTTTGATTTTATTTTATGTAATTTGACTTTCCTTTTGTTTATATTGTAAATATTGTATGAATGAGATCCTGTAGCACTATTATTATTGTCTATTATGACAAATTGTAATATATACGAATAAAAGAAATAAAAAAAAAAAAAAAAAAAAAAAAAAAAAAAAGTTTATAGAGGAACAACTATTTTCATGAAATAATCTAAAATTAGAAATAATTATAAACAATGGTAGTTTATAGATTCATAACAACTTTCTATTTATTTTAACAACTTACGAACGATTTGGTACTTAATATTTTTTTTTTAATCTTGGGTATTGTATTGAAGAATAAAGTACTCTAATGCACGAAGGCAAAACTAAATTATAATAACCTCCTTCATCTCAACATTACAAATAACATATGTTCTTAAGTTTAGGCGCTTATGACAACTTATTATTAACTTGTACGACTTATTGTTTTTTACATATTAACTTTTTTAAGAGCTTCCGCTTTCAAACGTTATATTACAAGTCTATATTACTACTCATAAATTAGAAATAATTTCCCTGTAAAATGATTCCCTTTCAAAGTAAAACTTGCATTTTACTTATAACCCTTCGGGAATGAATGCCCTAAATTATAGTGAAAACCGCATCAAAATCTTTTGCGTGGCTTAGAAGGAGTTCTCGGAATCCAAGAATCGCGATATCATTTTATAAATGGAGAGAAGAAAAGATTATTTATAGATAACTAAATGATTTTCAACCATATGTACTGTGTTTTAATAAAATAAAATAAAAGACGTTTAACCTCAGCAATCCATGAAGGGTCCTGGGCCCAGTACAAATACAGTTTCGTACTTTTCCTAGGCCAACAGCTGTACAATGAAGTTATTCAGCCCAGGTCACGCTCAGCAGGTTTTTCCCCATTTTGGGTAACCCCTGTATAGAGGCTTGGTGTGCCGCAGGAGGGTCTCCATATCCCAGGGTCGCCTAACGGCTAAAATAATAGATTAAATGATATTCTGCCTCAGCCTGGATTCGAGTCCAGAACCCGAGGAACGGTAGACTAAAGCTCTATCATCCACTAGACCGCGCTACTCCCCAGTGTGTTTTAATAATGTACTAATACCTATACCTAAGGAAGTGCAATATTTGGGACTTCACTGAGTCATGAGACAGGCATTAAGGATTTTAATAAAACAAACCATACGGTCTAATTTAGTGTTTACTTGACTAACTCCCCAAATTATCCTTAAAATCGTCCATAAAGAAGTAAGAATAAAAACCTTTACAGACAACATGATTGAGCTGTAGACATATTCCAAAATTCAGTAATGCATAATTTTGAAGGCTGAGGGATATATTAAAAGTTTTGGCGGCAAGGGCATCATCTTTATGTATACATATATCATATACGAGTATATGTATTTCGTTGTGGTGAACATTGATTGAATAATAGTGTACGCCAAAATTATGGCATTCATCCATACAAATAAATATTATTAAACGAAACGAATTGTTATAAATTTTAAAACAGCTCCCGCGAAAAAACATTTCGATTATTCTGGTCAGAACAATCTTCGCTCAGTTCCCGAGTTCTGGACCTTAAACCTTTAATTCGGAAACAGCTAAGTTTCTTCCTTTCCAAAGCCGGAATTCGTAAGATGGTTCCCGATAGGCTATTGATCCCGAGTGGTCCGGAATTATTAATATTGGGTTTGGAAGCTGCCCTTTACTTCTGATAGTCGGCATTTAAATGTCACAACATCCTCACTTTGGGATGCATGGTTGAGGATATGGTTTCTCTGATATGGAATATGTCTGATTTAGAACGTTCGGTATTGGTTAGTTGAGAAAGAAATTATAAGTCTTTTATGTAGAAGACAGCGGAAAATCTACTCGAATAGCTTAAAGTATGTTGTTGTTTTTAATTGCCTTGATGATATCAGAATATATTAAAAACATCTTTTGTCATTTAAAAGAATAACACTTAATATCCTGTTAGTAAGCTAAATCATGAAAAATATTTTTTTCTGTCTTATAATGTAAAATCAAATATTACAATTACATTAATTAAATATATGGATTTGAATTAACACTCGTTATTTTCCATATATTATTTATAATTTTAAAAAGTAAGTGATATATTAAAATATACTACTACTACAATGATGGCGCTACAACTCGGTGACGAGTCCTGGCTTCCTCCACCAACTTCCTCCAGTCACCCCTGCCCTGTGCGGCTATCGTCCAGTTCCCGACTCCCAGGACATCTCTTGAATCTTTTGCTACCCCGTCGGACCATCTCAGTTTTGGTTTTCCCCTTCTTCTCGTGCTATACAAAGGTTCTGTCAGAATCTTCTTAGGGATCGCTTCATTCTCCATTCTTGCCACGTGGCCAGCCCCCTAAATCTCACAATCTCAGAAAAACATCTTGCTCATTGAATATTGTGTAAATTTCTGTATTTTTCCGCCTTCTCCAGTTTCCATCTATTAAAATATACAGGTTTTGCAATTTTCCAAGTTGTCAACTCCCAGCCTTTCTTGGCAATATATTCTATATTTTGCCAACTTAACCACTAGCCCTGCAGATTTGAAGCACCCTACAACCACTTTTGTAACTTCAGCGGTTTAGTCTCCGTTTTATTTAACGGAAAGTTATACTGTAAAGCACCAAATATAACTACGTAACTATGATGGAATATAAATGGCAAAATCCACTTACGCAGAATTTATAGTTAACTCAGTTTATGTAATGTATCTCACTCATTTTCCCAAACTTTTACTATGGTTGTGTGGTATCATATTTTTCTTCGGTACTTTTAGACCATCTCTATTTAAAGCCAATATTTTTTCTTGCATTGTTGCTCGATCAAATCATTAGTGCCCACTACCCTCTTCATACAAACAGCCTCCTGCAATTCAAATCCTCAATCTATTCCTGGGAAATAAGGTCCCGTCTGTTCACACTTTACCTCTCTTAACCCGCTCTTCTGGAATACTCCCCCGTCAAACAGCCGCCATACCCTATTTCTAACCTGATTCTAATCCTTCCTCTTCCAATATCTTCCCGCTTCCCAATCAGATCTAAGTAATTTGATTATGCCAACTGATGTGAGGTGAATAGTTTTCACACTTTAAATGATGTGTGAAAGACAAATTTTATTTTCATTATTAATTATATCATTTTTTTGTACGTAAAATGTCATTGTAGCATTTTTTATTTTCTTCTGCTTATTGTTTAATTAAACGTAGTTATTAATTATTATCATAAATATATTTGCCAAAATATAATTTTTATTTGGTTCATTTATGTTATTCTTGAAGGACTTTGTCAAAAAATAAAATTTCCTTTTCTCTTCTACTCTCTGTTAGACTGAAGTATAAAGAACTATTTGAAGTAACTCTAGTTTAGAACCACGATGCATCACCCGTACCCTTCAGCTAAACTTCATAAATTCATTAAAAAAACATTCATATCTACTGCATCTAATGGGCTGCCAGGCATTAATCTTGATCTCAAACCTAGAGATAATCTAACCTACTTAAATGCAAAGGACCCGAAGTACCACGTGCGCCTTCTGCGTGATGGACTATATTATCAAGGCTAATCAACATCTTATCGCGAAGGCTGTTACCTCCAGGATATGGCTACCACCGCATTCCCTCCAGCCGCCTTAACGCGTGATCAGATAGCGGTACACGGGCGTACTCCTTCCGGACGGCTCACGGATAAACGGTACAGTTAAGGAGCTCTGAGGTTGGGCATGAGGTAAAGAAATATTTACTGCTCCTGGGATGGCACTAGTAAAGGAGGTAGTAACCTTTATGGTCGTCCCTCGTGTTTATTGTCTGCGGTCTGGAGAGGAGGGGAAGGGAAAGGGTTAGTACTGGATCGATTCACCCCTGGACTGTTCCTTAATATGATTTCAAAATTAATTTTAAAAAATCTGGTGCGGGCAAAACACGACTTTCACTTACCTCCATTTTTTAAATCAATGAAAGAATTTTCAAATACAGTTAGGGATAAAAATGCGTGAAACTATTGTAGAATTAATTAAATTGAATTTATATAGAAACATGTGTTTTATTAAAAAATCTATTATATAATTATCAAAAACAATCACTTAGTTTTATCGGCTTTTTATCACTCTCTATTAACTTTTAAAAGCTTGTGTATGAGATAATATTTTTTCTAAAATCTTTAGCTTTCCAACGGTTTATCATACATGTATATTACTGTTCTTACGTTCAAAAACAAAAAATTGCATTAAAAAAAATATTTTTTCAGTTTTCTCCTTTAGTTGCTTTTCGAATTCGCTCAACTTGCATACTTAGCTGTTTTTCATCGGTGGTAATAAGATAATATAGTTATTTTTATAGAATCAACGAAATTAAAGGTACTTTAGAAAATTTAAAATATCGGCTTTTAAGCCCTGTCAGACCATTTTAATCAGAATGAAACCTACATGATATTAAAACCCATTAAATTTTACATCCATATAGCGAGTTTAATCAAAATCGTCCGAACCGTTTTCAAGAAAATCGAAAAAAAATGCAAAATGCATGGTATAAAGTAGCTCTTCTGGTAAGCTCATTTTGATGAAAAGGATATTTTAACGTCTCGGTCGTATATTTGTCTTAAATATGAAATTTCAGTTTCATAAGACTTACCGTTTCCGCTCGGGAGTTACCACACAGACCTTTATAAAATCTTTAGTTTTACAACAGTATATTATACACATGAATACAATTATACTACTAAAGTTCACAGCAAGTATGACTATAAATACGCTATAAAAGAAAAAATAATCAAAGTTGAGTCTTTTTTCCTTTATATACTTTAATCTCGCTAAAAGTCTCGACTTTTAGTAATTTTTGAGAATTTTTTTTAACAACTTTCTTCATTATTTAGGAAATGAGTCATAAGGTTATCTTATTGTTAATTTTCGTTTTGATTTGATATTTAGAAAATTACAAGAATTAGAAAGATTTTTCCATCACATGTTTTTGTCAGTGGAGCTGACTTAAAACGGCTGCAACGCTAAAAGTATTCGCTAGAAAAAATTTTTACTTATGGTTTTATACTCACAAAAGGATAGAGAATAACTGGTCGAAAAATTCAAATAAACTGTTTATCTTCAAAAAGTTTTTTGAACCCAACATTTTACAAACGCGCTATCCGGGAGGTACGGTGTACCCTTTGTCGTGAACTAAGATTAAAATATACAACAAACGGCATACACATCATAACTTAATGGAACAATATTACTAACAGAAATTAGTTAGTCCGGATGGCAGTCAGCAAAAGAACCAATTAAATAATTTTACTATTTATTCTCTACCAACGTTTCGACCCACATTGTGGGTCATCATCAGGGCAAATCGTAAGAGGGAGCTGACAACAACTTAAATATTACTGACAATAACTCGACCCCAAAATCTCTAAAGGAGACTAAAACGATTTTAGATGACGGATTAAATATTTGGGAACTTCTAACCCAGGAGAGCCTTCACTGTGAGCATTTTCTACGGGCATTTTCACAATCATACAGAGAAGGTCTACTTTGTATCGTGTCAGCTATAGTAATAAAAGAATTTACAAAATCTTTAATAATTTAAGGACAATAAAACCTTCCCCGGACATGGAAATACCTCGATGGAAGAGTAACAGACCAATCGTTGACAAGACAATGTGAAGATACTCAAAGAAATATTCACTAGAGGTACATAATTATTTCCTGGAACTGTTAGAGAGTTATAACAACTTCTCTGTTACACACGCGGAAACCTCGAAAATGGAAAATAGTGTAGGTTGTGCAGTAAAAATAAAACAGCACCAACTACTTTTCAGCTTACCAGAACAGTGTTCTGTTTTCAGTGGAGAAGGAACAGCCATCCTAAAGGCTCTCCAATGGCTTACTGGATCAGAAACAAAAAACTGAATCCTACGGACTCTAGGAGGGTATTGAAAGTCCTTGGAAATAAGTCGTGGCCCACTAATTCCATCATCAGGGAAATATTGAACGCTTGGTGGGAAGTTAAAAATAAAGGCATAATTGTAGTCTTTATCTGGGTTCCAGCACATTGTGGTATTCCAGGCAACGAAGAAGCAGACAGAGCCGCCAGCTTGGCCAGACAAGGCAACAGATCTGAAAGCACGGTACTGGAAGAACTCACAGTAGAAGACTGGATCAGACAATTGGGGAAAAATCTCTTCAAAACCTGGGAAACAACGTGGATAACAGAACAATATAAACTGTTGGATGTAAAAAGAGACACCAAAAAATGGACCACGAGCACGAGGATTTCTAGAAAAGAGGAAATCATTTTATGCCGGCTCTGTATAGGACATTATCAGTTTACCCATGGTTACTGTTGGGGAGAGGGGCGACAGCACACTCGCTCGCAGCCTCAACCCGATCGTTATATGAGTAGCCGAATTCCTTATATTTGTTTAGGTTTCGTTATGGGTTTATTAAGCTTACTAACTTTGTAAAACACATATATTGAGAAAAAAAATACAAAAGAACAAATAAAAGTAACTTTCTGATAAACGTAAGAGTACTTAAAGTCACGAGGACGATTGCGGGCGACGATGACGACCGACGAAGGCGACAAGCGAAGTAGCGACCTGTCTCGGCTGTAACTCAGAGCACTCTCATTCCCGAGCGGTCACTATCACTTAATCCCTTTTAGGTAAATAGAGCCCCCCTCTTGCGTCTGAACTTAATATTAACCAAATATATACAAATATACATACATACATATATATATATATATATATATATATATATAACTTATGCGTTGTCCGAAAAATAAACTAAAAAAAATAATGAAAGGGGCATAAACAACACGCTTGATGGCTATTCAAACACTAACTTTATTTGGTCTTCTAATCCTCTATATATACATTTCTATTGTTTACAAGAGGTGGTTTGGAATTAAGACTGATAGTCTACCTTATCAGTCCTTAACTCCCCCCCACCAGTTTACGAACAATCCTCGTAAACTATATACAAAAACAAAAATATAGAAATAAACTACATGAGACATTACAAAAGAAAAAACACAAGTACAAAACGCAAAAGGAAAATACCACCTGAAAATAGAACACAAGATATTGAGAGAAAAATAAAAATAAAATAAAACAACACTTCCAGCAATCTGAACACTGCACACCGCAAAAAAAACAAAAAAAAACTGACACTTCAAAAACAAAAATGCAAAAAGCGGAGGACACTCCAGCGTTCTAGGATGCCCCCATCGGTGGGAGTTTCAATTGTTCGAGGTGCACTGTACGCCGCTTCCTGGGTTCCCGTAAGCTCTCGATCGTGACCAAATTGTGTTCACGGATCACAACCACCCGGAAAGGGCCCTCATAACGCCGGAGTTCCTTTCCCCTATTGGTCCCCACCCGCCGGTATACCACCGTACCGATTTTAATGGATCCCATTAGATCCCGCACCCCAAGATTATGCCGCTCCACCCGGCGACGCTTTTCCCTCTCTATCCGATCGCGAACCGTGACCCATAGTTTCCTCAGCGCTAGACTATTGCTCACAATGGGCCCCTCATCTCCCGCCGCACCGCGGCAATCACGCCGGCGACCCTGCAAACCGAAAAGGATTTCGAAAGGGGTAAATTCCGTGACCGAGTGGACGGAGTGGTTATACGCGATGATGGCACGCTCCATAGCCACGTCCGGCTCCAACCCCTTCTCTAATTGAAACACCCGCAGGTGGTCACTCAATGTGCTGTGAAGGCGCTCGATACCACCTCGGCTTTTCGGATGACCCGGTGTATTAAGATGCCACGTGACACCCAAAACCTTCATCTCCTCCCGGACTCTGGCGTTGTCAAATTCGCGACCGCTATCCGACGAAACCGTCTCGGGGACGCCATAAAACTGAAACCAAATCCAAAGGGCCCGCAACACCGCCTCCGCCGTACGCTCTTGAACGGGATACGCCATAGCCACCTTGCTGAACAAATCCAAAACCGTGACCCATTTATAGCCCTTCCACGTAAAGGAATCGATTTGAAGATCCACGAGAGGCGCATCAGCGGTAGGGTTTCCTCCTGGACGGCGCGAGGTGGATGACGATCATATTTAGCGCGAAGGCACACGTCGCAATTTCCGATGGTCTCCTGGATGGTGCGCTTCATCCCCCGCCAATAATAACGCCGCCGCAAAGCATGCAACGTCTCCGTGAGTCCCCGGTGGTTCGTCTTTCCTTGATGATAAGCGAGCGTCACCTCCTTCTGCCGTTCCTCATCACGGATGGTCTCGACTAGCATGGAACAACGGACAAACGACCGGTCAACTCCGATACGCTCCGCCCGCCACAACCGTTGGATCCGTTCCCATATCAAGGCGTTGCCGACAAAGATGTGGTGGGTCCTACCCGGTTTCGACGCGTCCGCCAGCGCTCTACACACCTGGTCATCCCCGACGGACGGCTGAGACCAGACAGTGACAACCGAACACCCGCCGAAGCGTTGAAAATCGATCTTAAGGAGCCCCGATGTCCTCGTCTTCCAGATAATCTGGTGGCGCTTGTCATTCACGATTTCGTCGATTTCCTCCATGACTACAGGACGCCCCTCAGAAGAACGCTCGTCCCCCGACGACGCGGTCTCACCCGCAACGCCCGCCGCTCCAGGTTGGGATTCCTCCCCAGGAGTCCATTCCCTGAGAAACTGTCGAACATCGCGAGAAGACTCGCCCCGTTCCTCCTCTACGGCGTTCACCATGAGCGCCCGCGACAGCCAATCCGCAACAACGTTCTCCTTGCCCGGTTTGTATACAATCTCCATATTGTACTGCCCAAGTAGCTCTTTCCAGCGCGTGACCCTCGCGGAAGACTCCTTCAGCCTCCCCACCCATTGTAGCGGACGATGGTCCGTATGGACCCGGAACCGCCTCCCGAAGACGTACGGCCGGAAATGGTCGACCGCCCACACAATACCGAGGAGTTCTCGCTCCAAGGCACTATAACGAGACTCCGCGTCCGTGAGACGCCGACTGGCGTATGCAACAGGGCGCTCCCCACGGTCACTATCCTGAGATAACACTGCCCCAAGAGCGTATTCACTGGCGTCCGTCGTAATAGTGAATGGTCGGTCGAAGTCCGGAAATGCGAGCACCGGATCACGCTGCAAGTGCTCGATGCACCGGCGTACCTTGTCCGCAATATCTGGGGTCATCACGAGTTTACACCCTTTCCGCAGCAAATTGTTAAGGGGCACAAGATACGCAGCCATAGCTGGAACAAAACGGCGATAATAATTCAAAGCGCCCATTAACCGCCTGATCCCCTTCACCTCGGTCGGGATGGCCATACGCTGTAAGGCCGCCACCTTCTGGGCATCCGGCTTCACGCCCTCCGCGGAGATCGTATGACCCAAAAAACTAATTTCCCGCTGACCTAGGGTGGACTTCTCAGGAGAAAGGCGGAGACCAAATTCCCGCATGCGGTTAAAAACAGCCCGGAGATGCCTAACGTGGTCCCGTTCTGACCTACTAAAGACCAGGAGATCATCCATATAGACCTGGCATACGGATTCGTCCAAACCCCGAAGGAATTCGTCCATCAACCTCTGGAACGTGATAGGAGCATTCTTCAAGCCAAAGGGCATCCGGGTGAATTCATAATGGCCCCTCTCGAACGTGAACGCGGTCTTGTGCCGGTCCCGAGGATGCATTCCGATCTGGTGATAACCCGCCTTCAGATCCAAAGTGCTAAAAATTTTCGCACCACCCAACCTGTCCAATATATCATCGAAACGGGGAAGGGGATATTTCTCATCGACGGTATTCTCGTTCAGCTTACGATAATCAATGACAACCCGATACTTTTCTGTCGTGTCGCCGGGTGCACTTTTCTTTTTGACGGCCCATAGCGGACTATTATAAGGGGACGTACTGTCCACGATTATACCCTGCCGCCGTAAATCGTCCAGCTCAGCCCGAATATGGCTACGAAGCGCCTGAGGGTACCGCCTTTCTTTAACGTAAATCACCCGGTCCTGCTTGAGCGGAATTTCGTGCACCGTTTTGCCAGTAACCCCGAGGACATCTCCTTCTTTAAAAAATATATCGCCGAACTCATCGAGGATAGATGTTTTCCACGTATCAGCCTGATTCACCGCCCCTACGCGTGGTTCACCACCCGCAGCCACGCGAATACATGCAAACTTTCTACCTCCGATTCTTATATCCCATTGGCCCCCCTGATTCCTGATCCGCGCGCCGATCTTTCCTAACAGGTCATTCCCTATGATCACCTGATATTCCCTTGGCATCCTACTTACCACATGGACTTGTAAATTGCCGCTCGTTTCTCCCCACGTACCCAAACCCAGCTCGATTTCCCCCTCCACACTACAGGGCCCTCCCAGGGTGATTAAATTACATTGGCATACCTTAACCTGGAGTGCCCTCTCTCCACCTTTCCACTTCTCTAGCGCCTCTCTGCATGCGATGGTGCACGAGCTCCCGGTGTCCACCAGGCATGCGACTCCCTCCACGCTGATGATAGGCAGACCGCCGCTCTCTCCTCTCGCATGGTAGCTCACCAACGTGCGGTTGCCCCTCTGCAGATACCCGCCTCAGATTTCCTCACGGGAGGACTGCGCTGCCGTTTCCGGTCGCCTCCACACACTCCTCCTGCTCCTCTGGCCACCTCCTCGAGCGGGGACGTCCGCCTCAGTCTCCGTTTCCGTTTCCTCAGACCGTCCGGATGATTCGCTTGCCGATGCCATATGCCTCCTCTGGAACCGTCCTGGTCGGACTCTTTGAGCATTTACTTCCATAGGTTCCGGTTGGTTTGCATCGCGCCGCCGGTACATGTAAGGGCAATGTCTTGCCATATGTCCCTCCACTCCGCACTCAAAGCACCTAGTGCGTGGACATTGGGCCACCAGATGCCCGAGCTTGCCACAACCATGGCACTTGCGGTCCTCCCGCCTCCCGCTGCTTCTCGGTTTTGCTGGCCTTCGATCACCTTGCGGAGGTCTCTCTCTCCTATTCTCCCGAAATTCTCTTCTTTTCCAAACGGGAGTGGTCCTAGGCTGATTGTGCGAGACTCGTGTCCAACCATGTTCCTCCGTCTCCATCCTAGATTCTTCCTCGCGGGCACTGGCGTCCATCATTTCTTGAGCGCAGTCGATGAACGAGCGCTCCCTCTGAAACCCTTCTCTTTTACCGGTTTCCTTCGCCAGCTGCACCTTTAGAATTATAGCTAGAAAATCCATCCTAAAGTGGACCTCCTCAACACTCGCGGTCTCTCTCATTTTCTCCGTTATTCGGTTAAACTTCGTGAGTAGTTCTCCCGCATACTGGCCATTAGACTGCCGCGGCTTCTTAGTTTCTCTTATTATGTGAAAAACATCTTCTTCAGGGGCCCATCTTCCCCCTCCGTAGGCCTTCTTTAGTCGCTCTTTCACGACGCTCCAGGGTGTCTCCTCATCGGCTTGGATATGATTCAGGATGCTCCTCCTCACCCTGCAAACCACTGCAGCTTTTAACGCCTCAGCATCTTCTCCGTCTAACAGTCTTTCCGACAACTTTGACTGAATCCTCACCATCAAGCGATCGCCCCCTTTTAGAAAGTGATTGAGCTCACCAATCTCTCCAGTGAATCTGTCAAGGTCGGATGTAGCCTTCCTCAATTCCTGAGCTGTCGCTGTTTGGATCTTCACCCACTCCAGCGTCGTTCTATGCGCCTGCGCCAGTGAAACTTCCGGTAGTGGCGGTAACTCAACTGCCGCCGCTGCCGCCTGCTGTGGCCCAGCCGGTGGGACATTTAGAACGGCTGGTCTCAAAACTACGTTTTCTGCCATAATATTGGTTTTCGCAGGCAAGAGATTAAAAAAAAAAAAAAATAATAATAAAATAACTCACGTACGCTGAGTAGCAGGTAAGTACAAAAAAAAAATTACGTGTTTCGAACTTATCTAAAGGTCCCGGGTTTCGGCACCACTTATGCGTTGTCCGAAAAATAAACTAAAAAAAATAATGAAAGGGGCATAAACAACACGCTTGATGGCTATTCAAACACTAACTTTATTTGGTCTTCTAATCCTCTATATATACATTTCTATTGTTTACAAGAGGTGGTTTGGAATTAAGACTGATAGTCTACCTTATCAGTCCTTAACTTATATATATATATATATATATATATATATGTATATATAAAACTAAATTAGTATTTCTCAATTCTTAACAGTTACCTTATGAGAAATCTGCATGCACCCACCTCCAAATATTGCGATAACGTTCCAAAAACTATTCAGCATCTATTATTAGAGTGTCCCCTTTTCGAAACATCAAGACGTAAAATTAAACTGACAGAAACCCTAAAGGATATATTGAATGAAGATAAGGACAAGGTGAAAAAGTTACTGAGTTATTTAAAAGAAATTATGTTTTACAGCCAAATATAGCAAACCACAGCTGCCAATGACCCTGTAGAGTAGAGGAAAATAAAAAAATCTTTAATAGTGTGTCGCTGATTTTAGGGAGACTAGAATCTTCATGAGAAACATTTAAATTTTGTAAATAGCCTTTAGAACAGTTCAGTGATATGGAAAAAGCGTTGAAAGCTGTCATTTTCACGATGGTTAATAAAAATGGTAATAATGATGGTTAAAAAAAAAAATAAAAAAAAAGGATGTCAAAATAATGAAAAATGAAAATGACATAATTCTAGGTTATAGGCGTAAAGAAAATATATAAGTGGAAACTAATTGAAAAAATAGCCTAAATTAAACTACCTAACAGTCAATTACCTTTACTGTAAACCTTTACCTGATTCAAACACAAATTTTACGTAAAACCTTGTCATTTCTGCAAAACATTTCAATCAGATTAACCATCTAAACCGCCATAAAAAATAGGTCAACAGTTGTATAAATCTTCCATGTTATATGAGCGGATAGGACGATCCAAAAAATCTACACAGCAACAAAAAAGAATTGGGGGAGCTAATGAAAACAGCATTAGCGCCTAGAGCGAAAAAATCCACAGAAGATATCTAACCGGCCGAAAAAAAGGTGTTACTTTCCACCACTTAAAATCGGATTAGAGCTTATGGAAAAGTTTCTCAAATGATGAGGAAAAGAAGAAGAATGTTCTATATTTTTTTTTTCAACAATATTCAGGTTCATATGAAAACCAAGAGACGAAGTAGATTTGTTTTTGTATATAACATAATTAAGCTTTCTTATTAAAAGTAAAACACATTATTTGTATTTTGAAATAGATTTATCTAGAAATGGTAGTGCTTTATTCCATACGTTCTTACTTATCCAAATTCCAAACAAAAATTCTTACTAATCTAAAAAACCAACAAAAATAAATAAAAAAAATAAAAATCAATACATTTAAAACACCTTTTCCTGAGCTCTTCATTCTGTTATTTTATTATTACTTTATTAACTCAAGCTAAAGAAACAATTCTTTCGATATTTTGAATAGTACCCTCAACGCAAACGTCAACGCAGACTCACGAAACCTTTCATATTGCTCTTATACTTTTTACAATGTCTTTTATTGTTAGTTGACATACATAAATATTTCTTTAATATCAATCTATTCATTTTTGTTGATAAACTATTTTGAGGTAGTTAATAAAAGCAGTCAGGAGAACAAGGCCTATTTAAAAGTTGAGGAAGAATGAGAAAGTATTATAACGATAAAAGAATGAACAAATTCAACCTAGGAGTCATAAAAGTTATCGTTCAGATATAAACTTTTACCCTATGATGTAATAATCTTGGCAGTAAAATTTTATATAAAGTTTTTATTTTATAGAAAGTTATGAACATAAAAAATTTTATTTTATCTAACGAATTTCTGAATCAATTTGTTTAGAGTTATGTGTGCAAAACCCTTTGCGTTTGACATTTATGTTTGCAAAATTAAAATGCTTGATACTCCTTTCTAAGTTAGATTATAAAGAAGTACTATTATCTCATATACTTTTCTATTCTTCTGAGGGGGTGGTATCACAACTTCTTTCCCGCAGTTATCAAATTATTTATTAAAGTTTTGTTTTTATTTCAGGCCGTTCAAATTCTAGAATACAAAGACCATTTTTAAGACGTGTAAGCAGGAACGCTATTGTCTAGCATAGCATAGCATCGTTCGATTCGTCACAGAAACAAAATGAGAAGTTAAATGAATAAACATGGAGGAACAGCTGTTTCTGCTAAAAATCCCTATAAAAAACTGTTCATGATCGTAATATTCTTCATCTATAGGTTAGGGAAAGTAGTTCTATCCTTTTTTGCGTTGATTGGAATTGGAAATGAAAAAAAAAGGCTAGAGAAGCAAAATCCTTCTCTAAAATTATAATAAAAAACATTATCATCAATCTTTATAAAACTAGTCGTATATTAATGACCTCCCTCTTCATATTAATCACTCTAAATACCAACTCTATGCTGACGATTTCCAAATATACCTCTCCTTCCCACCTCCCGACCTATTACCAGCTACAAAAAGATTACAAGAGGACATAAATAGAATAAGCCACTGGGCTGAAGTAAATAAGTTAAAGTTAAATGTTTAAAAAACAAAAGCAATGGTAATAGGATCCCCTCACCTCCTGAAAACTGTTCCTCATATCTCAACCCTGTTCCTCAATAGTAATCCAATAAAGTTCCACCCCACTGTCCGAAATCTGGGAGTAACCTTCGACCAAACTCTATCCTTCAAAAATTATATTTCCGAAATCTCTCGTCTTTATAACCTTAAAGCGACTGTATTCCCTTTGTCACCTATTCCCGCTTGAAACGCGAATACTCCTCGTTACCTCCCTAATATTTCTCAACTTCGACTATTGCTAAACAGTGTATGGTGGTGTGTCTGGGGATCTCGAGGTAAAAATAAAACGCTTAATCAATGCCTTTGTTCGCTTCATCTTCGGGGTCCCTAGATACACCTCTGTATCCCAATTTTATGGCGAGTTGAAGTGGCTTAACCCTTCCAATCGTCGCAAGTATTTCATTGCGTCATTTCTTTACCAAATTATCCAATCCCCCGTCCATCATATATATTTGACCTACTACAGTTCAAATCCTCTGTCTATCCTCGTTGTACACGTTCCAGGCTTTCGGATTTATACAGCACGGTCCACCGAACTGCACATTTCGACAGATCCTTTCTCATTCGATCCTCAATCCTGTAGAATTCTATCTCTCCTTCCATCCGTCACTCTTTATACCTTCAAATTCTCTTTATACCTTCAAATCCCACATATTTGATTACTTATACATCCAGACTCAATAGAATAGTAAATAAGCTTTTTATTTTTTTTTTTTTTCATCTCATTTAAATATGACTATTTTATACCATTAATTATTAACTTGTTTATATTTATTTAATTTACTCAAAGACTATAAAGCCCTTTTTTGTACATTCTGTATATTTTATTCTAAAGGGACATGTCCCAGAATAATAAAGAATATATTTATTTATTTATATAACAATCAATCCAAGAATAGTCAATAACTGAAACTAAACATAGATAGATACTGTGAGGACATAACGGCGAGAGCTGATTGGTGGGGATACATTGAAGCCTGATGGCCAATCCGTCTTGGTGATTAATAACTTGACCTCTGTATCCTTCTATCTCACTCTCTCATTGGCCAAATCCCTCCCCTCTCCTCTGTTGTGTCTATTGTGTCTTGTATTCTTCCATTCCCTGTATCGAACGCTCCTATCTCTCAAAATAAAGATAGCATACCATCCTACGCTATGAAAACTCCAGGTTTGAAGACCTGATAATCCGGAATGGTTTTCTTCAATACGTGAAGTATGAGGAAAAGAGATTCTTTAAAAACAAAATATAAAAAACCCTCAAGAAACAAATGTAAGCATATTATCTACATAAAGTATTAATTTTTCCTTATATAAAGTTTAATTATCACTAACTTTAAATCATAAACACTGTTTGAGCCTGGAAATTATAATTTTTTTTTTTTTTTTTTACCTGTATATATTTTGTTTATAATTAAAAATCAAATCAAATTAAAAATAGTTTTTAATGAGAAAAATATTTTTTTTTTGTTAGTTTATATATTATTCAAGTGCAGTTAGGGATTAGACTGATAAGAGTGTCCCCCTTGCCCTCAAGCCAGTACCGTTGGAACCAGCTAGCTTAGAGTACCTGTTTATCGATTGGCGCCTTCACCAATTTACCGATCAGGACTTCATTTCGTTGACTTCTGAAGATCACCATCCTTCCATAGAGAGTCGCCTACCCGTCGTACGGAAGCTAAGTTTTAATAGAAGAACCTTTTTTTTATTTGTTTATAAACCAAATTGTTTTCATATTTTATATATTGTAAATTTTCCCCATTTTTTTTTTTTTTTTTTATTAAACTTTTATTTATTTTCATTACGTTCAATTTTATCTTTTTATTTAATATTACCTTTTTTTTTTCTTTTTTTTTTGAATGATTAAGTACTCAAGACCAGCTCATTTCGAAACGGGATTGAGACTACATTTTCTCATTGAGTTTTATTGTCACTCATCCCAACATAAGTTTTGGTCCTCCGGCAGCCAGATTATGAGTACTTAATTGTTAGTTTGATCGTATATTAACCAAATAAATTTAACCATTTATTTAATTATTATTTATTGAAATATTAGAGTTTCTTTAAATATTTCTTTAAATTTTTGTTGTGTAATTTTCAGGCTTAAATATTTTATTATTCGTTCCAATATCATTTTTTTATTAACAGCTCTATAATGCCACCTAAAACACCATCTTCTAAGGGGGATTTTGATTTAGAACTTTTAGTTGAGGAATTTAAAGATCTCGCCGATGATATATTAGAAACATGTACATTGGGGCGCGCATCGAGTTCCGATCCTAGTAAAAAGGGATTATTTAGGGCAAAAATTTCTCGACTAGATTCCACCCACGAGAAATTTATTGATAAATATAATGAAATTAGGAAAATATCAAAAGTAATGGGGGAACCTACCGAAGAGTACAAAGAATTAAAAGATAAAATAAGAAACAAATTTTATGAGGCATTATCGTTTGATATTTCGCCCGGGTCTAATAAGGAATCCGCCATTACTGATGCATCTCTACGTGATACGCATGCGCGAGATTCTAATTTTCATCTGCGACTTCCTATAATTAATATCCCTTCGTTTTCAGGAAATATATCGGAATGGCCTGCATTTAAAGACACTTTTGTCTCTCTAATTCATGAAAATGAGGATCTTAGTGAAGTCCAAAAATTTCATTACCTAAAATCGAATTTGAAAGGCGCTGCAGCACAAACAATATCGGCTATTCAAATATCACAACAAGGATATACCACAGCTTGGGAGGCCCTTACTAAGCGTTTTGACAGTCTAAGAATTCAGGCAACCCATCATTTAGTAAATATTTTTAATTTTCCAACGCTGGCCAAACATTCGTTGTCTTCTTTAGAAAATTTGTCATCGACTGTTTTAGAGAGCGCAACGGCATTTCTTAAATTGAAGCTCCCAGATCCATCTGGTTTTATATTGTACACTTACATTCTTCGATTGTTGGATCATAAAACTAGAGAGCGTTTCGAGATGAAATTTAGTTCGAAACCCGAATTACCCACTTTTCAAGAATTTTCTGAATTTATTACTCAACAAATAGTGGAGCTGCAATCGACAGCTTTAACCTCGACCTCCAGATGTTCTCCGTCGTACACTGATGACAGGAAAATTCCAAAACGAGTCCTCATGTCCAATATAAATTGTAATATTGTTTGTCCAATGTGTAATAGCTCTCATCGCATTGTTGATTGTTCTTCGTTTCGAAAAATGAATCCTAAACAAAGATTCGATCAGATGAAAATTTTAAATCGTTGCTTGAATTGCTTCGGATTAGGTCATTCTCTTGCTAAGTGTCCATCAAAACATTCGTGTAAGTATTGTAGCCGCCGGCATCATAGCTTACTCCATTTTTCGACCTTCGAAACACCTACTCATAATAATCAAAATAGTAGGAAAACCAATTACCCTGGACCAAGCAACGAGATTACCAATCAATCTTCAGTTACACGTATTTCCCACCAGCTGCCTCAGCTTCAGACAAACTCCAATGAACCTTCAATATCAAATAATACCACTATTCTTTCATCATCAACTTCTGGAAATCTTAATGTTCTACTTGGTACAGCTCAAGCAAGAATAAAGGACAATTTTGGACAATATCATCGTTTGAGGATACTAATAGATAGTGGGTCCCAAAGGTCATTTATCACCTCACAACTTGTGAAGAAATTGGGGCTATCAAAATTTAGAAATCCTCATCAAATAGTAGGTTTTGGAAACCAACCAATTTCGGGGGGAAAATACCGAGTTTCATGTTCACTCATACCTGAAACAGAAGATGGTCCTGAGATGGAAACTTGCGCTATTGTAATTGACCAAATTAGTTCAAACATGCCCTCTAATCCAATTCCCAGCCAGGTGATGGATAAATTTAGAGATTTAAAACTGGCCGATCCAATATGCCATTTACCAGGTCCTATCGATTTTTTATTGGGTGCCGATTTATTTGGTGATGTACTAACGGGTAAAATACAAAAGACCTCAGAAGGGTTCCCTAATGCTCTTAATACGGTATTTGGTTGGATATTAGTTGGACCAATTCCTAATGGGCCGCCAAACTCATTCTCTACAGCGATGTTTACTGTAGCCGAAACAGATATTGAAGAGGAAACATTACCGTGTATTATGAATAAATTTTGGGAGATCGAGGAAGTCTCTACAGTTCCACAGTCGAATCCTGAAGATATTAAGGCTGAAGAACATTTTAAAAGGTCTCACACGAGGGATGATCATGGCAGATATATAGTTAGTCTACCATTCAGAAGCAAATCGTTTAATTTACAAGTTTCGAGACTAATTGCCATCCATCGTTTCTTGAAGTTAGAGGAGAAGTTGACCAAGAACCCTAACCTGAGACTTGAATATGATAATGTATTTCAAGAGTACCTCAGCAAACAATACCTTTCGCCTACATCTCGACCAGGAAAATTCTTCCTTCCGCATCATGGAATTTACAAGGATAGCTCTTCCACACATCTGCGTATTGTCTTTGATGCTTCTGCAACTACTGCATCGGGGTCATTAAACAGTCATCTTCTAACAGGGCCTAAATTACAGCACGATATAAAGGATATCTTGTTAAAATTCCGTTTACCTCAATATGTAATATCCGCCGATATATGCCAAATGTTTCTACAAATTTTGATTCACCCCGAAGATCGATTGTTCCAACACCTATTTTTTTCGTTTCAACCATGCTGATGCCATTCAGGAATATGAATTTAATCGCTTGCCCTTTGGATTATCGTGTTCTCCTTTCCTAGCCATAAGGGTAATCCACCAACTTGTCGTAGATGAAGGACATAAATATCCACTTGCTTCACAAGCTTTATTAGGAAATATGTATATCGACGATCTGTTGACTGGTGCTGAAACACTAGAAGAGGCCTTGAAACTACAAAAAGAGCTTATTGACCTGCTAAATAAAGGTGGTTTCACACTGAAGAAGTGGTTTAGCAACGACCATCAGCTTACAAGAAATGTATCTGAAGGGATTGATTCCACTGTATCATTTAGTAACATGGAAGACAAAGCAATTAAAATCTTGGGTATGCAGTGGGAACCAAACCATGATCGGTTATCGTACCGTGTCACACCAAGAGACATCGTTTATACAAAAAGAGGTCTCATGTCTACTATAGCCCGTGTGTATGATCCATTGGGATATTTGGCACCTGTTGTTTTTAGAGCGAAGACACTTTTACAACAACTTTGGAGGCTCAAGATTGGTTGGGACGATCCGATTCCTATGAACATTCAGAAACGATGGCACACGTTTTTCACGGAATTACCTAAGTTGGCCGAAATAAGCATTCCCAGGAGAATAATTTCAAATAGAAAATTACGGAACTGCCTAGTTGGGTTTTCGGATGCTTCGTCGTTTGGATATGCAGCAGTCATTTATTTTAGAAGTGAGAGTGAAACAGGCCATGTCACAACAAATCTTGTTTTTGCTAAAACGAAATTGGCTCCCTTGAAACCAGTCACCATTCCGAGGCTGGAACTCTGCGCCGCAGTACTATTAGTGAAAACCTTAAAGGCTCTTCAAGAATTTTTATCACGATTCCAGGACATGCCAGTAATTTTACTGTCTGATTCAGCGACTGTGTTAGCTTGGCTTCAAATGCCATTCCATCAAATGAAGACATTCGTAGCTAATAGGGTTGGGAAAATTCTGGATTTATCTAAGTCAGCTTCCTGGCACTATATTCGCTGCCAATATAATGCAGCTGATGTCGCCTCTCGTGGTGTCGATTCTACAGACCTAATTCATGATACATCTTGGTGGATAGGACCTGATTGGCTGCGACTTCCTAAGGCAGAATGGCCTTTAGATCAAATAGATATTTGTAATACTCCACCACTACCAGAAATTAAATCAGAAGTAATGGTTATGTTAACACATAGTAAAAATACTCTGGAAGTCATAGAAGAAATTAACATGTTTTCTTCATTTACCAAACTCATTAGAGGTTTTCAGCTATATTCGCAGATTCTGTAATAACGTCAGACCCCACAAGAATGAAAGAAAAATTGGTTCATTAAAGTTGAATGAAGTTAGAGACACCACTACTATGCTGATAAAAATTATTCAAACTTACCATTTCCCTAATGCCATACCTACTGAAAAATCCGACAGAATAAGTCTACAATCGTTGTCTCCATTTGTTGATTCGGTGGGTATCCTTAGGGTGGGCGGTAGATTGCGAAATGCACCAATATCTGAAGATTCTAAATATCCAATACTGCTCCCTCGTAAATCACACTTTGTCAATTTGCTTGTAGACTATTACCATTCGACATATCTACATTCAGGTCCTCAAATTTTGCAGTCACTACTCAGAAGAAAATTTTGGATATTATCAAGTCGGCGTTTAGTCCGACAACGAGTTCACCAGTGTTTAAGATGTCACGAGTTGTCGGCGAAGAATTACACCTATCGCATGGCTGACTTACCGCCGTCTCGTTTCCAGCAAGGAAGACCATTCATCGTAGTAGGAGTAGATTTCGCAGGCCCCTTTCTGTTAAGAGACTCGCTCAAGCGCAAAGCTGCAGTTCAGAAAGCATATGTAGCTCTCTTTGTGTGTCTCAGTACCAAGGCAATACATGTGGAGATTATTTCTCAATTGACAACAGAAGCCTTCCTAGCGGGTTTAGATCGCTTCATTGCTCGACGCGGTCTACCGCAGAAAATCATGTCCGATCATGGGACCAATTTCATCGGGGCTCATCGACGCTTAAAAGAATTATATGTGTGGTGGAATCTTTCAGCCAGCCAAGCCGAAAATTGAAGACCATCTTACAACACGTGGCATTCAATGGTGTTTTATCCCTCCTTCAGCGCCGCATTTTGGTGGTATTTGGGAAGCAGGAGTAAAATCGCTAAAGTTTCACCTTACCCGGTTGTAAAAGATCAAAGTCTAACTTACGAGGAAATGTCAACTATAACAGCGCGTATCGAAGCTATTCTTAATTCCAGACCTCTACATCCCATGTCTTCCTCTCCTGAGGACTTTGACGTATTGACACCAGGACATTTTCTTATTGGTGCACCATTGCTGGCATTACCAGACCAAGACCTTCATGACATTTCATCTAATCGTCTCACTCGATGGCAACTCTTAAAGCGTAGCATCAAAGATTTCTGGAATCGATGGAGACACGACTACTTGAACTGCCTACAACAACGTGGAAAATGGACTACAGATACACCTAATGTAACAACTGGCACCATGGTATTGTTGAAGGATGCAAACATGCAATTAAATCGATGGCCAAAGGGTCGTATCGTTGGTGTGTTTCCTGGAGACGATGGGGTAATTAGAGTAGCAAAAGTCAGAACAGCTACTGGAGAATACCTAAGACCGGTTTCAAAATTAGCTCCCTTATTCCCTCATGTGGATTAACCACAATTTTGAAAATTTAATATGATAAATTTTGGTGGGCGGTGTGTTTGAGCCTGGAAATTATAATTTTTTTTTTTTTTTTTTTTACCTGTATATATTTTGTTTATAATTAAAAATCAAATCAAATTAAAAATAGTTTTTAATGAGAAAAATATTTTTTTTTTGTTAGTTTATATATTATTCAAGTGCAGTTAGGGATTAGACTGATAAGAGTGTCCCCCTTGCCCTCAAGCCAGTACCGTTGGAACCAGCTAGCTTAGAGTACCTGTTTATCGATTGGCGCCTTCACCAATTTACCGATCAGGACTTCATTTCGTTGACTTCTGAAGATCACCATCCTTCCATAGAGAGTCGCCTACCCGTCGTACGGAAGCTATGTTTTAATAGAAGAACCTTTTTTTTATTTGTTTATAAACCAAATTGTTTTCATATTTTATATATTGTAAATTTTCCTCATTTTTTTTTTTTTTTTTATTAAACTTTTATTTATTTTCATTACGTTCAATTTTATCTTTTTATTTAATATTACCTTTTTTTTTTCTTTTTTTTTGAATGATTAAGTACTCAAGACCAGCTCATTTCGAAACGGGATTGAGACTACATTTTCTCATTGAGTTTTATTGTCACTCATCCCAACAAACACAATAGACGATAGAGCCAAACGTAAAAAGTTACCAAACAAAAACAATTTTTGATGTGTCATGAATAAAAATCCGGTACGTACAATACACGACTTTCACTTACTTCGATTTATAAATTCAATTTAAGAACAATGAAATAAAGATAGAGTTGAAAAAAGCTTAAAAAACGATATTAAGTTTCGTTGTAATATATATGTTTTATATTAAATAATCTATAATATTATAATTCACAACAATCAGTTAGTTTTATAATTTTGTGCAAAATATAATATTGTTTCTAAAATGTTTAGCTTTCCAACGATATATTATACAAGTACGTTGTATTGCTGTTGATGTTCCAAAACAAAAAATCAGCATGAACTTATACGTTCAATTTATATTTATCGGTTGTTTATCAAAGCTAACAAGATGATATAGTTTATTTTTTTTAATGCACAAACTTAAATGGAAGGGTATTTCAAACATTTAAGTCCTGTCAGACTATTTCAATCAGAATGAAACCTACGTGATATTAAAAACTGTTCAATTTCGTTTCGATATATTGAGTTTAATCAGAATCGTTGTAGCCATTTTCGAGAAAATCGTAAAAAAGGTGCATAATGACCAATATAAAGTAGCACTACCGATCAGTGGATTTAAGTGATAAAGTAACTTCTCGGACGTATAGTAGTCTTAAATATGAAATTTCAGTTCCAAACGATTTTCCGTTTTCGTTCTAGACACTCCACACAAACAAGCCAACCCACATATTTGGTTATTTGGTCTCATGGAACCTGTATTTTCGTTGAAGAAAAAGAATCCGAAATTATTCATGATCGCAATATTTTCCTTTAATATATACTTCATGTATAGGTAAGTGAAAGTGAAAACTAGACGATTAGATATGTAAGTGGGAACAAACATACTATGTATTACAAAATTGTCTGTGCAGTCCCTTTGACTGGAGACCAATGCATACATATACAAAATGCTTATCCGAATTTGATGTATTTGTGACCGAGTAGACTACTTGGAAATAGATGTTGAAAGATGATAGTAGTAGAGATGGTACGTGGGGCACGTGATATGTTTAAATATCATAAATCAATGATAAGTATAAAATAAATAAATATCATACAATTATTTATTGCATATTGTCTGCTAAAAAGGCTCCTATGAGCGAAATTACGCCATGGACGGAGGGCTATCATCTATCAACTCCCACCCACTGCTAATTAACCAAGTAGAAATTAGAAATAAATTGACTGCCTATCTCGGAAATTGGATCCAGGCTCTTCATTATGAGACAATTAACATAACCATTTTAGCACTAGCTGTCAATGCTCTTATTACTTTATATTTGATAACTGAAATCGGTATCCTGTGTATAAGCTAAGACAACCGATTTCATTTATGGAATAAATAGAAATAAGGGTATTTGAGTCATGTATATGTTCAAAAATGGTCTATATTTCTTACATTTGAATGTGGAGCTATAAAATTTACAAATGCTAAAATAGAACACTCTATACAATTGAGACGTTGATTTCCAAAAAGTACTAAAGGACATTTTTTTTCCAAATTTATATTTTGATATATTTGTATTCTAAAGGTTTAGTTTTATCTAGATCCGTCATCAGATTTTTTCTAAAAAAATATAAAAATCCTTTTAAAACGTATTTAAAAATTGCATTTCATTCCAGAAGGTACTAAATCCACATTTCATTTCATTCCAAAATACATTAAAAACATTTCCTTCCAAAACGTACTATATCCTCTGTGAACAGATATAACCTTCCCTTTCATTTCATTCTAAAAGGTACTACATTTCCTTCTATAAAGCAGAAGCACATAAACCCGTAATATATTACCAATAATTTATTGTTTTCTTCATTTCGTGCATTTTTATTGGTTCATTTAACACGCTTTGAATCACCGCTATTATTTTGATCAATAGTTTTAACCTAATAATCAGTTATTAGACTGTTTTAAACAACTTATTTGCGTCTCTTCGGTTCTTGTAGGTTGTCAATTAAATTAAGTTTTTTTTATAGTATTTCTTCTTGCAGTTAAATCTAGTTTAAAAAATTTCAGAAACTCACATTTTAATAGAATAATGGTATTTTATCCATCAAATAGTTGGAATTAACATTCCACGAACTTGCTAAATATTAGAGGAAAAACTGCGCCTGATCTAACTTAATAGTACAATTATTCGATTTTTTAATGTAAAATAAAAGCTCAAAAGTTATTTATTTATCAGTCTCTATAGCTAAATATGTTTTTATACGTAGCTAATACTATATCCCTTTTAATTCTTTCCAAAAAGTACTATATCCACGTTTCATTCTAAAAAGTACTATATCGATATTACTTTGTTTAAAAGTCATTGGAAAAGTACAATAATTTGGAAAATAAGTTGGTAACACGCTTACAAATGAACATTAGATTTTAATAAAAAAAGGAATCAGATAAGTTGGTCTAATAATAAATAAATGACAGATTTTCGCATTTCCTGAAAAATTGCCAAAAGTGGATATATTACCTTTAGGAAATCTACGCCTCAATTATCTCTAGCCATTCGATTGTCAGAAAATATAATTAATTCGAACAACGAACGACAACAAAATTGCATACAATAATTTTTAAGCTGGACTTTTAAGAATTTTTAAACTTTGTTAAAAATCAATTTTTATATTATTATTATTACATAAATATTATTATGTCAGAGTCAAAAAATTTAAAACTATAACCTCAGAGACTGGTGCGTGTGGCAGGCGCGTTAGATACCATACCGCATAACCACACAGTCATGAATGTTTGGTATCATTCCACGAAACATATATCCTACTCTACTATATTATTTTATTATATACCGTACATATTATATTATATATTAAATAGGTCTATAACCACACATTATTAAAAACTAAATTAGCGACTCATACATATTAATTATAACTTTTTTTACATATGACTATTATATTGGGTTGTTCCACATGAAATGTCCGTTTTTATAGTTTCTGAAATACATAAAGGATTTTGCAGGTCTCTGTTGTTTTCTTCCGAATGTTTACATATTTAAAGTAAACAGTTACTAATCCTCTACCTTTGTATTATAAACATTAGCTTCCCAATCAATTACCCACATTTTAGTATACCTCCAAATATGAACATGGAAACACGCGATTTTTTAGTAATATTTTTGAACGAGTTTAAACTCGGCCATTCAGCAGCTGAGGCCACTAGAAATATTCGCAAGGCGTTCGGGGAAGGGAGTGTTAATGAACGGACCATTCGCCGTTGGTTTGCTAAGTTTTCAGCTGGAGATACCGACTTGGAAAACTTGCCCCGAGGAAGACCTCCGTCCGTAATAGACAACGATGTCCTAAAACATACAGTTGAAGGAAACTCCTACCAAACAGTTAAAGGAATCTCAGCACAACTAAATACAAGTACATCTACAGTTTCCAGACATTTAAAGTGTTTTGGGAAAGTAAAAAAGCTCGATACATGAGGCGCAGCTAGACCCCATGTTTCAAAACATACCGTGCAAAAATTGAAAGAACTGTGCTACGAAGTTCTTCCACGCCCACCATATTCTCCCAACTTGTCTCTAACAGATTATCATTTGTTAAGGAATTTGGACAACTTTGTCAAAGGAAAACGTTTTGAAAATGATGATCAAGTGAAAAGTCCGTTTTCAGATTTTGTTTCACTTCAAAGCTCAGAGTTTTTTAGTTCAGGGATAAAAAAGTTGGGAAAAATGTGTAGAAAAAGAAGGTAAATACTTCGAACAAAATTATCGTATTTTTAATAAAATACGGACATTTCATGTGACACAACCCAATAATTTGGCTTATGATAATAGATACCTATTAAAGTTTGTAATTGCCAAACACACAAAGTTTCTGTATTTATTTCTACTTTCGAAATGTAATTCTGCATTCTGTTGAATTGCCGAATGATGTTTTCTGAAACCGAAGTTTAGTAACTAGGGTAAAAGTAAAAAAGAATGAAACCAAGAGGGTGTTTATTGTCTTTACACTCTACGCTGGTACTGTTAGTATATTACAACGATACTAGAAGTATATTATAACTATTTGCCAGAACATACTTCAGAAGAAGTACGACGTCTGTTACTTTATTTATACAAAAGACTGACATAATGGACCCACACTGAACTGAGAGAAAACAGGTGAAAAAAACGATTTGGTCTATTATCCAAACTACTTGACGAAAGATTGCTATCCAAAATAGACATGGACATACGGGATAGAACTATAGGCCTCTGCCAAAACCTAAAACATCCAAGCAGTTCAGTCTTTCGGATCCAAAGTTTTACATCAAATCGTGGATGCACAAACGATTAATTTACAAGGACTTGGACTTATTAAAAATTTCAAATAATGCTATAAAATATTATCGAAATTTCCACGACAGAATGGAACGGAACATCAAAAATCATAACTAGAACAACACATCGAAAAAATAAATAAATATATATATCAAAAATTTTAATACAACAGCACTATCAAACATACCATACAATTAAATCACATGTCTGACCTCAAAATAACACAGATTTTAGATATAGTCGAAAATAACCAAAATAGAAAAACCATGGAGGCAATATACACAAATAAAAAAAAATATATAGAGTTAATTTTAAAAAAGACTCAAGCCACCTAACTTTCCATTATTCAGATGTAATTAAAAATATAATATAACAATATATATATATATATATATATATATATATATATATATATATAATAAGAATTTTTACACAATTTAATAACAATAGAACCATACACATATGTTTAAATTGGTCTAATCCTTAATCCATTTGAGGTCAAAGATCTTAGTAATACCCTGCTCAGATATTATTTCTTTAACTTACAGACTATTTTTTATTGTTTCCTTTGTTTAATTTATTATATGAGTGACAAAGTTTGGAAAAAGAGATATAATTCAGAAATATTAAACCAGATAATTTTAGAATATTTATTATCTTAACTTATAACATAGTTAATTGTTATTGAAATACCTCTTATTAATTTTAAATTTGTGTGCAATAATTTAAAATGGACACCAAGCTTATAATTTTTTTTTTTTAATTTTGATAATTCACTTCAATGGAGTTTTTTTTTCATGAAATTCGAAATTGTTGATTTTTACTTGTAGATTCCTGATGATGGGAGTGAGATCCCGAAACGTCGTTTTGATAGAGAAATAAAGTGTTAGGAAGAAATATACATACCCTAGTATCTACCTCTAATGTAATAAATACTTTTTTGTTACTTGTCAGCAGAAAACATTCGTCCGGATATACAAATAATTTCAACTCACAAATGTTTGAGTAAGGTATTTTTTTCCGTATACATACATGAAAAAGCGATTACTCATAAAGTTATGAACATTTTTAGGTTTTAATTTAAGCTAAGATATTAAATATCCTTACATTGAATGTAGAAGAGAAGCAATTACATCTTTCTCCTCTTCCACATCCAATTCAAATAAAAAAGCACTCGGCCGAAATGGGAACCGTCGGTGAAATTTTGAATAAATAGAAGGAAGGGGCATAATGGCTGGCTAAGGTAAGGAGAAGGGGACCAGAAATTACTTCCTTAAATTCGCTCCCCTCGCTTTTGAGAAATACTTCACTTCTCTCTTATAACACTTCACGCTAAGTCTCTGGTGACGAGGAGGGTCTTTCCCCGTCACTCAGTAAATTCAAAACTTAGAACGGGGCCTTGTTTCACAGTTTAGTAAGTAATGTTTAGGAAAATTATGATTCTTTAACAACTTATCGTTTACATCTGACTTAAAACGTTTTAGTTAACGAAGCATATCTGGAAACCGCAGAACAAGCATCCATTTCAAAATGGTATTTGAGGAAAAAAAAAAACCTGTAATAATGGTAATAACACTGGTAGCTATTACTTAATGGTTTATAATTTACGACTTATGTAGAAAAAAAAAATTGGTGAGGGGAAACACGACTTACACGTACCTCGACTGATAAAATCAATTAAAAAACTATTAAATTTACTTCGATTTGGAAAATATTTTAAGTTGATTTTAATAAAAAGTTTGTTTATTTTAGTTGGAAACAGATGATTTAAATTAAATACTATAACTACATTAAATTGTTAATCAGTGATAAGTTTATTCCCTATTGGACACTTTATATTAACTTTTACAACTTTGTGTATCAGACAATATTTTTTCTAAAATCTTTTTCTTTCCAACGGTATATAATACCTCTATGTTACTGTTTTTAATAAAAAAATAAAATAAAATAAATTACATAAAAAAATAGTTTTTCTCTTTTATTCTTTAGTTGGTCATAAAATTCGTTCAACTTGTATATTTAGCCGTCCTTCATCAATGACATTAAAATAATATGGTTGATCTTTTGGAATGTACAAAATTAAAGGTAGTTTAGAGGAAGAAAATTTAAAATATCGGCATTTAAGCAATGTCAGACTATTTCAATTAGAATGAAACCTACATAATATTTAATCCCGTTAAATCTTACATCAATATAGCGAGTTTAATCAAAATCGTTAGAGCAGTTTTTGAGAAAATCGTTAAAAGGTGCAAAATGCATGGTATAAAGTGGCTCTTCTGGTTAGCCTATTTAAATAAAAAGTTGCTGTTTACATCTCGGGCGTAAGTTGTCTTAAATATGAAATTTCTCTTTCGTAGGACTTTTCGTTTTTGCGCTAGACTTACCACGGACACACAACCACAGACACGCACACAGACCTTTTTTCGGGACTTGGTCATTTGGGCTCAGGGGCCTATACTTAAACTGATACCTTAAACGTGTATTTGCGTCGGAAACTGGAATTAGAAAATTTTCACGATCGGAATACTTTCCCTTATTTTATTTCATATATAGGCAAGTGAAAGTAATGACAATAAGTGAAAGTAATAACAATAATTGTATTTTTAAATTAATATAAATAACTAACTAAAGTTTTGATACTCACTATTCTCAAAATTAAAATTTAAACAGAAATTGAACACTTACACATACTTACTGAAACCCATTTGGACTTGCACGTCACATATTCAGGAAAATCCAATAGGACACACTTACGTAAAATTCAAATTTTCCAATTCAAAAATATTGAACTTATACAAATTCTCCATGCTAAGTGAGCAAAATTACTCTATAGACTGACCTTCATATTTCAACAACCAACAAACGGATTCAGACCTTCTACAAACGTTTTCATGAAAGCATACACGGACATTTTAACGCATTAACAAAAAAAACAAAACATGAACACCACCGGCATGCCTCACAACATCCGTAGAAGGCTGAAAAGGAATTGGATAAAAGCCTCACTGACATAAATAGGAAATGGAACTAAATAAGAGACGCCGCTGGATTTTACACTATCCATCTCGTCTACACGCCACAGATCACCTTCGTATCACATTAACTGTTAGTCAATTATTATTTAAAAAAACATTAAGATAATAAATAAAATAATTAAATTTGAGATGTTTTCCTTCAAGCTACTTTTCTCACAGCTTTGAGCTCAAGTAAAATATAATATATTTTCATCTTTAATAATTTTAGCAAGATTCAAATATATATGGAGACATGTACAAAAATTTAAATTCTAAACCATGAACGCATTAATTGGAATGTTGGAAAAGTTGCATATATTTCGAGTAATCCAGCAATAACTACTGCAATCCAGTAGTGTTAATGTGTGCTTAAAAACCATAACCAAAACGTTTCAAATACGTAATATATGTTAATGATAGTCATTTTATTGACAAGGAGGGTAGGAATTAATTTTTTTAAGGATTTTTTATTCCACTTTTGGATTCCAATGGGATATCCAAATTTTAAGAGGACATTTATTTTCATGATCAAATACAAAGTTTCATTCCACCTCTTATAAAAGTTCTTGTTTTCCTACACATTTATAAACTTATTTAAAATGAATAAATAATAGTTTTTATTCATTTGATTGATCATGGAATTAAAAAGCTTTTCTTTTGCTGAAAACATTAAATTTCTAAGTAAAAAAATGTTCATGAAGGTCTAACAGATGGAAGCTGGCAAGATGGCTGCCTCGAATAAATGTAATCAAAGTCAAACTTCAAGTTAACAACTTGAAACGAGATAAAGTTGAAGCAGATATGAAGTTTCCGGGTTTGAAGAGATGTTGGTGAAAAGACTGACAGACCTATTTAACTTAATATCGGTGTAAGAAATCCCACACCAAAGCAACTTAAAATTACCCGGGGTTATCAAAGATAAACTAAAGAATATATATCTTATTTATGGTTTTAATAGTTTAAATTACTAATTAAATATTGTGAAAATCGATATTAAAATGTGACTTTAAGGACCTCTTATTTACAATTTTATTTATATAAATAACTATAACTAATTTTATTTTCCCATCACCTCTGCTTCTCTTCCTCGAAACACAATAAATAACTGCTCAACAACAATGAATAGTTACAAATATAACTTTGGTGAAAGTATTCTCATAAACCTTAAGTACATTTAATTTTAATTAAATGTAACCTCCCAACCTAATTTCTAATTATGGAATCGACGGGCTCAAGCTACAACAACTACTAGGAGATGACACGAAGTTCCACAATAAATTTATAGAATTCGTCAAAAAAATTTATTTATACAAATAATTGTAAGTAGTACAACGAACAGTGTCTCTAACTTTTTGGTTGTGGTACACGGCACCTAAATGTAAAATAAATAATTTCACTAATAAATGTGATTTTTTTAATAAGAAGATATATAAACATTTTAAAAATCTCTTAGTTAATTTCTTTACTTCTTCACATATATATATATATATATATATATATTATAATTATATAAATATATATATAATATTATAAATGCCATGTGAATGAAGCTGATGGACCCTCCTACCGCAGATGCTTTCGAGATTCAGAAATAACATGCTTCTTGTTACCCTCGGGCACAACCACATAAAAAAGGAAATAGCAAAACTTCTGGAAAGGAAAAATAGAAATGTTTTCAAAAATTCTTTTTCTGCTTGATACTGATGGGTCAACAAGCTTTGTGGACAATTTAGCATTTAGTGCCACAGGAAAGGAAGCACTGATATCAGTTCCTACAATCAGATATGATTCTAATGATCTGGACTAATGCAACAAAATCCAAAAATAAAAAGCAAACATTTATACAAAATGTATTTCCTACCTCCAAGAAACGTTTCGTTAGGATTTCGGCGATAGAGTATTTACAGTTAAAGGTCTTTGGTTCGGAAGCAGGAGGACCATCAAGAGCTACGAGAGCATTTTTGGAAGAGTTTAGTCTTGAAAAGAATCATTCCAGAGCATGGCGGACACTACAATCCTGGACCCACTATGAATATTGCAACACTATATATATTGAAGCTAGGCTGGATTTTTAAAATTCCAAAAACTATAATTTTATAAGTAATATGGTTATAGACACTTCATGACTGATGTAGTATGCTGAGTATTTATAGCAACACAGCAAAGTTGAGCAGCCGATCCAATTATTTGATTATTTCTCTTTAATTATTAAAACAAATAAAAATATTGACCCAAGTTTATATTATGAATAGTTCAACTTATTTGTTTTTTTGGTTTCCCATTCTATTGTATTACTTTATTATTTTTTTTTTTTATAATATCTTCGTAAATAATTAAGTATTTTGAATGTATTCAGGTTTCATTATGTTGTTATACAGGTGTTATCTGTATTATTGCAACCAAATTGTCATTTTTAAGGGACTGAATCCCAGAATAAAATTAATTTTCTATGTATCCATAAACATCTCAGGTTTTCAGCCCCGCTATTGTCAATTTTTCAATTTTCTGCTCTATTACTCAGCCCAATTCTTGTATTTTCCTAATGGCTTTGCTAACAGGTACATCTCTACCCCCCGCTCTTCTATTTGGGTTAACCAAAATTGAAATAAGTTGGACCAACCTCATTTGTATGAATTTGTAAACCTTCCTCCTATTTGATAAGATTTAGTATTTATATTTAATTATACTATTAAATAATTGTTGTTGCAGAGTGCGACCGTACGTTCGTGAGCCGGGCTGGGGGGCCGCAGAACGGCACGTTCGAGTCGCCAACGTTCCTGAATCCTGACGGCGACTCCCGGCAGTGTGTTTACATCTTCCTCGCCGGACCCAGCCAGAGGGCCGAGGTCGTCTTCACTGCTTTCCAGCTCAGGGGCACTCCCCCAGAGTAAGTAACCTATTTTATTTTTTAATTAATAATTACATATAACACTATATTAATATCATTATTCATTATATACTTTGTATCTACCACTGTGAGTCATTGGCGTATTATGTGACAATTATATTCGATTATAGTATTAGCTTCGTTTAAATATTTGAAGAGAATAGTAGCCTTGGTTTCGAGTCCAGAGTGCTAACGGTTAACAATTTCTAATAATGTAAAAGGTAGAGTATGTTCTTATAAGACTGGTAGCTGTTGCATTCTTTGTTTTGCAATTGTTATACAAATATTTTATTCTTCGTATTTGAGAATTTCTTCCAATGTGGTATCCATTTACAGATCTTGTCTCAATCTTAAGAAGATTCGACAGTCTAATAACACATGCTTTACGGTCTTTACTGTGTTACACTGGATGCACGTTGGGGCACCAAGACCTCGCAGAAGCCGTGAGAGAATTTACAATGCCTGATTTGGAACCGGCAGAAGTATTCTCTATTCAATGTAGCTTTTAATAACTCACATTCCACCTACAATTTCAACTTTCAATTTATCTTCCTTTAGCCAGCAAAACTGCATTGTCCAGACTTGCTTGGGGATATTTATTGCAGCTTGTGGCGCAGTTGAAAGCTGAGCTGAGTAGGCAGCAGCATCGGCTTTTTCATTGCCATACACCATTGTTTGCGGAGACTCTATTATTTCCTCTTCTTTGTTTTCGATCAATAGTTCATGTGTAAATTATTAATTTTTGCTATTACCTTATGATGAATATTTGAGTTATTCATAACTAAACACTCATTGAATCGGTTACAATCGCAGATTTTTTACCATGACCTGAACGTATGAGCACAAGGCTTCCTCTATGCCGATCATTCCTCTCCTTTAAAGACTGAGCAACCTCCCGTAAGCCCGTACATAAGTTCTTCATTTGCTGATATAACCGAAATCCTCTTCAATCAAATACAATATATTCATGATATTTTAACATAATAAATATGCCGTTTTATTTTGAAAATTGTGCAAGTCTATTTTAGAAATAAAGCTGGATTACATGATTTCTCTACTTTATTTTTATGTGTGTGGTAATATTGTTAATGGCATCCAAATTTCCATTGGTTCACTGGAATTTTGGTACTTACGCATTTTATAAGTTCAGATTATAAAACGTAGTTGTAATTAATATAATTTAAACGGTTATTACCTAAAGAAATATTAAGATAAAGCTTTTTTATTTTGTTTTTTGGGCTTATTTTATAAATATATCATATGAAAAAAGGTTTATTCAATTGCTATGCCCTATTTAATATCTTTTCATCATTTAATGATATTCCTACTTAGTTTACTTTGAAAGTGGTGTAAGTCGATCACCAGATTAAATATCACGATTTAAAATCAAACCTAATTAATTTATAAGAATATAAAATGAGCGTATGTACGAATATCAATATTTTTTAAACCATTCAAATACAAAGCTCAGAATATCTCCATATAGTATAAAATGAACTCATTCCACCTTCAAAGAAAACGAATTAAATGATAACGATTATATAAGTTAATTAACTTACAGTAATTACTAGCTCGTAATATATTTTTTAATATAGACTATGCAGGTGGCGAAGACAAAGGTAAGATGAAGGATCTCTGTGTTATATTATTTTAGTGCATATGAAACCTATTTGTTGACAAATAGTTGTTCTATTTATTATAGCGTAGAAGCCATTTTATTTATTCAAATTGTAAACAAAGACAAATCTTCGCCACGTTTTAAGAGGCAGATGCAATAAGGCGGCCATTCTCAGAGTAATATCGCGCAGTTTTATTAAATCTGGTCTGGTAAACTGAGTAAACTGAGAGTATTTTATTTATGTTCTTTTGTGTATCATAAAAAACAGAGAAATATTTTACAATTGACAAATTGATTTTTCGAGATATATCTATAATCAACTTGTTTCTAAGGTCAGCGAAAACAAAGTATTATACATTATATCCTTAAAAAAACAGAATATAATTTGCTTCTTGTTGCCAGTTTATGAAGTTGCTGGCGAATATAATTGATTTTAAAAAGTTGTGTGATTTTGAAAACTGCAAAATGTTCAATTGAAGTAGATCCGCGGACTGGCGGATATAAAACATATTAATAATGAATTTTTAAATTTTTTTTTCGAATGATTCTCTTCTATCATTCATATTTGTTTTTGAATAAATAAACCTATTTCGACATTTTTTATCTCATGGGAATTCTATCCCTGAAGAATACTACGGAGGGTTATTGGTTTATCAAGTCTAAATATTGAAGATTTTAAATAAACTCATAAAGATGTGCTATCGTCTAAACATATTTGTATTCCGTGGCTCTAGAAAATCCTGAACAAGCTGTATCAACTTCCATATTATTCTAAATAGAATGCACGGTCAGCGAAAGTGTCCACTCAGGAATTCATGGCTCCGTCGAGATATTTTCACGGACAGCCCTGAATTTTCATGGTTATGTCATAACCAGTTAATATGTAAAGTCTTTTCATACTTTACCTATTAAAAACATTTAATGTAGTAGGATGGAGTTTAAAAAACGATACAAATTATTACACAATGGTTTATTATTTCAAAATAACTATAAAATAACCTAAACTCAGGAAATTTTATTCTCATTAAAATTTTGGTATTTATTTCGGATTACATATCTTGAAACGTGAGACCTCAAATTTTAACAGAATGCTATTTTTTATTTTATTTGTTTGGTCGATTATTGAATTATTATTGGTTTATTATTGAAAATAATAAACCAAAATGATAGTTGAAACAGCAGAAACAACATTATGACTTTGGAACTCAAAATAAACAGCAAGTATAACTTAACATGGAAAGTAAACCATCTTGTTTTATCATTATTGTATACCATTTTGTTTGTATTATCAATAATTTAGATTTTATAAAATACAATATAAGGAGTTACACAATATTTGTTCTTAAAATGAAATATAAAAAGGATTAAGTTTGTTTAATATTAAGGGAGAGATTAATATTTCAATAGTAGGACTAGAATATTCTAAGGTTTAAATAAATATTAAGTTCTAAACATGAATAAAAAAATATAATAACATAAAACATTCGGTGTAACTGTAGATAAGTACACAGCTTAGCATAATCATTTTAATTTTAAAAGCATCTATTTTTTTTTGTCACTGGATCTGGATCACATCTTCACCCATTCATGTTTTCATTATCAAAGTCCATTATTGTTTGACCAAAATACTTAGAAGGTCCAAGTATAGATAGCTGCAGTCAACAAACTGCATTTTACATTTTAAATATCTTTGTAAAGATCGGTAATACGCAATTACGTTTAATTAGAATGAGAAATTCGGAAAATTATTCAGAATGGATGAGTATGTTAATAATGTGGAGGGGTGCTCATTTCGGAATAATTTACAAAGTTGCACAATACTATTCAGGACATATTGAAAAGTAGGCGGATAGTATTTTAGTATTTCGGTACAAATTTTACTATCGAAATTAGTAAAATTAAACGGTACTTTTTCAACGCCCTTTAAAAAAGCACCTGAGCGAAAACGATTGTAATATAAACTATTATTACAAACTTATTACTTCATCATATCAAAAGGTTGTTAATGAATAGGAGGTTATGAATAGAGCCACTTCTAGGCAATTATCTTAATAACTATGCCTCCATTAGCAATGTCGCTAAAGTAAACTCCCACACTTAGCGTGCATTAAGAATTAGGAGTGTTGAAGTAACACACCTGGTCCTAATGGAATCCACGGCGATTTCGACAAACTAGGCTTGGCACTTCATTTTGAATGATAATATGGTTTCGCATAACTAAAATCAATATTGAGAAGTTACTCTGCCTAAATGGTTAAATTAGCCAACAGCTATGTATGAAAAAACTTATCAAAACTAAACAGTGCAATCCTCCCTCATATACTGATAGATCATTTAACCGAAGTAAACCATGTATATATGAATCGGTGCAAGTAATCAATTAAAGTGCATTTATTCCGTCTATTGGTTTTCCTCAAGGTGGTATCACAGGTACAACGTTATACATCTGTTGATATCCCAATCCACTTTTTCCTCAACACGTAATCTGATCACATATTGGCCAGAATAATATACATTGATAATCCATTTATTTGTCCCTGAGCCCTACATTATTCTTCGGATGACACTAGTCCATGTAGGCCCTTAACCGCGCGATGTACATTCCTAGGATTCCACATCGCGAGTGAGTCGCCACCGTTTGGCTGACGAGACTCTCAAACCTGGGAGAGAGGCTGTGAGTGAATCCCATTTTAATTATATTATTAAAACAGTTGCTCGTGAAGGGGATTCGAACCCACAACGTATGACATGACAGGCTAGCGCACTGGCCACACGGGATCAACTAACCCTTATCCTACATTCACAGACTAATAAGCATGAACAATCCTTTAAAGATTGTATAGAATAGTGATAAGACTATAGTCATACACTTACGAAACCTATCTTTCCTGTATATTCCACCTATCCTAATGAACAGATCCAACAAAGACAACTATTATTAGGATCATAATGAGGCCATGAGAGCGAATGTCGCCTAAACTATCTTACCATCTCTCCTAATGAAGTTAAATATATTTTCTTCAAATTCTGACTAATATTTTTTAGTGCATCAAAGAGAGAATTTTTCGGGGATTTTACTAGTTTTCGGAAAGATTTTTTTTATAGTAATACCATTATGATGATCTCTGGATCTCGCAATGCAACTTGAACGACTCTCCATACTTAGTTAAAGCTAAAGCCTTAAATTAAGCAAACAAAAAACACTAATTATATGAACAATTTTAATCAACAGAATTATAATGTCTTTTCAGGCGATACCCTTGATGACTTGACATATTCAAGGAGCTAGTCAGCTCAAAGTAACTCCAGAATTCACTGTAATTAAAAACGAGAACAATTTTGCTCTAACCTAATATTTTGAACCGAAATCAGTTGTTCTAAATTTTTATCAGAAAGCGTATATTTTTATGATCGATGATGATATTTATGAGGTTCGAAACCTTTAGGATTCGATAAGGTAACAGAAAGTATAAAATGTGAAGCCTGTCCTATAAATCCTCAAAACACCAAACTTTACATTCGATTATTAAAATTTCTTGAAACAGGAAATATAACAACGAAGACTATTCCTCATTCTATTATCCTAAATGATGTTCGATGTTTTTGGACATGAACACCTTTATTTTGATTATAATATTATTTTTATATGATGTGCCAGAGTGATTGCTATTGGATAAGACTCATGTTGAGATATCCACAATTTTGTTTCTGATGGGTATCGCCTGCACCTTTATCCTGACGGGCCGAGAATCCAACCAGATCATTAATCCTTAATAGAAGCACTGCGAGGGCTGGCGAGGGCCTACTTAATCTACCTCACTAGATAAATCGTATTCCATAATAACGCTTGTCATCATTCATAGATATTCCTAAATCAATGAATCCATTCCTTTGATAAATGTATCGAGCAATGTACACAGATATGTTTCTAATAATAATTATTTAATTGAAATATAAGGAACTTCTCTTCTTTCAAATATTTTATTATCAATAATAATATTTAAAAATACTATATCATCATGCTTTATAATGTTTCGAGATCTTCCTCAGTCACATAAATATAAACTATGACCGATATAATATAACCGCATAATATATCAATCCAGAATCATTCTATATAGTCATCCGCTCCCACCGCCCCTCTTACATCTATAGTCTCCTGCAATTTAAATCCACAATCCATAGTCAGGAAACCAGATCCCGTCTTTCCGACCTCTATACGCCTTCCCATAGAACCAAAAAATATGAATTTTCCTTCTTAGCCCGGTCCACTTTCTTATGGAATACCATCCCATCACACATCCGTCATGCTCCTTCCCAATCTTCTTTCAAATCTCTCATTTTTAAAAACCTTCTTGCTTCCCAATCAGATGCCAACTAATTTCAGAACAGCGATTAATATGATGTGAGAAATGTCTACACTTCATACCATAAATGATAGTAAAATTTATTTTCATTCCTATTTTCAATTATTCTGATGTTTGTTTTTTTTTTTTATTGGTTTGTTAGTTCTATATTACATTTAGATATTACTATATATTTTTTTTAATTTATATTTTACATTTCACTCTCTTTTCATCAATTAAAATAATTGTAAATAACTTTTGTAATCATTAATATTATTAGTTTTTTATGTGTTTTTTGTCAGTTGTAATCATTATTTTTTTTGGTACATGTGTATTATTCTCAAGGGACTTAGTCCCAGAATAAAGTTCTTTTTTCATTCATTCATTCATATATGAAATCGCCTCTATCCTAAATATTCTACTAACTTCACAACTCATATTTCAAATTCGTACAAGCATTAAATTACTCTCCAATTACCTTTCTCTAAATATATATAAGTTAACTATAATAAAATATATAATATAAAAGAAAATAAGGTAATTATTTATTTACTAATTTATACTAGAGAATAAATTTAAGTAATTATTGCAGATAATAATTTCAATTGTTGGATTGTTTCCATTTTTTTGCTGGATGTCCCGCATACCATGGAAATAGAACCCGTTTCATGCCCGTATTAAATGATGTGAGTACTGACGGCTTTTATGTCATTCTTGCGGAACCCCACGTAATAGACCTAAAAACATTATTTATTTTTGTCAAAGAGAATCTTAAAACAAGATTTCAACATCTTTCTTCTCAGAATGTTAATCACTGTTAAGCGTTTTGAGACTTAATAGTATTTTGTAGGGATTAAGTATTTGCTATAGCACTATTATTATTACATTATTTATTGATATTCTTATATTAAATTTATGTTATTTATGTATCTGTTGGATGAAAGTAATCATAAAAATAGCAGCACCTTTATGGTTATTGCTGTATATGTGTTTTGTTGCTTTTGTTTTAAAGATTTATTCGATTTGTAATTAATAATGTATATTTGCTGGTGATAAATTTATTATTTGTGCTATGCCAGCCAGCTCTATTTGTATGGAGATTACCCTATAGACAAATAAATAAATTATTATTATCATAATAATTTCTATTGTTAGAATATAAATTTAATTTAGTTCTTTTACGTTTATTCAAGTATAACTTAATTTAAAAATTCTTCAATTGATTTTTAAAATCGGAGATAAGTGGAAGTCTTGTGTTGCACGTACTAGATTTTTATTCTGTTTTGTTAATCTTAGCTAACGCTACAAGTTTTCGGATCTCATAATAGAAAAGTAGAGTATGGTTTGTGGTCATTGTATCTTACAAAAATCACGAATTTAACTAGAACGATTGCGAACATAGAGAAGTTAGCATCTTTGTTAATACAAATAGCCTTACTCTCCAACAAATTAGATCTTTATCCTTTAAGCGATTCTGTGAGTTGCCCTAATTATTTTCTCTCTTATCACCAAGAATCAATTAATTTTAAACCCATAATAGAGGAAACAAGTTAGAAGGGTAAAAAATATTGTAATATATTATAGAGAGGAGAAGAAAGAAGTATATTAGAAGAAGATAGGAAGGTGAAGAGATGACTGGAGTTAGTCGGTTATTGTCACCATCCATCTCCTTCCTGGCAGGTTCCTATTTCCTTCCTCCCAGGCTATTACTGTCCTTCCACCCTTCACCACTCTCCTCCTATAATCTTCACCTCCTACCTGCTTTAGGGACTTTAAAAGGTCCCGTTACAGATTTTTGACTAGATGCTTTTTTAAATATGATCTTTCAAAAAAGTCTTGTAGAAAACAAGCCGTTCACGTCCCATAAGATCCCAAGAGCTCTTTATTTATTTTTGTTAAATTACCTTCCCAGTCTGGACGATTGGTACAAACATTACAAGAAGCAATGTCGCAGTCCAGTGAACGAGGAAGGATCGTGGAATACTGCTGATAAAGGTGCTGAGGTGATAAAGGAGGAGGAAATTGGAATGGTTATTTGGAGAATGACGACAGGAAAAGCACCGGGTCGAGACAACATATTGGCAGAATACATCAAGGCGGGAGGCCCAGAGTTAGCGAGGGACCTACAAGTCATTTTTGGGATGAGAAGAGGAACCCAAGGGAATAGGAATACAACATTATCATTCCGATACGCACGAAAGGGTCCCAGGCAGAATGCTCGAATTATCGCCCTATATGGTCTTACCAATAATCTATAAACTTTATACGGCTATTCTGGAGGGAAAGGTAAGACCCCTAGTAAAGCAACTAATCGTAGTAAGGAGTTTTCAATATTTTTGCTCCATTATCAACGATGACTTGAAAGAAGAAGAGGTAAAAAAAGCGAATAGTGGTTGGAAATAGAGCCCATTTTTCCATATCAAAGCTGATCAGGAGCAAGCTTGTGAGCTGTTCCACCAATTTTATGCTATAGAAGACCAGTAGTTACATACGGTGGAGAATTTGGAACCTCAACAACAAAAACATGTACCTATTGGATAGGTCTGAACGATTAGTCCTTAGGAGAATCCCGGGAGCCGTTTTTGAGGATGGTAAATGGCGGCGAAGGAAAAATAGCGAATTGTTCCAGCACTGCCAGCATAATAGTATCTCCTCTCACATCAAGATGCAGTGATTAAAATGAATAGAACATGTGTTGAGGATAAGCAGTGACAGAGTGGCAAGTAGGGAGTACAAGAACGTGCCGGACGACCAGCGCCAGCGTGGAACCTTAATGTTCCATATAAAGGATAATTAATTGAATTTAAAGATCTATCAATGTCGGCTGATATGTACTGGTTATGGTTTCAGTTTTTTTCATATTTGTTTCTCATAAGTCCGTTTGTCTGCTGAGTAGAAAGATCTTCATCAAAAGCATTGGCTCAGCTAATTCTCTAACTTAAAAAACCGAGTTCTAGTCAACGTAGGCTTATCTTTGTAACCATCTCATCCTTTATAACTATTTTATAATAACTATTTTACTTGTGTGTTTTTTTTATTTGGTTTTGATAAAGATATATATTGTTCTTGGAACGTAAAATTAACGAATACTATTATGTTGTGTTTCAGGTGCAACCACGAGTACTTGGACGTCTACTCAGAGGTTCAGCAGCCCGAGGCCTCGGAGCTGATCAACTCTCCGTTCGGAGGTAGCTCTTCCATTTACACCGGCCAGAGGAACCATTACGTAGTTTAGGCCGTAGGCAGTAGAGACAGTAGGCCGAGTAGCCTAGCTTAGAAAACATATCACATGAATTCGAGAAAAATAAAATACGATATGATTTAAAAATAAATAATATGGATTATTACTTATTTCACTATTCAGTAATCAATATTTTTTTTTCTAAGAATAACTTCAATATATTCATTAACAGAAGTAATACGCCAAGTAGCTAGAGTAGTAAGAAAAATATTTTTATTGCAGATCGAGAAATATAATATAAATAATATAATTGCCAAAACAGATGGCCATTGAGCCGAGACACACCAAGTTGTAGTCAATACAAAATAACTACCCACTTTTATTTAGAAATAGTTTCTGTCCTATTCCATCTAACACTTTCATTTAGCTAGTTCGGCAAGAACTCTTACAGTCAAGTTTTAAAGAGAACTTTATCTTAAGATTTTTGGTAGAATAATTATTCGAAGAATATATTGTCTAATAATTTTATATAATATTTTTGTATACTAAAGTACTTCACTAGAGAGAGCGGCGTGGCCTAGTGGATAGAGCACTAGTGTACTGTTCTCCGGGTTCTGGGTTCGAATCCCGGCTGAGACAAAATATTATTTATTCTGTAATTTCAGTCGGGGGGCGACCCTGAGATATAGAGATCCTCCTGGGGCACACCCAGGTTCTATAATTTGGGTACCCAAAATGGGAGAAAAATTGTTTACAGAATTTTATAATACGAGCTCATATTATCAGGACTTTATAAAACCCAATTTGACTGTTAATCCTAATATACGTTATTTTATTAACTCCAAGCTTTCAGTATTGAGGTAGACTGCACTGATTAGAATCGATTCTAACAGATTTTTTAAATATAATATTGATTTAATAAAATGGAGGAACACTGATTATTGCACTCCCGTAGAGCCTCAAAGGGTCTTAATTCGATCGCGGTAAATTTGACAATTAGAACAGTTCAACTAAAGAAACATGCAATCAATAATCAAATTTGAATGTTGTTTCTTTATTATTTTGTAATGTAAAAAAGATATTCTGACTTAAATGTGAAAACGCATAAGATTAAAAAGGTTGCCTTAAATGGTTATGGTAGAAATATATAATTTTTAATACTAACTCATATTAACATAACTTTTATGTAAATGTTTTCTATATAGTTTCTTATCAAACTTTAATTAGAAAGGTTCATTTAAAACCCGATTAATTCATTAAGTAATTTATAGTTTTTTGATTTTTCGTTACCTTAAAGAAATGGTGAGTATTCTATACTGACATATTAAGCAGACTTATAATAATTAATTAATTGTTATTTGAGTGTTAATGGCAATAAATATTTATTAAATGAGCTAGCACTGATATAGTGGCAGATTCCTCCTCACCCTCTCCGAAGACCACCGATTAGACACAAAATAAGTTCCGAAGGGAAGCGACAAAGCCGATATAATGGAGCTAGTACCTTCGGTTAAGTAGTCCCCAAGATCTATGCACGGGCACAATGCAAGGCTCCATCCGATTGGCTGACGTCTCCCCCAATCACTTCTTGTCTTAGTACTTGAGGCGACCTAGATACAATCCTCTTGTAGGGCCACCCTCCCTGCATTGTACAAGTGCTGCCACCCCATCGATATCGCCTAGCTCCACAAAATATGACAACTTTTATATTGTAAGTTATTATTATTGAATATTATAAGTTTAGAAGGACGTCGATTGTATTACATTTGTAGTATTAAAAAAATAACAATAATATAGAATCCTCAAGTTAAATTGGGTTATCAATTTTAATTCATGAAAAGCAAATAATTATAAATATTAACTTCTTGATCAAACTCATCAACAGTTACCTACAGATCTAAAGAGATGATCCCACATACAGTATATTATTAGGTTGCCAGAAAATAATGCTGAATTTAAAGCTTTTCTTTGAACACCCTTCTATAAAATAAACTGTTTACATTTTCTAGATTAACTGTCCGAGAACTAGCAGATACACTAGACGTAAGCAAAGAGACCATCGATGAACACCTCAAGGCGATTGGAAACGTGAAAAACACCTTGGTTTTCTGACTCATAAAAGACCACCAAAAATCCGGTTATGAATTTTTTCCCGAAATAACAGTGATCCATTTCTGCATCACTCATTAGCATATTTTTTGGCAACCTAGAACACTTTTTACTATATTAAATTTTATTGATCAAAAGTCTTAGAAGATGGATTTTCTGAATTTATAAATTCTTAGAATTCCACATTCTATTAAGAAATATGGAAAACCTAAAACACTTTGGCAGAAATTGATTGAAAGAAATGGAGACTATTTTCATAAATAACAACAGCTATAAATAATTATTTGTTTTGTTTTTTACGCTTATATCCTGAATTACTTTCCGGCCAACACAATAATTAACACCACGTCCAATCCAACACGTCACTTGATCAACTATTTAAAGAAACAGTTAACAAAGAATCAGTACTCCTAGTATATTTATTTATTTTCCTGTTAAGGTAATTTGGTTGCATTGTAAATTTTTGCTTAACTGGTTTTATTCGACATACAACTATAGGTAGCTGCACTGACGATGGGATATAGACGTTTCAGTATAAGCTTTTCCAAGATATTCCCCATGATTGGTGAAATCTCAGTGAGATATAAGATCTTTCACTCTGTTTACTTTCCCGCCACCTTTCCTGTATGTCCAATGTCCTAATCACCAGTTATGTTAACGCCCAGTCCTTACCCGTCCATTTTGACGAATTCAGTCAATTCAGTGGGTGCAACAAATAAAAGGTTTCATTGGAAATTTAAGCAATTTAAATTTAATCTGATATTAAAACTATATCAAAAATCTGGTGGGCGCAACACACGACATTCACTTACCAGCCTTGTTAAAATCAATTTAAGAATATTTAAATACGTTGATATAAATCAGTTTAAAAATATTCATTGATTTTCGATAGAAACATGTGTTTTATTAAATAATCTATTATGTTATTATCCAATACAATCAGTTAATTTTAACGTTTTTCATCACTCTCTACTTACTTTTAAAAGCGTGTGTATGAGATAATATTTTTTTCTAAAATCTCAAGCTTTCCAACGGTAATATACATGTATATTACTGTTCTTATGTTCAAAAACAAAAAAATGCATAAAAAATATATTTTTTCAGTTTTCTCCTTTAGTTGGGTATCGAATTCATTCAATATATTTATTTCAATACCTATTTTTTATCAGTGGTAACAAGATAATATAGTTATTTTTATAAAATCAACAAAATTAAAGGTACTTTAGGGGAAGAAAATTTAAAATATCGGCCTTTAAGCGCTGTCAAACCATTTTTATCCAAATGAAACCTAAATGATATTAAAGCCCATTAAATTTTACATCGATATAGCGAGTTTAATCAAAATTGTCGGAACCGTTTTCGAGAAAATCGAAAAAAGGTGCAAAATGCATGGTATAAAGTGCCTCTTCTGGTTAGCTGATTTTGATGAAAAAGATTTTGTAACGTCTCGGGCGTATAGTTTGTCTTAATTATTAAATATCAGTTTCGTAGGACTTATCGTTTCGCCCGGGAGTTACCACACACACCACACCACACACACACTCCACACAACACACACAACACACAGACTTTTTGCGGGACTTGGTTATTTGGACTCAGAGGACCCTAAAATGTGTATTTCCGTTGAAAACTGGAATTCGAAAATTTTCACGATCGCAATACTTTCCCTTACTATATATAGTAAGTGAAAGTAAAAATATGTATATAATACAATTGATTTATAGCAAACAACATCGAATAAACTATAGAACTCTGTAAGAATTAAGTTTTATTATTTAAAAAAAGTTTTAAACAATAATTCAATCTTTCTAGACCCGATTGAACGATAAAGTCGATAGGAAAAGAATTGCACCCCATCAACTCTAGCGTGAGATATGATTATCGATCCATAGAAATCGTAGAGGAACGATGGATGTTAAGGCGAGCGTTAATCATAAAAGAGGGAAGGTGTAAGTAGTTATAAAAATAAGTCAATTATTAAAACCTGTCTATTACTCCAACAAAATTTTTAAAAATTAAAAACAAAAAAATTGGTTTTTGGTTATCATTTATCTTTTGTAGAATTGTGCAATTTGAATGATGTGACATTCATGTTCGAGAAAGCTCTGTTTGACCAATTCAGAGTTTATCGCTATTTTAGTTCATCGAAAAACAATTTAAATTAGAAAGATTTTTTTTTCTAACGTCAATTCATTATTATGTTTCATCATCAACGGAAATGGGAACCATAAATTGGTCAATAAATCAAAATTGGTTCAGTGTATTTTTTTTTAAAGTGGAGTATAGATCAGATAAAAAATTTATTTCCCCCATTAAACGTGATTGCAATGTATGTTTTCAAAGCTATAGAAATAGTAAAGGTTCCAATCCTATCCGGTTTATTACTATTTTATATTCCAAATGAATTATTTAAAATAAATTTTATAGGTTTGATTTAGTTTCCATGGAAACCCTATTTTATGTTGAAACATCTGTTTTCATGAAATTAATAGCAATGCTAGTTTGTAGATTTCTAACTAACAACTTATCATTTATTTTGGCAACTTAGTTTGTAAATGTTTTTCTAAAATCTTGCGTATTGGATGAAATAATATAACTTGTACAAGACGGTGGGAATATTGAACTATCATAACCTCCCTCTGTTACCAATAACATATGTCATATGTTTATTGATTTACAAACTTTATATTACCTTGTACCATTTCATTTATTGCGTATTAACTTTTCTAAATCTTGGTCTTCCCAACGGTAATTATAGACGTATATTACTTATCATATTCATATTCTTTGATGACTTGGTTATAGACAATTTATTTTTCCTTTCTTAAGAAAAGCTCAATTGCAATGTATTTTACAAACCTTCAGAAATTAATTCCCTGAATAATAGTAAAAACTGTATCAAAATCCGTTCACTGGTTTAGAAGGAGTTAGCGGGAACCAAGAATCGCGATATCGCTTTATATATACTGAGATATTCTATTATAAAATAATTTATAATGACAAAATTAATTTCTGGAATAATTGTTAACAAACTTGAACTGGCCGTTGATGGTGTTTGCTTCGGACTATCAATGTGCTAAGCCACACTTGTGAGGAATAAGAAAAGAGATTATTTCCAAACACGAGGACAATGCGGATGAGGAGAAAATGGGCAAGTAAAAAGGCCTATAATGGAGGGAATCCATCACTGCCACCTCCGAATATCCTCCAACTCTCTTTTCACTGAGCATCATTTTATTACGATTAACGTTGACGAGAATGCGGTATGCCTTCACCTACTATAGTCAAGGTTTATTTAATCATTTATTTTTTCAATATAAAGTAGTGTTAAAATTTCTTTCGCTTATTTAACAGACAGGAAGAGAAAGCAATGCGATAGAAATACATTAAATAAATCGAATTCTTGTCTTAGAATCTCGTAAAATTTCTTTGTATATGTTGATTTTCAAAACAAGTAATAAGGAGTAGGAATAAAAACGTATTAATAAGATCCTAAACGCGCTTCAAAAAGTCACCAATAAAACCACCCATGAAGCTCTTAATATAACATAAGTTGCAAGCTTTGCCCGAAATTGATATACCTTCTTTCCAAACAAGCCATTTTAAACCCACTTTTTCGTAACTCTCATCTTCATCTATTCCTCATAATCCTCCAAAACAGCTGTAATTAATTATACAGTTGTAAACATCTTCTTGTTCCTCTCCTTCCTCAGTATACCTTTCAGTGTGGAGGAGCTTAGCTATTAAAGCATGGCTTGTGCGGGATGTCTTATTTTTTCTCCTATATTCCGGACCCATTCATAATAAGTATTCCTGGGTTTTCCTCGTGGCCTCGTGCCTAAAGGTCCTTTCCTCATCATATTTCGTGGGTTCCGGTCCTAGTTCATTCTGCATACACGCCCGAACCACCACAGCTGGCATTTGTGTCTTTTGATGAAGAGAATCCTAAATCTTCTCTTATCTTTTCATTTCTAACACAATGTCTTCTCGCTTTCCCTGTTATTGTGAGTCAGTATTTCATTCACAGAGGAGATTCGGCTGTTTGTGTAACTTAAATAGCTCAAAAGGTAGTGCAAGTTCTGAAAGGAATGAATTGTTGCATTATTTGTTTTTGCAATTGTTACGTTTTATACTTGTCTGTTGTACGCTAAAGGTGATTAGAAACAAAATATCCGCTGATATTTTTTTCATTTGTAGATATCAATAAAAAAAAATTTTTTATGTTAACAAGAGTAAAACAATATATATTTTAAAAAAACTTTAAAATATATGGTCTTATGCACTTATATTTAATTCTAAAGGGTTAAAAAAAAACTCGTATCATTAAAAACAAATTAGAATAAGTATTATGCTCATAATATTGTAAAGACTAGGTAGAGTAGGGTGGGGCTAGTTGAGCAATCGAAATATCACGAAAACTATTCATTGCACACAAAGCCATCAAATAGCGAAAAGAATGAGTCGCGGGAGAGCAACTAATGGTGCGATTCCTCCCCTCCTCCCTTCTCCCCTGTGGCAATCCGTATGTTGAATGAAATACAGGCACACATTGTTTATTTTCTAACCAAAAAGTAAAATAACTGTAACCCAGAATATTTAGTCTGTAATAGTCAAATGTTATCCGTTTTCATTAAGGCAAACGTTAAACATCCATAAAGTTAAAGTACTTTTTACATGTATAAAGGTTTTATGTATAATTCTAACGTTTTTCAAAACCTTGCTTTTGCTTTAAAATTTCAGGTTGGGATTAATTGATCTATAGTCCCTTAATAGTAATTGATTTTATATTATAAATTATACTAGTAATTACATTCAACACTCAAGTCAGATTTTGTTCCCGCGTTTAGAGGTGTTGGGTAGGGATGCCAGAAATGGGGGAAGCAGGCGGGCGCATGCCTCGAACTCACCAGTTACCGTCGTGACGATGTCTGAGCAGGATGTATCCTCCTCGATTGCGCAACGTATTATCATCAAATTTCTTGATGCTGAAGGTGTAAAACCGGCTGAAATCTTGAGAAAGTTGACTGTACAGTTCGGGGAAGAGACACTTTCTCGTGCCAGAGTGTTTGCATGGCATAAACAGTTTGTGGAGGGTCGTGATCGTGTTCAGAATGAAAGCCATGACCCAGACCCCGCTCCAGCATCACAGCAGACAACATCAGCCGTGTTCGACAGGTTATTGAAGGTGACAGACGTCTAACCACCAGTGCCATTGCAAGTGAGGTTGGGATAAGCTATGGAAGCAATTTTTCCATACTCACAGAGGAGCTAGGGTTTCGTAAGATGTGTGCCAGATGGGTTCCTCGACTTCTCACAGCTGAGCAGAAGCTGAACCGTTTGCAGGTCTGTGAAAATCTTCTTGCAAGATTTCAGGCTGAGGGAGCCTCATTTCTCACTCAAATTATCACCTGTGATTGAAACTTGGGTGCACCATTACACCCTGAATCAAAACAAGCGAGTATGGAGTGGAGACTGAAAGGGGAACCTGAACCAGTGAAAGCCAAGTCGTGGCTGTCAGCTGGAAAGGTTTTGGCTTCCGTGTTTTTTACCAGCATGGCTTGCTGCATCTTGATTTTTTGCATGAACGCAGGACTATCAATGCCGCATACTACTGCGACATTTTGAATGAAATCAGACTTGCATATCGCCGCAAAAGAAGGGATCTACCGATGAGAGAAGTGATTCTTCTTCAGGACAATGCTCGCCCGCATACTGCGGCCCTAACGAGAGAAAAATTGGAGCAACTGGGCTGGGAGACGCTGGAACACCCTCCCTACAGTCCAGACTTATCACCATGTGACTTACACCTGTTTGGCCCACTCAAGAAAGCTTTGGGAGGTCAGAGACTCGTCAATGTCGATGAGGTTGAAGCCTACGTGCTCAATTGGCTGAAGACACAACCTACTTCATTCTATGAGCACGGGATTGGAAAATTACCTATACGCTGGGAAAAATGTATTTCCAAACCAGGAGACTATGTAGAAAAATGAGGTGTACTTTTCTTTGTGTTCAAAGTAAAAATAAAAAAATAAGTCTCGTTCATATTTGATTCACCACGTAGAAGGAATTAGAACGGGTGGCGGTCAGTGAATGGAACTACTTCATTGTTTTATTCACTGACCGCCACCCGGACTAATTCCTTCTAGTATTTTCAGTTTATTATTCAGAGAAAATAACTTATAGTTTTGATGATTTTTCACTGCAAGAATATCAATAATAAGTTTATTGTCAAACAGAAATTTTATTTCATAAGTAGTTAACATTGAACCCATGGTTTGGCTAGACTTTGCAAGTGCTCAATATGACTTATACTCTAGCTCAACTTACTCCACCTATGGGGTACGTTATGCATACTTGACTTTCTGCATTAAAACAGATGTAGCTCTTAAATTCGACTTGTTACAAATAAATTACTATAGAAGCTTTTGCACATGGATAAATTATTAACCGTTACTTTGCATAACAAGCCTAAACTTATCGTTGAGGTGCTATAAAAGCTGAGGTGAAAAAATGTCTCAACCAGCCCCGCCCAACCCTACGTATGGGTAGCTGCTGCATAATGTCTCATTAATAACTAATGATAGCACTCAAATTGCAAAGCTGTAATCAGGATGAGGCGACATGCAATGATCTTAATAAAAACTTATTTTGTTTTTTTCTAGGAAGGATTACGGAGACACATTGGTAACTGTTTTAGAAATGCCTATGTCATTGTAGATATAGATAATTTGAAAATACTGTATAAATAAGTTGAACTTTAAGCCACGTTTTATGATGAGTTCCTATTATATTTATAAACTGTATGTGGTTAAATGTAAGAGAATGGAGACAAAAGTGACACATACTTAACAGCGATGCTCTCGGTTGCAGGTCGGTTCTGCGGCCCAATCCCTCCCCGAAGGAGAATATCCCTCTACCGGGCCCTCGCCCTTAGCTTTTATACCGACAAGAACTACACCACGCCAGAGCTCTTCAAGGGGAGGTACGCCTTCATCAACGACTGTAAGTAACACATCTTTAATTACTTAGTGAATAAGACCGCATGATAAATAGATAAGCAATATAACAAATATGACATTCTGACCAACATTTGAGGTCTTCAGGATACTAAGTTTTATTTAAGAGAAGTTTAAAAGACCAACTAATACAAATTTTGTCCCTTTATCGACATGACAATCTTTTGGCCAGAGGTCTATAACTTCATTGGGTGACGTTTTTTCACCCTCAGTTTGACAAACTGAATGCATTCTGTCTATTGTTGCTTGGATCGTAAATTTTACAACAGATTCCAAGTCAGAAATTTAATGCAAATTATAATTTTTTATATAAAATTTGTAGCTAGGACTTTCTGTTTAGGAGCTATATTGTTTTGAATGAAAAAAGTTACCATTACCAATGTCTAAATGTACGTAAATGTTTAGTTCACAAATTCACTTTTCTGCAGTTTCTTATTTCGAGGGTACCTCAAAAGGGATACCTCTACTCACTAGTCATGGCGTGAAATGATTTTATACCCCTCGCTTTAATAACAATAATACCAGCACGTGAAAGGATAATTAGAGTGTTTCCCTTGTCATCGGCAGCTAGGCAATGTGTGAATATGTTAGTGCACATAGGCATGGAGTCAGTATTCACAGGAGTCTTACTCTTGATTGCTCTAAGGCTTAATTTACATCACGATTTCCTAATCATTACCTCTTAGGCGATGATACACGTATGTGTATTCCCTCCTTTTGATGATCCAATATATTTCTAGTTAAGGTTTGATTTATGAATACAAAAATTGAACTGTCTACATGCAGGCCCTCATCTACGTGTACAACGGGACAGAATGAGCATTTATTCTGTTGTATTATTATAAATTTATATTAGATCGGGCCATTCAATAATAACACTATTCGTTGTTCTTAAAAATAAGTGAAAGAGGAACTGATTAGCCTATAGCAAACTTATATGTATTAAAGTTTCCTTGCCTAAAACGTACATAAATAAATAAAAATAAATATTCTCGAGCAAAGCCTTGGGATACAGCTATTTCTTTATAAAAGAAACTTATTTAAATAAATATGATCACTTACGCTTGAACTTAAGAAAAGAGATACCTAATAAATAAACAATAGGAGTAGGCTGAATTTACTTTAAGGGAGCAAGTGGGTTAAAATCGTTGGGAGAAGACCAAGGAGGTCGAAAATATGAGGGGTTTTTTCACAGTCTATTACGCTTATTAATTTGAAAATCAAGTACTTGCTTGGAAGTAAAAACGATTTCTAACTACACTTATTATCCTAATACCTTATTGTATTTTCTTCTTTTATTTTTAAAAATTTCTATTTGTCCCACAACATTTAGTGTTTCGGCGGCCACCCCGTCCTAAGTCCCTTCTATCTACGCTCATGCCATTAAATCCTTCGAAGAATTGATAATAATTTCCATTTCGCCATAAATAAAATTATACTTATAGCCCTCAAGCTCTTTCCATAGCAAATTCAGTTCGAAATACTTTCTATTTTTAACTCTCGGCCCAAATTGTTCGTAACTTTTGTCACTATTATTGCCGATAACCCTTCGGCATGCAAGAAAAGAAGGTGGCCACAGAATCTACTTGTAATATAGAGTGGAATAACTCATCTTTTATTAAGAGGATTTATAAAATATTCTAAATTGGAAAGTCTACATTTTTAAATGAGAAAAAAAATGTACCTTTTAAATAACCTTATCATATAAATTGCATCACTCAATTAAAAAAAAAATGTTATTCTAATAGTATTAAAACTACTAACCAAAGAACTAAGAAATAAAAAGGTTATATTTTTTTTTTAATTCTTTATATCATTAAGTTTTATGATATAAATAAGTAGACACAAAACAAATATATTCGATAGGATCAAATTCATTACCATAAAAAAAAAAATCTGGTGCGGGCTACACACGACTTTCAATTACCTCCGTTGTTTAAATCTATTAAAGAATTTTCAAATACAGTAGAGATAAGAATGAGTGAAACTAATAAAGATTAATTTAATTTCTATAGAAACATGTATTTTATTAAAAAATCTACTATATTATTATCTAAAACAATAAGTTAGTTTTAACCGCTTTTCATCAATCTCAATTCAGTTTTACAAGCTTGTGTATATGGTAATATTTTTTCTAAAATCTTTAGCTTTCCAACGGTATATTATACATGTAAATTACTGTTCTTATTTTCAAAAACACAAAAATTGCATTAACAAATATTTTTGCTATTTCTCCTTTTAGTAGGTTATCAAATTCGTTCAGCTTGTATATTCAGCCATTTTTAGCAAAACTAATCAGATGATATGGTTATTTTTATAGAATCTAAAAAATTAAAGGTAATTTAGAGAAAGAAAATTTAAAATATCGGCATTTAAGGCTTGTCAGACTTCTTCAATCAGAACAAAAACTATATGTTACTAAAGCCCATTAAATTTTACATCGACATAGCGAGTTTAATCAAAATTGTTAGAGCCGTTTTTTAGAAAATCATAAAAAGGTGCTAAATGCATGGAATAAAGTAGCACTTCCGGTCAACCGATTTTAGTTAAAACGTTACTGAAACATCTCGGGCATACAGTTCTTTTAAGTATGAAATTTCAGTTTTGTACGCCTTTTAGTTTTTGCGCCAGACTTACCACATACAGACGCACACACACGCCTTTTTTTGGGACATGGTTATTTGGACTTAGGGGACCCTAAAACGTGTATTTCCGTAGAAAACTGAAATTCGAAAATTTTCACGATCACAATACTTAGCCTTACTATATCTTTCATATATAAGTAAGTGAAATTAATAAAGCTTAGGTGATGCAATTTCTATGACTACGACGGTATATGGAAGAAAATGAAAAAAATTGACTAAAAACTAACTGTCGAGGGCCACACTACATAGGGTGTCGAAAATTTTAAGATTTTTGCTGTTATCCATAGTTTTCATTGAAGAGCAAAAATCTCAAAATTGGATTTTCCACCCTAACCGTTGACAATCAGACTATAGGTCATATTTTTTTGTTACTGTTGAGATCCAGTATCGGCTCTCACAATATTTTTTTTTTTTTTTTTTATGTATTTCTTTATTTCCAGATCGGCTACGTGAGCCATACATGGGTTTATGTAAAAAAATAGTTATTACAATTACTAGCTATAGACAAAGGAGGGGTATAGTCTCATGCAAAGACACCCCTAACTATTTCATGTTTATAATTATACGGAACAGTTAAATAAAAAGGTTATATAAATCAAAACAAACACTTGAAATAATATTGAAACACAAGAATGAAATGAAACTAAAAGTAAACAAGTTCATGTGAGATAATAAATTAATACATGTATAAGGTGATTAAAAAAAAAAAAAAAAGAAGAAGATAAAGTAAATGAAGCTTAAAAAGAATCAATGAATAAGTAATTAACTTTTAAATAAATAAAAATAAAAATACATAAAAATAATAATAATAATAAATAAATGGAACATAATAGATAGTATAAATGCTAATTTAGTAATTTATAGATAATAAATAGTAATTTAGGAAAGATAATTTAGTAATAATTAGTTAGAAAATTAAAGATTATGGACAAAAAAAAAGATTAATAGGAAGATCACAGAAGAACGTCTTGCAGAAGTCTGGGTTTGAGCCGGCGAGTTGTCGTTTGAACCCCGATGTTGTAGGCTACAGCACCTCTTACTGCTGGGAGCTGTGAGTGGTATTTAGTGAAGCGATCTTTGATGAAGTTATCGATAGGTTCAATTTGAAGTTCACGGTGCAGTTGACTGTTTCTAATGAACCAAGGAGCATCAACTGATATACGAAGAATTTTGTTTTGAAAAGTTTGGAGCTTTTTTCTTTTAGTTGAGGAAGCTGCGCCCCACACTTCACAACCATACATAAGTAGTGGCCGAAGTACAGTTTTATAGATAAGTAATGTTGTAGCAGGTTTCAGATTAGATTTTCTATTTACGATAGGGTATATCATTGCCAATCTTGCATAGGCTTGGGTTAATTTGATATTAATGTGGTGGTTCCAAGTTAGGCGGCGATCGAGGTGAACCCCTAGGTATTTCACTGCTTTGTCAGCAGGGATCCATGGCAGCTTGTTACCGTTGAGGATAAGTTCAGGTGGATCTGATGGTCTTTTCAGGGTAAATATTTTCGAGTTGCATTTTTGAATATTTAGAATGATTTTCCAGTTGGTCAGGTATGTTTCTAATTCGTTGAGGTGGTTTTGGAGGGTATTTCGGGCAATGGTTATGTCTTCATGCTGGGAGAATATTGCCGTGTCATCAGCAAACATGGCTATGGAAGTATGAGTTGATTGAATGATATCATGGACGTAAAAATTGAAGAGGATGGGAGAAAGTACAGAACCTTGTGGAGTACCGGCTAGGATGGTTCTGGTTGTAGAGTTCGTATTATTTATTCTCACAGTAAATGATCTTCTTCCTAAAAATGAGTAGAGGATGTCGTACAAGTATTTTGGAGTACCGATTTTCTTGATTTTGTATAAAAGACCATTGTGCCAGACTTTGTCGAATGCCTGCTGAAAATCCAGAAACGTTACCAGGGTGTGCTTTTTCATTTCAAATCCATTGACGATAAATTCGGTTAGTCTAGATAGTTGATGAGAAGTGGAGTGACCGAGCTGAAAGCCGAATTGAAACTCCGGAATTATATTGTTTGCCTGCAAGAAGGATGATAAGCGGTTTTTTATTACTGACTCAAATAATTTTCCTAATATGGGTAATAGACTTATGGGTCTGTAGCTGCTGATTTGATTAATTTTCTTGCCTGGCTTGTGTATAACAATTATTTCGGCTTTTTTCCAGGTATCTGGGAAATATCCGATTCGTAAGCAACTATTAAATATCGTCGTGATTAAGACGATAGCTTTTCTGGGTAGGTTTTTAATAGTAACAGCTGGAATAAGATCATGCCCTGGACTTTTCTTTGTTTTAAGCCTATCAATAAGTCCTTTTAATTCTTTTGGGGTCGTGAATTGCAGTGGCAATTCAGCTGTTTGTAGAGGTAATTGTAAAAATTCCTTGATATCCTCACAAAGTGAAACGCTATTTGTTGGACATTTTTCGCAATTCGTGATAGAGAATGTCTTTTGAAAATAGTCAGCAAAGGCTTCGGATTTGGCTTGATCAGTGGAGATGAATGTACCGTCCTCTATTAAGCTGGGAATGATATCTTGCTTTTTTAAAAGACGCTTTGTAGCCTTCCAAAGTGATTGGTCTCTTGGGTCTAAGTTAGCGACATACCCTTTATATTGGGAAAACGTGAGCTCGTCCAATTCTAGTTTAATGACTCGCCGAAGATGATTCCACTTTCTTTTGTCTAATGGATTCCTAGTACGCATCCAACGCCTTCTTGTCATATTTTTCTCCTTAATTTTTGCCAGAATTGAATTTGGTATCCTATTGGTGAATGACTTTCTTTTGAAGCGAAATGTCTGAATAGTTGATTCACTAATACAATTGGATATTATTTTAGTAAGCTGCTCCACGGATTTATCGATTTCTTGAGGGTTTGAAAAGTTGTTTTTTAGAATAATATTATGATGTATTAAATTTTTATATCTGTCCCAGTCAATTATTCCTTTAATTAGAGGATTTCTGGAAGACATTTCTTGAATTTTAATAGAAAAATAAATTAATACGGGACGTGGTCTGAGTTTAAAGCGGGTATCGTTTGAGATGCTATTGGCAACGTTATTTTTTTGGATAAAACTATATCTAAAATATCCGGTGTACTTCCACTTCTAAAAAAAGTAGGTTCCGTTGGAGCTATAATTTGTATGTTGTATCTGGAAGTAATGTCGAGCAACTTACTGCCACTTGAATTTGTTTTACGACACCCCCAATATATATGTTTACAGTTTATGTCACCCAACACTAGAACATTTTCATTCTCAGGCAGCAAATTAAGAATTTCTTCTTCACAGAGCTTCTTATTAGGTGGTTTATATGCTGCTGTGATAATCGTACTGGGAGATGAGTTTAAACGGATTGAAACGGCTTCTATATCAGATATTCCTATAAGGTTGTTCTCAGAAAAGCTTATATTATTCTTTACTATAATAGCCACCCCTCCTGAAGCAGTTGAGCTATTTCTATCGTTTCTTAAAGTTTTGTAGCCAGGTATATGGAATTTATTATGAGAAGAAAGATGAGTTTCAGTTATACAGGCTATATCAATAGAGTGTGTTTCAAGAAAAATTTTAAATTCACTCTTTTGCGAAAAAATGCCATAAGCATTCCAATTTAAAAGTTTTAATTTCCTTAATTCACATGTCATAAGAAATAATTAAAAACGTTATTTGAAAGAAATAGTATGGAATACGAAAATAAACATAAATATGATAACAAGGTGGGAAGGTATTATTAACAGGTGATAGACTATTGTTTACATTAAGGCCCATTTGTAAAGAAGGAGGTAACAATGGAACTTAACTGTGACATTATTTCTGATAAATAAGGCTTTACAGCTTCTATTATGAGTTTTGTAATAGTTGTTAAAATGTTTTCACTATTATGTACGGTATTCGGCTGTGGTTGTGGCTCTGGGTTGTTGGGTTGATCTGGTGATAAAGCTGAGGAATATGAGAAATTAGATGTAGCCCTTCTAGCTGGCTTGGCTGCAGTATTTCTATTATTATTATTGGTGTTATCAACTTGTTCGACAGGCGGATTTATTCTATTTTTAATAGATTGATAATAAGAACAACCTTTGTAGTTAGCTGCATGTGCTTCTTTACAATTTACACAATACGGCTTATCGGTAAATTTTAATGGACATTTTGAAAAATGGTGTTTTTCTTTACATTTCACACATCTGGGTTCGAGACGGCAATAATTCTTTGTATGTCCGTATCTTTGACAATTGGTACACATTGGTATATTATCGGTTTTGTATTTAGGCTCAACTGAGATGAGAGCAGAGAAAATATTGGTTAGTGTGAAAATATCTTTAGCCTTTTCATTGTTTTTTAAAGAGACTGAACACAGAGGGGTGGGCTTTTTTTCCTTATTTAAAATTCGGGAAACATGTAAAACTTCGAAATGTTTAGTTTTTAGTTCAGTCTTTAATTCTTCGTCTGTGATAGAATAGGGTACTTTTCTTATTACGACATTCAAAGTTTTATTTTTTTCAATGGAGAAAGTATGATATTCGATTTTTTCTTCATCATAATATTTGGTCATTCTTTTATAGTCCTCTTTTGTTGTGAGCATTAATTTTGTATTGTTACCGGATAAAGTTGTGGTAAATGGGCTTAAACAAAGTGCTTTTATGTCATTTAACAAAACTCGGTAATTGTTTGCATTATGCAGGTATATTGGGGGTATTTTAGGGTTAGTTTGACTTACTGTGCTGTTTCCGCCATCTTGATTACTGTTTTGGTTAGAAGTAGAGGGATTATTAGCTGATAACTCCTGTTCACTCAGTAATTGAAATTTATTACTCACTTTTATCGGAGCGATTTCTTGATAATACTTTCCCATTTTCTTAACTGGTGACTGGTTAGGTGGTGTTCCTTCGTAATTTCTTTTTTTAGAAGTTGATTCTTCTATAGCTCGATCATCGGAACTAGACGAACTTTGCTGTGAGCAAAGTGGCATAACCCCTACCTCATCTCCCTCTGTCATTAATTAATACGGCTATTAATTTAATACATCTAACATAAACACTACAAAAAACAAACAAAGAACAAAACGAACAACAAAAAAAAGACAACAAGGTAAAAAGTCAATGTTAATCGTACACTACACTTTTTTATAACCGCACTCTACGAAAGCTAGAGGCCATCTGGCTCTCACAATATGACTAGACATTTATGAAACAAATAAGAGGCATGTTCTTTAAGTAAGTACCGTTTTGGAATTAAAAAAAGACGTGCAAAGATATCGCAATAATTTTATTTTTACATGAAAGCCTGTGCCTTAATCTACTTTTCTACATAATTTCCATAAATTTTCTTCATTGTATACGTTTTTTACTGAGTGTTTAAGATGCCTCCGACAATCGTGAGTCCGCTGATTGTGAAGTGAAGGCTGTCATACGATTTCTTAGTGCTTAAGGCGTAAAACCGATCGATATTCATCGTGAGATCGTTGAAGTTTACGGACAAAACATTATGAGTGATGGAATGGTAAGGAAATGGGTGAGAGCATTTAAAGATGGCCGCACAAATGTGCATGATGAAGAACGGAGTGGGCGTCCGTGGAGTTTCTGCCTCGTAATGAGACAATCAATGCAGCGTCTTATTGTGAGACATTGAAAAATCTGCGTCGTGCAATACAGAACAAAAGACGTGGCAAGTTGAGTATGGGTATCGTTTTGCTGCATGACAATGCCCGTCCACATGTGGCTAATCAGGCCAAAGATCTCACATCAAATCATTTAAATGGGAAATCTGGCGCACAGCGACTACCATTTGTTCCTGCAATTGAAGAAACACCTGGGCGGTCGGCGTCTTCAAGACGATAACGAAGTCAAAACATTTGTGATGCAGTGGTTAACAAGTCAGGCGGCAGAATTTTTTGAGGAGGGTATTCAAAAACTGGTGCCGCGTTATGACAAGTGCCTGAAAATTATGTAGAAAAGTAGATTAAGGTACAGGCTTTCATGTAAAAATAAAATTATTGCGATATCTTTGCACGTCTTTTTTTAATTCCAAAACGATACTTACTTAAAAAACATGCCTCGTATATAAAAAAAAATCTTTTTGGTCTTTTTTTAATTCTTGCCATCTCACACCCTTGATTGTTCGTTGCTGAACTTATTACACATATCAGAAGAAAGGGTTATATTACCGTAGAGTCTGGTTTGGGAAATATATTGGTAGATTGGTAGAGTAAAACGAAAATCGATGATCTGTAGGAATTAGGCGAGTATGGTATCTAATGAAGGGAATTCATTAATCAAAATAAGACAAGCCTTCTGTATCGTTTCATTCATTATCCATCTTCCATTGTCGGCTCTTCGAGGCTTTTACCTCATCATCAGGGCTTTTATCTTGGCCTATATTTAGCAACCGTGAGCGTTTATTATAAAAGAAAATATATTTAGCAAGATCATAGTCCTCAATACCGAATTGAATTCGAAATTCCGGTTAAAAAAAAAAAAAAAAAAAAAAAATTAGACGTATATAAACTATACTCTTTGGTGTGAGCAACGGGCAGACTAAATCTTTTTCTTTACCGTTGGAAAACTGACAAAAATTTTGTTGCAGCTTTTTCACCAGAAGTCATTCAAACTTTATTTCAAGAAATATACATAAGGGCAAAATACCCATGACCCATCATTAGGAAAAATTCTAACAAACTATCTTACTTTTGCCTTCTAAATTGAAGTCAGTCACCTTTCCAGACTTTAAAAAGTTCAAATGAAATAAATCATTAAATTAAAAATAATTAAGGAGAAAAAAATCTGAGAGACAATTTCTGAACATTAAAAGAAAAACATAGAGTTGGTTAAAAAATTAATTGAATAACTGTTATAAAATATTTTATTTAAAAATTCATGCTGTAAGTTTACTTATATTAAAAATCATATGTAGGTTTTTGAGTATATCTATGTTTTTGTATAATTTTTCCAACAACCACACTATAATCTCAATTTAATTTTACCAAATATTAGTCATTTTTTACTACAAAACATTTTGCTAATTGTAAGATTGTAACATTTGTCTCATCCGAAATCATTTGCAAATATGTAAATAAAGTTTATTTTCTATTTCTATTAAAAATGAACTCAAAAAAATTATTCTTTCAAGGACTTTTTCATGCTAGGAGAAATGGATGCTGCCCAACTTAGTTTCTCAGAGGGGAATATCCTATGATGTTGAGAAATGTTTACTTCTTAAGACTACAAACTTCCTCACAGGGAAAACTAACAAACTTTCATTTTCTACTTCTAGACTGGACATATTTTATCTTTTTCAAAGTGATAGATTTATGGTATATGAAAAATTTTCTCAAAATAGTGATGAACAGGTCCATTCAAGCTTATCATAAAAAGTCAATTTAATAAACTTCTAATTAATCCTCTTCAAATTCCAAAGGTTATGTTTTAAAACATTTCACTTTTTACTTTCATCCACTTTATATGAAACTAGCGAACCCGCTATCAATGTGCTTCGCACGGGTGCAATTTGAAGCAGTTGTCATTTATGTTAAAAAAGCTCTTTCTGACCAATTTAGAGTTTATCACAATAGGAGTGTTAGTTTATCGGAACAATTGCAATTAGCAAGAAAATGTCTTTATTTCATAATGTCTATTCATTAATATATTTAATCATTGGCAGAAATAAACATAATTCAAAATTAGTTAAGTGTACATGTTGGTTATTTTTAAGTGAACAACAGATCACGAAAAATTAGATTTTCCCTTATGAAGAAATTTTTATTGCTATGTATGTATTGACAAACTACAGAAATAACAATGGTTCCTCTTGTATTCCATTTATTGCTATTTAATATTTTAAATGAAGTATTTAAATGATATTTTAAAAGGTAAATTACGTTTCCGTAGGAATCCCATTCTGTTTACATTAGAATATCGATTTTTTACGAAATAGTATTAAATATGAAATAATTAATAACAATAATTTATAACAACTTACCATTTATGTTTACAATTCGGTACGTAATATTGTTTCTAAAACCTTACTTACTAAATGGAAGAATATAATGAACGATCCTGTACATTTAACTATTTTTAACTATTCTCCTTCTTAACCGATAACATATGCCCATAAGTTTATGGGCTCACAGCAACTTCATATTAACTATTACTATTTATTTCATTGCATATTAACTTTTGCATATTAAAATCTTGCTCCAATGGTATATTATACGTCTATATTACTACTTATATTTCAGGAATAATTGTTTGATGACTTGGTAACATAAATTTATTTTTCCGTTTAAAGAAAAGCTCAATTCCGATGTATTTTTCTTATAAAGCGTCAGAAAAGAAAACCTTAAATGATGGTGTAAACCATATCAAAATCTGTCTTGTGGTTAAGGAGTTTGCGGAAACCAAAATCGCTTTATCATTTTATATATAGAGAGAAGAGAAGATATATAGTATGGAAAATTACTGGAACGTGAAAATTTGAGAATTCCAGTTTAAGCAACAACAAGGTTGGGCAACTTAAATAATAATAAGCACTCTCTTAAACCCTACATACATAAAAGAACAAAACATTTATTGTTGAGTTCATAATGTGTATTATACCTTTTTAATAGTTAATTATAATAAATCTAACTTTTTTTTTTTTTTTTTTATAAACTTCTTTATTCGAATCAAAACACAGACATATTACAGTGCAAGTAGAAGTCACTATCCCACTGAGGCGAGCCCGTGTGTGGGAAAGAGTTCACCTGCGGCAACTTGAAAAATATTATAAGCAAAAATGTAAATGCTTATAAGTTTACTCGATTTTTCTTTAATATCTTATTATTAGTATGTTACTATCTCAATTTGCTTTATTCATACAAATACTTTACTATAATTATAATTATTATTATTACTTTATCCCATTCTATTTTATTTATTTGCTTATTCTTTTCCATCTTCGTCCATATAATTATTTTACTTCTTTTTATTTACTTATTATATTATTATTATTATTATTATTTTATTTTTTTGTATATATTTCCTACTGTTATTACAAACTTCTACTATATTTTCAAATAGTGTCTGACCTAAATTATATTCTTGATTTTAAGGAAAACCGAAATGATTACAAATATAATTAACAAACCCTTGTATATTGTAAATATGTAAATAAAACTGTTCTATATCTATATCTGTTCATTATTCATTTTAAAAATTGATAACTCAATCCTAAAACATCCCTCAAATGATAGAAAAAATGATTAAAAGGCATTAAAAGAATAATTTATTCTAGATATAGGATTATAAACATTTTGTATTTGATTATTATTTGTTAGGGCTTGTAGTAGCTTAATTCTTCAATCGCAATAAAATAAAAGTGCATGTTTGTTAAAATCTAACTCTGAATAAAACTTTGATTCTATTTAACCATACAAAATAGTTCTTCAATGTAGATTAACACAAACTTCTAAAATTAATACAAAGGATTTTGGTTTTTGAGCAATAACCGAGATTTCATTGGATTGCAGCTGAGTACCAGATTGGGACCGCAGCACCGCACATCCCCTGCTCTTACACGATCCAGGCTTCTGTGCGGCGAACAGGTAACATCCTCTCTCCGACCTACCCGGGGACATATCCCAAAGACCTGGTCTGCTCTTACCTCTTCCTGGGCAGTCCTGGACAGAGGGTACGTCTTGAGTTCAGGGACTTCGATCTCTTCTTTGGCGGACCACAGTGAGTAATCTCTCAGTTCATAAATTTCAACAAAATTTCGGTGTCAGAGCTTGATTCTCTCTTTTTTAAAGAAAATAAATCAATCTTTAAATTTAAATCTTTCAATCTGCAATTAATTCTAGTGGATAGAGCCATTGGCAACTGTTCTTCAGAAATCTGGTGTGAACCTTGGCTAAAGCAGAATAATTATAGATTCTTTTCAGCAGTGGGAGCCTTCCCAGGGTAGGAAAATTCTCCTAAGGCACACCCAGCTTCAATAAAGTGTTACTCAAAAATTTTGGAAAAAAGCTGATGGCTGAGCATGATTAAAAAATAAAAAAAGTCCTGTGTTCTGAGAAGTAGTGATTTTTATTTTAATCAATCGAGTATTGAAACAGCATTATATATTGATAATAAATTCTCCTAAAACTAATGAAATGGATAAATTAATCCATTAACATTTCTGTAATGTTCCTAAAATTTTGAAAAAAAGCTGGTGGCTAAGCATGATTAAAAAATTAAAAAATCCTATCTTCGGAGAACTAGTGATTTTCAAATAAAAATTTTCATTTTCATTAATTGGGCATTAAAAAAGCAGTATACATATTGAGGATAAATTCTTCAAAAACTTATGAAATGAAAAAAATTATCCACTAACATTTATGAGATTCCCAATAGATTCAGCATAATTGATTATTCGCTAGACAAATAAAAACATAAAATTATCATAGATTTGGAAAATTATTTATTAGCAAAAGCAAAATGAATAAAAAATAAATTTTAAAAAACAGAAAACATAATTTTTAGAACTTAGCGATACCTATTCAAATATTTTGGAATATTCCTAATTTTTTTTAAAGAAAATCATATTTCTGTTTGTATGGTACACATAGCGCAAGCAGTCACCCATAGATTCAATTAAAAGTTAGCTCTTTCATATATTGACGCTTGCTACATTCCAAAGTCATTTATAAACTTCAATCAAACCGAGTTAACAGAACAATTGCAACAGGTAAACGAATGCCCGAGAACCTTTGTGATCACATACCAGGTCGTTCAATAGGATTCACAAATCGAGAATGAAGTTTTGTGTGGAATTTAAAAAATCACTGAACTTGTTCTACTTTCATGATTTTAAAAAAGCTTATATATTTTTTAAAACATTTGTGTAAATGTATTATTTTATAATAATAATAAAATTCTATGGTTGTAACTGTTTATTTGGAGCCAACAAGCTGCAAATGAGTTTTAGGTTGGGCCGGAGAGATTAATTTTTGAAAACAGCCTAGCCTGAACATATTTGAAATGAGGATGAGTCTGGACTTGAGTAGAAACATTTACGAATCTGTTCACTGGCTTTTGAGTGTGATCATTGGACAGATCTCTAACCAGATAATCATGATAATAATTATAACCATTTGAGTAGTGGGTTATAATGCTTTGGGTTAATACAAGCTAAAATTAGCTTATGAAAAGTGAAAAAATATTGTTCACTTAAATGCATCAAAGTGGAGAAGTCTAAACAGTATTAAAAACAAACAAGAGCATGGAAGATGAGATTCATTATTCAAAATTGGTTTCAAATGAGCTTTATTCCTCAGATTAAAGAGTATCCCAGCTCAAAAACATTTCCATCAAAGGCCAAGTTCCTCACTGATAATGTTGCATATCCTGCAGAATTTTTAAAATCAGGTAATTTTGAAACTTTGAGATCAAATTTTACGGCTCTCTATCAGCTGATGGATCATGGTCATACAATATTACAATTACCTAGTTTTGGAAAATAATGTGATTATGTGAATATTGTTTAACCTTACCATTCAATTTTATGGATAATCTGGGGTTGGCTACATAAGCATATCAACACAAGGAAACAGTAAATATTAAATAGAAAATATTACTAATTTTTATTAAAATTAAAAGTTGTTTGAATGAATAAATGTATTGTTAGGTTCCTTTAATTAAAATGATCCATTTTCATTCAACTCATTTAATTTCTTATTTTCTTCACCCTACGTTTCGGCTTTTTCCCAATTTCAAGGGATCTTTTAATATTCCATCATGCACTCATATAAATATATATTTTGTCACAATTTAAAAAAATAAAAATAAAACTATTATAGGCTGACCAGTCCTGTCCTGGTTGTTATCATCCACTTCAGTTTAAATTGTGACAAAATATAAATTTATAAGAGTGCATGATGGAATATTAAAAGATCCCTTGAAAATGGCAAAAAGCCGAAACGTAGGGAGAAGAAAATAAGAAATTAAATGAGTTGAATGAAAATGGATCATTTTAATTAAAGGAACCTAACAAGAAAATATTTATTTAAATGATTCCTTTATCATTGAATGATGATACAGTAATGAGTCTTTCAAAACTCTAGTAAAGATATTCATTTTATTCTATCAACACTGCAAGTCAATACTTTTTTGTTAGGGTGAAAATATAAAATATTAAATACAAAATCAATTTTACAATAATATTAATAAGACAATTTGATTCAATGTTTCAAAAAAGTACTCACATGCCTGATGAGCTGTTGCTGTTGTCAATAATTTCCACACAAACACAAAACAGACACTATTACGCTGTAACACAAAGAATGAAACATCATGAGGCTGATTAATAAAGTTTGTCTGAATACATAATAAATGATTTAAAACTATAACAATAATGTTTTGATGGGTTTTGCTTCATTTATTAATAAAGGCAATTTACAGTGAAAATGATTCACTTATTGGTATAGATTTGATTATAATGTGGGGAAGATTTTTTCAATAACAAAATTTTAATTAAAAAACAAAAAGTTGATTTTGCAAATTGACTTATAGACAGGAAAATGTCACATCAACCATAGGTCTATATCAAATTATCTGCTTTGAACGTGTCAGCTCACTTAAGTCATGGCCATCCTCTATTTTTTTCCCCAAATACCTTAAAAATAGCTTAGAAAAGTGAGATTCAATCCATTCTTGTGACATGACAAAAAAACAAGATTTTGATGGGTCTTAAGAAACAAGCAAAGGTACTTATTATTCTAATAGGATAATACGATAGATAAAAAACAGCTTTAATTTTCAAACCTTGGAGTTTTAAAAATTAGAGGACTTTAAGCATCAGTTTCTAAAGATTACATGTTATTCATCAAGATATCAATACAAAATAATCCAAATACAGCTGCCTGGTGCTTGTTGTTTAAATATAACTAATGAAGAATATATTTTTAATTAAAAAAAGAAAAGAAATTAAAATATTAATCACACATGTAATTAGAGACATAATTCATTGTTTACAGAATTTCTAGTCAAGAAAAAATCTGCTTGATTAATTATTTAACATTATTAATAACAATAATTTATTCTGTTTTGTTTTTCAACAGCTGCCCTTTTGATGTGGTCAAGGTGTACGATGGAACGCATAACGAATCTGCACCTATCGGCACCTACTGTGGCCAACAAAGAAATCTTGTCCTTTATTCATCGGAGGAGAACATGTTTGTCATGTTCGAAACTCTTCGGAGGACAGCCAACGCTCAGAATAGGGGCTTTAAGGGCATATACGAGTTCAGTGAGAGCTTTGTCAAACTGGGTTAGTAGGAAAGAAAATTTGTAGTTTTTGCAAATATTAGCCTGAATTATAAATTATAGATTTAAAGCTATCTTTGAAAAACTATCCTTTTTAATAGGTGTCTTATCATTTTTATATTATTTAATAAATAAACCAAATTAAAATAATGAAGAAAGATATGTTTTGCATTGTTTAGATAAAGATATTAAACTAATATCAGTAGTTAAGTGCTATATATTTAGTTTTGATTAAAAAAAAAGTTTTATCATCAATAATGGTCTATTATGGTTATATTATGCCAAACTACAAAACTATAAAGGTCTGTGATTAAAGTCTGCTATCTTTCATACACACATCTTATTAGATTGTTAATGTAAGATGTGTTGTATCACATTGTCAAATACATATGCTACTTCTATTTCAGTCCCAATGATGCCTCAAATGGTAAAATGTAGAATGATTATTTGTAAACAAGTCTTTCAGAGAATTCAATTTTCTAATTATATCCTAGCAATTAAGTTGTGCCATTTTTGAGATTTCCCATACCTAATTAATACATTATAATCCCCATTCACCAAAAAGGTTTTTTTTTTTTCCTTTGACTGTATCTACAATATTGTTTCTTAATCATTGAGATTAAGAAAAACTTTAATGAATATATGTTATTATTAATAAAATATGTTGATCTGGCCATGTTTTTTAACATTTCATTTGTTCTAATTGACAAAAGTTTAATATTCAGTAATTTTTTGGTTCCTTTATAAATCATGTTCTCCAACTTCAAGTTTCTAAATAACTTTTACAATTTCTTGAATTTCAGTACTTAATTTTATCAATACACATTATTTTCTGGTTTTAATTATAGTTCGATTCGAGAATTTATGTGTTATTAGCATTTAAGTTAATACCATTATTTGCTAAAATGTGCCCAATAGATGATAAATAAATTAACACAACTATTATTTAACTAATTGTATTGATTTTCAATTGGAAAAATTCAGTATTCTTCTAAGTTTTCCCGAATTTATCACATTACTTTTTTTGTTCAAAGACTTAGAGATTTTTATTATCAAAATATAACATTTTATAATTGCCTAATGGAATAAAAATTTATTTTTCAGACTTTATTTCGAAAAATGATGGTGAACACATCAGGGGGAGTGAATGTGATCAGAAAATCCTGAGCAAGAAAAAGTCGTCCGGCAGTGTGTACAGTCCCAACTATCCGTTCCCATATATACCAAAGATTGTCTGCCGCTACTTTATATATGGCATGCAGGACTCACAGCACTTAGAAAGGGTCAGGATTGAATTTCAGAAGTTCGAAATACCCAAAGCTCACAAAGATGAGTGAGTATTCATTCTTCCTACTATCCGTTTTTATTATTAAGAAACACAAAGATATACCTTGACCTGTTTAAAAATTCTTCCGACTATTACCAATAATTGTGATTGAAGAGATGGGTGGATGAAGAGAGCATATTTTTTTTTTTTTTTTTAATCAAATATTATGTACTTTTATTCAACTTTTTACATTTACAGACCAATATTCATTGTTAATTCAATAATTTCTCCAAACATTGGACAGGTCATGTTCATAAAAAATTACATTAGAAAAAAATTATTTTTCATTTGGCCAATTTTTTTTTCTCTGGAACATCACAACTTTATCCACCCTTCTCTTTTATTATTCTAAATAAAACTTGAACCAATCCTAAATATGTGCAACATACTTATAAACAATTTTTGAAACAATTTAATTTTCCAATAGTTGTATAATTTTCTCTACTGATACTTGTATTTTATTTATAATAATCCCATTGTCATTAATTATTGAAATGTCTGCGCATTTTGTCTAGTAGTTTAGAGATAAAACAAGGCTTGGTACTATTTTTTAGAGAAAAAAAAATTTGTGCTTCAACAATTTTGTGAATCATTTTCAAATGAAAGATTATGTTTTCAACGATATTTCTTTAAGGATGGTTGAAACTTACCAAATAGGACACAATTCAGTTTCCAACCACAATTCGGGACATGTAAAACTATATAAGTTATTAAAAATTAATAAGATTAATGGTTCCTAAGCGGATTTTACCTAATCAGTGTTGCCAATTGACTGTTCTAATAAAATAAACTATCCCCACAAATCTGGTTTCTTTATTTCTAAAAAATAATCCTTATTGATATTTATGATTATTTATCATATTTTATAGCATAATTTTACGCATAGCTTACCACTCTTGATTTTCTATAATAACCAATCAAAATCTGTTTCATAAGTTATTCTTGATTTCCATTTTGATACTTATTTATTTGCTTTAAAAGTTTATTTATTTTTTATTTAATGTTTAACCATACCAATATTTGTGCAACTGTAACCATCTTCTCAAAACTGTGTCGAAGCTCCTTGTGGTTAACTGAAGCAACAGGCAGTTCCTGTAAAGCAGCAATGGGGCTCACAATTCATTCATTCACACGACTAACTCAAAATGATGACATAAAATCTCTATCACGTCTTTTGTTATTTTAATTCCATTGTTCTTATTAAGTCAATATAATTGAAAATTTTAGTTTTCAAACAACAAGAAAACCTTATTATAAAAGCCAACTCTAGTAGATGACATGATTTTTTGGAAATAAATAAAAAGTAATTTATTTCCTGTTATAAGTAGTTGATAGATTGAAAATAAACAATATGTGAACTGAAATGGAACTAACTATTGTATTGTGTTGTGTGTAATCACCTCTTTAAATTCAAACACTGAACTATCCTTTACCAGCATGTATTATAAATTGATATCTCACAAATTAAGTTGGTTCATTCCTTTTCTACAACTGTATTGTATAGCACAACTAGTAAAGAGGCTTTAGAAAAATAGAAATGAACAAGATTTGTAGAGAAGCTACCCATCGGCAGCACTCTAAAAATACTCTAAACTCGAAGGTCTCAAGACCATCTTCTTATTTAAAGTTAATTTTAAATTAATGGAACCCCCTATACTTGTTCTTTTTCTTATATTGACATTTCTCTTACAAAGTTTCTAAGCAGCAGTCTACAGTTTCCATAGTCAAACACGATATTAAGGATAAAAATATAGCTCTGTTATGGAACAATTATTTATCATCTACCATGTTTGATGAGGGTAAATGTGGTCTGTAAAAGGAAAGTTCCTTTTTTTAAATACATAAATCTACTTAATTATGCTCCACATAACACTTTTATGAATCAAGATAGTTGTCAGATATGAGTCTTGACATAACTGTTTTGCACTTTTCCACTACCTTACTACTTGAGCATTTCTGTATATGTTTCCGAAGCATTTTCCTCCTTAAGATAGGAGCAAGTGCTTACTAAGATAAAAAAAAAAACTACAGAATAATCTACTAAAGGTCGTATTTATCCACAACGAATGCCAACTTGGTACTCATTTTTAAATATTATACGTTCCTCTAAACTGAAACTTTCTAAAATCTATAGCTTCCTTGTCCCACAACTCTACACTGAATTAGCTGTGGTGAAAAATATATTGCAACTCGGAGGTTGTTGGTTTATGAATTGTGTATTCATAAACAGAGACAGATCCAAAAGGATTTTTGGCGGGAGAATGGATTATTATGATTACAAATAATTTTAGAGCAGCCCAAAGTTATTCCATATATTTTGTTTACAATGCTAATATTCTTTATTTAAGAACCTGCCATGTTTAATTTGACATGGCACTGCAAATATTGTGATCATTGCAAACTATACCCCATCCCGGGGGAAATCCAGTCGTCTCTCTGCCTCAGTGTTAACCAAGGGGTTGTTGAAGCTGTGGAATTTATGTTTGTCCGATTTACATAATCGATCATAAATAAAAACTTCATATTATTTTATAAAATATTTTACCAGGAGATAATTTTAATATTTTATTTTTAGTACTAGTTGCAGTGATGGCTACCTTAAAATCTACCTCAAGGGTCAGGAAGCGACAGATTCGTATGAGAAATATGATCATGAACTATGTGGAGAGGTGAGCTCTCCAAGCCAAATGGTATCAGATGGCCCACGACTGGTTATGGTTTTCAGCAGTGGCGAGCTGCAGGGACGAGGCTTTAAAGCTAATTACACCTTCGAAACTGGTAACTGATTGCAAACTTTTATCAATAGCTTTTATTGATACAATTTTTCCAATTGTTGATTCCTGCTTCTACTTTCCATCTAAGGATTTACATAAGTTTTCAGTTTTAAACTTATATATCTTCAGCTATAGAAGCTTGGCATTTTGTCAATTCAACATTGTTAATTCAACTCCCCTCTGTACTTTGTCTAAAACAATATCCTTAGAATATCAGATATTAAGGATACTGAAAAAGAACGTGTTTAGTGGGATCGATTCTGCCATATTGTTTTTGGCAGTATATCTTGTTTTGTGGATTGGTTTAATTCATCAATTTTCTAGGCACTTTAGTATTGAACATTGAACTGGTTAAATTTCATGTCGAGCAGACTTTGATGACTTCAATCACGTCCTTGCAACCTACAGCATCAGATGTTTCATTAGTTTTTTCGCTTTTTCTTTCAACTTAGCCATTAATTAATTTGTCATTAATATTTTTGACTCCCATAAATTGGGACAGGCAAAACAAGAATTTTATAAGCCTTTGGAGTTTTATTTTGAAAATAAGTCTTTATTTCCTTGAAATTCCAGTTCCATTCTTTATTATTTTTTACATCCTCAATGAATTTCATGACTAACATTCAATCTAGATACTACTACTAGTACCTGATCAGTTACTATATTAATTTAATTATAAGTATATTACTATATCAATATACTTTAATTATTCTTGTCAAAAAGTATTGATTTATTTGGCTGCAGGGGTCTTTTCTTAAATATGGGACTCCATTTGCTTTTTGAAAAAAATGGTTTGAAATTCTAATTCTTTAGATGTTCTTCATCCAGTAAGTTTTACATCTTCCTCAATTACCTAAGAAAGTTTATGAATGTGGTGGAAGACCATTTTTACTTGTAATTGAAATAATAGTTTATTTTCATCCTTTGCCAAATAAAACTATATTTATTGGTCAGAATAAATTAAAAATTGAACGAAGCATAATGAAGAGAATTTTTCACAGAAAAAAAACATAAATTTTATCAAGTTATATGTCATTTTCAGAGTATCGGATTCCTGGTACAGCAGCCCCAGATGGTTCTTGTACGTTTAAGTACAACAGTTCGAGTAGGAAGAGAGGAGAGTTCAACTCACCCCGCTATCCTGCTAATTATCCTTCATCGACCAATTGCACTTATGAGTTTCACGCAACTGCCAATGAACAAGTTTCAATTGTTTTTGATAACTTCAAAGTTCGAGCTGACTCAGTAAACAGCACCATCGGTTCTTATGGGTATGAGTGTACTGAATAATCAATTTCTATTTTAATTCATAAAACATAATTAAATATAGATATTAAGACTAATAATTTTTAAATTAGAATAGAATGAGTTTATTTGTCTTTGGGGGTTCCCCATACAAATAGAGCCTGTTCAGGCTATACATTACAAACAGCAATTAATAACAATTATAAGTAATAAACCTAAAATGGAACAAATCACAATAGGATAATAGATAAGTATTAAACAGCACAGTAAAATAAACAGAAAGTAACAAATTATTTTTATACACATTTTTTTTTTTTTTAATCTTATACAGAAGTATTAAAGTATTTTAGATTTTAAATATTCTTTGAAATACAAAGTTTTAATATAAGGTGTAGATTCTTTTAGGTGAAGGTCAATTTCTATGAATAAAATTGGAGGCTGATTTCTACTTCACCTTCTACTTTCTACTTCATTAAAGTTTTAATATATAGATATATATACATAAATACATTTTAAATTAACATCAGAGTGAATGAATATCAAGATTTTAAATGAGCATTGGTATATAAATATAGTTAAAAGAGTTGTGTGAAACCAGATTATGGATTAAAATAGTTGTTTGCAATAGTACAAGCATTATCTATTACATAGGCTTAATTATGAAACATTGACTAAGTACAGTATTATTAATTTTATAAATAGTTGGTTATTTTCTAATGTAGCTCGTAATTGTTAATAAATGTTACTCATTTATTACAAATGATCTTAGTTTTAAGGTGCTAACTAAATAATAATACAGTAGTTTGATTTTAATTGGGTCATCAATAGTTAATACTGTAGGAAATAGGCTTTCTGGCATGTTATTAGCCATACATATATTTTTTTTTTTTTTTTATATTATACATATATTAATTATTGAATGCAGGCCAACTATATGCACAGAGGATTGGTTAGAAATTTACAATCTATATCGAGATGGAACGGAAAAACTAATTGGCAGGTATTGTGCCATGACAGCACCTGGTCCTTTGGATTCAAATCGTGGTGCAGTAGGCCTAAAACTCCTACTACATACAAATGCTGAGGGAGTATATTCAGGTTTTAAGGCAAGATACTCCTTTGAAGTGGCCAAATCTATTTTTGGAGGTGAATACAATTTTTATTTAATAAACAAATATTTTGCTTAGACCAACAGTTTATGATATAATCAAGGAAGTATTTTCTGTTAATTCTGAAATATTTTTTTATAATTTAGATTTAATTTTCAAGATATAATAAAAGTGAAAAAAAAAAAAATGTAAAATTCAGATTATTATAAACATATATAACAATCAAAATTACTATTAATACAGGAAAATTATACCAAAGTAAACACATACAACATCATGCAAGATATGAGTACATACCTATATGCAAAAAAAAAAAAAAAAAAAAAAAAAAAAAAAAAAAAAAAATAAAAAAATAATAAATAATAAAAATATATATATATATATATATATAGACACAGAAAGAGTAAAGTAATAATTGTAATGTGTAGATAAACTTCTGAGAAATTTAGTTACTTTCTGTGATTAGGACTCTTCAACAAGACTTTTAATTCATTAAAAATACTGGTGATATCTAATTTTCCATTTTTGATGCTTCTATACACCCTAAGAGAAAATCCATTTTGTGCCCTAGTTGCCCTCAAAATCAGAAATATACATCAGAAAACATTTAGTTGATGATATTCAAATCAATTTCACTTAAATATGATACAAAATAACTTTAAATGTGATTTCCTGAACCTCCGTGAAATTCTAAATTTGATGATAAACTTTCCTTTCTGCCTGTGCTGATGACACTTGCGTGTTATCTGTCAACAACGATTCTACTATTGCCTCTGAAACTCTTAAATCTCACATCAGAGACCTTGAGGTATGGTGTCAGAATTGGAGAATTAAAATCAACTCCAACAAACTCAACCAAATTATCTTCACCCTTCATTGTAAACCTATAACATCCTGTCCAACAGTGCCCTTTAATACTATTCCTCTTGTCCCTGTTGAACAGATTTGCTACTAGGGCTTCTGCTTGACAAACGTCTTACATGGAAACTGCATACAAGACTAAAATGACAAGAAACTGCCTGCCGCTTCCGGTTACTACAGCACTTACACTTACTGAACAGACACTCTAACCTTACAATTAACTACTACAAAGTGCTCATCTATTTCACCATCATAAGACCTATCTGGACTTAAGGAGTTGAGCTTTTGGACTCTACTAAACCATCAAATTCCTCCTTACAATCCAAAATCCTTTCAAAAATCCTTAATGCTCCTTACTATTTCACGAATAAATTCATCTATAAAGACCTTAATGTCCCATATGTTGCCAATTTGGCCCGAACCAGGTATCAATCCTTCCATGACAAATTCAACTACCACTCTAACCCACAAGTTTCAATCCTTGCTTCCTCTTCCATTCCTGACAACCCACCAGGGATCTGAAAAGAAGATGGCCTTGAGACCTTCTGGTTTAGGTTACCTACCGGAGTGCTGGTCTCTCTTTGTGTCTTTTTCATATATACTATCTGACAGCTAATTTACTTGCTGTATTAACCAATACAGTTGTAAATATCAATAAATAAATTTAAAAAATGATAAACTTTTATGGCATTTGGGTGTGACAGGACCTTGTAATTTGTACCAAACTGATCTTGCTTATTAACATAGGATTAGATAGTAGATTAATGAGTTAATATTCTTTCAGACTGTGGTAGCAATGAGAGTAGTATAGACTACGGAGTAATAGTTAGTCCAAATTTCCCTCATAAATATGAGGGACCAGCCAGAGGTGCTGCCAGCAGAACATGTAACTGGTACATCAATGTCCAGCCGGATCACAGGGTACTCCTCAATTTTGAGTACTTCGCAGTTGAAGGAGAACCTGCAAGTAAGTAAAAAAAATGTAATAAAAACAAATAAAACACTCTAATTTACCTGGTAGGTCAATTGTCACAAAACAATAATTTATACACAATACATAAACTATTCCGTATTCTAATTGGAATTTCGTACAAAATGATACTTTTAAAAATATGGTAAAATAAATTTACTGTTACTACGCATAAAGAAGAAATTTCTCTAAAATTTTAGAAAAAAAATTACATTCATTCATGATATTTTTTAAAGTAAAATTTTTTTAGGTGTTACTACAAAGTAACAGAATGGTTTAGATGACGTCAATGCAAGGACATAAAGGATCCGCTTTTAAATATTTATGCTATATGCTCATAATAATAATCATTTTATTATCAAAAAATAAATAATTATATTCATATGATGTATGATCGCTGAATAAGTCTCAAATCTCAACAATAAGATATGTTACGACAACTGATATGGTTTTCTCAAGAAATTTAGAAAATTTGCAAAGTAGTATTTCTGTTTCTCATTTCAGTTACTATAAACTTATCAATTCATATTTAAAATATAATAATAATTGAATTAATCAAAAAGTATATATATTACTGTTGTTATATTATCTATATATACTTTTTTAAATTCTAAAATGACTTATTTATTTTTAACTTAATTGTCATATGCCACAATATCAAAGAAGTTTTATTTCAATCGTTCATAATTTTTATGGCAGTTCTGATTTTATTTTCATTTGATTGAGATATGAATTAGAGATATTAAATCCGAAACATAACCATCTTCTTCTTCCATGTAGGCCCTAAGCCTCACGGTGTAATCTCCTGGGATGAATATGTAATCTCACGGTGCATTTTGTAGTGTAGGGTCATAACTCCATACGCCTAATTTTTTGAGTGGCTCCCTTTTGGCTCACGGGTCTCACAACCCAGGGGAGAGGCTGTGAGTGAATCCCCATTTATTTACATCCTCATAAAAGTCCCGCCGGGACTGGGATTCGAACTCACAACCTTTAGCATAAGAGATTAGCACACTAGCCACTCACCCATGGGTTCCCATTAAGATAACATAAACATCACTCTACCTTAAAATTATTTTTCTAAAGCATGTTTTGTTTCACAGCTCGTGGGTGTCCAGCTGCTGTAGTAAGATTGTGGTACACAGTCGATGGCCCTCCTTTAGAGTTATGTGGGGAAAAGCATATGAGGAAACAATGGCAATTTATTTCTGAAGCTAATTATGTCAGGATCAGGTTGGTTTTATTTTAAATACCTAACTAATTGTTATGCCATATTATATTATTATTGAAATATCCCAATAGTCGGATTGCAGTTGTAAAGTTAAAACATAAGTTTTATTTCACAAACATTATCTCTGAAGAATAAAATTTAAAATGTCTTATGATTTTTAAACTATCACTAAAAGTTCCATAAACAAAAAAATTAAATAGAAATGTTTGGTGAAATTTTTCAGTTTTATTTCTGCTGACAAATCTGTGGGCGCTGAAGGGTTTAAAGCAGTCTGGACAGAATTCTCTGATGATGCCCAATGTGAAAATGGGTTCCGTTGTGCAACATCAGGTTTCTGTATTGCCAAGAGGCTACGTTGCAATAGGGTAGCAAATTGTGGTGCTGATGACCACTCGGATGAGCTAAACTGTAAGTATATATTTGGCAAACTGACTCTTTTAACTTTTAATTCAATTATACTGACTAGGATAATATAGATTTTTATTCAGCATCATTGTAAACCACAATCACAGAGGTCTAAACTTATTTGACCCAGAGCAGTCTACAACTGATTTTTTTTGCTATATTAAAAAAAAAATAATAATAAAATCTATTTAAATAAATAATGTCAAATAAATTTACTATTGTCATGATTTTTTTAATACATCTTAATTTTATTTTTCAAATGAAAAATGAAGAAATTTAACTACTTCAATAATTGCATGCTAATATGTCACTTAAAAAATAAAAAAGGAAAAATCATTGTATACATATCAATTACTAATCAATCAAGTAATAGGGATTTCTTGAGTTAAATAGTCTTATATTGAAGCTGATTGAGGAATAAAAAAAGTATTGATTGATAAATTGTGACCAGTAGTGATTTCCAATCAGTTGTGATAGGTGTAAATAGATCCCCATTAACATAGTTCATGCTGGCCTTAAATATATATTTGTTGTGAACTTTAGCATATCCATTCTCTTTCTGATTGGTCAATTTTTTATTTTTTTATTTTAAGAATAATAAAGAAATTAATCAACAGAGACTAACCTTTGATAAATTTTTATATTATAATTATTAGTATATAAATGTAATATATAGCAATAATTAAATTTATGATATTTAATTAATTAATATAAAATATAGATAGGTTTTATATGTTTGATGGTCAAAAGAATGTTTGGCTCTCTACTTGAATATAAATAGGTTTAACATTTTTTCTTAATTCTATTTGAGATTTATTTTGCTAGGTATCGTAGAGGTGGCAATGGAATGGTTCTGGCCATCTGCGGTAGGCGGAGCAGCAGGTGGTGCACTGGTGTTAGCTGGTATTTGCCTTTGGTGTCGGCGACTCAGACCCCGACCGCGACCGAGGCCACTCCATCGACCAAGGCCCCCACCACCATCATCCGCCCACGTCTGTGATGAGCTTGGCCAAAGGTTTGCCAGTGTTGACAGTGTATAATTGAGCCGCAGTGGTTTCTTCGTCCTACACTCCTGGGCTAACTTCCCTGCCACAGTGGGTCCAGCTGATTCCTCTGTTAGCATCCATATCATATTGATGTTTACAGGCTAGTTTACAAGGCAGGCTTGTCACTGTATTTGAAGGCTGGTCTCAAGAAGTTGGGGTGCTGTTAATCATCAACAATACCAATAAATATAGGGTTGTTTTTCCTCAAATAGGTGATACTGACTGATATAAGCTAAAGATGCCTTCTTTATTTCAAAGAAAAAATTTTTGAGTTTGTAAACAAATTTGTATCATCTATACACCAAATAGAGGGAAGTTGAATTTTGATACTTTTTTATTGAATTAAACAACCAGTGGTTTTAATTTCTATTAACCAAGGTACGCCTTTAGTAATTTCATGAAATAAAATTCATCTATAGTTAAAAAATAAAGATCTTAAATGAATTTTTATGAATATATATATAATATATATATATATATATATATATATATATATATATATATCGGGGAATAAATTATGAATTAGATATTTATTCATTAATATTATTTTCATAAACTTGTCAAAGTAGAAACTACAAAGCTAATTTTATTTGTTGTTACGAAAATGAAGTGAAAAACTCCTTCCTTTTACTTAGAAGGAAATAATTTAAATATGGAACTGCCAAAACAAAATTTTAAACCGTTATTATTAATATATTTTTCTTAGAGATGGGAAAATAAGGTAGAAATGATAGATTTAAAGCTATTATCATAAACCTTAATAATTGTCTTTTCCTGAGGGAGTGGGAAAAAAATTATATTGAATATTAATTTCTTATTAATCTTTATAAATTTATCCCCATTAATTTGTTTTTCCCTGATGAACGAGCCGACTGCACTCAAAACAATACAATGTAACACCATTTGGTGTCTAATTTAGTCTGGGTAATCAAAATTTTCAGAATAAGAAGTCTTCCATGAATGCCTTGATCTTATTTGAATAATGAAAAAAAAAAAAAAATGAGTAAAGGTGAAGGCAACAAAGGCAATGAATTAAGTTATTCTCATTGTTAAATAAGGCAATTGAACTTCATTTTTTAAAACTATTTGCAGTTATCCATCATATTGTAAACATTGAAAACCTACTTTAAATCATACCCTCAGTAGTTGTCTCCGGTTCTCATCCCTACTCTAATTATTCATTCAGTTACATTTTTTTTTTTTTTTTTATTTAATTAAATTGAATGTTCAGACTTTTCAAAAATAAACTAAAAACAATTATACAAGGCGTCCTGAACTCCTACCTTACACCAAAACAGTACCTGCTTTATTTAAAAAAATACACTAATTGAAATTAAGTAATGCTTTAAAACTAAAATTAGGAAGTAATTAATTAATTAGAAAAATCTGACAATAGTGTAGAAATAGGGCTTCCTAAATCATTCTTTGAGAACCGAGTGTTAATATTCTAGATATTTTTTCATATGATTTATCAAATAGATTTGTCACTGAGTGGAGGGTTTTTTGGTGTAGTAGGTCTGGCGTACCTTGTTCATGAACACCTATTAATTTTTATACTGTGGGGTAAAGAAAATGGTATAATACATATATAAATAAATAAATATATATATATATAATTATAAATATATAAATAGAAATATGAGTTAACTCATTTTATATAATTACCGTTGATCGAATTATAATTAGTATGCACACTAGAGCGTATGTATAAATAGGTGAGAGAGTTGGCCATTTGAAAATATTGTGGAGACCCTCCATTAGAAGGGACTCTTTCAACTTCAACGAATTCGTCAGGTGAGGCTTTGTGAATACGTGCTGTGCAGTTCTTGCTCATATATACTGACAGTAAACTACTGTTTTTGTATATCCTTTCTTAATATAAAATAAAATAATGGACATTACCTGTATATTAAAAAAATAAAAAATATGAAAAAAAAAATGTGCGAACTTATATAAAATAATGGTATAAATCAAGAAAAATATGTTTAAGTAGAGACATAAATGGAAGTATATAAAGGCAGATTACTAAAAACCAATGTTATCATAAAATAAAGTCGATTAAAAAATCAAACACGACAGGCGATGAAATGTTTCATGATTTTATAACTTCCTTGTACTTAATAAAGAATAATTATATTTTATAAGCAAACAAAACGCCGCTAATTAAAATTTTTAAAAATATGTCAAGAAACATTTCATTGGGGTTGTGTAAAAATTAGAGCATATGTTCCTCCCATGATGTATTCTTAAGTTTGTATATTTTGTTATAGGTTGAAGCTGTTCTTTAAGCACAGATGCATATATGTATATAAATTTATTTTTTGTTCATATAAAATAGATATAAGAATTTGAACACACTTTTATAGATAATGGGATTAGAATATGTATTTGTTTTTATATCTGTCTGTGCACAATATTGCACAGGATTGTCACTTCCATAATAAGAAAATACCCAGTATTATGTAATTTAAATTAAATATGTGCCAATATGTTCGAGGAATTGGTGGGTTATGATCAATGTCCTTTGGTTGGGATAAATTATTAAGTCAGTTTTTCAGATTTTAATAATTTAACCAGTCCAAAAGCATAGTCTAATTTATCACTGGGAAATGTTATTAATAATCTCTTAATGCACAAAAATGCATATTGTTTTTTAATTAGGTATATATTGCAGGGATATAATAATATGATATCATACAGTGTATAATATGCTATCACAATATATATAGCTAACTTAATTAGAAATTATACTTGATAATAAATAATTGTTTATTTAGATGTTTCAAGGACATTAAGTTTAATTTTATACAATTGTCATATTTGTTTTCATATGAAAAGATCATCTACCCACAATGTAATGTTCCTCTTTGCCAACACTTCCTTATAATAAAACAAAAAAATTGTTTAAAAAAAATATATTATATAAAACACACCCAAAAGTAACACTATCTTAAAAGATTACTTATAATTATTTTTAGTAATTTATTTTTAATCATTAGTTCCAATGCTTCCAAAATATTTGAAATTACATTCCCTTTTTTATTCTGTTTTGTGGTTTTATTAAGTTGACCACTTTTTAAACCTAGTATAATATTATTCCATGGCTATAATGTTTTTTATAGGTTTTATTATATTTGCGATGACTCGTTTGAGTTGAAAAGCCTAAGTTATGACAACGACATGCATACATTTGCAGCCATTTTTATTATGAACAATCTTTTGTAGCATTATTAAATATTGTGAATTATTCTAATGTAAATAAATATTGGAAATATTATATAAAGTAATTGATATAATATTATAATCCCGTCGATTATTTGAAACCATTTTTTTACCATCTATTCATTATTCAACATATTATCTGACACCCCTTTAGCAATTACAGTTCAGCAATTAACTACAAAATTTAGTTTATTTTTATTAAAAATTATTAAAAAAATGTTATTTAACCAAATTATTTCAGTTCAATTGTATGAAGTTGTTTCCAATATCACTTCAACTAAAACATTAACAGAAATCAATTCAATTGAAATAAATTTGTTCCAACAGGTTATATTAATAATAAAAGATTCATTTAGTGAGGCATAAAAATAATTTTCTTCAATATGAAAAAACAAATGAAGAAAATTTTTAATTTTTGATTCAAAATATATTTTTATAACATTGTAAAAAAAAAAAAGATTATTATTTAAATTAACTGGCCAAACCGTCAAATAATATTCAAGAATATAATAGACGTACACTATTATAAAATAATTTATATAGTATTGTTATTGTTTTTATTTTTTTAATATTTATTACTATTATTTTAACATACAACATCACAGCCATTTATATATTTTCCACCTAGTCTGGTTTTAACATACAATTTGTTACATTTATTATATATTATTTATAACTATTGTATTAGTAATAATTAATTAATATTTAGTATGTAGCCATGCCCTTTATCCTTTAACAGATATGTTACCAAATGTGTGTATTTTAGATCATATTCATTCATTTGTTCCTAAGTGTATTGTATACAACAAGGGGCTGAATATCCGGAGTTCACATAAATTTTATAATTGTGTTATTCTGGTAAATACTATTACATACTTATATATAAACTATAATGTTTCAACACATTTGATCTAGACGTGAAAAGACTGGTAGATCAAATGTGTTAAATCATACATATATATTTATAAAAGTATATATACATATAATAACCAATTTATTGGTGTTAAAACTTCCAATGGAAGTAGTAGATGGGGGGAGGGGAAACAGATTTATCAGTTATGTACTATAGTAGTATTTTAAGTATAATAGAAAAATATATATATTTAAAAAAATAAACGGAAGAACAAAAATACACTCACACACACTCAAGTTTCCATGCAATCTTACCTATAAAAATGAAACAGAGGCATAAGTAATGCAATTTAAAACTAGACATAAGATCAAGATCTTCCGTGCAAACGTTTGGCTCAAAGCGTGTATAGGAATATTTGTTAATAGTGTATAATTATCTTTTTTATTTGCTTGTGGCATTAACTTTTGTCGTTATTGCTTTATGAGAGCTCATCGTTAAAGATGATAAAAAGAAAAAATAAATAATAGTCTGTAATTATTTATGTCATTGCATTTATTTACATTCATGTTTTTCAAACAGACTTTCAGTTATGAGTGTATGTCAAAATTGTTTTAAATCTTTAATTCTGTTTATATTTTTTGTATAAAACAATGATTTTGTCAAACAATATCTGTGACATAACTAATTGTGAGTTATTATCCTACATCACATAATCCAGTTATGATCACTAATATAAAAAAATTGTTACACATGTTGTATGTTTTATAATCATAAATTGTTATTGTTATTATTATTATTGATTACAATATCATTAAGTATATACATTATTATGGTTGAGACGGGTGAAATTATATAAACACTTATAAAAGTATAATAATGTAATATATATAAAAATTAATGTATGAAAATGCTCACTCTGCAATTAGTTAATAATAATAAATCACTTTTCCAAGGAAAGTTAAACGTATTAAAATATTGTGTGTATCATAGATAATAAAGCCTACAACTTTTTGTTATGGGATCTGATAAAAAGACTCCTCAATCTGAAATCTACAGTAATGGTTTGTGAGAGTAATCACGTTATATGTACATATATTGTAACATTGTTTTAATTAACTGAAAACACAAAAATAGATGTGCTAATTAAAAGGCATATCTTTAAATTCTAAGATCCAAGATAATCTCATCCAATGTTCGTTCCATAAAGAATTTCAATCTTTTAAAACAGCTTTCATTCCTAAATACTGACAAATTTGATTATTTTTTTGGAGGAATACTATTTTATATTTATTTTTAGTTACATATCGTCTAAGCTCTATGATTATACAGAAAATTAAAAATCATTTAAAGCCTTTTCGTATTGACTTCTTTACTTAAGCATGCTATACCTTTTTGCATAAATCATTCCATTTTCGAAATAGAAATTTATTTACAAAATACATCATCCAAATCATAGAAACATCAATGATAAAATATCTATGATCTATAGGAATTAAATTTCATGAAAAAAATTAATAATCATAATTTAAAAAAAAAAAGAGGGGAATAGAAAATGAAAAGACCCAATTTTATATGTAAATGTACTCCCATATTCTTTGGATATACTAATAATAATTAAATGCATATAACTATATAATGTTTTATTATAAATAAGGCATATAGATGAGATATTTCTGTATTAGTACCTCTATTTCTATGGAGTAAAGTATTTTTCATGAAGACTTAAAACGATCAATCAAAAACCAGAAATAGTCTTATGAAAAACAGACAGTGCTTATAACGGATTAAATTAATAAAATTAACAAAATATAAAATGTTGATACAGAAATAGAAGGTCAATTACCCATAAATATTTGGTATTCTTTAAGAAAATTAATGTACATTGAGGGAATTATTTTAAATTAAATCACATTTTATCTTAAGTAGAACTTGATATTATGAATCTATCCAGGAAGTTCTAGCTTGACATTATTAATAAGTTAACTCTTTGAGTTGCTCCCAAACTAATACCCATTACAATAGTAAAACTATGTGAAAAATAATCCTTTTTCATGAATTATTAGCTCAACTTCTTGTCGAGTTTTATTATTTTTTTGTAAGATTAGTATATTTACTGTTTTGTATTGTATTTAGACAACTATGTTAGAAGTTTATCCAATATTGAATAGTTGACTGTATGTATATAATGGAGGATGATATGGTTCGGGTGATAGTCAATAAATGATTACTAAAATAGGGAAATGTGAGGTATTACTATAAATAGTTTTCACTATTTTTGTAATCATTTACTGACTGGCACCTGAATCATCTCACCCTTCTTTGGAAATTTATCGATATGTTTCACAAGATGTAATTCCTTGAACACATGGCAACCTTAACAAGAACTTCGGTCAAAAGGAAGACTGACTAACTACATGAAAAGGATAAATAACAAAATTAAACAGAACTGATTAATCAAAATGCCTGAAGAATTTTTACAGTAAAATATATAAATGTATAGAATATAAACCTTCATGCATCTTTATAAAATATCTCCAGACTGGAAGATTATTATCTCAAAGGAAAGCTTATGGTTCAGAAGAAAATAACATTTGAAATTAATCATAGAACACTATCAAGAAAAGAAAAAGAAGAAAATAATCCAACTATATTATGATCGTAATTTTAAGCAAGCACAGGAGATTTGTCAGTAAAGTATAATTTTTTATATGATTATACACCTCTCTAAATATATACATATATTTTCAAAACTACTTCTGAATATATTGCTCCCCTATCGCTGTAAAGCAGTTATTTCAATCAAGTAAGTAAAATTTTCGTACCATATTTTATAACAGTTAAATAAGTAAAGATGAAAAAAATGTCTGCAAAATAGATCAAGTGAGTATAAAGCTGTTCTTATTGAAGGACTTATTTCTCTCCAGGTGTTTTCGTAGACAGTTCTAACAGATGTGATAAAGAGCTACAACTGAGGCAGAAACATTGGCATAATCAGTTATAAGTTTATTTATTGTTAATTTTTTCTTCATAAACCCCACCCTTACACCTCTCAGCTACCAAACTCTCTTTAAAGCACATCTATGATGAACTATGTCCACTTATAAAGAAATAAAATATTAATTTCATTTTTGAAACTCAATTATATTATATGTGCCAAACTAGAAGGTGTGAGGACGAAAAAATAGTTTCAAGGGTAATTTTTTAACACATAAATTATGAAATGATGAATTGGGTGAGCCCAAGTTAAGAAAACTAATAAGGACTGTAAATATCACAATCTATCTCAATGTCTGGAAGAAGTAAGACAGACTTCTTTAGTATTACAATAGCTTAGATTAACTTTATTTAGAGTTTATTACGATTTTATTCAATATTCAAATCCAAGATAACAATTATTTAAAAAAAAGTTAAAATGGCTTTAAAACAAAAAGTAGGAGCTTGGAAAATATTATACTCATGATTTGCTCAATTGATTATGCTCAATTCACTGATTGATGGGGAATAGCTTGCAAAAAAATGAACACAAAATTTTGAATCCATGTTTAATTTCAAAAAGATTGATCTCTGTGTGTATTTAAAATCTGTAACAAAAACTTTAATTTGTTCTCTACCTAGCTATTTCTGGCATATGGGGTGAGGGAGCAGTGGGGTTATGCGCTAGGTGTACACATGCCACTGCTCCCATTAAACTATTATTTATTGAAATTTCTTATTTTACGACATTTTAGGATTTTTTTAATAATGGAATAATAATTTGACGTTCTATAGTACATCCCGATGCACGAGTGTGCACTTAAGAACTGTGCCTTGTTCGCTACTGCGGTGCAACCTGGTTGTGCACCTTACTGTTGGGATTTCCCCTTAATCATGACATTGCCATCCTTCCTGGCACTTTGGATCCGTCCGGATGCCATCCAGCCTTCCTGGTCTGCCGCATCCGTCCAGTCCATTGCATCCGTCTAGGTGCAGTCCAGCCTCCCTTGTCCACTGCATCTGTCCAGGTGCAGTCCAGCCTCCCTTGTCCACTGCATCCGTCCAGGTGCAGTCCAGCCTCCCTTGTCCACTGCATCTTTCCAGGTGCAGTCCAGCCTCCCTTGTCCACTGCATCCGTCCAGGTGCAGTCCAGCCTCCCTTGTCCACTGCATCCATCTAGATTCACCTCTGGTCCTGCTGTTCTGGCCTCAAGTATTCTCTTCTTCACCTTCTTGTGCCCCCTATTGCTCACCAGGCGGTTGGGCTCTTCCTTGGATAAAATGTGAAGGGTCCACCACCTCCTTCCCCGAATAGAAAAATTCCTTGAAGGAGGAATACGACTCCTCCTCTAATAGGCATAGAAGTTGCATCAGCAAGCATATAGAGCCCGGTGATAAAAAACAATGTGACCCAGTGCCACTCCATGGTATGGCAGGACAACACCAGGTGTTCTGCTATCTCAGGTACTCTGCGGGTAGGGCACCAAGGATCTATACTTCAGTAACAAAAACTATGCTATATAATGATTCTATAATCTGTGTTAACTACATCATAACATTATATGACAAGCTATGTAGTTTAATATCAAAGGAGGCTCCCATATTTTAGTAAAAGAAATTCAAAAATTGTTAAAAGAAAAAAGATAACGGACAAGAATATTGGTTGCTAGACTAGACTATTAACCCAATTGTAAAAATATCTCATGAGTGATGGTTGAAGGAATAAAAACCTCTACCACTAAGTGATAGGTCTTGAATTCTGATATGCTCAACTGCCGGATGTTCCTAATTTATAAATACAAATAAAACCTTTTGAATAAAAACACAAATAAAACCTTTTGAAATAAAACCAGGGCTGGATATCACCTGGAAGAGAGGAGGCAAATATTGGTCTGGAAATTAGGTGCTCAGCATTAAAGAAATATTGCACTTATTGCAAAGCATTTTGGTAGACTTTTTCTACCTCTTCATGAATCCTTTCCTAATTTTCTGACCCCGTTTCACTAGGTGACCACTTTTCACTTTTTTGAGAAGACGCCAACTTTTTATCAATCTGCAATATGGACAATATTAGGCCAACAGTTTTCAATATATTCAGTATTTAAACTATATTCAAAAAGTACTTTAAATAATTTTTTTAATACAATTTTTATTTGTTATTTACCTAACTTATTGAGCTTTCCAAATTCTTATTATATATCAAAATGGGCATAGATACATTTTAGTTGTCCCTAAAAATATACACTGCAACGCAATGAATGTTCCTGAAATATGCTTACTTCAGAATAATGAGATTTAATCCACACCTGGTGTTTCTAATAATAAAAAAAAAAAAAAGTATAGCCACCATTAAATTATCCTTAATAATTTTCATTCCTTATTTGTATCAATCTACTAATTAGAAGCTCTCAATGTGTGAGTAATAGTAATAGCCACAAATAAGTAGGGAAAGGTGTTGTACTTTGTAAGAAATGTATTAATGTATTGTGATTTGGAAAGAATAGTCCAGTCAAAATTGTCTAACTTCCTTGAAAAGTCCAAACTTCTTGATCCTCTCCACTCTGGTTTTCGATCCGGCTTTTCCACACAATCCGCCCTACTCAAAATAACTAGCGACATACATACCGCCATTGACAAAGAGAAACTGACAATACTAAGCTTTTGACTCTCTTGATCACTCTATCCTTTTTTTCCAAACTACGGTCTTTATCCTTTTCCAATAGCTCTATTCATTGGTTTAAATCATTTCGCTCCAATAGGACTCAAGCTGTCACCATTCCTAACCATCCTCTATCTTCCTTCCTTTCCCTTTCGGCAGGTGTGGCCCAGGGCTCAAACATATCTCCGATCCTTTTTAATTCCTATATCACTGATCTTCCCAATTCCATCCATCACTGCTCCCATCACTTATACGCTGATGATTTCCAGATCTACTTATCCTTCTCTCCCTCCGAGTCTCTAGTAGCATTTGCCAATATTCAGGCAGACCTGGATAGAATCTGAGCCTGGGCAATCCTGAATAAACTAAGGCTAAATGCTATGAAAACTCAGGCGATTGTTATAGGTTCCAATTCCCTCCTCAGATCCCATACTACATTTCCGAGTCTAACCCTAAATGATCAGCCAATCACCTTCACTTCCTCTGTCAAAATCCTAGGTATTACCATTGGCCAAACCCTTTCCTGGAAACCCCATATTGTCCAAATCTCCCGAAGAACAATAAGTACCCTCAATTTTTCCATCGCTCCCGCCATCTTCTTCCGTTATCTACCCGTAAGCTCCTTATATCCTCACTTATTTTCTCCCACTTTGACTACTGCTGCGGGATATATGTTGGCCTCTCAACTGTGCTCGAGGACAGGCTAAAGCGAATTATGAATACATTTTTAAGATTTGTCCTTGGCACACCGAAGAGGTCTCATGTGACCCATTTATACAGTGAGTTAAAGTGGCTCCTTCCCTCAAACCGCAGACAATATTTCCTTGGATCATTCCTTTACCAAACCATCAACTCCCAGCTACCTCCCTATATCCAAAAACTTCTGCAATTTAAATCGTCAGTCCGCTCCCTCCAAACGAGATCGCGCCATTCTGACCTTTATATTCCTGCCCACAGAACAACAAGTTTTGAACATTCCTTTCTTGTCCGCTCTACTACTCTCTGGAATTCCCTACTAATACATATCTGCCATGCTTCTTCCCTACCATCATTCAAGTCCAAGCTGTTCGAGTACCTATTGTCATCTCAACAGACGCTCCACAAGCCTGATATTTCAAATCAAATATCTATTCAAAAAGAAAATTTATTATTTATTGTTCATGTTTCTATATGGATCAATTATTATGAATCAGTTTCAATGTTAAGTTTTGTTCAACATGTCAGAAGTTATTAATTTATTTTACACTTTTAGTTATTTTACTCTTTTGTTTTATTGTATCCTACTTTTCTTCTTAAAGTTTTGTAAAGAAGAATTAATTATAATCATTTGGTCTTGTGGCCAGACACATTGTGTATATTAATTGTACAGATCATATTGTTCTTAAGGGACCCAGTCTCAGAATAAAAATTATTTTTCTATTATATTCTATTGAATTAGGGGAAAAGAGAGGGAATTTCTGTTCCATTCCGTAGCATGTTTTTTTTTTTGTTTTTCCTCCCCTTTTGTAAATTATGCTTTTATATAAACTAACTGGACATTGATCTTGAGATTTCCTGAGCCAACAGTTTCCTCTCAGGACTTTGTTAAGTGTCTGAGTAATGAAAAGTAAAATTTTTGTTTCAACTTATCACCACAACAATACTAATTTAATATACAGATTTTTTTAAAAATATTACTTTTACTTACCTATATATGAAATATATTGTAATATACCCATTTTTTATAATTATAGTGGTTATTAATTTATATATTTGTTGTTGAGTTAGGCAGGCTAACAATAAGGTAAAAGATAAAATTTGAATAACAGCCCTTATTTTTTTGTTTGTAAACATAACCTCCATTTTGGATGCAAGGGACATCCCAGGTAAAAACCCAGGTAGAAGAAAGATACCTGGATATAGTCAGTTTTGAGTGGAGAGTTGGGGTTATGAGCTGATAGGAGTCAGTAGTTTTTTGAGTGGGACTTGGAGAGTGTGGAGTTGAATATGAAGAGGAGGAACTGCTGTAGGGATATGAAGAATCATTGTTAGCCTGCCTGCATATTGTTTGTTGTGTTATTTTTGCAAGTTATTATTATAATTAAAAAGTTAAATAATAAAAATGTGCCTGATTGTCAAGAACCCATACCATACCCTGAGAGTAAATTGAGTAATAATTAAGTAAAATATTGTGTGAAATGATTTTTTTATAAAAGAATATTTTTTAAAAAATAAGCATATTATATAATTTGGCTCCCAACTAGGTGTGGCTTAATTTGTTAAATATTAAGACCATGACAATCAGTGCACAATTTATAGTTTACTAAGTTTTTTAAGTGTTATTTGTGAGCAAACAATATGGAGGACCAAGGAACAAATAGTTATTTAGATAAGGTAGATTTGTTCAAGCAAATGATGATGATGATGGAAAAATTGGAACAAAAGATAGATAAATTTGGAACAGAAGTATTAGAAAACTTTACAAGTATTACACAAGAATTAAAAATTGATTCCCAGAAAAGAACCTCCACTGAAGATGAAAAAAATAATAATCAAGAGCCTACAGACCAAGAGAGTGAAGAGTTTGCAACAGAAACAGTACCTCCTATTTGTGCAGAAGAAGCTCCATCAAACACTTCACATCCCAATGCTATTGAAGAGATCCAGGACAAGACTGCAATAACTAGTTCTATTAAAGTGAAGGAAACTGTAAGCATCAAAGAAGATGAAATTTGTGAAATGAAACCATGTGACAGCAAGTGCTTAGCATTAAGAACTTTTATAAGCTCCTTAAGTCCCCAAAATCAACCACAGGAGGTATTTAATAGTTTAAACATTTTAAATAATTCAAAAAGTGGTTTCTCCATCTTTAATAATTATTTGTTACCGATTGTAAATTTATTTAATCAATACAGGGATGTGCCTATCAAAAATATCATCAGCAAAATTTTAACATATGAATTTTATAATGGTTATATGGTTTTGGATCATGTTAGGAAAAATCGGACACCATATTATTTTTGGACACGGCAGTCTTTATCCTTTTCCAGGGGATAAAAAGGGATGATTAGCGTTCCCTCCGTAAGATGAGCTAAAAAATGGGCAGTCTGAACAATGCTCAGATTGAACCATACTGGAATTATTTATAAATAAGTTGTAAATAATGTAATAATTAGAATCACTCAAGTATTAAATTTTAATAGCTGGTCCAAATGTAAATCTTTTTCATAATAGTTTGTTTAAGTTTCTAGATACTTAAATTTAAATAAGCTCATAACTCCATTAGCTAAAAATTATGTTTAATGGTCTTATTGGTGTCTTGGGCAATAGTTATATTTTTGAATTTGTTACACTGTTATTTTTTTTTTTTTTTATATTTTCTTTCTTAATTATTTTTTTTATATGCACCTAGGCCTGTTTGTGAGAAAAATTTGAGTATATAATTTTTGTTGAAGAATTAGTTGGTTATATGTACTTAATTTTACAGAGTGCTTGTATAATTTTTGTGTGTTTATGGTTCTAGTGTATTTTGTCCCAAGTTGGTTAGCATTTGTCTCTCAATGTGAAATATTGTATATAAGCTTAGTTTATAGAGTATTGAAAATAATTTAAAGTATAACGAAGAATTGTATGAAAAGATGTATATATTTTGAAATATTTGAATTTGAAAAAAAAAAAAAAAAAAAAATATTTCCTTCCAAAATTTTTTTTTTACCTAGGATTGGGGAGAAATGTAATATACCCATTTTTTATAATTATAGTGGTTATTAATTTATATATTTGTTGTTGAGTTAGGCAGGCTAACAATAAGGTAAAAGATAAAATTTGAATAACAGCCCTTATTTTTTTGTTTGTAAACATAACCTCCATTTTGGATGCAAGGGACATCCCAGGTAAAAACCCAGGTAGAAGAAAGATACCTGGATATAGTCAGTTTTGAGTGGAGAGTTGGGGTTATGAGCTGATAGGAGTCAGTAGTTTTTTGAGTGGGACTTGGAGAGTGTGGAGTTGAATATGAAGAGGAGGAACTGCTGTAGGGATATGAAGAATCATTGTTAGCCTGCCTGCATATTGTTTGTTGTGTTATTTTTGCAAGTTATTATTATAATTAAAAAGTTAAATAATAAAAATGTGCCTGATTGTCAAGAACCCATACCATACCCTGAGAGTAAATTGAGTAATAATTAAGTAAAAATATTGTGTGAAATGATTTTTTTATAAAAGAATATTTTTTAAAAAATAAGCATATTATAATATAGTAAGGAAAAGAATTGCGATCGTGAAAATTTTCTAATTCTAGTCATCAACGGAGATACACGTTTTAGGGTTGCCTGAGTCCAAATGACCAAGTCCCCCAAAAAGGTCTGTGTGAGTGTGGTAACTCCCGAGCGATAACAAAAAGTCCTATGAAACTGAAATTTCATATTTAAGACAAATATACGCCCAAGATGTTACAAAACTTTTTCATCAAAATCAAACAATCAGAAAAGCCACTTTTTACCATGCATTTTGCACCTTTTTACGATTTTCTTAAAAACGGCTCTAACGATTTTGATTAAACTCGCTATGTCGATGTAAAATTGAATGGGTTTTAATATCAAGTAGGTTTCATTCCGATTGAAATAGCCTGACAGAGCTTAAATGCCGACTTTTCAAAATTTCTTCCTCTAAAGTACATTTAATTTTGTTTCGAATATAGATTAAAAAAAAAATAACCACATCGTATTATTAGCATTGCTGAAAAACAGGTAAATATTTAAGTTGAATGAATTCGATATCCAACTAAACGAGAAATCTGCAAAAATATTTTTTTAATGCAATTTTTTGTTTTTGAACTTAATAACATTAATATACATGTATAATATACCGTTAGAATGCTAAAGATTAAAAAAAAAATTATCTTATACATACTGTTGTATAAGTTAATGGATAGTGATGAAAACCCGATAAAACAAACTGATTGTCGTAGATAATAATATGTTGTTGCCGTATATACATGAAATGTTTGTTGTGTATTTATTTAGTAAATAAAGTTGGAGGATAAGAAAAATAATAAAACACATGTTTATGTTAAAATCTAATTTTTTTTTAAAATATATTTTTATTGAAATTTACAACTGTACAAAAAATACATCAAGTAAATATGCTGAAATGTTATAACATATGAAATAAACATGAAGAGAAACTGCCCATTGGCAGCACTCTTTGGTAGTGAGTCTAAACAAGAAGGTCTCGAGGCCATCTTCTTTTCAGACGCCTCGGAGGATTATCAGGAATGGAAGAGGAAGCAAGGATTGAAACTAATGGATTAGAGTGGGAGTGGAGTTTTTCATGGAAAGTGTGATACCTGGTACGAGCTAAATCCAATTTAAATAATTCTTTAACAATTTATTTAGTTTATAAATTTGTTTGAAAATTCTTGAATTGATATAAATAATGGAGGTAAGTGAAAGTCGTGTGTTGCGCGCACCAGATTTTTTTTATCTAGCTATGGAGTGATAGAATGTTTTGATTGTTTAGTGAAGTATATAAAAAGTTATCGAGCTTTATTGCAAAAATAAATATGAATGTACCAGGGGGCAAAAATTCATTTTTCAAAGGAGGGGGGAAGTTACTACCATGACTGTTACTCATAAAAAAATAGCCTATCAAATTTAAAAATGTGCTAAACTAAAAACGTTTTAGACACTGGAGGTTCAAGAGGGAGTAATATAATTTTGTATGATTTTATTTAGAATATCTCAATATGTCACATAGAAAACCCAAACCACAGAACATGGTAGGACTATCAGTTTTGTTGTATATAATAAGGAAATCTTTCACAATAAATATGGAAATGTTTTACTGGTTAAATCTGCACAATTCAATTGAAAATGGTTTTCTATCCCTCTGAAAATGTATATTTAAAATTATTTTAAGTTCAGTTTATGTTTATAATTTTAATTAAAGAAAAATCATTTTAATAACTCTTATATTTTCAAAGAATAACTTTTCAAGAAATTAATAAAAAATTAAACATGGTTCATACTTTCCTCTATCATATGTTAAATGCTATTTCATAAAAATAATTTCTTGTGAACCTCTTTTTTTTTTTTTTAGAATGAAATCATAAAAACTTAAATTACCCTCAGTAAAGAGATAATAATCTAAACCACTGATATTATTCTTGTTAGAATCAATTAAATAAAAATGTAAAATTGCATTATCTTCTTTTATATAAATTCGATGACCTTTCAATATATTCTACAAATATATAAATATGGAGGATAATATTTTATTAAACTAAATAATATTTAATGAGAAGTTAATTCGGGAAGCATTCATTAAAACACTTAATTAAGTATAAACATAATTTATTATATTTACAATAATTAATTTATTTATAACAATTAATTTTCTACTCAATTAAGTGCTTTAATGACTGCTCCCTGATTAAACTTCTCCTCAATATCTAAACACAGTCAACCATTCTCACATCATTATAAATAAAATTTATAAAATTGGTGGCTGATAATTAACTTCACCTCTATTTTATTTAATTGTGATGCACAACGTTTCAGTTATAATGTCATCTTCTGGTGCAAGAACAATTCTTATCTTAATGTGAGTGGTTAATTTTAGAATTCAATTTAATTAGAATTCAGACGTAAGGCTTCTGGGTGTAAGTACCCACTCACTTTAAGATAAAAATTGTTCTTGCACCAGAAGATGGTATTATAGCTGAAATGTAGTGCATCATAATTAAATAAAATAGTGGGGAAGTTAATTATCAGCCTCCAATTTTATAATTAAACATCGACCTTCACCTAAAATAATCTACACCTTAATAAAATTTAGGTTTTCAGTTATTGTTGTTGTTAGGTTTTTTACCAATGTGTATGTAGTTGCTTAAAATGCTATATCAACTATTGAAAACAATTGTTGCTATAGGTTTAAGTAATTCTTTTCTCCTTCAAATCCTACATATATTTTAAATGTTTCTTAATGAATATTTCTAATTGCTGTTCACTTATAGTGGCAAATGATAGTACATTTGTTAAAAACAATTATGATCTTATCAAAAATTACACGATATCTCTTTATTGGGGATTAGTTACATTAGTTATCTGCTAAAAGTAAATTTAAATGAATCTGTATTTTTTCTTTTACTTTTACTTACTATGCAATACAAAATAGATTAATTCAGATGGCAAAATGGTATGTCAATTTCTCTAGAAATGAGAATTTTTCACATTCTGGTGAGTCCACTCTCTTATATTTTGAAAGTGGTTCATCTATTGGTACATGGTAGAGTTCTTTACTCATGGACTGAAAGAGAAACATTGATCACATTATGCCAACTTCTAAACATGATGAATGACACTCCATTATGTAACACTAATTTAATTCTGGAAAAAGTGACTTCTACAATTTTGCAATCTTCAAATTTTGAGAAATCTCATATAAACTATAACCTTTAAAATGGAAGTATACAATTTTAATTATAATTTAAAAAGAAAGTTTACTATAAAGTTTTTGAAACAGATTTATTTTTTTTCTATTTTTCCTGACTTAAACCAATAAAATATTGATTAGATTTTAATAAATGACATTAAAGGTTTATAGGAGCTTTCTTTCGTAAAAAAAATAATATAATTTAATAAACTATCCAGTTATTTTTATAATGAAAAATCTTAGTTCTTTCTTTCTTAAATGCTACAAAGTAGTAAAAAATAATAATCTAATCAAAATTAGATAAGTTATAATTAAATACTTATATACTTTTTTGTTTTTGTAAATGTTGGTAGTTAATACAATAATTTATACAAGAAAGTTTAGGTGGTAGCAAACTATTTTACCTTTTCTTTTCTAGGAATGATTCAAGTAAACAAATATTAGTACTGCTGTGTTTGAAATTACATTATACAGCGATAGTTCGTATATTGAATTTAAATATAGTATTAACATCCTTAGAAAAGATGTAATTTAAAATAGCATTTAAAACTGTTGTATGTTATGCTTTTAATTATTAGCTAGGTGGTGGCTGAGCCTTTATGGAAGGGAGGGAGTTTTAATTGGCGTTCCTACCGGCAGGGGCGCCGGGGTGTGTCGGTGACGTCAGTTAGTGCCGACAGTATTCTCACGGCCCCGGTGGTTGTACGTCTGATCTGTTCTTGTTTCTAATAAGTGTTGTTATCTATGTCAGCTCTTCTCTCGTTTCGTCCCCGCCACTTTATCAAAGTATGAAGTGTAATTGCCTTGTGGGAAGCCGATTGCAAAAAGCCTAGAAAATATGTTTCGATGTATCCCTATTTTAAGGGATGCAATAGGCAAGTGGAATGTGTCGATAAACGTCACAGTTCCCTACCTAGTGTGCCGGAGGAGATACTCAGATATTCCAGAAGTTTAGAGGAACTATTGCTCGACGCTAATCATATTAGAGATTTGCCAAAGGTAAGAAAACAACGTTTGATTTTGAGCGGGGAGGTTAGGTCAAACGCCCTCCCTTGTACGTGCATTCCACAACAAGCTATCATGTCAACTCCCTCTTTTAACACCCGTTGCATCAAATATTTGAAATTTTTTTATTTTTATCATCAAAATCCCTATTAAAGTAACCGTTGTTTCGCCGTCTTCACGTCAAAAATGCGTATTAGTCTATTTCTATCAATTTTCTCTTTTACAGCATAATTTATAAATTTTTAAACTGAATGATTTTTGTGCAAAATTGTATTTGTATATTGTATTTATTAAAGAATTTATGATTTAATTAATATAAAAAAGTTCGTGTTTATATCACCCCCAAACAATTAAATAATTTATTTTATAATTAATAGGCCAGTTTATGGAATCTTATAAAATATTTGATATTTGTAAATTCAAAGGGTTAGATTTTTGGGGCAGAATTTTGAATTGGCTATTTACTTTCCCGTGAAGATGTTGTGTTAAAATAACTGCTGATTTTTTGATTACACTCATTTTTCAGTTCATTCGTTTATGAACTGAAAATGATTATATATATATATATATAAATTGTCTTCATGTGCAATATGACCATATTTCTAGTTTCTTAAATGTTTCCCACATTGTGTAGAAAATAGCTTAAAAAAATGTTCTGTGTGTATCACCTTTATATTGTTAGTTAATTATTATCATCATGAATCCTGACATTTTGCATTAGAGCTAGGAATATTTTTACCATATACAACATTGTTTAATTAATTGTTTCAGCTAAATGAATTCCTCAATATTTTTTTTTTTTTTTTTTTTTAAATATAAATATATATTTCTTTACAATATTAAAAAAAATAAATTCCTTCTCAATGAATTATTTATTATTGTAAAATGCCCTATTGTGAAAGGTATAATTTGTTCTTTGAAGTTATTTAGCAATATTTGTTTGTATACAAGCCCTTTTTTATTCTTATCTGTGAGTCTCATTTGATTAAAAATATCAGCAGAGGAAATAAATGATATCAAACCTGCAAATTATCTATTAAAGAATTCAATTAAATCTTTTTAATGTTTAATGCTTGTTATTTTTAATTTTTTTTTTTTTTTTTACTTTATTAGCTAATTGAATGAATAAAATTATGTTATGTCTAAACATGTTCTCACCCATGTACAATTTATTTACTTTGAAAAAAAAAATTATATGGCTTTAATTATTAAAAATAAGTTTTTTGATTTTGATTTGGCTCTGTTCAAATCCTGATATGGTGCAATTAATTGTGCTTCGAGTGTTCACTATATGCCACTCTCTTATTTCAGGAAGGGCTCAGCAAATTCACACACTTATTTGATCATCTTAGCCATGAATTTCTAACATTTTTCATGGATTTGTTGTGGTTCCTCCCTTGCTGATGACACTTTTATCATGAATATTTGAGTGTTACATCAGAGAAAAACTGGTGATTCCTCTAACTTTCGTTTGTGAGATTTATTTTACAATGCACCTCTTCTGAAGGGACTTGCCAAAGTGCGTGGCTAGTGGGAGTAATGCTCTTCTGATTTAAGTAAACTGCAGAAACCACCCTACTATTCTATAAAATGACTTAAAAAGACATAGTAATACCACAAGATATCCTCCCATGGGAAGACCTGTGTATCCTGAAATATCCTGTTGGATATTTTATCGTCCTATATTTTCTGGACCTTAAGTCATTGAAATAATCAACACCTTTCCTTACTGATCTTCCTATCAGATTGCCTTAATTGGAGTTTGTAAGGATGTTAAACAATCCCATAATTTCCATTTTGATAAGCTTCGAGTTGGTAACAATTGATATTAAAAAAGGGGTTCACTCATGTTACTTGATTAGATGTTTGTATTCATGATTAGGTTTGAATTTATATTTTTTTAGGTTCATGTTCAGTTTTTTATATTCATGATTAGGTTTGAATTTATATTTTTTTAGGTATTAAATAATAATTTTGTCATTTATCATCAGCCTTGTTCATATAAATAAAAACCAATAAATGCTGAATTTAAATGAGTAAAGTAGTTTTTCAGATTTGTTGTTTATCATAGAATGAACTTTTATTTGCAGAACTTTTTCCGATTGCATCGGCTACGTAAACTTGGACTAAGTGACAATGAGATCCATCGGCTCCCTCCAGATATCCAGAACTTTGAAAATCTTGTCGAATTGGATGTCTCCAGAAATGGTAAGTGTTAATTTTATTGTAATTGATAAAATTGATTGTATACATTTATTTAGTTATTATAATTGAAGAGAAGGTTGTGTCATATGAAGGGTAACATGGAAAACCAGGCCAAGTATTTGTCAGGAATACTTTGAAATTATGAACATTTTAAAAATTGAATTTGTGTGTTATTCTCCATTTATTTTATTTATTTGTTAAATAAAATAATTAATAGGTTTTTGGGTACCTTTTGAAGGAGCAGTATGTCAAATTCAATACTATGATTGGAGAAATTTGAATTGTTCATTAAAGCTTAACAAATCAGAACATAAGTCTTTATTAATTAGTTAACATTTAAAGTTACTGAAATGTATTCTACTATGTCTCAAGAATTAGTTATTTATATAATATATTTTGTCCTTAGCTTCTTTTATTTTTTGCCTGCATTCATTTTATTTTATTTTTTATATATTAACTGAGTGATTTGTTTTGGGAAATGAGATTAATTACCTTATTGATGATATCAATAATGAACATAATTTATCATATAGATTTTCTCACCTTTCTGTTTCTTTTGGATTTGTTATAGTTGTTTTTTTATAAGTATGCTAAAAGCATAGGCCTCATTTTATTTATTTTTTCTAGCAGTTTATAGTGAAATCATCAATGAACTTTCCCATACTATTGATATTAGAAATATTTAGTGTGACATAGGCAGTTTGCTGAAAGAATGTTCGTTTCTGATAGTGCCGAAGTCAGATATTTTGTTCTGACCTATTTATCATAGTTGGGTAGTCATCAGGTAAACATCTTTCTTGTTTCGTTGTTATGCAATTGCCAAAGACCTTGGTTCATCCCCACCTGTAAGCTTCTATGGCTTTCATTTACTTATGCTTCTAGTCTAAATATTTATTTCTTCACTGGCCATTTGAATGACATTGATTTTTCTACTTTTTATTACTTTTTGTTTTCTTAGTTATCACTTAAAATTGTGTTATACATTATCTTGGTATCTAAGCATTATTTTAATATGTAAGAATAAGCCAATATATATGTAGAAAGAATATTATGGGAACAAGGAGAAGTTTAAAAAAAAATTAACTGTTTAAAAACTGTAAATGGGCTTGATACATATTTCATAGTGTTAAGATAATTTACGATAATTCGAACTTTGAATAAAATAAAAAATTTACTATTCAAAACATTAATAGCAAAAAGCTGCTATAACTTTTTAAGGATAAACTTTTAATATAGCTGTTTACATAGAATTAACTAATATAAAAAGCTATAAAAGGATTTCAAGATGCTATATCTCTGCTATTTCTGAACCGATTTCAATGATTTTTTTGTCGGAAATTTTATTCTCTTTCGATTAGCGCTAACAACAGTGTAATGGTTCTAACAAAAAAAAATTGGTATTTATTAATTTATTTTGCGGACAAATGCATTATTTTTTATTCCTTATTCAGGTTCTGCGTTTCTTAAAAGGTAATCCCTCAAAATTTTTCATTTTTTTTTTCTTTTTTATAATTAATTGCGGTGTAATAATTCTAAAACTCTTTAATGTTTTTTCACTATCTTCTAAAATAACGAAATTATAAGCCATGTATGTAGGCAAGATTTAATTTTTTTTTTTTTTTTTTTTTTTTCATTTTTCTTCACGGTTTCCTGATCCTAAAACTCAATACTAATTTCTCTTTCTTTAAAAATAACTGAGTTATGGGTATATCTATGGGTAATTTTTTTTTTTTTTATTTATAATTAATCTCGGTTTCTTGATTAGAAAGCTCAAATATATTTTTTTCTCCATCTTTAAAAATAACGGAGTTATTGCATTAAATATTTTTTAATCGGCCACCATTTTAAAACTTATTGGCTGATATCAAAGTCTAGATGTTAAGAGCATTGTCGAATGCCCTGGTATTTTTTTGCCAACTTTCAAAAACATTTGTCCTGAAGTACTGGAGAAAAGCAGCAGACGTCAGTCAAACGTATTTTTTATTTTTTTTTTATAGGTGGAATAGTCAAGAATCAGTCATTTTTTTGAAAAGTTTTTAATTTTGCCAACGTTTCGGCTCAAGCTTGTGAGCCATCATCAGGGCATTACTATGCCATGTCCAAGCATAAACTGATGGCTCACAAGCTTGAGCCGAAACGTTGGCAAAATTAAAAAAAATTCAAAAAATGACTGATTCCTGACTATTACACCTATAATAGTTTCTACAGTCGACTATACATCATCAATATATATATTTTTTTTTATTCGTTATTCCTGTTCTACGCATTCCTCAATGAGCCCTCAAATTTTGAGGGAGATAATTTCTATGGTCGATTGCAGAGGTTCATTATTGAAAATAATTAACCAAAACAAATCTGACCACGTTCACAGCGTGTTGCCCGCTGTCCGACTGATTTCTTACAAGCTTTTACTGGTTTGAGATTCCACATACCCGTATCTCAGCCATTTAAACTTCTTAAAAACTGAAATCCTTTATGAATCTCATCTATTTAATACGTTTATTATTATTAGAAAATAATGGTGGAGGAAAATAATGTAAAATTGTTTATATTTAATTCAAGTAACAATTGTCGGTTCCAGTAAAGGATTTTTTTTTTTTGTTTTTTTTTCCTTCAAGGAAAAAGGTTTGAAAATATGAAAAAGTCAGAAAGAGACCTTAATTTTTAATATATGTATCTGCATGTAATTAAAAACGATTTCGTACGCAAAAAATATTTTAATCAAAGAATTAATTAATTGGTAACAGGATTATTAAAATGATATTTTAATTACATATTTAATGATATTCATATATAATATAATTTTAGTTTAGTTCCGAAATATAAATTTTTATATTGATGACTTCTTCATTCATATTCAAAAGTTTTGACCAATAAAAAATAAAATGTTCTGTGTCGATATTATTCTTATGTCGGACGGCAAATGAGTCGTGATTATTCATATGAGTAGTAACTATATGAAGTAACTTAAATGTTGCAAGTAGACTGGAAATGTATGATAATTTGAAGTAATGCTTTTAGTATCGTAGAATTCCCAAATTCAAATCAATTTTACAACGCTAATTTGCGGTGGAGAATGTAGGTCGAACCACGAATTAGTAATCGCGAAACTGCTTCGTAAACTCGTGGTGCCTAATAAGGAAACCAGCTTCTAGAAAATGAATAAGCCGATTCGAATTCATACAAGTTTAATCTATTTAATTGATTATCAAGTTTGAATTTGTGAATTGTGGTTTATTTTAAACTATTGCATGTTAATTTTACTTTCATTTACCTGTATATGGAATATATAGTAACTCCTAAGTATTGCGATCGTGAAAATTTTCGAATTCTAGTTTTCACCGGGAAAACGAAAAGTCGTACAAAACTGAAATTTCATATTTGTGACAACTATACGCCTGAGATGTTACAGCAGCTTTTTCACTAAAACTAGCGGACCGGAAGTAGTACTTTATACAATGGATTTTGCACCTTTTTGCGATTTACTCAAAAACGGCTTTAACGATTTTGATTAAACTATCTATATCGATGTAAAATTTAATGAGCTTTAATGTCATATAGGTTTTATTCTGATTGAAATAGTCTGACAGGGCTTAATTGGCGATATTTTAAATTTTCTTCCTCTAAAGTACCTTTAATTTTGTACATCCTAAAAATTTAACCATATCATCTTATCAGCATTGACCAATGACTCCGCAATATTCAAGTTGGACGAATTGATAACAAAGACAGGATAAAAGAGCAAATCTATTTTTATATGCAAGTTTTTTATAATAATAACAGTAATATAGACGTATAATATACGGATGGAAAGAGAAAGATTTTACAAAAAAAAAATTATCTGATACAAAAACTTGTAAAAGGTAATATAAAGTGACGCATACAGAATAAAGTTATTACTGATAACACTTAAATACAGTTATAGTTGATCTAAAACATATGTTTCCAACAAATATGATTGATTATTTATTTAACGTGACTTTATGCTACTATGGCTTATCGGACGATGCTACAATGGGAGTACTAAATTTTACCTATCCAGGTTTAATTAGGAGAGGGATCTTTAACGAGTACCTGTCATCGCACAGGCTCGGGACCACCTTTTAACGTCCCCTTCGAAGGACGGCATAACTAAGGATTTTTTACTCCCATTAAAAAATTCTAGGACCACCTGCGGGTTTGAACCCGTGACCTTGGGCATAGGAGGCTGTTATGCTAACCACCCAGCTGCAAGTGATTCCCCAACGAATATGAATACACGTTTTATGAAAATCAATTTACAATATTTTTCGAATTGAGGTATAGTTAATAGTTATTAAATTAATTTTAAAACTCGTGTGTTGCCCGGATTAGATTTTTAACAATTGGATGTTAATTTTACTTCCATTTACCCTATATATGGAATATATAGTAAGGGAAAGTATTTCGAAATCGAGTTTTCACCGGAAATATACGTTTTAGGGTCCCCAATGACCAAGTCTCTCAAAAGGGTCTGTGTGTGTATATGTGGTAAGTCTAGCGCGAAAACGATAAGTGGCATAAAACTGAAATTTCATATTTTAAGAGCGTCTATGCCTGAGATGTTACAGCAGCTTTTTCATCAAAATCATTTATCCAGAGGAGCCACTTCATACCGTGCATTTTGAACGTTTTTTTTCGATTTTCCTCAAAAACGGCTCTAACGATTTTGATTAAACTCGCTATATCAATGTAAAATTTAGTGTTTCATTAGTATAGTAGGTTTCATTCTGATTGAAATAGTCTGACAGGGCTTAAATTCCGATATTTTAAAATTTCTTCCTTTAATATAGCTTTAATTTTGTAGATTTTATGAACTCGCCCGTTTTTTTTATTATAATTGCCAAAAAAAACCGCTAAATATACAAGTTGGACGAATTTGATAATCAACTAAAGGAGAAAAGAGCCAAAAAAATTGCATTTTTGTAAGAAATTTTTGTGTTTTTGAACATGAAAACAGTAATAAGATGTATATTATATCGTTGGAAAGCTAAAGATTTTAGAAAACATTATCTTATACATAATATTGTAAATTGTAACTGATTATTTATTATAACACATGTTTATATTTCTGTGGCGGTCGTGAATAAGTGGTTAAGTCAAAATCTTTCATTTTACGGGTGAGCGACTTACAGTTTTACGTAATACCAAAATAGAGTTATTATATAGTTATGTATTACAGCTTTCTTTAAACCTAAAATTTCTTCCACCAAGAAATTTCTTTAACCAATTTAACACGATGTAGGAGAAGGTCTGAGGGAGCGATACGTGAAGTTAACTCATTTTTGATATAACTCGAGTTATCTAGTTTCTCACGACCGCCACAGATTTAAACTCAATGTAAATAATTTCTTAAATTGATATAAATAACGGAGGTTAGTGAGTGTCATGTGTTGTGCGTACCAGATTTTTTAAGTTTAATTTGAAGATATAATTTAGTATACCGGATTAGGCTCTAGCTGATATATTTATGGTGAATTTTTTTTTTTTTTTTTTTTTTTTAAGCAAAAGAGTAAATTGACGTTTTTTTTTACATTCGGTAATCCTTCTTATTCCAGGCATGTGAAGTTTATTTCAAAAGTTAAGCCTTCGTGCGACGTTGAGAATCCGTCCTGTGGTGCGACATATATTGTGGCGGGAAATGTAATCTCGGTATTTGCATTGTGGTTAGAATAGACCTGTAGCCTGCAGAATATCTTATTTAACTCTTATTATACATCCATATTCTCTTATTTTCAGAAAATAATTTTTTTTATTTATTTTTTTTTTTATTGAGATATATTACAATTTGTTTCTATATGAACATTAGTAATATTGATATAAGATCCCATTCACACAATATATACAGTATACAATGATAAAGTCAAATAAATAAAATATAATATATATACAAAATAAGAAAACAAACAACAACCTATAACTGAGATAAATACAAATAAATGATATAATATATATATATATATATAAATATAAATATATAATATAATATATATAAATAATGATATATATATATATATATATAATAATATAGTATAATAACAAGCGGAATCCAAGAGATCCTAGACCTCGCTCTCAGCCGCGTCACTGGTGTGACTCAGTGGAGGCCGAACTAGGGCGCAATAGCCACAAACATACATTACATGAGTGGAGGATCTGACCAGTGTCAGATCTCCAACAGAAAACAATTAGCAACACGAGATTGAATTTCTTTTCTTTTTTCCCTACTGTTGTTTATTATGGTATATTGCGAAATTTCTTTTACTGGAAGGAATTAGTCTGGGTGGCATTCAGTGAATTAAACAATTAAGTAGTTTTAACCTTTAAATTTTCGACTAACGCACAGTGGGCAAAATCACCATTTTAAGTAGACAAAAGTAAAGTCAAAAGTTTGGAATTTTCCAGTGCTTCGCCTTTTTATTATTATTTGGCAAGACCCTTAATACTAATATTTACCGCCATACCCTGTTCACAAATAAATAGTAAATAAGTGAATCATTCCTGTTCACACAAGTGCCTAATGACCGGCAGTGGGATTATCTTTATTCGATGATCATTTATTGTGTTTTAAGGTGTATTTAGAGCAAAGTATTTTAAGTAGACAAAAGTAAAGTCAAAAATTTGGAATTTTCCAGTGCTTCGCCTTTTTATTATTATTTGGCAAGACCCTTAATACTAATATTTACCGCCATACCCTGTTCACAAATAAATAGTAAATGAGTGAATCATTCCTGTTCACACAAGTGCCTAATGACCGACAGTGGGATTATCTTTATTCGATGATCATTTATTGTGTTTAAGGTGTATTTAGAGCAAAGTATTTTTGATTTTATTTAACAATGGACATTGCTGAGACAGATAATACATTATATTTCCAAACTCGTTATTGAATATACATTGCAATCTCCCCTGTAGAGTTAATTTAGCAATTTGTAAATGTATGCCCCTATCCAATAACGAAAAACTATATAACCTCCGAATTACCCCAAGGATTTGTTTCATCAATCCTTCTAGTCTTTAAATATTACAAAGGATTTTTGCGATTTTGGTGATACATAATTTTTTTCAGACACAACATTCCGAATCAAAGTTTTACAATCTATAATTTGAAGAGTTTCCTGAAAGATATAAAAATAAAGATATAAAAGCAGGTTTTAGCAACTCCGAGTTATAATTAGATTGTTTGTATTATTTTTCCCGTATTCTGGGACTTCAAGAGTAAAATGTAGGGAAGTTTTAGATTTTAGCAAGTACATTTGACGTTTGACCACTGCGCTCGCCAATCGTGTCCAAAAATTTATTAGTTTTTATAATTTTTTTGATATTTTTTTCCGTACTCTGGGACCCCGAAGGTTAAATGTAGACAAGTTTCATTTTAGACGGGATCTGACGACAATGCAATGAGTAAAATTGTAATACTAACATAAAAAGAAGTAATAAGATTAAACATATAATATATACTTATATAATAATGTTACTAGAAAATGTTTTAACGAAATTCGTTATGTAAAAACCTATATAATAGTCAAAACAATGATGGATGAAGTATATGGAATAACACTGACCTATATGGAGTAAAACACTGACCGCCACCCGAACTAATTCCTTCCAGTAATTCTCAACGGTCAACTAATTATATCCACTATGACATTTCTTTTAGTTTAAATGAACAAAATTAAAAGTGATTCGGGGAAGAAGTTATGAAAATTCAGCTATACATAGATATTACGTGTTCAAAAGTTGTCATAAGTAGGTTTTCTAAACCCAAATTCAGAATGCTAACTCCGACTAGGACTCGCTAGCAAGAAGAGAACAAAGCTTTATCGATTACTCTGTGGATCATTGTTGTAGGAGTTATTGTTTATTTGCTTTACTCGGTTGTCATGACAACCCGTCCTTATGTACCTGTCAACAGACCATCCTGTAGAAGGTTCTGGTTCCCTCGTTAGGTTGAAGTTGGCGAAACATGTATCAAATTCCAATAGTTTGTTTTTAATGTGGAATGAGAACCATGGTAACTATAAGATAAATTAAAATTCTCAAGGCTTCGGCCTCTATGTTAACTATAGCTAGTCTGGAAATTACATTTATTAAAAAAAAAAAAAAAAAAAAAACTCTTGCCACATATTTGCTAGTTCTCGTTGTTCTATACTTCTGAACCGTTTCTGATTAAAAACAATGGTGATATGCACCTTTGTTAGTCCTGATCTTTGAGCAACGTAAATTTTTAAATAATAGAAAAATATTCTTCAAAGACGGAGTTCAATCAAATCTTTGATAAGTGGAATCAATAATTAAATCCATAATATACTCACAACCCACATATGACGATTATTGTACATAATATTGTATAAACCGTATTATTTTAGCAGCTCCTCAAGACAATAAAAACAATTTCAACAATTATTTACATTTTTATTTTTTTATTTTTGCGTAGCACGATTTCTATTTTACGATATCACCTAATCTACGTAGAAATAAAAATCATGAAAACGAGGAGACAAGAATCCTTGTATAAAGTCTGAAATTGGTAATGGTCTGGTTTGTGCGTGTTCAAATTTATTTTGTGACGAATGCACACCGGTTAAGGTCGAAGCTTAACCGGCCGATAAATTCTCATTGACTATTGGAATATTCTTGTTCCGAAGTATTCCTGATTCCAAGGTTCACACCTGCAGGTGCCCTTAGGGTTTTTTTTTTTTTTAATGGGAGTATAAAATCCTTGGTTATGCCGTCCTTCGGAGGGGACGTAAAAAGGTGTCCCAAGCATGTGCGATGTCCGATACTCGTTTTATAAATTACTATAATTTAGGACTCTAACTGTAACATCGTCCGATTAGCCATAATAGCATAAAGTGACGTTAAATGAATAAACCACAACGTATTCTTGTTCAAGTGGAATTTGGATTGGATAATTGCATACATGCTCGGTATGAAGATAAGAGTTTTATGTCCTTTTAAAATAGGTAGAGTTATATACCAGCCGCCAAATAACCGTTGAAAATCTTTAATGATAGTGGTTGCCTCAGTTTTAATTAAATTTTAACTGTACAAAACTATTCTTAACCACTTTTAATTGATGTGCAATGATTTTTTTTTTTTTTTTTTGTATTGAAGCGCACTTTAAGGTGTCAATTGAATTTAATTGTAAGGTTTAATTATGAGTTCAGTTCAAATAATTTTTTGTTTGTGTAAATAACTCACCATCAAACGATTGGTATGTCTACACAAACAATTATTATCTGTCACAATGAAGCCTGCGTTGTTCTTTTCCTTGTTCTGTTGTCTAATTGAGGGTCTTTTTAATTTCCTTTTTAAAATGTGAACACTAACATCTTGTAATGTTAATATTAGGATTTATTTGGCGGAATTCGAGATTTGTCGATTTCCTTATACATTTAAGTAATTTTAGCAATGCAACGTAGTTGAGGTGTTGGTCTCAGAAATCGCCTGTTTTTGTTCCTTGTTTTGGCTACATAGCGACTGATATTGAAGTGTGATAGTAGATCCTACGTCTATTTTCTCTTTAATATCTTCATTATCTTTATTGATTCGCCTTTCTCTTCTTTTCCTCCTTCTCTTGATGAATAGGATGGCGGTATTGACTGGCCGGCGAGAGAGTTCCTTTGGGTTCGAGCCTTGCCTCCTCGATATTTTTAGAACGTTTTCTTCTCATCTTCTTTTTATTGTTCTCTTCCAACGGGTCATTAATTTTCATTTGTTCTTGCCCAGCACTCGTCCTTCTTTTTAGCATTGGCCAAAACCTCTCAACTGGAGTGCAAATTCTTCAATTACCTACCCTCAGGAAGCTAAATATCTTTGCCTAATATTGTTAAAGTCAATTTATCTTGTAAATTTTAGACCGCTTTTGACACCCTTGTCAAATTCAGACAAAATTTACTTCCATCTACAGCATTACTATGGATTGGTATTTCTTTTTTTATTCATTTGACTTCACCTTATGTTACTGTGGTTAATCGAACGATGACGCAGTGGGAGTCCTAAAGTTAGCCTATCCAGGTTTAATTAGCATAGGGATCTTAAACGAGTACCTGACATCGCACAGGCTCGGAACCACCTTTTACACTCTCTCCGAAGGATAGCATAACTAAACATTTTTTACTTCCATTAAAAAAATACAGAGCCACTTGCCAGGCTTGAATCCGCGACCTTACGCATAGAAGGCTATTATGCTAGCCACTACATCTTAGGTGACCCCTTGGACTGGTAAATTGCGATTTCTTCAGCTTAGTCATCTTAAGTATCAACTAGTTAGTAGTAGTTAAGTCAAAATCTTTCATTTTATAGGTGAGCGACTTAAAGTTTTACGTTATACCAAAATAGGGTTATTAATTACAGCTGTATTTAAACCTAAATTTTCTTCCACTAAGAAATTCTTCTAACCAATCTAACACGACGTAGCAGATGGTCTGAGGGAGAGATACGTGGAGTTAACTCATTTTCGATATAACTCGAGTTATCTAGTTTTCACGACCGTCACAGAACTATTAAATATAAGTCATGCTTGCATTGTTTTCTAAATAGTTTTTGGAATGTCTCTATCAGATAAAAAGGCTCAAAATCACATTTTCGCCGAGTAGGTTTGTTTACAAATTTAGAAACTGTTCTTTCCTTCAGCATACTAACCAATAGTTTATTACTTGTTCAAACTGTTTTGAAGTAATTTTTATATTTTATATTATTAATTATATTATTATTATTAATATTAACATTATATTATTAATTTTTATGAATATTTCCTTTTTTGATTGCAATTACATAGGCCACTGCTGATGACCCTGGATGGTTAAATTTTACACTGCAAATTATTTTATTTTTTATAGTGATTAATTTTTTCGAATTTCAGTGTTGACATGTAAAATTAATTTAATGTTAAATGAGCTGTTATTTATTTCTTAAAAAACTGCAGGATCGGCGTTTCAAGAATTTATAAGGTTATTGACACTTGATACTTACGATGTTCTTTTTTTTATCGAATAAAGTCGTGATTGGTGAATACTGAAAAGTTTAAAATGGTCATTCGTAAGTTGTTTTTTTTTTTTGGTTTTCAATTTCAATTTAAAATTTAGCCAGTTTTAAAATTGTAACAACCAAGTTCGTCGGTTGGATCGAGTTCAGTTTTAGGTTATTATTTTACTAAGCCTAGTAATCAGCGCAAGTATATTAGTTTAATGAGCTCCCGTTAGCCAACGATTTTAATTTAAGTTTCTTAGTTTGTTTTAGATTACAAGTATTCTGAGCGGTTGGTCGATCTGAATTTGCTGAATTTCAGTTAAAGAACGTGGTTCGAGATGGAGTTCATATCAGCTCTCCGGAGTCAAATTTCGTTCGACGTACTGAAACCTAATTCGTAAATATAAAAAAAAAAAATTGAAAGGTTCGAACCTGTCCCACTTTGCGGGTGAAAATGATCCCCTACTAGAGGTTAAAGACCCGTGCCGTTACTGAACCATATTTTGGTTCACGATATTTACGATTAGTGAGTCGTTAATAGGAGTCATGAGAACTTTTCTCACGGTGGTTATTGCCTTTAGTTATGTTCAGCTGTTAGAGTTTTTTTGTTTATTTTTAATCAGTCCTGCAACAACCTCCAAATTACTACAAGGAAAGGCACTTACAGAGATGCCAGATTTGAGACCTAACGGTATTCCTGAGATACAATATGGTCAGTATTGCATTCCAAGGTGCATACAAGCTGTGATCAATTAAACCATAAAAATGAAAAACACTAAAACAAATTTTACCTTTTGTCTTCTGTCTAGATCACCATTAATTTGTCATATTGCCAAAAACAAGAGCCTTATGTATTTTTTGTATTGGGATAAAATCTATAAGCGTCTTTGAATTTCTTGCATGTAAATTGGTAGAAGGTGACGAAATTGGTGTATTCTTAGCTTCCAAAAGTTCTCAATCGTTCAAATGTTCTGCACCCATATTTCCTTTCCTCCTATGAGAAAACTCAAGTAAGTTGCGAATGCCTCTGTTATCTAGATGGGCTACCCAGGGAGATATATGAGTGTTTTTTTTTTAAGAGTTTTAATTTTACTGATAATTTTGGTTTTTTACTTAGTCGATTTCTTTTTTCTGAAAGTAATTCTTATTAAGGAAATAAGAATCACTTAACACCGCATTTATTTTAATTATAATACTTAGTAATTTTAATTTATTTTTAAACATTTCCGACTTCTTTTACAAAAATATTCACCATTTAACAATTCCATTATATGTCACCTATCATAAAATATGAAAATTTAATAATAATAATAGGCTTACCGAATCCGAGAAGGTTCGATGCCGATACCACCAAATTCCGCCTACACAGATTCGTCCAATGTTCATCGTTCAAGCCCAAGCCCCCGAGATCAGCCTTAACGCAATCCTTCCATCGACGCTTCGGTCTACTTTTCGGACCCCTACCAGTCGGATCAGCGAATACCAACTTTCTCGGAATCCATTCCTCACCGAGCCCAACAACTTTACTCGCCCATTCGAGTCTCCGCGATGTTATCTACTCAATTTTATTCACAGCATACAAGTTTCGCAATTCCGCGTTGTGCAACCTTCTAAACTCTCCAGTAGCCTCATCTCTCTTTGGACCAAATATTTTCGCAGTACCTTATTTTCGAAAACCTTAAGCCGTTGTTCATCCTTCAAAGTAAGCGGCCACGTTTCACATCTGTAAAGAACCGAGGGAAGAATAATAGTTTTATAAATTCTAAATATAATATATGCATCAAATCAATAATATACTATAATACATGCATCAAATCAAAAACGCATATATTGACAAAATATGAAAATTTGGCCAAAGAAATATCACCTAAGGCGGTTTTTGTTCTACTTTAAAGCATTCCTGATTTCTCACTCATTTTTCTTTATTAGGATTTCTTTAATTTCTGTTATTTTTTTTATTTTTTTTTTTGTCCTTACGACTCATCTTTGGACCTTCCGCCTTATTTCTACAACAATACTTTCTCATCCTCCAGGACTGTTCCTACCTCTCTTCCTCAGGCCATTTCCATTTCCTCCCTCTTTCCATCTTCCCACAAGAACCCCAACTTTTATTTTATTTTTTCCAAAATGCTCTCTATCCAGCAGTCTTCATCCGTCATTTTTTAGTCTACCCAGTTTCTAAAATAAGTTTTCATTTTTACTTTCCCTTACCATATATATGAAATGTATAGTCAGGGAAAGTATTGTGCTCATGAACATTTTCCAATTCCAGTTTTAAACAGAAATAAACGTTTTAAGGTCCACTGAGTCGAAATAACCAAGTCCTGAAAAAAGATCTGTGTGTGTGTGGTGTAAGTCAAGCACAAAAACGAAATTTTATATTGCAGACGCTTCTAACTATACGCCCGAGATATTACAGCAACTTTTTCATCAAAATCAATAAATACCATATTAAGATTTTTTTTTATCTTTTTAAGATTTTGATTGAACTCTCTATATCGATGTAAAATTTAATGGGCTTTAATATCATGTAAGTTTCATTCTGATTGAAGTAGTTTGTCAGGATTTAAATGCCGATATTTTAAATTTTCTTCCTCTATAAAGTATCTTTAATTTTCTAGATTAACTTTTGAAAAAATTAACCATATCATCTTGTAAGCATTGATGAAAACATATAACCAACTCTAAATCAAATTTAGAGAACAAAAAATGTTTTTAATGTGATTTTTGGTGTATTTTCAACATTATCGCTGTATGTTTTATTAATATATTGGGTTGATGCAAAATTAATGCAGGTTTTTAGTAGGTATTGTAAATACGCCATATCTTTACTTTAACCATATATATTTAATCAAAATAATTTCCATCTGAATCAATGCACTTTTGCCAACGTTCAACAAGCTTTCTTATTCCACCAGAAAAAAAATCCGAATCCCTGGACTCAATGAAATCACGAAAAGAATTTTCAATGTCGTCCTGGTTTTGAAAATTTTTCTCCCTCAAAAAGTTGTCCAGATGCCTGAAAAAGTGGAAGTCTGTAGGAGAGAGGTCAGGTGAATAAGGCGGATGTTGGAGAACTTCGTAGCCCAACTCGTGCAGTCGTCGAAGCGTTGGTTGTGCAACGTGTGGTCTGGCGTTATCGTGGAGCAGTATCGGTCCCTTCCGATTCATCAATGCTGGGCAAAGACGTTGCAATTTTTGAGTTCCGAGTTCCGCCGCCATTTCTCGTGTGGTTTTGGTTGGGTCTTCTTCCACTTTTGACCTCAGCTGGTCGTTGTCCAGAGCAAGATGACGGCCCCGACCTTCCTTGTCTTCGAGGTCGAAATCTCCTCTGCGAAACTTCTGGAACCAACGCTGCACCGTGCACTCATTAATAGCCCCCTGACCCCACACTTCATTAATATTACGAGCCGTTTGCGCAGCGCTGCGCCCTAATTTAAATTCGTAAAAATAAATTTGACGAAAATCGCACTTTGACATTTTCGATTCAAGACCTTTGAACACACTGAACAAAACGATTTTACTAAACAAATTCATGGTGAAAGAGAGGGTATTAGATAAGGTTTGTTTTGGTATAATAATGATCAATGTTAGGATTAGCTTTGTTTACACAATTGGAATTAAGATATTGCAATAGAGGAAACCTGCATTAATTTTGCATCAACCCAATAGTTGTACATACCGTTGGAATGCTAAAGATTTTAGAAAAAAATAATATATTTTTCACAAAATTGTTAAATTTAAATAAGATAGATGAAAAGCCGATAAAACTGATTGTTGCAGATAATAATATAAAGATTATTTTATAAAACGCATGTTTTATATTATGTTTTATGTTAATGAATATTTAATTAATTCATTAACCTTTATACTTTTATTTACCATTCCATCTGTATTTAAAAATCCTTTAATTGATAAGTCAAAGTCGCGAGTTGCGAGCACCAGATTTTTATTTTTGGGGCGATTTATGGCTTTGAATTTGCTGTCACAAGGTACAGTAGTACATATATTGTTTATTTTAGTTTTTATTTGGGACTTAAATCGTAAAACATGATCAATGAACCTAGTACTACTGATCATTAATTAATGCTTAGTGGGGATTACTATTATCTGTGAATAAAACGCAAATAGACCCTCTTTCGGCTAACTCATAGATTGAAAAAGAAGAGAGAAAAATTCTACTGTAACTTTTGAGAATGATTGTGTAGAAAATTGGATACCTTTTGACGTGATGGGATTAGTCATGTTTGTATGCGTAACACTAGCGTGCCAACTCCTTGTCCTTTCATGTCACTCAACAAGAAATAAAGTAGACGGTATCGCAAGAGTCCCACAAAATCCAAATGGCGGTGAGATTAGTCGATAAATTATCCGGTTTCGTTCTCCATTTAAACTTTTATTACAGTCTCTTTTGTGTTAACAATAGTTATCCCTTTTATAGTTAGCTTGAACAATAGTTAAACTGCTTTATTTCATCCACTTCAGCCGTTGCCACTATCTGTACCGAGTTTTTACGACTGGGTTTATCTGTGAAGCAGCCTTGGTGTTGACAATCGATGCTTAAACTAAAAATTATTATCTAGCAAGGAATATATTATAATGATATTGTTTGTATGACGTGTTATCCATTGAAATTTTTTTACATATGGCACATCAGTTTCAATTAATTTTTATTTCATATACGTGTCATTTTTATGGCTCTTTGTCCTGTGATGATTTCGTATGCATTATAAATTATTTATTTAAAATTGTTATTAGTTTAGAGAAAAGCTAAAAATAATGAAGAATAACCTTTTAATTAATTATTGTAATATTTTGAAGAGTAATAAAAAAAAAAAAAATAAGCCTGTACCTCTAAAAACCCATGAAGGGTTGGGCTCTGTACATATTGAGATTCGTGCTGTTTCTACGCCAACGGCCGTACAATGAGGTTATTAGGCCTTCAACACGCTCAGCCGCCAGGTTTTTCCCCAATTCGAGTACCCACTCTAAAGAGGCTGGGTTTGCCCCAGAAGGATCTCTTAATAGAACAAATAAATAATATTCTGGCATAGCCGGGATTCGAACCCAGGACCCGAGAACAGTAGACTAGCGCTTAAATCAAAGTAGAATCTATTGCATTAAGGGTAACGTGATCATTTATTTCCTAAACCCAATTTTAAAGTATGTTTGACTGGAAAAAAAAGAAGTTAATATTTATAGCCTTTTACGACTGTTCTGTAGTTTAAAATAATCAAATTTGTTCTAAAAGAAAATTATTATTTGTAAGTGAGTGATAACTTTTTTTCGTACTTAAAATCGTACCTTCAAAAACCTACGTACTGATGCTTCTTAATTTGGATAAAAGAATAGCATGGAACATACATACGAAATTAAATCAGCAAGGACTAAGATGATGTTACTAGAAACTTTTACATCTATTGAATTACAGATCACCTATAAATTTACGAAACAAGCGACTAATATACAGCACTTTACTCAGCCCTATCAGGACATACGGCGCAGAACTTCGGGGTAACGCAAAAACGAGTTCAGAAAATTGTTCACGCACCATAGTATGTTTCGAAGCAAGCGATACACATTGACACAAATATCCCATCAGTAAATTCTTACATTCACGACAAATATAACATGTTTCATTCATCAACACGTAACCACCCAAAATCAACTCGTTCTTCACTTTCTTCCTCTATTTTTATAAAAGAAGATGGCCGAGAGATCTACTCAATTAATTATCACTTGAATTACTTCGGAATATGAGGACCCTTTTCAGGAAATAATTAAAATATCGCACTAGCTAGATTCTTAGGAACGCTGTTACGAATATAAATAAGAATCATTAATAAATACTTAAAATAATAGAAATTAAATAAAAATCTTGATTAAATATCTAATAAAGAGTACTTGTAACTTGTCAAAATTAATCTGTGCTCAGATGGTAAAATGGTGTAAGTAATTTTTTCTAGGTTCGAAGGTGCCACAATTTCATAACTGTTTCTCTTTTAATTTACGACGAAACAACTCTACTTCGTATAAATAAACATGAACGTATACACTCCGAAATATGAAGCCTTTCATTTCTAGGAAAATTTACTTTTGCCATTGGAGCACTGTATATTAGTACTGAGCACAGTTCACAATATAAACGCTATCCTTACAACTTTGTTTTTTTATCGAAGGATATACATATTCCTTTCTGCTATAATTATAACCATTTGTAAATTAAAAAGAAATAAAATTGTTGATAATACTTTATCACATTTTTCCCAGCGGGTTTTCCGTTGTGATCTTGACCTTGATTTAAAAATAGTGATGACATGACAGGTATTGATAAAATTAACAGATACTAGATACCTGGGATTGAGTGATGATAAAGAATTCATTTATGTTTACAAAAACAAAAATCTATAGCTAGCGTCGTAGGTATTATTTTGTTTTTCAAGAAACAGCTTTTAATTTTCTACTATGATTTTTGTCACTATTTTAAAACAGATTCTCTTTATGATTCTTTATGTACTTTTATGATTTATAAAATTTATAGGGTTTATGATTTTCAGTAATGAACCTTTGTAACCGACATAAAAAAAAAAACAACCCTTCCCACATTTCAAGATAAGTTGAATCCGAATAATGAATAAAAAAAAAGTCTGTCCGCCATACGAATTTATACATACCATTTTTATTTCTTTTGTCAGTGCTATTCGATAGGGAATCAAATAAATTACAAATGAAAAAAGGTTAAGAACTAGCAGAAATTTTGAAATTATCTGTGGTGTTAGAGCCATTTTCCTTTGATTAATTTATAGCTTTTGACATTAGTTAATTGCCTGTAAACAGCTATATAAACTGTTATACCCTAATATAGTTATTTGAAAATAATAAACCCTTTTGTAATAATTTGCCGGTTTTTTTTTTCTTTTAGGGATATCTTAAAAAAATAGATCCCATTTTAGACAAGTGCGAGGTGGAAATTTATAGAATTGAAATTCATTCAAATTTTATTGTTTTTCTTTTAACAATTTCTAATGAAATTATATAGATAAGATAATTATGATTTTTTTTTCATCAAATTTAATGTTGATAACATTTTGAAGATTACATTTTTAAACGCTTCATAGTACTCGGTAGTTATATTCTAAAACTGTTATATAGCCTTAGAATGTTAGTCTAAATCTCCTGAATCAGGAAGTCTGCCAGTTGAAATGCCATTTAGGTCTTCACTAAAGAGGATTGGGTTTACAGGAATGGTCAATAAACTCGATTGTATTTGTATCTACACAAAGAGCGATTTTTTCCCTCTTACATGTTTGTTCTAATAAGTAATATGTTTTTATCTGATGTTTTTATTAAATCTATGCTTTAAATTATCAATTATGCTTTAACTTCACGTGTTTCTGTTATATTTGTTTCCCTTAATTTAAAAAAGTAAAATATTTTTTTTTTACGATTTGGCTCAAAGCTTACTGATAATGTGAATTTACTCAATCTAAATAATTTATAATTATTTAATACCTTTAAAGGTTTCTCTTTTCTGGACAATTTAAAAATACACCTATTCATATAATCTTTTCGATTGAAAAGTTTTTATTGAAGTGACAACAGCTTAATCAATAAAATGAAAATCGAAGTTTATTTCAGCATTTTTTGGGGAAGCCTGTGTCCATGTTTGGAATTCATTCAAATTAATAGTATCAATCGTCTTTTAGTCTCATAATTTGTTATGATTTTATGAAATTTAAATTATCAAAGAATATTTAAAAGCCAGAGAGTATGGTTGAAAGTATTGGCCAAGAAATGGTGTTTGTCTTAAGTAAAATGGATACATTATATAATAAAAATACTTCTATATCTAAATATTAATATATTCCATACATTATCCTGGAACAGATCAATTTTATATAAATAAATATTAATTTTCTAGTGTGAGAAAATTGTATAATTTCTTATTCCTAACATTCCGATTACTTTACCTTTTATTTAATTTAGTATAGTTTTTTTCTCTTCTTGTTTAATACTTTAGTTTTTATTACGTTTATTGAGAGACATAAATAAATAAGTTTTGGCTACTTTTGCAAGTGTTTCGATATTATTATTATACTTCGATGCAATCTTTAAATCTAAATTGTATTTTCCTCAATATTTCGAACATTTTACACATAATGCACTTTATATTTATAAACAATTAAAATTTATACAAAAATACCTTTTTGATTGCTGTAGATAGTCCGTGTCATCGCCCAATTACATTGCTCTAAAAACATTCCTTGTGAGTCATAATATTTAAGTAATAAAACAAACACTCGCAAATTATTGATAAATTAGTTTACATTAATCTTCAAGGCTCTCTGCTCATTCTTGAAATTACAAAAGAATGTGCAAAATTCTTTAATATGAGCTGTTGCGCAAATTGGATGGGTGTGGATTGCATTTTCAGTGTTGTTTATTTCCTTCTAGAAGATTCTTTTATTGATTTCCTAATGACTTTTTGCACGCTAAATGCATTGTATATTATACAATATGTTAATTTTTATTTGTTACAAATATATATTTAGCATCAATGCAAATGTCTAAATGTTGGTTTGTAAATTAAAAAGAGGACGACTGCTAGTTCTTTTTAAATATCTATAGTTTCTTTCTTTCTTCCTTCTTTCTTTCAGTGGCGCGACAGGCCGTGTAGACCCTGGGCCTCGTGGTGTAATCTCTTGGGAGATTACATTCACGTTTCTCGATGTATTTTGTAGGGTAGGATTATCACTCCCTACGCTAATTTTGTGAGTAGCCACCATTTGGCTGACGGGTCTCACATACCGGGGAGAGACTGTGAGCGAATCCCATTTAATCACATCCTTATTAAAGCCCCGCCGGGACTGGGATTCGAACTCACAATCCTATAGCATGAGAGACTAAGATGCGTACTCCAGCCACGGCTCCCCAAATATCTTTACTAAATTATAAAGCAGAAGAGTTTGTTTGTTTGAACGCGCTAATCTCAGAAACTACTGGTACGAATTGAAAATTCTTTTTGTGTCGGGAATAGTCGATTTATTGAGGAAGGCTTTAGGCTATATAACATCACGCTGCGACCAATAGGATTGAAGAATCGGTGTAAAATTTGGAAAAAACGGGGAAAATTAACTTCGCATCCCAATGATTCGAAATGATTTACCATGTAATTTTAAAATAATTCAATTTTTTGTTGTTATGTTTTGCCGTAATGATTATTTAATCACAAGGGCAAACAACTATATGTCGCATTGTCAAGATAGGTTTCGGAAAAATCAGTATATTCTTCTGCCTTCAAAGAAAATAAAACTAAAAACATCATTTACGCAAGATTACTTTAAATATATCCTTTTAAAAACTTCTTAATAGCGATCATAATAACAATTGACGCAGACGAAGTCGCGAGCAACAGCTTGTTTACTAATTGGTTTGTTATAGCACATTTTATAGCCATAATTTGCTAGTAACTGCATTTCTTTATAATACGTAGAATCTCTTTGTATATCAGGATTTGATGTATATATTACAATTTCGTAATTATTTTTTAACTCACTATCTATCAAGTACAAATAATCTATTAAGAAATAAGCTAGGCTAATTTCTTATTTTTTCTTTGTTAAAAATTATTAATTGCTGGTATCCCACTTATGATGCCATTGATACTTATCTTAACCTCTTTTTTTCGACGACATTAGATAGTAGTAAAGTCTGATACGTATCTGTCTTGCAAATAGAGTCTCACGTCGCTTCCCGTCATTAACCAATTTTCCCAACTCAAACGATTACGAAACTTGAGTAAGGAGTCTCATTGGATCCCGTTGTGTAACTTTTAGATGTATACTTGTTCATGCTTTACAGGACGGTTACGTTCTTCTAAATTATTAAAATCGTGGATTTATACAGTTTAATTGCTATAGAGACATGGGATGAAAACACTGATAAAACGTGTGTATTGCCCAAGGTCAGGGGTTCAAACCTGTAGGTGGTCATAGGATTTTTTAATAGGAGTGAAAAATCATCAGTTATGCCTCAGATTGAGGGACGTAAAAATGTGGTTTCGAGCCTTTGCGATGTAGGTACTCGTTGAAGATCCCTTATCCCAATTAAATCTGGATGACAAAATTTAGAAATCCCTTTGTAGCATCGTCCGATTAGCTGAACAGTGACATTAAAGTACATTATATATAATATAAATAAATTTTATTTTTTCTTTATTTTTGTTTCTATTTTTTTATAATGTTTTTAATTTATCCAGATATTTATAAAGTAATGTAGGACTGATTTAATTTAGATATGCAAGTTTATGCTATTTCTTTGTATGACCAATTTCCAAAATTATACTAGCATCAATAAGTAACAACATGAATTCACGTTTTAAAAAAAGCTATTCGAAATTAATCGTTTTGTCTAATGTTCTACTCATTTCTCCACCTTGAATTATTAAGTTCTTATAATCAACCATTATGCGAACAATGATGTTTTAAGTACTGTAAATTCTTTCTCAGGTGGCAAAATGATATCACTTTCTATACAAGTTTTTATTTTTTTTTTTTTATTAATAAAGATTCCATCCTTTTTCTATTACCTTAAATGTTTTCATTAAAAATTATTGAAGTAGTACTATGTTTCTCTTCTTGAGTTATGTTATGTTTAAAAGATGTTTCGTTTATTTGTACTAGGTAGAGTTGTTTTCTCTAAACTGAAAGAGAAACAAGACATTTTGCCACTTCCAAACAATGACATTAGATTGAACTCTAGAAAAAGTGAATTATTCTATAAGCCTTATGAGCATTTATTACTAATCGATAACAAAAGTAGTATGTTTAATATTTAAAAATGTTCTCATTAGTTGTTGCCTGAAACAGATGTACCTCCTTCAATTCTAAACTGCAAGCCCACTTAAACCCACTAGTTCATACTTCTTCTATCAACTCTTCCCTATAATCTTCCGAGACGCCTGAAAATGACGATGGTTCGAGATCTCCTAAATTAAATAAACTTGTGGAGTGGTTTCTAATCGCTGTATCGTCTCTTCATGAGACATTTTATGCCCTTAATTCTTGTGTTGCTCATTCACTTGTATTTATTTCATGTACATTTGTAAATTCAATAAAAAAATATTAAAATTTGTCAAAATAAATTTAGTGAGTGAATATTTCGTTTTAACCCTAAAAAAATTCTTTAACTATCTAAATTGCTTTCTTGACTCGTAAATCATTTTTATTGTAAAATTTCGATTAGTGAGAAAATATAATTTTCATGATAATCTGATGAACCTTGAGAGGTTCTCTATTAAGACAGCTTTCAACTGCGCAGTTCAATTTCCATTCAGTATTGTATCCAACAGTTAAATATTTGTATTAGGATTTTTAAAATGGTTTAAATTAGTTTTTCCGAATTTAATTCTTAAATTGGTCGCAGTGGATTACACCATTATAGCACACAATGGAGTTAATTTACGATTTTCATGACATACATTCTAGACAACCCTGGTTTATTCAAATCCTTTATTTTTCTTTCATTTATGAAAACCTCTTCGACGTTTTCGCTTCTTCTGTTTTATTATTGTAATTGTCTTAAATAATGGTTGGGGAAAATCTCTCACCACGACTGTGACATTACAGAAAGCTGATAACGTACATGTGAATTGCGTTTTTATCAAGATAAAGTTTCGTTTTAAACATATTAACGAGTCTTTTAAACTAAAATTCAAGAAGGAATCTTTAAATGATATGCAATCCAACATTTTAATTAGACAGCAACTGAGAACCGTAGGTAGCGAGAAACATAGTTTTTATTTTTGTTTGTACAAATTAGTTCTAATAAGCCCTTGTTAATTTTTCTTAGGATACCGGATTTGTATGAAATTAGCTCCTCTATTTTATTTTATTTTTATAGTTATTTAAATTGAATGCTCATTATTACCACAATCAACTTCGTGAATTTATTCTGCATATATACTACTATATACACTTGATAAAACGAAAAATTCCGTTGATCTATGGGGACCATATGGAAACTTTTTTAGATGATAAAAAAAATAACATTAGGGCATTAGAAAATAACAATATTGGTTAGAGGATGGGGTATTTGCCTTGACATAAACGTCGTTATATCTTATGTAGATCAATGTTGTTACAAAATTGAAAAATGTTTTTCACTAATCATTTACAAATTTCAATTTATGATTAGTTTAAAAGCTAGAAATCTACAAACCCTGGAGTTTCAAGTGCCAGATAGATAGCTTTTCTAGGCCGATGGTAATAGAAAGATCTCTTTGATCAGTTTTTTTTCTCATTTATTTATTCAGAAATAATACAATTTGTCTCAACGGAAAATAATAATAGGACTGTAAGATCATACAATATAAATAATAGAAAAGTCAAATTATATTTAAAAAAAAGAAAGAAATAAAGGTATTTAATTCAAAAGCTTTGATCAGTAAAACGCGTAGTAGTAAGATTTTTTCCAATTTTCGGTCATCTACTTTTTAGATGTTTTGAATTACTAAAATTCCACATTTGCAATTAATGGAAGTCTATTACAATAAGAGAACATGTCCTGTTGTGGAACTGTTTGAGTAAGGTCTGAATGCACCCACAAAGATCTTGGGCGGATGTAATTTTCCCGTGTTCTTCTTCCGGAAGTCATTACAAAGAACATTGAGTCCTTCCGAGTCCCTGACCTTGGTGTCGTACCGTGTGTTCCCAAGGTCCGTTTTCTTATACTACAAAAAAAAAGTGTGTATATGTGTATAAATATATATATATGTGTGTGTGTGTGTGTATTAGTGGGATCGCCCCTGCTTCGCACGGGAGTATTAGTTCATCGTAACGAGAAGTGCAATTGGCAAGAAAATATGTTTATTGTATAACGTCTATTCATTATTATATTTAATCATCGGTATAAATGAAAAACAAATTAAAATTAATTAAGTTGAGCACAGATGACGAAAAATTTAATTTTTTCCATATAACAAAAACTTGATTGCTATGTATTTATAAAAAAGAAACTACAGAAATAAAAAGTTTTCTATTTCATTCGGTTTATCAATATACTATATTTTGAACTGTTTAAATCATATTTTATAATTTAAATCAAGTTTCCTTAGGACGCCCATTAATTAAGGAATAACATCCTCATTTACCAATAATATATGTTCATAACTTTATGGGCATACAACAACTTTGTGTTAACTCGTACGATTTCTTTTATTGCTTATTCATTTTTCTAAAATCTTGCTCTTTCCAACAGTATATTATGCGTCTATATTACTACTTATATTTAAATAATAATTGTTTGATGACTAGGTTACAGAAAATTTGTTGTTCCCGTTTAAAGAAAAGCAAATTCCAATGTACTTTACTTATATATATAAACCTTCAGGAAAGAATGCCCTAAAAGATGGTGAAAACCGTATCGTTATAAAATTCGCCTTGTAGTTAGTGTATGTATGTATATTTATATATATAGATAGAGAGATAGATTTAATCGTACAGCAAGAAATTAATAGTAATTATTTTATCTAAAAATTATAATTAGTATGTTTAATTTATATATAAATATAAATATTAATAGTCTTATTTTTTGGATGAACCTCTTGAAAACTTATAAGATATTAATCAATCCCTGTTGCAGTCTTAACAGACAGGTTAATTATTTTATAATTATTACTCGTATCATCTTCTATTATTTATTTATGACTTTCTCTTATTGCCGCTTTGGTTTATAATGTTAAAAGAATAAATAAATAAGCTAAAAGGCGTGGAGTATAAAAAGATTTCTTTGGAATAACGGTGGGAGTCATTTGACATGGCCTTGCTTCTAAATATTGCTTATTGATTTCTTCTTTTCCATAAGAGGCTAAACTAATTTGAAAATGTCAGAATCAGAACTTCTCTTTTGCCTTCTCAGGGGAAAAGTCTGAACCATTTTCTATATTTGTTTTAGAAGCTTTGTTCATTTTGTTATGGAACTATTTTAATTCCTTTTTTTTTTTCAGTCATTATACAATGTATTTACAGTATATATTTCTCATTATTTACTCCAATGTTTAATTGTATTTCACCCGATTATTCGGTGTCAGATAAAGTTTAAACAGTCGTCCGTACGTACAAAAACGACCGTAGTCAGCAACTGAACTTTATTAACTTTATTATTCATAAATTGTACCTTTCCTTCAGTAAGAATTGAACATTAATTTTCTTTTATAAATTCATACTTAAAATTTCTCTACTCTGAACCATCGAATTCTCTTCTCGTATCCCATCCTTACGGTACAAAATATTCAAATAGACTCATCCATCGTGATCTTAATGCTGCTTATTTGGCACAAACCAGATAGCAATTCTTTCGATGAAAAATTCCATTTTTACTCTTCCTCAGTCCTTTCTTCCCCCGATTCCTGTAATCCTCCGAGGCGTCTAAAAAGAGCATAGCCGCAATATCTAATTTAGAATAATTATTCGAGTCTGACAATAGGTGGTATTTCTTTATGTGTATCGGGGCATTTATTGTATTTCTAATACATTTGATTAATTTATTTTATTTATTATTATGCTAATTTCAAAACGCTATATCTCTGCTATTTCTGAACCAATTTCAGTTATTATACTAATAAAATTTATAAAATGGTTATTCGTATGTATAGGCAAGATTTCCGTTTTTCATCTTAAAAAATAACTGAATTATAGGCGTAATTGTGGGTAAAATTTCAATTTGTTTATAATTATTCACAGTTTTTTGGTTAAAATAACCAGCTGATATATATGTCTAAGTGTTTAGATCTTTGTTACAAGACCTAGTACTTTTGTGGCGAATTTAAAAGAAATATTTAGAGAAATGCTGCATACAGCATTCGGCGAACGGCAGACAAACCTATTTTTAACGTACGTATCTTTAAACGTAAGTTCTCCAATTTTGAGTGGGGTTAATTTTTTTTTTTTTTGGGGGGGGAGAGGTCAATTGTAAAGGTTCATTATTAAAAATAATAAGCCAAAAAAAAATTTAAATGATATATTTTTGTATTATGATCCGACCATTAATGAGAAACCTTCATATCTCAAGTTGTTTCCAACCTAACGGATCCGACCGTGGGTAAACAGTGCGTTAGCCAAGAAAGTATTGGATCGCGCCTACGTAATCTTTTTTTCTTCGAGAATGCTGCCCCTCAATCTCCGAGGGATTAAAGGCAAGTCTTGCTGTTAAAGGTGTTTGTAAAGTAGACCATGGCTGAGACAGTTAACACAATAGCCGTGCGAACAAAGCAGAACCCTAACGGTCGAAGGGAGTTTCCCCGATGACGTTGAATGCAGCACGGATGGCTCCCTCACTACAACTCGAGGATCCCCAGCAGGCAAGATGTGCCTGGCACCGCAACCGGTGGCAGATAAAGAGCTATGTATTGATTGCCCGGTGCCAACCGGAGCTTGTTGCTTCTAGCAGCTCTGTCAGCATTCATTTTGTCTGAGGATCGTTTTATATATGGCCAAGTCGTTGAAGTACAATGGTTACAACTATTGTCTTGATGTGCTGTACATTATATGGATTTCTTGAATATATGTCCTTATCGAATTATAACCATCTTTATCCTATTGGCATTTTATTTGTATTAAAAACAAAGTATTTGTTCGTTTATATTGAGGGTGTATAGTCGACTGTAGAAACTATTATAGGTGGAAATAATCAGAAGTCAGTCTTTCTTTTTAAATATTTTAATTTTTTCGACGTTTCGGTTCAAGGTTGGGAGCCATCATCAGGGCATTACTGAGCCATGTCCCAGCATAAACTCATTTTATACTGTGTTAGTCAAAGGCGACGGGTGCTCAGTAGGTTAGATTAAATGGAGACCATCAAAACTTTTAACGAAACCTGATTACCCTCCATTATTACTTTTTTTGTATATCTACTCTAGTTTCTATCTTTGTTTTTTGTTTATTTATTTAACGTCACTTTATGCTGCTATGGCTAATCGGACGATGCTACAGTGGGAGTCCTAAATTTTGCCAATCCAGGTTTTATTAGGATAGGGATCTTTAACGAGTACCTGACATCGCACAGGCTCGGGACCACCTTTTAACGTCCCCTCCGAAGGACGGCGTAACTAAGGGTTTTTTACTCCCATTAAAAAATCCTAGGACCACCTGTGGGTGACCTTCAGCATGGGAGGCTGTTACGCTAGCCACCCAGCTACAAGTGATCCCAGTTTCTATCTTTAATATTTCTTATGTATTGAATATTTGCTTTTTAAGTCTTGACAATTTGTTTTATGTTATATAATGATAAGATATTTAAAATAATAATTTCTAAATAAATCGTTTCACAATAAATTAAGATTGCCTTACCTCAGTTTCAATACAAATTCGAAATTAGCCATCTTTGATTTGCATTCTGTAATCGCTGATTACTTATGTAACGCCTTTAACGCTTGGGATCATTATGTAATGTGTATTTATAACTGGTTTTTTATTGTAATCAGTATTTTCATTATTGAAAGTTTATATTTAACTACGTCCTCAAGGATTTTGTTCCATCTCAACGAGTATTCACTTATTGATTTTAGAATGGCTTTAACCCTCTTTAGTTGTATTTTCCTCGAAAATGACAGGCACTGTTTCGAAGGTCATCGGCAGAAGTTGGGATTTGAAATTGGTTTCATGACACATATAACACGTTTTTGGAGAGTCAGGGATATCTGATTTAGTTATATATAAATCCTCTTCCCTCTCATCTTTTGGTCACTTACAGCGTCCCCCTCTGGTGCATTTGATATCAAATTTGATATGAATGCCTGTTTCTAGAATTTAAAGTTTTAACCCAAACGTTTAATATTTTTTTCGTAATTATTTTCCCCAAATTTAAAACCTCTCCGAATATAATTTGATCATTAGAAATGCATACGTGAATTGAGTTGGAGTTGTATAAGTACCTTCATTATGTATTCAGTTATTTATTTTTCTCTCACCAACGTGATTTTAAAGGTTTCGCGCACCTTCACTCCTCCTACAAATTTCGTTATCGCGTTAGAATCTGTAAGTAAATTGGATTGATAATGGAGCTGGGTCTTTTAAGAGTCTCAATTTTTTAGTAATTTTGTTAATCATGAAGATTTATTCCTTAAGCGCTAAGTCCCGTTTGATTACGTCAATATGTCTGGAAACGTCGTTCTATTAAGTCTGCTGAGGACTTATGGAAGTTCTGCCAAGTGACAGGTCCAACTTACGGACTTGATGCTGACGCAGTTGGGCTGGTTGGAACTTTATCTCCTCAACACTTTAGCGTCACAATTAATTACTTACATTTTTTTTATTATATCATTTCTTAATTAAGTTATAATCGTTATATTTTCTCCTCGTTACATAATATTGTTTTTAATAATAATCGTAATAAATGTTTCTTCTTTTCATATAATTCGCATTAAGCTAACCTAGCAGTTTTCTAGGAGCACATGATGGAACTAGGGTGTTGACCTTTCTGAACACTTTCAATGACCTCATGGTGTCTCATTAGAAAGCATGGAGACCTTTCTAACTTTTACACGATTAAAATTCCTAATTAATGCTTCCTAGTTAAACCAAATTGTTATATGCCATTTAACGAAATCTCGCAGAGAAATAAGTTTTTCAAAACGGGAAATTTCTTCCTCAATTATGATATTAACACCTTAACAAAGATTATATGTGTTTTAGTAGTTCTGTTTTTTGATTAATTTATCCAATGATCTTAAGGGAACAGTGTCGTCTAGTGGATAGAGCACTAGTCTACTATTCTTCGGTTCCTGGGTTCGAATCCCGGCTGTGACAGAATAAATAAATAAATTATTATGTTAATTATAAATAATATTATTATGTTATTTCATCTAAAGGACGATAGTATGGTATGGAGACCACCCCCTCTCACCCCTGGGACAGATCCCGCCTCTATAAAGTGGGTAGCCAAAATGGGGATAAAATCTGGCGGCTGAGTGTAATCTCGGGCTTATCACCTCATTGTTTGGCCCTTGGTCTAGAAACTGTACGAATATCTTTATGTACTAAGATAAAACCTATACATGCTCACCAAAACCCTTCAAAAGATGTATTATGCCATGCCCTTCCTATATCTATCTTTTTATTATTTTATTTTTTACAGACTCCTGTCGTGAAATATTCAATTTTTCGATTTTTTTTAAATGAAGAGATCGTTTAGGGTATGGCTATTTTTGATCTCGTACTTGAAGGAAAAAATAAATAAAATATACTAAAAAGATTGATGAAATATTTTTTAGCCTATTATATAGTCTTATATTTCATTTGTTTCACCTTCCCCTTTTTAAAAATCATATTTTTTCCTTCTTGTCTACGTCTTCAAAATTGAATAATAAATACGTTCGTGCTGCGATAAAACCATAAGAAGCTATCTTGTTTGATTTCTACTAGAGGTCAATCAGTCTGGGCAGTACTTACTGTAAATTTTAGCAATTATCAATTTTGACTTATCCTTTTGCTGCACTTAATAATTATAATAATTGTCTAAAGGTCCTTACTATTCTTTAAAAATTAAACATATGTTTACAATTCTGGAATGTTTTGTGTATTTCACGGCTTGGATGTGTTGAAGGCGAAGGAATGACACCAGGAGATATGAATGCAGGCCCTAGGTGGGAGGGGGCAAGGCCGTTGGGGAAAGTGGTTTTGGCTAAATATACTCTTGACCCTGCTGATCTCACCATAATATATATATTTATAATTTTTCCATTTGTTTATTTTTTTTATTTATTCTTAATCTTAAATTGTCCACGACTGTAAGATGGATCACTCATTAAACATCTGTGGCGGTCGTGAATAAGTTGTTAAGTCGAAATCTTTCATTCTCAGGGGAGCGACTTAAAGTTTTATGTAATACCCATAATAGAGTAATTAACGTATATGAACATACAGCTTTCTTTCCACCTGAAATTTCTTCCACCAAGAAATTTCTTCAACCAATTTAACAAGGCGTAGAGACGGTCTCGAGGTGCGATACGTGGAGTTAACTTATTTTTTATATAACTCGAGTTATCTAGTTTTTCACGACCGCCACAGATATAATAGTCCAAAATCTATTCAGCTATAGCTTAGGAATGGTGAAGCTATTACGTTGGCGCATAAAATTTCAAATTTAATATACTTATTCGTTCTTGAAACAAATGCGGGATGAATTTACTGGTGCGTTATGTGGCTGGATTCTCATCAAGTTCAATCATACTGATTAAATAAATAATAAAAAAATACTTTTTTAGTAATTTTTTTTTCCTTTTTTTTAATCTTCCAATTTATCATACACCAACAATACAATACAATTAAGAAATATGTATACATGCATAACGACCTTCTTTATCTGAAGGTGGTGTGGATATTAAGGGTTGTTTTTTATTTAAATGGTTTGGGAAGTATATTTGCAATCTTACCCATGTTTGGGTTTTTTTTTTAAATACCTATTTTCTGCATTTCGATTATGCTTTTTAATGAACGTTTAATTTTATCGGATGTGCCTTATCGAAGAGATCAAAATGTATTTCAAAGATATACGTATGTAAAATGTTTTGAGAGCTTTACAAATGACTTATACACGTATGTAATCAAACCTGTAACCTCTACAACATATAATTTATACTTAAGAGTTTACGCGGTGACAAACATTTTTTGTTTTTTACTTTTCTTTTCTTTTTTTTTTTTTTTTTTAACTCAACATTTTATTCACACCTGTAAAAAAAATTACAATAAGCAAATGTACAAAACAAAAACATGGCGTGGACAGGCATGAGGGAGACAGCACCCAGTGGTGCATCCTCCTGACATTAAGCACAACTATATTTTCAGCCTACGCCGAGTTCTGTCTGGTATGTCAGTTGTAGCCATGTTTTGCACAAGTTGGTTTATGTGTTATATGTTGTGACTTGTCATAATTAATTTTTAACTTCCATTTCTTACACCAGTTCTGTACGTTGTCCAAGTGGTATTGTAATGTTATACCGGCTTGTATGGGGTCTGTGCTTCTTGTAATAACAGCAGTGTCGTCAGCATATGTCGCAGTTTGGATGTTTTCATTTGTCGGTAAGTCATATGTGTATATTAAGTACAGAAGTGGGGCCAGAATAGAACCTTGGGGAACCCCTGCAGGGACTGGCTTTATTGATGAGGTCTCAGAACCCTGTCGGACAGAGGAGAAGCGGTCATAGAGAAAATATTGTACTATTAAATAATAAGTGCTTGGAAGTATGGGTTTTAGTTTAAAAAGAAGACCCTGGTGCCAAACCCTATCAAAAGCTTGAGTAACATCCAAAAATGCCCTAAAAGCGTATTGTTTAAGTTCAAGTGTAGTTGAAATAAAGTTGGTTACTCTGTGTAGCTGTTGTGTTGTGCTTTTCTTAAAATGATTCAAGTAAACAAATACTTCACACAGGTGCAATTTAAATGTGGTGTAATTTATGTTCAAAAAACTTCAGTTTGACCAATTGGAAGTTTATTACTTTGGGACTATGTGTTCATCGTAACGAAAAGTGCACTTAGCTTAAAAAATAATTATAACGTCCATTAATTCTTATATTTAATGATCAGAATTAGCAGAAATTAGAAACATAAATTGAACCAAAAATCTAAAATTGGTTTAGTTTATTTGTTTGTTATGTTTAGCGGTTCCTATTTCATTCGGTTTATTACAATTCTAAATTTCATAGGAAATTTGTCTAAATAAATTTCAATGTATTAAAGATAATTTAGTTTCCATGTGAGTCCCATTTAGTTTACAGTGGAACTACTATTTTTTTGTGAAATGATCTAAAAGTAGAAATAATTATAACCAGTATTAGCTTATAACAACTTTTTCTTTATTTAAGCATACGATTTGGTAGATAATATATGTTTCTAAAATCTTGACTACTGTATGAAGTACCTGTTCGATCACCATGAATCACCATAACCTCCCTAATCCACATTACAAATAACATTTGTGCATAGGTTTATGCGTGTGTAACATTTTTCTATTTTATTGCATATTAACTTTTCTAGATTCTTGCGCTTTTCAACGGTATATTATACTTTTATGTCAGTACATATATTTTAGGAACAATTTTTTTATGACTTGTTCACAGAAAATTTATTTTTCCCGTTAAAAGAAAAGCTAAATTGCAATGGATTTTACTTATAAACCTTCAGGAAACAATGCCCTAAATAATAATGAAAACCTTCATATTACTTTCACTCACCTATATGTGACAAATATTGTAATACATGTTTCCCTGAGTCCAAATAAACAAGTTCCGAAAAAAAAGGTCTGTGTGTGTGTGTGTGTGTGTGTGTGTGTGTGTGTGTGTGTGTGTGTGTGTGTGGTAACTCCAGCGCGTAAACGAAAAGCCATTTGAAACTGAAATTTCATATTTAATACAAATATACGTCCGAGATGTTACAGCAACTTTTTTATCAAAATCAGCTTACCAGAAGAGCCACTTTATACCATGATGCATTTAGCACCTTTTTCACGATTTTATCGAAAACGGCTCTAATCATTCTGATTAAACTCGCTATATCGATGTAAAATTTAATAGGCTTTAACATCAATGTAGGTTTCATTCTGATTGAAATAGGCTGACAGGGATTAAATGCCGATATTTTAAATTTTCCTTCTCTAAAGTACCTTTATATTGAGGATGTATAGTCGACTGTAGAAACTATTATCGGTGGAATAATCAGGAGTCAGTCTTTTTTTAAATATTTTAATTTTGCCGACGTTTCAGCTCAAGATCGTGAGCCATCATCAGGGCATTACTGAGCCAAGTCCAAGCATAAACTAATTTTTATGGAGTTTATGTTTGGACATGGCTCAGTAATGCCCTGATGATGGCTTACAAGCTTGAGCCGAAATGTCGGCTAATTTAAAATATTTAGAAAAAGACTGACTTCTGATCATTCCCCTATAATATAAAGTACCTTTAATTTTGTGGATGTAATTAGTTGACCGTTGAGAATTACTGGAAGGAATTAGTCCGGGTGGCGGTCATTAAATGAAACAACTAAATAGTTTCAACTATTTTATTGTTTGCCAACGTTTCGACCCCTTTGTGGGTCATCATCAGGGCGCATGGTGGGAGAATGGAAACTGAGTTTCCCAGTCTCAGAAACTCAGTTTCCATTCTCCCACCATGCGCCCTGATGATGACCCACAAAGGGGGTCGAAACGTTGGCAAACAATAAAATAGTTGAAACTATTTAGTTGTTTCATTTAATGACCGCCACCCGGACTAATTCCTTCCAGTACCTTTAATTTTGTAGATTCTATAATTCTATAATAATAACCATATTATCTTGTTAGCGTTGATAATTAACAGCTAAATGTGCAACTTAAGCGAATTTGATAGACAACTGAAGGAGAAAACTGATGAAAAAATATGTTTTTAATTCAATTTTTGTTTTCGAACATAACAGTAATATACATGTATAATATACCGTTGGGAAGCTAAAGATGTTAAAAAAATATTATCTTATACATACTATTGCAAAAGTTAATAAATAGGGATGAAAAAAACAATGAAACTAACTGATTATTTTAGATAAAAATATAATAGATATTTTAATGAAACACACTTTTCTATAGAAATTAGATTCAATTAATTCTTTAATCGATTTTTAAACGGAGGTAAGTGAAAGTTGTGTGTTGCCCGTACAAAATTTTCTTGTATATTCTTTCTCTTTGAGACTGCTTGTTTGTGTTGCGTAAGTGTTTAGTTTAGAGAATACACTTTTTAAATAATTTATTTTTTCATATACCTTGGACTTGATTGTGCTTGAGACCTTGCCTTGAAATAGAGCTTGCGGTGGTCTGTACATTGCAGAACCTTTCACTCGGTTACAACGGTACTATCTTTTTATAACCTCTTAAAGCAGCAGTAACTCAGTCTCTCTCTTGGTTATGTTTGGCCTGAAAGTTATTAGAAGAGTTTTTGCCTTTTGTATCTATTTTTTTTTTCTTTTATTTATTTATAACTTTTTTGTAACATACTTTGGGAAATTATAAAATTAAGATCATAGTAGTAAATATTATGATTTTGTAAGATAGATTGCCTGCATTCTTTTGACCTTTCAGCCTTTTGGTATGTATATTTTTATTTTTTTATTATCTTGTAAAATATTTATATTCGTAGCCTAATAAATAAAGCTGTGGAATCCTATAGCGTTTTTAGTGGAGTGAGAATTGTTGAATGATTGTATATAGAGGAGATGTTAGTTGAGGATGCAGTAAGATTAACACACAATTAAGTAGAGACTTAATTTAATAGTGCCGACGTTTCGGCGAAAATTTTAGGCCTTCTTCAGAGCTATAAAACAAGAGATAATAACAAGTAGTAAAATACAATATATAATGATGATAAGTAAAGGAAATTATACTGATAATTAGAAACAAAATGGAATAGTAGTTATGTTAATCGAAAAATATTATAATAATTAAAAACAAAAGTGGCAAAAGAAATTTAATAAAAGGTAAATAATTGAAAATAGAAAATTAAAAAAAAAAATTACAGTATAAAAAAAAAATTTAATTTTTGAATTTTCTATTATCTAATTATTCACCTTTTATTAAATGTCTTTTGTTGATTATTATTATAATATTTGTCAATTAACATAAGTACTGTTCCATTTGTTTCTAATTACTTTTGCTTATCATCTTTATATATTGTATTTTACTACTAGTTGTTATCTCTTGTTTTATAGCTCTGAAGAAGGCCTAAAATTTTCGCCGAAACGTCGGCACTATTAAATTACGTCTGTACTTAATTGTGTGTTAATCTGACTGCACCCTTAACTAACTTCTCTTCTATAACTTTTCTACTAAATTAATCAAGCCATTCGGGGAAAGATGCATTTTCTAAAATAACTTTTTGTTAATAAGTTGGTTGGAGGTCATCAAGAAATCACACCAATAACATTATTTGCGTGCCTACGTTGTGGCACTCCATAAGAGCAAGGGAAAACCAGATAACAAACAAGCAATGCAAAGATAATTGTCTGAAACCAAAAAATAAATAAAAGTTATGAAAATTAGGTAAAGAATAACAGTGTGTATGTAGAGATATATATGTCTAACTAATAAATTTAAATATTTAACCATATGATTAAGAAGTAGGATGAACAATTTTAAAGATTTATTTTAACAATTTGATTTCTTGATGTCCGCATCCCCAACCAATTTCTTTACCAGCATTGAAGATATCATCTCAACAGTCAACAATAATTTTTGATAAAACTATCTTAAAAATATGACATTTTCCGATTAAGTGATAAAATCAATGCTTATTACAAAGTTTGAGAATATATATAAAAATACATAAAATATTCTCGTTAGACCTAAAGAGTTGAATTGCGGAATTATACGAATGAAATTATTGTAGAATACCTCTGTGGTTTTAGACGGCACCGTTGAACTATTGATTACATATTTTCCGATGGGGAAAAATAAAATAAAACGGAAGTGAGCAAATAATAATTGCTGATATCCCTATGATTAGTATTTATTTATTAAAACAATTATTTGAGTTTTGTTTTGAAGTTAATTTATCAGAGATAAACTGACTATATAGTCACTAAATCACAACCAAAAGGTCTGTCATGCACTTCCAACATCTGTCTTCTTATTATTTTGTTTTTTACTGACTGTCGTAAATTAATGAATTTCTTAAATTTTCTAAAGAAAGAGATCGTTTAGTATGTGTAAGGTTCTGATCAGATTTCAGATAAAAAAAGTATGATGTTTTTCTTAGCCTTAAATTTAGTCTTATTTTTTATTTTTTATTTTACTTTTTAGTAACTTTTGTTTACTATATTGCATTATCCCAGTTTTTGTTAGTACTTTCTTCATCATATTGGATAATACCTGCTATATATGGTTTTTAGAGAGAACCGCTCAACTATTAGTGTCATATTTTCCTTTGGGAAAAAATAAAATAAAACGAAAGTAGATGAGGAAGATGGTTGGGGTGCGGTCATAAATTAGAAACACACATTTAAAACAGGTGCTATTTTAATTATGTGCCGATGTTTCGGCCTACAATGTGGGCCTTCATCAGGGCTAAAAGAAACAAGATAGCAAGATAAGTCTATAATTACATTGGTTGTTATCTTGTATCTTTTAGCCCTGATGAAGGCCCACATTGTAGGCCGAAACGTCGGCACATAATTAAAATAGCACCTGTTTTAAATGTGTGTTTCTAATTTATGACCGCACCCCAACCATCTTCCTCATCTACTTTCGTTTTATTTTATTTTTTCCCAAAGGAAAATATGACACTAATAGTTGAGCGGTTCTCTCTAAAAACCATATATAGCAGGTATTATCCAATATGATTAAGAAAGTACTAACAAAAACTGGGATAATGCAATATAGTAAACAAAAGTTACTAAAAAGTAAAATAAAATATAAGACTAAATTTCAGGCTAAGAAAAATATCATACTTTTTTTGCTGAAATCTGATCAGAACCTTGCACATACTAAACGATCTCTTTCTTTAGAAAATTTAAGAAATTGATTAATTTACGACAGTCAGTAAAAAACAAAATAATAAAAAGACAGATGTTGGAAGTGCATGACAGACCTTTTGTGTTTCTAATTTATGACCGCACCCCCAACCATCTTCCTCATCTAATTTCTCAACGGTCAACAAAAACTCCATCATTATAAAACGAAAGAAGTAAATAGAGATTGCTAGTATCGCTTAGCTTTTTGTTTGTTTACTAATATAAGTGTAATTTAATTTTATAATTTGACGAAGTGTTACAATTCGGTCTGAATGATTTTATTTAATGATGGTCCGATGGAATGAATGTTTGAAGATTGACCAGCCCATTTTGCCAGAAAGGGAGTAGGAAAATTAGTTAAATTCGCAGCGATTTACACAAGAATAATTTTTTAATTATTTTATTGAATTTTACAACTGTACAATTTACATAGTACAATAAGTATATGTCCTATTTACAGACCATTGGTTTGAAAAAGACATGAGAAGAATCTACCCAGCGGTAGCACTTATATGTTTATTTGTTCAGCAGGTCTCGAGGCCAGCTTCTTTTCAGACGCCTCGGAGGATTATCGGGAATATGTGTCGATGAGAGGACACGGACAAGCGGGTTTGTATGGGCGGGTAATTTGGAATGAAAGGAGGTGTATCTTTTTTGGGCGATTTCTGCAACTAGTGGGATCTTCAGGTCTCTAGGATGAGTTTGTTGGTAACAAAGTAAGGTGCTTCTAGGATTTGCCAAAGGATTTTTTATTGCAAGGATTGGATGCGGGAAGAAAGAATAATATTGAATTTACGTTATGCAAAAGCCACATTGATTTAATCTTTTTTTTTTTAATGGTTTAGCAACCTGGTTGGTCCAACGTGAAAAAAAAAAGACTAAAAAAAAAAAAAAAAACTACCTTAAAAGTTATGTATGTATGAGCTGTCAATCGTTAAAAATCCTTTTGAAAGTTAAGCCTTTCTATGAATACTTTTTTTAAATCTTTCTACTTGATTTGTTAAAGAAGTTTTAATTCTGAACTTAAGTAGTAATATCTATTATAATCTTAACGTTTTTACTTGACTGCTTTGGTAAGATAATAGGCCCCTAATTATTCTTTTTTCTAAATAAACATATATAATTATTTATTTTATTTTTTCTGGTAACGTTTACTACTAAGTTATCTATAAAAATAATTTGGAGTTTTAGGCCCTTCTAACTTATCAGGGAAGAACAGTAATGAGTTGTTTTTTCGTTCTGAACACGAGCTGAGCTGAGACGGCTATTTCGTAATTGCTGCTCCTAATCGGAAAGCTGCGTCATCAAAATAAAACACATCATATTTGAGAGAGCTGAATATGTTGAACGAAGACTGCCTTAGATAAGCTGATATAACTGTAATTTATAGCTGTCTCGAGGAATTTCTTTACACTCTCAGTGATTTGTTATCTTGTATCGATTTTTTTAAAATAAAAACTAGTCTGCATTTTGTATCTTCTTGAGAGAACTTTTGACCGGTTTTCTCTTCTGAATCTTCCGGTTTCGTCTCTTTCTAAAAATGTCTTCTCTGACATTTGTATTCTAACGGTCTCTTGGTTTTTGAGATTGCTATCGTTCTTAAAATATACCGTTTTAACTTTTTTTTTTTTTTTTTAATTAACCTCTTTGTATTAGAAACATGACATTTTAATTTAAATTATCACAACATGCCAATTTTATTTTACTTTTTATTTTTTTATGTTTTCCTCAGTTTCTTTCTAGAAGTATTCGATTTATAAAATAGAATAATATTATTCATTAATCTAAAAAATATATAACAATGATGCATCCTGTACACCTTCTTCTTTAAAAAAACAATATGGTGTAATAATGTAGAATCATACAACAATAATAAAAGAAACAACAGTGTTTCTTGAAGTCATGATCATCTCAATGCATATAAAATGATTCTAGCTTTACGTGAACTCCTTCTAGACCATGCGACAGGATTTTGATACAGTTTTTATTGCCATTTAAGCTATTTTAAGCTATTCTTTCCTGAAGGCTTGTAAGTAAAATATATAGTTCAATATATATATATATATATATATATATATTATATATATATATATATATATATATATATATATATATATAATATTATATATATATATATATATTATTATATATGTAATATATATATATATATATAATTACAATTCAATATGTATATGTATATATATATATATATATATATATATACAATTCATATTCATTATTATTTTTTTTTTTTTTTTTTTTTTTTTTTTTTTTTTTTTTTTTTTGTGGCAAAGGAAAATAATATTTTATGTGATCAGGTCATCAAAAAATTATTGCTGAATTAAAAAAAAAATTAAAATGTAAATAAAGGATTTAAGTTTTTAAGAAAGAATTTAATCAGCCCGTTAATATTCCTTTTATATTATTCCTGAATTATGAGTAGCAATATAGTCGTATGATATACCATTAAAAGCTCAATATTATAGAATAGTTTGTATGCAATAAAATAAGTCGTATAACTTGACATAATATCGTTATTAGCCCCTCTAGCTTATAAACATATGTAATGAAAAAGGTTATAAGATAAAGTGTTGCCAGTGTGTATTATCATACAAGTTATATTCTTCCATTTTAAAAATCTATATTACGTATTAAATTGTAAGATGTTAAAATAAATCCATAAACTGACATTATTATTAATTATTTCTACTATGAAATCATTTTATGAAAACAGATGTTCCACTGTAAACTAGATGGTACTACTACACAAAATAAATTAAACTTTTTAAATGTATGACGGAAATATGAAAATCAATAATTAACAATAAATATGAAAGAATTATGTACCTACACTTACCTTATCTATATAGGAAATAACCTGTCGAGTTAGGTTTTTACTTTCACTTACTATATATTATAGTAAGGGAAAGTATTGCGATCGTGAAAATGTTCGAATTCCAGTTTTCAACGGAAATACACATTTTAGGGTCTCCTGAGTCCAAATAACCAAAGTCCCGCAAAAAGGTGAGTGTGTGTGTTTGTGTGTGGTAACTCTCGGGCGTAAACGGTAAGGCCTATGAAACTGAATTTCATATTTAAGACAAATATTCGCCCGAGACGTTACGAAACCTTTTTCATCAAACTGAGCTTACCAGTAGAGCCACTTTATACCAGGCATTTTGCACCTTTTTTCGATTTTTTTTATTAAACTCGCTATATCGACGTAAAATAATATTAATGAGCTTTAATATCATGTAGGTTTCATTCTGATTAAAATGGTCTGACAGAGCTTAAATGCCGATATTTTAAACTTTCTTTCTCTAAAGTACCTTTAATTTTGTTGATTCTATAAAAATAAACTATATTATCTTGTTACCACTGATGAAAAACAGCTAGATATGCAAGTTGAGCTAATTTGAAAAGCAACTAAAGGAGAAAATTGAAAAAAAAAAGTTTTAATGCAATTTTTTGTTTTTGAACATAAGATCAGTAATATACATGTATGATATACCTTTTGAAAGCTAAAGATTTTAGAAAAAATTGTATCTCATACTCAAGCTTTTTAAAGTTAATAGAGAGTGATGAAAAGAAGATAAAACTAACTGATTATTTTAGATAATAATCTAATCGATTTTTTAATAAAACTCATGTTTATATATAAATTCAATTTAATTAATTCTTTAATAGTTTCACGTATTTTTATCTCTAACTGTATTTGAAAATTCTTTCATTGATTTTAAAAAATGAAGGTAAGTGAAAGACGTGTCTTGCCCGCACCAGATTTTTTTAGTTCATTCCAGTATCGACTAATTCATAATTTAATATATTTCCTAAACAGAAAAAATACGAAGGACCTTAAGGATTATTTTGGGATTATTTGTGATTTTATTTTATTCTTGAAAATGAGGAAAAGACCTCTAAACGTAGACATAAAATATTTATAAAGATGTTTAATCAAATAAAACATATTTGGAAGTAAAAACTGCTGAATTACTTGGAGAAAAACAAAACAAAAACACAATTGAGACTTCCTCAAGTTAAGATAATAGTGAGAAAAGGTTATTCTCCCTGAATTGGTATCTATATAGAAAAATGTAAAAAGGACAAATTTTCTGTTTACCCCAAAAAGTGGCTTATGGTGTTACTAAACTCTTGCTATGTTTAGTTGTTTTCTTACAGTGTTATTTGTAATGGTCATGGGTGATCTGCTCTTGAACTTGTTAAATTATTTTTTTACGTAATTGATGACTAGTAATTAGTTTTGTAGTAAATGATTAGAGAATGGGAAAGGAATATTATCAACTGAAACCTCTAGAGGTCATATTTTTTTTGTTTTTGTTAAAATTGTTCTGCTAATATATTTGAATTTATATTTAGTTATAAAATGTAGAATTTATGTTAATTTTTTTAATGTTCTGTTTTGTTAGATATAAATGAAGGTATCGTCATGTCAAACTTTTAAGTTGTTGAACCTTTGTCCTTTTGCGTGTCTCCTTTTTATACTCAGAAAATTTCAAGACTATTTTAGTTTTAAATCCAAGGAACTCTCTCCCTGACGTCAGATGGACACAGAAGGATATGACGGTTGGACGTGTGCCAGGCCAACATGTCAGCTATCCACTATATCCGCATCGTAAATTTTGTGTAATGCCTGACATGGGTTCGGTACAATGACATCAATGTTTTCCGAACTCTACATTGATATTTTGTTACTAAAGTAGTCTTTTGACATGTATATCGGCATCAATTTTAACCAGCATGCTTAAAACTATTTTTCTTCTTTATTTCGTATTATAGTTGTTTGAATACTTCTTTTTTTAAAGGCTTTTATTAGATTTCATCTTCTAAAGAGGTATGTAAAATTCATTTTAAGGACTTACGTTTTTTAATTATTCTAATTATGCCTTCGAAAGTACATATTTTTTTAAATATATTATGTATGTACTGTATTTATGTAAGCCTTTCTACATAAATTTATATACTGCCGTTATCCTGTTGGTTGAAGACTAGGCCAAATTACTAGCCGTGTCGGGAGATAAGCGGCGAGCTAACTGGACTTGAAGCCGGCCTGGGTCCGTTATATAGTTTGTTCTCTATCTAGTGCCCATTCTCTCAGATTTTTTATTTAAAATAATATCAAGTATGATGGGTAAACTTTAAAGTTATGTTAATGGCTCATATTTAATTATAAATATTAATTTAAAATGAAAAATACTCATTACTCCATAAAAAATAGATATACAGTGTATATATTTTCATTGAATAATTACTTGTCTTGCAATATTTAGAGATAATTAAAATAATTTACTTACAAATTTAAAAAAAAATATGTATTCGAATAAATAAATAAATAATAAAGAAAAATTACTGCTGCTCTGTATTGTGTTTTATAATTAACATTCCAGGATTTCACATTAGAATTTCAAAATGCTATGAAAATATTTCCATACATTTCCTCATAAATTACACTGGAATGAATAGTAATAGGCTTAAGGAATAGTGAATAGTGAATAAATAATGATAGTGAATAAATAAAAATAGTGAATAAAGGAATAATGAATAGTGAATAGGCTTAAGGTCTTCGAAAATAAGGTATTGCGTAAAATATTTGGTCCGAAGAGAGATGAGGCCACTGGGGAGTTTAGAAGGTTGCACAAAGCAGAATTGCGGAACTTGTATCCTGTGAATATAATTGAGCTGATTGCATCGCGGAGACTCAAATGGGCGAGTAAAGTTGTTGGGCTCGATGTCGAGCGGATTCCGAGAAAGTTGGTATTTGCTGATCCGACTGGTAGGTGTCCGAAAGGTAGGCCGAAGCGTAGATGGGAGGATTGCGTTAAGGCTGATCTCGGGAGCTTGGGCTTGATTGGTGAACATTGGTCGAGTCTGTGTAAGCAGAATTTGGTGGTATCGGCATCGAACCTTCGGGTTCGCTAAGCCTATTATTATTATGAATAGTAAAGCGTTGGTATTTATCACTATTTCATTCAATTTTTGGTTTATTATTTCCAATAATCATCCTTTGTAAGAGTTTAAAAAAAAAATTAAAATTTTAGGTCTTATGCTTCAGTGTAGAAACCGTATAACAAATACAAAAATCTATTCGCCCGTCATCTGTCGTACGCCGACCACGACTTTCTAAAACTCGAAGTTGGGCACAAAAAAACCAGAGCATCCGACGATGATACTGACACCTCGACGTTGATATCAGCATATTAGTTTTAAAATGGCAGCCGATTAAAAATGTATTAAATCAATGACTCAGTTTTGGTTTTTTGTTCTATAACTGGTTTTGAATTGTCAAACTATGAAAATATGTGACTCTTATGGGTTATTAATTTATTAAATGAATATAATGTAAAGTTTTTTTTTTCATATTTAATATTGAGAATTAAGAAATTAAATAATTGCTAAAGAAGAGAATAAATGTTAGTCAGTTCTCCGAGTGTTGCCACGGAAAACCGATAGTAGTGAATGCTGGCTGGCAGTCGTAGACATTGTCATATTTATATTTTATATATTTCTGTTAACTCAAATTTAAACCCAACATGACTTGAACTCTATGCAATACCGATGGTTATGATAATATTGAACATTTTCTAATATCGTGTCCAGTTTTAAATCCAGTCAGAAGATTCTATTTATTTAAGTATGTTATGGAAAGTTTTAATTTAGAAGACTTCTTAACAATTACCGACTATAAGAAGTTAGTTGAACGATTAATTTTTGTTTTCAATAGAAGCTTTAAAGATAAGAATTTTGTTACGAACGACTAGTACAAAATTTATAGGCATTTGTTATATCATTACTTCTTGTTTCTATAAATTTTTTATCAAGATATATAGCTTTTAAAACTGTTTTTGTTCGGTTTTCTTGAGTTTATTTTTTATTTATTTTTTTAAGTTTTTTTTTGTTTATTATTTAATCAAGATTTATATTCTTAGTTAATTTTTCTTATAATGTCGTTTCTAAAGTAGTTAGCTCAATTCTTATTTCAATATTTATAACATTTCCTTACAAAATGTAAAAAATGATTTTGTCTAAATGAAACAGAGGCCAAACCTCTTGCTAAAAGATGTAAATCTTAATAGCAATAAAACATTATTATTATATTTCTGTTAACTATGAATATTACTGTTGTTCAGTTTTGACATACATATAAGAAAACTATGTAAAGTGTTACTGTATTAAAAAAAAATCCTTTGTGATTTTAATGTGTTAAATGTATTTATAGACGATTTTTTGACATATATGACATGACGCTAGGATATTTAAATAATATCCAAATTAAGAAAAAAAGTGCATTATTTTAGTGTATTTGATAAAGTATAGTTTTAAGTCTTGGTACCTGTGTGACCTATTAAATGATTTAAAGAAATAAGTTTAACTAATGTTGAATTTGCATATAACCGCGACAACATCATAAACATTTTTATCGAAAACATTTTAAAAAGCTTATGACGAAGATTTTTTCCCTGTGTTCTTGCACTTTTTTTCTTCTTGACGACACTTATTGTGATCTTTACCTACCTTTTGGCTCAATTACTTAATGACATATAAACCTTACACTTTAGAACATAACTTGATGAATTATTTTATTAGTTCTTATATGTATTACTGAATAATAAGATACTAAATTATCTGAAATTTCTGTTGCTTAACATTTTAATAAATCCCAAATTTCCAACGATACGCCACGACGTACCGACTCGGGGATTTGGAAGTGAACGTGTCCCTGTTGATCTTTTCTCGACCTTTGGAATAAATATGAAGCTTTTGGCGGTTGACTGTGAATAATTGATATTTATTCCTGGAGCGGTAACGAACCATTGTCCCTTGGCTATTCAGGCAGGAATATCCTGTCGTTTTTAGCTCCTCGTTTAATCACTCTGTGAATAACTAAAACTATTAGTGAGTCCCTTTTCAACGCCGAGCTTCAGTCCTGTTTGAGTTGCTTGTGTGAGGTGGTGTAGGCTTTCAGGACACTATTTTAAGTAATTACTTTTCTTAGTTTGTAGTCTACACGGCCACTTCGAAAGTTCACGTTTACCAGCCGTATATTTCTTTTATAATATTTAATAGCTACTGTAGGTACTTTAACTTACGTTTATAAATTAATTTTATTTTCCTCCCGATTGTGTTAAAATTTTCGATGTCGAGTTTTCCACGGAAGAACGAAACTTTACAATTTAAATAACGAAGTCGAAAAACTCTATTCATAAGGTGTACAAGACACGAGAAACTGAAATTTTATGTTTGTTAAGTGTGCCATATACAGCAAACTTTTACCCTAAAGGTATGCCATAAGTGCCACTTTTTGCACTGTTTCGATTAAAATCGTTTTATTGTAGTATAATTAAATAATATTTGCCATCATTGAGGGTTTACTTTTAATAATTACACGTTTGTTTATTTAGTAATAAAGTGTCAGAGGTTGTTTTTTTTTTTCTTGTTTGAAATTAAGCTTTTCTACGACTCCTGATAGAACAAATTCTTCTTAAAATTGTTATTATATATACAATTTTTTTTTGCCTTATTGAATTTATTACTTTTCAGTACAAAGTTTTTGAGTATGTTTGTTTGTTTATTTATTTAACGTCACTTTATGCTACTATGGCTAATCGGACGATGATACAGTGGGAGTCCTAAATTTTGCCTATCCTGGATTTATTAGGATAGGGATCTTTAACGAGTACCTGACATCGCACAGGCTCGGGACCACCTTTTAACGTCCCCTCTGAAGGACGGTATAACTAAGGACCGCCTGCGGATTTGAACCAGTGACCTTTGGCATAGGAGGCTGTTATGCTAACCACCCAGCTACAAGTGATCCCTTTTTTTTTTTTTTTTTTTTTTTTTTTTTTTTTTTTTTTTTTTTTAACATCATTTATTGAAATTTACAACTGTACTTCAAGGTACAACAAGTAAATGTGACAAAAGTTAAATGGCGTGATACAAACTTGAAGAAGAACTACCCAATGGCAGCACTCCTGTAACGTTTCTACACTAGAAGGTCTCGAGGCCATCTTCTTTTCAGACGCCTCGGAGGATTGTCAGGAATTGAGGAGGAAGAAAGTATTGAAACAAGAGGATTAGGGTGGGAATGGAGTTTGTCATGAATGGAATGGTATCTAGATCGGGCCAAATCAGCAACATACGGAACGTTGAGGTCTTTATGGATAAGTTTGTTCGTGACAAAATAAGGAGCATTTAGGATTTTACGAAGGATTTTGGATTGTAGGGATTGGATACGGGAAGAATTTGATGGTTTAGTAGAGCCCCAAAGCTCTACTCCGTAAGTCCATATAGGCCGTATGATAGTCATATAGATGAGCCTTTTGTAGTTAAGTGGAAGATTGGAACGTTTGTCTAGTAAGTGTTGAAGTAGTCGAGTAGTAGTTTTATATATAATTAAATTCATATATCACCAATCATAATTATAATTTCTAATATAAACATGTTATTTACTGATAGGTAATTGTTATTTTTTTTTTAATTGTTCTAAATTAAAATAAATAGGTTTTTACCGTCATTGGTTCTATATTAACTGGGTCAACGATTTCGCCCTTGACACGCGGTCGGTAGTTCTCCGACTACGATATCCTAAGGAGTTGCGTGCAAACTACGTCCCATTGCTGTGATGCCCCTAGCGTGCCTACAATTAATGCATGACCTAATTCCTTGTTATTAATAACTACTAATGATTAACCTCTTAATTAATTGTAAATACAATTTAATATGAGCACTATCAACTGTAGAACATTAAGCATTACTCATTATCCATATTTTTGACTAAGTAATTTTTAATTTGTTCGTTATTAACGTGGCTATTTTTATCACCCTTAATTTATTTGATAATATCAATAATGCGATATAATTTATTTACACATATATACTTAAATATATGAAGATGTCTTTTAGGATATTCGGAGTGCAACAAACATGAGAATAAAAAAAAAATAGTGTTATTTCCGGTAGGTCAATTAAGGTTGAAAAAGTTACTATTGAATATAACGTAACTTTTATGCTACTGTCGCAAATCGAACTATGCTAGAATGGGAGTTTTCAATTTCGCCTGTTTTTTAACAGAATCTTTAACGAGTACCTACCATATCACAGGCTGGGAACCGCCATTTTACGTCCTCTCCGAATGACGGCTGAACCAAGATTTTTTTTACTTCCTTTAAAAAATCTCAGGGCCATCTCCCGTCATTTCAATCCTCTTCACCTATAGAATGATTTTATGACATCCGCAACACTACAGGTGAACACATAACATTTATGTTACATATAATTTACGTACCTATTTAAAATATGTTGTTTCAGTTTTGCAAGACTCGTCGATTCTGAACTAGACTTTAATTAAATTAAAAACAGCAGGAACTCGTTTAGAGACCATTCAAATAGTCTTTGTTATTTTGACCAAAAAGGCTTGAATCGTGTATAACCGTTGAAAACACGAATTGTTCTAAACCAAGGATTTTTACCGATATTTTTTTATTATATTACATTTTTTGCAGTGCATCTTTAAGGACAAGATCAAAACAATAAAAAAATTGTGATTTGTAAATATTATTTCTTAAATCGGACGGATAGTTCTTGCGATAAGCGCTTTTAAACAAACACAAGTTTCATCTCCACGTTCTCTCCGTAGTTATTTATACTTCGAGGTTTCAACGCTTGGTTGGTATAAATCGATATTGTCCTTAATCTTTGATGAGCAACACTGCTATCCGCATTGTAGAAGTAGTTTATAATTAGGCAATCAATGGAAAAGAATGCATGAAAATATATTTTCTGTACAAGGAACTATGAATTGACTGCTTCTACAAAAAAGAGGTCAGGAAACCATTTTCTTTTCTAAGACCTCATGGGATCATATAGAAAGTTACGGGCTAGCGGTTTCGGTCTGAGCTTGGAGTTTATTATGGAAGGTCAGTTATTTCTGTTACTTTTGTGGTTGTAAGAACGGTCGAATTTTGTTCCATTGTTACATAAGTAACATATGATCTGTTTACAGTTTACTTGAAATAGTTATTATTATTTTCATTAAAAAATCTCATAGCTTTAACAGAATTTACTCCTACTCGGACTATAATAAAGTTCAGGGCGAAATTTCAGTCTATATTCAAAAACTTGTGAACGATACTGGTTGTTCTGAGGAAAACTGCTTTATTCTCCTTTTTGATTTAAACCTTTTAATTATTTATAAAAAGTAAGAGTTATCATAGATTGCTATTGTTCAGAACCCAGACTACCCATTGTTCAGAAAATTCAAGAAAGAAGCTACAGCAATTCCAAAATGGCGTTTTAAAGAAGAACTACCTTTGAAAAAGAAAAGGCAGAAAGACTTCATTTGCTATTTAATATTCCTAAAATAACAGAATTCCTTGCGAAAAGAAGACATAATTTTTATAATTCCTTAGAAGTGCTTCCAAACCAAGTTTTTAGTAGGCTTAAGGTTCCACCAACTCCTCAGAGGTGGCAACATAGTGTCAAAGGTAGATTAAGATTAGTCTAAGACAAGAAGTGATCCCCACCACCAAGAGGAATAGAAAATCAGTGATAGCACTTTAAAAACATTATCTATTAACAGAAACAGCCTTAAAATCTATCTAGATACAGTAAAAGGAAATTATTTAAAAACTATTTTGGCAAAACATGTAACTAAATTGGGGTTATAAAAAAAAAAAAAAAAATAGATTACATAAAGAATTAACTTTTTTTAAATTGTATTTATATTTTATTGAATTTTACAACTGTATATTAACATAAATAAAACAAGTGTTGAATTATAATAAAGGGCGTGGAAAGGCTTGTGAAGAAACTACCCAGCGGTAGAACTTCGAAAAAAATGAACATTTACATATCATTTCTCATAAAAAAAATGTGCTGTTTTCTATCTCCTTTGTAGATTTTTTTCACGCTAACTAGTTTGTTTATTTAAACCTGTTTTTATTTCTATTTTATTTATTTGTTTTATCATTAATGCATTTCTGTGTTTACGCTGTAATAATATTGAGGCATGATAGATATAAAATATGCATCTAGTCTGTTTATTTCCAGCATTATATTTATTTCCTTAAATGTAAACGTTGCTTACTTCACTATGTTTATAATGTACAAATCTTTTTTCTAAATGTCATGAGAATATTTTCGCTAGACAGAAAAAAGAAAATATTATAAAAACAAGCTCTGTAATATTTATTATTCTTTGAAGGTTTCATTTTTTTTTACATTCTTCTCTTTTATACTATAAATTAAATTTAATAAAACGTCAAAACAATTATCCTTACGTTGTTATAAGTTCGAAAGAACTTTATGAGGATTTTGTTTTATTTTAACTTAAAATTGGAACTCTAAGATATAGATCGAGTCCTATATCGTTGGCTTTATCCATAGTCAACAAATCCTTCGTTTCATTTTTTCTCTCTTTAGATTCTAAATTTAAGAAAGTCTAACTTAAAATATCCCAGCTCAGAAATTATAAATTTGAATTTTTAGAGGGGCTTGTCATTTGAGTTTTGCAATAAATGTAAACCGCAGAGTTGATAGCTCTCCAACTTCCCAAACAAGCGTTATCTCAAAAGGAAACCTCGAATCTATTTATTTAATCTAGAGATTTGTCAAATCTATTTATTCATTCTCCTCGGCTTTTGAAATGAGATATATTAAACTTTTTTAACGTTATATCTATTTTGTTAGTTATCGATATAATAATATGTTGGAAGGATATCTCGAGAATATCCGACCATTTCAAAAATTTAAAATACAGAACAAAACAAAAAATATAATATTTATGACTAGATTCAAGTCTACCTGGGTTACGTTTTGATAATCAAAATTTTGCTTTAATATGTCTCCATGATTTGGAAAAACAATAGATCATGGATATGTGTATCTGTAATTTACCACTTTTCCCAATCAAGGGGTAACTAAGTTTGCAAACGGACGGTATTAAGTAATAAAGTATTAATTTCTAATACTTATTAATTAAGTACAGAAGGTAAAGAAATAATCTACTAACAGAATTTATTTTTAATCATCTATGCACATTTTGACCTTTGTACATCGATAACTGTTTTCATTCAAACCGATATAGCTACAATAGGTCCCAATGTTATATAACTGATTTTATATAAATATAAAATGCCAGAAATGTTATATAACAAAAAATATTCTGAACTTAACTTCTTGACGTGGAACTGTCGTCGAAATTTTTATTATTCTATATTAAATTAAGTGATTTTACTCTCTTGTTTCTTTAACTTCTCTTGTTGTCAAGCATTCTTCTCGAAGTGTTTCACCTATCCTATATATGGCATATCGCCGAAAAAAGATGAATGGTAAAATTTTTATGGAGAAAAAATTTATTAAACTTCAAAAATTTTAAAATTAAAACATATCATGGTAATTTATGTATTATGTAAAAAAAGAAAAAAAAAGAAAAGCGGAATCCTCTCATGATTTTTTTTCAATAATTTTTATTGGAAAGAAAGAAACAAATTGAGATAACCATGATTATTTTGATGTTTCCTTTGGCGTGTTTAAGGATGCTTTATACTTCTTTTATAAGGTCAAAAAACCCGAATGTTTGTTCCTATACCAGTCTCGAAGAATGCCTGTTAAAACTTTTATTGCATTCCTTGCTTCAAGGAGCCTCGCTTTTAAAGAATAAACTTTTTTTGATCAACGAAAAAATTTTCAGGATGAGGAATATTTCTTATTAATTAATAATTTATATGTAAATATATCAGAAATAATAATAAATACTTATAAATTAAATATCTGGGTCAGTACACTATTTAATTTTCCTCTTAGCATATTTTTTTTTATTTAGCTGCATATCTTCAGTATAACAAAAACATTTATTCAGTGCTAATAATTATGTTAAATGGTTTATATTTTTTTCGATTTATTACTATTTTAAATTTTTTATTAGCTTTTTCTATGTATATTTTAATACTTTAATTTAGTTTTTATGGTAGTCCTATTTAGTTTACAGTGCAACATCTGTTATTATAAAAATAACCTGTGGTAAAAGTTGAAATAATTATTAACAATGTTAGTTTATGGAAAAATAACAACTTTCCGCTTTATTTTAACACTTTGCGTACAATTCGTTATGTACCTTCTTATTCTAAAATCTCGAGTACTGTATGGAAGGATACTGTACTGTGGAAACACCGAATCACCATAACCTCCCTCATCACTGCATTAGATATAACATATGTTCATAAGATTATGCGCTTATAACAACTTTCTATTAATCAATCACTTAGTTTATCGCATATTAACTTTTCGTTGCGGTATATTACAGGTATATATTATAGCTTATATTTCAGGTATAATGTTTTGATGACTTGATTTAAAAAAATTTATCTTTCCCTTCTAAAGAAAAACATAATTGCAAGGTTTTTACTTTTAAAAACCTTTAGGAAATAATGGCCTGAATGGTTGTGAAAACCATATGAAAATCCGTCGCATGGTTTGGTTGGAGTTCGCGCAAAACAAGAATCGTGATTTATATTCGGTAGTCGAGGAACTTCTAAAATTTGTTTCAGGTTTCAGATTTTTTTTTCTTTTTTCATACTTTGCTACCTTTGTTCGATCCGAGGAAGTAATTTTAATTTAAAGCATAATTGATAATTATATCAGGTGTTCAACGAGAGTTCAAAATTCTTTTTTTTTTTTCTAACATATTTATTGATATTTACAACTGTATAATTATATACAACAAGTAAATGTGATGGATATAGTAATCTAACATGAAATACATGAAGAGATGCCACCCATCGGCAGCACTCTGAAAATATTTTAAACTAGAAGGTCTCGGGGCCATCTTCTTTTCAGACGCCTCGGAGGATTATCAGGAATCGAAGAGGATGATAGGATAGAAACTAGTGGATTAGAGTGGAAATGGAGTTTTTCATGGAATGTTTGATATCTGGTTCGGGCTAATTCAGTAACATATGGGATATTGAGGTCTTTATGGATGAGCTTATTCGTGACAAAGTAAGGAGCGTTAAGGATTTTACGAAGGATTTTGGATTGTAAGGATTGGATACGAGAAGAATTTGATGGTTTGGTAGAGCCCCATAGCTCTACTCCGTAAGTCCATATCGGTCTTATGATGGTCATATAAATAAGTCTTTTGTAAGTAAGTGGAAGATTGGAGCGTTTGTCCAGTAAGTGTTGGAGTAGTCGAAAACGTCGGGCAGTTTCTTGTCTTTTCAGTCTTGTATGGGGGTTCCAAGTCAGACGTTTGTCAAGGTGGAGTCCGAGGTATCGAATCTGTTCAACAGGGGCAAGTGGAATGTCATTAAAGGATACTGTGGGGCAGGAAGTCATTGGTTTACGGCGTAGGGTAAAGGTTATTTGGTGGGATTTGTTAGAATTAATTTTAATCCTCCATTTCTGACACCATACTTCAAGGTCTCGGATGTGGGATTGAAGAGTGTGGGAGGCAGTAAATGGATCACTATCTACCGATAACACACACGTGTCATCAGCATAAGTAGAAAGGAAAGTGTTAGGATGGGTTGGGATATCAGCTGTATAGACTGTATAAAGGACAGGCCCTAGGATGCTGCCTTGGGGAACACCAGCAGATTGAGAAAAAAGGGAGGAATAGGAGCTGTGGTGATTTATTTGGAAAGATCTATCAGCAAGGTAGGACTGTATAATAAGAAAATAAGTAGGAGGAAGAAATAGACGGAGCTTGTAAAGCAATCCTGGGTGCCAGACTCGGTCAAAGGCCTGTTCTACGTCGAGAAAGGCTCCCGTGCAGTACAATCCGCGCTCCAACGCAGAGGAGACAACGTCCACCACACGATGACATTGCTGGATAGTGGAGTGAGATGTACGGAAACCGAATTGATGATCTGGAATAATATGATGGGAATCAAGGATTGGGTAGATTCGTTTCAGAAGGAGTTTTTCCAGAATTTTTCCCATAATACATAAAAGAGATATGGGACGGTAGGAAGATGGATTTTCAGGTGACTTTTTGGGCTTAGGGATCATTTTTACTATGGATAATTTCCAGGAGGCAGGAAAATAAGTAGTACGTAGTACGGCATTATAGATGTAGGTGAGGAATAGGATGGCTTTTTGAGGGAGATGTTTCAAGATATGGGAAGTGATTTTGTCATGGCCAGGAGCTTTTCGAGCGGGTAATCTATGAATGATATTGGATATTTCTGAAGGATGGAAAGCTTTAGGTGGAAGGGTCATTTGGAGGGGAATAGTTAGGTCTTCTTCTGTCCTTTCAAGGTGTTCGGGATTAAGGATATCTGGATGGGGAGTATAAGTATTGTAAAGATGTTGTCCGAATATCTGGGCTTTCTCTTCGTCAGATCTTGTCCAGGTTTTGTTTTCAGTCAGGAGTGGATGGTTAAAGTCTTTGAACTTAAGAAGTTTTTTTGTGGTTGTCCATAACGATTTGTCTGTTGTAGTAAGATTTTCAGTAAAGTTGAGTAAATTTTGAATTTTGTATGTCTTTATTTCTGATTTGAGTTTGTTAGTTAGTTTGGTATAGTAAGTTTTGTCAGCTGGGTATCGTGGCTTATGCCACTTCGATCTCGCTTTGCGTTTTTCTTTTAATAATAATCGAATATGCTGTGGCAGATCAGTACGTTGAGTGTCATTAATCTTGGTGGTCTTTGTGTTTTCAGTTATACTGCAAGTTATGGAGTCAGTCAGTTTTTTTACAGCTGTATCAATATCATTTGTTGTCTTGAGTGGAGTGTTCAAGTCCAATTTGCTTTCCAAGTCCAGTCGAAATACGTCCCAGCTGACTCGTCCTTTGATCAATGTAGGAGGAAGGGGTTTAGGAACAAAACTGGAATGCAAGGAAAGCAAAACCGGGCTATGGTCTGAGGAAAGGTCGTTCAGTGATCTGATTATTGTTTGGGAGGAGGAAATTTGAGAGGAGATAAATATATCCAGGATGTCAGGTTTTTTTTTTAGAGATGTTGGCCAATATGTGGGATTCATGGGTGAGAGGACAGTATAGGTATGGGAAGTCAAGACACTGGAAAGGAGATTACCTCGGGAGTTGGTAGTTCGGCAACCCCACCGTTGGTGTTTAGCATTGTAGTCTCCTCCAGCGATAAAGCGCGGTCCGAGGGATCGAAACAGGGTTTCAAGTTGGTTAAAGGAAAGGGAAATACCAGGAGGACTGTATACAGCTGCGAGGGTGAGATGGAAAGGACGAGTGGAAATGGTCACTGAGGTTGATTGTATGGCGTCAGTTGGAGTAGATGGAATAAGGGAATGTTTTTCATTTATACGTGAAAAACATTGAAAGTTTGGCTGGCCTATTAGATCAGAAATTTCTTTACCGAACGAGAGGAAGTTATTTATATTGGAGACATATATTGGAGGTGGTTCGGGGTCAGAAAATCCTTGTGGTTCCGGGAGATGGTTTTTAATGTTGGCGTTAGCTGAAGTGCTAGAGGCAGAAGTAGAAGCAGTAGGTTTTGAAGTAGATGGCGCCGTTGTCTCATTTAGGTTGGCTGCAGTGGTACTGCGAGTCGAGTTCAAAATTTAAATTTCAACTCTTGAAATCCTTAAAAATCTTTAAAATTATGAATTTCCGTGACTTAAACCTCCATAGTAGAATTTCTCTCTATTGAAGTGTACTGTATATTGACCCGTAAAAATCCGTCGATTGGCAACGCTGCCTTTGAGCACTTGAAGCTTTTTCCTTTTTAGAATAATCGCAGCTACACTGTGTGTCATAATTAAACTCTTTTATAAAAAACATTTTTAATACGGTTCAATTGATGTCGTAATAAAGATGTCCATTTTATTTATATTTTTTCATATGCAATATTTATAGTTGCTTTTGCATTATTATTGCTTTATATTTTTTCGTACTCCTCGCCGTTATCAGGATTCCTAATTAGATTTTTGAATTGAAATGCCTGCATTATTTCCTGTTGAAAGTTTAATTAAAATTTTCAATTATGTCTAACGCAACTGGTGCTGCTTTTTTTTATTTTCAATCAGGTGCTTATTAACCCTTATTATATCCACATATTAATTGTTTTTGGATTAACATTTGTAAATGTCTAAAATGTATAATTCTGTACATATAAAGCAAAATGATGTCTACTGATCTTTTTATTTTTTTTTTTTGAAACTTTAAAAATATTTTAATATATTAAAAGATTGCACATCACTTAATTTTTTTTCCACTTCATTTATTAATTCACACATGTCAGCATTATTGTGACAACCATCAAATAGACTAACAAAAAAAAATTTTTAAAATGAGGGATTCAGGGGAGGAAGGACAGTACCTAGCAGCACGTCTTCTCATCAGTTTTTTTAAATTATTTTATTATGTATGCTGTCTAGTATATTTTACTTAATTGAAGGCTTTTTTGTGGTGTTCATCAGTCTAATCATTATTTGATTATGGGTCATTTGGAGGGTTCACAGCTTTAGTTAGCATAGCGAGGTCTTGGAGAATGCTCAAAAGACTATTCAACACTCTTATTATTTGCATAATTTGCGATAAATTTTCACCTGAAGACGGCTGCTGAGGAATTTCCCTCCTCACACCTGAGCCTGATGGTTCGTTGTGGTGTGACGATGGCTGGAGTGGTGGTTCCAATTGCTGGAGTGGTGGTCCCTGATATCGAGCCGGATCTCTCAGCTCCTCAGCTTGCAACTCTATATGTGTAACATTATTCTGAACTGGTTGCTTGATTGGTGTATTTTGAGGAAGATCCGGAAATTCCTGCAAATTTGTTAGTGGAGGATGAGGTTGTTCAGAGCGGTATGTTCGTGAAGTTGGTTGAATCCTCAAGCTCTTCAGAACTTGGCGCCCACGATAGTTGGCTGGATGTCCTTGTGGTGAATGTCGCTGGTGCTTCTCTTGCCTTCGTACAAGTTGTCGTGGTTAACTTATATTCAATATGTAGACCTAATTTAACTTATATTCAAAAAGTCATTACCACACCTTTATTAGAAACGAATCAAGTATTACAAATCCATATTTTTTTTATTTAAAAGAACATATACAAATATAATTAAGATAAAAACTTGTTTATATATTATGTTTTTTCTTCAAAATATTTTCTTTATAAAATAAATATTCATTCTCTGGCTATTATAGATTGTATATAATGACATTTTGCTAAAAAATAATCCCATTATTTTTTTCTGCTGTAGTTATTAGTCATACGTCTTTTTTAAAAACATAATATGAATGTATTGAACCTAAAAAATAATAAACCATTTGTGATAATTGGTTATTTGGATTCAGAGGTCTAAGGTTTGAATCAATTATTTGAAAAATGTTTTCCAGAACATTAAATGTGGTAAATTAAAATAATTGTTTATTTATTTTAATTTTGTTAAATATTATCGTCATAAATAATTGGTTCTTAATTCTTAATATAAAGGTAATAGTACATCAATAATTATTATAAGTCAAGGTTTCGGGGGCTTCAGGACTCACTGACGTTTACCAATGCTTACTAAAATCAGTGATGGAGGTACACATTATCTTAAATTTTGTCATTTATAAAATAAATAAAAAAGTAATTAAAAATTCAATGCATAAAATCTATCTTGTGATGGATAGATTTTAGGTGTTGAATGCTTAATGACTTTTTTATTTATTTTATAATTGACAAAATTGGAGAAAATGTATAACTACATAACTGATTGTAGTTAGCAATGGTTGTTATCGGATAGTTCTGAAGATGGTGAGAACTGCTAAAACGTTAACTCATAATAATTATAGACTTTTGGAGGAAAATTAAGAACCAATTATTTATCATTAATATATTCTTTTCCGAAAATTTAATAACATTTTCATTGTCTTAAAATTCGACTACGTTGTAGTTATGTCTTAAGCATATTGTTATAGAAGAAATATCTGATATTTGATTACATTTAGCGTTTTTACAGCAGTTTACTTCTATTGTATTTCCGATTCTTTGTCTATAGCAAGGTCAATAGAAATAATTCAACAATATTTTCTTCTTCGTAAAGTGCCTTCTAAGAAATGACCGAGAGGGTTTTGTTTTTCTCATTGCTGATACTGCAATCCGCAACTCGGTAATACAGGAAGTTAGTATTATCAAATTATTGTAAGAAGCAAACGACCTAACTGATACGAGTTCTTTATTTAAATTAATGTTTAGTATTTATGGATATTTAAAGTGTTATAAAATGTTATTTTCTGTGTTATTAATCTTTTGTTTTTTTGTTTGTTTCAGGTATGTGTTCCTAATAATTATCTTAAATTATCAGCAGAAAGTAAGTGGTTAATTTTTATTTAAATGTGTACTTAAATGTTTTTTGTGTTAAATTTAAATGTGTAAAACACCAATAATTTTTAAAATCAATATCCAAGTACTTGGGATCACCTGGGGAAAAAAGTAAAGAATCATGACATAAAACAAATTATTTAATTCTTACTAGACTATTGACAACGAGGAATTGCGGAGCTTGTACCCTGTGAATATAATTGAGTTGATAGCATCGAGGAGACTCAAATGGGCGGGTAAAGTTGTTGGGCTCGGTGAGGAACGATTTCCGAGAAAGTTGGTACTCGCTGAACCAACTGGTAGGCGTCCGAAAGGTAGGCCGAAGCGTCGATGGGAGGCTGATCTCGGGAGCTTGGGGTTGAACGGTGATCATTGGACGAGTTTGTGTAGACAGTATTTGGTAGTATCGGCATCGAACCTTCGGGTTCGTTAGGCCTGTTATTATTATTATTACTAGACTATTGAAATAATAATCTTTCAACTTCTCATCAATGTGTCATCTTTTTTATCTGCCTACGATGTCGTGAAAAAATATAGTTAGTGTCGATTCAACTTGAGAAATTGGAGATATGGTACTGTTTAAAATACTTTTTACACTTAAACCCATATCACAAGCAAACTATATTCGCTGGGAACATTATTACTCATGATAAGCATTACTCAATATTCTAGGGAACCACTAACCAATTCGTGTAAGACATGGCAACTGCCCTCATGTCTGATAACACCCGCAGAAAGATAAAAAGTAGCTGGATGTGGGATCTCCTTGACAAAAATTAATATTATCAACAAGATAAGTATTAGGTTAGATATAAATGAAGGCTTGCGTTGTCATCCCAACACATTAGTCGCAGAGAAAGGGGTATATGTACGATTTACATGAGGAACCAGGCACTAGTAGTATACTTCAATCCGGAAAGCATTGAATAAATAAAAAAAAAATAAATAATAAAAAAAAATAAACTTTATTCACATATTTAAATTTTGACAAAATGTTAACAATGATTTTGGATGAGTCATCCTTACAGTCAGATAATGTTTTGTTTTTTTGTGATTATAGTACTTTAGCCTAAATGGCAAACACATGGTGAAATAAAATTGAGGTTATATTGCGATTGTAGGAAAAATTATACAAAAAACCTACACATAAAATAATTAAGAATACATAAAATATATGAAGATACTAAAAATAATTGAAAATACATGAAATAATTGAAAATACAAAAATTTATAGAAAATACATAATATGATTGAAAAATTTTAAATTTATAACATAAGAAAGTAAGTTAATTTAATAATACATGTTTTGTTCTCTTATGGGCATATCGTTTTAGTGAAAATTTATTGTAATTACCGATTTCTTTTATTAATGGGTTTGTGGAGACTGGGGTTTTACATGGACAAGTTGTTTGATTGTAGGAAGCTTTGGAGCATTGGTGATATTTTCGTGTATCGGAGGAAATTATTAATTATCCGTATTGACAAGTTTTGAATTCTCTCGAGTTTTTGGAAATTAGTCGAGCAGGATGAGCTCCAGAAGATGATTTTAAAATTGTGGATGTAATTAGTTGACCGTTGAGAATTACTGGAAGGAATTAGTCCGGGTGGTGGTCATTAAATGAAACAACTAAATAGTTTCAATAAAAAAAAAAACAAAAAAAATATCAGAAGAACTGAATATGTAAAAAAAAAAAAACAAAAAAAAAAACTTAATTAAAATACAATGACCCTATTACAATAATGAAAGTGTTATACAGAAAAAATAAAAATGTTCACTAAACAAAATTTACACAGGTATCAATAATTTACATGAAATATGAAATATAAAAATATGAAGTAGAGTGGAGATACGTACCGCATGGTGGGAGAATGGAAACTAGGTACTGTTTGGTAGATGGGGGGTAGGTAGGATGGAAAATACGTACTGATTTATGGACAGGGTCTGACAACAATGACTAAAATTCTTAAAACTACCATACAAAGAATCAATGAAATTTAACTTATGATTATAATAATGATACAGGATAAAAAATTATAATCTAATTCTTGAAATATCACCTATATAATAGTAAGAACAGTGATGGAAGATGTATATGGAGAAAAAGTGACTGTACCTCTCAACTTAATTATCCCTAATTCTGTTTAAGGTATCCAAAGATAACAGGGTGGAAAAATAATAATGGAACATTGTAAAATACATTAATTGACAAATCTTACAGGTTGATAAAAAACTTAAATAAACATAAATACAAGTTGGAATAAATTGAATAGTGAAGACATTTAGAAAATTTTAAATACATAAACAAAACAAAATCAATACATATATAGAATTATATGGATACCTAAAATAGATTTGAAAATATAAATAAAAACCAACAAACAATAATAATGAAAAACAAAACAATATATATGGTGGGATAGACAGAGAAAATATGCTACTTAATAGAGTTTAATATGTGGATATATGTGGAGGAAATGCATTGTTTATCGGTTTTGTGGTTAACAGGATTGGATTGGAGGTGGATGTGGACGGATTCAGCGATTAGTCTTTTCTTATGGTTTGGAACATAATCTAAAATGGAGCAGTCGTCAAAGTTAAAGGAATGATTGAAATGTATGGAGTGTTCAGAAAGTTTTGAGGCTAGAGGGTTTCGAGAGGATACGGAGAGTTTATGTTGCGATATTCTGGTTTTTCGGTAATTTTTGGTTTCTCTGGGTAGTTTTTGGATTGTGATGTATCCTATGTAGGATATTATTTTATGCTTGGACGTGGCTCAGTAATGCCCTGATGAGGCTCACAAGCTTGAACCAAAACGTCGGCAAAATTAAAATATTTAAGAAAAGACTGACTCTCGATTATTTCCACCTATCATAGTTTCTACAGTCGACTATACATCCTCAATAAAAATAAAAAGTACGTAACTTTTACGCACATATTTTACTTTTTTGTTTTATAGTTTTATCATATTTTTATTTTCTAATTATGTTAGTTAATTCTAATAGGTATCATATTTTTCTTTTTTTTTTTTTTTTTATATAGAAGAATGTCTTTTTTTTTTTTCACTTATATTTTATTTTTTGAGAAACCTCATATTTGTTTATATTTTTAAAATGGAAAAAATATTATTTTCATACATCGAAGAAATTTTATTTACTCACTATTTATTAAAGATGTATATTTTTTTTATTTTGACCAAATCTCATTGTACCTATTATTATATATTATCAGTTGCCATTATCTTAAAAGTAAAACTAAGTTATCTTCTCTGTACGACATTCAGTCTTGTTTTTTTTTTTTCATTTACTAGTTCTTAAAATTGTTTTTTAATTGATTTATTCTTCTATCTACTAACATTGATTTTTTTCTTCTTATTTTGATATTTATTTAAACATGTTTATGTTATTTTCATATGTATTTTGTTTCGATCAATGATGAAGTTTTTTTGTTGTATTTTTTATTTATATTGTATATTTTTTACTTTTTTGTTTTATAGTTTCCAATATTTTTATTTTCTAATTATGCTAGTAAATTCTAATAGGTATCATATTTTTCTTTTTTTTTATATATAGAAGAATGTCTTTTTATTTTTATTTTTTCACTTATATTTTATTTTTTGAGAAACCTTATTTTTATTTATATTTTTAAAATAGAAAAAATATTATTTACATATATCGAAGATATTTTATTTACTCAATTTTTATTAAAGATATATATTTTTATTTATTTATTTTATCGAATCTCATTGTACCTATTATTATATTTTATCAGTTGCCATTATCATAAAAGTAGAACTAAGACATCTTCTCTGTACCACATTCAGCCTTGTTTTTTTTTTTTCATTCACTAGTTCTTTAAATTGTTTTTATTTAATTATTTTTTTCTTTCTACTATCATTAAATTTATTTTTATTTTTGTTATTTATTTAAACATATTTATGTTGTTTTTTTTCAAATGTATTTTGTTTCAATCTAAAATAGAGTACTGGACGAAAAATAGTTACATCCTATCTCTCAGTCCTAATCCTTTTTTAAGTTTACCCACCTCTCTATCCCCCCACTATGACTAATATCCTAACTTCCTGTCACATCAACGCACAATCCCTCCTAGCCCACTATGAAGAATTCCAAAAATATTTCCTCGACAATTTTTATCATATAGTAGCCGTTTCCGAAACATGGTTAAAACCATTTATTCCTTCCTCTCAGGTTTCCCTTCTAAATTACTCTTTCCTACGACATGACAGACCTGATCGCACGGGAGGTGGAGTCGGGCTGTATATTCACGATAGCCTGAAAGCAAAAATCCTATTGCAGTCTCCTCCTAATCCCTTTCCTCACATAGAATATATGTTTGTTGAAATTTCAACCATCTCCTCACCCTTGTTATACGCCGTCGTCTACCGACCTCCTCGTGTTCCATTTGATGACATCTTCCAATCCTCCCTTGTCCAACTGGTCTCAGCATATAATAATATAATTATTTCTGGTGATTTTAATACAAATATGTTATCTGAGTCCAGCGACAAATCCTTCCTTACCGATTTAATATACTCCCTCAATCTATACCTCGTTCCTTATCACCCTACTCATCACTCTCAGCATACTGATACCTGGTTGGACCTTCATATTTCTGACTCTCCTATAAAAATTATTTCCTCATCGCAGCATCCCGTTCCTTTCTTATCATCACACGACCTTATCCATATTACTTATGATCTACCTGTCAAATCCTACAACCCAAGAATCATATCATATCGTAATTTAGACCTCCTTTCCTATGAATCTCTTCAACCTGATCTGGACTCTATTCACTGGGACACGATATACTCCGACAACTCCATTGATCCTATGGTCTCCACTCTTACCTCAAACCTACGATCCATACTAGACATCCACGCTCCCCTGAAAACCAGAATCTTACGCCGTCCTACTGCGCCTTGGCTCACCCCCGAGATAAAGGATATGATGAAGAGAAGGGAAGCGGCAAGACGCAAATTTCGACGCACCCGTTTGCAAGAAGACTATGTGTCTTTCAAGAAGCTCCGCAATGAAACCCAATGCGCAGTGCGACGTGCTAAATCCCTCCATATTCATTCTGTCCTTTCCGATGCTCCTGATACTAAGTCTAAATGGAAAATCCTTCGAAAATTGTCCTTTCCTGAACCCAATAACCTTAGTTCCTTCCAGGTCACGCCTGACGAACTCAATAACCATTTTATATCCTCAGCTCCTAATTCTTCGACAACTCCTGGTATTAATTACCAAAACTTCAATCCAGACAGTTTCTTCTTTTCTCACGTGTCCTACGATGAACTACTTACTGCAATTCTGAAATCACGTACTAACGATTATGGACCAGACAAAATTCCTGTGAAACTAATAAAATCCAGCCTCCCATCCCTCATACCGGTACTATATCATATATATAATTTCTCTTTGCAAAATTCCACTTTTCCTTCTTCCTGGAAAACCGCTCTCGTCCGACCACTAAATAAAGTTCCCAATCCTACATCACCGCAAGATTTCCGTCCTATTTCTATTCTCTCCAATCTATCAAAGCCGCTCGAACGCCTTGTTCAAACCCAGCTATCAAATTTCCTTGAAAAAAACTCTCTCCTTAGTCCTCTCCAATCCGGTTTTCGACCCGGTTATTCTACCCAATCCGCTCTCCTTAAAATAACACAAGACCTCCAAAATGCCATTGATAACCAAAAATTAACTATACTTATCCTCCTAGATTTCTCAAAGGCGTTTGACACGGTTGACCATAGTATCCTTCTAACTAAACTCCAAAATCTTCCAGTATCCAACAGTGCTTTGCGCTGGTTTCAATCCTTCCTCTCCGATCGTTCTCAGTATGTAGTAGTGCCAGATCAACCTCCTTCCATTACCCTGCCACTATCCTGTGGTGTCCCTCAGGGATCGTCTCTATCCCCCACTCTATTCGCTATCTATATTAATGACCTCCCTCGCCTTATCCATCACTCTAAATATCACCTCTATGCTGACGATTTCCAAATATACCTTTCCTTCCCACCCTCCGACCTATTACCAGCTACAACAAGACTACAAGAGGACCTAAATCGAATAAGTCACTGGGCTGTAGTCAATAAGTTAAAACTTAATGCTGAAAAAACAAAAGCAATTGTAATAGGATCCCATCACCTCCTGAAAACAGTTCCACATATTCCAACCCTATTCCTAAATAGTAATCCTATAAAGTTCCACCCGACTGTTAGAAACCTGGGAGTAACCTTCGACCAAACTCTATCCTTCAAAAATCATATTTCCGAAATCTCCCGTCGAACCTTTCCTACCATAAAGCGACTATATTCCCTCCGTCACCTATTTCCGTATGAAACCCGAAAACTCCTCGTTACCTCTCTAATATTTCCCCACTTCGACTATTGCTGTACGGTATACGATGGTGTTTCTGGGGATCTCGAAGTAAAAATAAAACGCTTATTTAATTGCTTTGTCCGATTCATCTTCGGGGTCTCCAGGTACGCCTCCGTGTCTCAATTTTATGGCGAGTTGAAGTGGCTTTATCCTTCCAATCGTCGCAAGTATTTCCTTGCGACATTCCTTTACCAAGTTATCCAATCCCGCCGTCCATCATACATATTTGACCTCCTTCAATTCAAATCCTCTGTCCATCCTCGTTGTACACGCTCCAGGCCTTCGGATTTATACAGTACGGCCCACCGAACTGCACATTTCGACAGATCCTTTCTCATTCGATCCTCAATCCTATGGAATTCTATCCCTCCTTCCATCCGTCACTCCAACTCTCTTTCAACCTTTAAATCCCGGATATTTAATCATTTAATGAATACCCAGGCACAATAAAATTGTAAATAATTTATTATTATTATTATTTATTTTTTGTCACTGTTTTTGTTTTCTTCTTATTTGAATATGTCTAATTTTATGTAAGTCATTATTAACTTGTTAATATGTATTTAACTTACTCTAAGACTGCAAAGCACATTTTGTAAATTCTGTATTTTTTTATTCTAAAGGGACTTGTCCCAGGATAATAAAAAATTTATTTATTTATTTAAAGTAGTGTGGTCCTGGGGATAGGACAATGAATTCAAACCCACGTTCGAAGCTAGCTGTGGCACGCACTCATTCTCTGTAAAGTGGGTACCGGAAAAAACTTTCCGGTTATGCGGGATCTCGGCCTAATCACTTTGTACGACCGTTGGTCTAGAAACGCTTTGGAACTCTTGTACTCGTGTACTGAAGCTACGACCTTTCGTTGAACAATTCATGTTATGTTTCGCTTGCCTTTGGTTAGTCTGTGTTTAGACCTTGAGCAGTTCGATGTCTGCAATGTATGTATCATCTAAAAATAATTTGATGCTTCAATAAATCACGTTTAAAGGGAACCGGCCAGGTGGCAGCCAGCCCAACAGCCGTGTCAGTACGCAGAATATCTGGTCATTTTCAGGGGGAAAGGAATCACAAGCTGTACCTAAAGTTTAGAATTAATTAATTACATAATTAACGACAACAATTCAGTCTGTAGTATACTTAGCTCAACATAATCATATTTACACGCAATATAATAATGTATTGATTTTACATTTAATTATGTCATATTATGTTTATTATCTTACAAGGAGAGGTCCCAAATGGGTCTCAGCTATTTTGATAAAATATTTTTAGGTAAAAATATAGCTTAAATCATTAGAATATGCAAAATATTAGAGGCCAACGATCCCAATGAGTCGCAAAAAAAATCGAAAAGTTCTATAGAGTTTTATAGTTCCAATAGAGATTTTTACTCTACATGTACTGAGCACAAAACTCTTCATGGGTTGTAGAGGTACAGATTTTTTTATTTTTTTTTTTATTGATGTGTGTTATGTATGACAACATAGTGTCATAGTAACACGTTAATTTCCTGTAAATAAATAACATTTTTATTAATTTAATTATGTCAGTCATTACAGTGGTATTTATTTGCAATATGAAAGGTCGACATTAAATATTAGCTTAGTGGATTGAACTATTAATGCATCCGCTGCATCATTTCCTTCTATTCATAAAATTCCTGGCGTCTATAGACTTGGCGAAACATCAGCAAAAATTGACCGTCGGTTGTTTTTAGGTGCGATACAGAAATTATTTACTTCCCGTCAAGACATTTTTCTCTTATTCAATTCATAATATTTAGTTTGTAATAATGATACTTCTCCATAAACCAAAAGGTAAGCCCCATCACCTGATTATAGGTGATAAAGATAATATAATCATAGAGATTTTGCAATTGACAGACATTAATAAAATGCATAATTGCAGAAAAAGGAAAAGTTTCAAATAATTTTTCTGTTCAATAGAGCTATCAGAACGTGTTATAAAAAATAAATCTATAATTATTTCGACCACGCCAATGACCCTCAAGGGTAGAGGCGGATAAGCAAATGAAAAAAATAAAATAAAATAATAAATAAATTATTAGACTGCTGTTAAGGTGAATTATACAAAAACATTCTTACTTTAGAGGAAGAAAATTTAAAATATCGGCATTTAAGCCCTGTAAGACCATTTTAATCAGAATAAAACCTACATGATATTAAAGGCCCATTAAATTTTACATCGATATAGCGAGTTTAATCAAAATCGTCGGAACCGTTTTCGAGAAAATCGAAAAAAGGTGCAAAATGCATGGTATAAAGTGCCTCTTCTGGTAAGCTCATTTTGATGAAAAACGTTTTGTCACGTCTCGGGCGTATAGTTGTCTTAAATATGAAATTTCAGTTTCATAGAAGTTACCGTTTCCGGCGGGGAGTTAACACACACACACACACAGACCTTTTTGCGGGACTTGGTTATTTGGACTCAGGGGACCCTAAGTCGTGTATTTCCGTTGAAAACTGGAATTCGAAAATTCTCACGATCGCAATAGTTCCCTTTACTATATATAGTAAGTGAAAGTAAAAATTGTAATGACACATATAACTTAAGTATTTAGGCACTTAGCATTCTTTTAGAATTCGTTTAGTGTTTTTTTGCTTATTTCATTGTCTAACATGAGGAGGGTTTGTTATTACCCAGTACATAAATGTTGGAAGTTTTTACCATCGTTACTACCTGGGAACTATCATCAGGAAGTATTGAATATCTTATATTGAGTATCTGGTAACGAAACAGGTTTTTGTTCCAATAGCATCAGAAAGGCTTCCGCTTTCATTAAAACTATTTCATCGACATTCTAACGACATTACTTATAACTAATACAGTATTACTTTCTATTTTATACTGCTTTAACGTGCTAATTTATATAATAATAATATTTAGTTAGACTTATTTACGATGTACATTGAATAGAAATATGTTTTGTGATCTTGATTTCGATTGTACTTTTCTTATGATCAGAACTAATTTGGTTTAGTGCCTCTGTGTGATGCCTAAAATCAGCAACAAAATATATTTTCTATAATACAGCAGAAGCAGCCAACTATCGTAATATTTTACCATTTATTTATTGTTTTTATCATTGTTTGCCTTTTTACTTTTATTTACTATATATAGTAAGGGGAAGTATTGCGATCGTGAAAATTTTCGAATTCTAGTTTTCAACGGAAATACACATTTTAGGGTCTCCTGAGTCCAAATAATCAAGTCCCGCAAAAAGGTCTCTGTGTGTATGTAGAGCCACTTTATACAATGCATTTTGCACCTTTTCAAACGGTTCCGACGATTTTGATTAAACTCGCTATATCGATGCAAAATTTAATGGGCTTTAATAAAATTTAGGTTTCATTCGGATTAAAATGGTCTGACAGGGCTTAAATGCCGGGATTTTCTTCCTCTAAAGTACCTTTAATTTTGTTGATTCTATAAAAATAACTATATAATTTTGTTACCAATGATGAAAAACAGGTAAATATATAAATTGAATCAATTCGATTCCCAACTAAAGGAGAAAACAGAAAAAATATTTTTTTAATGCAAATTTTTAGTTTTTGAACATAGGATCAGTAATATACATGTATGATATACCGTTGGAAAGCTAAAGATTAAAAAAAAAAATATTATTATTTATAGAGAGTGATGAAAAGAAGATAAAACTAACTGATTATTTAAAATAATAATATAATAGATTTTTTAATAAAACACATGTTTCTATATAAATTTGATTTAATTAATTCTTTAATAGTATCACTGATTTTAAAAATAGAGGTAAGTGAAAGTTGTGTGTTGCCCGCACCAGATTTTTAGTAGTTCATTTAACACTTCTTGAATCACCTATATTATTTTAATCAATGACTTTAACCTAATAATCAGTTTTTATGATGTTTTAAACAATTTACATACTTTCTTATATGATCTCATAAATAAATAAATTTTTTTTTGAATATTCGCTTTCTTTAGGAAGGATATACAATCTAATGTACCTAGGAACAAAATCCGTTGTTTTTCAAGTCACCACGGAAGGTAAAATTAAAAATATACTATAATATGTACTAATAAGATTATGAGAAAATGTAACATTTGTGCGTGCTCAAGGGTATCGCAGTAGTAAACGCTATGCCTAGTATCTACTCAATCCTCATCAACATTAAATAAGCAATGAAATATTTAAAACAAACTAACAGCCATACTAACATTAATTTTTTTCGTCCTACACATAAAGTCTTTAGAATCCTTGAAAAAATAGGTCAAATGGAAGCTGTCATATAACGATTTTTGTCAGATCCATATCTTCTACATATATCTTTATAGTGACTGTTATACATTGCATCTAAACAAAGAGAAGTTAAAAAATAATTTTGAACATTCAGATAATTTATTTAATTTCTACATCAATAAATACAATAATATTTTAGGTATTTATTATATAACATGTATATATTTCTACTGTTCTTAGGTTTCAGTCAATAAATAAACAATTTTATTTATACAACGTTTGGAGAATTTATTGTTCTCATATTCATGCAATTTGAGATGAAATAGTGTCTTACATAGACATAGGTGTATACTATGAACTTCAAAGAACACTCTGTATAAAATAAATATATATATATATATATATATATATAAAATATATATATATATATTATATATATATATATACACGCGCGCGCGCACAAGCATGTCAGCATTACTATACCTTACCTATTAAATAGTACATCAGATATGAAGAGATATTACATGAAGAATTACGGTTGAGTAATTGGAGTGGTGGTATATAATTATACCGGTAGAGAGCAGGCCACAATTCGTTATCTCGTAAGTTCACGACAAGATATGTAGTTTCTGTTTACACACGAGGTTAGCGAGTGAGCACCTTTTGAATAATCCAACCTAATAACTTTGCTTACAACTTCCAAAGGAGAAGTATTTATTACTATTACGTTAATTGATCTAACGATAGAAGATATATCATTTGTTTACATATTATTCATTCCAATGTACTTAGAAACACACTGCATTTAACAACATATTCGCAACAAATTATTAAAAATAAATTCATATAAAAATTGTGAGAAATTTCTTATTGTATCTTTTTTTGAATTCTGCCGATTTTTTTCTTTCATCATTAATAAGGATCTCAGTGATTAAAATGTCTTTTAGTCACACTATTAAATTCATATCTATTGAAATCACAATTGGAACTTTTTTTTTTATATAATAAACTACCACACTTAGACGATTGTTAAATAATCGAAGTTATAAATAATAAAAATTTCCACTCATACATTAGTAAGCACTAAAAATGTAGTTGATATGTAACTAGGAGTGTGATATTCAACATTGATTATTTTATTTCTTTATATAACCCATGTTTAATAACCATCGTCTCTTGTATTTAAAATAATATACTTGCAGTAAAATTACTATGTTAATTATTCCCTAACAATTTTCAGTAACTATCAACAGAAAATCTAGTAGTAAACTTGGGTAAATAGAGGAAGATATTTATCATAAAATTTAGAAATAAATAATAATTACTTTCTACAATTGAAATGAACCTTAGTTGAGAGATATCCTACAACTGGCCTTGAACCACCCACTTGCTTCTAAAAAGTCCGCCTAAAACTTTATTTTTCTTTAGAAGTAATTTAACTGTATATTTTTATTAACATTATTTTATTATTTGTTCTATATTTTATAACAAACTCTTCATCGAACAGATTTTATTAAAACTAGCCAATCTCTATAAGTTTTTAAAATTAATCAACACTGGATTTATCCAAAATATGTATGTAAATTGTTTAAAACATCATAAAAAACTGATTATTAGTTTAAAGTGATTGATTAAAATAATAGTGGTGATTCAAGACGTGTTTAATGAACTACTAAAAAGGCAAACAAAGATAAAAACAATAAATAAATGGATAAATGAATAAATAAAATATTACGATAGTTGGTTGCTTCTGCTGTGTTATAGGAAATGTATTACGTTTTATTAAAAAAATGAAAGGAACCATTATCTTTTTACAAGGGATAGAGTAAAGAAAAAATTTTTGTACGTTTTGGAATGAAGCGAAATTTGGTTATAGTACCTCTTGCAAAAAACTGCAATTTTCAAATACATTTTTAAAGGTTTATTATTTTTTTTAAAATATAAAATCGAATGTCGGATTTCAGTAAAACTAAACTATTGGCATACAAATATGTCGTAATATCAATTTTGTAAAAGGTGCGTACCAAAGGACATTTTATTACAAAATTCATATTCGTATACCTATTATTTAGATCACCTATTGCAGGGTGGTTAGCATAACAGCCTCCTTTGACTAAGGTCACGGGTTCAAACTCGCAAGGTGGTTCTGGGATTTTTTAATGGGAGTAAAAAATCCTTAGTTATGCCGTCTTTCGGAGGAGACGTTAAAAGGTGGTCCCGGGCCTGTGCGATGTCAGATACTAGTTAAAGATCCTTATCCTAACAAAACCTGGATAGGCAAAATTTAGTACTCCCACTGTAGCATCGTCTGATTTGCCACAGTAGCATAAAGTGACTTTAAATGAATAAAGAAACTTATCATTTAGAAATGCAATTATTTTCTAAAAGTACTAATTACACTTTTAGCCTCGTTAAAAATCATACTAAAACATATCATTTCATAATTTTAATATAGTAAGAAAAGTATAGATTTTAATGCAAAAAGAATCAAATAAGTTGGTTCAATAAGATTAGTAATGATAGATTTTTCCGGCTTTCGTTAAATTTCTTCGAATAATTATAGTATCTTTTCGCTATTAACGTCTCAATTGTCGACTACGTTTTCATCTCGTACTAGTAGTATTTAGTCACATAATTCTTGTTTGCTATACACTCAAGTCGGACATATGCGGGAAGTTCTGTCGCAATTCAAGTATTTCTGTTACGTAATATGGATCCTCTTTATAACTTTCTTTATTACGAAGGAGTTTCTCAGCTTGGTCGCTTAACGGCATGACGTTACTAGAGCGGAAGCCGGCGCAGACCCAATATGGTAGTAGGGGCCAGACCTGGGGTCTCTGCCTCATTGACTTCTTGATTAGATAACCTACTCAACGCTCGTAATAATTAATTTAGATTGCGGCCTTCTTAACTGGCTAATTACCGATTAAATGTTCCGAGTAGGCATCGTCAGTCGTAGTATTAATCTTGTTAAGCGTCCTCTTCGCTGTAGAGCAAGGGTTTCGATCTTATATACGCTACCGCCTGAGCAACAAGGAAAACCGCAAACGTGATACGAGCCACACTTCCAGATAACCCAATTTTCTGCAAACCAAAATAGAACAGAGCGATGTAAGATCATATGTATCATTGTATGATTCACATCTCACTTGAGAAGGTCTGATTATTCAAATCGATTATAAACTCTCAAACTGGAATAAAAGGCTAAAAATCTTACAGTAGTATCTTTTTTTTTTTATTAATGTTTGACTAATAAATAGGCAAAGAGTAAAAGTAATAATAATAATAATAATAATTTTTTATTGCTTTTAAGATTTACATCTTTTAGCAAGAGGTTTGGCCTCTATTTCATTTAGACAAAATCATTTTTTACATTTAGTAAGGAAATATTACAAATATTGAAATAAGAATTGAACTAACTACTTTAGAAACGACATTATAAGAAAAAATAAACAACAATTAACAAAATAACTAAGAATACAAATCTGGATTAAATAATGAACAAAGAAATTTTAAATAATAATAAACTCAAGAAAACCGAATAAAAACAGTTTTAAATAATACGTATCTTGATAACAATTTTATATAAACAAAAAGTAATGACATAACAAATGCATATAAATTTTGTACTAGTCGTTCCTAACAAAACTTCTTATCTTTAAAGCTTCTATTGAAAACAAAAATAAATCGTTCAACTTCTTATAGTCGGTAATTGTTAATAAGTCTTCTAAATGAAAATTTTTCATAACATAGTTAAATAAATAGAATCTTCTGACTGGATCTAAAACTGAACACGATATTAGAAAATGTTGAATATTATCATAACCATCGGTATTACATAGAGGGCAAGTCATGTTGGGTTCAAATTTATAATATAATCCATTCACTATTATCCTCTGTGATTTCTCGCCTGCCAGTCTTAGTTGAGCGATTAACCTTATTTTGTTTATATTGCATCTAAGATTTAAATATTCTTCTCCGAGTTCTGGAAGTTGGTTATATGGCGATATATTTTACTTTAAGAGGAATTTTCAATAGCTTCTATATCCCTGGAATATAAATGATTAGCGATTTTCTCAAACAATTTGCTCTTTGAATTTTTTAAAACAGCTGTATCATTGACAAACCATATTTCCTCTGAACCTATAAGAATCAGTGACCTACGAACTTCTGCAGTCCAGTTAAAAGGCACGTTTTTATTGGTTTCTAGCTCTCTAAGTCTATTGTAGCATATTTTCGGAAGTCTGGTATTTTCCATTTCCAAAATTTTCTGCCACCAATTTATCATTTTTTTAAATATTTTAAATTTTAAATGCATAAAACCAGACTCATTCGTGACATATGAGTTAGGTGTGTTTTTTGGAATTGTGAGTAATCTTTTCAAAAATTTTAATTGAACAGTCTCCAATTTATAGGCATAATACATTCCCCACACTTGCTATATAACAACGTGCCCAATACTATTGAATTGTACAATTGCTTTTTTGTGTCCCATGTATCAGATTTACTTTTTATAAGGGTTTCCAAAACTTTGCTAAATGCTATGTTTCCTTTGACTATTGTTTTGTTGCTAGCCAGGTTATATTTGCATGATTTAGCTATTGTGACTCCAAGGTAGTTTACCGAGCGTGCTATTTTAATTTCAAAGATTAAAAGTAAGACCAAATTAAATTATGTATTTGTTATTTTAGGCTTATAATCCTATAGGGTCATTTGCGCCTTATCTTGCAGTTTCCAATAATTTACAGATTTTTTTTTTCGGTTTATTATTTTCAATAATGAGCCTTTGTTCAATAATTCAAAATAAAAAAAATATATCACCCCCTCTCAAAATTTGAGGGCTTACGTTTCAAGATAAGTAGGACGTAAAGTGAACTTTTTATTCAGATATATATTTTACAATTTGGCTCAACTGGGCAATAATTATATTATTTAAGATCACATTCATACAATATTTACAAAATAAACAAGGGTTAAGTCACATTGCATTAAAAACAAAAAATAAAGGAATAAACAAATATATAAAAACAAACATTTTGATACAAAGTTTAAAATATATAAATAAAATAAATACAAGGTTAACAAATAAATTAACACACTATCATACCAATATTTATAATCTGCTGGGGAACCCTGGACTGGGCTTGTTATCCTACTTGTGGAGGGAAAAACAGAATCTGAGGGATCCCAGCGCCTCTCAGCCGCGTCACTGGTCAGTGCCAAGGGAAGTTGAGTGAGGACGCCATAGCCACAAAAACACCGCACTAAAGAGGAGAATTTGATCAGTGTCAGAACTTCTCCACAAACATTTACAAAATAAACCCTGAATAACGAATTTAAAAAAAAAAAAACTAAGTTTGTCCGTCCGCCGTAATTTTTTAAAGGCAGATAATACAATTATTAGAATTTTTTAACCAATACACCGCGAAAAATTATAAAAAAGAAAAGGAATTAAAATGTGAATCCATTAATACGCCCTTAACTCAGTTATTTTTGAAGATAAAGAAAAATATGCAGAGAGTTTTAGAATCAGGACGTCTCCACGAACAATAAACAACAATAAAAAAAAAAAAAAATTAAATTTTGTCCTTATATACGTTTGTTACCCCGTTATTTTCGAAGATAGAGAAAGAAATCTATAGTGCTTTAAAATCAGTACACAGCTATAAATTGTAAAACAGAAAAAGCTTACCCAAAAAAATCTTACGTTTTGTTTACTATTAGTTGGTATTTATTGCTACTATATTGTTCAGAATCTGGTGGATCAAGAATTGTAGTGAAATAAAGACACTTTAATAAATCAAAATAAACTATAAGTTGTCAGAAGGTTTATAGCTTATTTTTTGTAAAAGAAATTAATCATTCTTAATTTGTGTTTATAACGAATATGAAGTTATTTTATCGAAATTCCATGTTTTAACTTTGAAAGCCACCTTGTTTCAAATCGAATTAAAATTTTTTTGCGTTGTATCTAACCCTTTAATAAATAATGTATATTTATAAAAAAAAAACTACAAACAAAAAATAAAAATAAATGCTAAACTGTTTTAAAATTTGTTGCCTATAACGCTACCAAAAATTCATGTATTATTACCATTTATGGCAGATTTAATTTAAGAAACTTGAATTATTCAATATTCAATGTTTCAAGCCTTGACCGCGTTCTCTTAGTATAATTTACATTTTTGGATCGATATTGGTATTCCAATGAGAAAGAAGATAGCGTTGAGGCAAGCTGGTACGTGGGGATACGAATTGTCATTCCGGATGGTCACGATATTTTAAATACAACACTACGATAGAACTATCTCTACAATTACTAAAACATATCACAGTGGTCTTGTAATGTTTGCTAAAAAAACAAAATAGATTCAGTGAACTCTTTGGAATAAATTCTTTTTCAAGACGAAAGACTTTTAAATTTTTTTTTCTCAGTAAATTGTTTGACTTCTGGTTGTTTGGCCCATGACAATACATTTTTTATTTTTAGGCCTATCGTTTTAATAATCTTTCATCATTAATTATATTATAACAATAGCCTTATGAAATACCGTAGGATTCATTATAGAAACTTTTTTTTTATAGAAAACGGTAGATTCATTAATTTTGTGATCAAATTAATTTTTTATGGATTAATTAGTTAGTTTTATTCACCACACGGTAATCGTGTACTAACAGTACTAACGATTATTTTATTCCAAGCAGTTAAATACTGTATTTTGGTGGTTTCTTGCTGATTCAAGTCCATTATTCTGCTCTTCTAACGAATTTAAGTTATCAACTTTAAATATATACCATATTAACCCTCAGTTAAAGATATTCAACCTACAAATATGGTTTTACCTACCCTTATTACTATGTTTTTCCGTCTAACATCATTTATTATACATACTGACTCTTCGGAACTGTTACTTTAAAAGAACCAGTTCCTGAATAAAACGCATATCTCTACATATGGAATCAATAATTTCAGCTTTAATACTTATTGCCCAAGATAGTGGCAGATTTTATTATTTCTCAATAAAGCAATATTATTATTATTAAATTACGTATAAGGTTATTGTGTTATTAAGTATCCAGGGTAATGGCGTATATTTTTATTGTATCTATTATCTCTGATATTGTTTTCACCAGTCTGGTTATGAGTATATTTTTATTATTTGCTTGGTGGCTTAAAATTGTTGGTCTTGTGTATCTTAAAATTGCTTCATTCGTAACGGTTATTTTATGTCTAGCAGTAAAATACTGTATTTTTGTGGTTTCATTCGGAATTAAGTCCATTATTCTGCCCTTCTAAAGGATTTAAGTTATTAAGTTTAAAAATAGACCATATTAACTCTCAATTCAAGATATTCAACCTACAAATAGGGATTTACCCTTATTACTGTGTTTTGCGTCTAAAACAATTTATTACACTGGCTCTTCGGAACCGTTAATTTAAGAGAACCGGTTCCTGAATGAATAACGTATAAGGCAGAAGTTCATTGTATTATTAAGTACCCAGGATAATCGTTTATATTTTCATTGTATCTCTTATATTTGCTATTGTTTTCGGCAGTCTTGTCATAGGTACATTTTTTATTAATTGCTTCCAGTTTGTGTATCTTAAAATGGGTTCTTTTAGTCAAAGAATTGTTATATATGTCCTTGAAAATTCACTTTATATTTTAAAATTTCTTTGAATAATCGGACCTTGTAATTACTACAAAGCTGATTCATCAATAGCGATAGAATGCCTGTAGCATTGAGTCACTTATTATATTTAGGGATCGCATAGGCAGGATATGATAATGTGCTTTTTTATCATTTTCCTGACTGTGTCATTTATCAGTTCCGTTCTGTTACAATTTCGATTGTTAATATGTTATTTGTCATTAGTCGTAATGTTATATTTAATAGGATTTTATTAATAGGAGATAGGGAATTTATTAGGTTATAATGAGTCTTGTTCATTACCTAAAATCATTCAAATATTGTAATGTACTGTAATTTAAAACAAAAAAATATGTTTACTTGGTTCAAGCGCTGAACCTTAACTTAAATATATGTCACTATATCTTCAATAAATATTTTTTTTTTTTTTTTAATGCACTTTGGATTGCTCTACAAAAATATATGGATTCTTTGAAAAGATATAAATTTTGTTATTTTAAAAGTATCAGCTGTCCATATCTCTATAAACCATTAATAGGTTAAATCGATTAATATTTTATTAACTATCAATAATGCTGAAACTTTTGACTGGAGACAAACAGAGGTATTTTAATATCAAGACACATTGATTTGAATTCGGTCTAGGAAAACAGTAGTTTTATTGCTTAACGAATCAAATGCCGTGAATACTTCATAACGCAGTATTTTTTTTTATTTTTTTATTTAGTTATTTATCACAAACGTATAATTTTTCTTATGAACTGAACTAAATAGGGTATTTCCTAGCTGACTTCAATAACGTTAAACCAATAGTGACTGTCCTAGATTTATATTGTAGGTAAGGTAGTCAAATCTACCTATTAGGCGGTAGAAGAAATTTGTATGTTTATACTACGAATATTGATATTATTAATATTATTTCGCTAAATCATTTGACTAAGTTCTGATTAAATTTTGTTAAGAAATATTAAATAACGAACCATAATCTGTCAGTATAGACTTGTCCATCTCATTCTGAAGAATGAGATATGTTGAGTCAATATTGAGTATCATTTAACGGCAGTTTTGGCTGCTGTGGCAAATCGGACAATGTTAAAGTGGGGGTCTTAAATTTTGTCTATTCAGATTTAATTAAAATAGAAATATTAAACAAGTAACTGAAATCGTACAGGCTCGGGATTACCTTTTTACTTCCCTCCAAAGGGCAGCCTAACTAAGAATTTTTTTCTCCAAATGAAAATAACTAAACCTAGTTTAAACCCAGCTGCTACACCATTGAAGACCCCTATTTTGAATAATTTAATAGCCTTATCATTATAACCTGGTAATCATTTATATCCATTTTCTTGGTGCCGATTTAGAGCTTTAAATATGTTGATAACCAGGCATTCCTATGGCATTTAAAGTACATTGTTTTTTTTTCTTCATTAAATTCAATATTTGATGAAATGTCTTAATTTAGGAATATTTATGTTAGGTTATTTTATTTATTTACACATAACTACTATTCAATCTTGAGTGTCCTTTTCTCTCTATTCTTTTCTTGCTTTGATGGTGCTAATTTTTTTAAAGGAAAGATTTAATCTTTTTAGAAACTTTATTGTTTCCTTAATTGTTACGGTGTTATCCCCTAGCACCTTCTTTCGATATTTTCTCTCTGGAAATAATTTTGTTAAAGGAATCTTTAGTTCCTCTGAAGTTCAACTATATAAAAACAACCCTGTACCTCTACAACCCATGAAGGGTCTTGGGCTCAGTACATATAGAGATTCGTACTGTTTCTAGGCCAACGGCCGTGCAATGAGATGATAAGGCCTTGATCATGCTCAGCCGCCAGGTTTTCCCCCAATTCGGGTAAGCACTTAATAGTGGCTGGTTCTACCCCAGGAGGGTCTCTATACTCTAGGGTCGAACCCCGGCTGAATTAAGAGAATAAATAATATTCTGTCATAGCCGGGATTCGAGCCCAGGACCCGAAGAATAGTATACTTACGCTATATCTACTAGACCACGCCTCTCTCACTGTTAAACAGTGTTGTCGTTTTTAAAATAACAGTAATAAGTATTAAAATCGTTAATATATAGTATTTACCTTATATAGATGAAAATAATCAGGAGTCAGTCTTTTCTTTAAATATTTTAATTTTGCCGACATTTCGGCTCAAGCTTGTGTGCCATCATCAGGGCATTACTGAGCCATGTTCAAGCATAAACCAATGTCTGATTATTTCCACCTATAATAGTTTTTACAGTCGACTTTACATCTTTAATGCTATTCACCTGATAGTGTTCTTCCGGTGGAATTTTTTCTGCCTTAGAGAATTTTTCCTTGACATTTTCTTCCTTTCATCGCATCATCTTTTGGATCGTATCCTCCCACCGCGACCATATGGCGCCTCAGATCCAGATCGGGCATCGTTGACGAAATGAGAAGAGCGGAAGGAGGACTTTCACCTCCACAGCGGTCATCGACACCTCGATTCCCTGCAGTGTGTGCGGGGGACCAGGCTTTTTGGTATCGTGTAGGACGCTCTGTTTGTAACATGCATATACCATTTTAAACAATAGGTTGACTACAGCATGTCATTGTATTATATATCTATAACATTTATTTGATGTATTTTTAAATACAATAAATATGTAAAAAAAAAAAATAATAATAATACTATTATGAACTATTGGTTCACTATTGTATCTTTTCTCAATAGTTATTCGTGACAATGTGTATTTAAAATATCCATTTTTTTCTTATGGTAGTATTCTTACGCAATCACATAATCCTGCGACCGCATCATTACTGTTATATTCTTCTCGTTTGTTCTATATTTTTCACTTCCACCTTAGTTTTCCTTAGGAAATGTGGGGAACAGAATGGATTAAAACAAACATACGCACACTAACAAACCTTTTTGCGGGACTTAGTTATTTAGACTCAGGAGACCCAACAGGTGTATTTACGGTGAAAGCTGGAATTCGAATATTTCACGATCGCAATACTATATATTTCATATTTCACACACATATATATATATATATATATATATATATATATATATATATATATATATATATACACATATATATATAGTAAAACTCACTTTATCCACTGCTCGAAATATTTTTTTTTAAATATTACTTTTAGGTTCCTTATCTCTCTTTGTATTGGTGACCAGGTTTCCGGTTTTAAATTATTTATTTTTTGTTTCTTGTTTTTTGCTCTATTTTTTTGGGTTTATTAGCTTCCCCACTTACCAACTAGGCAATAATACATTACAGTTTAATTTTGCAAGTTTTGTTCTTTTGGGATTGCGTTATGTTTAGGCTGCATTAAATTTCACGATTTTTACTTTTCAGTCTAATTTTATCATTTTAATTTCATCAATTGAATGTTTAAACCTAGTTACTAGTCTTACATATTTAATGAGATACCTACATACGTATTATTATACTCATATTTCTCTTGACCATTATTATTAAATTTTCCCCTTTTTGATAAGGGGAATCGTTTATTGCTATAAAAGTTAATTGGTGTTTTGTTAATATTGTTTTATATTATTCTATGTTTGATTTAATAATAGTTTAGGGTATTGTAAGGGGAGCCCGTGGCTGTTTGGCTTCGAGAGGCTTCGAGTTCGAATTCAAGTCCCGGCGGGGCTTTTATTAGGATTTAAAAAATGTGGATTCACTCACAACCTCTTCCTCAGGTATGTGAGACCCGTCAGCCAAAGGGTGGCCACTCACAAAACTAATCGTAGGGAGTGATGACCCTACACTAAAAAATTGCATCGTGAAACGTGAGTTTAAACTCGCAGGAGTATACACCGCGAGGCCCAGGGCCTACACGGCCTGTCGCGCCACTGGAAGTAGGGTATTGTCAATGTTAGCCCTAAAGTATTTTTAATTTAGTTATATTTTAAAGGTCAAGCTCTTCTTCTTTGTAGATTTAGAGTTAATTAAATTTTTTTTTTGTATTAAAATTACGTAGAGCTTCACTCGAATTCGGAATAAGTCGTTTTAAAAGCAATGCGTAAACATAAATAATAAAAGAATTTGATATACAACTATGTCTGGAAAAAAAAAAAAATATTATTTATTTTCGTATGTAAGAACAGTTATATTTGACTTAGTTGAAATGTTAAAAGATTTTATATAAATGTATAAGACTACATGTAAGACCTGTGATAACTTTTAGTGATAATTTTAATTTTTATACTATTTAATCTATCATCAATTAATTTTTTTTCCAAGCTGATGGTTATGTTAAAAAAATTTAATGACCGCATCTGATTTTTTAAATGTGACTTAATTAAAATAATATATTTATTTAGCTATTGATTGATAAAAAAATGGAGTAATCGCCAATGTATTTGCACGTTATGAAGGGGAGGGATCCGTGGCATGGTACATTGCAGCCTCAATAACTGGGCAACATCCGTTACACAGTGCGGGCATTAACTCCCAGATCCTTCGGGGCCACAGTGTAATTATCTACCTCTCTTCGGATAACCTTCATCATCATCTATACGATCCTTTGAATACCGCAGTATTGCTTTTCTTGTTATTTCTAGAATTGTATACATATAGAAAATAGGTTTAATTTATTTACTTAGGAAAATATAGTTATGAACTCAATGCTGCTCATTCTGTATCACAACATAGTTTGATGTAGTTATTGTCTAATTTTCTGCTACATAAATAAATGGCAGTAAATCTTTCCTATATTCTAATGTGAAAGACTTATCCTCACCTCAGTTATTTGTTTACTTTCTATATCAGGGTGTCTAGCAACAGGAAAAACAGGGAAAAATCAGGGATTTTAAAAATATATGAATAAGTCAGTGTTTAGGCGGGTTGCACGCGATGATATTAATTTATTTAAATTTAAATTTAATACCGGAAGGTGCTGCCCCCTAATACCCTAACGAGCCCAATAATCCTTGAAGAGAGGTGGCCTCTCTTCGTCCCAGACCGTGATAAGACCGAGATTATACTAGATGGGATTATTAGCTAGGAGTGTTGGGAGTAAGAGCCACTTGAAAGGTACAGGTCAAGTTATACAGATAATTATTTCCCTTTTAGTTAATATCTAAAAAAAGTCAGGAATTTTCACACAATAATAATTCCTTTGAATGTATACTTTCTACGAGACTTCTTTTCTCTAGCCTCCCTTGCTAATCGCTTCCAGGATAAACAAGGCCTAAGTTTTTTTCAGGATATTCTGATCTAATTAGGAGCGGCGTGGTCTAGTAGAGAGATCACTAATCTACTGTTCTCTGGGTCCTGGGTTCGAATCCCACTCGTAAGTGACCCTCCTGGGGTAGACTTGGCTTTTTGAAGTGAGTACCTAAAAATAGGGAAAAGCTTTGCGTCTGAGTAGTCTCGGTCTAATCACCTCATTGTACGACCGTTGTACGGATCTCTATATGTACTGAACCCCTTCATGGGTTAAAGAGTTGCAGTTTTTCTGATCTAATTCCAATTTCCTTTTTTCTGATCCGGTATCCTTGGGATTTTTTTTATTATTTTTATATAGAGTAAAGTCATCTACTCGTAAAGATCTCTATCTTGATTAAACTTGGATAGGTAAAATTTAGGACTCCATGTAGCATCGTCCGATTAGCCCAAAGTAGCCTTAAATGACGTTAGATAAATAAACAAACAATACTGTCTCTTTTTTTGAAAACTATTAATCTGGCAGGTGAATTGAATTTTCGCTTATGAAAAAACACTTGATAGAAAAAGGAAAGCTAGTGATAGAAGAAGCGAGTGGACTCAAATGATTTCATTTTATTCTGACTATAATGGTGAGTAGAAGATGAAAGGTCGCCCTTGGCTTGACGATGAGGCTAGAAGGATGAGGAAGAGAAAAGTACGAATAATTACAATTGTAACCTTTCTCTTTGTTTAAAAAGCAAATACTAATACACTAATTTTCATTCCATTCTTTTTATCTATTCACTACCCGCTATCACTTTGTCGAAGCCGAATCATTTTTCACAATGATCGTTAGACCAAACTATAGGTTTTTGAATCTTTTTTAGTTCGCTTTGTCTTTACTGTTAAAAAATTCTGATCTATTTCTGACACCTTATCTAAAATCTTAGTGCTATTTCAGTTGCTGCTAACCGTCCAAAAGCGTAGGACCGCTGACGGCACCCCACTTGAAAGCGCTCGCTGCGACCATTAAGATGGTTTCGAAGAAGCAGCCAAGATGGAAATGACCTGTCCCTTCGCTGAGGATGAAAGTGACTAGCTGTCGCCCCTTCCCTGTTATTACAACCCGTCTTCTTTCAGAGCAATAACTCCATTGCTCGCTTCGCTTCGTTTCTTTAACTCGTTTAACTCAGGAATCCGAACCCTTTAAGGCTCTGCTTATGTGTTTGTCATTTCTTCAAAGACACAAACTATTATCGGTATCCATTATGGTTTAAAGTACCGTCGTACTTCCAGATAGTAAATTGTGTAATATAACATTTTTTATTGAATATTAAATTACCTTCAAGTTTCTCTTTCTCTAGGCGTTTTTCTAAAACTACGTTATCATTGGTAGTTTTGCTCAAAATTCCTAATAATGCTATGCGAGCTGAGCTGAAGTATTGTATTGAATAATATTTATTTTTACAGAATATACATCCTGTAAAAATTTGATTAAATATCGATAATTTCAATTCACATACACGATTCTGAAATTTTTCGCGTACTTGTCTGTTAATCAGAAATAATAGCTAAAACAACAAATAAAGAAAATCGTCGTTAAAACAAACATAATGATCTAAATTCACTGAATATTATAACATTTAGCCGGTGTGTCTACTATCACTGTTTAAAGAATCAAGAGATCTACATGCTGACATTAAAAACTGGTAAACTGTATTTAATTTTCGTAAGTTGTTGATTTCAGGGTGTCTAGCAATAGGGAAAACCGGTAAAAGTCAGGGATTTTAAAAACATATGAACAAATCAGGGAAAAGTCAGGAAATTTGTACTTAGGTCAGAGAGAATGGTTCCTAGCTAACATCGGTTCTTCTTCACTCAGCCAAAAGTTCCAATATGCCTACTTGTTGTGTTGTTGCAAATATCATAAAGCTAATTTTAAAATAAATTTGTAGTCAGATTTGTAAATATTGATTTTTACTACCAGCGGATCCAAGTTCATCATAATTCATTGCTAAGTCAACTTAAACAACTACAATTTTAGCTGGTGTCGAGTAGATATAGTTGAATCTTATTGTAAAGTAATTAGTTATTATGTATATTATTAATCAAGTATAACATATTAATTATAATTATTCTTTGTTTTGTCGATTCTCACGGAGATTCGACCAGGTAAAAAACTTCTTACAATATGGAAAAGTCAAGGAATCTCTTTCAGCTGATTTGCTTAACACTCTGAATATACTGGAGAAAACAACTTGTCAACAGTTAGCAACTACGGTACTTACGTTTCTGTTGCGAATCTTAGATCGTTCTTGGCACGTATCATTCTTACATAATCAGTTATATTTTCAGATCTGTGAAGTATTTGACAACTTCTCATTCCTTCTATGTAGTTACCGAACCCCGAAAGATTTGTTTGTTTTTTAAATTTATTTTATCTCAAAATAGAATCCATTTAAAATAAAACTAATATACGTTAGTCTGACTGTTTTTCTTAATTGAAATATTTACAGTTTCACTCCGAAATGCCGCTTTGTTTTTAGTTGTGTACAAATACCAGATTTGAAATATGTTTTAGATGAGCTGAAGTAGTACTAATTAGAAATAAGATGTCCGATATTTCTCTTCTTCTTTTAAATATTGAATCGCCTCAACAAGACAGTAAGAATATCTCACCTAACGATTGTGCAATTATGCAATTAACCTGCCCTACTCCCTCGCTCTTAGTATTCATTATTTCCAGCTTTTTTTTTTTTTTTTTTTCTCAATCCCAATTTAGTGTCATTTTATGCTTTATTTTTCTTAAATATTTACCTTTGACTGTACCTCGGTGCCTTTTAAGGATGTCCATCTTTCTGTCGATGTTATCAGACTTGCTATTCATCCTGTTGGAGATTACTTCTATCTTTAAGCTAGTCCTAACTCTACGTTACCCACTATTTTGCCTACTCAGCAGCGGGTTTGAAAAAACTTCTAATGAATCATAAAGCGCCGATTTTACCGATCCTTAAATATATTTCATTAAAAAATGGAATCAACTCCTCGATAACTAACAGTGGCACTAGAAAATGCTTCCAATGCAATGTACCAATAATATGATATGTTCATTTATAATTATTTTTGACTCTGTGATAATGACTGCCTTTTAGAGGCATATTCGTTACTATTTATAATGAGTACTATGGAATCCATACTGTATTTTTGTTTCTGCTAGTTTACTCATTAGGTCTGAGCTATTTGATGTTTTATAAGAAACAAACGTAACTACTGTAAAAAAATCCACATCTACATACTTATTAGAAAATAAATACAGAAAAATTAAGTATTATCCTGTTAGAAATATTAAAAAATGTGCCTTTTTGTTAGTAAGTAACTATACACTTTACAAATAATTAGTAAAAGGCTTAATTAATTTCTTTGATTCATCTTCGGTGTCCCGAGGTACACCTCCGTCTCTCAATTTTATGGCGAGTTGAGGTGACTTTACTCTTGCAATCGTCACATGTATTCCCTTGCACCATTCCTTTACCGAGTTATCCGATCCCTCCGTCTGTCATACGTTTTCGGCTTTCTACAATTCAAATCCTCTGTCCATTCCCGTTATTCACGCTCTAGGCCTTCAGATTTATACACGACGGCCCACCGATCTGCACATTTGGACAGATCTTCTCTTATCCGATCCTCAATCCCATGAAATTCTAATCTTCTTTCTATCCGTCACTCCCACTTTATCCAACCTTGGGATCCTGCTTATTTATTTATCTCATGAACATCCAGTTACAATAAATTGTACATAAGGTTCTGATTTTTTTCCCCTCCAGTTTAGTATTTTTATTTTTTATTAGTAGGTATTTGTTAACTTGTTTATATTTATTTTACTAACTCTAATGCTCAAAAGCCCATTTACTCTATTCTGAAGAGATTTTTCCCGAGATAGTAAAGAATTTATATACTATTATTTTTGTTTATGGAAATAATTCAGTGTAATGCATGTTAATATATTATATCGGTTGAATTAATGTTGTTTTCTTTATACATCTTAATTTGACAATCAGTATTCCAATGGTGTGAAAGAATTTTTATAAATTCATTCATTGTTCTTGATGTAAAATTGGAAGGTCATAAAGGCTCGGTTTTCTGAGTGCTCTGGTAAAGTGAGACTGCCTGCTGGTGGCAGATTTGTTGATGAAATTATGCAACGCTGAGAATTCGTGAACCGTGCTTTATTGTCACGAACCGCAGCTATGGTGATTTTGCTCTGCGATATTCACATAATTTGCGTTATGCAATGGTCGCTAGTTGTTAATTAAAATTGACTGAATATATTTGCTTATTTTTTCTCTTCATTGGTTATTCTATTACTACAGAATTAGCATGCATTAGTATAATCATACTTTTTAAGAGATTTCTAGCATTTTTTATCTTGACCGATTTTTGTTTTTTTAATATCCTTCTAACATCTAGAGATTGCAAAGCAGTGGTGAGCTTCCTTATGTGAGTTCTTAACAACAGGTCTTATAATTTGTTGAGGTTTATTCATTGTCTGTTTTAAGTATTACCAGTCACTGAGCAAGTAGTCTCTAAGCTCAAGCCCGGGTGTAGGTAGCATGATAATTATTAGTTAGGTATACCGGTATAGAGCCATAGTGACTTACTCACCAACCCTTAAAATATGAAGTTGTGGGAAAACTTGTTCTTTAAACATGATCTCGATCTAATCACATCCTTGCATAGACGTTGTCCTGGAAATAATACGGATTCTTACTTTGAATTGAACTTTAATTTTTTTAAAGATACTACCCTCTTCCAAGTTAGGTGCCTTCACATTCTTCACTCTCGTAGTACTTAAAGTAGTTCTTCCATTCATATTTCTTCCTGAACTGATAACTGATATTTGATTACTAGTGCATCCAGCGCATATAGCAATCCTCTTTAGAATACCTCCGGGTAACAGAAGGACAAATCTGACAGCTATACATATTATATTTGTATTTGTATTTTGTTCGAAAATAAAACCAGAGGGTAAGAAAAAAAAAAAAATAAAAAAAAAAAATAACTGATATTTTATCGCGTAATGAACAGTGCGAAGCATCCATTCTTTTTTTCTTGGTTTATAATACAAAGTGCGTTATTGCCTCTTTTTTCCTTCCAAATGGACAATGTGTTCATGCTAATAACTGCCTCCGTTGATGCTTCAAAATTTTAATTTTCTTCTGTATGTATTTGAACTCTTTTGTGAATATCCATCTAACATCTAGAGATTCCAAAGCAGTCGTGAACTTCCATAATTTTCAACAAGTCTAATTATTGGATCCGGTTTAATCATTGTCAGTTTTAAGTATCACCAGCCACTGAGCTAGTAAGCCCTTGGTTCAAGCCCAGATATAGGTAGCATGATAATTGTTACTTAGTTATACCTGTATAGTTCTCTAGTGATTTGCTCAACTAACCCCTAAAATGTAGGTAGCAAAACCTGTTCTTTAATCACCTCCTTGCAGAGACATTGTCCCGGAAACAATGCGGATCCTTAATTTTTATTTAGGTTGAAAGGTACTGCTCTTTTTTCAAGTCAGATGTATTCACTTCTTTCACTCTCCTAGTAATTATATAACTTCCTGAGCTGATATTTTATCGCACAGTGAACAGTGCGAAGCATCTATTGGTGTTCACGGCCCATTCTTTTTTCATTTTTGGTTTATAATCGCAAGTACGTTATTTGACTCTTTTTTTTTCTAAATGGACGATGTATTCATTTTAACCACTGTCTCCATTAATTCTTCGGAATGCGTTTTAATTTTCTTCTGTATTTGCTTAAACTCTTAAAGTTTTTCATACCAGTGTTGTTTTTGCATTGCTCATCAAATAGAGTGGAGAACAGATGCCCTGAAACCATCTCTTAAAACATAAAAGAAATTTAATAAATTATTCTTATCCCCTCTCTCTTCCCATTAGAGAAAAGTGGATCTAGCTATCTTGAAATTCTTACTACTTGAAAAAAATGGAATAAATGATCTTAATAACTCACCGTCACTGAAATGCTATGTTGAATTTTAAAAAATAATAATAGTATGTACTCGGATTGGGGTAAGACTACCATGAATTTTGGACAAATTATTCTAATAAACTTTCTTGGGCTGTGTGAATTGTTTTCGAAAGTCAGTATTAATAGTCGTTTTATTTCTTTTAGAAGGTGGGCGCGTTGGAGTCTGTTTCACAAGAAGTAGTCCTGGTTCGGGTTTTTACTTATATGGCAAATGAATTCATGTATGGTAGTCCTGCAAAGGGTTGTTGTCTTTCAACTTTATAATCGAGTTAGAGGTAGCCTATGTGAAAATGTAAACGGCAAAACACGTTCATTATAACAATAATAAAAAATACAAACCCCGTTGATGGCCCTTTTGTCCTTCGTAGAAGGTGTAAAATAATGGTTCCGATCCTATATGACGTAAAGTAAAGTACTCGTCTCGTTAAAGATCCTTATTCTAATTAAAACTGGATTATACAAAATTTAGGACTCCCTGTGTACCGATTCGCCACAGTAGCATAAAAGTGACGTTAAAATAACAAAGAAACGTCTTTTCAAACGCCGATATCCAGAACAGTTAATAAAAAAGACTTAGGTTTTACGATTTTGGCTTAAATATCGGATAGTTCTAATGAGGTGAAAATAACTCCCTTATATCGTCTTCTTTTTAGGAAGGAGCATCGATTATTTTTTACTCAGAAATAATCTGAAATATCGGTGTTATTTTGAGGATTGAATTTAATTAGCCATCAAATCTTTAATGAACTGATTTGGAAAATTGGATTGTCAACCGTGAAATGAATATGAAGGATAATATTATTGGAGTGGCGGTAAAAAATGTATTAAAATACTGAAAAACTGGTTATTATCCAACGTTTCGACCCATGTAGCAGGTCTTCTTTAGGGCTAAAAATATAACAAGATACTTCGTACATGTCAGTTAAGTATATACTTAAGAAAAATTTAAAAAAAGAAAAAACATGAAGGTTAGAAAGTATTGAGATGAAAATTGATTGCAAAAGAAAAAGAAAAGTTATAAAAGCTGATGGAAAAAACTTAATATTGACTCATTTATTTTTTTCATCAATCAAGAAATGCAACGTGAATTTAATATTAAATAGAAAAGATACTATTTTCTTATCTTTCTTTACCGCTACCCGAACTATCTCATCCTACAAATACTGATTTTGTTTGCCAATTCATATCATATTTCTTTTAATGGCCATTCTTCTCTAAAATCTTGAGTTCTACTTTGTAATGAGTTGATAAACACTATCTCATGGCCTCCTAGCTACCAGCTATATATGATCTGCCCTTCTTGATGAGGTGTTGTGCCAATTGCTAAATTATAACTGTTATTTGAAATATTCGTTTTGCATGTGTTTCTAGTTACTTGAAAGACCTTTATACGAATCCCATTTTATGCTATTATGGATCCTATACCATGAAGGCGTGGATGAAGTGCATCGTGGTGGAACTACAAACTGCTGGCGAGCACACAGAGAGTTGACACACCATTATGGCCGCATCTCGTGCATGCTTGGGGTTTCAATAAAATACCGGTTCAGTGCTTGTCAAGGTCACCTACCTATCAGCTACGCCAAGAGAGAGCTTTAAGGGTTGTAATCAGAAACTTACACCCCTCGACACCAGTTGAAGCAATTAAAGAAGAACTAACGGAGATGGGCTATAAAGTGCGGCAAGTCACTAATGTCCTAAAGGATAAAGTTCCTCTACCTCTCTTTTTTGTGGATTTGGAACCAGCAGAAGGAGTTGAAAAAATCTATGACCTCAATAGATTATACTATACCAGCGTAAGAGTTGAAAAACCTTACATAAAGAAGGAGATAGTTCAGTGCCATAACTGTCAAGCATATGGTCATACTAAAAGTTATTGTCATCACATACCTCGATGCGTGAAATGCGGTGAACAGCACAAGTCTGTGGAGTGTACAAAACCAAAATCAACACCAGCTGTATGTGCTCATTGCCTCAAGGACCACCCAGCCAACTATAAAGGATGCCAAATCTATAAGGAACTGAGGACCAGGTTTCAAAAACCTCAAGTACTGGATGAAACAGCAAGACAAGTAAGAAACAGAAGAGAACCCTCAAAACTTATTGATGCCAATGTATCATTTGCCCACCTACTTGGAGGTGGAAATCAAAGTACTGAAGCCGTGGCCCTGCCGGAACTACAGAATGTACCTCAATCCATTCCACATATACCTCTTCCTCAAAATGTAACCAATCCTAAAAATCCTAATCAACCACAAATCTCTCATATCCCTCCTCCTTCAAATGCCACAGACCTTACCAGTTTGATGACATCCTTTATCTCCGAAATTAAATCCCTTGTTATGCCCCTAATATCACTCCTTACGAATCTCGTATCAAATCTCATTCCTGCCTTAAAAAAACCATAAATGACTACACCTAATTCCTTATCCATTCTCCTTTGGAATGCGAATGGTGTTAGAACTCACACTGACGAACTTACAGCCGTACTGCAAGACAAAAACATTGATGTTGCACTCATTACTGAAACTAGACTAACCACTAAACAGTACTTTAAAATACCAGGATACACGACATACCGGACAGACCATCCAGACGGCAAAGCCCATGCCGGTACTGCTGTCATAGTCCGCCGATCCCTCTCCCATCACTTACATCCACTTCCCGCCCACGATTACCTACAAGCAACTTCCATTGTTATCAAAACATTTTCCTTTCCGCTTATCATCGCATCAGCATACTGCCCTCCTAAACATCCCATTTCCTCTGCCCAATTTGAATCGTTTCTCAACTACTTGGGTAATCACTTCATTTTGGGTGCAGACTTAAATGCCAAGAATCAACAGTGGGGTTCTAGAACCACCAATTCTCGTGGACGGACATTGCAGTCTGCACTCAACTCCCGACGCTCTCATCTCCTACCTCCCGATTCTCCTACCTACTGGCCAACAGATCCTAACCGTAATCCTGACATCCTCGACTTCTTCATCCACAGCGGATTAGGCTCTCTTAATTTTTCCATAGCTCGCCTTGATGAACTATCCTCTGATCATAGTCCATTGATTCTAAATGTATCCATAACACCTATTCCTAAACCTATCCCACCGTCATTCATTAGAGGCCCTGTCAACTGGAACCTCTTCCGCGAAATCCTCACTAATGATATTGACCTCAGAGTGATTCTCAAAACCCCAAATGACCTTGACGACGCCGTATATTCCTTTACAACCGCTATTCAACAAGCTGCCTGGACTGCCTCCTCTCCCAAGTACTCACAAATAATTCCTTATAAAAGCCATTTACCACAACACCTGACAGACCTCATCAACAGCAAACGCCGAGCCAGAACATTATGGCAACGCACCCGCCACCCAGAGGATCGCCGCTCCTATAACTTTTTTTGTAGAAAATTAAAGCGGGAGTTGGCGATCTTCCGTTCCCAATCCTACAATACCTACCTCTCCTCTCTCTCGACTCGTGACAATTCCCTTTGGAATGTCACGAAGAGAATCCTAAAATACCACACCATTTCCCATCCTCTCCGGCGCTGTGATAGTTCCTGGGCTGCTTCTGACAAGGATAAGGCCGAGGAATTCGCACAGCACCTTTCCAAAGTTTTTACTCCTCATCCAGAGCTTAATCCTACCCATACGGCGGCAGTTGAAGAGTTCCTTATATCACCAATACCGCTTTCCTTACCACCTAAAGCAGTTAATCCCTCTGAGGTCAGATATCTTCTTAAAAAGCTTCCTCTCCGTAAATCCCCTGGATACGATCTCCTTACTCCTCAAATCTTAAGACAACTTCCACCTAAAGCCATTACATTCCTTACATATCTCTATAACTGTATCCTACGCACTACCTATTTTCCTCTCTTATGGAAACATTCAACTATCATCCTTTTCCTAAAACCAGGCAAACCTTCTAACAACACGTCATCTTACAGACCTATCAGCCTACTTCCGATCCTCTCAAAAATTTTCGAAAAGCTCCTACTAAAACGAATCCTAGCCAAATTTCAAAATTTTCCTTCACATCAGTTCGGATTTCGTCCTCAACATTCCACGGTTCAGCAAGGACTCCGAGTTGTGGACCACATTTCCTCTGCCCTTGAGTGCAAGGAGTATTGTTCGGGTGCCTTTCTGGACATATCTCAAGCTTTCGACCGGGTGTGGCACCCGGGATTGCTCTTTAAGCTCAAAACCCATTTACCCCAATCCTTATACCTAGTCCTCCGATCCTATCTATCAAACCGCTCCTTCCGAGTTCGCTGTGGCTCAGAATTTTCCAAACATTATATTGTTGAGGCTGGTGTTCCTCAAGGCAGCGTCTTGGGACCCGTCCTCTACATCCTCTACACCGCCGATATCCCTACCGATCCCGATACCTTTCTGGCAACATTTGCTGATGATACCGCCATTTTGTCATCCAATTCCGATCCTGAAGTAGCATCGATTAATTTACAAAATCACCTTTCCCTTGTCGAAGACTGGTGTAACGCTTGGCGTATTAAGGTGAACGAAAACAAGTGCTCACACGTCACATTCACTCTTCGACGCAAATCCTGTCCAACGGTTTATTTAAATTCCCTACCGCTTCCTTCCTCTGACACAGTCCGGTATCTTGGCTTTTTACTAGACAAAAGACTGACGTGGAACCCACACACAAGACTTAAAAGAAAAGAACTTAACCGCAGATTCGGCCAGTTATACAGACTACTAAACAGAAAATCTCATCTTACAGTTGACAACAAATTACTAATATACAAGACAGTACTAAAACCAATATGGACCTACGGACTTGAACTGTGGGGGACAGCTAAACATTCTAACATCAAACGCATCCAATCCTTCCAATCCAAAGTTCTCCGAACAATAGTTAATGCTCCTTATTACGTTACCAACTCTACCCTACACCACGACCTTAAAATTCCATTTATTTTAGACCTGGTACCATCCAAATTTTCCAAATTTCATCAGAACCTTAGTCATCATCCTAACCCTCTAGCACAATCCCTATCCAGTACCACCCATCCCTACAATCCTCCTCGAAGATTGAAACGGCAGTGGCCGCGAGACGTATTGTAAACGTTTAAATTGGAGTTCTGACACTGGTCAGATCCTCCACTCATGTAATGTATGTTTGTGGCTATTACGCCCTAGTTCGGCCTCCACTGATTCACACCAGTGACGCGGCTGAGAGCGAGGGTCTAGGATCTTTTGGATTCCGCTTTTTCCTCCACAAGTGGGGGGAAAAGCCCAGTCTGGGGTCCCTCTATAGCACTTGTATATTTTGTATATAGTTATGTTTGTTTGAATGATGTTTGTTTATTTGCAAACTTTTATTTATCTCAATTATAGATTAATGTTTTGTTTTGTTTTGTTTTTATATTTATTATTATTTAATTCTATATATATCATTTATTTGTATTTATCTCAGTTATAGGTTGTTGTTTGTTTTCTTATTTTGTATATATATTATATTTTATTTATTTGACTTTATCATTGTATATATTGTGTGAATGGGATCATATATCACTATTACTAATGTTCATATAGAAACAAATTGTAATATATCTCAATAAAAAAAAAAAAAAAAAAAAAAAAAAAAAAATTTTTATTTAGGTTGAAAGGTACTGCTCTTTTTTCAAGTCAGATGTATTCACTTCTTTCACTCTCCTAGTAATTATATAACTTCCTGAGCTGATATTTTATCGCACAGTGAACAGTGCGAAGCATCTATTGGTGTTCACGGCCCATTCTTTTTTCATTTTTGGTTTATAATCGCAAGTACGTTATTTGACTCTTTTTTTTTCTAAATGGACGATGTATTCATTTTAACCACTGTCTCCATTAATTCTTCGGAATGCGTTTTAATTTTCTTCTGTATTTGCTTAAACTCTTAAAGTTTTTCATACCAGTGTTGTTTTTGCATTGCTCATCAAATAGAGTGGAGAACAGATGCCCTGAAACCATCTCTTAAAACATAAAAGAAATTTAATAAATTATTCTTATCCCCTCTCTCTTCCCATTAGAGAAAAGTGGATCTAGCTATCTTGAAATTCTTACTACTTGAAAAAAATGGAATAAATGATCTTAATAACTCACCGTCACTGAAATGCTATGTTGAATTTTAAAAAATAATAATAGTATGTACTCGGATTGGGGTAAGACTACCATGAATTTTGGACAAATTATTCTAATAAACTTTCTTGGGCTGTGTGAATTGTTTTCGAAAGTCAGTATTAATAGTCGTTTTATTTCTTTTAGAAGGTGGGCGCGTTGGAGTCTGTTTCACAAGAAGTAGTCCTGGTTCGGGTTTTTACTTATATGGCAAATGAATTCATGTATGGTAGTCCTGCAAAGGGTTGTTGTCTTTCAACTTTATAATCGAGTTAGAGGTAGCCTATGTGAAAATGTAAACGGCAAAACACGTTCATTATAACAATAATAAAAAATACAAACCCCGTTGATGGCCCTTTTGTCCTTCGTAGAAGGTGTAAAATAATGGTTCCGATCCTATATGACGTAAAGTAAAGTACTCGTCTCGTTAAAGATCCTTATTCTAATTAAAACTGGATTATACAAAATTTAGGACTCCCTGTGTACCGATTCGCCACAGTAGCATAAAAGTGACGTTAAAATAACAAAGAAACGTCTTTTCAAACGCCGATATCCAGAACAGTTAATAAAAAAGACTTAGGTTTTACGATTTTGGCTTAAATATCGGATAGTTCTAATGAGGTGAAAATAACTCCCTTATATCGTCTTCTTTTTAGGAAGGAGCATCGATTATTTTTTACTCAGAAATAATCTGAAATATCGGTGTTATTTTGAGGATTGAATTTAATTAGCCATCAAATCTTTAATGAACTGATTTGGAAAATTGGATTGTCAACCGTGAAATGAATATGAAGGATAATATTATTGGAGTGGCGGTAAAAAATGTATTAAAATACTGAAAAACTGGTTATTATCCAACGTTTCGACCCATGTAGCAGGTCTTCTTTAGGGCTAAAAATATAACAAGATACTTCGTACATGTCAGTTAAGTATATACTTAAGAAAAATTTAAAAAAAGAAAAAACATGAAGGTTAGAAAGTATTGAGATGAAAATTGATTGCAAAAGAAAAAGAAAAGTTATAAAAGCTGATGGAAAAAACTTAATATTGACTCATTTATTTTTTTCATCAATCAAGAAATGCAACGTGAATTTAATATTAAATAGAAAAGATACTATTTTCTTATCTTTCTTTACCGCTACCCGAACTATCTCATCCTACAAATACTGATTTTGTTTGCCAATTCATATCATATTTCTTTTAATGGCCATTCTTCTCTAAAATCTTGAGTTCTACTTTGTAATGAGTTGATAAACACTATCTCATGGCCTCCTAGCTACCAGCTATATATGATCTGCCCTTCTTGATGAGGTGTTGTGCCAATTGCTAAATTATAACTGTTATTTGAAATATTCGTTTTGCATGTGTTTCTAGTTACTTGAAAGACCTTTATACGAATCCCATTTTATGCTATTATGGATCCTATACCATGAAGGCGTGGATGAAGTGCATCGTGGTGGAACTACAAACTGCTGGCGAGCACACAGAGAGTTGACACACCATTATGGCCGCATCTCGTGCATGCTTGGGGTTTCAATAAAATACCGGTTCAGTGCTTGTCAAGGTCACCTCTGCCTTGCCACTCCTCTTTTCACGCTAGAACACTTCGTTTGTCTATTAGGAAAATTACACCAAAACCCAAAAATAAAATTTATAGTATCAAGCCATTCAAAAGGAACCTTTCATTTTAGTTCGATAAACATTAGGCCGTTCTACAAAAAAAAAAAAAACTTGGATATATTTTTCTTAAAACAATTTATTTAAATATTTAATGATATTTTTAGAAATTATGACGACGCTGCTGAAAAGCGGTGAAATGAATTGATATGTAACATGAATATGCATGGTAGGTGACACAATTATTAAAAATAATTTATTATGTGTTGTAATTAGATGTTGAAAATGTATAAATGCAATAAAACTTTAATTGATTACAGAAGCTTGAGAATAGCCCTAGAGGCTGAAACGTTGCGATGACTGGAAATTAAATAAATTGTTTTCAAAAAAAAATATATCCAAGATTTCCTTTGTAGAACGGCATAATATTTATCAAACAAATATTCAACCAAAAGAACAATTTCGACAATGAGTAAAAAATGTAGATATTAGTTATTAATGTTAGTTATTATAATAGGTGGAATAGTCAGGAATCAGTCATTTTTGAAAAAGTTTTTAATTTTGTCAACGTTTCGGCTCAAGCTTGTGAGCCATCATCAGGGCATTACTGAGCCATGTCCAAGCATAAACTCAATGTGAGTTTATGCTTGGACATGGCTCAGTAATGCCCTGATGATGGCTCACAAGCTTGAGCCGAAACGTTGGCAAAATTAAAAACTTTTTCAAAAATGACTGATTCCTGACTATTCCACCTATAATGTTAGTTATTATATCTACTGAATTAAATAGACTTAAAGGTATGTTTGGAAACTGATTGTATTACATTGGCATTCACTTAATTCTAAAACGGCAACCTGAAAACAAGATTTCTTTTCAATTTCTAAACTTTTTAAGATCTTCTTAGATTGTGTATTCCGACTGTCTAAACACAATTCTTATCGTATTTTAAAGTATTTTTCTTGCACGGTAAATTTGTTTATAAAACTCTTTACCATCTGAATGTTCTGGAAATATTTAAATACCTTCCAGATCAACATTTCGACTTAAGGATTTTTTTTCCACCCCTACTTCGTCTTTTTGGGGCGGGAGTTTTCTCGTGGGAAGGGATGATGGCGGGGGATTCATGCCTGATTTTTTAAAAAACCTGCCACTGAGACAAACTCTTCTGCGCGTAATATTTATCGTCTTCAAACTTCGGTTTATCTTGTGGCTGGACAACACGCAGTATCGTGTGCTAGCTCACTCGGCCAACCCGCCTTACGACTTTTGGAAATATTCAGCCAGAAATTCATCAATTACAATACAGTTGAGCTTAAAAATTGTCGTATTGATAATGGATTGTTTAACTAGCAACAAGAAAAGTCTCTGTATCCTATAACACATTCTTCAAGGCTTTCACTGACTAAATAATGTTTGTCTTCATTTTCGTTTTCTGGTTTCAACAGTGTTTTAAATGTTTACACCAACGCTTCGCCAGATAGGCGACATCTTTAAAGTTTTAAGTTGGAATCTTTTTACTCAGAACCCTGAAAAAGCAGTCGTTATGTCTGGTGAAACGTTGGTTGGAGGGGAAGAGGGAAATTGAAATCACTGTTAAAGCCAAAAGGCATTAAAGATAAAAATTCTTGATTATATTTTGGCGTGAATATTCTACACTTTTTAACTTTAAAAGCCGCCACACGGACTAGTTCTTTATATGTAAGTTCATCCTGTCTTGAATTCGTCACAGATGATTCAGTTGAAAGAACATTACTGTGTGGTGACGTGTAGACCTTGGTTCAAGGGAGCACGGAATCGGTGACAGTCACTATAGTCCTAGAACTCAATGAAAATATTTAATTTATTTTAATTGATGAGTAACGACTAAGGACAGTAGAAACATCACGTTTTGACTAATTTCACTGTACATTTTACTCTTATAATTATTTTTATGGTTTCCGAAAAAAAAAAAAAATCAAGATATTGTAATATTTAATTAATTGTACATTCTGTTATGTCATAGTGATAAACAATAATTTATTTTATGGATTTTCTCATGAAATAGTATGAAAATAACTACCTAATACAGTCTTTTTTTATTTACATAAATATTTTGAGAAGAACTGATTTAAGTTATATCAATGTTCATAACATTGCTAAAGCAGCATTATTTATTAAGAGTAAACAAACTAGGTAGCTGACCTTCATTTTCATAATTTGTTTTTTTATTCATTTCTTTAATGTCTTATTTATATATTTTTTAAATCTTTAATATATCACTTTTCCCATGTACATTTCTCTTATTTTAATAAGATGTATACATTATTAAAAAAAGACAAAAAAAATGTAATAAAACTAAGTTATTAATTGCGAATAAAAAACTGGCTGTAATTATATTTATATTATTTTATATAATGATATTCAAACATTTATTTTTTATATTAATTATCAACTAAATTAAAAATTTCGTGTAGATAATTACTTGCGTAATTTAACGATATTTCTTGTTTATATTTTAACAATTTATAAATTAAAACATGAAAGGTATTAGTTATGTTTTTTTCTTTCTTACATAGCTTATTTTTTCTGGTTTATTTTCATGTTAAGTACAATTACACAGTTTACATAAAATTTATTGCATACAATATCTTTAGTTTTTTCTTTTCTTCTTATCATTCGATTATAATTAACGTATTTAAAGATTCTTTGCTTCTGTTTTTCCTCATTACAGTAACCCTGCAATGGGTGCATTTATTTCTACGCGTACCATCTTGCGATACAACGCGTATTTTTATTATATAATATAAATTACATTACATGGCATATTTTGAACAAAGATTAGGTAAATAAAATTTGCTTATATTATTGTATATTTAAGTTTTGTAACTTCTCACTGCACATTTATGATGTCCTGAAAATGTTTGAATTAGCCAAGTCGTCCGGTCAGTTGATAACATGGATCATTTTTTTCTCCCCTTATTGTTAATTCATGCCATATTTGTATTGCCTATAAAATTATTAATTTTTTTTTTTCTAATAATAAATATTCTATGTTTTTTTTATATTTAACTAATTTTTTCAATTTTTTGTTTTTCAGGTAAGTGGTTTTACCACCTGATCTAATCTGGTGATAATACACATTAGAACGTAAGTCTTTTTGTGTTAATGACTATTGTATAATATTTAGTGATTTAAATTTTTATTCCCGCTCTTCATTTATTTGTACATTTACTAGTGATGACTTGAAATACATTATTAATATATAGAAATGATATACTTTAGATCGATGTCTCTGGTTATTTTTTCAAAATTAACATGTGATGATTGGAAAAAAAATATAATACTTGAGTTAATGTAGTACAAAGTCAAAAGTAATGTTGTACAAAAGATAGTATCGGGTTGTCACATGAAATGTCCATTTTCAAGGTAAAGGATTTATTCGAAGTATTTCGTAAGGTGGTAATCTGTTGGAGACAAGTCGGGAGAATGTGGTGGGTGCGGAAGAACTTCGTAGCCCAGTTCTTTCAATTTTTGCACGCTATGTTTAGAAACATGGGGTCTTGCTGCCGCTCAGTGAGATCATGAGGTACCCATGTATCGAGCTTTTTTACTTTCCCAATACACTTCAAATGTCTGGAAACGGTAGATGCACTTGCATTTAGTTGTGCTGAGAGTCCTTTAACTGTTAAACCCCTACGTTTCCTTCTACTGTATGTTTGAGTACATCGTTGTCTATTACGGACGGAGGTCTTCCTCGGGGCAAGTTTTCCAAGTCGGTATCCCCAGCTGAAAACTTAGCAAACCAACGGCGAATGGTCCGTTCATCAACACTCCCTTCCCTAAACGCCTTGCAAATATTTCTAGCGGCCTCAGCTGCTGAATGGCCGAGTTTAAACACGTACAAAAATATTACTAGAAAATCGCGTGTTTCCATGTTCATATTTGGAGGTATACTAAAAAGTGTGTAATTGATTGGGAAGCTAATGTTTATAATACAGAGGTAGATAATTAGGAACTGTTTACTTTAAATATGTAAACATTCGAAAGAAAACAACAGAGATCTGCAAAATCCTTTATGTATTTCAGAAACTATAAAAACGGACATTTCATGTAAAAAAACCCAATAGTATAAAAACAAATGTTTCCCCTTTGTACAAAATTAATAAACGATGATTGAGATACCTGCAATCAGAATTATAATTTAAGTTGATTTGTGTTTTGGTGCTTAATAATAAATTTTTGAACAGGTGAAAATTTGAAAGTAATGATTCAAAACTAATATAATTGTAATTGCATTTTTTTTTTTTTTAAATTATTTTTGGAAAATATGGGGAAAAAAATTGGATTTCAGGTTCTTGAAAATGATCTACTTCAGCAGTAGATATTTTAGGAATAGCGTATGGTATGCCTAGAATTTCTAATATTGTCTAAATATGAGAAGAAACTTTCAAGCTGACGTAGTATGTGCGCTGTAGCCCTACGTCATTGGTGATATCACAATCGGAGTGTGCTGGAAATCGTTTTCGACTCGTTATGGCATTTTTGGCCCCGCGCCAAACTCTCACGGTGGCGTTCCATTTGATTAAAAGTTGAGTAGGGTGTTTTCTTAAAGGAAACATATCCGAATTAAACTATTGAAAAAAATATATATTGCCATAATAAAATAATATGTCGTCAGAATTATTCCTCCTTACATATTAAAAAACTGTCACTTAACTCTGTTGTTAAAGTCAATAAAATAATTTCAATTAAATTTAAAGATTAAAAAAAAAATTATAGAATTATATTTAGTTTCGATAGAAACATGTTTTTTATTACAGAATCTATTATATTATTATCTACAACAATAAATTAATTTTATCCGCTTTTCATCACTCCCCATTACCTTTTAGAACTTATTGTTTAAGATAATATGTTTTCAAAAATCTTTAGCTTTCCAAGTTTATCATATTGGATATAATTAGTTGACCGTTGAGAATTACTAGAAGGAATTAGTCCGGGTGGCGGTCGATGAATGAAACAATTAGGTAGTTTCAACCATCTATTTTCTGCCAACATTTCGATCCCCATTATGGGCCATTATCAGGGCGTATTGTAGGCGAGTGGAAACTGTAGTAACTTCTAGTAGTTTCTAAGTTTATATTATGTATCTATATTACTTATGTTCAAGACACTAAAAATTATGTTAGCAAAAAAGTTAGATCTTTTCTTTTTTAGTTGGATATCTAATTAGTTCGACTTTATATTACCCACATATTATACCTCATATACCTGAAAGTTTTCAATTTTTCCTTTTCAAAGCGCAAAAATGAAAAAAAAAATATAAGCCATTAAAATATTTAAATTTTATTTCTTGGTTATAACCCTAAAAATATAAATAATCTAATAAAAACAGTACTTTTAATAAGATTTATCAAAAATTTTGCTCAAATTAGGATTTCTCACTAAAAAAAAAAATTAATTAAAATTGAAATTAATATAATTTTGTAACCAAGCCTAATACTTAAATATTTTTATGGCTCATTATTCTGTTTTAAAATTTACTCTATTTTAACACCCAACATTTTCTTTCCACCCTCACTAGAACCAGAGAATTTAAATTAAATGTGTTTTTCGCGCACAAACTTTCCGAACGCGATTCCTGAAGAGCGTTGGCCCTTTATATTTCGTAGATGCTAATGGTTGTCTAGTTTCATTTAAAAAAGTGTCATCAAAATCGTATCCTTGTAAGTGTTCTGTTTAGGCATAAGAGTTTCTGTTCCACGTCCCAGGTTAATCTTCTGTCAAAAGTAAGTCTTAAGTAATTAAATGTGTTAGTCTGTGCAATGGATTTATATTTCATGCAAACTGGAAGACAGGAATCGTGTTTGAGAGTGAAGGTAATAAAGCACCAAATTTTTTTTTTACATTTGAGCAACCTATAGGAAGGTTTTAAGTCTTCAGAGGTTATTCCTGGATTTTATTGTGGTCTTTTATAACGTTTTATTTATTTTTACTTTCTCGATCAGCATTCTTGGAAAGTATATGCATGGTATTGATACGAGGAGAGAGGAAAGAGACATTGTGGGTAACCAAAGGGCAGAGACACACAAATACACACGGTTGTGATCCGCGGACAGGTGAAGCCCTGTTGAATAAAGTTATCTCCCCTAACCAGAGGCTGAGGGCCCACGCTTCTCAATAACTGCTCCCCCCAGGCTATTAATGCAAGTCCGCTCAATCAACACTTTAGCAACGGAATAACTCTCTTCTGCTTCTCTTTATTTCTATATACCAACAGGTTTTAAGTTTAAAGCACTATTTTTTTTTTATGTTCCATTTTTACTTTCCATTACATATGTATGAAATAGAACAGTTTTATTTACTTATTTACTAGTTTGTTTATTTATTTAACGTCACTTTATGCTACTAAGGCTAATAGGAAGATGCTACAGTGGGAGTCCTAAATGTTGCTTATCCAGGTTTTATTGGGATAGGGATCTTTAACGAGTACCGACATCGCACAGGCTCGGACTACCTTTTAACGTCCCCTCCGAAGTACGGCACAACTAAGGAGTTTTTACTCCCATTAAAAAATCCTAGGACCACCTGCGGGTTTGAACCCGTGACCTTTGGCGTAGGAGGCTGTCATGCTAGCCACCCAGCTACAAGTGATCCCACAAACTTACTATATACAATTAATTGTTAATTATATTTTTTTAAATTATTCCAAAAAGGCACTGGAGTTCCCTTCTTCTTACCGTCCTATATCTCTTCTACCCATCATGGGTAAAATCCTAGAACGGCTCCTCCTTAAACGACTACACCCTATCCTAGAATCATATCATATAATCCCAGACCACCAGTTCGGATTCCGAACTTCCCACTCCACCATCCAGCAATGTCACCGTGTGGTGGATGTTGTCTCTTCTGCATTGGAGCGCGGATTGTACTGCACTGGGGCCTTTCTCGACGTTGAACAAGCCTTTGACCGAGTCTGGCACCCGGGACTGTTGTACAAACTCCGTAAATTCCTTCCTCCTACATACTTCCTAATCATCCAGTCCTACCTCTCTGAAAGATCCTTCAAAATAAATCACAATAGTTCCTATTCATCTCTCTTCACCCAGTCTGCTGGGGTTCCTCAAGGCAGTATACTAGGACCCATTCTTTACACAGTATATACAGCTGATATCCCAACCCATCCTAACACATTCCTTTCTACCTATGCCGATGACACTTGCGTGTTATCGGTTAATAACGATCCTACAATAGCCTCTCAAACTCTCCAATCCCACATCAGAGACCTTGAGGTATGGTGTCAGAATTGGAGAATTAAAATCAATTCCAATAAATCCCAACAAATTACCTTTACCCTTCGTCGGAATCCTATGACATCCTGCCCTACAGTGTCCTTTAATGATATTCCGCTTGTCCCGGTTGAACAGATCCGATATTTAGGACTCCTGCTTGACAAACGACTTACATGGAATCCGCATACAAGACTGAAGAGACAAGAAACTGCACGAAGATTTCGGCTACTCCAACACTTACTAGACAGACGCTCTAACCTTTCACTTAACTACAAAAGACTTATTTACATGACCATCATAAGGCCTATCTGGACCTATGGAGTAGAACTTTGGGGCTCTACTAAACCATCAAACTCTTCCCGTATCCAATCCTTACAATCCAAAATCCTTCGCAAAATCCTTAACGCTCCTTATTTTCTCACGAATAAAATCATCCACAATGATCTTAATGTTCCATATGTTGCTGATTTGGCCCGTACCAGGTATCACACCTTCCATGAAAAACTCCACTCCCACTCTAATCCATTAGTTTCAATCCTTGCTTCCTCTTCCATTCCTGATAATCCTCCGAGGCGTCTGAAAAGAAGATGGCCTCGAGACCTTCTTGTTTAGACTCACTACCAAAGAGTGCTGTCAATGGGCAGTTTCTCTTCATGTTCATTCCATGTGTTATAACATTACAGCATATTTACTTGATGTATTTTTTGTACAGTTGTAAATTTCAATAAATAAAAAATAAATAAAAAAAAAAAATTATTCCAGTTATCCTTAAAATCAACTATTTCGAATCGTACTGAATCTGTTTTTTTTTTCTATGAATGTGAGAGATCTGTCCAAGGTTGAGTCAAGATATTTTATGGATATTTATACCACGGTATGTGAGGGGAATTATTTTTGATTTTGCGATTTATATGTGGTTGGCGTCGTCGGTGTATGAAATAAATAAAGAGAAATTATTATGTAACATTTTTGACTTGGAATTTTCAACGAGAATGCATGTTTTAGTGTCTCTTGAGTCCAAATAGTCGTCTTGTGTGTTAGGGGGAGCGGGAGGGGTTGAACACTCGGGAGGCTTAGCTCCAAAACGAAATGTCGTACAAATCCAAAATTTAAAATTAGTAAATTATAGATAGACTTAACCTTGATCTACTGTTTTTCCAAGTCAGGGAGAAGTACATTTCTTTTAATTTATTTATTTTAAAGAAATTTACGACTGTAATATACAATAAAATACATTAAGTAAATGTGTTATTAATCATTTGGGCTTGGTACGGGCATCTAGTAAATTATTTAATCAGTATTTATTTAATGTAGTACGTCACGAGGCCATCATCTTTTCAGCCACCTCGGGGGATTATCAGGAATAGATGGTGATGAGATTTGGCGGACGACTGGGTTGGAGTGGACAGGTAATTAGGAATTAAAGGAGGTATATCTAGTTCAGGATTGATCTGCGACTAATGGGATATTTAGGTCTTAATAGATTATTTTATTGGTGAAAAAAGTAAGGAGGATTTAGGATATTTCGGAGGATTTTGGATTGCAAGGATTGAATGCGGGAGGAATTGGATGGTTTGGTGGATCCTCATAACTCAATCCCATATGTCCAAATATGCCTAATGATGGTAATATAAATTAATTGTTTGTGGTATGTGGAAAGTTTTGAGCGTTCGCCAATTTAATGATGTAGTAAACTGTATCTACGTACTGTTTCAGTCCAGTGTGAAGATTCCAAGTAAGACGTTGGAGAAATACTAAAGCCATGTTATTCCATAGATATTTTAAGTAAATTTCATATCGATTTGTTTGCCCTTATAACGAAAATCTTCCGTAGGTCTGTGATAGAAGCTGTTGGATACACCTTCCATCTACCATGCTCTGTTTGTTGAACATAAAGACGTTACACGAAATAACCAAACACATGCTGGAGACGTGATCCAAAGCTATTAGCCAGACTATTAACACTGTTTTTCAGGAACACTAATAGGTTTGTTTTGCCCAGCTTTACAGCTTGGCCTCCCGTTCCTCAGCTGAGATAACTGACCGCTGGTGTTTTGCCCTCCCTGACACCAAGGTTAGCGACCATAGCCCTGGACCTAATGAGACGGCGGAGCACTCAAATTGTTGGGGAGCAAGTTGTCCGAGTCCCTTTGAGCGGGACCGCACGCTCCATTAGCTTCACCGGAGCAGGCCTAACTTTCATTAATTACAACTTCTTAATACCTGTCATCTAGCAGTAGCCGTCAGGTAGCAGCTTGTAGTTTGCAATAGGCCAGGATACCACGGCAGGGTCCTTTAGTTATTAATTACCTTCCCATGCGATTATGAACTATTTGCTGATACTCCTATCTAATTAAAATTTGTAATAAGCAATTTATAATTGCTAATAAAATATTTATTAATTAATTAATGCGACAATAGAAATTATCATCACCCATAATTGTTCAAAAAGGTTCACAGGTTTATCGTGATTCTTAATTACATTCTACTTAATTACTTGATATGTACGTTACAGAATATATTTCTTTTAAATATTTAGATGCTTTTAGTACATTATACATTTTATTATCATTCTATTTTATTTTCAAAGGAAAGAAATTGTAAACTAATGTAAATATTTGTTATTGCTTCACCCAAAGAAAATTAGGTCAACTAAAACTATTAAAGAATAAAAAAAATGAACTGGTTTTAGGCAGATAATCAAATTTGTCTAAAGAAAACAAAGTTCTGTTGTATAATTATATAATAAAAGTTTTGCAAACTTTGCTGGACTTGGACATATGGAATCTAACTTTAGGGGTGCACACGGGTATCTAATATCCATTAATCCAATATTATGCAAATATTCCAGAATTAAGTCATTAGAGGCATTGTTAATGCACCCTGGTACAATAGGAAGGATGATTTTCACCGAGATCTCCATCTACCCAAGGTAGATGAAGGAATTAAAACATTCGCCCAGTCACATTAAAAGGGGCTGTAAGCGCACCATCGCTGAGGCCGTCCATCTCGATTGATGCGCCGAAGGCTACATGACCTTTTGTAAACGTGGTTTTGTGTGACCAAATAATAATAGGTTTAAAAAAAATATGAAAATATGAAAAAAATAAAGCGTAAAATATTTGGTCCGAAGAGAAATGAGGGCACTGGGGAGTTTAGAAGTTTGCACAACGCGGAATTGCGGAGTTTGTACCCTGTGAATATAATTGAGTTGATAGCATCGCGGAGACTCAAATGGGCGCGTAAAGTTGTTGGGCTCGGTGAGGAACGGATTCCGAGAAAGTTGGTATTCGCTGAACCGACTGGTAGGCGTCCGAAAGGTAGGCCGAAGCGTCGATGGGAGGATTGCTTTAAGGCGGATCTTTGGGGCTTTGGCTTGACCGGCGAACATTGGACGAGTCTGTGCAGGCGAAGTTTGGTGGTATCGGCATCGAACCTTCGGGTTCGGTAAGCCTATTATTATTATTAAAAAAAATATGTGACAGTTATTAATTAGTTTTCGAACTAGATTGTTAATACGGTTAATTATTTGCAGTAGATAAAATAATCATACTTCTGTTGGAGAAAATAGATTACTCTCAGTTTAATCATTGGAAAAGTAATGAGGATTAAAGACAACTTGATCATATCGACATAGGTTTAATCTAAATCCTTAGAACCTTTTTTAGAAAACTTGTCGAAAAAAAGTGTCGTCGAATCATTGTGCTTGGGCCCGACGACTTTGCACGCTAGGCTATCAACCCAAGAATGTGAGTTAAAATATTCTAGTCCTCCTAGATTTTTTAGGCACTAATTAAAATAAGATTATTTACTCACCGCCTTCCCCCGCATCTGTGAGTCCCGTCATGCAAATATCCACTTACTAACATCGGCGTTTGAGGTAATGAATGGTCCTTCCCTATAACTACCATAGGGAATCGCGCTGTGCTCCCCCAAGAGTCAAAGGGCCTACGCGATATGTTGCGCCTAGAAAGATGACAAAATAAAAGAAGACTTCTGTCACATATTAGCATCTGTTAGGCCGATGCCGCTTCAATATTTCTATAGCACTTCTACATATGTATGCTCTTATCGATTTTGAAAATTCTCAAATTATTTTTAGATATAACTAGGAGCGTAGAGGATCAGATGTTTGGATACTATGCTACTAATTCCCCTCGATCACAGTTTTTTGTTCAGATGTGTAATTACAGATTCTTACTTTGTTCTGTTTTGTTAGTATCCGGTTGTACAGGTAGTGATGTATTCCGAGACTAAACCATCAATAAAAAATTCAATCCGCTGTGTCGAATTAATAGAAATTCATATAAACGGAATGTATTTCCGGCTTTTGTAGTTTAATGATTTATATAAGTTTTGTCCTTATCATTTTTTGCTCTTTTCTATAGAATTCAGTTGAAGCAGAATAAAATTGTTTTTCTACATTTTCAATGTATATATCGAAACCACTACATATACATATAATGTAGGCTAGATAAACTTGTTGGTGGCCAGTGAACCAGGATTGCAATGATAAGACTAATAGGGAACGTCCATTTATATAAGTCACTGGGATTGACTCGCTGGCGTATCTAATATTAACTCAGTCGCAATGATAAAAGTATTATCTTATGCAATAACCCATTATGATTATTTAAACGTACAGTTCTTGAATGATTTCCCGCTTACGCGTCATGTTTATTTTAAAAATATATTTATGTATTTTTTATTATGATATTTGTGGATTTAGTTAAAGTATACAGTACACTATTACTACGTCTGGCACGTGTGACATGGAAAATCAAATGAAGCGTTGTTCCTATTGGTGTATTTTTAAATGTCCTTCGTTGTTCGGCAGTTTGTTGAAAGAGGGGCTATTTTTTCTTTCTCCGTTTCTTTTCTAGATCAGTTCTATTTTACTGGATTTTTTTTTCTTTCTAAATGTTTTTATGTTCCCTCCTTTAACTATGGTTTATGGGTATTAAAATGGTTTTAAATTATCTATAATATTTTCGGAAATGTCTCTGATGTATTGGGTTATAAATAAGTTCGTAGCGTTTTTAATATTTCAATTTAATTCTCTTCGTGTTTATAAAATCATGTTACTCGGTTAATAAAAAAAATAAAAATAAACTTTATTCACATATTTACATATTGACAAAATATTAACAATGATTTTGGATGAGTCATCCTTACAATCAGAAAATATTTTTGTTTTTTTGTGATTATAGTACATTAGCCTAATGGCAAACATATGGTGAAAAATTGAGGTTACTTTGCGATTGTAGGAAAAATTATACAAAAAACCTACGCATAAAAACTACACATAAAATAATTGAGAATACATAAAATATTTAAAGATACATGAAATAATTGAAAATACATAAAATAATTGAAAATACATGAAATAATTGAAAATACGTAAATGAATAGAAAATACATATATAATTGAAAATTATAAAATTTATAACATAAGAAAGTAAGTTAATTTAATAATACATGTTTTGTTCTCTTATGAGTATATCGTTTTAGTGAAAATTTATTGTAATTACCGATTTCTTTTATTAATGGGTTTTTAGAGACTGGAGTTTTACTGAAGTAAGAAGCTGTTTGTGAATGGACAAGTTGTTTGATTGTAGGAAGCTGCAAGTCTTGGAGCATTGATGATATTTTCGTGTATCGGGGGAAATTATTAATTATCCGCATTGACAAGTTTTGAATTCTCTCGAGTTTATGCAAAGCTCGGTCAATAATGTTTACATGTTAAAAGACAGGATTAGTTTAGGTGCTTTTAACCATCAGTTTAAACTGATATTCCTTATCTTTAAGTGGTATTTTGCCTTGCTCATTTCTTATTTAATGATTTTTTATGAAAATCCACTGCTCAGGTGGTTAACATAATTTGCTGTGTGTATGATTATAATGCCTTAGGAGAAAGCACCGTAAATGGTTTGCTCGGTTCAAAATTATAAATTTTGACTTGAAAGACAAGAAGCACTTGGGTCGTCCTTTAATTGTTGTTAACCAAATTCAACCAAAATGGTGAAAGATAGCTACATGTAATAAATATAAATGGGCTATTTATAATTGATTAAAAATATTTACATGAATCTAAAGTTTTTTATTATAATAAATATTAAAAAACGTTACGAAATTATTTAACAACCCAATACATTGACATTTCTTTGACTACCACAGAAAAATGTGCTGTTTATCCATGCCAGGAGACTAGAAGATAAAATGTCATCTTCTCAAGAATAGAAAAGAATAACGGTATAAAAACCGTGTCAAATACAAACGGAACCACAATAAACAGATTTTAACGCAGACTTGTATAATATTTTGTGTAAGTTCATAATTTATCAAAAAAAGTTTCATTTTTTAATTTGAAATATTTTATGACATTTCAACTGTGAATGCAAATATTCCTTTGTTCTCTGGAAGCCAAGGCCGTATCACTTAAAAAGACGAGGTTAGTGACCAATTTTATAAATTTTATTAGCTTCATGTAAAAGGGCTTTGGATTCGTAATGCTATGAAATAATTTAAAGTAACATTAAACTGAAGAACCAAGTTTTGTCTTTGCCTTTGTACGATATTGACATTACTTGGAATTGGAATCGAGGAAAGTGAAAAGGGGCAATGAAATGATTTAAAATTTGAATTTAAGTTATTTAAATGAAAAGGTGATATGGGGCAATGGAGGTGATGTAAGGCGTAAAAAGTTAACTTAAAGGTTATGGGAGAAGGAGAGTGGGAAGACCTCAGCTCTGAGGGATGGAGTGTCAACGGTTTATCTTGTCGTGGACTCCATGGTGGCTATGAACAGAGAAGACAAGTGGACCAAGCTGCACGAGCATTCGACTCTAAAGGAGTTTCAGCGGTATTAGAAGTTTTGGAGATATTATTTGTGCAGAGTTTGTAGATTTAACCAGAAAATAAATAAAATAACAATATATTGGAGTTACAAGCGAAACTTTATTTAGAAGGGGAAGAAGTTGAAGGAACCGAAAAGATGAAAAATAAACATATTAAATATATGGTAAACATGTTATGATGCTGTATTTCTCAAATTCTATATGACTTATTTGAAACTTAAGGTACGGATCTATAATACACAACGCTGAATAAGCGAGCACGTTAAGCACTTCATACAGGGTCATCTAGAAAAAACGTTACAAAGTATCCTACTTATAAGTTTAGTTTTTAACTTTGCATTTCATATTAATCATCTCGTTTATCTTGATAATCAATATAGTTCCACATTGTCTCTGCAAGCTTACAGCCTTTCGACGTATTTGATCAAAGACTTTCTTATGGGAACAGAACTCGGTCATAAAGAGAGGATTGCCGTTCCTAAACTGTATTTTTTTTTTTTTTTTTTTTTTTAAGATAACCGCTGAAATATTTAGAAATTTACCCGTTGGAAAAGGTGAAGAGTAACTCAGCCCCACCTTGATCACTCTGTGCGTGTCCATGGTAGATCCATACAGTTATATAGCCATACATTCCCCTGCGTTGCTGAAAGGCGACTAGGTTACAATGATAGTGTTTATTTGGAGAAGTTTATTACCGTTATTTACGAGGAGCGGTCAACGGTACACTAACACTGATACGGAGGTCAAGGAGACCTCTATGGCAGGGCGAGATCTTGCCAGCCTGTTATCTCTCTTGATTAGCCTTTCTCTCGTATAACGTGCTATTTGTGTCTATATCATCTCTTAATATGCTATAGATAGAATTTTCTTATCTCCTAGTGTTTGGATTTACATTCTTACTGCATACCGATATCCGGTTTGCGTATTTAGAAACCGCCTTATTTTTAAAAAAATACACATTATAGACCTACCTTGTAATATATTACATATAATTAAGATCCCCACGGATTCTAAACTCGAGATATTACATACTATTAACGATTATCACTCCATGTCTATACGTTACGCTTTTATTTGAAACGGCAAACCGACGTTGATTGACAAATACGATTCCGTTAAAGGATATTCGGAGGTAACGTTCTTGCCTTCTTAACACGTTTACGCCGGCACCGATATAATGGTCTTCGCTCTATGAGGCGGCTCTTGAATCAAGCCGCGTTTCAATCTGCACGTTATATAATACGTTGTTAATTATAATCGTAATAAAAAAGTGTTTACAATAATACAATAAATAAACCTTAATTGTTTTTTTTTTTAATTTTTAACCTCTAATAACATAATCGGACCCCACTGGTGATACACGCTGCCGATATACAGTAGTGCGGGCCACTGGTGCACGCGCCGCCGTGAACATGGTATTGAAAAGGTTCTGATTTATGAAATGATATATACTTTTTTATTGCATTTTTATTTATTTTCGGATTAAATTTCCATATTATTTTTCTTAATTTATATATTATTCCATAAAAAATATTAACCATCTTTAAGTTTCGTTTTTTAAAAAGTTTCTTACTGTAAATATTAATAAGGCAATTTCATTTTTTAATTTGTACCCAAACGTTAATTAAAAGTTTTTATTGGTTTCTAAACTTTTACGTTTCTCTGTTAGTCCGCATTTTTTCAAACATGGTAACCAATTACAACTTATAAGTTATTATAATTTTTTGTGAGGTTTTCAATTTTAAAAAGCAAAATAAAACAATTCTTTTTTAACTCGAACTTTTTTAAATTTCCAACTTAGTTTCCTACGGGTAGGATCTTGATTACGTGGACGTTGCGGAAAAGAATTTTTAATTTTTCTGTGGAAGATTAAGGTAACCTGTTCTTATTAGTTCTTCTTACACGAGAAAAGAAATAAAAAAAAATGTTGTAATAGAGTCAAATCAAAGCTTTTTTCTTCTTATTTTACAATATTAGGAACATTCAGTATCTTGTATTATTTTTTCATATTTTTAATGTGCCTTTGTACGATATTGACATTACTTGGAATTGGAATCGAGGAAAGTGAAAAGGGGCAATGAAATGATTTAAAATTTGAATTTAAGTTATTTAAATGAAAAGGTGATATGGGGCAATGGAGGTGATGTAAGGCGTAAAAAGTTAACTTAAAGGTTATGGGAGAAGGAGAGTGGGAAGACCTCAGCTCTGAGGGATGGAGTGTCAACGGTTTATCTTGTCGTGGACTCCATGGTGGCTATGAACAGAGAAGACAAGTGGACCAAGCTGCACGAGCATTCGACTCTAAAGGAGTTTCAGCGGTATTAGAAGTTTTGGAGATATTATTTGTGCAGAGTTTGTAGATTTAACCAGAAAATAAATAAAATAACAATATATTGGAGTTACAAGCGAAACTTTATTTAGAAGGGGAAGAAGTTGAAGGAACCGAAAAGATGAAAAATAAACATATTAAATATATGGTAAACATGTTATGATGCTGTATTTCTCAAATTCTATATGACTTATTTGAAACTTAAGGTACGGGATCTATAATACACAACGCTGAATAAGCGAGCACGTTAAGCACTTCATACAGGGTCATCTAGAAAAAACGTTACAAAGTATCCTACTTATAAGTTTAGTTTTTAACTTTGCATTTCATATTAATCATCTCGTTTATCTTGATAATCAATATAGTTCCACATTGTCTCTGCAAGCTTACAGCCTTTCGACGTATTTGATCAAAGACTTTCTTATGGGAACAGAACTCGGTCATAAAGAGAGGATTGCCGTTCCTAAACTGTATTTTTTTTTTTTTTTTTTTTTTTAAGATAACCGCTGAAATATTTAGAAATTTACCCGTTGGAAAAGGTGAAGAGTAACTCAGCCCCACCTTGATCACTCTGTGCGTGTCCATGGTAGATCCATACAGTTATATAGCCATACATTCCCCTGCGTTGCTGAAAGGCGACTAGGTTACAATGATAGTGTTTATTTGGAGAAGTTTATTACCGTTATTTACGAGGAGCGGTCAACGGTACACTAACACTGATACGGAGGTCAAGGAGACCTCTATGGCAGGGCGAGATCTTGCCAGCCTGTTATCTCTCTTGATTAGCCTTTCTCTCGTATAACGTGCTATTTGTGTCTATATCATCTCTTAATATGCTATAGATAGAATTTTCTTATCTCCTAGTGTTTGGATTTACATTCTTACTGCATACCGATATCCGGTTTGCGTATTTAGAAACCGCCTTATTTTTAAAAAAATACACATTATAGACCTACCTTGTAATATATTACATATAATTAAGATCCCCACGGATTCTAAACTCGAGATATTACATACTATTAACGATTATCACTCCATGTCTATACGTTACGCTTTTATTTGAAACGGCAAACCGACGTTGATTGACAAATACGATTCCGTTAAAGGATATTCGGAGGTAACGTTCTTGCCTTCTTAACACGTTTACGCCGGCACCGATATAATGGTCTTCGCTCTATGAGGCGGCTCTTGAATCAAGCCGCGTTTCAATCTGCACGTTATATAATACGTTGTTAATTATAATCGTAATAAAAAAGTGTTTACAATAATACAATAAATAAACCTTAATTGTTTTTTTTTTTAATTTTTAACCTCTAATAACATAATCGGACCCCACTGGTGATACACGCTGCCGATATACAGTAGTGCGGGCCACTGGTGCACGCGCCGCCGTGAACATGGTATTGAAAAGGTTCTGATTTATGAAATGATATATACTTTTTTATTGCATTTTTATTTATTTTCGGATTAAATTTCCATATTATTTTTCTTAATTTATATATTATTCCATAAAAAATATTAACCATCTTTAAGTTTCGTTTTTTAAAAAGTTTCTTACTGTAAATATTAATAAGGCAATTTCATTTTTTAATTTGTACCCAAACGTTAATTAAAAGTTTTTATTGGTTTCTAAACTTTTACGTTTCTCTGTTAGTCCGCATTTTTTCAAACATGGTAACCAATTACAACTTATAAGTTATTATAATTTTTTGTGAGGTTTTCAATTTTAAAAAGCAAAATAAAACAATTCTTTTTTAACTCGAACTTTTTTAAATTTCCAACTTAGTTTCCTACGGGTAGGATCTTGATTACGTGGACGTTGCGGAAAAGAATTTTTAATTTTTCTGTGGAAGATTAAGGTAACCTGTTCTTATTAGTTCTTCTTACACGAGAAAAGAAATAAAAAAAAAATGTTGTAATAGAGTCAAATCAAAGCTTTTTTCTTCTTATTTTACAATATTAGGAACATTCAGTATCTTGTATTATTTTTTCATATTTTTAATGTTAAATCCGATATATTATTTAATCAATATTTTTACCCATATTAAATATTTTTTTTAAATAGATAATGATTATTAACGTTGAAAAGTTACTCGCATCTTGACAGTGTTATATTAAACAATACATCATGAACATATGTTTTTTTAAATGTAGAAACCCCATTTTAAGAAATTAAACATTATTAATATTTAAAGTTTAAAAAGTATTAAATATTTAAAATTAAACTTTAAATATTAATAATGTTTAATTTCTTAAAATGGAGTTTCTACATTTATAAAACAAATGTTCATGATGTATTGTTTAATATAACACTATCAAGATGCGAGTAACTTTTCATCGTTAATAATCATTATCTATTTCTTAAAAATATTAATCATAATAATTAACTGTTGACGTTACAAGGACTTCGACAAACATTTTATCATATGAAGAATTTTTTTTGTTTATTGTTTTTTATTATGAACCTCTATAATGGACTAAATAAAAACAAAAAACTTAAACCATCCATAAAACAATATAATAACTAAATTGTATCCTTCGAGTTATGACTTGGAAATCGTACATTTCCTAAAACTTTGAAACGCTCATTTAATGTTTTAGTATTAGTTCACGATATCTGTGTCCCTTTTCCTCTCTCTCAGTCTACAGTGCTTTTTTTACCAGTGACGCGGCTAGGAGAGAAAAACTGGGATCTCCGAGAGTCATGCCATCCCACACAAATACGGTCGTACCGTGTGAACAAATCCTACTTCTTCCTCCCCCAAAACTATCTCATCGTTAATTATATACATACTGTTCAATATTCCTTTAAATTGTTAATAAAAGTAATAATATAAGTAATTATCAATTCAATGATGCGGCTCGTAGGGCCGCAATTAGTTCTTATTGGCTCACAATATGATTATTTTTTTTTTATTTTAAGGTATGTGGAGTAATTCTTAAACTAAATTACCTGTAACGTTTTAAGTAATATTCAGTGATTTTTATGTAAATAATAATTGTTGAAGAAGAAAACCTATAAGTGGCACACGATTTAATTTATTTACTTCGTTAAAAATTTAGCAACATATTTCAAAAGTAACCCAGGTTATAAAACAGAAGTAAAGGTATGGCAATGATGCACAAAAGTGTTATAAATATGAATTATTAGCAAGATAATATCCTTAATTTATTAACTAGCACTGAAAAAAATAATAATGACCCTCTTTAAATGAACAACTGAAGAAGCGGAGAATCGTCCAAACAAAATTGAAGAAATATGAGATTTTCTGGGGGAGCCCGTGGCTGAGTGGCTAGCGCGCTAGTTTCTCATGCTACAGGTTGCGAGTTCGAATCCCAGTACCGGCGGGGCTTCCATAATGATGTAATTAAATGGGGATTCACTTGCAGCCTCTCCCCCGGGTATGTGAGACCCGTCAGCCAAATGGTGGCCACTCACAAAATTAGGCGTAGGGAGTGATGACCCTACACTACGAATTTCATCGTGAAACGCGAGTGTAATCTCCCAGGAGATCACACCGCGAGGCCCAGAGCCTGCACGGCCTGTCGCGCCACTGAAAAAAAAAGAAGAGATTTTCTGTAGTTTTAATTTTATTTGCTAACAAAAATATCTTTCATAAAATGCCAACACTAATCCGAGCGTGCCTTGTGAAAAAATGCAAACCCTTTTTCCTTTCTATCTTATCGTCAGATTTGTAAATAGCATTCAATATTAAATTTATTTTTAAAATTTCTAATTTAAGTATAACCAGTAATAAAATAAGCAATAATCAGTTCAATTAACCTTCTGGTATAACATGATATGAATTATATTGAGGATGTATAGTCGACTGTAGAAACTATTATAGGTGGAAATAATCGTGTGCTATATTATTGTGATAATGAATTTTTTTTTTATAGTAGTGACAATGATAACATTTTAAATAAAACATAAAATATACCAACATGCCTAAATATTTTGATACAAATAATGATAATATCATAAACAATATGATGATGATAAGCATAAAAACAAAACTTTAGACTTTAATATAGAAGTAAAAAAAAAAAAAAATACAAACGTACCTTTACTGAGCCATGTCCAAGCATAAACTGAGGAAAACCGAAAACATAAGTTGTATGGTGAGGGGGGAGGGGGTTGTAAAAACCCCTGACGGTATGTACATACTTTGTTTTTGTTTTTCCTTTATGTAATTTTGTAAAACTATTATAAAAAGACAAGCTGTAGTATTTATATTTAGAGGGAAAACCGTCAGGGGTTTTTAAACCCCCCCCCCTCTATAGATAATAACAAATTTATATCATTAATAAAAGACTCTGCTAACACAAAACGTTTGATGGCGGTACTGTCTTTTGCTATATAGACATATTTTTTTCCAAGTATATAAAATTTTCTAAAAATAGTCGCTCCTAAAAATTTTCCTTTCTTAAATACAGCAAATATAGCTTTTATTTGTTTATTGATTTTTATCGAGGTGTACCTTATTGTCATGTTTGCGAATTGATACGAATATCCCTTTAATTTTTCCGAATTAACTCCTGCCATAAAAAATATCTAAACTTTAAATTCCTGTATTAATATCGAATTTTGATCAAAGACGCCTGCCATGACCCGTATAACGTTAGAGGTAGATATAATCCCTTCGGTTACTTAACCTATAACTGGAGCGGAAGATGAAAGGGGCCTGCGCAGGCGTCAAAACGTCTTACCCTTCGCTTGGGCTTTCGTCAAAAAGGTCAACTTCTTCTCCATCTTGGTTTTGTTTGTTTTCTCTTAGTCAGTCTTTAGTATTTTTCTGTGTGGATGTTAGTATTTTCTGTTGCGAATCTTTTTCGCAAGGAATATATTCTGAAGTCCCACGTAGCGGATATGTTTTTATTCACGCAATTGTCAGGCGAAGGTAAAGACAGATCAATGTATCTCGCTTGACATTGTATACAATTATATTATATCCTCGAACCAATTGTCTCTAACGGTATTATTTTCAATTTAGATGTATGCATGTTATTATTAATTAAATAAATTATGTATAAGGAAGAGGAGGAGGAGAAGGTAATGAGACGTTTTTCAGAAATTCAGGCGCTGATTTCCAAAAGGTATGATATCCATTTTAGAAAATTTCACGGTAAAATTCTTATATATCCACAAATCTCCTTTATTTTTACTGCAATTCATTGTTTAATTTTTGCATTAAAATCTAGAACTTTTTTTCTTTATAAATAATTTATCTTCCTTGAAGCTGAAATATTTATGTTCTCATGTTTTTTTTTTTCATGAAATGGGACAAGGGATTTCGATAATACTAAATTATTTTAATACAAATAAGTTACAATTTGTATAATAATAATAATACGTTACTGTCGGTGATTCCTGTTGTTTATGTCACTTAAATGGTGGCGTTCTTAATTTCGCTGCATGGATTGAGCTACTCTACACATTACATTGGATTGTCGAATGATCGGATTTTACAAAAATACTCACAAAATACTCTCCCTTCTTCCGTAAATAAGTTAAAATATCAATTTCGTACAACAAGCCCTTTTGAACCTTTTAAGAATAACCATCTCAATTCTTGAGTATTATTTGATTTATATCAGTCTGATTAGCCACAACAGCATAAATATGAGGTAAACTAAAAAAAAAATCGAGTAATTTTTTAGTATTTACGTAATATCTTTTGGTATTGTAACAATCGTTTAATAAAACAGTAGATTAATATGTACAACGCGTAATATGCAAATACTAATATAAAAAAGATTTTATATTGGCCTAGTCCATTTTGAAGTTTAGTGTCCAGAAATCGTTGACATTGCTCATGCTATTACTCTCAGAAGATTCTTAATAAACTTTTATTATTTATGAGTTTATACGCATATTTTAAAAATTGTTATGTGTGGATCAGAAAAGGAACCAACATCAGCTGTAAAAAAGAAAACGGTTATTTTGTTGAAGCTGTACCGTTTTGCAAATCATGAGGTATAGTTTAGATACTGTCTCCAATTCGTGACTGTCGATGTTCCCTGCTGTTTATGTATTTTAAAAGTCGGTGTCCTCATTTTCGCTGCATGAATTGAGCTGTACTAAACAATACATTGGAATGTAGATTGATCGGATGTTTAGCTTACATAGACAATACATTAAAATATTATGACATTTGTATGAATAGTGTTGTCCATTAATATATTATACCCTTGTTTAACCTTTACTTATTAAACTCACTAACCCACGAATGTGTAATACCTTAGTGTGGTCGACATAATACCATTTCGACTTGAAGGTCACTCTTATTAATTTTAATAAATATAAAAAAACAGCTTTAGTTCACTAATCACACTTGAAAAAGAGGTCACTTGTGCAGTAGTGGCTAACATAACATCTTACTATGCCGAAAAAGGTCGTGGGTTTAAACCTACCTTATAATTATTGATAGAAATAATCGGGAGTGTCTTTTTTAATATTTTAATTTTGCCGACGTTTCAGCTCAAACTGCCTGAAAATCCTAGGTTATGCCGTCCTTCGGGTGTGGATCTAAAAAGGTGCTTGTACTATGTCAGGTATTCGTTAAAGATCCCTTTGCTATTTAAACATGGATAAAAGGCAAAATAGAAGAAATAAATGTAATACTATAAATATAATTTTGCATTGCGTTTCTCTTGTAATGCGGTATGGTATACCTAATACGCCTATTATACTCAGAGAAACTTTACAATAATTGAAAAGATTTAACGAATTACTCTTTGAAGAGACATAATTTATATTGAATTAGGAATTTAATTAAAAAATATCTTTATTATGTTGTCACTAAACATTTTAGTAGTAATCTGCAGATTTTATCGTTGACTGCGGGACCTATTTTCCTAAGATTAATTAACAAAATATTCAGATGACGAAGGTGGATCCTCAGAACTTGAAATTTCCTCACTCTATTTTGTTTTGTATTAGTGACCTATTAAAGGTTTCATACGCCTATTGTAATCATTAGTGCATAGTCTGAAAAACATTAAAAAATATCAATTCGAAAATAATTGGCGGTAGTGTAATTATATGTAGCTTATCTCTCTCAGCAATTTATTAAAATTTAAGTTATTCTTTAAATCTTAATTCGACCAATATTGCACAAAATAATAATGTAATATAGTAATTTTCTATTATCTTACGCTAGCTTTATTTCCTGTAGTCTTTACGGCCTGTTCGTGTGAGTAGACTTTCTCTGACATTCTCTCTCTCTCACTAATGGATTTGTTTTAGTATTTAATCTCTTTATCTAAGCCTTAATACTTTTAATGGATTCAAAAAGTGTTTACAGTATAGTTTTTTTAAGCCGCATAAAATATTGATTGTAAGGATATATCTTGGGTATTCGAAATATTTATATTTATGGTTCAATCCTTTTAAATTCGTAAGAGGTTAAATATTATTCGATGATAAGAGAAAAATGAAAGTTTGCCCACTCTTTATAGAAACCTGATAACATTAAAACTATGTCTACTGTTCTCCAGGTGTGTCAGGTCCCGGGTTCTATCCCCGACTGAGACAGATGTATTTGTCTTGTTATTTCAGCCGAGGAGCCATGCTAGGATGTGGAGATCCTCCTGAGGCACAACCAGCCTCTTTATTGTGGGTACCCAAAAATTGGGGGAGGGGATACCCAGCGATGTGTTCCTAATCACCTCCTTATAGACGATACATAAATGTGCAAAATGCATTGTATGAAGTGGTATTATAAACTCTTCTAAAATGTTAAATTTCAATTTATAGAACTAATCATTTTACGGCTAGACTTGTCATTTAGACTCAGTGGACGTGTATTTTTGATGAAAACTCGAAATAAAAACATTTCCACGATCGTAAGACTCCGTTATGATTAATTTTCTGACATATTAAAGAGGCTATCGTAAATTAAATAACTCAACTCACTAAATCACATTTTAAAAATTTATTTGAGGAAAAACTTACAATAGTTAACTAATAAGTCTACCTGAAACTATTGGTAGGACTAATGGAATGATAATGACAAGGATGGGCTAGATCCGAGGGATATATATATATATATATATACTTGATCCCTCATACTGCTGACTAAGGGTTTGCTGGGAGCTAGGTGAATCCATAACTGTAAACCTTTTGTAGAGACAATATTTCCTTGGGTCATTTCTTTATCAAATTATTAACTCCCATCACTCCTTTTACGCCTACAGCCTCCTGGAATTCAAATCCTCTAACCATTCCCAGGAAACAAGATCCCGTCTGTCCGACCTCTATATAGAACCAAAAAATATGAGTGCACCTTTTTAGCCCGGTTCACTGACTTTTGGAATACTCTCCCTTCAAACATCCGTCATGCTCCATGTCCTCATTTAAACCCACTCCACTCTCCCCCATTTAATACTTTTTTTCTCTCCAATCAGATGTAAGCTAATTTTTTTATGCAAACTGATGTGAGGTGAATAGCATATACATTTTTAATGAGATGTAAAAGTTAAATTTTATGTTCATACTATTTTTTTTTTTTAGAATATGTGTATAGATATGTCGCTATGACTGTGATTGTGTATATTTACCGTTATTCTTAAGGGACATTCTCCCAGAATGAAGTTTCTTGTTCTATTCGATAAGTAAATGAAAGTAAAAACTTATGCTATAAGTATAGCTAGTCTCTTAACCACCTTCTCGACAGTCGTCAGGACAGACTATATGGATTTGTGACTGGATAGGGACTAAATCAGCGTATTTAAATTTAGAGTTAGTCCGCCGAGAAAATTAATGACAAGATAATTTTACGTCTTTCTTTGATCTGGTATAATTAGGAACAAAACGTAAGTTTCTCCGGGATTCTTGAGTGGTATGCTTACATAACGGCGTTTCAATGAATGAATCATTAGGTAATTAATCGTAGTTAATTATACTTTATTCATTTATTTGAAGAATGGACTTGAATTAAGTTCACATTTCATCTTGCTTAATTTAATCATGTAAAGAGTGTATCAGGTGTGCATTGTACCTTTCCCCTATCCTCATTCTTCCCGAGCCCTGCTAATGTAGCCACCTTGCATAATGTACAACTTTCCTCGTCCAATCTCTCTTGTTAGTTATTTAATAAGCCATTCACACCCTATATAGCTCTCAAGGTGGTTTGCCCTCTACAAGAGGACAAGTAATCTACCCTAGTCATTTGGTTACCGCAGTTAAAATTTTATAAGGCGTCCCCTGTGTAATACGGTTTAAAAGCAATTAATTCATACACTTCCAAGTACGTGTAAAGAAATAGAAAGCTTATAGATTTGTAGGGTAGTAGTAATGTTTTTCGTTGTAAACTGTCCACTATAGACATTGTCTTTTTTAAATATTTTAATTATGCCAACGTTTGGCTCAAACTTGTGAGCCATCATCAGGATTACAAACATCAGAAAAACTGAGATACATATCAATGTGATAATGAAAATTTCTTGAATGTAGAGACAATGATGAAATTCCAAATAAAATAGAAAATATACCAATATACATAAATAGTATAGATGATATGATATGATGATAAATAATGATGATATGATAATGATAAGTATGAAGTCAAAACTAAAGAATTTATATATATATATATATATATATATATATATATATATATATATAATATAAACGTACCATTACTGGGCCATGTCGAGCATAAACTGAGGAAAACCGAAAACATCAATAGGTGCTATGGAGAGGGTTCATGTAAAATCCCCTAACGATTTTCCCCTTTAAATAGAAATACAACAGGTTCTATTCTTAATAGTTTTTCAAAATTATAGAAAGGGAAAACAAAACAAAATTTGTACAATATTGGCTCAACATTTCTGACAGAAGATTATAAACACTAGAATCTGAAGTATATAAAAGAACGATGAGGTATATAACAAAACAAGAAGTTATATAAAAGAAAGTAAAAACAATATAAATTATATTAGCAAATTATACAACATAGTAAGATAGTTACAACTTAAGGAGACGGAAGATGTTGGCATAGGAGGGAGAGATTATTTCTTTGTCTGTTTTATGGTTGACGGGTAATCGATCTTTTTCCATATTTTTCCTGATGATGGATCAGTTGTTCAAGTTTGAGCTGAAACGTCGACATAATTAAAATATTAAAAAAAACTCCCAATGATTTTTACCTACACCAAAGAATAGGTTTAGGCGTGACCAAACTTCTCCTCTTGTAAATATTCTTTTTATTACATACAGTGAACATATTTTATAATAGACAATACAGCCCATTTTCTATGCATTAGTAATTTTTTTGTAGAAGCTAATTAAATTTGTGGGAAATAAATCCGGTTCACCCAACACACGACTTTTTCTTAAGTCAGTTGTTAAAACTGAACTTTTAAATATAGTTAGATTTAAAAAAAAAAAAGGTTAAACAATTACAGAGTTTTGATGGAAACATGTATTTTTGATTCAATAATCTAACTGTAATAGTGACTAAATAGGCAAAGGAGAAAAGACAGGCTCATTGTAAAAAAATTGAAGAGTGAAAGAAGACCTTTCCAAAAAGTGGATCCATGCATGTATTAGTAGGCAAAAACGATAATAATAATAATATAACTATAGAAATTATTATTTACAATAATCACTTAAATTAATGTCCTTTTCTTCTTTCTGCATTATGTTTTACAGTTTTCTGAAATATTTATCTTCCCAACGATATATTATATATCTATATTACTATTCTTATGTTAAAAAAAATACCTAAAACAATATTTTTCCTCTTTTCTCCCTTTATTATCGAATTCAATCAACTTGTATACTTACCAGCTTTTTATCAATGCAAACAAAATGATACTGTAAATTTTTTCGAATCTACAAAATTGAAGCGGTCCCAGGATCCTCCAAGATTTTTATTTCAGAAATTATTTATTCAAATGTCATTTAAAATTTAATGAAAAATGTGTCTATCTTTATCTTGTTTAAGTATTGCTTTAACTACTTTCCCTAAACCCCAAAAATCCATATGAAAGCGCGTAAGTGTTGCAAATGCTAACTCACAAGTAAAGCTACTTTAAGGGATCTACATACAACTTCCTCACACTTAACAAATATTGAATTCTAAGATCATAACTTATCCTATTAATAAAACTCTTATCAAATTACATTAAAAAATATATTATTGCTCTTTTCTTCTATAGTTCATTATCAAACTCGTCCAAGTTATATATTTAACCGTTTTTTATCATTGCTAACAGGTTGGTGTGGGACGTAAAAAAGTGGTCCCAAGCCTATGCGATGTCAGATACTCGTTATCTATCTCACTGGATTGCCAAATTTTGGGTCTCCCACTGTAGCATCGTCCGATTAGCCACAGCATAAAGTGACGTTAAGTGAATAAACAAATACCTTAAATATGTGGAATATGGTCGGTATGGTAGTTTAGCGATGATGGTTACTATGCTAGAAAAGCCATCACTAAGGGATCCTTGAAGCTGCGATGTGAATAGAGCTAAGACTCCTCCGTCTCTGTCAGCCAACTTGAGGGGGGCAGATAAATCACCAGGATCCCATTCTGTTGAGGAGGGTTTGGCCATCTTGTCTCCATACTTTACCAACAGCCCGTCCTTTCTCAATTTTAAGAATATTTGACCTTTCTAAATTTATTTGTCTTCAACAATTAACCAGGGCCAGGTAGGGGTTAAAATAGTTGATGCGCCATTATTTAAGGACAGTTGCAATATTTTTACCGCTTAATAAGGGGAGGGTACTAAATATTTTCTGACAGGTTTCATTTTTTTTTCTAATTTTCGGCTTTTGCCTAATTTTACAGTACTATTTATGATAATGGTTAATGTGTTCAATTGTTTGATTTGCTCTGGGGTTTTTTTTTGTGATATTTCATTGTATATTATTTTGCTTCAAATAATCTTAATACAATCACATAATGATTTCAGTAGTAAATTAAGCAAATATAGTAGACATAATGTTGATAATAGTCGCTATTGAACTAGTAAATGTTCTTGTACAATCAAATATCTTATCTTTTAGTTCCCGCATGTGGGCTATTTTCATAAAAGACTGCATGAAAGTTTTACGATTTTATATCATAAAACTTTTAGAAAGCTATTAAATATTGAACATTTTTTTGAAAATATTGAGTAATTGTTTTGTTATTAATTTTTATATTTACTTTTTCTGTTTATATTAAACTGGTACTTATAAAGTAAAGGAAATCTAACCTTACCTAGAATGAGTCCGAGTATGTCGGGGAATCTTTTTGGGGCGTGGGAAGTATGAAAATGGCAGTACATTTTACGAAAGTTGTAATTAGTCAAAATTTTAATAATTCTCGTTATATTTTACAAACATTTTAATCAGTACACGTTATTTCTTTTTGAATTTTCACGAAGTGTAGAATAGTATTTTGTAGCTATCTAAAACATTATACAGCTAAAAATGAAATGCAAGACGTTGCTTGTAATGGTAGATAAATGATTTTATCAAAACGGAAACAAATATATAATTTTATCTTAGTTTTAAAATGCTTTAATCCAAAAATCTAATTTAAGAAATTGATCAATTTTCTTTGATTGCTAGACAATATATATATTTTTAAGTCAATGTTTGTTTGATTCTAGTTTTCTATATGATATTGGAAAAACAACATAATGATCCGCAGTTGTATGAAATCATACTTACTTATTATACTTTGGGTTTTTTTCATTATTTATTGGTCATGCATCATCAATAATCATTTTGTAGAAATCTGCTGCGTTTTGAATTTAAACTCTATTATGTATAACTTTTTTTATATTTTATCTTAAAATTGCTAGTCAGAAATGTTCTGGGACAGTAAATGTGAAAAATTGACAATATTAGTAGATATACACAACCACATGAAAATCCGCCTCAATTACCATGTTTGGATTATTATTTTGAATAATAAACCTTTTTGATGGATGTTGGATAATAATAAAATAAATAAAGTTAGAAATAAAAAGTTATTTTAATTAAATGAAAAAAAAAACTATTTAAAAAAAATTAAAATGATGAAAAATAAGAAATAAAAAATGAGCTTCTTCTTTATAATAAATTAAATTGAAAAAATGTTTTTTTAAGTCCACACACACAATATTTTTAACGATCTTACCACAAAACAACACAGTACACACAATGCAGGTAATTGGTTGGTTACCTCAGTGTTGCAGGTAAAAAATTAATATTAATAATTAAATTACTTTCCACCTGGCAACACTGAGGGACCTGAAAAACCGTCGTGTAACCTCCGTGTTGTGATTGACAGTGCAACCGTTACACCTTCATAACAACCAAACAAAAAAAAAATATATATATATCCGTCTCTTCCTTAAAATTTGCGGACTTGCGTTTTCAATTTACGTAGAACCCGAGTAAAGAATTTTCAAAAATCGGTTTGTCTGCTGTAGCATTTCTCCAAAACTACTACAACATTTTTTAAAAAATTCGTCACAAAAATACTGGGGCATCCAACGATGGTCCTGACACATTGACGTTGAAATCTGCTGGTAATTTTAAAATGGCGGAATAAAGGATAAAAAAATTGTTATCCGCTTTTTCTAATTAATAAATAAATACCAAATGTGCTATGTGGTAGAGAATTAAATTTCCTACAAAATGGTAAAATAATCATTGAGATTAGTTCAGAACTAGCAGAGATATAGCGTTTTGAAATTAGCAGTGGTGGTAACATTTTCTTTTGGATTGTTTATTGCTTTTCATATTAGTTAACTGCTTATTAATAGCTATATAAACAATTATTCTATAATATAGTTATTTGGAAATAATAAACCATTTTGTAATAATTTGCAGCGTTTTCTTGTAATTCGTTTAACAATTTCAACATTTTATCTCTGGTTTTGATATTCATTCAATATCGCGTGTTTGTATTTTATTCCTATTATTTTCTAAGCGATCGTATAAAAAATTATTTGGATAAATTAATCAAGCTATCAAAATTTGCTAACTAAGTACAAACAATTTTTTCAGAGATATACCAAATATCTCCTATCGCCTTACTTTTTGTAATTTTTCGTAATTTTAATTATTAATTATAATGTAAATTGGATAATAATTGTGTTGTACCCCTAGGGTGAGTTCAACTAATGACCGGGACTCAAATTCTCACCTTCCCTCCGCTGTAGGGGCGGTGATGTATATTTCGAGAGATTTGTATATTCCAATTAGCAGTTTTCCATCATGTTTGTGTTTCATAATTGCCCCCGGCGTCGCCTTTTAATCAGAAGGTGAATTGAGTGAAATGAAATTGCTTCACGTAACCAGTTTTGTGTCCGTGGGGATGCTCTGTTTCAGGACCCTGGTTGCAATTTTACTGGTTTATTAGGGAGCAGTCAGTAATTAAAGTTATTCTTGTTAAATGACTTAAAAATTTTAGAATGGTATAGTGTTGCTCCATTGAAAAATACAAAAACATTTCTAACATTGGTCTTATGAAGAAGTTGTGTGCGGCTTTTTTTATTTTATTTTTTTTTTGGGGGGGGGGCGGAGGGAGGGGTTAAATGATAGAGAGGGGGGTATGCTGTTAATTAATTTGAAAATGAGAAATTATTTAAAAGATATTTTTTTAATTAATTCCTAAAAACTTATTTGAGTACTAGTCGTTTTATTTTTTAGTTTTCATAGTTAAATACAAAAAAAAGAAAGGTATATAGAATTCTCCCAATAGAATTTTAATCTTATTAGTTTAAATATGCATTTACGGTATGACATGCATTTAAAAAATTATATATTTTACAGATAAAAGTAATTTTGCCTGCATTAAATATTTCTGCCAATGTTTTTCGTCTCAATGCTCTTATTTTTTAAATGCATTTATAATTGCTGATTTAATTTCCTAAGTAATGAGTGTAATATAAAATGGGGCATTTAACTTCCAAAGTTGTACTTTGTATTTACTAAACCATTTTTACAGATTTATTAATGTATTTAATTTGAACAGTTTGTGCAGTAGTACTTATATTATTAAGTCATACATTAAGTATTAACTGGTGAATCATAACTGATTATTAAATTAATTTTTAATATGCAGCTAAAACAATTGTTATGGTTTATACAATGCATTTAATTTATGTTTTCATTTATGAATGAATTCTATTTTAATTTTATTCGAAAAAAAAAATGTATTATGGAACCTATATTACAATTATTTTAATAAATAAATTATTTAGCAGGATAAAAAGGCTATATTGTTAAAACCACAACTTTATTCAAATAGAACTACGTTTCCGCCAGTACGCCATTTTCAGGTTCTAAGACTTAATCTAATGACTTAGTATTTTATAATTGTATTGACTTATCTGAAGGGTAATTTTTGAGAAAATTAAAAAGAAAATATATATATATGTTCATGTTTTTGTATATTTTTATTATTAATTTATGGCTAAAATAACCCTAGTGGTTGAGCCTCAATATTACTAAATAAAATAAATATATAATTAACCTATACAATTTTGATCGATATTTTTGTAAATTATGAAATGTTTTTAAGAATTATTGTGTTTAAAAAGTTATAGTGTACGTCCTTTATAATAATTATTGGCACTTGAAGATAGCGTATCAACTAAAACGTTGTAGTATTTTAAATAAAGTATTGTAGTTAACATACAGCCTTTTTATTCTACTATTAGATTCAACATTCACCTTAATATATCAACACTCAATTTAAAATAATTGTTTCCATTGTGATCAGAAAGTGGTTCAATTTCCTCGTGTACGCTGTTATAAAAAAAATAACGAAAACAATAAACTAACTCCATCCTAACCAAAATATGATTTTCTGTTTGAGTTCACTGTGACTGGAACTTAATTTTGTTTAAAAATAATGAATAAATAAAAAAGAAACGTTAGGGTTTATAGCACTCATGATGTGTAATAATTATTTGTAAACGAAATCCGAATGAGCATATGGCCCGTGACTTCATTCACCAGCTATGAATTCAGTGATGTGTGTTAATCAGATTAACACTAGTGACCTTGTGTTAGTGGGTCAGCCAGAAATCTAAAACCTCTCATATGTGTTTCTGCTCAAATAAAATATTCGCAGACGGCACGATAAATTACTTTATTCATTATTTTGTTTAGTGAAGTGGTCATGTTATTCATATTTATTTTAATTTTACTCATCATCTGAAGGGAGCTATAGATAATCTTACCTGAAGTTGGCGGTTCCTGTTAAGGAGAACAGCGATTAAGTGGTTTGAGCTCGGTCTGGTTCCCAAGTTATTATTAATTATGTAATTACCAACTTGATGAGGGCCCATAGTTATTACGCTAACATGACAACTCTGCCCGTTTTCATTAAACCGTATAATCAGTGTTTATATTAGCAAAACTTAGATCACTACTTATTGGGTCAATTAGCTACTTTGATGAAATTCCTCAGTGGCATTTTGCCGTTTTCATTCTTTGTGCTTTTTATATAAATTCTCAATCAATATCATCCAAAAATAAATTTATGAACGTTAAGATTGTTTTTTAAAATTTGTATTAGTTTTAAGTTTAACAGTATGGTGCTTTACAGAATTTTGTATTAATTGCTCCAAAAATTATAAGGAGAAATTCTATACCATGGAGACTTCTTAAGAAACAAATAAATAATCATGGGAAAGCGACGAAATAAATTCTATGAAATCTAGATCTAAGTCGACGCTTCATAAGTCCATTATTAAAATCAATTCAAGAACTTTTAAATAAAGTTAAGAGTTTTAAAAAGGTTATAAAGTACACGAGCTTCAATGAAAACATGTGTTTCAGTTTTAAAAATCTGACTATAACAGATTTAACCCAAGTTATTTATAATTATTATCTATAACAGACATTTAGTTTCATCCACTAATTACCTTCTTTTTTTTTATTATTTATTGAGGTATATTACAATTTGTTATAAAATGAACAATAGTAATATTGATAAGAGACCACATTCATACAATATATACAAAAAATAATAATAATAGTCAAATTACATAAAATAGAAAATAAATAAATTCATATATAGCTATTTACCACTCTCATTTACTAACCTTTTAATATTTAGCTCTCCAGCGCTATATCATATATCTCTATTACTACATTTTTCGTGGTGGGATACTCAATACCCAAGAAATATTTTTTCTCTTTCCTCCTTCTTTTGGTCATTAATTTATTTCATCTTGTATATTAATCGGATTTTATATCGATTTTAGCGACATGTAATGCTTTATTTTTTTGAAAACATCAAATGAAAGCTTACTAATTAGAGAAAGAAAAATTAAAATAAAGACATTTTAGTCCTGTCAGACTATTTTAATCAGAATGATTTTTTTTTTTTTTTTTTACTTTGCTTAACATATTTTTAATGAGGTCACATACAGCATAGTAGCTTGCATAACAGCTCTCTATAACAAAGGTCGCGAGCTCAAACTTGCTTGTGGCCCTAGGGTTTTTTAATGGGATAATAAAATAGTTAGTTATGCCGCCTTTCGGAGGGGACGTATAAGGGTGTTCCCGAGCCTGTGCCATATCTGGTACTCGTAAAAGATCCGTACCCTAATCAAACCTGTATAAGCAAAATATATTACTTACGCTGTAGCATCGTCCGATTAGCCACAGCAGCACGAAGGGACGTTAAATAAATAAACAAAGAAACAAATGTAAGAATTTAATATTGGTATATTATTTAATCTAATTCATATGTTTACAATTAAACTTAATACAATTTTTATTTAAATTAACTTTTAAATTGTTTTCATAAACTACCATAAAGTTACGTTAAATGAATAAACAACAATTGGAATGATATTTACGTGGTATTAAACATTTTTTGGAGGGTTTTGTTATTTCCCGCACTGATGAAGACTGAGCGTCTTCAAACGGGATTATTAACTAATAGTTTATTTTCTCAGCAGTTAAACTCCAACTAGTACTTGCTTTTATAAAATTCAACTTTCGACATTTTCAACCTATCCTGCTTGTACCTTCGTAGTGTTCCATAGTCAAGCTAGATCGAAACAACGACCGCCAAGGCATCAAAGGAAAGTTAGTGGTTCTATGTTTGGTGGGTAACCTGTTGATAAGCACTCAGAGGTTTGAAACTAGGCAATGTCGTTATGGAGATTACTCCCTTGTCACAAATAGGGTGTTGGTGTAAACATTATCTCGTGTAGGTGTCCCAGTGTGACTCTAGGAAGCGTAGTCTCGAATACTCTATGATTTGATAAGAAGTAGCCTTATCTGGTTATTTTTGTCTCCTCCCTTGAAAGGTAATAAAATAGGAAGGGGAAAGGATGGAGGTATATATAGGTGGGAACAATAGCCGACAGGACTACACTCAGCACAAACCCTATTTGCCGCCAACTAACCGAGTTAGCTCTAACACAATCTGCTTCGACCAACCCCTCTCGGCTCCGCTCTTACTTCCACTTCTATATTCTTTGATAAAAGCATAGCTCTTGTCATAAATGCGTACCAATGTTATTACAATGGCTTTCAGTAACTTTTTTTTTATCATTCTTAATATTCCTATATTCATGGCATATATTTGGGTAACTAAACCAACAATGGTATGTTAGGTAGATTATATTTAATAACCACAATTACTGTTATCATTATGATCATTCATTGTTTAATCTTGTTTGTTTGTTTATTACTTTGTTTTGCTCTACTGTCCCATCTATTGTTGGGCATCTTGGACATTCTGCTGTATTGTCCAACTTAAACCGTAATTGGTAGGCTCTGAAGCAGCCGTGTCCTATAAGCATTTTGATCAGGTAGTAATCCACTTCCCCTTGACTTCTATCTATCCAGAGTTGGATGCAAAAGACCAGCCCATGGGTCCACCTTCCGCTCGCTTCTACTTGTGCACTGTCTGCTTCCTCTCTTCAGTCCTAGGAGTGCGGACGACACATTTATACTTACACTTTCTCTCCTCCGACAGCAGTTCAATTAGTGGCCTATGGCCACTACACATGCAGCTACGTAATATACTGAAACGCACTTATCACTCTCAGGGCGCTACGACGATAAATGGACACCTGGGTCTCCTGTAAGTCAGTATGTCCAAGGCATCATTCCGTGACGGGGCTGCGTATAAAATAATGGATCGCCTTTAATAGTCTCCGACTACTTCTAGGCCTCCCACGTTGGGCATCAATCGGGCTAGAGCTGTGGTCACTCCTGCTGCTTCGTAAAATTTAATGTACTTTAATATCATGTAGGTTTCATTCGAATTGAGATAGTCTGATAAAGCTTAAATGCCAATTTTTTATCTTTTCTACCTACAAAATACCTTTGATTTTGTAGATTCTATAAAATAACCATATCATCTGATTAGTATTTCTAAAAAACGGATAAATAATACAAATTGAATGAATTGAATAACCAACTAAAGCAGAAAAGAGCAAACATATTTTTTAATATAATTTTTGAGTTTTGAAAATAGGAACAGTAATATACCGTTCAACAGCTAAAGATTTCAGAAAAAATATTATGTTGTATACAAGCTTGTAAAAGTTAATAAAGTGTGATAAAAAGCCGATAAATATAATAGATTTTTTAATAAAACTTTAAAATTCAATTTAATTAATTCTTGTGTGTGCGGTAAGTCTAGCGCGGAAACGAAAAGTCGTATTAATCTGAAAATTCATATTTAAGACAAATATACGCCCGTGATGTTACAGTAACTCTTAAACCAGAAGAGAACTTAATACTATGCATTTTTCACCTTTTTAGGATTTTCTCAAAAACGGCTCTAATGATTTTAAATAAACTCGCTATATCGATTTGAAAATGGATGGGCTTAAATATCATGTAGGTTTCATTGTGATTGAAATTATCTAACATGGATAAATCGGCGATATTTTAAACTTTCAGATACCCTAAAACGTGTATTTCCGATTAAAACTGGTATTACAACAATTTCACTATTGCAGTATTTCCACAATCCAACAATTTCCCTTGCTATATATTTCAGAAATAGATGAGGAAAGGTAAAAATATCGAATTGCGTGGAATATTCTTTCTGCATTTCGAAGTGTTGAATACATACTACATACATTCTACTCATCTATTGTTCCATGAGTACATTGGTGTTATATTTGAATGGTGTTGCTAGGTCGTTGACCAGCTCTTTAGAAAATAGAACATACCTGCCCTAGGAGATAGCCATTGAGATTAACCCCTCAACCTTTGTTCCCTCATATTGCCTCAGATAAGAGCCTCCACCATTGCAGTGCTGGAGTGAAAGCATCTTTCTTTTGCAACTGTTCTATGTTCAACATATTTTACTTTTCGCTGAGCATACTTTATGTCAGTACTTCTTCTTTGAAAAAAAAAATGTTGCAAAAAATACTTCCTTTAAAATATATTCTTCGAGACAGCTGTCGTAAAAGTGATGTCATTTTGAGGGAGTAGAGACGTAAGGTTTTTTTCCGGAGCGCTCTACCAATCCCAGTGTCCTGGTTCTCCTTCCTTGCTGTTACAGTGTCGAGGTGAAAGGGTTATAAACCTTGTATTTTTGCTACCTCAGCCTGGGGTACTAAATAAGCCATCGTGTTAATATTTAAAAATTGTTGAGGCCATTTATGGATTATATAATTTTTTTTTAAGAGAATCGACAATTAAAAAAAAATCGGTAACTCCCTTCTGTCACTATTGTTTTGGCTGATACGTTGCTCTAGTTGAAACTACTACCATCAATAAATATAACCATTGAACCTTGTTCTAGACTTAAGAGGAGCTCTTAAACTCGGAAATCCATCGATGGAGTGGATCGAGAATATTGTGATTTGTAATTTTTCCGAAGTTTTTAAATTTTGATTATTTTAAAAAAGTTAAATAATTTTCTTTCGAACAAAAAATGATTTACTGGAAGGAATTAGTCCGGGTGGCGGTCATTAAATGAAACAACTAAATAGTTTCAACTATTTTTTAAATTAGAATTTTTTTATACTGTATCATTATTATAATCATAAGTTAAATTTCATTGATTCTTTGTATGGTAGTATTAAGAATTTTAGTCATTGTTGTCAGACCCTGTCCATAAATCAGTACGTATTTTCCATTCTACCTTTTCCTACGTATTTTCCATCCTACCTACCCCCCATCTACCAAACAGTACCTAGTTTCCATTCTCCCATCATGCGGTACGTATCTCCACTCTATTTCATATTACATGTAAATTGTTGATACCTGTGTAAATTTTGTTTAGTGAACATTATTTACACACTTTTATTATTGTACTATGGTCATTGTATTTGAATTAAGTTTTTTTTACATATACAGTTCTTCTGTTATTTTTTAATACCGACGTTCTCTAGCTAAATAGATTATATAATATTGTATTTAATGTCATTGAAGTTATATTCTTTTGTATCTTTTTAGCCCTGATGATGACCCACAAAGGGGGTCGAAACGTTGGCAAACAATAAAATAGTTGAAACTATTTAGTTGTATCATTTAATGACCGCCACCCGGACTAATTCCTTCCAGTAATTCTCAACGGTCAACTAATTACATCCACAATGAAAAAATGATTTAATACTTATTATTTATTATACTAGCCAGTCGCCCCTGCTTCGCTCGGATGCGATTTAAATGTTGGTGTCATGTCAGCAACACTGAATCCCATAACCTCCCTCACTACAAACATTACAAATAACATATGTTCATAAGTTTATGGTCTTCTAATGACATTCTGTTAACTTTTACAACTTATTTCATTGCGTACTACCTTTTACAAAATCAAATTCAACGGTATATCATCCGTATATATTACTATTCATATTTCTGGAGAGGTGTGTTGATGCATTGATTACAGAAAATTTAATTTTCCCATCCAAAGAAAAACTTCATTGAGATGTATTTTACTTATAAACCTTCAGGAAAGAATGCCCTAAATGGTAGTGAAAACCGTATCAAAGTCGGTCGTGTGGTTTAGAAGGAGTTCACCGAAACTAAGAATCGCGTTTTCATTCAATATATATATATATATATATATATATATATATATATATATATATATATATATATATATAGAGAGAGAGAGAGAGAGAGAGAGAGAGAGAGAGAAGAAGAAGAAGAAGATAATATTCATATTAAAATAGCCGTCCTTCTGAGGGGACGTTAAAAGGTGGTCACGAGCCTGTGCGATTTCAGGTACTCGTTAAAGGTCCCTATCCTTATTAAACCTGGATAGGCAACATTTAGGACTCACTCCACTGTAGCATCGTCCGATTAGCCACAGGAGCATAGGGGGACGTTAAATAAATAAACAAATATTAAATAATGCTATCTTTATTAATTTTTCTTTTCTTTTCTTTTAGGTATGGGTACGGACGGCATATAATTATTTCAGGAAAAAGTATTTTGGAGAGAGTCTTTTAACCCAAAACTATTTGGTTTTCGGTTAAAAATAGAAATTTTAAATGGAAACAATTGGAACTCATCATATAGATTTATAAAATGCGTTGTAAACTATATTGATTTTTTAATGAAGGAATTCAATTACAATAAATAAATAAACAGATAATAAGTTGTCACAGATAAGTTATATTTATATTTTGTTTATTCTATATGGGAATAAAGTAGATTATCCCAATATCATTTGACAATAGTGTATAATTTTTATTTTTTGTTTTGTTTTGTTGTTTTTAAGTTTTTTGTTTTGTTTTTTAATAATGTTTATAAATAAACCAACTTCCTGGCTTTTGGAAATTCATGTTTTCCATCCATTCTGAGTTCTCTAGAAACTGTAAAGAAACGTGTAAAATTCATTGTATATTTATCTTAATTTAATTTGAAACAGATAGACCCCTGTCATTAAAAACAGCTTTCAACTATCAAGCATAACCAGTAACAGAAGGAGTGATCAGCAATACATGTTAGTTTGTGGAAACATTCGAGGGTTTTTTAAAATCCATATCTAATATTTGTTCTAATAGAAAAACATGTTATTAAAAAAAATCCTTAGTTATGCTGTCCTTCGGAGGGGACGTTAAAAGGCGGTCCCGAGCCTGTGTGATGTCAAGTACTCGCTAAAGATCCCTATGCTAATAAAACCTGGATAGGCAAAATTTATGACTCCCACTGTAGCATCGTCCGATTAGCCATAGTAGCATAAAGTGACGTTAAATAAATAAACAAACAAAAACCTGTCATTCTAAATTGTTTCTATTTCGTTAATTACTGTTTCTCATTAAAGTGCATAAAGTTGATTTTACAATGCTCGGCACTTTAACTTGGAAGATCATGGTAGTCTTATCAAAAACAAATCGAGTTCGTATTTTTTTTTTTTTTTTTTGGGGGGGGGGATAATTTTTTGTATTACCTTAAGTTTGAATCCGTCATCGTTACAATATTTATTTGTTTTTATCTTTGCGATGTTCCTTTGCTTGTTAGGGCAATTTAAACCAAGTTGTGTAACAAGCACCCTTGGCAGAGCGATAACCGTCTCGAATGAATTAACTCTTCCGCCCTAATCAACACCGAGATGAAAGGACCAAAAAAAGAAAACTAGGTTTAAAGGAAGGTAAAAAAGAAAGGCGAAGAGAAGAGAGGACAAGGGCAGGGTCAAGGACGAGAAGAAATAGCCCGTTTCTTTGCCAACGGCTCTTAATATCGTTTTATCTCTATATTATATCATATAACCAAATATTATATGATAACATATTATATATTAGAATTATTTTGCTAAATCGGCTGCTTCAAAGTAACTTAAGTTTTTTGTCATATATTGTTTCCAGAAATTTTCTCAAGCTATAAGTTGTTTCAACCTACTTCAGATAAAAGCTAGAATAAAAATGACTCAAGTATTCATTGCGACATAATAATGCAGTGTATATAGCAACAGGGAAAACCGGTAAAAGTCGAAGATTTTAAAAACATATGAAAAAGTCAGCAAATTTGTACTTTGGTCAGGGAAAATGGTCCCTAGATAACATCATTTCTTCTCCACTCAGACAAAAGTTCCAATATGCCTACTTTTTGATTCAAATATTAGAAAAAAATCTCTTAAAGTTGATTTAAAATAAATTTGTAGTCAGATTTGTAAATATTGATTATTACTAACTTCAGTATCCAATTTCATCTATTTTTACTAGATATACATCTAGTAAACATTTAATTAAATATCGACAATTACATTTCACATTCACGATTCTCTAATATTTATCGTACTTGTCTGTTAACCAGAATTTATAGCTAAAACAACTATAAAAAAAAATTGTCCTTAAAACAAACATAATGATCTGAATTAACTGAATATTATAACATTTAGCCGGTGTGTCTTCTATCACTGTTTAAAGAAACTAGAGATCTACATGCTGACATTAAAAACTGGTAAACTGTATTTAATTTTCGTAGGCTGTTGGTTTTAGTGTGTCTAGCAATAGGGAAAACCAGAAAAAGTCAGGGATTTTAAAAACATATTAATAAGTCAGGAAAAAGTCATGAAATTTGTACTTAAGTCAGGGAGAATGGTTCCTAGATAACATCAGTTCTTCTTCACTCAGACAAAAGTTCCAATATGCCTACTTGTTGTATTGTTGCAAATATCATATAGCGAATTTTAAAATAAATTTGTAGTCAGATTTGTAAATATTGATTATTACTACCAGCAGATCCAAGTTCACCATAATTCATTGCTAAGTCAACTTGAATAACTACAATTTCAGCTAGTGTCGTGTAGATATCGTTGCATCGTAAAGTAATTAATCATTATATATGTATAATAATTAATCATTAATATATATATATATTTTTTTTTTTAATCTAGTATACCATATTAATTATAATTATTTTGTACACATTGTTTTTTCACCCTTTGTGTTTTCACCGAGATTTGGCCAGGTAAAAGACTTCTTACAATCTGAAAAATTCAGGGAATCTCTTAGAGCAGATTTGCTAGACACCCTGTAATAACGACCAAATGTTTGGTGTAACATTTTTTTTTTTTTTTTCAACTTTTAGATTAATTTATTTTTTTTATTATTTTGTGTTCTACATTTTTAAAAATCTGGTGCGTGAAAAACACGACTTTTACTTTCCGCCGTTATTAAGAACTTTTTAATACTGTTAGAGATGTAAATAAATTGTTAAGGAAATAATTAATATGAGTTTCAATAGAAACATATGTTTTATTCAATAATAATATTATTATCTACGACAATTTTTTTTTTTTTTTTTATTTATTGAGCAATATTACAATCTGTCCAATTCAGGACATTTTTAATAGTGATAACGTACAACATTCATACTACAATCACACGATATATACAAAACTATAAATTTATGTAATAATAATAATAAAATATACATATATACAAAATAAAATCAATAAAAATATATACAATAGTCACTCATACCTATATACAATTCACAAGCATACAGCACGTGAGTGGAGAATCTAGCCAATGCTAGAACTCCAATATACATGTTATAAGAGGTCACGAGGCCACTGCCGTTTCAACCTTCTAGTGGTGTTGATGGTGGGGCTGGATAGGGATTGAGCTAGAGGATTAGGATGATGAATGAGATTCTGGTGGAATTTGGAAAATTTGGATGGAATCAGGTCTGAAATAAAAGGAACATTAAGGTCGTGGTGCAAGGTATAGTTGGAAACATAATAAGGAGCATTTACTATTGTGCGGAGGACTTTGGATTGAAAGGATTGAATGCGTTTGATGTTAGTACGTTTAGCTGTCCCCCACAGTTCAAGTCCGTATTTCCAGATGGGCTTCAGTATTGTCCTGTAGATTAGTAATTTGTTGTCAACTGTAAGTTCAGATTTTCTGTTGAGTAGTCGGTATAACTGTCCGAATCGTCGGTTGAGTTCTTGTCTTTTAAGTCTTGTATGTGGGTTCCAAGTCAATCTTTTGTCTAACAGTAAGCCAATATACCGGACTGTATCTGAAGGAGGAATTGGAATGGAATTGAAGTAAACTGGCGGACAGGAGTTTCGTCGAAGAGTGAAGGTTACGTGTTTGCATTTGGCTTCGTTCACCTTTATGCGCCAAGCATTACACCAGTCTTCGATAAGAGAAAGGTGTCTTTGCAGGTTTAAGGATGCTGTTTCAGGATTGGAACTGGATGATAGAATGGCGGTGTCGTCTGCAAAAGTTGCCAGAAAGGTATCAGGATGTGTAGGAATATCAGCAGTGTAAAGGATGTAGAGGACGGGTCCCAAGACGCTGCCTTGAGGAACACAGGCCTCAACGGGATAAAGGTTAGAAAATTCTACACCAAATCTACGACATTATTACTATAATCGCTTTCATCACTCTCTGACTATCCGTTAACTTTTTACAATTTTTTGTATAAGATAATATTTTTTTCTAAAATCTTTAGCTTTCCAACGGTATATTATTCATCTATTTTACTTTTTTTCAAGTAAATATGTTTGCTCTTTTCTCTTTTTGTTATATATCAAATTTGAGGGATCACTTGTAGCTGGGTGGTTAGCATAACAGCCTCTTATGCCAAAGGTCACGGGTTCAAACCCGCAGGTGGTCCTGGGATTTTTTAATGGGAGTAAAAAATCCTTAGTTATTCCGTCCTTCGGAGGGGACGTTAAAAAGTGGTCCCTAGCCTGTGTGATGTCAAGTACTCGCTAAAGATCCCTATCCTAATAAAACCTGGATATGCAAAATTTATGACTCCCACTGTAGCATCGTCCGATTAGCCATAGTAGCATAAAGTGACGTTAAACAAATAAACAAACATATCAAATTTGTTCAACTTATATATTTATCTCTTTTTTTTTATCAATGCTAAAAACATTATATTGTTGTTTTTATAGAATTTACAAAATTGAAGGTTCGCTAGAGGAAGAAAATTTAAAATATCGTCATTAAAGCCCTATTTAAGGCTATTTCAATTAGAATAAACTACCCTCAGTAACCATTTAGAGTTGACCAAGAAGCATCTGTTTGGTTGTTGAGGTTCCTGCAGTTTATTTTTCCTCAGTTTATTTGTCCCTTCCTCATTGGAAATGCATCGCACTAGCTGATCGTATCCAGCGAAATATTAAATGTAAATATTACGTTATCATCACATCGCAGACTCGCATGTTGTCTTTCTAATTAAATCATATGCTTAAACGTTAGATGTGAAGAGAGTCATCGTTGTCATAAAAAAAAAAAAACGAAGGAAAAGGAGGAAAAAATATCAGCTTTTGTTCCGTCAAAAAATACAGATTTTCTCAGTTAATCAATCAATTGTAAGTTCTAAAATGCACCGGATTCAAAACTCTTTTCCCGAAGACCTGTTATTTTTTGATAAATACGACTTGTAGTAATAATAACGCTTTCATGAATGAAAATTTCGTGTATTTTAAAGTAATTAATTTATTATTTATCTGATATGTCCAAAAAGATTACTTAAGATATACAAACGTTCGATTTACATTTTGTTTTATATCTGCTATATCTATTAACAGTGTTTATTCTGTTCCCTTAAGATGTCAAGGTCTTAACATTTAATTATATGTAATGAAGTTGTGCATTTCAATAAATAATATTTTATGTTAATGAAAATACAGAATATTGTTCTTGTCCTCGAAGAAGACTGGAACTGCTGGAAGGTACCGATTCATACAACACTTGATAATAATTAGAAATTTGAAATATATTACAAAAAAAACCTCATTTGCGTCACTATTATTAGAAGTATTGGACACATGGAACTTGACGGCTGAGTGTGATCTCGACCTAATCACCTTATTGATTGCACTGCCGTTGGTCTAGAAACAATACAAATCTCAACATTTACCAAGACCCTTCAAGGGGTGTAGAGGCATAGCTTTTTAATTATTTATATATATTTCGTAACCATCTCATTATTCTCGTATTCAATCCTTAGAATCCAAAATCCTGAATCCTTCTTATTTTTGGGTAGACCTTGCCCGAAATACATGGGGTCTCTTTTCATTCCAGACAAACCTACTTGTCTGTAGCTTATCCTCCTTACATTTTTCTGATAATCCTCCGTGGTGATTGAAAAAAAGATTACTTCGAAACCTACTCTCTTAAAATAGTTAATATAGAGCTATCAATGAGTAATTCTTTTACAAGCCATTTTCACGATGTGTATTCTTACTACAAATCGACTTATTGTATTTGTTCTGTACAGTAGTAAAAAACAATATAAATAATAATAAAAATATATATATCAGGCAAGCCGCAATGTACAAACAATATTTATACTTTTTGGAAGTCAGACCTTTTCTATCTTGTAATCTGAAATACTGTTTAACACTGATAAATGAATATTTTTAAAGGTGATACTACCTTTTTAGATTACTATTTTTCCGTATACTATAATTGGATTCCCATATGACATTCGATTGGACGAGACTTAACGGGTTAACCAGGCAGGCAGGACACAATGTAGACCATCTCTCCTAAGATTTATTATCTCCTTCTCCATTGTTCATTGTGTCCCCTCTGTGGTCCCGCTTCTCCAATCCGGCTTGCCTTTCAGGACTAACCTATTGCTCCTTTCAGAACTCATTTATATTGTTAAGGTCCACATATTTCAACTAGCCTCTATGGTCAATGAATTAAAGTGTGTATATAATATTTTCAGGCATTGAAATGAGAACCTCGAAGTAAGATGCACAGCCAGAAGGTTAGAAACGGGAAAAACGGGATCGGACAGACATTAGTCTTTCATATATTAGGGTGGACGAGAGAACCATTTATATGCATATAGATAAATATATTAATTCAGCCGTTTGGTTTGATAATGTATGTTTTTAACATTCTTGAAACGTATTCTGAAGAAAAAAAAATCCCCATTTTGTTAGAATGCTAATGAAATTCTACTTAAAAGAAAATCTTTAGAACCTACCAAGTAAAGTATGATGGGTGACATAAAGCAAAGCATTCTCCGAAACTTTCCTTAGGTATAATGTAATACAGAAGAAATTATTTTTTCCTAAAGAATATGTTATATACAAACCCGACGATTTTTTGTTGTTTAACGATATATCATTTCATATATAATATTTATTTTGATGAATATATATTTTTTTCGTGCTGTTTCACAGTAATCTTCATTAGTTTTAATTATGTTGGCAAAGTTTTTCACGTTCTATAATAATAATAATAAAAGATGCCGATACCGCCAAATTCCGCCTGCACAGACTCGTCCTATGTTCACCGTTCAAGCCCAAGCCGCCGTGATCAGCCTTAACGCAATCTTCCCATCGACGCCTGGGCCTATCTTTTGGATGCCCACCAGTCGGATCAGCGAATACCAACTTTCTCGGAATGCGTTCCTCACCGAGTCCAACAACTATACTCGCCCATTTGAGTCTCTGCGATGCTATAAATTCAATTATATTCACAGGATACAAGATCCGCAATTCCGCGTTGTGCAACCTTCTAAACTCTCCAGTGGCCTCATCTCTCTTCGGACCAAATATTTTACGCGGTACCTTATTTTCGAAAACATTAAGCCGTTGTTCATCCTTCAAAGTCAGCGGCCACGTTTCACATCCGTTAAGAACCGTCGGAAGAACAATAGTTATATAAATTCTAACCTTTAAGTTTTTAGATAGAAGCCGCGAGCTAAGTAATTTATGAATAATAACACGCATTTCCTGCCTTTAACTGGGACTTTATTCCTTCTTCGATTTCATTTTTTCTTCATATTATTAAACCTAAATAATTTCTTAAATTTCTCTACGTGTTCAAAAGTATGCTCTGATATATTAATATCACCAAGATCGCCACCGTTTCTGCTACTAATCTTATGTTTCTTCTTACCGGTATCTAATTCGAGTCCTATTCTTTACCGGTTTTTATTAACACACGTATTTAGTTGTATGGTTTCCGTGTCTTCATCTAGAAGAACCAAATCTTTTTTTTTCACGTTCTGGAAAATTAAAATTAAATTGACCAAATTGTTTCTAAAATTTCTGGTTGTATGTGTTTAATAAACACCATGTATTTTTTTATTATAATAATTTATTTTAGTAATATTTATAATCTTGCAATTGTATATAAATCCACCTGGTAAATCTGTTGCCTGCTATCGGGAATGTAAATATAGCTTATCGGAAAATACAAATATTGCTGGTATTTCCTATTTCATCATCCGATCTAATAGAAATAAATACTGATCTTATTATTTCATACATTCATCGATCACATACAGCAATATATTATAATCTATGTATAGAATGGAACTTTTAAAATATTTAAACAAAAATAATATATTATATAATAGTTATTCAGTTGATGGATATAATAATTGTAAATGGATATAATAGCTATTGTTAGAACCTCAAGCCCTCCTAATTCTCATTATTAGGGTATTAATACAATGTACATCATCAGCTAGATAATATTTAACCTGATCATAGACATCTACATGTATAATCAGAGGAAAAGCTATGGCTATTAAGTAATTCCACATTAATTTGCCAACGGTAAAATATATTAAATGTTATTATTAGCGTATATAACAACAAATTCGTAGGACCACTAGTTCGTTCATCTTTAGTCCAACCAAAAAAAATCCCTCAAAAAAAAAATAAAATAAAAACGTATTTATTGCAATTATTTTATTAAAATATGCGTAGCATATTAATTAATAAAGCTGACTGGCATATCTGTGTTATTAATAAACTATGCTTTCTAAAGGAAAAATGCAAATTTTTACAGTTTATACTCAATTTCTAACATTAGCTTTAATTTTAACAAGTTTGTACGAGTATAGTTTGTCATGTATGACCCTAATTGTAAAATCAATTATATAATATCGCCTGTTTAACTTATTTATTGAACAGGACAACTTCTTTACGCCGTTATACAATTTTAGCAGGTGTAAACATTTTTATGGCGACGGTTTGAGTTACCAACATGCTCTAGACTGGCGCACGCGCAGCGGTCTGTGTATACCTGTGTTCCTGGAAATAGGATATCAATATCAGTTACTATGAACGTTATCGATACCGGTGTATTATCGGCTCAAAAATATAGATAGTTATAATATCGTTATTTAAGTAAATGAGTAAAGAGATATTAGATATACTATGTCTTAGAACTTACTTACCTCTTACTGTATATAAAGTTGATATTATGAATATATTAATTCTCTTGACACTAAAATATCGATATTTGTAAATGTTATTAATGCATTAGTTTGCATGAAAATATTTTATTCTTATTTAAGCTTCCTACCCTAGCTAGAATAGGTTGTTACCTGTTGCCGAAATTGCTTCAGACCACCTGAAAGCTCAGCAATCTACTTTATTGAGGCTTCGTGTAATCTACGAATGTATCGCGAACCCAAGTTCAGTCATTCTGAAAAGCTGACTTTTTCCCGTTATTTTACTTGCTTACTGCTTTAACGTGACCTTGGTATTAGTCCAATGCGGTGTTTGCTGAATCTTCTCCTTTGATGTCAGTAATATATCAATTTGATTTATGCATCAAGGTCGTGACTGAATCACGATTAGTTTTCCATAGATAGGGCCAAGTCGAAAGCTCCTTTCATCAGAGCCTAAGTATAAGCCCCATCATCCGCGATAAGGAAGAAATGGCGATGGTATCTGCCGGTGGTGGGGGTGTAATTTGAGAGGTGACTGTTGTGAACTGCAGGAGAAAGCGGATGCACGGAGTCGTGCCGGGCTGCAGCGAGAAGAGCTCACGCCGCTAGCTAGCGGTCCAGGTATCTAGGACACCAGTACCTGTACCTGCAGCTCGTGTCATCATCCGTCATCCTATGCCCCACATCTGCATGTCTTGCAAAGAAAGGGAGAGTACCCTAAAGGGAAATATAAAAGGTATTTGTAGCTTTTATTGAATGGCGTTCTTCAATCTCAGCAAAAGTGAACGGTACTGTGAAAGGTACACTTACTCGAAGCCCCTAATCATGTCTTTTAAAAAGCAACTGCAATTATTTTGTTCAACTTCATACTCCGCCCTACTATCCATTATATGTCAACTTTCTATTTATTTGATTCTGTCATTAGACATTTCTAATGCACTTGTCCTAAAAAGGAAAAAGCTTACAGAATAAACTGATTAAATATTAATGCTTATACACATATTTAGCAGGTGCGGATAAGAAGTAAGAAAAGAAAGAAAAAGAAAAGAAATATATTATTCATATACAATAAAAAAAAAGAATAAAATAAATAAACTTCTTCAGATACATACATTTTCTGAAAAAACTAAATTGAAAATTAATCAATAAATTAAATTAGGTATGGGCAATCAAATATTATTTCTTTTTTATATTCAAAATCTGATATTTGATTTAAAATGTCATTGCTCTTGAATGTCTGTTTGGGTATACAGGAGTCTATTGCAACAGTTGGGACTTAAATGATGATTGAGAAGAAGCATGGCGGATATGAGTAGGTAGGGAATTCCAGAGATTAGCAGAGCGGAACAAGAAAGGAATTGATCAAACTTTTTGGTTTTATTTTAAGGTCAGAATGGCGAGACCTTGTTTCGAGGGAGTGGTCTGACGATTTAAATTGAAGAAGTCTTTGGATATAGAGTTGCTGGGAGTTGATGGTTTGGTAAAGATATGATCCTAGGAAATGTTGTCTGCGGATGGAGGAAAAGGAACAACTTTAAGTCGCTGTATAAATGGGACACATGAGACCTCTTCAGTGTACAGAGAGTGTGATTTACAGAGGGCAAATCTTAAAAATATGTTCATAATTTGCTTAAGCCTGTATTCGCACGCAGCAATAGTCAAAGTATATATATGTATATTATATATATATATATATATATATATATATATATATAAAGTATAGTATAGTATCAAAATAAGTGAGAATACTAGGAGCTTACGGGTTGATAGTGAAAATATAAAATTTGTCTCTAGGATCTACAATTTATATCTTATATGACAATGTTTAAATTTACATAAATGATTAAACATAAATTTAATAGATTATTTCATTTTTTTATCTTCTATACTTCACAAATTCGCCTTCTGTCCGCAAATTCGATTTATCCTGACTAGGGCAAGCAGCAGATTATATGTAGACATATCCATGATCTATTGTTTTCCCAATCAGGAAGAAATACCAAAGGCATTTTCGTTACTAAAAGTAAGATTTTAAAATTTATTTCAAGTAGGTCACTAAGTAAAAGTTATGATACGCCCTAGATTATTTTATAAAATTAATTTAACTGGTTTATATGTACTTGCTTATTAATAGGAATTTTAATAATCATGTTGTAAAAGGTAGATTTCATTTCTGAGTACTGCTTTCCGTGATATTATCGGCCGAAGGGGTAGCTTTGAGCATATTGAGCCCCGACAAGAGACAACAAACAAGGCCACAAGTTGATATTAGGGGATGCAACACGTTGCCTCCGCCCTAGGCACGGCACTATAACCCTCGCTAACTGTTGGCACCTAGCCAACCATCCCTTAAAGGTCTCCGCTAATTTAATGATTAGCCCATTGTCTTGCCTGTAGGGCTAAAAAAAGGCCTTTATTATCCTATCACGTATTGTATATTACTTCAATTTCTACATTTTTTAATAAATTTTAGAAATAAATTACAACTTTTAAGTGCTGTCTTAAAACATTTTGAAGAATAAAATTGCAATAGTAAAATAAGGTATAAAATAGTTCATTCTATAAATTTATTATTTTAATTTCTTCTGGGTAATTTTTTTTTTAATCTCACACACGATTGAAGTAAAACGGTCTTGGTATTGTGATGAATGACGATTAAGTTTATATGAGTCAAGTTGGAAAATAAAAAAGTATATCTATTGATAATATAACAACAGAGATATCTTCAATAGGGTGGTAAAAGAAGAGAATTATTAACTAATTAAACTATTTTTAGAAGAAACTAGTTTTATAACTAGCCTTATATTTCTATTGGGTTCTAAAATAAGTTCTTAGCGTTTTTAAAAATTTCTATTCAATCCTCTCTGTGTTTATAAAGTCAAGTTTACTTTGTCAATAATTGTTATATATTCTAAAAAAAAGATTAGTTCCAGTTTACATCGGCATCGACGTAACGCATTTCCGTTGCATTGACGTCATCCCAAGCATTCAGGCCCCTCTTAGAGAGGTTTTACTTTAAAAGATTATTTAGCATTTTAAAAGGCCCGCCATCCCTTTACTATAATTTATCAGTGGAGCAAAATATATAATTTCAAAAAAATGTAGACCTAATTTTACAATAATAATTTGCCCAGATACATATAAAAATCTCTGAGTCATATCGATAAAATCCAAATTTACTGTCTTAAAAGAATTGTTATTTGTTTTAGATTTTATTAACTAACTAATGATTTTCGTAGATTTAAAATCTTAATTATATGATTAAGCTTCTTAATTATTGAATTTATTGTGTTGGTTTATTTTTTTCAATAATGAACCTTTGTAATCGACCAAAAAAAAAAAAATCACTCTCCTTCAAAATTTGAGGGCTTACGTTTTAAGATGCGTAGAACCCGAATAACGAATAAAAAAAATCCGTTTCCCCTAAATAATGAATAAGTAAATACCAAAATTTTAAATTTTCTACAAACCGAAAAAGAATCATTGAAATTGGTTCAGAACTAGCAGAGATATGGCGTTTTGAAGTTAGTAGCGGTGTTATGCCATTTTCCTTTGATTTAATTATTGCTTTTCATATTATTTAATTGCCTATATACAACTTTATGAACAGTTAAACCCTATTATAGTTACTTGGAAATAATAAACCATTGTGGAATAATTTGTAGCGTTCTTTTATAACAATTGATTAACGAAGTAAATTACTGTTTAATTAAACTGCATTATTTTGTTTATATTTTCGAATAATGATAAATTATGACATTTCAACCAGTAGAACCGTTAAATATTGATTTTCATATAATTTATTATTTGTCATCCATTTTTAGAGCATGCATAAGATACATTTCCGTGCATTATCATTCCATTATTTTTTTTTTTAACTTATCTTCAATTAAAATTAATTCTCTCAGTTAAATTAAAATGAATATGATTGCATAAAACATGTCTTATTTATGATGTTACAGCTTCTAAATGTAATATATATGAATATTTAGTATTTCGACGGATTCTGGCTGTTTGAGCACTTTCCGTGGCCTAATTTTACCTTATTGTTAACACAGGTGAGGAAACTGCTTTGTTATCGTCCAACTTTTAGTTTGGAATTCACGTCAAGTTCTTTAAAGATTCATTTGCTGTCAACTCCTGTGTTCTAGAATAGCCGCTGTGTATATAATACTTCTCATAGGCGGCACGAACTCTCCGATCAGAAAAAAACAACTCATACAAGTTTCTTCATTGGACGAAGATAAAAGCAGCTCCGTTCTGTAACTGTTACTAGTTTTTACTGAAGGAATTAGTCCGGGTGGCGGTCATTAAATGAAACAACTGAATAGTTTCAACTATTTTATTGTTTGCCAACGTTTCGACCCCCATTGTGGGTCATCATCAGGGCGCATGGTGGGAGAATGGAAACTGAGTTTCTGAGACTGGGAAACAGGTTTCCACTCACCTACCAGACGCCCTGATGATGACCCACAATGGGGGTCGAAACGTTGGCAAACAATAAAATAGTTGAAACTATTCAGTTGTTTCATTTAATGACCGCCACCCGGACTAATTCCTTCAGTAATTCTCAACGGTCAACTAATTATATCCACAGTTACTAGTTTTTATAAAACGTGTTCATTGCCATTTTTTTGTAAATGTAATTTTCAAAAAACTGTACAGTCATTCTTAGCATGTGATTTATCGCTCTTTGCGATTGTAGTCTTAACGCTGCATATTATCATCCAATGGTTTATTATTTTCGAATAATTATATGTAACAGTATATTATGGTATGACAATTTATATAGCTATGCAAGAAATTAACTTTTATATATATATATATATATATATATATATATATATATATATATATATATATATATATATATATATATATATATATATAACATTAAATTAATCAAAGTGCTTAAGAAAGACGAATCAAGAATATAGTCAATTTATATTCAATTGGATTTATTTTATTCTTTATTCGGGTTCTACGTATCTTAAAACGTGAACCTCAAATTTTTGGGAGGGATGGTGATTTTTTTGTTTTTATTACAAAGGTTTGTTATTGAAAATAGTGATCCATAAACAACAAAAATATAAACCAAACTAAATAAGTACATTGAGGCCTATACAAATAAACAAAATGAGATTTTTAAGGCTGACGAATCTTCCTTATAAATATTGTATTTTATCGTTAAATTATATGGTCTAGTTTGTGTTTCATATATAGTACATAAACCCGTATGTATTTATAGGCAGGTTTTTACTTAATCAGAAACTGTATGAAGGTTTGTAAGCTTCAGGTGGAGTGCTGATTCAATTTTGACTATCATTATCTCATTTCCCGCCCACATAATAAATCTCTTTTGATCTTCCCACTTAAGCTAGAAGAGGTGTTGCCTGTAACCACAGTCCATGTTACATTTTATGAGTCACAACTTAATTTTATCTGGTGTGGGCAACACACGACTTTCATTTAACTCCGTTTTTAAAATCTATTAAAGAATTTTCAAGTACAGTAAGAGATGAAAATGAATGAAACCATTAAAGAATTAATTAAATGGAATTTCTATAGAAACATGTGTTTTATTAAAAAATCTATTATATTATTATCTAAATCAGTTAGTTTTATCGGCTATTCATCACTCTCTATTAACTTTTAAAAGTAGTGTAAAAGATAATATTTTTTTTAAATCTTTAGCTTTCAAACGGTATATCATAGATGTACTGTCCTTGTGTTCGAAAACAAAAAATTGCATTAAAAAAATATTTTTTCATTTTTCACCTTTAGTTGGTTTTTGAATTCGCACAATTTACATATTTAGCTGTTATTTATAATTGCTAACAAGATAATATGGTTCTTTTTATAGAATCTACAAAATTAAAGGTACTTTAGAGGAAGAAAATTTAAAATATCGGCATTTAGGCCCTGTCAGATCATTTTTATCCGAACGAAACCTAAATTATATTAAAGCCCATTAAATTTTACATCGATATAGTGAGTTTAATCAAAATCGTCGGAACCGTTTTTGAGGAAATCGAAAAAAAGGTGCAAAATGCATGGTATAAAGTAGATCTTCTGGTAAGCTCATTTTGATGAAAAAGCTTTCGTAACGTCTTGGGCGTTTATTTGTCTTAAATATGAAATATCAGTTTCATAGGACTTATCGTTTCCGCCCGGGAGTAACCACACACACTCACAGACCTTTTTGCGGGACATTGTTATTTGGACTCAGGGGACCCTAAAACGTGTATTTCCGTTGAAAACTGGAATTCGAAAATGTTCACGATCGCAATACTTTCCCTTACTATATAGAGTAAGTGAAAGTAAAAATAGGGATTCAGTTTGATGTTATTGGAAATAAAAGTAGAATATTATTACTTAGCCTATATAAATGCTTAAACTTCACGAGTGTATCAAGATACTTATGTGAGAATACTTGGACCTATGTAGTTTTAAATCCCGATATGATTCTATTAATAGAAAAAGCTCAACAACTGGTTTGCTGTTCGATTGGTAACCTTCCGTGTTCTTGAGCGTTACTGTTATTACCACACCCAAGCAAGGAAAAGTTGTACAAATTATTAAGTCTTGCAAAGTATGAAACTAAAATCATGTATTTAAGGTATATGACCTATGGTTCAATCTTGAAAACCATCTGCCTTACACGACTGAGACGAAAAAATCTGATCGTCATTTTTAGCTACTGCAATACAAGATCACCCGCTAACCTTCCAATTAATTATAAATGGCTTTTTTATTTGATTGCAACGATTGGATTTGGGACGAACCAGACGCTTAACTTATTCATAAAAACCTTAATGTTCCAAATTTTGCTGACTTAATCCGAACCAAGTTAAGTCATTCCTTCCATGACTAACTCCGTTTCTACTCTAACCCACTAATTTCAATTCTTGCTTCTTCTTTAATTCCTAATAATCCGCCGAGGCGTCTTGAAAGATGACTGCGAGACCGTCTGGTTTAGAATATTAATTGGAGTCCTGCCAATGGATTGTTTATCTGCAATTCTGCTTCATGTCTTTTGTCTATTAGCATATTTACTGGTTGTATTATGTAACACAGTTGTAAATTTCAATAAATAGAAAATAAAAATGCAGAAAGAGATCATAAATCGTTTTTTTACTCAAAGTTAGTTAGTAAGTGACAGTTTTATTTGACAGACTTCACGCCACGTTTGCAAAAAAAAAATTATTATACCTAAATTTTCCAATGAATGCTGCTAAAATTTTGCTATACATGGTTCAGGCCAAGAAAGAAAGAATATCGGGTCTTTTTATTTTATGCTCCAATCTTGTTGTATTTACCTTAAATATTTTGCGATCTATACATTTATTTATGTCACTCAGTGCTTACCACTTTTTTTTCTCTCTCTTTGACTACAGTTTATTTTCTTTTTTTATCTCTAGCAGCATACTTTCTTGTTTCTAATACTTTAGCCCTCACTTTGCAGAGAACCCTGAGTGCACTCCAAGGGTCTTGTTAGGTCAAGGGTGAAGTAGTCGGAAGGAGGTAAAAGTCTTTTAAACAAAATAACTTATTGTTTAAGGAACATATTGCCGGGAATAACTTGAATTTTCCTCACGAAAAAACTCTTTTTACTTTTATCAACTCATCAAGTCTTGTAATATTCTACTAGTAATAGACAAACATGTTGAAATCAATACAGAATGTATCATTTATATATGGAATTTGACTTGTTTCAAATTTTATTTGATCTTAATAAATTCAAAAATTGATGTAATGCTTCAAACGTGATATACTTAATATAGATTTTTTAAAAACATATTCATCTTTTAATTATTTTTTAAAACGTTTTCTCACTTTATTTGAAACCTGTTCTATTTCTTAAGGAGTGTGTGGTAAGTCTAGCAAGAAGACGAAAAGTCGTACAAACCTGAAATTTTATATTTGAGACAAATATACACCCGAGATGTTACACCAACTTTTTCACCCAAATCGACTGTCTTAAAGTATCTTTGTATCATGCATTTTGCACCTTTTTCAATTTTCTCAGAAACGGTTCTATCAATTTTGATTAAAATCCTGTATTAACATACAATTTAATGTTCTTAAATATAATATAGCTATTATTCTTATTGAAATAGTCTGACTGGATTTAAATGCAGAATTTTTGAGTTTTCTTCCTCTAAAGTATATTTAACTTTGTAGATTAAAAAAAAATATGCATCTTATTAAGGTAGATAAAAAGTGGCTAAGTATATAATGTGATAATTAATTAACAGAGAAAAAAGCAAAAATATTTTTTAATGTAATTTTGAGTATTTTGAACATAAAAACAGTAACATAGGTATAGGTATGTATAATATACCGCCCGAAAGCTAAATATTATAAAAATAATATTATCTTATTTACAAATCTGTAAAACTTAATGCAGAAAGACGAAAAGATATAAATTTAAGTGATTATTTTAATAATAATTTGTATATTAGATTATTCAATCTTAAAACATGTTTCCATCTAATTAAATTTAATCCTTTAAAGTTTTATTCACGTCTGTCTTACATTAACGGAGATAAGTAAAAGTCGTGTGTTGTGTGCTCCTGATTTTTTAGTCTTCTGTATACTTCTATGGGCATATCAATATTACTATTTACAAACTACTCATCAAACTCCTACGGAATAGAGCTATTCTGTCAAAACTTCCAACATCCGAGTAATTCAGTCTTTCCAATCTAACGTTTTACAAAAAATCGTGGATGAAACTGTGCTATGTGACGAACGAAACGCTCCACAAGGACTTGAACTTGCTCACAGTTTCAAATACTGCAATAGAATATTATAAAAATTTCCACGACAGACTTACGTGAAAACCAATGGGCCCAAACACTTGAATCCAACCCATCGCGACGCGTTTTTAGGCGGTGGCCTAGAGATTCACTGAATAAACCATTCGGAAGATAATATACATATTGCAATAATTATTTTAAATTAACTGCCTTGCTTTTTAGATATAACATTTCTTTTGATTTTACACCTTCTAATAATAGGCTTTATGAACTTTCTTTTTATTTTAAACTATCTTATAATATTGTATTTACTTTACCTAGTCAAGTTTTCCTTGACGAAAATATTGTAAGTCGTATACTAATAAAATAAATTAAGTAAGCTATGAAACATTTATGTTTAGATAGTATGAATATTTATCTGTTAGTATGGCATTATTAACTAATGTATTAAATAAATAAGGAATTTAATACCTTTAAACTATTTTAATTTATTTTTTTCAGATATCCAAGACTTGCCGGAGAATATCAAGAACCTTCGGGCGTTACAAGTGGCCGACTTCAGTAGCAATCCAATTTCAAGGTCAGTAATTCTGGAAATTTTAGCTATTAGGTTTTATTATGCAATTTTTTTTTTCTTGAAAAATATATATATTAAATTCAATTTTAAGAGCTCCTAAAATAGTTGTTTCTGCCTAACTCTTTCACTATTCAGGCAATTATACGTATTCGTATCTGATATTATAATAGAGTACGACTTCGTAAGAATAAATAAATAATTTCTATGATTAGTTCAACTGCAGGAAGTTTTTCGTATTTTTAGATATTAGATTAAGCATGAATTTCTTCGGTCTTGTCTTTATTCGTACAACTAACTATACAACTTGTCGTCACTATTCTTCGACGTTTCGGGGTTCTGGTCCCATTATCAAGACTAAAATTGTTTAATATAGTTTGATTTTAGTTACAATCAACAAATATTTTCTATATCTATACATATTAATTTTTATAAATTCATAAATTAGATAAAATTTCATATTATATAATTAATTATAAATTTACCTTTTATGTTCATTATCTATTAATATTCATTTTTTGTAGCTTACTGCTTTTAAATTGTCGACTATTATAAAAAAATATAACAATATAAAAGTAAAAACCAAGTAAACAATAACATTAAAATAAAAATAAGACCAGAAGAGTAGAGTAACAATGGAACCTGCTAAGTACAAAGTATGTAATATTAAAGACAAGAAGCAGTAAGCTACTGCAATTTTATTCTTGATAATGGACCAGAACCCGAAACGTCGAAGAATAGTGACGACTAGTTTTTAGTTAGTTATACGAATTAAGATATGATAGAAGAAATTCTTGCTTAATCTAATATGTATAAATAAGTAATCTGCTTTAGGAAGTTATATTTAACGACAGATAATATACTTTTATTAAGATATTTTTGTTTAAGACATTATTATTGTTATATTAAATTATTTTTGTCTAATAGGTTTAATATATTTTTCTCATTGTAATAAATGTTATGCAATAAAATATTAGAAAACAATGATGACGCATACCCAAGAGATATAAAATTATTATTTATTTATTTGATTGTAGCGAGAATGCTCAATGACTCTTTTTTTTTAAGTATAATTCACACTTTATATGTACATTCCAACAAATAAACAAGATGAGGTCACTATTCTTTGCATATATGATACACATATCATTTATTAAATATAGCACACAGCATTTATTAAATAGTTCTGAGGGTCTTTTTTTTCTTTTAAACTTTGGACCTAATAACAATAGCACCTATGAATTTATTCAAATCTAAATCACTCAAGTTAATTTATCCAACATTAATATTCATTTGGTTCTAATTAATATAAACAAGTTATTTGTCCTTGTTTGAATTTATGTTAAAATAGCCTAGAGAAATACAGTTCATCATTATAATAGTGTATTATTTTTATAGTCTTTTTAAATAAAACAAGTGATCCATATTTTTCACTCAATAATCATTTTATTTTTTTTTCTATTCAACGTTTTAGCCTTTTGCCATTTTCTAGGATCCTACTAAACATCATTTTTTTTTAATTAAAAGATAATCAAATTTTGTTTTCACACTTGTATAAAATATGTTACATACCTTTAATCGGCCCTGTCTTTATTGCATACATAAAAATATATATACATAGTCATGTAATAAAAAAATGTGGCTAAAACCAGCCTTGTCAGCTTGCTATTATCTACTTTACTCAAAATGTAATAATTAAAAAAAAATATATCAAATAACAATTGATTAATATTATGTATATATATATTGCTCCATCAATAAAGACTGGATCAGATTAAAGTAAAAATATTTTATAACAGTGTGAAAACAAAATGTTGATTATCTTTTGATTAAAATAAAAGGATATTCAACATGATCCTTGAAAATGGAACAAGACTGAAACTTTGGAAAGAAAAAAGAAACAAAAAGATTGTTGAGTAAAAAGTATAGATTACTTATTTTATTTAAAAAAATAAATAAATAAAAATAAAATTATTCATTCAACTAAATACATATATAATAAAATTATTAGTATATTATTCGAATAATTATAAACAGCAACTTAATTATTTATATTCATAAATTGTTATAAAAAAAAAAAAATAATTGAGATTAAAGTGAAAGCTAGTTTCGACCGACAGGGAAGAACGCTACAGGAAGACATATTTCCGGGAAACTGGATTCGAGGTCAAATAGTTGGGTCCTCGCCGTAGTGTGACTGAATAAACACAAGTAATTAGCAATATAAAAACACACATGCGTGTGTATACAAATTCATTTACTTGCTTATTTAAAATAAAATAAACCTATTTATTTATTTAGTATTTACTTATTATTGATAGACTAAGGCATTAATATTTACAAAGTAGAACATCGTGCGTAATTCATTCTTTAATCCATTTCAAGTTATTTATTTTAATAATCGTAGAATTTTAGAAGGGAGAGGCGTGGACTAGTGGATAGAGCGCTAGTCTACTGTGCTCCGGGTCCTGGGTTCAAATCCCGGTTGTGAAGGAATATTATTTATTCTGTTATTTAAGCCGGGGGGGGGGAGGGGGGAGGGCGATTCTGATGTATGGAGACCCTCCTGTGGCAGACACAGCCTCTATAAAGTGGGGAAAACCGTGAACCTGGTGGCTGAGCGTGATCTCGGCTGAATCACCTCCTTGCACGGCCGTTGGCTTTGAAACAGTACGAATCTCTATATGTACTGAACCCAAGACTCTTCATGGGTTGTAGTGGCACATTTTTTTTTTTTTTATTTTTAGAATTTTAGAACGATCATTACTTGATTCTATGGAGTTATTTTCCATCTATTCTACCACTATGTTGAATTATCTGTAATCAATTCAAAGACAAGCTTATGCAAAAAGTTAGTTTGCGTTAATGTGGAGAGTCCGTAATAAAAAAATGTTTATTGTCACCATTAATGTTCATTTCATTAGTAAGGAGAATCAGTATTCGCTGTGTACGAGATATATTTATGATTGTCTAGACTAAATTGTAATTCAAAGGCTTCGTAGTGACTTACAAATTTTAATCTAGGTGGAACCCATGCATAAAAACTAATTATTCTTCTCAAAGATTTTAAATAAGAATTTCCTTGAAGAAGAGCTTAACAAATTTAAGACTGCTGTTGAAGTCGATAAAAAACAAAATTGGCAGCCATCGCAAATCGAAGTGATTTGTGTGAAAGTAGACCAATTTACTCTAGTAAAAGTTTTACCATAATAAACATGGTAACCAACAAAACTGCACTTCTCATGCTGCCTTTCTCCATTTATGTTTCCCCACTTTTTCATATTTGATATCTATAGCGAGCACAAAATTCTTGCTGTCTTAAAAATTCCTTATTCGTTTTTGCATTAGAAATATACGTTTAAAGATCACTTGAAACCAAATAGCAAATTATTGGTAAATGTGTGTGTTTCAATTGCAAACAGTCTAGTAATGAACGGACAGTTACAGTACCTTGATTACGAGATCATTCATTTGTTTATTTATTTAACGGCCCTTTATACTACTGTGGCAAATCGGACGATGCTACAGTGGGCGTCCTAAATGTTGCTTATTCAGGTTTAATTAAGATAGGGATCTTTAACGAGTACCTGACATCGCGCAGACTCGAGACCACTTTTTAACATCCCCTTCGAAGGACAGCATAACTAAGGATTTTTTACTCCCATAAAAAAATTCCAGGGCCACCTGCGGGTTTGAAGAGAGGACCTTGGGCATGGAAGGCTGTTATGCTAACCACCATGCAACAGGTGACCCTCACGAGATAATTCGTAATTGCATATTTAAAGAAAAAAAGTTCATATCTTTGATTCGGAGAGGAGTAGAAAGAGCCAACTTGGTGACAGCATTCTATCTCCGGGATTTTGGTTGTTACACAGTTAAGTATGTGTTCAGTTGGCAGGATTTTTGTTTAAATAGAAAGATCTACTACTGTTTTATTTATTCCAAATAGTCTTCACTAATATTGATAGATTTAAGGGAACATGTTGGCAATGCTGACGTATCCCTCCCGAAATTTTTTTAAAACATCGTTAGTCCTTTAGTGCACTAATTATTGCTTCCTTCGCCACATACTTATTTGTTGTTTCTGGCAATCAGGACCCCGTGTCTGCCGAGTTTAAACTCGTCAAGCAAAATTATACGAATATCACGCGCAGACATCTTTAGACTGAATTATTTTTAAGGAAGTGTTGAAATTCATACAAATGAATTATGGAGTAGACGTGAACAGTTAGAATCCTATATTATTTTTCGGATAACCCAATTGTGTAAAGTATTGCTGAAAATATTCAAAATGATTTTAAATTACCACCGGTCCCCGTTGAACAGATCCGCTACCTTGGACTCCATCTAGACAAGCGCCTTACTTGGAATCCTCACACTAGACTGAAACGACAAGAAACTGCCTGCAGATACCGCTTACTACAACACTTACTAGACAAACGTTCAAAACTCTCTATTTACTACAAAAGACTCATTTACATCACGATTATCCGACCTATTTGGACCTATGGCATTGAGCTATGGGGGTCCACTAAACTATCAAACTCCTCCCGCATCCAATCCTTGCATCCAAAATCCTACGAAAAATCCTCAATGCTCCTTACTTTGTTACTAATAAACTCATTCCTAGAGACCTAAATTTCCCACTGGTTGCAGACTTGGCCCGCGATAGATACACCTCCTTTAATTCCAAACTACCTGCCCACTCAAACCCGCTTGTCCGTAACCTCTCATCTACACCTATTCTCGGTAATCCTCCGAGGCGCCTGAAAAGACGGTGGCCTCGAGACCTGCTCATGAAATAAACTTTGAAGTACTATCACTGGGTAGTTTCTTTACATGTCTATTCATGCCTGTTATTGTAATTCAGCCATTTTACTTATTGTATTTGTATATACAGTTGTAAAAAACAATAAAATATATTAAAAATAAAAAATTACCACCGGACTTCTAACATACTAATATCATCAGCATGTATCTCCCTGCAGTTTTTTACTTGTGCTTCCTATGGGAGAAATGGCTAAAGACCTGTGGGAGTAGTAGATCGTGCCGTTATAGTTCTATCAAAGTAACGACCCGGTGAAAGGTTATGGCTCTTCAAAGCAATTGGTTGTAAAGGCTGTATTAGCAGGCGATTGTAATTGCAATAAAGGACCAACCGCGCTAATTCATAAAGCGGCGTTTACTGTCCCGCCGATGGCTCCTAATCACCTAGTCTCTCTCCATTTATAGGACTCTAGCAGGATAAAATAAAACGGTCATAACCTATTAAAGCCTCTTTAAAAGGTAAATTCATAAAGATTACTACCAATTACCTTAATCGTCTACGTTTGGTCGATAGTGTGTTTTCTATTGGCCAATTTAGCCAATAATGTATACATTAAACCCAATTCTGTTATTCTCTTCTATTAAGGGTTTATAGACTCCAGGAAATTCTCCTGAAGCGCATCCATCCACCATAAAGTGGGCATCTCTTTTATTATTGTTCTGTGAGGTAATATTATTTAATGTCTATTGGAAGCATAAATACTGTGGCCAGGTTAAGATTCCTTTTTAGGTGGGAAATACACAGTTTTTAGGAAACCTTATTAAAAGTTTATTATTTTAGGGTTATTACCGAGCATAAAGCTTGAATTTTTTAAAGATTTTTTTTCTTTTTAAATTATTCCACTTTGTCATTGAGTAAGTAATTTTGTCACCAAACCTATTTTTTCTATCTTCACTGGAACCAGAGATATTAAATAAATTGTGTTTTTCGCGCGTTAACTTCCCGATTTTTTTTTTACTAAATGAGTCTAATGGTTTAATGTCTAGTTTTGCCTAAATAAATTTCATCAAAATTGGCGGGACACATTTAAGATCCTCTCCTTGGTTTTTTTTATTATTGTCACCATAGTAACTTTTTTCAACTAAAAAATAAAACCTTTGTTGTTTTATGTTACAGAATATTTTATACTGAAAAAGATTACGATATTAGTTATGAGATTTCTTTTCTATTAAATACTTTTTATTTAGTTATATTGCATTAGTTATACCTCACAAGGGACAATGGAAGTAGTTATCAAAATACTTTATTTACAAAAAAAAAAAAAAGAAAGAAAGAAATACATTGTAGGAAAGAATGTATGAGAAAAAACACAAACTTAAAAATAAATAAACATCTTGACCACCACACACATTCCTATATGTTCATAGATGTGAATAACCACGTTTGGGGAAAAAAGCAGAGCCCGAGAGATCCCAGTGCCTCTCTCTCAGCTGCGTATTGGAGACATAAATAATGCTGTTATGGCTTAGTAGTTATTAATTGTTGAAATTAATAGTTATTTTAAATCTGACACCATAATCGAAGCTTTTTCTAAGTACTTCTATTTTTTAATATAGGGTCCATATCTAAATTTCACGATGGTCTGGCAATCATAATTTAATTCCATTTTTGTTAGCAAAATGACATAATACCTCAAAACTTCCTCAATAAATTTTTCTTTAATTTCTTCAGGTTTGGGTTATCTGGAAATGTCTCATTTCATGTATTCTCGCCGCAGAGCATAAGTGCATTGCGGGCTGGTGTTGAGTTTACACTCAAATTCATGGCAACTCTATTTTATTTATTTATTTATTTTTTTTTTTTTCGTAGCCCCTTTTGTTAGCTCTTCTTAAAACCTTAGTTTTTGAATTGATGCGCTCGATGATTACAGTCATACGTTACATCGTCTCTCAGATTGCTCAGTGCTTTTTTCAGTAGGAATTCGCTAGAATTCAGTCTGGAGAACATCACTAGACCTCAGGAATATTACGGCAGTGAATATTGGAGAAGTTTCGGTAAGCAAAGTTATAATTTACTTTGTACAATCACGAAAAAGTGAAAGAAGGGTCACTGATCAGCTGATTGCCGCTAGCTCGGCAAGCTCGGGCTTGCTTTTCTTTTAATTATCTTTCTTTTATCTTTAATTCTTATCTCATTATTTATTTATTATTATTATTATTTTCTTAATCAATGAGATATTTTCATCAAGTCATGTCCTCGAAGTCCGCAAGTAAAAGATCTAGATCTGCAGGTTCTAACTCGTCTCCCACAAAACAGAGACCCCGCCGTGAACAAAATAAAAAAATGATTCCACCAGCGACCGCGTCAGCTACCTCATTAGGATCTGAACCACAGCCCAGCACATCATCACAAGGAATAACTGATGAATCTCCGTTTTTTACACCGAATCCATTTCAGATCCTCCAAAATGAAAAAGAAACCATGGAATCTTCTCCTATACCCAGAGAACCACTACCTCCACCAATATTTGTTAAAAATATTAAAAATTTTAAACTGATGTGCGCGCATTTAAACAAAGTAACAGATCCTAATAGTTATTATTGTATAAGTAGAACCAATGATACTAAAATATCTCCGACTACTGCTGAAACCTACAGAAAGATTGTAAAATATCTGACTGAGACCAAAGCTGACTTTCATACTTATCAGCTGCGCCAAGAGAGAGCATTAAGGGTCGTAATCAGAAACCTACATTCCTCAACACCCGTTGAAGCAATCAAAGAAGAACTGACAGAATTAGGATTCCAAGTGAGGCAAGTCACCAACGTTCTAAAAGATAAAAGTCCACTGCCTCTATTCTTCGTGGACTTGGAACCAGCAGCAGGAGTCGAAAAAATCTATGACCTCAGCAGACTGTACTATACCCGTGTAAAAATTGAAAAACCTTACACAAAGAAAGAAATAGTCCAGTGCCATAACTGTCAGGCATATGGTCATACCAAAAGTTATTGCCATCACATACCACGCTGTGTGAAATGCGGTGAACAGCATAAAACAGAAGAATGTACAAGATCAAGATCAGCACCCGCTGTATGTGCTCTGTGCCTCAAGGACCACCCGGCTAACTACAAGGGATGTGAAATCTACAAGAAACTCAGAACCAAATACCAAAAACCTCAGGATCCGAATGAAACAGCTGTACCAACCAGAAGCAGAAGAGAACCATCTAAACTTGTAAATTCTAACGTGTCATTTGCCCACTTGCTTGGAGGTGGTAACCAGAATCATGAAGTCGAGGCACTGCCAGAACATTTTCCTCAACATTCTCAATCTATTGTACAAGAATCTATCCCTCAAAGTTTACCTAATCTTCAAAAAACTCCTCAACATCAAATTTCTCATATCTCTCCACCATCAAACGTCACAGATCTTACCAGTCTAATGACATCGTTCATCTCCGAAATCAAATCTCTTGTTATGCCACTTATATCACTCCTTACAAATCTAGTATCGAATCTAATCCCTGCCTTGAAAAATCCTTAAATGACTTCACCTAACTCCTTATCCATTCTCCTTTGGAATGCGAATGGTGTTAGAAATCATACTGACGAACTGACAGCGTTGTTGCAAGACAAAACCATCGATGTTGCACTTATAACTGAAACAAGACTAACGACTAAACAGTACTTCAAAATACCGCAATACATGACATACCGTACTGACCACTCAGACGGTAAAGCCCATGCCGGTTCTGCTATCATTGTCCACCAATCCCTCTCTCATCATTTACTCCCACTTCCCACCTATGATTTCCTACAAGCCACAGCCATAGTAATCAAGACTTTTTCCTTTCCGGTAACCCTCACATCTGCATATTGCCCTCCTAAACATTCCATTTCCAATTCTGAATTTGTATCCTTCCTGGATTCCTTAGGAAATCGTTTCATTCTGGGTGCAGACTTAAACGCCAAGCATCAGCAGTGGGGTTCCAGAACCACGAATTCTCGGGGACGAAATTTGCTGTCTGCACTCAACTCCCGAAATTTTAATATCCTGCCTCCTGACTCCCCTACCTACTGGCCAACCGATCCTAACCGCAATCCTGACATCCTCGACTTCTTTATCCACAGCGGATTAGGCTCTCTCAACTTGTCTTTAACTCGCCTTGATGAACTATCCTCAGACCATAGTCCACTGATCCTAAAAGTATCTCTCACTCCAATTCCAAAACCCATTCCACCATCATTCATCCGAGGCCCTGTCAACTGGAACCTTTTCCGCCAAATCCTGACCGATAATATTGACCTCAGAGTAACCCTCAAAACCCAAGATGACCTAGATAATTCCGTCTATTCCTTTACTACCGCCATCCAACAAGCTGTCTGGACTGCTTCCTCTCCTAAACACTCCAATATAAATCCAGACCAAAATCATTTTCCACAACCTATTATAGACCTTATCCACACCAAACGCCGAGCAAGATCATTATGGCAGCGCACCCGACACCCAACAGATCGCCGCTCCTATAACTTCTATTGTAGACAATTGAAGAGGGAGTTGGCGAACTTCCGTTCCCAGTCCTTTAATTCCTACCTCTCCTCTCTATCAGCTCGTGATAATTCCCTGTGGAATGTCACGAAAAAGATCCTAAAATACCATCATGTTTCCCATCCTCTCCGACGTGGTGATGACTCCTGGGCTGCGTCTGATGAAGATAAAGCCGAGGAATTCGCCACACACCTCTCCAAAGTATTCACTCCTCACCCGGAATCCCACATCAATCACACCGCAAAAGTGCAAGACTTTCTTATGTCACCGATTCCACTTTCCCTACCTCCTAAAGCTATTAATCCCTCTGAAGTCAAATATCTTCTCCAAAAACTGACTCTCCGTAAATCTCCTGGACACGATCTCCTTACTCCCCAGATCCTCCGACAACTTCCGCAGAAAGCTATTATATTCCTTACTTATATTTACAACTGCATCCTCCGCACCACCTATTTTCCACTGTTATGGAAACATTCCACCATCATCCTTTTTTTAAAACCAGGTAAACCTTCCAACAACACTTCATCCTACAGGCCTATTAGTCTACTCCCCATCCTCTCAAAAATCTTCGAAAGGCTTCTTCTAAAACGTATCCTACCCATATTAGAATCTCAAAATCTTCCTTCCCATCAGTTTGGATTCGGTCCTCAGCATTCCACAGTTCAACAGGGGCTCCGAGTTGTAGACCATATTTCCTCAGCTCTTGAATGCAAAGAGTATTGTTCTGGTGCGTTTCTGGACATTGCGCAAGCTTTTGACCGGGTATGGCACACTGGATTACTCTTCAAGCTGAAAACCCATTTACCCCAGTCCCTATACCTCATTCTCCGATCCTATCTCTCGAACCGTTCCTTCCGAGTTCGCTGTGGTGAAGAATTTTCTAACCTTTATCCCGTTGAGGCCGGTGTTCCTCAAGGCAGCGTCTTGGGACCCATCCTCTACATCCTTTACACTGCTGATATTCCTACACATCCTGATACCTTTCTGGCAACTTTTGCAGACGACACCGCCATCCTATCATCCAGTTCCAATCCTGAAACAGCATCCTTAAACCTTCAGAGACACCTTTTCCTTATCGAACACTGGTGTAATAACTGGCGTGTAAAGGTGAACGAAGCCAAATGTAAACACATAACTTTTACTCTTAGACGAAAATCCTGTCCGCCAGTTTATTTCAACTCATTACCGATTCCTCTCTCAGATACAGTCCGGTATCTTGGCTTACTGTTAGACAAAAGATTGACTTGGAACCCACATACAAGACTTAAAAGACAAGAACTCAACCGACGATTCGGACAGTTATACCGACTACTCAACAGAAAATCTGAACATACAGTTGACAACAAATTATTAATCTACAAGACAATACTGAAGCCCATCTGGACCTACGGACTTGAACTGTGGGGGACAGCTAAACGTTCTAACATCAAACGCATTCAATCCTTTCAATCCAAAGTCCTCCGTACAATAGTAAATGCTCCTTATTATGTCTCCAATTATACCTTGCACCACGACCTTAATGTTCCATTTATTTCAGACCTAATTCCATCCAAATTTTCCAAATTCCACCAGAACCTCATTCATCATCCTAATCCTTTAGCTCAATCCCTATCCAGCTCCACTCATCCATACAACCCACCTAGAAGGTTGAAACGGCAGTGGCCCCGCGACCTTTTGTAAATATATTGGAGTTCTAGCACTGGCTAGATTCTCCACTCAATGTGATGTATGTATGAGTGTGTGTATGTGTATATAGGTATAAGTGAATTATTGACTTTTGTATTGATTCATTATTGTGTATATATTTTATTGTAATTTTATGTTGTGTAAATATTTTATGAATGTAGTATGTTTGATATCATTCAGCAATACTATTAATGTCCAAATTGGGACAGATTGTAAAATTTTCTCAATAAAAATTGTTATTACTAAAAAAAAAAAAAAAAAAAAAAAGTTTTTGAATTTTCTCCTTTTTCTGCATTTATGCATTTTAAGGATGTCAGATATCTCTATAATACCTGTAATATATAATTATCCTCTATGAATCTATAATGAGGTGATGGGGCTCACATTTTGGTTTAAGTAGAACCTATTTTATTTTATTATCTTTCCTAATTTGTCTAATATCTTAAGTAAACAATTTATCGGGGAAGAAAAATAAACGTAATGTTAAAAAACTGCTTTAAATATTTGTTATTGTTTTATTATTTATATTATTTTATTGTATAATTGAACTGTTCAAAACATTTTATATCATATCCCTCTTGGTGATCTTCTGCATCCTCTTTGAGTATAGCTGGTTTTTTAATCATATTTTTTTTTACCTTCGGTCGTTTTAACTTCCTTTTCTGCCATATTCTATTGTTACAAATCAAGTTCGAGGTGAACTCTGAGGGGATCTAAATGCTTCTAAATTATTAGTTCTTCTCTACCGGTCATTAGTTAATTATTTATTTGGCTCCAAATTAAATATTAGTTATTGAATTATGTTTTTGTATTTTGGTTTATTATTTTCAATAATGAACCTTTCTAATCGACCACAAAAAGAAATTACCCCCTCCACCCTCAAAATTTTATGACTTACGAAAAACAAATAAAAAACAAAATCCGTTTGTCCGCCGTCTGCGACATTTCTCCGAAACTTCTGGACTATTTTTTTTTTTTAATTCGCCCAAAAATACAAAGGCATGCAAACGATGATCCTAACACCTAGAGGTTATTATCACCTGGTTATGTTTAAAATGGCGGCCGATCAAAAGTGATTTAATTCAATAACTGAGTTAATTTTGATGATAGATAAAGAATATTATTTTTGTTTTTTAACCAAAACACCGCGAATATCAGAAAAAAGAAAGAAAAAATTAAAATTTTACCCATAACTACGCCTAACTTTACTATTTTTGAGAATAGAAAAAAATATTCATAAAGTTTTAGGATGATTTAAGTACGGTAAACAAAAGGAAAAAAATTGAAATTCGTTGACTAGCAGAGATGCAGCGTCTTGAAATTAGCAGCGATGATATTCTATTTTCCTTTAAATTATTTATTGTTTTCATATTAGTTTATTTCCTATAAATAGTTATTGGGAAATATTATACCATTTGCAGTGTTTTTTATTGCCGATCCTTAAAATGTCTTGATATGATTCAACGAATTGTTCAGATTAAAAGTTTTGATTTATGACTTATAATTTTTGTTTCTTCGTTCAGTAATCCGAACCCTCTTGCTTTTACTCTGTTCGGATTAGCGATAGTCTACTTTAAAAAACATACTAGTTCAAGTACATTAATTTTAGTATCTTTTTTTTCCTAGGGGCTACTTTGGTTACTACTTTCCATTAGTTCTAGTAGGTTGAAAGGATAGAATCATTATTCTCTGCTTCCTTCATCTATCCTTCTTTCACGCCTCCTTGGTTCCTTCCTCCTTCCTTAGTGTTTTTAGGTTTTCTCTTGCAACTTACGTTTTGTAAAAGAACATTTTTTTTTTTTTGTACGACCTCATTTACTCTTATAAAATTAAGTTAATATGATATGCCATAATTGTGACAAATAAAGATTACGTTACATTTATTCTTATTTATTCGTATAATTTAACTTCTACTTACCTATATATAAAATATATAGTAAGAAAAATATTACAATAATTCGAAATTCGAATTTTCACTAAAAATGCAGGTTTTGGGGTTTCCCAAGTCTCGCATAAAGTCTCTTATGTGTGTGGTAAGTTTATTTCGAAAATGAGAAGTCGTACGAAACCATAGTTTATATTTATTTAAATTTTAAGACAAGTATATAACAGAGATGTTACAGGAACCTTTTCAACCCAGTCAGCGAACCACAAAAGGGCTTTACAACTCAAACGATTTTGATTAAACTCGCTATATCAATGTTAGATTTAATAGAGTATAATATTCAGGTTTCATTCTGATTGATATAGTCAGACAGGGCTTAAACGCCGATGTTTAAAATTTCTTTCTTTCAAGTAACTTTAATTTTGTAAATTTCAAAAGATTAACCATATCATCTTATTAACATTGACAAAACGTATATACAAGTTAAAAGAATTTGTAGATAAAACTAACTGATAGTTGTAAACGATAATTTCTATTGTTAGATTATAATATTAATTAAAAGTTCCTATCAAAAGTCTTAAAACATTTTTCAACACTATCTTTATTTAGAAGTTCTGAAATTTATTTGAACTGCAACAGTAAGTGAAAGTCGTGTGTTGCACCAAAGTTTTTTTTTTAAGTTAGCCTTATTAGTATTACATACAATAACCCATAATATTTTATCCCTTTCTAAAATCGGTGTATGGGGCTAGTCTACCACGCCGAAGGTTGTGAGTTCGAATCTCAGTCCCAAGAGGATTTTTTTGAGCATATTATTAAATAAGGATTTACTCACAACCTCTCGGTATGTGAGAACCGTCAGCCTATTAGAGACCACTCACATAAATAGAGGCCTAGAAAGTGATAACCCTTCTTAATAGCTCGATGATACGAGAATCGCGGAGTGGAAATCCTTACTCCAACCGAAGAAAAATAAATAAATCTAGTATTACTGCGATGATTTATTCTACAAATACTTTTAGAGATATTGGATGAGGAAGATGGGTGGGTGGGGGTTCGGTCATCAGAAAAGTACACACTAATAATTAAGTTCTTTCTTATTTATTATGTTCTCCTTTCTCCCTCTTTCTCTATTCGTTTCTTTTTCCGTTATATATTCTCACATATAATTGTTGGTTTAATATTATATTACTTTAAAAAAAACATTTATCATTATTGTCTTTCGTTACTAATGACTATGTACTTCTATATACTACCGTCAAATATCTCTTCAAATTGTTCATATATTGTTCTTCTCTTAACTTTTTATTATTTGGTTAGATTCTCTTTTTAGTCTTTTAATATTCTGATTCCAATATTATCTTAATTTTATGTTGGCTTTCATATTGTATTTTTGTCATCTTATTACCATTTTAATTTAATTTTATGTTTGTTTCCATTCTGTATTAGTGTCGTCACGTCGTCACATTATTGTACCTAACTTATTATTAATTTTCTAATTGTATTGGTCGGTATCTTGCTTCTCTTAGTCATGATGATGTAGGCCGAAACGTCGGTACACAATTAAAATAAGTATAACTTATCAGTGTGTAATTTTTTGATGACCGCACTCCCAATCATCATCCTGATCTTATATTCTCAACAGTCTAAACTCCATCATTTTAAAGATAGTGAGACAGATTAAATTTACAAAATATTGATTAATGATTTAATTGCACCATTAAGAGTACTTATATTGCTGGGAATGACTATAGATAAATGGCATTATCTGTAAGTGATATTGAACAGTAGTGACACGTGGCATTAGGTTATGGGAAACGCTCCCAGTTGGAACAGGAACCAAGACCGCTATACCACCCGCTTATTAGCTCTAACTGTAGTCTACCGTCCGCCCATTCATAATTCTAGTTTGTTTAGTTTCATTCACTTTTAAAGAAGAAAAAACTTAATTTGTCTATTTCTGTCTTCGTGTATATGCATATAGAATAGAATAGAAAATGGTTTTATTGTGGAACTTAGTCCATTAAAAATAGCGAAATAAATGTTAGAAATACAGACGGCATAACTGGCTGAAATACATCAAACAGACGTAATTATTTACTAAGATAACTAAGGGAAGGGCTAATATGTTTGTATATAAAAAAAATAAATACAATAATAGAATAAGAAGTTAAAAACAACGAATTTTGAACTTATAAAAAAATCTGTTGCCGGAAACTGATGACTTACACTTACCTCAGCTGTTAAAATCAATTTAAGAATTATGAAATAAACTTGAAGTTGAAAAAAGTTTTAAGTTAATTCAAATGAAAAGGTGTGTTCAGTTTCTTTGAAAATATATGATTTAGATTAAATAATATAACTATATTAAATTTATGCTTATAATAGTCAATAATAAGTTTATGCCCTATTCGTCACTTTAAATTACCTTTTAAAATTTTGTTTATAATATTTTTTATAACATCTTTCTCTTTCCAACGGTATATTATACTTCTATATTACTGTTCTTAAAATAAAAATAAAAAAATACATTAAAAATATTTTGCTCCTTTATCTTTTAGTTGATCATCAAATTCGTTCAACTTAAGCCGTTATTTTTCAATGCTAATAAGATGATATGGTTACTCTTTTGAAATGTACAAAATTAAAGGTACTTGAGAGGAAGACAATTTTAAAAAATACGTCATTCAAGCACTGTCAGACTTTCAACCAAAATGAAACCTACATCGTATCGAAACCCAGTAAGTTTTATATCGATATGATGAGTTTTATCAAAATCGTTTGAGCCATTTTTGAGTACGTAGGAAAAACGTGCAACTTACGTGGTGTAAAGTAGTGCTTCCGGTAAGGTGACTTCAGTGAAAAAGTAGCTGTAACATCTTGGACGTATAGTTGTCTCAAATATAAAATTTCAGTTTCGTACACCTTTTCTTACGCTGGATTTACCTCACACACAGTCTTTTTTGCGGGACTTGGTTATTTGGACTCAGGGCACCTTAAACATTTTCATGTCGCATTACTTTCCCTTATTTTTTATTTCATCTATATGTAAGTGAAAGTAAAAAACAATGAAGAGAAACGTTCATGATAATAGTTGAGCTCTTCAAATCAAAATATCTAATTTTAAATTTTTTCGATCATCGAGAGTCTTTTTGGGATAATATCTGTTGAAAAAGGAGAGGTTTGAATGTGCATAAGGATGAAGCACGACGTATATTAGAAGGAGTGAAATTACATTATGCAGTGGAACGGGCAAGAAAGGTTCAGTCAAAGGATTTAGTGTTAACAGCAAGAGGACTAAGGATTTAAATCGACGGAGTTTGTTGATATATGAAGAATGCTGGAATTGTTTTATAAAAGAATGACCCAAGGAAGTTCTGCAACCCGTGGAGGGAAGGAGCCACTTAAACACATCGTAGAGGTAGGTCACGGGAGACCGCTTCGAGGTGCCGAAAACAGGTCTTAAAAAACGATTTTTCAGTCTCTTTACTTTGTATTCATGTAACGATTCCTGTGACACTCTCCTTCAAACGCCCTGAAGAAGGCCTATAATTTAGGCCGAAACGTCGGCACCAGTAAATTAAGTTTATACTTAATTGTGTGTTCTTTTGACTGCACCCTGTACTAACTTCTCCCTCAAATAACTGAATATATATATATATTTTTAAATCATAATAAGATATTTTAAATTACCAATATAATTGTATAACCTATAACATAGGGTTATAAAAAGTTAATGACATGATTCACTTAATCCTGCCCTAGAGATGATCTATGTTCGAACGTCCTAATTTCCATTTTATCTCCTCAAGTGCGTATTCTAATAAACCACACGAGGAAAGCCTTTATAGTTGATTGATTAATTAACGTTTCGACGTGTAAAATCCGCCATTCCCAATACTCAGTGGCATTGCGTTGAAAATTGTCTCTGTATAGGAGTTCAATTTTGAAGTTCCAATTTTATTCATTCAGCTTTTAAATAGTGAAAGCTTTGAACGCGGTACTTTCAGAGTCGTTCAGTTTCGTAATTGGATTTTATTAATTTATCTCTCGGTTTTTTAATAATGTTTCTTCTTTTTATGTCTCAAAATTAATGGACAGGCGTGAGGTGGTTTATTACAGTATTATTTCCATACCAACGATATATAGATTCATAAAGACTTAATTTCTTAACTTCAAGTTGTTCCTTATGGAAGAGTTCGCGGGAGGTGGTGGAACAAACAAAAATATTATTTTTTTAACAAGTTTTTACTTTCAAATAATTATACAAAACTGGAGTTTTTTTGTTTGTTTTTTTGCATATCGGAACTTGGAAGATAATTCCATTTATCTCGATTTAGTGAAAAGTAACGATATGTATTCCAGGAGTATTGATCATATTTTATAAAAAAATAGGTCTTGCTCTTGTCTTTGTTTAAAGTTAGTAGTGATTTTGTGCTTTAATTCCTTATCCGGAGAACTAGTTGTATGCTTTGATTTAATTATTTTCCTTGCATTTATCTCCGTTTGAGCTAAATAAATAGTGCAGCCGCTGAGTTAAGTAAATAGACAAATCTGGAAAAAAAAAATAAACAAAGTAATTGCATACATGTTGTAACACTCATAAAATTTGCAAATTAGAGTATATCCAGTTGCCGAGTTTCGGTTGTTTGTCACATGGAATATTCCAATGAATTCTTTATATGAAGTAACAATGGTTGACTGTGTGTATATATGGGAGAAGTTGGTTCAGGGTGCAGTCAATAGAACACGCTATCTATATTAATAAAAGAAAGTCCAATTTCACTCGATTTTCTGGCCATCGCGGTTTCTCAAAAATGAAGCTGATTTTTTCGTAAGGTTCGTCGTACCGTCTATATGTGCAATAAGGCTGGATTCAAGAAAATTCGTAATCTAACTGATTAATAAAAATATTTTTCTAAAACGTAAAACGAAATTGCTTTTCGAATAACGCAAAACTAAAACTACACATCTCCTGAAAAGCTATAAGTACTCATTTGAATGACAATCAAATTTCTAACTATCTAGAAGTAAAATCGTCTTAATGTGATCAGTATTAGCATAAATACTAAAATTCTTATAACAAATATATTTAGGTATACTTCTTTTCATAGCCATGTTTCGTGTGTAGGTTTCTATCAAATTCATATGTTTCAATGTTGTTGGGTTTTTAAAATGATTTTTAAAGATGATGATGAGCCTGAAAAATGTTCAAGTTTGAATAGATAATAGAACTTAGTTAGTTCTGAATCCTAAAAAGAAATGCGAACTTATTCAGTTGGAAGGGTACACCCCTCCCTCCTCCCTTCCCACAGTTAAAAAAAATACACATTTATGTTACATAGAAATTCCGATAGTATAGAATGATAATGTTTATAAAGCAAAAATGTCCGTATTAGATAATCACGGGCATGACTACTTGCTACCGGTATGTTATTGTAGATTAAACTGAATAAAATTAATATCTGACAAGCAACAATAATCATTTATTTTTCATACATAGAAATAGTTACAAGTTTAACTCTCTGCTCAGGTATATTTATATTGTATAACCTCACCTAACACAGTTATTACAAAAAACTTTCTTAATTCGCAGCGATTAAAAATAATTAAACAGTCGCGTGCAAAGCCGCGAGGTACAGCTAGTTAAGTATGAACTTAATACAGGCACCAATAAATTAAGTTTATACCTAATTATGTGTTATATTGACTGCACCCTGAACCGAATTCTTTATATGTTTGTTACCTTGATAAAGCCCCATGAATGTTTCACATATATCAATAACATTTTTATTAATTGTTGGAACGTGGTAAGTTTGGTATTTAATGATAATTTCGAGTGTTTGTCAAGTTTTATAATAGACCAAATCGGGTCAGTTTCTCACTTAGTTTAAGGTCCTCCACACCAGTCACTAATCTAAGTAAAATTCCTTACGCACTAAAAGGACGAATTTTACTATTTCAAATATGTCCAATTTTTTTTTTTCTTAGTTAAAGTCGCCACTCTTCCTGAAAGGATTTTAAACAATTGACATATCTTGTAACTAGGATACTATACAAAATGGAAGAGAACCACCATTTTCTCTTTTTTAAAGGATAACGAATAACGAATCCAAATGTTTCACCGGTAACCAGGATAACCACACTAAAAAGGACACTTTTTAATATAGAAACTCTCTTCCCGATGCAAAAATTGGTCCGAAATTGCATATGTCTGTCTACATAAGGGAGGAACGGTGGGTTACGCACAAAATGAAATAATTTTACTATTTCGAAGGATATGCCCGATTTTAATATTTTTTCGCCTGAACTTCTTCGTCGAAGAAATTCCTTTTGTTTAATTGTAGGTTTTTTTCTTCTGAATTAAAGTTTAAATATGCTTTAACAGGGTGTCTAGCAACAGGGAAAAAACTAGGAAAATTCAGGGATTTTGTTCTTTGGTCAGGGAAAAGGGTCCATAAATAGCATCGTTTCTTCTTCACTCAGACAAAAGTTTAATATCGTAAAAGGACAGGAGGGCTTTGGAGAAGAGAAAAATCAACTTTCAGGTGAAGGAATTGGAGGCAAAAAAAGCAAAACTGCTTCAAAAAGCTCAGAAAGCTGAAGATTTGGCTGCAGAGATTCAAACCTTGAAGAAATGCTCTTAAAGTTTATATAGATATACTGATTGTAAATGAATTTGTAGTCCAATTTGTAAATATTGATTATTACTAACAGCAGTATTCAAGTTCATTATAATTCATTGCTAAGTCAACTGAAATGACTACGATTTCAGCTGGTTGTCGGGTAGATATAGTTAAATCTTATCGTAAAGTAATTAGTCATTATTTATATTTTTAATCTAGTATACCTTATTAATAATGATTATTCTTTGTTTTGTCGATTTTCACCGAAATTTGGCCAGGTAAAAGACTTCTTACAATTTGGAAAAGTCAGGGAATCTCTTTGAGTTGATTTGCTAGACACCCTGTTTAATAAAATATAAGAGTAGTATGGTCTAGTGAAAAGGGCACTCTCTATTCTTCCGTCATTCCACCCTTGGGGAAATGCTCATGCAGCACACCTAGCCTCTATAAAGTGGATACCCAAAAAAAGTGGAGAAAACATTGCGGCTGAGCATGATCTCTGCACTGCACTTGACCTAGAAACATTATGAATCTCAATATGTACTCAAACCAAGACTTTATGGGTTGGTGAGGCACAGGTTTTTATTTTATTTTTTTAATAAAATAAATTGAATAAGATTATTGAATAAATAGAACCTTATGGCATTGCCTTCCTTCCTTTTTAAGTCTCTTAATTGGCTGATCGCTCCCTCCTCTGCGGGAGGTAATTCTCCAAACGAGGCATAGTATATGAATGGAAATCATTGCTCTTCTGAATTGTATATCACTCTCAATTTACTTATTTTCTATCGTATTCTATTGTATTTTTATCAATTTCTCCAAAGTTGAGATAGCCTGTTTAAACTCTTATTAAAGAAAACCATTACTATCCCAATCTATAAAAATATCTAGAGAAATGCTATAACCATTTATTTTCCTCGTATTTCGTTGAGTTGACCTAGTTTATTATATTTTATTTCTATAGTTTTCCCTTAATGTATTTTCCAATAAAATGTTATCGCCGTGGTCTAATAAAAACTTTATATTTCTATTGAACTTGAAATGAAATTAAAACAATTATTTTATCTATAGTTTTGATGTCCCGAACCCAAACTCAATAAACTCTTTAATATCCAGCACAAAAGGTCAAGCAGCTACCGAGATTTTGAATTATCTCAGATTTTTTTTTTCCTGTCGGTTCGTTGATAGCCCGTCGGGTAAATTTATTTATCTTAATTACTGTTTGACTGACAAATTGAAATGAATTACCCTCTCAGATAGCATCTTATGTGTTTTTTTATTTTCCGTTTTAATGTGATTTTATTCGTAATGTTTTTTTTATTTTCTTTAAACATTTTTATTGATATTTACAACTGCCTAGAATAATAACCATATTAGGGTACGTTTTGGAGGGGGGTGCGTTCATTAAAACGCACTTATTTATTGTGCAGACGTTTCGGTCTAAATTTTAGTTCATCTTCAGGGTGATCGTGTGAGCAGAGTTAGGATAATGACCTATTTAGATTTTTGCTCTAGTAGCGAGGAAAACAAATTTTCTTCCTTCGATGCTTTTTTTGTTAAACATTTTTATTTAAATTTACAACTGTTTTAACAAATTAAAAGATCCAGTAAATGTGATAGCTATATAATACAATGACATGATATACAAATAGAGAAGCTTCCCATTGGAAGCACTCTAAAAATATTCTAAACTAGAAGGTCCCGGGGCCATCTCCTTTTCAGACGCCACGGAGGATTATTAGGAATTAAAGAGGAGGAAAGTATTAAAACTAGTGGGTTAGAGTGAGAATGGAGTTTGTCATGAAATGATTGATATCTGGTTCGGGCCAAATCAGCAACATATAGGTCTTTATGGATTAGTTTATTCGTGACAAAGTAAGGAGCGTTGAGGATTTTACGAAGTATTTTGGATTGTAACGATTAGATGCGGGAAGAACTAGATGGTTCAGTAGAGCCCTATAACTCTATAAGAGGAAGGTTAGACTGTTTGTCTAGTAAGTGTTGAAGTAGCCTAAAACGGCCAGCAGTTTCTTGTCGTTTCAGTCGTGTATGAGAATTCCAAGTTAGGCGTTTGTCAAGGAGTCCTAGGTATCGGATCTGTTCAACAGGAACTATTTGAGTGTTTTTAAAGTATACTGTAGGGCAGGAAGTCAAAGGTTTACGACGAAGAGTAAAGGTTATTCGATGGGATTTGTTAGAATTTATTTTTATTGTCCAGTTTTTGATGTGGGTTTGAAAGGTATGTGAGGCAATAAAGGGATCTTTATGAACCCAGGTGTCATCAGCATAGGTAATTTGAAATGTGTATATTGTTTATTCGTTATCGATTGAAATCATGGTTATTCGGTTTGGTTAACATTATGTCTTTTAATGTTTCAGCATTATCTATTATTAATATCCTGCTTCTCTACATTGAAAAGATTTACTTTCCTGTCATAACAATGGAATTTTCCAAGTGAAAGTTTTTTACATATTTTTTAGAGAGAGTATACCATTGACAACCATGAAAACTGAATGTCTATCCCCATCACACGGTTAATATAATGATATTTTAATATTTCAACCTTTTACTTATTAGACATTCTAAATATTTGTATGGAAAGTGTTCACTTATTTAGTTCTTAACACTTGTTCAAAGGCCAGACCTCTACTTAAATAAAAATCTGGTGCGGGCAACACACGACTTTCACTTACCTCCATATTTAAAATCAATAAAAGAATTTTCAAAAACAGTTAGAGATAAAAATACGTGAAACTATTAAGGAATTAATTAAATTGAATTTATATAGAAACATGTGTTTAATTAAAAAATCTATTATATTATTATCTAAAATAATCAGTTAGTTTTATGTTCATTTCATCACTCTCTATTAACTTTTAAAAGCTTGTGTATGAGATAATATTTTTTCTAAAATCTTTAGCTTTCCAACGGTATATCATACATGTACATTACTGTTCTTATGTTCAAAAACGAATAATTGCGTTAAAAAAAATATTTTTTCTGTTGTCTCCTTTAGTTGGGTATCGAATTTATTCAATTTATATATTTACCTGTTTTTCATCAGTAGTAACAAGATAATAAAGTTATTTTTCTAGAATCAACAAAATTAAAGGTACTTTAGAGGAAGAAAATTTGAAATATCGGCATTTAACCCCTGTATGACTATTTTAATCAGAATAAAACCTAGCTGATATTAAAGCCCATTAAATTTTACATCGATATAGCGAGTTTAATCAAAATCGTCGGAACCGTTTTCGAGAAAATCGAAAAAAGGTGCAAAATGCATGGTATAAAGTACCTCTTCTGGTAAGCTCATTTTGATGAAAAAAGTTTTGTCTCGTCTCGGGCGTATAGTTGTCTTAAATATGAAATTTCAGTTTCATAGGACTTACCGTTTCCGCCCGGGAGTTACCACACACACACAGACCTTTTTGCGGGACTTGGTTATTTGGACTCAGGGGACCCTAAAACGTGTATTTCCGTTGAAAACTTGAATTCGAAAATTTTCACGATCGCAATACTTCCCCTAACTATATATAGTAAGTAAAAGTAAAAAGCAATTGTCTGTTTGCTTGGACTTCTCTTGGTACTAAACTGAACTATTGGATATTGTGAGCTAGATTCCTTAAACAAATTTACTTGTAACTAAAACATTGATAATGAATTGTTTAGTATTGCATCAATTATATAAGTTGAGCATCTCGTATTTTGTCACAATCAGCTTGAAGATTGTTTAGTTTAGCCAACACTTACAATGTTCCTCCTAATTTTATTTTTGGAATACTGAATGTCGTTTTTAGGGTAAAGTATACATACTCATGTTGAATCTAGTCCGTGAGTCCGTGAAAAATGCGACCCATTTCACCAAAATTTTTAGAATGTTTTATGCAAAGCATATATCTTGGTAAAGCAACAAATACACGTCTGCCAACTCAAAACGGGTGGCTTACAAAATGGCGGCCATTCAAAAAGGGAATATCACTCACTCTTCTAACATAATTACTATCATGAAAACGGCTCATCCTAAGAGGATAATCGTTATAAAGTAAATCATCAACTATTTAATAAGCTTTCATTTAAGTGCTAAAAGACATTTGTATGTCACCTCTAATTTGAGTTCTGAAACACTTCTGTATGACTAATAGTTATAGAGATATGGTTCTTACAAAAAAACGGAAACCGAGAAACTTCTTAATTTTTGATCCTAGGATTTTTAATGGAAGTAAAAAATCCTTAGTTACGCCGTCCTTCGAAGGGGACGTTAAAAGGTGGTCCCGAGCCTGTGCAATGTCAGGTACTCGTTAAAGATCCCTATCCTAATAAAACCTGGATAGGCAAAATTTAGGACTCCCATTGTAGCATCGTCCGATTAGCCAGAGTAGCATAAAGTGACGTTAAATAAATAAATAAAACTTCTTATTTTTGTCATTAATTTGGTTAATATCATGGAAACAGCTGTTCCTAACAATATAATGGTAATAGAACACTTTATGAGGCATAAATAATCGTAATAATAAATAAATCTATAATTTGAGTAGTGATAGAAATCCGTAATTCTAATACTCACCGGCGTAATGTCAGTTCAATGGTTACATGGGTCAGAATTTGTCCCTAAAAATCCAATTTTGAAACACCTCTGCCTTGGCTTCCCACCCACTTTTGTGTGGCAGACAAGTGTCGTTTCATTAGTATTATGAGGTCAATAGGAAAATCTTCATACGATGAGACGTTTCCATGATAGTAACCATAATTATGTATGAAAAGACTAATATTCTCTTTTTTAATGGACACCATTTTCTAATCCACCCGTTTTGAGTTGGCAGACATGTATTTTTTGCTTTACTACTAGAGGTGCTTTGCATAAACTATACTAAAAATTTTGGTAAAATGGATTGCATTTTTCGTTGCTGGCTCACGGAATAATTGTTTATGACACCGAATCTCGTGAACATATTTTACACTAATTCAATTGTACTATCATTGCTCCAACCATACTTAATATATATGTTACTATTTAATTGATGCTCTATTAGTTTTTCTCCTTGGTAGACTATTGACAGGCTTTAGTAAGCATTACGCCAAAGAGAAATCCCCAGCAACCATTTTCTAATACGAAGTCAAAACAACTACTTAATATTAATGCCTTATTTAAATACTATTACGTGTGAATGTTAATGTTTCATTTTCATATTGTCATTTTGCCAAATTGATGCTAATGTTTTATGAATCACACAAGAGTGCTATCAAGCAGCAGTTTAATTTCTGCTGTATTGTTTGATATCTAGGTTAATATATATTTATATAATAAATAATGTTTATATATAAAATGTCAATTAATTTTCTTCATAGATGTAATTTATTACACGATAAAAAAAAGAAACCTTACAGTGCTAGTAAACAAGTTACAAGGAAATTACTTTATATAAAGATTCCAAATTAAAAAAAGTGGTAGCAAAGAATAATTGGATGACAATTCTTAATTATTATGATATGATATTAATTCTGTATTGATATCATATCTGGTGCGGGATAAACTCGACTTTCATTTACCTCTGTTTTTAAAATCGATATAAGAATTTTCAAATACAGTTAGATATAAAAAGGAGTGAAACTAATAAATAATAATTAAATAGAATTTATATAGATACGTGTGTTTTATTAAAAAATGTATTATATTATTATCTACGAAAATCATGAAACATCTATATTACTCTTTTTATGTCCAAAAACACAAAAATTTCATTTAAAAATATCTTTGTTCTTTTCTCCTTTAGTTGGTCATCATTTTCGATCAACTTCTATATTTAGCTGTTTTCTAGCAATCCTAATCAGATGATATTGGTAAATTTTATGAAATCTATAAAGTGAAAGATACTTTTAGAGGAAGAAAATCTGAAAATATCGGCATTTAAGCCCACTCAGACTATTTCAATAGGAATGAAACTTTTATGACATTAAAGCCCATTAAATTTTACATCGATATAATAGCGAGTTTAATCAAAATCGTTAGAACCGCTTCGGAGAAAATCGTAAAAAGGTGCAAAATGCATGGTAGTAAGTATCTCTTCTGTTTAGCTGATGTTGATGAAAAAGTTTCTATAACATCTCGAGCGTATAGTTGTCTAAATGAGGAAATTTCAGTTTCATTCAGGACTTTTCGTTTTCGCGCTGTAGTTACCACACACACAGACCTGGTTGCGGGGATAGGCAATTTGGACTCAGGGGACCATAAAATAAAACGTGTAATTCTGTTGAAAACTGGAATTTTAAAATTTTCGCGATCGCAATACTTTCCCTTACTGTATATTTCATATATAGGTAAGTGAAAGTGAAAAAGAATTATTGCAGGACAATTCATAATTATTATGATATGGTATTAGTACCATATTGATATGTAGACGGTTCAATCAAAAATATTCATAAAAAAAAAGTTCATAACAATTTTTTATTAAAATTTTATTTTGTAATTTATATAATTCTATTGGGCTGATGCAAAATTAATGCAGGTTTTTAGTAGGTATTGTAAATACGCCATATATTTACTTTAACCATATATATTTAATCAAAATAATTTCCATCTGAATCAATGCACTTTTGCCAACGTTCAACAAGCTTTCTTATTCCACCAGAAAAAAAATCCGAATCCCTGGACTCAATGAAATCACGAAAAGAATTTTCAATGTCGTCCTGGTTTTGAAAATTTTTCTCCCTCAAAAAGTTGTCCAGATGCCTGAAAAAGTGGAAGTCTGTAGGAGAGAGGTCAGGTGAATAAGGCGGATGTTGGAGAACTTCGTAGCCCAACTCGTGCAGTCGTCGAAGCGTTGGTTGTGCAACGTGTGGTCTGGCGTTATCGTGGAGCAGGATCGGCCCCTTCCGATTCATCAATGCTGGGCAAAGACGTTGCAATTTTTGATTCATGCTGTCAATTTCTTGACAGTACTTGTCAGCAGTTATAGTCTCACCTCGATTGAGAAAGCTTTGACCTCAGCTGGTCGTTGTCCAGAGCAAGATGACGGCCCCGACCTTCCTTGTCTTCGAGGTCGAAATCTCCTCTGCGAAACTTCTGGAACCAACGCTGCACCGTGGACTCATTAATAGCCCCCTGACCTCACACTTCATTAATATTACGAGCCGTTTGCGCAGCGCTGCGCCCTAATTTAAATTCGTAAAAATAAATTTGACGAAAATCGCACTTTGACATTTTCGATTCAAGACCTTTGAACACACTGAACAAAACGATTTTACTAAACAAATTCATGGTGAAAGAGAGGGTATTAGATAAGGTTTGTTTTGGTATAATAATGATCAATGTTAGGATTAGCTTTGTTTACACAATTGGAATTAAGATATTGCAATAGAGGAAACCTGCATTAATTTCGCATCAACCCAATATAACCAAGCATAAAACTTTAGTATTTTAATAGCTTAAATTTTTTTTTCATTATTCCGCTTTGAAATAAGGTAATTTGGACACCAAAATTATTTTTCTACTTAAACTAGAACCAGAAGTATTACTTTAAATGTGTTTTTCATGCACAAACATTTTGCAGATGCTGATCGTTTATTGTCTAGTTTGACCTAAAAAAAAATGTCATCAAAATCGGTGAGATACATTTAGGATACTATCCATGTCAGAATGTTGAATTTGTCAGTATTCCTTTGTTATTTTTATTACAAGTCAAGGTAATTTAAAATATTTTCCCGATGACATCTCGCAGACCATTGGTCCAACCCAATGTCTAACAACAACACAGTAGTGGTTGTAACATATAACATTTATAATATATACATATACAAACTCTCGTTGGCCCAATTCGTTGTCGAGATAAAAGCTTACTTACATTAAGCGGTACATTATTGATGTTAAGTGCCGCGGAGATATCTATCTAGGGCAAACAGTACACGGCATAATTAACTTTAAATTATTAGCCTAATCTTAGCGTAGTCATCGTGAATGATTAAAAAACTGACCCAGGCTTCTTCCTGTAATTAAAGGGGATGAAAGATGTATCGCACTTCTTGCTGATTCTATATTTTTTTCAAACGGGGTCGGAACTATGTGGTCCGAATAGCTAAAAAAAAAAAAAAAATAGTTTATGTGATCGTTACAGTCCTATAATTAATTATATATGATTTAATGATTACACTTGTTGAAGGATGATACTGACCAGAAACGTGGGTGTAAGCAAGAAGGGGAGGGGAGAGAGATCGTTCTTCCTTCCAATTTTCAACTTTATATGCATATATGGGATCACTTGTTGCTGGGTGGCTAGCGTAACAGTCTCCTATGCCAAAGGTCACGGGTTCAACCCCGAAGGTGGCCCTTAGATTTTTTAATGGGAGTAAAAAATCCTTAGTTATGCCGTCCTTCGGAGGGGACGTTAAACGGTGGTCCCGAGCCTGTGCGACATCAGGTACTCGTAAAAGATCCCTATCCTAATAGGATAGACAAAATTTAGGAATCCCACTGTACCATCGTCCGATTAGCCTTAGTAGCATAAAGTGACGTTAAATAAATAAACAAACTATATGCATATAAGCCGAGTTGGGAAAAATTAACTTACATTTTCCTCCCCTAACTTGGAATCCTCATACGCGACTAAAACGACAAGAAACTGCTCGCCGTTTTAGGCTACTTCAACACTTACAAGACAAACGGTCAAACCTACCTTTGAACTATAAAAGGCTCATCTACATGACTATTATAAGACCAATATGGACTTACGGAATTGAGCTATGGGGCTCTACCAAACCATCGAATTCCTCTCGTATCCAATCCAAAATCCTTCGTAAAATCCTCAACGCTCCTTACTTTGTCACGAATAAACTCGTCCATAAAGACCTATATGTTGCTGATTTGGCCCTAACCAGATATCAATCCTTTCATGACAAATTCCATTCTCACTCTAACCCACTAGTTTTAATCCTTTCCTCCTCTTCAATTCCTGATGATTCTCCGAGGCACCTGAAAAGGAGATGGCCCCGGGACCTTCCAGTTTAGAAAATTTTTAGTGTTTTTAATGGGAAGCTTCTCCACATGTATTTCATGTTATTGTATTATATAACTATCACATTTACTTGATGCATTTTATTTGTTAATACAGTTGTAAATATCAATAAAATTGTTTTTTAAAAAATAAAGATATATTTATTTTTCTCCCACTCGGTCTCTCCTACTCCCCACCTACGAAAATCCTGCCTACGCTCTTGACTCCTAAGTTTTCTTATGGCCTCTATGAATTTGTATACAAATAAAAAAAAAATTCTTAATTTAGATATAAGTATAAAGTTGGAGGCTGATAATTAACTTCACCACTATTTTGTTGGAAACATATTTTTTGGATAAAAAAAATCTGTACCTCTACAGTCTATGAAGGGTCTTGGGCTCAGTACGTATCTCTCTCTATAGTTCGTACTGTTTCTAGGTCAATAGCCGTGCGATGAGGTAATTAGGTCTTGATCACGCTCAGCCGCCAGGTTTTCCCCCAATTTTTTGGGTACCCACTTTATAAAGAGGTTGGGTCTGCCCCAGGGGATCGCCCCCTACCCCCGATTGAATTAACAAAATAAATAATATTCTGCCACAGCCAGGATTCAAACCCAGGACCCGGAGAACAGTAGACTAGTGCTCTATCCACTAGTCCACGCCACTCCCATTTTTTGGATCAAATAATATTAAAAAGTAAAATTGTTATGTGCAACAATCACTTAAGTTCATGCCCTATTCATCACTTAAAACATATTTTCCATTACTTTGTATATGATATAATAATTTCTAAAGTCTACAGGTTCCCAACGGTATATTATTCATCAATGTTAATATTCTTATGTTAAATACTCTTCAATAATCTTATTCATAATACCTGAACTGATATTTTTGCTCTTTACTCCTTTAGTCGGTTATCAAATTCGTTCAACTTGTATATTTAGCCCTTTTTTATTAATGATAATAAGATGACATGTTTAATGCTTTTTAATCTACAAAATAAAACGTACTTTAGGAGAAGAATATTTAAAATATCGGCATTCAAGCCCTGTCAGATTATTTCACTCAGATTGAAACCTACATCGTATTAAAGCCTCATTAATTTTACATCGATTTAGCGAGTTTAATCGAAATTGTCTGAACCATTTATGAGAATGTCGTAGAAGGATGCAAAATGCATGTTTTTAAGTTGCACTTCCGGTCAGCCGATTATGGTGAAAAAGTACGTGTAACATCTCTGGCGTATAGTTGTCTTATATATGAAATTTCAGTTTCGAACAACTTCTTGCTAGACTTACCAGGCACACACTTCGCGTGACTTAGGCCTTAAGCCGACCACATAATGGAGCAGTTATTCTATTATTTGGACTCGCAATTGAACTCGAAGGGAACCATGAACTTTCCCTTACTTTAACTTTTATAGGTAGGTAAGTGAAAGTAATTGTTTTAAGATTAAGATTTTTATTTTTCAATATTTTTTTACAAACGGCCTCTTGCCTCAAACTTTAAGTAATTGTTATTCATGATTTAGATATAGGCCATATCTGAAGGTAGTGCTCACAGTAAAAATTGTTTCAGACTGGAATTGTAAAAAAATTGAAATTTCGAACTAACGATTTTTAGTTGTACTATCCTTTTAACATCATTTGAGGTTAGCTTTTTTCTTCGTAGCTGATGCTCTACCGACAAGACAATCCTACTCACATTTCACAGAGAGCTAGTTTTGACAAGTTCCGTCTTGTCGGTTCCCACGTGAGTTAAAACGGTAGTGACAAAATACTGTTGTAACGTGAAATACGACTTACGACAGATAAGGATTATATATGTATGTATATGTGATTTTTTTTAAACCATTTTGTTGGCTACGCAGGTAATGTGTTGTAAGGACTAAAATTGTATAAAATACTCTCATCATCATTCGTTTTTGTTTAGTCATTAAATATGCATAATTGCCGGAGTTAAATGTTTTTAAGAAAACCCTCATTTTAACAGTTAAGAGAATTTTAGAACACCGGAACCGGCTTGGTCTCAAAGACCAAATTCATATCAATTAAACACATCGTATAGATATGTAATCTATATAAGTTTCATAATTTTTCACTCAGTCCCATTTGAGATATTTTCGAGAATTCATGTACAAAAGATCTGGTGCGGGCAACACACGACTTTCACTTACCTCCATTTTTAAAATCAATGAAAGAATTTTCAAATACAGTTAGAGATAAAAATACGTGAAATTATTAAGGAATTAATCAAATTGAATTTATATATAAACATGTGTTTTTTTAAAAAATCAATTACATTATTTATTATCTTAAATAATCAGTAAGTTTTATCTTCTTTTCATCACTCTACAATAACTTTTAAAAGCTTGTGTATGTATGAGATGATATTTTTTCTAAAATCTTTAGCTCTCCAACGGTATATCATACATGTATATTACTGCTCTTATGTTCAAAAACGAAAAATTGCATTAAAAAAATATTTTTTCTGTTTTTTCCTTTAGTTGGGTATCGAATTTATTCAATTTATATATTTACCAGTTTTTCATCAGCGTTAACAAGATAATCTAGTTATTATTATTGAATCTACAAAATTAAAGGTACTTTAGGGGAAGAAAATTTAAAATATTGGCATTTAAGCCCTGTCAGACCATTTTTATCTAAATAAAATCTACATGATATTAAAGCCCATTAAATTTTACATCGATATAGCGAGTTTAATCAAAATCGTCGGAACCGTTTTTAAGAAAATCGAAAAAAGGTGCAAAATGCATGGTATAAAGTGCCTCTTCTGGTTGGCTCATTTTGATGAAAAAAGTTTTGTCACGTCTCAGGCGTACAGTTGTCGTAAATATGAAATTTCAGTTTCATAGGACTTACGTTTCCGCCCGGGAGTTACCACACACACACACACACACACACACACAGACCTTTTTGCGGGACTTGGTTATTTGGACTCAGGGGACCCTAAAACGTGTATTTCCGTTGAAAACTGGAATTCGAAAATTTTCACGATCGCAATACTTCCCCTTACTATATATAGTAAGTGAAAGTAAAAAGGGCTATGTTCTCAAGATCGAAATTTTTACAGAAAGTAGTACTATGACTAAGCTATATAAAAAAAAAATAATTAAAAGTGAGTCTCTTTTCCTTTATATACTTTTATCTCGTTTTTTATTCATTTTCGAGATTTTTTTAAACAGTTTTCTCCACTATTTAGGTAATGAGTTGTGGGAACAAATAGCAATTGAATACAAGGCATGTCCTTATCTTATTTTCAATTTTTGTTTTGATTTCGTATCTAAAAAATTACAGAAATCAGAAAGATTTTCCCATCACATGTTTTTGCCGGCGGAGGTGACTTGAAACGGTAGCAATACTGAAAGTATTGGCCCGAAAAAAAAATTATTTGTGGTTTTATATTCAAGAAACAATAGAGAATAAGTGGACCAAAAATCACGAAAATCCAAAATGTCGAACGGCAAAATTAATGAAAATTGGATGTTTTCAAATGGATTGACCCTTATATGAATTTTCCTTGACATTATAACGTTGTATCGAAGCGCCTACCCACCGACCTAATGGACAACTACCTCCCAGAGAACGCAGCCCTAACAACCAAGCCATCAGGATTAAATTTCAGTTAATTTCCTTTACAGAAAAATAGATTCATTCGATCATCCAAAATAATAATGAAATTAATTGGACGTCGCCTCAATGATATGAAAGGAAAAATCAACTCTAATCGGCTTTTGCAGTCCCTAAAGCTCTAAGTATTTCATCATGGATTAGGGTGTCCTATCAATTTTTCATTTACTTTTTTATGCGACATCAATCGACGATATTTGTTATTTCAATTAATTACAGTGCTACATACGAATCGTATTACTCTATTATATTCTTTCATCTCTCAGGAAACCTCAATGCTTTATCTTGATATTTGTGATGTATTAGTAGAGGAATAAAGTTATGGAACACTAATAAATAATAAAATAAAATTGGATGTATAAATAATTGGATGTATAAAATTAAAATTGGATGTATCTAGTAAGAGAGCGGACCTTCGTTTGTTCACCATGGACCGCATCTTAGTAAATAATTAGTTGAAGACGCTAAAATACTGTAAGACAATAAAACAAAGCAACAAAGTTCGGTGTAATTAGTTGCCTCAAGTGCACTTTTAAAAGAGGGCTTGTCAACTACGTCGTGGGTTGCCTATTTAACTTATTATAGAACTTGTTTTAAACTGAACTAAGTCTGTATTGTTGAATCCATTAAATATTCACTATGTGCTTTTCTCCGTTTATTTTCTATATTTTCACCATTAAACTGATTGCATTGATAATTAAAGGGTACTCTGAAATTTGTATTAACTAGGATTCTTTACATTGCCTAATCCAGCCTCTGTTTATTAGTATCCAGGATATTTAGATTTTTGTGCCAGAAACAATTCTCAGTATCTTGCCAACTTCAAAATTCATCATATCTTTCGAAATATCCGTTTATTGCTGATAATAAAAGAGTATTTTCCTCTTCTATTTTGATAACTCAAAGAACGAATTTTACTATTTTTAAGCATTATTGAACTACAATGTATGAACAAAATAATAATTATTATTATCAATTATATCTTATAGAGATATGTATTCATGATTATTAATTATATCTTATCTTATTTACAGGTTACCACCGGGCTTTGTCCAGCTCAAGAACTTGGCGACTCTCGCGCTTAACGACATGTCCCTTACAAATCTCCCCGATGACTTCGGCCTGTAAGCTCCTTATTTTTATTTATTTATTTTATTATTTATTAGTTTATTGCTATTTTTATTTCCATTAATATAGTATTTTATGCCAAGGGTATAAGCTGATGTACATCTAATGATGAATAAGAAAGATCGTTGTTGGATTTTACTCTTGGCCTTGAGCAAATAAAGATGAATCAAATAGGGCCTAATGTTGAAAAAACACTGTTATGTGGTCAATTTGTAGTTTGTTCTGAAATTGAAAGATATTATATTTATATTTCCTATTTTAAATATTGGTTTATTATCTTCAATAATAAACCTTTGTAATCGACCAAAAAAATAAAAAATTACCCTCCCCACCCACTTCAAAATTTGAGGGTTTACGTTTCAAGATACTTGGAATCTGAATAAAGAATTAAAAAAAAAAAATTCTTTTTTCTTAATTAATTAATAAATTCCGAATTTTCATTCTTAGTGCCATGTCATAGAGAATGAAATTTCGTACAAAATGAAAAAAGAATAATTGAAAATTGGTTCAGAACTAGCTGAGATATTGCGTTTTGAAATTAACAGTGGTGATATACCATTTGGATTATTTACTGATTTTCATTTTATTGCTAATTGCCTATTAACAGCTATATAAACAGTTAGTTGGAAATAATAAACCATTGTGTAATGTTTTGCAGCATTTTCTTTTTATAAGTATTGAGTTAAAGGTAGAGATTGATTATCTTTTCAAGAATAAAATATTTATATTTTTTATTAAGATTTTATTTCATCGAAGATTAACTATAGAATAATTGTCAAATTTTGAAGTTTATCAGTTTTAATAATCACTAACATAAACATTCATATATACTAACATAATCCAGTAAAAAGTATCTTGACCTCTGGTAGGACTTTCCATGCAACTTTATTCACATTCATTTAATGTATGTTATTTAACTATGAATAAAAAATTATCGTTTGTTTATTTTAACAATAGTTTATTTTAGAATTCCATTGGTAAACATTGGTCATATACTTTTTTAGTATAGCTTGAACCTTGTCCAAAAGTACATAATGATTTGCAAAATTTAAATTGATGATAACTTCCATACTGCAAATCATCCAAGTCCATTGCCATTCATATATTTAACTTTTATTTATTTATTTTTTAATTTGAGGGTGTATAGTCGACTGTAGAAACTATTATAGGTGGAATAGTCAGGAATCAGTCATTTTAAAAGTTTTTATTTTGCCAACGTTTCGGCTCAAGCTTGTGAGCATCATCAGGCATTACTGAGCCATGTCCAAGCATAAACTGACTCAGTTTATGCTTGGACATGGCTCAGTAATGCCCTGATGATGGCTCACAAGCTTGAGCCGAAACGTTGGCAAAATTAAAAACTTTTTAAAAATGACTGATTCCTGACTATTCCACCTATAATTTATTTTTTAATATTTATTTTTCTTTAGTTTATCGAGTCTGAAATCTCTTGAACTGAGAGAGAATCTTCTTCAATCTTTACCCGAATCACTTTCACAACTGTCGGCGCTTGAGAGGCTAGATCTTGGTGATAATGAGATCGAAGAGTTGGTAATTATTTCAAATAGATTAAGAACAATTGTGAAATATATTTTTTAACAATTCTGTGATTTTATAATTTTTTTTTTTACTTTTAGCCAAGGCATATTGGTAAACTTCCTGCTCTCCAAGAATTATGGCTAGATCATAATCAAATCAAGCATTTACCTTCTGTAAGTTTTCTATTATAATCTATTATATTACTTTAATAATACTATCATTACTTATATAAAATTAATAAATATTACAGTAGTATTATACTTTTTTTTTTTTTTTTTTTTTTTTTTTTTTTTTTTTTTTTTTTTTTTTTGACGCGAAACGCCTTAAAGACCACGCAAATATCATTTCCCCCTAACTTTGCCCACACGTTCCACTCTTTTTCTCTCTTCCCACCTTTTCTTCATTCTCTCAGACTGGACTCTTCTCTGTTCCTCACTCCATACTCTCCCCTTTCTCACCCACAAGGACCTTTATCTTCCTTAATTTTTCCCTATATTCATCTCTAATGACACAATCCTGTGTTGAGATTCCCAACCTCACTGTCTCTTTCCTCATCTACTGAATGTATCATCCGGCCCCTTTATATCCCCACATGTTTCCGAAGATTTCTTTATTTATTCTGTTCGGGCTCATCCTTACCATATGCCCGTAGAAGCGCAGCCTCCTTAACCTAATGTCCGTTTCCAGGTCATCCATTTCTTTGTAAAGTTCTCTGGTAGGCCTCAGCCTATATCCCTCTGGTAACTTTACTGGCCCATAATTCTTCTTTAAGATCTTCCTCTCAATTCCCTAAAGTTTCCTTAAACTTGGAAGAGAAGCGGTCTCCATTCCATACATAATAACCATTTTGACAACGGTGTTATGATGCCTTATTTTCGCTTTTATTGAAAGAGCCTTTTTACAGTATAGGCCACTGGTGGCTGAGTCTTTCCATCTTGACCAGCTTCTCCATACCCTTTCTCTCAGACCCATTATTACAAATAATTTCCCCCAGATATCTGAAGCTATTGGTGACCCTGATTTCTCCATACTTTGTTTTAAATGTTTTTTCCTGAAAGTTTCGATCCATAGTCATCAACTCTGTCTTTTCGAAAGATAACTGCAAACCGACTCTTTCGGCAATTTCTTTTAGGGTATTTAGCTGCTCTACTGCTTCATCTGCAGATTCCGCCATGAGGGCCAGATCATCAGCATACGCCAGACAACTTACTCTGACATTATTATTTTTGGTCCCCAATTTTGCCCCCATGCTATTTTTGACCCATAACTCCTTCATTACCTTATCCAGCACTACATTAAACAGCACCTTTTGAGCCTTTATGTTATATTTTTTATTTTAATTAATTTATAGGGAAATATTTTAGTTGGTTAGACCCTGGGCCCAAATACAAGTCTGGTTGTTACAGATTATTATTTATTCTATTATAACAGTCGTGGTTTGACCAAGGAGGATCTCCTGTGGCACACCCAGGCTCAGTAAAATAACTTCTCATTTCTTCCATGATTATAATAATATGTTATTTATACGATGACTTTTTGGGATTGCCACTTTTAAACTTTTTTTTCTTGAAATCGGCTTTAATTTGTTCTTAAGAAACTTGTAAAAATTATCCTTTCACTATCCTTTTATTCATTGTGTCTCTGATAAAATGAAGTGGAAAGGTTATGTTTTAAATTTTCTATTGTATAAAAACACTAGTAGACCCGCTCGTATTGCGCTCGTGTGTAATTTGAATGAGGCCTTATTTTGTTTTAAAAAATCTCTGTCTGGCCGATTTAGAGTTTATGGCTTTGGGTGTTATAGTTTATCGCAACGAAAAGTGCAATTAGCAAGAAAATATGTTTATTTTATAACTTCCCAGGTATGTGAGACCCGTTAGCAACTGGTGGCCACTCGTTCATGGCAAAACCACAGGGCTATATTTATTCATTGTTTATTGAGTATTTTCAGTTATTTCTTTACTTTAATTTAGTTGCTTTATTTTCGTAATAAATTATGTTAATTCTCTCTTTACAGGAAATTGGGGAGTTAAAAAATTTGACATGCCTTGACGTATCGGAAAACAAACTCCTTGATTTACCCGATGAAATAGGAGGACTTGATTCCCTCACTGATCTCCATCTATCCCAGAACATGATCGAGACTCTTCCTGATGGAATCGGCTATCTCAGGAAGTTGACAATTTTAAAAGTTGACCAAAATCGTTTAGAAACTCTTAATCCAAATATTGGCAAGTAAGTACAAAATAAGTATATATAATATACATTTGCGAAAATTTCTTATTGTTTTATTATCCCTTTTGTACTTTTAAGTAATGGTAGTTGTGAAATTTTATTTGCAATTATGTTTTTATAGGTAGAAATAATCAGAAGTCAATCGTGTGAAAAGTATTTTAATTTTGCTGACGTTTTAAAAATCTCAACACAGCTCAAAACATTGAGCCATCATCAGGCATCAGTTAGCCAAGTCAGGCATAAACTTTGGCAAAATAATAATATTTTTCACTCAACTGACTCCTGATTATTTCTACTTATAATAATTTCAATATATATCCTCAATATATTTTTTTTTTTTTTTAATATGTTTACTTAAGAATCCTCATAAGTTGTACACTAATCTTTATTGCTTAATGTTTTAAGGACATTAATTGCATGTATAAAAAATAAATTTTTAGTTACATTTAATACAAAAATAAAAAATCCGGTGCGGGCAACACACGTATTTCACTTACCTCATTTTTTAGAATTGATAAAAGAATTTTCAAATACAGTAAGAGATAAAAATGAGTGAAACCATTAAACAATTAGTTAAATGGGATTTCTATAGAAACATATGTTTTATTAAAAAATCGATTATATTAATATCTAAAACAATCACTTTGTTTTATCAGCTTTTCATCACTCCCTATTAACTTTTAAAAGCTTGTGTATGAGATAATATTTTTTCTAAAACCTTTAGCTTTCTAATGGTATATCATACATGTATATTAGTTTGTTTGTTTATTTATTCATTTAACGTCACTTTTATGCTGCTATGGCTAATCGGACGATGCTACAGTGGGAGTCCTAAATTTTGCCTATCCAGGTTTTATTAGGATAGGGATCTTTAACGAGTACCTGACATCGCACAGGCTCGGGACCACCTCTTAACGTACCCTCCGAAGGACGGCATAACCAAGGATTTTTTAGTCCCATTAAAAAATCCTAGGGCCACCCATGGGTTTGAACCGCGACCTTTGGCATAGAAAGCTGTTATGCTAACCACTACGCTATGGGTGGCCCCTTATGTATATTAGTGTTCTTATGTTCAAAAACGAATAATTGCGTTAAAAAAATATTTTTTCTGTTGTCTCCTTTAGTTGGGTATCGAATTTATTCAATTTATATATTTACCTGTTTTTCATCAGTAGTAACAAGATAATAAAGTTATTTTTCTAGAATCAACAAAATTAAAGGTACTTTAGGGGAAGAAAATTCAAAATATCGGCATTTAACCCCTGTATGACTATTTTAATCAGAATAAAACCTACATGTCATTAAAGTCTATTAAATTTTATATTGATATAGCAAGTTTTATCAAAATCGTCGGAACCATTTTTGAGAAAATCGAAAAAAGGTGTAAAATATATGGTATAAAGTAGCTCTTCTGGTAAGCTCATTTTGATGAAAAAGGTTTTGGGCGTATATTTGTCTTAAATATGAAATTTAAGTTTCATAGGACTTACCGTTCCCGCCCGGGATTTACTACACACTCAGACCTTTTTGCAGGACTTGGTTATTTGGACTCAGGGAACCCTAAAACGTGTATTTCCGTTGAAAACTGGAATTCGAAAATTTTCACGATCGCAATACTTTCCCTTACTATACATAATAAGTGAAAGTGAAGAGTAACAAGAGTAAAAACCGTTTTTTTTTTTTTTGTTTTGTTTTTTTCAGTTCTACAATTTTTCCATCTTTACTTCTATTTCTTATTAATTTTATAATTTTGTTTGATTTTCTACACTTTCTGTTGTCCAGGTGCGAAAACTTGCAAGAGCTTATCCTGACTGAAAACTTTCTCGTTGAACTTCCTCTGACCATTGGTAACCTTGTCAATTTGACAAACCTTAATGTAGATAGAAACAGTCTTCATTGTATACCACCCGAAACAGGTGAGAAATTTTTAAAATAAGTTTAAATTGAATTGATGTTTCTATAATGTATTTAAACACACTACTTAGAGTCAATACCATTTTTTTATTTTGTATTAATCAGTATGAACCAAGTTGTATGATTTTATCTTAAACACTTCTTCATTACCTGTTCACATTGGCTGAAATATCAATCGCTTACTCAAAGGATAAATAAAATGGTATCATGAAGTAAAGAAAAATCAACAAATAATATTCTAGCATTTAACCACCTCAATAATAAGTAAATAAGTAGAACCTTATTAAATTAACACAGACCTTTTGCCAATATCAATATTTAATAAATTTATTAAATTTGTTTATTTCTGACAAACATATCATACGGTAAGCAATTCAAAGAAAATTGTGCTGTATGTATACTATAGTGTATATTTTATATGGTAACAAGAGACAACAATATTTAAATATAACAAAAAAAAAAAAAAAACACCAAAAAGGAAAGAAAGGCTAAAAAATAAAGAAAGCAAATATTGAAATTAAAGATGAGTAATCCACGACGTTGAATCTTGGGATTGCATAAAATAAAAAAATATTAGCATTCTGGATGGAAAAAATGGAAAATGGGAACAGAAGGAATTGAAATGATATTTCCGTCGTATTTTACTCAATACACTTAATAATAAATTATTGACTATACATGAAGACCCTTAAAAACTTATAATCTTTAAAAGTCAAGAATTGATAGATGTTTCCTATCTATATACATATATATTAGTAAATAGAAAAAGTAATGATTTCACTTATTTGAAAATAAAATCTTCAGAAACCAATTTGCAACTGTACCGGAACAACATAAATGTGAAGAAAAGTATATTAATTATGTTATTGTTATTTTATTTTTTTTCAGGAAGGCTAGCTAAACTTGGAGTGCTCTCATTACGTGATAATAAGCTTCAGTATATCCCATCTGAAGTTGGCAATTGTAGTCTTCTGCACGTTTTAGACTTATCAGGGAATAGGTTAGTTCCTAATTGTTAACTCATTTAAGAGGTTAAAATTTAAATAAAAAAGAAACAATATATATTTTCTTATATCTAAATTTATATTTATTATACATTATTATTTTTATATATTGTTTAATCTATTTATATTTTAATTGTAGGTTAGAGTATTTGCCAATTACATTGACAAATCTTGAACTAAAAGCGGTGTGGCTGTCCAAAAATCAGTCACAGCCATTGCTAACATTCCAGACAGACATCGACGAGAGGACTGGTGAGCAGGTCCTCACCTGTTTTCTACTGCCACAACTAGAACCTCACCATGACTTGTCGCAACCTGGTAAGCAAGTTCCACGACCTCTTTCTATAGTTCATTCAAACCCTTGTTTATTTTATTAGTTCCAAAGTTATTTAAGCCATTTAATCCATATCATACGTTTTGTCATTTATTTTTTCATAAAATTATACATTATATATTAGTATTTATCTTTTTCACAATTTTTCATATTTTGGTTTATTATATTCAGTAATGAACCTTTTTAACCGACCAGAAAAAAAAAAAAAAAAAATGCCCTCTCTCAAAATATGAGGGCTTACGTTTCAAGATGCGTAGAAACCGAATAAAGAATAAAAAAAAAAAATTATTCGCTGTTTGCGGCATTTATCCAAAACTTTCTTTTTTTTTTTAAATTTTGCCACAAAAATACTAGTCCGTACAATGATGATCCTAACACCTAGATGTTGACATCAGCTGGTTATTTTTTAAATGGCGCCCGATTAAAGTGATTTAATTCAATAACTCAGTTATTTTTGAAGATAGGGAAATAATTTATTATTTATTTTTAACCAAAAACCTGCAAATAATTATAAAAAAGAGAAAAAAGTTAAAATTCTACCCATAAATAATTATTTTTGAAGATAGAGAAAAATACGTAAAGAGTTTTAGAATCAGTAAAGTGCGTTAACAAAAAAAAAAATTGAAATCTTTGTTTGTCCTAATTAATAAATAAATACCAAAACATTTTTGGCTTTTAGTACTATTTCATAGAGAATTAAATCTTCTACAAAGTTGTTAAAAAAATAATTGAAATTGGTTAAGAATTAGCAGAGTACAGCGTTTTAAAATTAGCGGTGATGATATGCCATTATCCTTTGAATTATTTATTGCTTTTCATATTACTTAATTGCCTATCAAAATCTTTATAAACAGTTACAACCTAATAGTGTTATTTGGAAATAATAAACCATTGTGTAATAATTTTCAGCGTTTTAAGATTTCCTATCACCTTTCTCAGTATCCTATCAATTTGACATTTTTGTATAGATATCTTTGAAATTTCCCTTTCATAATTCAAATTTGATATGGATTTTTGGTGCTAGTTTTTTTTTGAGATTGTCTAATAATCTAATATATTTGAATTGGTTAGCATGTTCTATTGAATTAAATGCATTAAAAGTAGAACCCTTATTAATCTTTAGGTTTGGATTTTTTGAGAATTAAGAGATAATGTTAGTTAGCCCTTCTCACACCTGTCGATTTGTTTTTTCTTTCATTATGCAGTTTATTTATCTACTCCCCTCCTAGATTTTATACTTACTTAATGTTTTTAGGCTGATTGTATTAGTTCAAATAACACATATCTGAGCTATGATTTGTTTCAGATCATGCATATGTTTAATTTAATTATTTTGCCGTTATTCATTTTTTTAAACTTTTATATAAACTACTTGCGATGTATCATGTTGATATTCTTTGCAATCTCATATTGTCAGATGGTCTGTTTATCATCATATTGTTGCTCAACTTGCCAGTTGAATCACAGATCAAAACAACTTACTAATCTTCTAATAAAGTAGTATATATTTTATAGTCGCAGTAAATTATAAAAATAATGCATTCGCTTACACAAGTTTGTGAGGTAGTTCAGGATCCCATACTGGTTAAATATGTTTATATATATATATAAATGAAGAGATCTGCCTCTTGAACTTCTTATCCCATTTAAGTTAATCTTCAAATTTAGATAACCCTAGCAGATAACTTCTAATATATATTGACTTTTAAAATCCTTACCTGGTTTCATAACCTATTGAAGCTATTATACAGAGTAAAAATAAAATTGGGGTAAAACCTGGCGGTTTTGCCTGATCTTGACCAAATCAATTACTTACATAACCATTGTCCAAGAAACAGTTTAGTTTCTTTTTAAGTTCTCAATGCAAGACACCTCATGGATTGTAACGGTATAGGATTTTTTATTTTTTATTATTATTCCTTTACATGGGTGCCAGATACATAACACATTTATCAAATTGCTTTAGTTCATTAAAGTTTGTAATGAAACATGATAGAAAAGTAATTAAATAATATTTCTATCAAGTTTTCTAATTATGCATTTATCCATTAAACTTTAAAGTTAATATGGGTAGTATTGAATCTGAATGTGTTAATTTGTTATTATATTTGGGTAGCTGCTTTAAAAGCCTAGTCTTACAAACATGCAGTGGATTCTATCTCAATTTATGATAAAATACAAATATTGTTTTACTTACTAAATTAATTCCTTGGTTTTACTGTTCTGATTCTTGGATTGTTTTTGTAACCATTTAATTTATGGTATAGTTTTTGTCATTAAGTGTTCTTATTTTGAAATGTAACAGAATTGAATCATTTATTTGCTATGACCAAATAAACCAAAGGAGAGAGCTTGACTTTATCATTCTACCAGGTGTAGAAGTATGAAACCGAATTTTGTTTGTAAAAATTGCATGTTTGTTATTTGAAAACTATAAAAAATATTTTAATCAAAATATTTTACATTTGAATTTATACATTTTTCCTACCTCTTCGGCAAGTTATGAATGCCACGCCAAAAATACAATTCTTCCTTTGAAGAAAACCAGTTTTTGAACCATTTTCATTCCGGTCGTTTTTACTCATTGATTATTAATTAATCGATTATTTGTTGTTGGTAACAATCAGTATTAAAGGTTTTGCAGGTTTTATTAGCTCATAATATATTATACCCTTTTGATCCCACCAAACACACAGCATTGTTTTCTTTCCAAAACAATTTGGTCTTGCAGTGGATGTTGATGGTTCATCTGGATTCACCCATGATTTACGATCCTTAGGATTCTGAAAATGACTCTGATATCCTCGAGAAAGAGCAGTTCTACAGCGATTTGGAGCGAGCTACTGTTAAAGCAAGGGATAACAACAGAAGCATATTAATAATGGGAGATCTAAATGCGAGAACGGGCAATAAACACATTAGGGCTCATGGAGTGATGGGCCTGCATGGTGGAGAAAGCATTAAGAATGAAAGTGGCCAGCGCTTAATAGATTTCTGCATTGAGAATGATCTACTATTGGGAAACTCCTTCTTTCCCCATAAGAGGGTACATAAAATTACCTTTTCTGCTGCCGAGAGAGGTGCCAATAGTGTCATAGACTACTTTATCTATAGTCGTGACATCAGGAGGTACTTCACGGATGTGAAGGTGATTAGAGGTGCTGAAATAGGAAGTGACCATATGCTTTTAGTGGCTGATACCCGGGTACTGAGGGAACGCAAAGTGAAGCCAAAATCATATGAAAGGACTGAAGTGAAGAAGCTGCAGGACCCTCAGAAAGGAGAAGAATACAGGGAAGAATTAAGGAAAAGGCTTCAAGAATTAAACGCGGATGCTACCCTAGATAACTTGTGGTGTTACATAAAGAATAGTATATTGCAGTCAGCATCTCTAGTGTGCGGAGTAAAGCGAATATCCACAAAGGGCAAGCGAACTTCTTGGTGGACTGAAGAACTTAGGGCACAGGTCAAAGAAAAGAAGATTGCATGGAAGAATTACTGCAAAAACAAGACTCCAGAAAAATGGCAAGTATATGTAGAGGTGCGTAACAGAACGAAGGAAGAAGTGAGAAGAGCTAAGCAGATGTCTTGGGAGGAATTTGGGGAAAAGCTAAACCAAGACCATGGAGACAACATTAAGCAGTTCTGGAAAAAGATTAAAGCTTTAAGAGGCCGAAAAAGTAAAGAAATAAGAAATATAAAGAATGATCAAGGGAGGGTGGTCACGGAGGAGAAGGCTATTCTGAACGTCTGGTGCAAACATTACGAGAAGCAATTTTGCGTAGATGATACCTATCCAGTGAACCAGCAAGGACCGTGGAATGAGGTTGATTTTAATGAGGTGATAGAGGAGGATGAAATTGAAATGGCTATATCGAGAATGAAGACAGGAAAAGCACCGGGTCGAGACAACATAGTGGCAGAATACATCAAGGCGGGAGGCCCAGAGTTAGTCAGAGCCCTACAAGTTCTTTTCCAAAAAGCTTGGGATGAGAAGAAGATCCCAACAGACTGGGAATACAACGTTATCATTCCGATACACAAGAAAGGGTCCCAGGCAGAATGCTCGAATTATCGCCCTATATGCCTCTCACCAACAATATACAAACTTTATACGTCTATTCTGGAGGGAAGGGTAAGACCTCTTGTGGAGCACCAAATTGGAGAAGAACAAGCCGGGTTCAGACCAGGACGGCAAACCCAGGACCACATTTTCTCTTTGCGAAATGTTCTACAGAAATCTTGGGACAGAGACAAAAGTATGTATCTCGCCTTCCTTGATCTCAAAGCAGCGTTTGACTCCGTTCCAAGACAAGAAATATGGGAGGCTCTCAGAGCAAAGAATGTCCCAAGAAACTTGGTGGAAGCCATTAAGTCCATTTATCAAAAACCAAAAGGAGTAGTAAGGCTAAACGGACAGGAGTCTGATGTCTTCAGCATAGCAAGGGGGGTCAAACAAGGGGACAGTTTAAGCCCTTTGCTATTCTTACTCTACATGGATGGAGTGGCCACCATATGCAAACGAAGAACGGAGAGGACCTTCCTGGGTCGTAGAAACCTTCGCCCAGTGGTGATTCAACTTCTCCTCTACGCGGATGACATTGTTCTTGTGGCAGACACGGTTGATAAATTGCAGCAAGCGGTGACTGAATGGCAAGAAGAGCTCAGCCGAAAAGGGATGAAAATAAATACCAGTAAAAGCAAGATACTACAAGTAGGAAGGCAAGAGGAAGATTTCCATATATACTGCAACGGAGAGGAAATGGAAGTGGTTTCGGAATACACTTACCTCGGCACAGTAATAGAAAGATCTGGGAAAGTAGACTCAGAGATATCAAACAGAATTAGGAAGGCAAATACAGTCTACTATCAGATCTGCAACACTGTAATAGGGAAGCGAGAGGTGAGTAGAAGTGTTAAGCTCCATATCTTTAAATCAGTATATTTGCCTATACTCTTGTATGGAGCTGAAAGCTGGATATTGACGGATCGGCAGGAGAGCAGAGTCACAGCTGCTGAAATGAAGTTTCTGCGAAGAACAGCAGGAAAGACAAGAAGAGATCGTGTCAGGAATGAACGGATACGCCAGGAACTGGAGGTTGCGCCATTAAAAGAAACTCTGCAAACCCGTCAGTTGAAGTGGTTCGGCCACGTCATTAGAATGGAGGAACACAGAGACCCCCTAAAAACCATGGATTACGTTCCAGAAGGGAGAAGGCCTCGGGGTCGACCAAGGATGTCCTACCTGGAGTACATCGACAAACTTTGCAGAGGAAGAGGAAAGGATCTTCGCCAGGCCAGGAACCTCGCTGGGGATAGAGAGGATTGGATCCGGTGGTTAAATGCTTCCCTACGCTGACACGGCACTATAGGGAGAAGCCAAAGAAGAAGAAGAAGGATTCTGAAAATATATCCACTTTTCATCACCTGTTATTCGATGAAGAAATTATTTTCTTTTATATTCGACAAGTGGTTTTTTTGATTTTCTCGCTGTCTTTCATGCAGTTCATGTGGTATCCATTTTCCCACTTTTTGAATCTTCCCCATAGCTTTCAGATGAAGATATGCTGCTTTTTGCATCACATTTAAATGTTTCGCGAGTTCTTGTTGAGTCTGAGTATTTTCTTCATCTCATAAGGCTTGCAAGTCCTTGTTTTCAAGCTTTTTCGGTGGTTTCCCCCACTCCTCGTTTCTCACATCATACTCACCACTTTTAAAAATTTTAAACCACTTGAAGCATTGAGTTTTGCCGAGGCCATGTTCACCATATGCTTCGTAAAGCATTCTATGTGATTCTGCAGCAGTTTTCTTCAAATGATAGCAGAAAACCAATGCTGTCCGCAAATCATAGTTCATAGCCACAAAACTTGACATGTTTGAGGTTATAGAAAAATATACCAGTGTATGAAACTTAGGTGTGTTGACAAATTTTTTCAGCTGTTGGAGGGAGAAGATGACGCTACAGAAGCAGTCTTACGGTCTTTAAACTGATAGCAAGCACCATCTTTAGGATTCATACTTCTACACCTGGTGGCTTTGTGGCTAGTTTAAAAATAGTTAGACTGTTAACTTTCACCATTTCAATGATAAATTATTCATTTGATTATTTATAATTAAATTTTGATGAGCTATATGTTTTCTTTTGTAATGGCTTAAAACTGTACTATATTAGGTGGAAAGGTCGCCATTACCTCCAACTAGTTGGCTGGCACTGAACCTTTGGCTGACCACCTCCCATTACCTTTCTACTCTTGTTATATTTAACCTCTTTTCCTGTTGTTTTATTTGATTAAGGCTTATTAGGGTTCTATATTTTTTGGCAGTAAAAGCGTTATAACTTGCTATAAAGCTACTGCTTTTTATCTCACCATAATTATTTTTAAAAAGACATTTGCAAGCAATACTTTTTCATTTTTAATTAATAAAGCTTTTTTTAAGCGTTTAGAAGGATTCAAAATTATGTTTCTTACATAAAATTGGCTTTAGTAATCAATCAGCCGCATGATGGCATAGAATCTTTTACCAAGAGAATATCTGTTGGATGTAATTTGCTCAAAGAATTGGCTTTATTGCTGTTATATATCTGCAGTTGTATTTTATTATTAGCAATTTGTTTGTTTAAAACTGAAGCTGTTAGGCATTTTTATTTATTTTGTTTGTGCAAAATATCTGAATAGTTTTTTATTTTGGCATAACCTATGAAAAACATGTTTGAATTTCTCTCTATCTTTATTTCTCTTTCAGGTTAAATAGACCTTTCATTTCTTATTATCCTTTAGACTTGTAATTTACCTGTAATTAGTTTGTATTCCGATTATTGCCTCGGAACCGTCTTTGTAGTAGATGTATCATAAATAATTGTCCCCTGTTTTGCACCCTGTGCGTGCACTACCCTACCTGCTTGCATTGCACTGCATGTATGTTGCATGAAGGCCGAGTGAACAGAGCTTATGACGGAGTGGTTCGGGTGCCATTAGAGGGTGGAGCCCAGAGTGAGGAGGATGACGATGGCTGGGAGGAGAGAGAGGCTTCTAGGACACACTCAGTCAAGTTTACTGAAGATGTCGAACCAGAATCAGGAAAAGAGGTAAAGCATTATTTTCATTTATATATATCTAACAACAGATTGTATTTGTTCTCTATACTTTTGTTTTTTCACCATTAGAGAAGTGGTTCCTTTGTTTTTGGTACCAAAACTAACAATGTTCTTATTTTGTTAATTCCTAACACAATCACTTAGTAGATTCAACTACAGCCAACTTTCAGTAACTTGAATTTCAACCGATCCTTGGAGAAACCTGTTTCTCCATGTCAATTTAAAAAATATATTTAATATATATTAATACCATCATTTTGTTAACTGATAAATTTCTTAAATCTACCCAATTTTTATACAAATAAATGAGATCATATATTACTTAAATTTTCATAAGTCATCTTTTTTAATTTAAGATGTCTTAACAGGTTAAAACAAATATTCTGAGTCACTCCTTGTCAGTTTTAGTTAAATTTTATAAATCAAAGTTGTAATTTTTAATGTAATTAATAATTGTTTTAATTCTATTGTTTAGAAGTCATTACAATACAATGCTCCATTTTTGTAAAACATGATCTGTTTCTCTTTGGGTCTCAAATTCTTCTCATTCAGACTGTTTTCTCATGAACTAAAATTTTACTCAAGTGATTTGTCGTTATTGTGAAATATGAGTTTTCCGTTATATTTAATACCTTTTATTGTAATAAATCGAAGCCATTAGAATTAATATATGTTATTAAGCTTTCTAAATGTTGGTTAATTTCATCTCCATAGATTATCTTACTATTATAATTGAATCTTACTGTTATAATTTTTTTCGTTAATTATGCAAAATCCTTTAAAAAAATTGAAATTTATTATGTTTCTCACCAAAAAGATTTTTTTTTTTACATTACATTAATCTCAAGAAACATATTCATGTTGAAAAAACTTATTTTTTTTATTTATTATTATTAAATTTCATTTCAATAGTTATTTATATTTTTTAAATAATGCACTCATTAGTAAGTATTGTATATTCATTATCTTAATTTTTGAAGTTCACATTTGATAAAACTTTTATATTCCTTAACTTGAATCTTTTATTTAGTGAAATTTATTCTCACTAGAAGAAATCTGCCAAATAATAAGTAACTAGTAATGAATTTATAATAAAATTAATTAATCGAAAGAACACACATTGATAATAAATAAATAGATGGTTCCTATATCTTCCATTAAAATTTTTTTATACATATATAGCTATCACGAGTCAACGTTTTGGGAGCCCTCTCCATCTTCAGCACTCACTAAAATACAATAATGAATTATCATTTAATACAGCAAAAATAATTTTTTTATATACTAATTAAAATCAATATTAATTTTTTTTACAACAATGTTACTTAAAAATATATATTACCTGACAGCCATGTAAATATGTATATTTTTATGTAACATTGGTATAAAAAAAAATTTAATATTCATTTTGTATTCGTATATAAAAAATTTGTCTTTGTAATATTAAAGATAATTTGTTATTCCGTTTTAGTGAGTGCTGGAGATGGGAAGCACCCTGAAATGTTAACCTTTGATTGCTGTTTAAGTATAATGAAGTTTTAATGGAAGATATAGGAACCATCTAATTATTTATTATGTAATTAATTTGTTTTTTATGTGTAAGTTATAAATTCATTATATCTTAATATTTTGAAATGATTTTAATCGTGATCACTTTATTTTTTCAATTTAATTATGTTAAATAGTATTAAATATTATTTTATGGTGACTTTAATTCATGAATCGATTGTGCTTGTGTCTCTTGCTACAATTGATATTAAGTTCATTTCATAAGATTGACTCACTCAGTATAAACTGTTGCTATGCATTGACCCCTGTTATTGGTTAAAGTGAAGTCAGGTGTTAAGTGGGGCAATGTGACATTCCTCATCCTATGACAGATGCTAATTGTGTTAATATATTTACATTATTTTTGTTTCCCTCTCATTGTAGACACCATTTGTACGTCAGAACACACCACATCCTAAGGAGCTCAAGGCCAAAGCCCACAAGCTGTTCAACAAGTCTAAGCTCAGTGACAATCTCACCGAAGAGGTACCATATTTTATTTATTAGTTTTAATAACTTGTATTTTAAAATAATATTCCCGTGCTCATCTATTCTTATAATTAGTTGCTACTCTATTCTAGCTAGCTCTATTCTAGAACTATTGCATCAAATTGTGTATGAATCATGACATCGAATATATTATGAATGGGCTATGCCTTATTGGTTTGTTATTGTGTATTACAGTTGACTTCAAGGTGAAAATACTGCCTGCTACCAAGTTATGAGATCGCCAATAATATTTAATTTTTTCAGTGTGTCAAATTAATCTATGATCTGATTTTAATTATCACTTTTAGAAATTTCTAATTCAGAATATTAAAATTCTGGTGCATGCAACACACTACTTTCACTTAAATCTGTTATTTAAATCATTTAAAACTTTTAAATGACGTTAGTGTTGAAAAAAAGATTAAAGAATTACCTTGAATTTCAATTAGAACATTTATTTTAGCATAAATAATATAACAATAGAAAATATTTATTACTATTCACTTAATTTTACCTACTTTTCATCTCTCTCCGTCACCTTATCCAACTTTTTATATTAGATAATGTTTTTTTTTCTAAATTCTTTAGTTTTCCAATGACATATTCTACGTCTACATCACAATTCTTATTTACTGAAATAAAAATTCAACTGGGAAAAATAGTTCTGCTGTTTTCTTCTCCTGACTATCGAATTCTTTCATATTCACTCTTGTTTTATCGAAAACTAACATCTAGCAATGGTTAATTATTATGAATTAACAAAATTAAAGATATTTTAGAAGAAGACATTTTTAAATTTTACTATTCAAGCGCTTTCACATTACATCAATTAGAATAAAGCCAACATGATACTAAAGCACATTGATATAGTGAGTTAAATAAAAATTGCTAGTGCCATTTTGGAAAAAAAAAAAGTGCAAAATTCATGAGACAAAGTTGTGCTTCTGATCAGTCTAATTTTGGTAGAAAAGTTGTTATAACATCCCACACATACACTTTTCTGAAATATGAAATTTTAGTTACATGCAAATCCTCATTTTTTAGATATATACACCACACACCCAAGCACACACGCAGACCTTTTTTCAGAAATAGGTTATTTAGATTCAGGTGTCCTGTACATATATTTCTGTTGAAAGCTGAAAATCCAAAATTTTCAGTTACAATACTTTCTCTTACTGCATATTACATATATTGTTAAGTGAAAGAAAATAAAATGAGAGTAATACAAATTATATTAATCTGTAAATTTTATTTAGAAAACAGGCTGTGTTTTGTCAGATTTTAGCTCAATCAAGAAATTCATCTTTATTTTCATTAAATATGTTTATTTCTCTTACATATACATATATTCAATAAGAATATGTACAAAAGTCACTCATACCTATATACAATCCTCAAGCATACAGCACGTGATTGGATAATCTAGCCAGAGCCAGAACTCCAATATACATGTGTACAAGAGGACTTGAAGCCACTGCCGTTTCAACCTTCTAGGGGGACAGAAAGGGTGTGCGGAGCTGGATAGAGATTGAGCTAGTGGATTGGGTTAATGGATAAGGTTCTGATGGAATTTGGAGAATTTTGTTGGTATAAGGTCTAAAATTAATGAAACTTTTAGGTTGTGGTGTAAGGTATGTTTGGTAACATAATAAGCAGCATTAACCATTGTTCAAAGGACTGTGCATTGAAAAGATTGAATGCATTTGATGTTAAAAAATTTGGCTGTCCCCCACAGTTCAAGTCCATACATAGGTCCAGATAGGTTTCAGTACTGTCTTGTAAATTAGCAATTTGTTTTCAATAGAAATTGGAGATTTTCTGTCTAACAGTCTGTATAATTAGCCAAATAATGTGTATTGTATTATTATTTTATAAATTTATTGTTTTATATATGTTGTACTTGATCACTAATATAAATGTTCTAATTAGGACAGAAATATTACTCAATCAAAATTATTTCTGGAAAAAAAAAATTTCTCTATGTTCTTGAATGCAAGCTTTGAACACACTGCTTGTAAGTAATCGTAAATGTACATTTTGATAACCAACCCTCTTATATGTACTTCTAAGACTTTTTTTTTTTTTTATCAAACTAATAATAATGTAATAGAACCATTTATCAAAATCTGATCAATTATAAAAAAAAAATAACTTTTAAAACTTAGCATTAGTGATGCATAATTGAATTATGTTAAATCTGTTATTTATTGATTCAGTTCAGGCAGAGTTATTTCTGTTAGTATTCTTATGCTAAGTTTCCTCAAGATGCTTTTCAATCTAATTTATTACCTTTTTTTTTCTTTCCAAGGAGGAGCCAAAGCTTAACGACTCTAAAGGAAGCTTTAGAAGTGAGCGGCTGAGCTCTGCTGAAATCGATGCTAGCAGTGATAGGAACTCCCTCACCTACTCGGAGAGCACTCTTCCCCGAGAAACGGAAGTAGGAAAGGAATCAGTGAGTTGATTATATTATTTTCTGATATGGAATTGAATGCCTTTGAAGCCTTGTTTGCCTCCTATTGCACTAACTCTTACCCCCGATCTCCTTTCTTGATACGTTTTAGAACAAGAGCAGCGGAGTTAAAGTTGGTAATGATGTACGAGTAACGAGCGATTCCCGAGCGAAACTGGACAAAGTGAACTAGAAGATGATGATGAACAGGTAACGTAATTGTATTTTTTTAATATAAATTTTTTTAGTATCATCTCTAGAAACAAAAGACATGGTAACTCAAGTATATCTAATGTACTAGATTGTGTTAGGCTTGAGAAGTTAGGTAGTCAAAATACTCGTTGAATCAACTGAAGTTGTTCTTTTCTTTTTTTCTTAGTTTTTTAATTAAATTAATTATAGTTATACTTAATTTTGAGATTCCCTTTAATAATTTAGTTCTAGAGAAATATTTCCCAGTTGTTTTAATTAGTATTATGTATATTTTTTATCAGAAAAATGATTCTTCATAAATATCTGTTTTAATCTTTAAATAGATTTTATTTTGGATTTAATTTAAAATATAAACTTCTGGCAAATTATTTTATCTTTCACTTACCTATATATGAAATATATAGTAAGGGAAAGTATTTTTTATCATCATTTGATCTTCATATCCCGTTATGGGATGTTTCAGTAGTTGTGCTTGCTTACTCAACTACAGGAATGCTATCACAAATTAGTCTACAACAATAGTTCCCTATCAAAAAATTTTGTGGAATCCAATATTTAATCAATACAATAGCAAGGACTCTCTGAAATCGAAATTCGTGTAAATATATATATTTAAAATTGACGCTACTGCTGTTTAAGAGAGAGTACCATTTAACTTGAACGAGACTCTAAGGACCTACTTTGATATAGGTACATTACATACATAGGTACCTACATACATAGGTACAGCTTATTGTAAAGAAATCGACTATTAGTTTTTGCGCTATTCAATGTGTCATGGCAATGCTGTATGATTCTTGTTACAAGCCAAGACTTTGAAAATATTTTTATATATAATTTAAAAAAATAAAATAAAAAAATAACCTGTGCCACTACAACCCATGAATGGTCTTGGGCTCAGTACATATAGAGATTTGTACTGTTTCTAGGCCAACGGCTGTGCAATGAGGTGATGAGGCCTTGATCACACTCAGCCGCCAGGTTTTCCCCCAATTTTTTTTTTTTTTTTCTTTTTTGGTTACCCACTTTATAGAGGCTGAGTCTGCCCAGGAGGGTCTCCATACCCTTAGGGTCGTCCCCCGACTGGATTAACAGAATAAATAATATTCTGCCACAGCCAGGATTCGAACCCAGGACCGGGAGAACAGTAGATTAGTGCTCTATCCACTAGACCATGCTGCTCCCAATTTTTCATTTAACTGATTTAAAATAATTTCCCATGATACGTTCAAAATTTTAAACTCAAAACAAATAACTTTTAACTTAAGAAAGGAGGATTTTATTGATAAAATGTTGTTTTAATGAAAAGGAAAAAAGGTTGAAGAACCGTATAATTTTAGATTTTTTCCTGCTAAATAATGAATTATCCCAACATTGCTACTTGGGATATGTTGGTAAAGATTGCAATGTTTGTGAGTTGTATCATTGGATCTAGCGTACTTGCTTTAAAAATGATTGATTAGTTGTGAGACCTATAAACAGCCATAAGTTTATCTATCTACTGTAGTATTGTTTTTCTTAATAACTCTATATTTACTAATTAAATGAATATATGTATGTACATATTCATGAAACGTTTGCTCTATGCATTTATGTACCATTTGAGGGATTATGTTTACCCTCTTTATGCGAGTTTAATTTGATCCTCTGATATACATATAATTTTTACTCTTTATTTTTTAGTTTATATTTTAGTTATTAGTTGTAAGACCATATCTTAATTCTTAAACCTATGTCTTTGAAGATGTCTCTTAAACTTTCAACAATAGTGAGTATATAATTGATAGCGATAGTGGTTAATAGTTGTAACTTGACCATATCCCACTGTAGATTATTATTCCCTTTTCCTGATAAGGCAATACAAACTTTGTTTATGAGGTTTCCCATACCAATTCTGCCTGGATTGGACCTCTGCCACACCCTGTAAAAATTTCCAATGCCTATGTAAATATTCTTCAAAATTCCTTCCGTTTGCATTAACACTTATACCTAACATTCCCTTGAATCGAAATTATTCTTTACTTTGTAAATAATTATTAGATGACATGTTTGATTCAACTTCCATTGTAAAATACATGTCTTTTGTTTTATTTAATTAATTTATTTTTCTATAAACTAATACTGATATTAAAGTTTTTATACCTTTGCATGGTTTTCTAGCAATTTTGTGATTTTTAATAAATTTTCGGAACTACTAATGGAATGCCAAAACTGAAAACTTCTAATTTTAAGGATTTTGTTTTTTATTTGGATAATTGTCAGAAAATATACTTAACGATGAAATTGTTCAATTATGTTTTTTTTTATCTGTAAAAGCTCTGATTTTCTCTCCCTGTTAATTTTTTCTTAATTATTATTATGATTATAGATATTGTTGCGTCGTAGAAAATATAGCCATACGTATTTTATCTGTTTTGCTATAATTATGAGCATATAATACATTATATGTTTCAGTATATTTTTTACTGTTAAAGGAAGAAAATTGATTAATCAAATAACTTGTTGTTTAACTGTTAATTATTTTTATCTATAATTCAATATTTAAACTTAACTTCAACTTTGTTGCAATTGACTGTTTCATTCATTAGCTTACTTACCCATTTATTTTTAATAATATATCTGAACAATAAGATGTTGATTATAAGATTCCTAATGTTAATATATTAGTTCATTACTGGTTAAATGAATTGATATATTTTTGAGTTTTATTATGATTTGGGGAATTGGTAATATTTGATTGATGGGCACCGTTAGGAGAGGCACGTAGGTTTTGACGTTGATCCTAACACAAACGGAGGCCCACGGCAAACTCGCCTTCACAGGAGAGACACACCTCATCACCTGAAGAACAAAAGGATCAACCAGGCATCGCCAGCCCTCGACAAGGATAAAGTTGCTGCAATTATTGCAAGTGTCAGTAGTCAATTGTTATTGCCTGTCTGTTGCTTGGCTCATTTTCACTGTTTTCCTCTTTATTTTGTTGAATATTAACATCCATCTTTTTTTTTTTTTTTTCAAATTAATAAATAATCTACTTTGCCTGATTGATTTTATTCCTTTTCATTTAAATTGAAACCTAATTAAAATCTATTACTTGTTTTCGAAGATTCATTTATAATTACTACTGTCAGAAATATTCTTTCACTATTACTTTGAATTTTTTTTAAATTGTCTTTATTTTATTATAAGGTAAAAAACTGCTAATGGTTATTATCGCCCTCAATAATCTTACAAATCATAAATTATAAATAATAAATAATAAATAACAAAATTTAGGCAGGATGACTTGTCATTCAATTTCATTGAAATTAATTTATGATCAACATTACTAGTTGATATTTCTTCATTTGTTTCTTATTCAAAGTCATTCCAACATGTTTCATTCCAGTTTCGCATTATAACAATCACACCCAATGTTTAACATTTTTTCTTATTTTTCCTTATGTGCTTATTTTTTTTTATCCATCCGTCATTGCTAAAGCTTATTTTTAGTTTAAATGTGTGTTTTTTAATTAGCCAGAATAAATGTTGCTATTCTTTATCACAAAATATTGAAATTAATTTCATTTTGAAAGGATATATAATCTTCAAAATGAATTAAATTCTTAAAATATTAATTTTATTACATCTTGTTAGTTAACTTCTATATTCTGTTTAAATCTGTATTGATTATACAAATTATTGGTAATATTTCTTGAAGTAAGGTAACAGTATCATTAAAACTGGGAGAATAAAATCACTTGTAAAATATGAGAAACTTTATTTTACATAGTCCATTCCTTCTTTTTCTTTTTTTTTTTTTCCTTTTATATAGTTTTATTAACAATTCCAATTAAGTCCAGATTATTTGGTCAGTTTTTTTTTCGTTTTTTTTTTAATATTTAGATTTTTTATTCTAGTAATCATATTTTTAAATCCCTATAGAAGTAACTTAGTATTATTTCTGTTTTGTTTTTCTTTTTTTATGAATGTGAAACGTACCAAATATTTAGGGATGTATTAATGTCAAAGACTTGATTTGTATAATTGTTCATGTTCATGTCCTGAGTCCAATTGTCCATGATATATTTATTTATTTTTATCATTAAAAATATTCCTAGTTATAGATTTTGATTGTTTAGGTAGTATCGATTCTGATGCAGTTCACTGATTTTTTTTTTTTAATTTTTATATTTTTTAAATTTTATAGTATTTTTGTCAATTTGAATTTGGAAAGTGGTTTTCATATGTCTTGTTAACTTATGCATGAAACACTTTGGTCTTTCTGTGTTATATTATGGTTTTTTTTTTTTTAATATAATGGAATTGTTATTTAATGTGGTTTATTAGCATATTTAATTTGGAGTATAATAGCATGATTGTATATTCTTTTAGTCTTGCTATGTTTCTCTATAACTATTATATGAAATCATTCTCAGAAAGTAGATAATTCTTAATTTGAATTATTTATCCTTCTTATTACTTTTTTTTTTTTTTTTGTTCAAGTTTTGGTTTGTTTTCTTTTATTTTTGTCATGATTAGTAGTTTAACTTGATGTTTTCTACAATAAAGAAAATAAGCAACATATATGATATTTGTTTGTGTATGTTTGGGCATATATGTTATATAATTTGCTCATTGTTTATATATATTTTTTTTATTTCTTTGGTTTATGAATGGTTATTAAACAAAGCATGATTACTTTATGGTTTTAGTATTTGTTTTATTCTGTTGAGTTAAGTTGTTCTAAACTAACATTATAAACCTTTTCTTATTCCACTTTGTTATTTGTGTGCTTTCTTGAATTGTGCTTCGTCTTAACTTTTGGCTGTCGATTGAAAATTGATTTACAAATTTGCTTACAGGCCATTAACAAGAAGAAGGAGGATGAAATGACTGATAAACTACCCAGCGTACCTGCTCCACCTCCTATGATTCCTAATAACGGTAAGTGTTGCAATTTGATAAGATAACACAGCTTTATCTCCACATTCCATATCAAACTATCCAGATTAGTCACCATTATGAGTCTAAAACTGAAAGGAGTTTCTTCACCTGTTAGAGTTATGTCAAACAAGAAAAAGAAACGTTATCCAAGGAGACGGGTTAACATCTTTGTAGCAAGTATGTTGATGTTATACATTTTTTTTTTTTTAAATCTGTATAAACATTAACACAGTTTATCCCGTTTTGCTATTTATACCTTCTAATTGCCTTGTTGACAACCATTTTATTATCAATGCAATGAATTTTAATCTTGGATTAACTGTAGATTGATGGTTTTAACCGCTCCTAATGCAATTTTTTTTTTTTTTTCTTATTTCATGTTAAAGTGAATTGGTTGAAAAGAATTATTGTAATCCCAAGTTTATATGCACTATTTTTCATATAAACAAAAGCTTGATGTTTTTATAGTGTTTTGGTATTATAATAATGAATATTTTGTTTTTATAATTTTTGCACTAATTTCATGATGTATATTCAAGGTTGTCAGATATTATTTGCATAAGAAATTTGCTCTATTTTTCTAAATATACATAATGATGCTTTGTTATTTTGACAATAATTAACTAACTGCTGAATATAAAATTAATTATTTAGATGATTCTTATTTATTTATTTTTAATATTAGCGTATTTTTTAGTCAATTAAATAAATTACTAAGAAAATTTTATAATTATAATTGAGTTTTTTTTTTCTCATTACACAGTGATTTACGATACTTTAAACCTTAAATCATACTGCTCCACTTTGTCTTACATATTAGACTGGAAGATAAGATAGGATGCCGTAAATTGTTTAATACCATCATTTCACATTATAGTACTATGTTTGACTCTTGTTTGTTTTCTTTTAGATAGTATGAATGTTTGTTCCAGAATTGTTTGTTTAACATTTAAATGAACTCATATAACATCTCTCTCCCCATTTTTTTTTTTTTTTTTAATAAATATTTAATTTGGCAGTGTTTCTATTACATATTCTATTTAATGGTCTTATAAATACTTTTTATTTTTTTTTTAATAACATTTTTTTTCCTGACAACTAATTTAAGTGATAGATTGACGGTGTTTAGATCATAACTTGTTTAAACACCAAAGCTCTTTCCTGGTTCAGGAAAGGGTTGGAAGGTTGATATCTGTGTTATTATTCGTTATATTAAAACCAAAATACTTGTAGTTTTGAATGTTCATTAGGATAAAAAAAAAAACTAAGTAAATAAAGGTTGGAACTAGATAAATGTTAAGTGTTGTTCTAACTTGGTTTGATCACTGTTTGTTCCTATGAATCACTATAAAAATATATATATTAAAAAAATTTGAGGAATTTGATAAAGGATGAATAATACCTTAACTGAACATTCATTCATATTAATAATAATAATTAAATTGAGAAGCAGTGGGTTTCATGAAATTTTTGTTTTATTTCCGTTGACTTGACAATATCAACTATTTAAAAATTTTTTAAGGTCGCATAGTTATAATAAAGTAATGCTTCTCTCTAGCAAAATATAATATAATATACTAAATAAACAAACCTGATTTTTTTTTCTTTCTTTTGTTAAGCATGTCTTCTTTTTATGTGATTTAATTAATGCCAGTATACTCCCCAATGAGTTTTTTTCTTAATTGTTTCCCAACCTGCTTCTTGATTGTATCCACAGTCCCATAATTTCTTCACTATTATTAAAAGTTAAATTAGTTTTATTAAAATGTAAATTTAAAATATTTAAAAGCACAAAACCTGTCTTGTAGTAATTTTTATATTTAAATACACACTTGAGGAATGTTATTTATTGATTTGTAAAATATTGGAAACCTATAAATACTACTTATTTCTGTAATATTGATAATATAACTTGAAAAGATCATAATAACAAAGCTATGAATTTTTCTATATTATGTTGCTATTTTCTGTAAAATTAGTTGTTGTTTTTTTACTAATTTTATTTAAACTTATATTTATTAACTATTTATTCATATAATTTACAAGTACTGTGTTAAGATTTTTATTGGTTAATTTTTTTTTCAATTTTTATGACAGTTATTTATTTAATTTATTATCATCTGAAATATCTCAATTCAGGTAAAATATTAATTATTAGTAACAACTTTATCTAACAGTTTGCATTAATATAATATATTTTACATCAATGAATTGCTCTTTCATGATTCAGTTTTCAAATATTTATCAATATACTTAGAGTATGGTAAGTTTGTAAAAACACAAGTATTGATTTATTGATGTTGGGTTGGTCTTGGGGCCATATCATATATGCCTCTGGACATTTAGACATGGATGATGATTTATGCGAAGAGATGGACGGCCGGTTGGACATTCGAGAGGAGCGGCTCGAGGTGAGGCTGGAGAAGACTCAGGCAGGGCTTGGTCTTTCAATCGCTGGGGGTCTGGGTTCAACGCCATTCAAAGGTGATGATGAAGGCATCTTTGTCTCCAAGGTGACAGAAGGAGGACCAGCTGACAAAGTTGATTTGAGGGTAATTAATGTTTATTTAATAATTTACCAATAATGTATTCTTTTTATGGTTTTAAGACAAAATATTTTATCAGTTACTAAATTTTTCTCATTATCCGTCTTTAGAAGTCGGTGTATAGTCCATAATTTAGTACAGCCTATTCAATCCAGATATTCAGTAATCAATTGTGTTCAGTATTCAGATGATTTTAAGGATGTCACTATGTTTGATGTTTTCCTGTCTTCCTTTGTATGTAAGAGCAGGAGACATTACTATTAGTCATCATCGATTGTTCTATGCAATAGGCTTATAGTACAAGTTGAGCAGTGTTACAAAAATAAAAACCTGTCAGTTTCTTATTTTAATAGTTATTTTACTTTCCTTTATATTACAATTTTACCATAATATATTTCAATAAAATGCTATTAGCAGCTTAGGTTGATAGATTTTACTGATCTAGTAGTCTTGGCAATCTAGCATATAACTAACAAACCCTTGATATGATACAATGCCAAATTAGTCCGATCCGCTGTATCTTAGTGAAGAGAAAGATACTTTTGCAGCAGTGCTCACCTTAAAATAGTTAGGAGAAATATAAGAAGATAAAATTGAAGAGGCTCCTACCTTCCATATGCAAACAATATTTCCTTGGAACATACCTCTACCAAGTCATTAAATCTCAACATCCTCCATACATTCACAGTATCCTACAATTCAAATCCTCAATCCACTTACTTAAAACTAGATCACACCATTCTGCCCTTTACATTCCTACCCATAGAACTAAATCTGTTGACAATTCCTTTTATATCCACTCTGGAATTCCCTACCTAATCATATTCCCCATGCTTCTTTCCTTCTCTCATTCAAATCCCATCTTTTCCAACACCTTCTAGCATACCAAACAGACGTACACTAAATTTAAAATTGTAAATTCACTATCCTACTTTCAACGTATGACAAAATTATTTTTTTATTTTGTTTATATTCCATATATTTTGTATATATCTATATAAACAGATTTTTTTTTTTTTTTTTTACACATTTGTGAATAAAAATTTATTTTATTGGTCTCTCGGCCACACATGTAAATATTGAAGTGTATATTTACTGTACGAAATTGTTATTCTTAATTTATTAATTTAAAAAAAAGGTTTGGTTGTAGACTGTTTTTACTTCCAAGAACATACTTATTAATTAAAAAAAAAATGCAATTTAATTATATCATTAATTTTCATGCTTCTCTTGCATTTTGATCACTGTCCTTATGATGGCTATCATGTTTGGGCCGAAATGTCAGCATCATTAAAACATTTTTTAAATAGACTTCCGATTATTTCTTCCTAATATCGTCTCATCATTCAACCATACACCCTCAACAAATTGTTGTTGCCAATTTATTTCTCCTTAAAATTTATAAGTGATCATTTGAGTGATTTTTGTTTGCATTCAAGTACAGTAAACTGATAGAGTGAAATCGGCACAAGCACATTAATTATATAAACTTTGATGAAGCCCCTATCAAGTAAAGTATCAATATATGTATATAGACAGTTTTTGCAAAAATCAAATTATAATTTTCAACCCAATTGGCCCTCCTTCCTACCTATTAACTTTAAATCTTGCTAATTTATTTTAAAGATGTCTGTGATAACTTTTATTTCATAATTAAAGATTATTTTAACTAACAATTGATGTATTGCTATAGGTTGGTGATAAAATAATTTCTGTGAATGGTCATTCAATGACCGGTATTGGCCACCATGAAGCTGTAAATGTCCTGCGAACTATTGGCCCTGTCCTACACATTGTTATTGACAGGGAAACAGCAAAACTGAGGCCAATAAAGGTAAATGTAATTGATTTATTTTTTTTAGAGACATGTTTGATTATATTTTTTATGTTTATTTGTTTTGTTTTTTAATTTAAATTCTATGCTAATGTTAGTTTAATTTTTTTATGATAGAGTCCATCTCCGCTTAACGATAGGACAGCAACAGACTCCCCCTCGTCGACGCTCAGTCGTCCTTCCAGTTCTTTTTCCAACAGGGACTCAAGTATAGGGCTGAATGGTCCTACTGGAGATTCAAAGGTAATTTATTGCTTTAATTCTTAACTAATATATTCTTATTTAAATATAGAGTAGTATTAAATTTCAGAATTAGGGGTTCCTCACTAATTTTTCTGATTTAAAATTTATAATAAAGTAATCGCAGATGTTCTGTTTGATTAAGCTAACTTATCTAATCAAATCCAATTCCCTGTGACTTTTGTTTTCCTTCTAATATTAATAATGCATTATTTTAAGGTATTATTTATCTACTTTTTGGTACTTTTAGTCATTACTCCTCTTGGGAACTTTTTTTCTCTCCCCTCTCAGAGGTTTTAGATCTTGCACATCATACAACTTCTCCAAAGTAAGGTAAAGGGTTAAAAATTAGTATAGAATTAAGTTGGGTCTAGAGAAGTGCCTTTTTAGTGTTTTTATATTTTACCCTTTCCTCTGTTATTTCAATTTTCTATAATCGTGAAAATGTAGCATTGGCTCTGGAGCTCTGCATATCATCCTTTTTATTTATACTAATGAATTTTAATTTATGTATTTTTATCTATAATAATGTGCAGCAACTAAACTTCACTTTATTTAATTTTATTTTGCACAATTTATTTTCTTTATTTTAAAAGATAATATGTATATTAGAATTTATATTTAAAGAATATAATTTTTTTTTTTACAGATATCTCAAATGAAGAGATCAGACTATGATGTTCAAATTCAAACTATTCATACGACACTCATTCGGGACCAAAATGGACTTGGTTTCAGCATAGCTGGAGGAAAAGGCTCACCTCAATACAAAGAAAATTCTGATGTAAAAACATTCAAAATATGTTAAATCAATATTTAGAGTTTATTTAAATATTTTCAAATTAATTCTTTATTTGCTATATTGGTTTCAGGCGATCTATATTTCTCGTATAACTGAAGGTGGTGTTGCGGAGAAAGATGGAAAACTTCAGGTCGGAGATAGAATCATTTCTGTAAGTATTAATTCATTTGTACCTTGCTGTTCATTAGTGCTTGAATGTATATTTCATAAATAAGAATGCATAGAAACAATCAACATACACTTATATTTGAATTAATAATCACATATGTGAAGTTATGGGAAGGTTACTGGAATGGGAACAAATGTTGCCACAGTTAAACAACTTTTGTTTTATGTTGTAGAAAAATATATTTTTTAACCATTTAGAACAGTAATAGAAACTACCCTATCATTTAAGTTGGACCAAATAACAGATACTTACGAAGTTTGATCAAAGTCGGTTCAGTAATTTCAGAGTTTATCGCGAACAAACGTTGTGACACGAGATTTTTATATATATATATATATATATATATATATATATATATATATATATATATATATATATATATAGAGAGAGAGAGAGAGAGAGAGAGAGAGAGAGAGAGATAGATAGATAGATAGATAGATTTAGATGTTAATGTTAATAAGTAGTTTTTTTACCTGTTCAAAAAATTTAAGTTGACTTGAATTATTTTTTTCTCAAGATAAATGGAATCGATGTGGACGGAGCACGCCATGACCAAGCAGTTACGATGTTGACTTGTTTAGAAAGGTTTGTCCGCTTAGTGGCAGAGAGAGAGGTCTTTGTTCCAAAGGGCACTCTATCCCCAGCAACCAGCTCACCTAAGTAAGTATTATTTAATATATTTTTCACATTCAGTAAGATACAACACACGAACCAGTCCATTATTAAATTATCTTTACAGTAGACTCTTAGTAGCTTTCGGCGACTCAACCATCTCATTCTTCTGTAAATTTTATACATTTTAATTAAGACAAATACTAACAATAAATTTTTCAAATTTCAAAAAGAATATTGAGAATAGAATTTGTGTTGAACCTTACTTAAAAGTATAATAGTAATATAGCACAACCAATTTATTTTTCCTTTAAATTTATTACCGATTATGTAAATGCTTTTTATTTGCATTCAAGTAGCATAAACTGATAAAGTCAAATTGGTACAAACTACTTAATACATTAATTATAAAAACTTTGTTTAGATTTGTGATAGTGAGTAATATTATCTATGTATCAATAGTGTGGCAATGGCGGAGGTTGAAGTGTGAACTACTTTTACCAATCGTCCTCTATGTACTGTAATTATATATATATATATACCTAATTGAGAAATTTTAAGGTAAAAAACAAAAAAAATTATGAGCAAAACATGATTGGATTTAATAAAAGAACGAAAAAAAAGGCTTCTTTTCCTTTACATACATACATACATACATATTCGGCGCAACAACCCGTTATCGAGTCTAGGCCTCCCCTAGCAGCCTCCGCCAGACGGCTCTGTCTTGTGCTGCAGCAGTCCAGTTCCTGATGTTGAGTAGGCTCCTTGCATCCATCCCTACACCATCCAGCCATCTTGTTTTGGGTCGCCCCACTCTCCTTGCTCGGTGCACCTCTTCTGTCAGTATCTTCTTTGGAATCTCAGAATCACTCATTCGAGCCACATGGCCGGCCCATCGGAGTCGTCCTAGCTTTATAATCTTAACGACATCAGCTTCCTTAAAGATGTTGTAGAGCTCCCTGTTTTTTCTTTTCCTCCAGACTTCTCCTTCTCTTACTGCTCCTAATATTCTTCTGAGCACCTGTCTTTCGAATATTAATAGCCTGTTCTCGTCCGCCTTAGTAGTTGCCCATGCCTCTGATCCATAGGTGAGCACTGGACGTACCAGGGTCTTGTAAAGATTAATTTTTGTACTGGAGGAAAGGTTTTTGCTCCTAAAATGCTTGGATAGGCCGTGGAAGCATCTGTTTGCACTATTTATTCGTCTGCTGATATCCTGAGATACATCGTTCCTGGAATTAATTTCGGATCCTAGGTATACAAAAGTCTCCACTCTGTGGAACTTATAGGGGCCAATGTTCAGGAATGCAATATGGTCTCCACCACCACCCCCTACTCGCATATATTTAGTTTTATGCTCATTAACTGTGAGACCAAATTCTGCGGCAGCTGTTTCAAAAGCAATGAATGCCTCCTTCAATGCCTTTTCTGAAGTCGCCACGATGTCAATGTCATCGGCATAACCTAATAGCTGTACAGTCCTGTTAAAGATGGTACGGTACCTGTTGTCTGAATTTTTGATTTTCGCACAGCCACCTCTAATGCCAAATTAAATAGAAGGCAAGCAAGGGCGTCTCCTTGTCTTACTCCGCTATTGGTTCTAAATGCCTCAGAAAGATTTGACCCCACACGGACAACGCATTTTGAGTTTTCCATAGTCATCTTTACAAGTCTTATAAGTTTTCCTGGGACTTTAAGCTCTTCTAGGGCCTTGTATAGTTCTTCTCGACCGATGCTATCATATGCCGACTTGAAGTCGACGAAGAGATGGTGAGTGGTCAGCTTGTATTCCATACCCTTTTCCAGGATCATCCGTAATGTAAAGATCTGGTCGGTGGTTGAGCGGCCTCTTCTAAAACCTGATTGGTAATTTCCAAGTTCTCTCTCTGCGAATGGGACTAGTTTCTCGAACAGGACATTAGATAGCACTCTATAAGCACAAGAGAGTAACACAATTCCCCGATAGTTAGCGCATTGATTTCGGTCCCCCTTCTTGTGCAGGAGACATATTACACCATGGTCCCATTCCTGCGGCATCCTTTCTTCCATCCAGATATCCAGTATGAGCTCGAACAGTGCCTTTTCCAGCTCCTCACCTCCGTGCTTCAGTAGCTCCGCCTGGATGCCATCGATGCCAGAAGCCTTGTTGTTTTTGAGCTTACCAATGGCGTCTTCAACTTCATCTCGGTCAGGTGGTTCTAAGTCATCTCTTCTGTGCGATATGACGGACGTGTCTGGATGCTGATCTTGTTCCTTAGTAAGAAGCTGCCTAAAGTGTTTCACCCACCTTTGCAGAACTTGATCCTTATGAACAAGAAGTGTCCCATCTTCATCTCTGCAAGAGGTGACTTTTGGTGAGAATGTTTTTCTTCCATCATTAACTCTCTGGAAGAATAGTCTGGACTCGTTAGCTTTTTTAAAATTTTCCATCTCTTCAAACTGTTTATTTTCCCAAGCTCTCTTCTTTTTTTTATGAATTCGTTTTTCCTCTCTTCTCCTCTCACCATAAATCTGAGCTGACCTTCTTGTATGGCGTTGCAACATTTTCATGTAGGCTTCATTCTTACAAGCTGTAGCATGGAGACATTCTGTATCAAACCATGGTGACCGAGTAGGCCTATCTTTATAACCTAAGGTTTTCGCGGCTGCTGCATTCAGAGCTTCAGAGCATTTTTTCCACTGTTCTTCAATGCCATCAGCAGATGAACGCGTCCTTTTACAAAATTCTTCTTTAAAATTGTTCTGATACCTAGCACAGACTTCCGGCTCTTTCAGTTTATCGATGTTATATTTTCTTGCCGATAGATTTTTAGAACATCTGGTAACGGATATCCTTGTTCTGATTTTAGCTATGCTTAAATAATGATCCGTGTCCATGTTTGCTCCTCTGAAAGATCTAACATTCATCAAGCTGGATTTATGGCGGGAGTCGATTAAGAGATGATCGATTTGATTGGCCACAAGGCCATTTGGTGATCTCCAAGTAGCTTTATGGATCTTCTTTCCTGGGAAAAGAGTAGTGCCTATGATTAGTCCAGAGTTTGTGGCAAAACTTATAAGCCGATGACCATTGTTGTTGCTATCCATGTGTAGGCTGTAGGATCCAATCGTTGGCTTATATGCAGGTTCTCTGCCAACCTTTGCATTTAAGTCTCCGACAACAATTTTCATATCATATTTTGGGCATGCATCCATGACTCTTCCAAGGTCTTCGTAGAATTGATCCTTTTCTTGCTCATCAGCCACTTCCGTTGGGGCATGGCAATTAATAATGGTAATATTATAGAACTTACCCTTAATTCGAAGTCTGCACAATCGGGGTGTCACTGGTTCAAAATCAATGACAAGTTGCCGAGCGCGTCCCCTCACAACAAACCCAACTCCAAAACTGTGTTGAGTTTCATGGCAGCTATAGTACAGAGTATGGAATTTCTTTTCAAGAGTCCCTTTACCTAGCCAGCGGATTTCCTGGATTGCTGCTATATCAATTTTATATTTGTCCAATTCCATAAGGAGGGCCCTAAGCGCCCCTAATCTGTGTAGAGATAAAATGTTCCAATATGCTAATTTTAAGTCAGTGTGGCGGTTCCGAAGTCGTTCCCTTTGAGACAGTCCGGCTTCTTCTGTATCTTGAGGTTTCGTAATTATTGTACTTTAAGGAGGGCGGGTAATCAGCCCACTGCTCCCGAGTCAGGTGGAGGGGCTGCCTCCTCAGAGCATCCTGACATACTTCCCCATCCGGGGCGGCTTCCTAGGGAAGGTGACCCTAGGGTGAGTATTGTAGATGACCTTGTGTCAGTGTAGGTGAATCGTGTACTGTTCTTTGTATATTTGTGCAGTATACTGAACTCGGGAAACCGGAGGATCGTTAATCCCCAACTAGCTGTGCACTTCAGCCAGCCCCTGCAGATCTTCTTTTCCTTTACAATGTTAAAATTATTGTTTATAAACGAACCATTGTAGTCAAACTGTACTTGGATTGAGAACTGATGATGGTTCGTATGCATACAGGCAATCTAGTAGGAAGTAATGATATCCAGCTCTAACATGCTCTCCTACTCCTACTACTTGTTATTAGCAGATAGACCAATTAATATCCAATAGGGCTGTTTGTAAGCACTTAAAACATACACATTGGTGATACAAACAATAAATTTATATCTTAAAACTAAACATATACATATTGGTAATATTTAACCTCACTAATTTTAATTTTTCTTTGTGTTTTGTTGTTATAAATTTATCTGTTGTTAGTTAGGATTATTGAATCTCTGTTTTTTTATTATTTGATTCTCTCCATCTCTACTTTTTTTTATGGTTGGTTTGACAATCCTTGGAGACCCTTGGCCCCGCAATTCTTTATGATATTTTATAGGGTAGAATCATCACTTCCTACGCCTATTTTTTTGAGTATATGATGGGTCTCTCATACCCGTGGTTAGGTTGTAAGTAAATCCCTATTTAGTTACATGCTTCAAAAAGGCCTCCCAGAACTTGGATCGAACTCACAACCTTTGGCATTGTAAACTATAACGCTAACCACACAGCCATGGGCTTCTCCCCTTGACCCTACTTTTTATAGACAGATATAATATAAATAATCTATATCATAATGCAGTAATTGCTACAACTTATCTATTGGAAAAAATATTAGGGATTTAACAGCAATCTGCTCTTTTTTTATTAACTTTTAATAATATTTATTAAAATTGTTATTAAGAATTTTTATTGTTTACAGACTGTTAGTTGGTGGACCTAAACCTTACACCAGCATCTACAACACTAACAGGTACAGCGGAACACCGTTGGTGACAACTGGATCGCCACAGGCCTCTACAAACAGGACAGCATCGCCGCAGGTCCCCCCTGAAAGGACAGGATCACCACAGGCCCCTACTAACAGAACAGCATCTCCACCAGTACCAAGGCCAGCCCCGAGAAGAACGAACAGCCAGGCTTCCGAAAATGGTTCTGCGCCCAATCCTACGGAGGTAATTAGTCCTCAGCTATTTTTAGTTAATTCTGTTTCAGAGCTATGAGCTATGTTAGAAAGTTTTTCGTTTTGTAGACCAATTAAAGATTATGATATGTGGCTTATTTATACACTAACTTGACCCCAGTATTTTATTTTTATATTTAATGTCAGTATTATTGTTATGTTAACATCTTTTCCCTGTAATGCCCTGTAGGCATTAGTAGACTATAACATGTGTTTTCTTTGTTGTTTTTTACTTATTCTAGAACTACAAATGTTCACTTTGACCTGTCTAAAGATTTTACTTTTACTGTCACTAACATAAACGGTGCCTTTAATACTTTATAAAAGTTTCCCAACTATGCACCTACCTAAATTATTATTATTATTACTATTTTTTTATTTTTTTTAAGACTTTTCATTAAATATGTAATAATTTACTGTAAAAAAAAGTTATATTTATAATTATAAACTGCTTTAACAATTAAATAGTTTGAATTATATATAGGAAGATTCAAAATTATTTGTTGCCTTATAATTAATTTTCATATTTAATAACTTTAGTGCATAATTATGTTTATTGAGCCCAAAATCATCCTTTAATTTTTTTTTTTTAATCAGAATGTTTAAATCAAAGCTCCAGAAACTTTTTTTTAATTACCCAATATAATTACATTTTATTAATGGATGTATTAAATAAACTGTAGTATTTTATCATTATATCCATGAATTACATTATTTTTATCATGTTTCAGTGAAATTTCTTTAGACTTTTCTTAATATTTATGCTCTATTATTATGTTTATTTATTATTAAGAAGACTAATCATAAAGGTATCATACCTATGAAAGTCAATATCTAAAAAAAAAAAAAAAAAAAAAAAAAATAGATAGCCTAACAGAGAAACTAATCCCCCAAATATTTACACTATGCCTTAAAATGTTAATAATAATAATTTATTTTGTTTCTTAAAAAAATGAAAATTAATTGTTTAAATGGAATTCAGAGCTGTTCTGTAATATAGATTAAGTAAATCAGTTTCAAAATAATTCTTTTTTTTTTTTTTTTTCATTTCATCTATATCAATAAGTTGTTTGGTCCAAATTTCACTATTTGCTTCATGAATTTTATAAAATTTAATTTTACGAAAATGCTCATACTACCATTATACTATGGTTCGGTGTTTTAAAAGCTAAAAATATTTATACTATTTATTTCATTTATGTTGAATACAAAAAAAAAGTATATTCTATTATTAATTTTTGTCATTAAAAAAATATCCTTATCCGTTTAAGTCCCTTCAGTTAGTGTTTATTAGTATATTGTAAAAGTACCTTTTTGTTTTTTGTTTAACTAGCTCATTATTTAATTTATGTTTAGTTACAATATTTTGCAAGTTTCTCGACTTGTGTACTTTCTACTATAGTTAATTATATTGTGGCATGATATATTTTATGTGGCTTTAAGTTAAGCTTGTTGTGAGTGCGAAAGCATGTTGTCTGATGAGAGTATGTGACTGCATGTATTGTATTTGGTTCGGCGGGCGGTGCAGGAACGGAGCAGTGCTGGCAGTGGGCTGCCTCCTCGCAACCGCCCGATGACCAATGAGGACTTCCAAGCCCTCATCCCGGCCAAGTTTCTCAATCCTGGAGGAGGATCGGGAAGCGAAGATGGTTCTGAGGGCTCCAGCAATGCTACGACCGTCAAGCTTACTATCAAAAATCCTGACCCCGCTATCGCTAATGGAATCCAGTTCCCGAAGACCCCAAGGGTCTTGGCAAAGTCACCGAGACAATCACTAAAAGTACATTCACCGAGACAGTTGTCACTAGGGTCACCGACAACAAACTTGCTGAATCTTATATTATTGAGGTGAGTATTACATTCATATTGTCGCATCTTGTTCTTTCTTTTAGCATCTTGTCTTTAGCACTGATCTGTATAAGAATTTATTTCAACTTAATTAATGAGCAATTATTTTTTTTATATTGCTTTTTAAGTAACTAGTATGTCACTGTATACCACTGTTTTCAATTTTATCAGCAATGATTCATAATTTTTATCTTCTAGCCTTTTAAATCATGCATTTATTATAAATCAATATATTTTAAGAACAACTTCATAAATTGTAACTTAGTGGTCCTAAGGTTTATTTTCTAAGTTTCTATAGTTGTTTGTGAAGTGCATTTCTATGAATTAATTTTCTTTAAGTTGAGAATACTAACCTATTATATATATTTTTTTAATTGATGTTGAAATATATTGCTTTCATTTTTATTTTTTGGATTAAAAATCAATAGAAACTTCAATAACCAATAAAGTTGGGGTCACCTTTTGTGTGGTGGCTAGCATAACAGCCTTCTATGCCCAAGGTCGCTGGTTCAAGTCTGGTAGGTGGTCCTAGAATTTTTTAATAGGAGTAAAAACTCCTTAGTTATGTCATCCTTCGGATGGAAAGTAAAAAGGTGTTCCCAAGCCTGTGCGATATCAGGTACTCATTAAAGATCCCTATCCTATTAAACCTGGATCTACAAAATTCAGGATTCCACTGTAGTATCATCTGATTAGCCACTGCAGCGTAAAGTGGTGTTAAATAAATTAACAAGAACAACCAATAAAATTATACTCTTAATGTTTATTTAACCCCCCAACTCATATGACCTATGTCTGAAATTCATTCTCTAAATATTTGTATGCTATTAGTTCTTCATTGTATTTTCTGACAAAAAAATACTTTCTTTGATCAAGGACTTAATGGAAACAAATTGGCTCTCTATTTTCATCTTTAGCTGTTCAAATAATTTTTTTATATTGAGGCTTATGGTGGACTGTTAAAATTATCATTGGTAGAAATAATTTGGAATCAGTCAGGGAAAAATATTTTAATTATTCCGACATTTTTTGCTAAAACGTCGGCAAAATTGAAATGTTTTTCACACAACTGACTCCTGATTATTCCTACCTATAATAATTTTTTTATGTGCTAAGGCAATCTCTCAGATACATTGCGGGTTCATTATGTTTTTGTTAAACTTTATTTATTTTTTTTCTTTCATTCTCATAAAAAAAATAGATGTTATGTGTGATTGAAGTTTTGTGATATTTATCTTCATATTTAAAGTGATACTGGTTCCAAAATCTTGTGATAAAAGCATTCAGGCGAGGAAAACCTGTAAAACCAAGGGTAAAGTCGGATTCTGTTACTCCACACAGTTAAACAGATAATGAAAAACTTTTACAAGTATGAAATTAATAAAAGGAAAATATGTAGGATTGAGTTCCAATTTGAGAATTGAATACTATTACATTTTTATTTTTTAATCAATAATAAGTTTCTTTATATATTTGGATATTTATTTATTTTATTTTTTGTGAAATGTCAATATTTAGTTTTGTTTTTTGTTGAAAAAAAAACAAAAAAAAACTTACTCTTTTTAATCAAACTTTTTATGTACATAGCTGATGCAAACAAATAACTAATCAGTTTTTTATAAATTACCATATCTATGCTGCGCTTTTGCTTTTATGTTGTAACTTCTTCATTAATTATTAACCACTTTATCTTATATTATGTATTGAAAAGTATCTGAAATACCTTGTTAAAGGAGCCACTGATAATCACTCCACTTAAAAAAAAAAAAAAAAAATGAGCAACTGGAAGAGTTGGAATAATGATTATCCATGAAAATAATTAGTTGGAATTAAAAAAGCATTAACCAGTTTCCGCTAAGTTTGGAATTATTTTTTAGCTTTATTTTCTCAAATCTATAATCTGCTGGTATTTTTAAATGGAATCCCAAATAGTTAAGTCCATTTCCTTGGATTATTTTAGAGTAATCTTTGACATTATGTCTTAAAAAAAAAAATTGAGAATGACACACATACAGATATATTGAATTTGTATGCTTATCTTCAAACTTAAAATCTCTATCTGTTAGGAGTGATTTAAGATGCTTTTATCTTTATGATTTACAAAGGTTCATTTTTAAAATAATAAAGTGAAATTGAACTATTAAATCAGGCAATTTCATTAACATTTCTTGTTTTATAATATATTTTCATTTGGTGGAACTTGATCTACAGAATACATATTTTATTCTTCAATTTTTTTCATCATGATAAGTACCTAGTTTGTTTTAGTTTTATTTTGTTAAGAATCAATTTGTTCAAGTTTTTGGACAATAAAAACTCATTCATAATGATACGTAGTCTCGGCAGTATTTTAACTGAAAATACTCCTTTCTCTACTTTGTTGTGTTCAGCTCTCATGTTTTCTGGAGTGTATTGGACCGTTTTATCATTTATTGGGCCAAACATCATTTAATTCAACTCCTTTCTCTTTTTGCTTTAGAAATTGCCCAAAGCTTTGTGCAGCAACAAATTTATTTGCCTTTTATGTTAGTTTCACATAAATTTCAGTTATCTTAAAACAATTATTGAGGTTTCATATACAGTATTTGAATTAAGGCATCACCTTAGCAACTTTAAGTCATGGGACGCTGATTCAAATGTCCTCTGACCAGCTTGAAATTTATTTTGTTTGCTTTCTCAGAAAATAAATCCGGATCTTCGTACTCTGGCTAGAATAACTTGGTAATCTCTATTGAGGATGCATAGTCGACTGTAGAAATTATTGTAGGTGGAAATGATCGGGAGTCAGTCTTTTTTAAATATTGCCGACGTTTTGGCTCAAGCTTGTGAACCATCATCAGGACATTACTGAGTTGTGTTCAAGCATAAACTAATATAAAAATAAAACGTTTATTTTTAGGACATAGCTCAGTAATGCCCTAATGATGGCTCACAAGCTTAAGCCAAAATATTGGCAAAATAAAATATTAAAAAAAGACTGACTCCTGATTATTTCCACCTACAACTTGGTAATTTGTAGAATGACTTGTCCTGTCGGCCTCAATTAGAGTTACTATGGCATACCAAAAATAAAAAAAGTAATTGTTCAGATTTGGGAAACCTGTTAAAATAAATACATTTTTTTATTATTTATCTCTTATCAAAATTTATACATTTTGATATGAAAGGCTTATCAATTGTCAGTTTAATTTTTTATTGTGTTGTTGGTAACTTGTCCTTTTATCTTTTCCTTAACATTCTCATAGACTATTAACTTTTTTTTTTTTATATTTATTTATTGAAATTTACAACTGTATTAGTTAATACATCAAGTAAATTAGCTGACAATATATAGAGATAATATACATGAAAAGACATGAGGAGAATATGCCCATTGGCAGCACTCCACTACTATTAACTTAATTTTGTAATATAAATTTTGTTCATCATTGAGTGGCAAATCTCTTTATACATATATACATATGCATTTTCTGTTAATTCAAATAGTTGTTAATTCATTCAATCATATACTTCATATTGTTTTTAAAAAATTCAATAATTTATCAAGCTTTTAATTATACTAATCAACACATCAGTTTCAGAGTCGAATCAGCTAAAGGCAAGATACTATGTTGAAACCTCACAATAATTACTTAAATTTTCCTTTATGTTTGTTTCATTCTTCCTTAATCATAACAAAGGCATGTAAAAGATTAACATACTAACTAACAAAGTTAATCTAAATTTTATTGTATCTAGTTTTAATTTAAATGTATTGCTCATTGCTTAAGTATAAATAATTAAAGCCCTTTTTTGTATGTATGCAGTATTGTAGTAATACTTACCTACCATTGACATTAAAATATTCTTTTAATTCTGTTTCTAAGTTTATATCATTTCATCATCAAAGTTTATGAACTATTGAATTAAAAATATGAAATTATTGTTTGATAGTATGTTATCATCTTTTATAGTATTCTTATGGTAGGCGTTGAAGTCAAAATTTATCAAAAAAAAAAATGAATTGAACAAAAGTTCTTATAACTTTGCTTTTATGTTCAATATAACGACATTATGGGTAATATCAAGTTTTTATATTCTTCTAAATAACTTTAGAGAATTCCCCAACTGGTGTTTCAAAATTTATACTTTTACTGTAGCACCCAAAATATCAACATATTTTATTCATTGAAAGTTGTTATCTTATTTATAAAAGGAAGTGCTATTTCAATAAATTTTCTGGTCTTCTAAGTATCTCAAAATGAGTAGGATTGTGTTGCTGAAATTTTTCCTGGAGGTTCGTCATACCATCTTAATGTGAAATAAGGCTGGGTTTGGAAAAATTCCTCTTCTATGTGGTTGAAAAAAATATTTTTCTAAAACATAAAACAAAATTAGTTTTTGAATAACTCAAAAACTTTACATCTTCTGAAAAATTATTAGCTATCATTTGAACGATAATCAAATTTCTAACTACCTGGAAGCAAAATCGTCTTAATGTGATCAGAAATAGCTAAGATACTAAAATACTTATAATAAATATATTTAGGTATATTTTGTTTCATAGCCATATTTCGTGTGTAGGTTTCTATCAAATTCATATGTTTCATTGTTGTTGGTTTTCTTAAATAATCAATAGGCTGAAAAACATTTAAGTTTTGAAAAGGTAATAGAGCTTAGTTCTGAATATTAAAATAAATCGCGAGCTTATTTGGTTGGAAAGATTCACACACGAGTTTATGTTTATTTATGTTACAAATAAATTACAATGGTATAGAATGATTATGTTTTAAAGCAAAAATGTCAGTATTAGATAATCATGGGTATGGCTACTTGCTACTGGCATGTTGTAGATTAAACTGAATATGAATTAATATCCGACAATCAACAATAATCTTTTGTTTGTCATACATAGACAACGTAGTTAAAAGTTTAACTTACTGCTATCAGGTATATTTCTATTCTATAATCTTACCCAGCATAGTTATTATAAACTACTTTCTTAATTCGTAGCAATTTAAAAAAAATGAAATAGTCATGTGCAAGGCCGCATAGTATATCGGGGTACAGCTAGTTTGTTGATAAAATTAAGATTACATGAAAATAATACACGTCTTTTTGTTATGAAAAAATACTAAAATTTTGAAGCTTACCAGCCACATTAATGGGAAATGCAAAACCAATACAATGGATTCACAGACCCTATATTTATTGAGAACAATAATATGCATTGTTGTAGAGAATAGCTTAACATCCAATATAAATAGATTGAAAACTAAGTAGTGAAATAAAATGTGGGTCGAGAAGTTTCTGAAAGGAGGAAATTATAGAGAAAAACACCTTTGTTTGGATTCTTTAAGAAGTACTCTCCAAATGTAATATTACCTGGGTATCTAGTTCTTTATAACTAAGAAAAATTTAACTACTGATGAGGAGTTAATCAATAACAATGTCTGAGTGTTATTATAAATCACTGATTAGCATTTCCAGAATATTTTCATTATCCCATTCAATTTCACATAAATTTATTTCCCTCTGTTATGTTATGATTTGATCGAAATATTTACGTTTCATGAAATGGTCATGAATCCATGCAATGTATCTTGCAAGATCATGTCAAGCTTTACTCTAGTTCCTAACTTATGTGTTTATTTCTGATGATATTGTGTTGTTTAAAAGTGGGGAAAACAAATATGAGTGGGTAACTAACGTTATGTAATCATTTTTTAATTTTGTAATCTTAAAAAAATTCACTGAGTTTGATAAGTGAAAAGTGGTTTGAAATTGTTCTTATCATTTGATATTTCATGTTCATATGAGGATATGTTTTGATAATTATTCTACTTTATATTAAATATTTTATGTTGTTAGACTGCAATGGAGGTTAGTATACTTTCGTTTCACCTTTGCACATTCATGATTTAAACAGTCTCAACACTTAGCATTACAACTAATACAAAGTTCTATATTTCAGTATAACTAACTGAAATTAAGAGATCGTGAATTGTCATTATTAACATTTACTTTGCTTAAAAATAGGAAAAACATTAGATGCTACACACAATTTTAAATTCATACAAGAGTTGTTTTTTTTATCACATTTACTTTGATATTTCATTATTAACTTGTAACTTATTTACGAAAATTTGGTACACCTTTCACTTACCAAACTTTTTTTTGTGAATATTGTTTAATAGTATAGAGTTGCTTAAACATTAAAGTAACCATATTGATTTTAAACTAATTAAATATATTCATCATTAAATGAATATTTTAAGTGAAAAATCACTAAAAAAAAAGCTATTGTTAAACTTAACATAAAACCTTAACTTTTGATTTTTGACTATATAATTACAAACTTTATTATAAATTATAGTATCATTATGGTATAATTAATTAATGCATTCCTCTATGACAATATGAAAAATTAATACATTTAACACTATAGTAAAAATCAGTAATGGGATAAAAACATAATATACAAAGTTTAAGTTTTTTTTTCTTCTCCTTTCCGATATTTATATTCTACTTCTTGTTTGGATTTTATTGATGAGGCTTTCTCTTGAAGCAGTTCAAGTTATTTTTACTTTTTATTTTATTTTATTTTAAAGAAATATATTAATTAATGTTTTTTTATATTAATCCAACTTTGCTTTTGTCGCTCTGTGAGGTTTCAAATAATAACTTGATAATTGCTCTTTGCATTGTGTTTATGTATTATGTGCATTTTCATGTATGTGTATTAATAATCCTAATAATTACTAGATATAAAACATATAATTTCAGCATGGTTGCTAATGGTGGTTGTTTTATTACGGTCTGAATGTTATTTATTTGTATTGATTTTGTTAATTCATTCATGTTATTAACTCTTTTTTTTTTTTTTTTTTCTTTAACAAAGTTTTCTAAATAATTAAATATGACGTTTGGGGAAATATTACAGTGAACGTTGCAATGAAATAACTGATAACCTGCACACGATTTCTATTCTATTTATAGTAATATGTTTTTTTTTTAATTTCAGAATATTATTGAATTAAAAAATATATTCTTTTTAAGCTCTGATTAAGAACATTTTGTACAAAATTAAACATTGCTTATTTTATCTATTTTTAAAGAAATTAAGAAAAATATTATGGTAGTTCAATAATTGTTTTAATACATTTTTTAAAGTTAAATGTCAGTTTTTCTGCCTTAATTCTTTAGATTTTTTTTTTTAATCTACATTGCAGCTTATTATTATTTTTTTTTAAATAGCCATCTGACCTATAGGCAGGAAATTTAAAGTTTTAAAATAACTTTTATATTAACAAATAAACAGCCTATAGGTAATTTATTACTTATCTCAAAATGATTTCCATGTTTTTAACTCTTGAAGAATTGTGATAATTTTTATTTTCTCAGCCCAAGATGTGCATAGTCCTTTTTAAACAGTGCAAAGAGCAAGAAGTTATCTTTTGATTATAATAATTATGTTGCAATATTTCACTATCCAGGTGATTCGAGTTCTTACCTGTTGTATTGGTCATATAAATTAATAAATTAATTAATAAATGGTGATATAAAGGAGTCTCAATATCAAATATTTAAATACGTGTGAAACCTACGTATATTTTGATACGATTAATGATTTCTGTATTTTTAAAATGATGATCTAAATGGGAAAAAACGAACTATTAGGAAATAACGCAAATTGTTCACTGTAAACTAAAATGATTAATCATGCATTTATAATGAACTAATCAAACATAACTGTAACTAATTTTACATGGGCCAAGTTAATTAATCAATTGATTTAACATTTTTATAACCGATATTGATCATAATTGGTGCTCTGTTAAATAACGTAATATTCATTAATTCCTTAATTCGATATCTTCAAAATTGAGGTAAGTGTTTTATTTCATTGCAGGCTTTGCAAAAGTGGCCCTTAAAATATATGTATTATAAATGAATGAAGAATGTAAGTGTTAATTGAGGTAAGGATGTTAAAGCATGATGGCTTGGTTTATTTGTTGTTATTCTCTTTTCTTTTTATTTTTCAGTTGTTCCTGCATCCTGTATATTATGTTAGGCTTTTAATTAATTATGCTTTTTTTGCCTTTATTTTACTTTTTATGTTTGTTAACATCATGTAATCTGGTTTGTTCTATGTTTGGTATTAATTCAATGCCTTATGGCTTAAACAGACTTTATCCCTTATTTTTCATAGATTAGTACATATTTATTAGAATTAGTAATGCTTTGTTGAGGAAAGAGCTAAAAACATTATAACAGTGAAACTATAGTCAAGTGTAGAATATGAATCATAAAATAATTTGGTTGTGGTATGGTCATTGAAGAAATCGCTCTTAAAATAAGGAAACTTATTTTATTATGTCCTCAATAAAATAAAATTAGTATCTTTATTCAAGTGTGATATCTTTAATGAGTCCACCTCCTACCTTATTCTCATACAAAGAATTTACAATGTATACATTTTTTTAAATTCAAAAATCTTTGATATTCAATGTGATTCATACTATTTTTTTTTTTTTATAGTAATTATTACTGAATGTTCATTATTCCAATGCTCTTTAAAAAAAAATTGTTTTTTCTTAAATTCTTCTTGTTTAGTTTTATAATAAAAAAAAAAGAAAATGGTTGTTGTACAGAACCAAAATGAAATAACTCTATTTAAAAGAAAATAGTTATAAAACTCATATTGGAAGTTTTTACTTACTGTATTTTACCAGTAAAATTAGTGATAAAAGCATGTAAAATAATTTATTTTTCTACGGATCGTTTTTAGTTAGTCCTCCTCTGTATTTAGGATTTTTTGGTTTTTTTCGGATGCTATGACAGACCTTGTAGGCCCATAGTTGCACGATGCAGATTACTAGGATTGTCAATGATTAGTTTGCTATAGGGTAGGATTATTACTTCCTATGCCTATTTTTGTGAGTGGCCACCAGTTGACTAATGGGCCTCACATACAAGGGGATAGACTTTGATTGAGTCCCAATTTCATTCTATGCTTGAAAAAAAAAAGTGCTCTCGAGACTGAGATTCTAACTCAGAACCCAGTTTATGCTTGGACATGGCTCAGTAATGCACTGATGATGGCTCACAAACTTGAGCCGAAACGTCCGCATAATTAAAATATTTAGAAAAAGACTGACTCCTGATTATTCCACCTATAATAGTTTCTACAGTCGCCTGTACATCCCCAATGTAACTCAAAACCTTTAATCGTAGAAGACAAGCGGGATGCTTGCTGGCATAGCAATACAGCTCCAGGTTCTCCTTAGGGTTTTATTTCTTATAAAAAAATGTATAAATTTTTTTTTTCTTATTTTATCTAACAATTTATAACTTACTAAGTTGATATGACACATATTTTATATGTTTCTTAAGATTATAGTACAATTAATATACCTTTGAATTGGAGGAGGACTCTGCTGGTAAAAAATCCTGGCTATCATTTTTATTAGGTTGATTATTTCTTCACAGTGTAAAAATCATAATATCTTGCAAAAATCTAGAAACGTATATTTCGTGATTTTCTTTTTTTTTTTTTTTTTTTTTTTTTTAACAATTATTTTATGGATTTCTGTTTAATTTTTGCATTTCCGATCCCAATCGCATTCAATTATGGGTCATTCAGAATTAGAGTCATAAGAAAATATGGAGTAATATTGATTCCTATTAAAGATGATGATGAAATTTGAAAGTTGAGGGAATTATTTAAGAATAGTTTGCTTTTCTCTTATGATAACAATTTTAACAAGAATTAAATGTTGAAAATCTATAATTATATTCTCATTTTTCTTTATTATTGACACAGCCTTTGTTTTCTTGCAGGAGGTGACCCTTGTGAAAGATGGTGGCTCCCTTGGTTTCAGTATTATCGGCGGGACTGATCACTCATGCATCCCCTTCGGTGGAGATAAACCCGGAATATTCATATCACATGTGTGTATTTTTAAATATTTTTTCATGTTTACTTATCCTTTTCAGGCTTTCTTGAAATAATATAAAGCATTTCCAAGTCAATGGTTACCTTTTCCAAAGCAAATGTAATCTTCTCTATTTCAAATGTAACCTTTTCCTCAAACAATTGAATAGGAAAGGATTACATTTGAAATGGAGAAGGTTGCATTTGCTTTGGAAATGCTATATATGATTGTATTATGTAAATATAATTTATTCGGGATAAAATTTATCCTGACGTGAATAAACTTGATCTAATTCTTTCCATTTATCAACAAATCTGTACGATTCTCTTAACGAACAAGTCGTTATTATTCCCTATTCTCAATAGATTTTCGTCTAAATGGAACTATATTTTTTAATGATATTTTATACCACCAGTTTAAAACACCTTGCTAATTTAATTAATACTTTAAACAAATAAAAAGATGTAATCTATTTATTCATTACTTTGCTAAATTACGGTTTTTCATGGTAAATCTTGTAATTATCATGTATCAAGTTGAAGAATTTACCCATATTTATTTTTAAGAAGAAAAAAAATAAAAAAACTATTTACATATTTACAAAATGACATGAAATCTGCAAATGATTTAGGATGAGACATCCTTATAATCAATAATCCATTAGCCTAAATGACTAATAAGTGATAAAATTAAAATTGAAATTATAGTACGGTTGTAAAAAATTATGAAAAAATTATACGAAACACATACATATTGTTTATATTTAAAAATGTAGCACTAATTACTAATTAACAGATTGCTGATGCATCTTATGGGATAATATTTGATATATCCCAGCCCTTCCTGTTTTGATTCAGAATGATTGATTACTTGATATGTATGAAATTATTCAAAGACCTTTACCAATATTTCTTAAGCAAATGATCAGCATTTTATTAAAAATTCAAACAGGTACTTACTTATCTTCATTTTTTTATTTACATTTGACTTGAAAATGATGTATCTGATAAGGTATTCAATTTACAATTCCCAAGTTTAATCCAAAAATGTATCACACTGCTTATAAAAAAAAAAAAATCTTTTCGAATTACTATAAATGTAATAAGATGCCACCAGTGAAACCCTCAATTGAAATAAATATGACAATTTTATCAAGAGGAAGTAGATAAATGTTATCTATCATGCTTTATTTAACTTATGAGATTATTTGTTCTCTTAGAAACCAACCATTTTACTGTGTATTGAAAAAGGAATTTTTTTTTTTTTTTACAATCTAATCACTTTAAAAATATGGAAATTTAGGGGACAGGGAAAAGTTTAAAAAACTTTTACTGGCCAATATTTAATTTTATCATAGTTTTTTCTCTCTAGCTCTTAACAAAATATTTCAAAATAATGCCATTATCTTCAAATATATTTATGTATAAATTTGATTTCTCTTTTTTCTTTTTTAAGTCCATGATTGAAGTACAAGTACATATATTTGGTGCAATTTATTCTTTTGACATGTAATAATTAAATAAATGTTATTTATAATTGGTTTATTCAAAATAATTAACTCTTGTATAACGGCAACAATAATAATAATAATTAAATTTAGAGCACTAAAGAAAATATATAAAAATTAACTATAAAAGAGATTAACTAAGCCTCTCAAGGAGTGGTTCTGCTTAGTTACCCTCTACACCCGAACCTGTGTGTGGAATAGACCTCAGCTATGCAAAACGTTTGATCAAGGCGGCTGCTGGAAATAGATCCAGGCTGTACTGGAAAGCAGCATCACTCTAAGATGTTTTTAGAGGGACCCTGCAAAGAGAGAAGTACACTACTCTAAATGGACAGTATGACTCTGAGGAGAGTGATAGGACTGTATACAGGTCACTGTCAGCTTAATAAGCATCTCCTAACATGGGATTGATGGCCTCACCGCCTTGCTGATTCTGCAAGAAGACAGATGAAACCGCCTATCATGTGATTTGTAGTTGTCCAGAGATTGCTAGGATACGGTTTTACCATTTTGGCTGCATCTGCATTTTAGATCATAAATTGTGTGAACTGATTAATCCCTATAGTTTGGTCAGATTCACCTAGGCACTAGGCCTGTATTAACAGGAGAATGGACGGCGCACAATAAGCTAATAAGAGGCTGCAGTGCTTAGGATAAGCTGAAAAAAAGAAAAGAAAAAAATACTAAAGGAATAATTATTAAAAGTAAATGTTTTCATAAGCTAAAAAAAAAAAATGCCAACTATCCAAATAGTAATAAATTTGGATTGCATAAAAATTACTATCCTTCACATATATTCGTGGAGAGTAATGAAAAACATATCAACTTAGAATCTTATAAGAATCTGTGTGCATTTGCACATACCACACAAGATTTTTCAGAAGTAGTGTTACAGAATAAATATCATTATTGTTAAATATGTTATAAATTCAATATGGGAGACAAGATTTTATAAATGTTTCTTCATTGAAACATGACTGTCAGTGTGTTTTGCCTTTACAGCAGGTATATTATGAGTTAAAGACAGTATGTCAATAATTTTACAGATTTTTATTTTGAACAATCGGTAAAGGAGTGTTGGATACGTTGTTTTTAACTATGACCCTTTCTTTGTTTTGTTTTTTAGTTTTTTTAAATGGAATAATATTTGCAGTAACTCAACTGTGAGGGACAGCTAAGGGTTGATTTATCAAACTAACCTATTAGAGCTGTCTAATAGATATTATTTTGTTAACGTGTAACTTTCCTGTACAAATGCTATAACTACAAAAATTAATTCATAAAAAAGTCACATTTTCCATCATCCCTCCAGTCACCTATTCAATAATTATTTAATATGCCTCTGCTCTGTGTAATTGATTATATGTGTATTATCGATCAATGTGAAAATCAAACAGTAAAGTTGATTCTCTTTAGTCCATTTTAATTATAAAAGGCATTTTGAATCAGAGGATGGGTTAAAGTATTTAGCATATCCAAAGAAAGATATCTTTATATTTAATGTTTATGGTTTCAAAATAGATTTGGAATGACTGTACGATAAGCAATAATTAATATTGTTGTTGTGATGAATCATGCTATACTATAGAATTATTTTCATTTTCTCTCATTAATAAATAATTATATATTTTATTCACCTCAGATCGTCGCTAATGGTATAGCTGCAGCCAGTGGTAAATTGCGCATGGGTGATCGGTTGCTGGAGGTAAATGGCGAAGACCTTACCAAGTGTCGGCACGATGAAGCTGTGATGGCTCTGCTAAAACCATCTGAGCAGATCAAACTCCTTATTCAGCATGACCCTCTCCCTGAAGGTTTCCAGGTCAGTTTTAACATTATTATGTTACTTTGTTTCTATTTATTTTTTATTCTATGTGCCATAAATAGACTGAGGGATCCGTTAAATGTTTTGGTATGCAGTCTGATAGTTTGAAATGGATTCAGACCCTTTGACCGCTTAGCATATTTTAGGTCAAAAAAAGTTTTTTTGGTTTAATTACAGTTCAAGTTAAATTGCAGTAATAGAGCTATAAATAGCAGCTCTACATTACCAATTATGTTAAATAATTAATTTGAACACTTTCCTCCTCCCATCCTTTAAAAAAAAATATTAGAAATTGTTTAATTGATCTATAATACTGGAATTAACTATGGAAAAAAATTATTTAATTCATCTATAATAATTTAAATTTTTTAATGTTTTTTAGGTTTTGTCGATAATTCGAGAAGATGGTGAAAAATTAGGTATGCACATAAAAGGTGGCTTGAGAGGTCACAGAGGAAATCCCTTAGACAAGTCAGATGAAGGTGTGTTCATTTCTAAGATCAACTCAGGTGGCGCAGCTAAGAGAGATGGAAGGCTCAAGGTACATAATTTTCCTTGTCTATTTCTTAGTTTGATTTTCTTTAACTTTACTTTTTGAGTACCTAGCATTTTATCTGCAAGATTTAACAATTTTCTTTTATTTTGCAGGTTGGAATGAGACTGTTAGAAGTAAATGGTGTCTCACTTCTTGGTAAAACTCACCAAGACGCTGTTAATACTTTAAGAACTGCTGGTCTAAGGATAAATCTTATTGTTTGTAAAGGTAATTGTTTAGCTTATATATCTGGCCAAAACTTATATACTTTAATCTAAGTCGATGGAACTAAATATCTGTTTGTCATTTTTATGCTCTCCTTAAACATTATTCTTATCGACTGGTTTCTTTTATCTTATGTTACTGAATTTTTTTTTTGTTTTGTATTTTTAGGATATGACAAAGCTGAAGTAGATAGATTGATGTCTGAAGGCATTTTATCTAAAGAGACAAAGTCAGCTTCTCATAGTGTGTCAAGCTTAGATCGAGAAGAAGAAAATTCTGAATCATTCCGGCAGGTTAGTAATTTTCCTTGTGAAATCATTTATAACTTTTTTGAGTAAATAATGTATTATTCCCACCGCATTCAATAAGAAATATAAAAATAGCTACTTTCCAGAGCATCAAAAGAGACAATTTTTTAACTTTTAACTTTCGCATTACAAATAATTTTGGTTTTTATCTTTGTCTATGTACTTCTCTGAGCCACTCAAAATTAATAGAAATTTGAAAAATATAATTTTTTTTTATTTGTTACTTCAACATGGATGTGGTATTGTACATATTGAAGTATTATTGCATATCTATCATATAAATCACAAATTTATTCTCAGGATGAAGAACTGAAGGATGTATTCGAACCAGAGAAGGAAGAGACCAAGAAACCCGTTGCAAAAGAGGTAACGTCGACAGAATTAGTGCCACAAACCCAATCATCTGATCTCCAAGTTGAAGAACACAAGAGTAAATCTACTCCTGAAAAAGTGAGTTAAAATTGACGATTCTTATATGAATATATGAAGATGATTATTTATTAGATTGACATTTAGTTTTATGATAATTCATAATCATTTTGTTTTTCTTGTTTATTTAATCTGAAGTACTGATATAACTTTTAAGCACTCTCACATTAAACTGTTTTAAAAGGTTATGGAAGTTGTGCGTGCTGCTGAGATTTTGGCCCTGAATGACACTCCAGCCTCACCGACAGCCAAACCTAAGTCGCCAAAGCCTGAAAGTGTCAAAACTACAACTATTGTCATGAGTAAACATACTCTTGCCCCCCAGCCCACCGATCAGGTATGTTACACCTGCTTGCATTTCATTTATATTAATTTAATTGAAAGGTCATTGCTTCTCATTTTTTTTTCCGAATTTAAATTGTTAATATTTGAAAAAAAAAAAAATATAAAATAAATTAGCTTTACTTTAATTCTCAATGTCTTTATTTTGTTATACACTTGCGGAAAGGACTGTTTACATGATTTAATTTTGGTATTTTAATGAAATATATATCATGAGTAGTTTTTCTTTTACTAGAGAATATAATAATTTAACTTTTTTTTAAATAGTTCTTATCATTATTGACTCTGTTGTCACATAGTTAAAAAAAAAAAAACTATTATGATTGATTATTTTAATTTTTATAACAACTTAGCATATTTCTCTTTTTATTATCTATTTCATTTTTAAAAACATTGACACCTTTTAAGGTTAAAAAAAAGTTGTATTTACAAAAACACTGGTCTTTTAAAATACTTCATTATATCATATAACTCTTACGATTCATTTTTGTATTTCTAAATTCAAGGAAAACATATCGCAATAATTCAGGTGCATTGATTCTATGGACATTACGTCAGTTCCAATTTAAATTAAAATATAATTTTATGGTTATATTTATATCTCTAATAATTGTTTAACATTACATCACTTAAGAATATTGGAAGTACAAGTAAGTTTTGAAGGATTTCATTTGTAAAAGTTATAAGGGCTTTAATATGTAAAACTGGTGACAAATTATTCTGAATTATTTCTTTCTGGCAGTATAGTAATTCTACATCGAAAAAACAACTTTGTGAAAAAGCCCAGAACCAACCCATTTTAGTATAAAAAGAATTGCTGTTCAGACAAATTATTAGTCATTGATCACAAGTGCAAGCCAAATGGAGCAATATAGAGGATATTTCCTTCAAATGTTGCACAACCAAAATCTAAGCAAGGATTTTGATCCATGAATTTAGGCTTTACCATTAGAATGGGTAGACCCCTGTGTCAGATCCTGCATTCAAGTCCAGCTGTGGCAGGATAATTATTCATTCTTTTATATTAGTCATTTGGATCCAGGTTTCAGGTGAATCTTCTGAGGCTGCCAGTAAAAGTAATCACTTGCTGAAGGAGTAACCATAACCCTCACTTGACTATAAATATTTAAAGATCCCTATCCTAATAAAATTTAGAACTCCCACTGTAGCATCATCCAATAAGCCACAGTAACATATAACAATAATAATAAGCCTAAGCCCCCGAGATCAGCCTTAACACAATCCTCCCATCGACGCTTCGGCCTACCTTTCGGACGCCTACCAGTCGGATCAGCGAATACCAACTTTCTCAGGATCCACTCCTCACCGAGCCCAACAACTTCACTCGCCCATTTGAGTCTACCAACTCAATTATATTGACAGGATACAAGTTCTGCAACTCCGCGTTGTGCAACCTTCTAAACTCCCCAGTGGCCTCATCTTTCTTCGGACCAAATATTTTACGCAGAACCTTATTTTCGAAAACCTTAAGCCGTTGTTCATCCTTCAAAGTAAGCGGCCACGTTTCACATCCGTAAAGAACCGTCAGAAGAATAATAGTTTTATAAATTCTAATCTTAGGTTTTTGATAGAAGCCGTGAGCTAAGTAACTTAGCAACTGAATAATAACACGCGTTTCCCACCTTTAACCGGGACTTTATTTCTTCCTGGATTTCATTTTTTCTTGTTATCATTGAACCTAAGTACTTGAATTTCTTTACGTGTTCAAAAGTATGCCCTGACATATCAATATCACCAAGATCGCCACCGTTTCTGCTACTAATCATATATTTTGTCTTATCGGTATTTAATTCAAGTCCTATTTCTTTACCAGTTTTTATTAACACACTTGTATTTAGTTGTATGGTTTCCTTGTCTTTACCTAGCAGTACCAAATCATCGGCATACCCCGAAACCGGAATCTTGTCACCCATATTTAAACCTTTCTCGGTACACATCACCTTTTCTATGACATATTCTAAAGCTGTATTAAATAAAACAGGTGAAAGGGAGTCACCCTGTTTCAAACCCGATCGCAGCTCAAATTTCTCGGAGTAATTATGATCGATTCTAACTTTATGGAATGTTTCCGACAAATACATCTGTACTAGGTTTACTAACTTTCTAGGTATTCCCTGTTCAATCATGATGTTATACAGCTTCTGACAGTCTATTGAATCATAAGCCTTTTTAAAATCGATGTAAAGTTGATGGACTACATCGTTGTATTCCAATTTTTTCTCTAATATTTGACCACAGTAACATATAAGTGATGTTAAATGAACAAACCAACTACATAGCACTACAGCTTTGTGAGTGTATTTGCCTCCCATAAAATATCTGGTCTCTAGTAAACTTTCAATACTGCTCTTCTCTGTAGCTAGATGGTTAGCAATTTAATTAAGATATGGCCTTGCCTCATTCTTTTCAGGCACCCTGCCTAACCTAGACTGTTCAGATTTTAAACAGGTGTGTCAAAGAATATTTTATAGATCTCCTCATTGTGACTAATCCTTTGATGTACTGATCCATAATTTTTTTTTAATTAGAAGCAGGAAAGTAAAACTTCTCACTAATTGAGTTTCATTAGCAAAAAAGTTGTAGACATATTACATTTGACGTTCAAAACAAATTTATTGATTAATAAAATGACACATTGAAAACTCAAGCTAAATGATGAACGGTTATGTTATTGTTCAATGTGATTTAATTCCTTTTTCAGTTATTCCTTTAAAACTTGCTTGTGCACTCAATTCATAAGTGGAGATGATTAATTTTTCATTGTGAAACTAGTATCCTGGATTTAAAAAAAAAAAATTATTTTGATAAACACAAAGTGAAACTGATTTTTATGTCATTATCTTTATAAAACTAGCTTTCAATGGCACATCAATAGCCAATTCTCACCATGCAGTTATTGCTGGATAACATTTATTCTATTCTCTTCTTCATTTGTTTAAATTGTTTATTTGTATTAAATAAGATTTTTTAAAATCATGTAAACATAGTCCATTGTACATTATGCTTTTGTTGTTGCTGATCATCTTTATTCTAAGATAAATTTTAATTTTAAAAAATATATAAAAGTTAACAAAATCACTTATTTAATATGACAATTGAGCTGTATGATATTTTAAGTATTAATTTTTATTTTTATACCATAATAAAATTACTTAATTGTACATTAATTATTTTACTATATCCTTTTTTGATAATTGTTTTGTTTATTTTGTTTTACAATCCTTATTTTGTTAGCATACCACATTCAGCTTCCCATTATAAATATTCCAACGCCTCTGGAATAAAATACTGTGTTATGGAATTGCTTCATATCATGTGATATGTGATACTTGTCTGTTTGGGTTAATGTTGGGTTCTCCGCTTTATATCCAGTGTTTTGTTCTGTATTTTTTTTTTTTTGTTGCTTTGTTGTTGGGCATGTGTCAGACCTTCCTTTTTAAAGACTGATGAAACCCATGTTTTGCTTGAACATTTCATTACTCAATATTATTTTATATACCTGCTATTATGAATATAGATAATGTATGTATTTAATTTTTTAAGTTTTTTTTTATTTATTTATTTATTTTTATAAATAAGTTTTTTCCTAATTTTTAAGTACTATTATAAACCTATTTTATGGATTAGAGAATGTATTGATAATTGTCTAATCGTAGATTTTTTTACCCTCTCAGTTTTTATTTTAAATAATATAATTTTTTTTTATTGTTTGTTATGTTAGTTCTTTTGCCGAATGAGACCTTGTTCTTAATGTCTCTTTCAATCGATGACATGAAATTTTGTTATTTATCACATAGCCTGTAACCAGCTTGTAAAGTCATATTAGAGTACTATATATAATAAGTAATTTTAGCTTCTGTAATGCTTATTTAAATTATTTATTTTTTCATGTTATATTCTTGAAGTGTAAATAGATAAATGTGTTAAGAAGTTTTCACTAGTTATGTTGGTAAAAAAAAAAAAAAAAAAGGACAATTTTCATTTAATATTAATTAGTTATATTAGGTTTTTTTTTTTTGGTTTTTTTCATTTAATATTAAGATTTTTGTATTATTAATTTAAATAGCTTTAAAGAAACTTTAAAAAAGAAGCAATCTGTCATTTTAATGCGGAAGAGAACAATTCCCCTTAAGTCAACACTTATTTTAACTCATCTAAAAAACAGCATGTTTCTAATAAGAGAATATATTAAATATAAATTATAAGTAAATAAACTGTGAAACAATTGACAGACAATGTGTTGCTCATTGATATAATAATAAAATCCTTGTCAAAATCTTAATTCTGAAAATCTATCTTCCACTTCAGTTTCGGTCTTCTCCTTGGTAAATAACGAGTTGGCTTGGTGCTAATTAATATTTAACTTTTTTTTATTTACAATGGTAAATGGCTAGACAGCAGTGATCATAAAGCACCATTCTAATGATTTTTTTTTTTTTTTTTTCTTGTTTGCCTATATGATTACACACACCATAGATTTTTCATGACTCTAATGTTGATACGAAACTCTTTAGGAATTTCCATGGTGTTTTGTTTATTAAATAGCGGTTGAATAACCTTCATTTATTAAATTATTGATACATTATAATTTTACTCGATGAAAACTTCTTAATCAGAATTAATTTGAATGATTGTTGACTAAACATTTTCAATTATAGTTTTTATTTGATTTTCTGAAATGTTTGAAGAGTATTACATATTTTAAGTTGATTTTAATTTTAATATAATTGGCATAATAAGACAGTGTTTCCCAACAAAAGTTTTATGGAGACCCATTCATCCAATCATTACAATGACAAGGGCTCCAAAAATTCCAGTTCTTTTCGAAAGTCATTAAGTTAATATTTAATTCCAATCCGAAGCATTCTAAAACATCTTCTTCCGCAGCGTTAAAAACAATTCTAGATTTCTGTTAAAAATTGGCAAGTAAATTGGGTAAAAAACCTAAATATTTTCTAAAATTACTATGTCAGGGTGTCTAGCAACAGGGAAAATCGGCAAAAGTCAGGGATTTTAAAAATATATGGAAAATTCTGGAAATTTTTACTTTGGTCAGGGAAAATGGTCCCTAAATAACATTGTTTCTTATTCACTCAGACATAAGTTCCAATATGCCTACTTGTTGTGATGTTGCAAATATCATAAAGCGTTTAAAGCTCATTAATTTATAGTCAGATTTGTAAATATTGATTATTACTAACAGCAGTATCCAAGTTCATCATAATTCATTGCTAAGTCAACTTACAACTACAATTTCAGCTAGTGTCGGGTAGATATAATTGAATCTTATCGTAAAGTAATTTTTTTTTTTTTTTTTCCAGCTTATCTTATGCACTGCAGCCTTATTAGGCTTATTTGCACCATCCAAAATTTGTCATTATACATATATATTTTTAATCTAGTATACCATATAATTGTAATTATTCTTTGTTTTTTTTTTTTTTCAATCTTTACCGAGATTTATTCACGTAAAAGACTTCTTACAATATGGAAAAGTCAGGGAATCTCTTTGAGCAGATTTGCTAGACACTCTGTATGTCTGTAATATGACCACCTGTCATTGGGCAATTCGCCTGTTGGTGGGCTCTCTCTTTGTAAATAAATAAATATAAAAAAAAATTATATAGTAGGGGTACTCACTATGTTTGCTATAGCACAAAAAATATGATATAGCAAACGTAGTGAGGACCCCTAGTATAGTAATAGTACCTATTTCAAAGTATTGTATTAATTTTAAGGCTCATCCGACTAACAGAAACCTTTTGTTGTTGAAATAATGAATTATCGATTAAGTGACCGCATATGAAATAAATCGTTAAGATTACCCAAGATGGTGTATGCTAGAGTCAGGCTCTAAGAACTGATCACTATTCTCAAAACATCAACAGAGAAATATTAAAATTTAGAAATACAATATAGGCCTATTAACTATAATTTACCGCGTCTGTGCATTTAATTAAATTAAATGCATATTAAAATTTAGTTAATTTTGTTACGAGCCAAAGCTTTTAAGGAGTTTTAAATAAGGCAATTTAATAAAATTTTCCAATAGCATCTTGCCGACCCCGTGGACATTAACACTAGTTGGGAACCACTACAACATTTTTTTAATTTTTTTTTTTTTTTTTTTTAAGTTATTGACTTAAAAACATACTTTTTTTTTTAGCAAACCTTTAATATTTTTATTGTAATAACTAAATTATATATTGCATGCTATTGAATGATATTTTGAAGGAAGAAATCCTATGCATTTATATATTTTTTTATTTTATAAAAGTGGATACTTATTTGCAATATATCATTTGTTATATAATTATTAATATGTAATTATAATTTATAATATTGGCTTAATACTTAACTGTTACTCATTAAAGCACTAGTGATTATTATTGAATGGTCAATCTCAAAAAATGGTCATGATCGAAATTTAGATTTGAATGTGGAATTTTAAATATAATCGCCTTGTAAACATTTTTAAAACTAAACATATTCGAAAACTGTATTCAATTTGAGTTGAATTTTGTCAAGTAGTAGTGATCTTAATCCTCTTACTTTTTTTCGTTTTGTTTTTTAACAAATAAAATTTATAACTTTATGTCTTTAAACTATCTGTGGGGCATTTTATGGGATTATAAGCAACATTAGTATGTTATTCCTTTGGAAGTGATAGGCTTTTTTCTCTGTGCATTAGAGGTGAGGATGCTGTTAAAATTCATTTATATTTTTCACTGCTGCAATTCGTCACATTCAGATGAACTCAAATTCTTTATTGATTGTTATTTTCAAATAAGAAGTTAAGGGAATCTCAGTAAAATTTTGACTTCATGTTTTTAAGGATTTTCGTAACAAGTGCTTTTTGGGAGTCTCAAATATTTTTATATTTTCAAATTTAATCTTCAGTAAAAATAATATTTTATTGGCTGGGCTCACCCTCTTCTTTTCTTTTTTTTTTTTTTCTTTTTTTTTATAATAAAAGTGTTTTTAGATATATTGCAAATAAACATTATAGTTGTGAATGATGATCTATGAATTAGTGTTCAAAGAATTGTATAGCTCTAATTTTATATTTTCCTTTGGTATATCTCTCCTAAAAAGCGAATGTGAACCATACCCCGCATGGACGCCAAGAATATTTCTCAAAATACCATTACAGTTTACTTATTTTTTTTTTAACCTTTATTATTTTATTGTAACCTTGGCATGTTATATCAATACAAACCTATTCATGAATAGTAGTCTTATTATAATGTTATGTTTTTGATTATATTATATGAACTAAAACATTTTAGTCAAAATGTATTACATCAAATATGAGAATGAAAAATTTAAGAAAACTTAATTTTTTTCAATGAATAAATTACAACACAATTCAAGATTTTTTTAAATTTAATTTTATCTTATTTCAGGTGTAATTTACAGTTTAAAATGTAAAATTTGACCATAAGCAGAGCTTGATTTTTTCTGTTTGAAAGATTTGTTTTTAAATAACTGTTCCTCCTTCCATATATGACATTATTTTCCAAATCATCTGTTCATAACTTCATAGGAGTAAAAGAACTCTTTAAATATTTGACAAAAATAAATGCCAAGCTCTGTTTAATTTTCAATAATAATGAACTACTTCGTTAATGTTTTATAAATATTTAGATCTGTTTTGACTTTGACGAGAATCGTAATTTCCAGAAAAAGAGGGCCAACCAGCAATAGCAGAGAAGCTTAAGCTAAACCATCCATCACTTCATATTATCTCAGCCTTCATGATTTATGTTAAACTATCTTCTCTTTTTCCTTTTTTTCATGGTACATATTTATAAGGCTGTGTGATGTAGTGTGTAATTTTTGTATTAAATATTACCACAAACAGTGGTCAATCTGTATAATAGTTTTTAAAATACTTTAAGTAGTTATAAATTATTTGTTTGATTTTATATATTGTAAATTTTTGTTGTAACGTGGTAACCTTGTGATTTTTTTTCTATTCTTGTTTCTGTACCAACTGATTGTGGTGTGATTTAAGCATTTATCTTGAAAGAACAGAGGGAACGTTTTTCGTGCTCAGTTTTTTCATATTTCTACTTGCTTAGAATAATCTTATCGTGTAATTATGTAGAATCGTCTGGAGACTCAAAAAATATGAAATATTTTATTGGAATTTAAATAAGCGTGCTTAAATATAAAAATGAATTATTTATATTGAAAGTTTTGAGGTAGTTTTATTATCTGTTGTTTATTTATTGGGGTTTGTGCCTTAAACCGAGGCAAGTGCATATTACCAACCTATTTTACTATAATAGGCAATTTAAGATTTGTTCAGTGAAATAACTTTTAACATCCTTGATAGAAATTGAACCTACATTGCTTGAAGTTCAAGCAGGCTGAAATGAGGCTCCAATGTTATACCTTCTGGACCAGGCCTTCTATCTTGCTTTAATACATACTGTGTTTTATTAATACACTGAAATATACATTCAGTTTACATTATTTTTGTTGTATGTATTTGGTAAAGGGGCTCTTAAAAGATTGGTTCTTGGATGTTTACATATCACTTCTTTTCAACTATTTAATCAGAAAGATCACTCAGCATTTTGTTAATTAATTTAAACCAAAAAAAAAGTCAATTTTTATGTATAAGTATTAGACAATTATAAATATTTAAAAGAAAGATAGGAAATGATAAAATCTTTAATTGTGTTTTCAATTTTTATTAAATTTACTGGTAAGACATCTGATTGTGTTTACAATTAATAACTAAATGATGTTAAAAATCCTGAATGAATCCCACTTATACAAATTCTCATAATCAGAGTTTTATTGATCAAAATTAAATAAAATTTGGGAATCTTACTTCTAAATGGGATAGAATGCTAGGAATATCATTTATCCTATTGAATGGTTAGCCCCCTAATATTTTCTATTTTATTTCTAAACAATTATTATCCCTATTGTTCATAGCAAAGACTGTATTTGCTACTTTTTAACGTTATCTTTTAATTTCACTTTAATTAGTTGTTTTTTTAAACTGTAAATTCACGTTTTATTTTACTAAAATAAAGTTATTAATGATTTTTTATCACGTTGTAAATAAATATTGTAATATGAATGTATATTATTTCTACTATATCGTTAAAAAAGGGTATTTTTGTACCCTGTGTAATAGGGTATTCTTGGAAGACATATAGTGCAGAGTGTGTGCGCTATTCATCAAGTCGTTATAATGCATATATACATTAACGGCTGCTGATTGCATAGATAATATTGTACATAAAATTATCAATAAAGGAAAGAAATATTTTCAAAATGAATGACTTATTTTTAAGCGAATTATATCTTCTTCCAGAGAGGTATTTATTTAATATTTCTAGACGATATGGAACTTCCCTGAAGTTATTACAAAATTATGTCATTTTCCTTATGTGTCTCCTAGTGCCTTCCAGATTATTATAAAATTATTACTTTAATAGTCCTTTTCACATAAATGTGATTGTCATCGTGTTTATCATTAATATTTTTATTTTCAATGATCAAACATTTTTCAATCGGACCGGGATTGTTAAATGTGTGTGATCTTTTTTTAAAACATAGTATGTTTATGTCGACTTAAGTCCATTTATATTTAATCGTTGTTATAAACTCTTTTATATATGTATATCGATATGTTCTTAAAATATATTTTTAAAAAATTAGACGATGAGTAGTTACACAAAGTGTTTTAATCATCAAGTGAAAATAAGTATATCAGATACTAGACTCCTACTGTATATTTTTAAGATGTGCCAAAGCTACTACTATCTTACTCGTAACTATGTTTCAATGTTAATTTTAATTCCAGTGGTGCTCTTTAGGGAATAGTTTATATTTTGCAATAATAATAACTTAATAATCGTTACCTGTGGAAGAATATATATATATGTGTTAATAGTTCCAATTAAAAATAAATGCAGTATTTACTCAATAAGGTATTTAAGCATTACTCTTCATCTGTTTTGTTGTATGTTTAGTACTTAGAATTATTTCTTCTGGTGTTTGATTATACAATATATTGCCTCTTCATCTGAAAATAAATTTATTATTAATTTCAGATTTAATTTAAATATTTTTGGTGTAAAGCTTTTTAATTGTATCATTTTGTTTAGGTCTGAACCTTTTTATTGTTTCACTTTCACATTAAATCTGTAAAGTAAAGTCTTTCATCTGACTTATGTAAATAGATATATCTAGAAGAACATGCTATTTTTTATTTAGATAAAACATCTAAAATAACTAAAAAACTCTTTGTTGTTATAATTTTGGTATATGTTGGGTTGCATTTCATCCAAAGGGTATATGAAGTCTCTATAGAGTATCCAATTAGTATTTCTAAAGAATATTGGTGCATTTATAGTAAATCTTTGGAAAGACAGTTTTCATCCTTGATTTGATTGTCTGAATATTTTAGAAGGATTAGAAATATTTAACTGATTTCTGGAACCAAAATGTAGAATTAAATTAAATAAATAAATAAACAACGTTCAAGTTTTTTTTTTTTTTTTTTTTTTTTTTTTTTTTTTTTTTTTTTTTTTTATGAAATAAAAGTTATATTACAAATTAATTGTTTAAATAATTCTTTGACTTATAAGGCTCTTTAATCCCTTATATAAAATAATGGTCAGTTGCATTTTTAGAACATTTAGTTTTTACACAAGTACTAGCTCATGGTGTTCTGGATCTCATATTTAGGATATTGACCCTTCATATACCCTTTTAGAAGTTCTTATAATCATAATGGAATCCTAAAGAGTGATCACATTGATACGGGTTAATAACATAGAACTTAAGTACCAACTATATGGTTAATAACATAGAACTTAAGTACCAACTATATGTAGCATTGTCTAGGCATTGTCTTAGGAAATATATGTACTGTTTTACTGTTAATGAAGCTAGTAAACCTCTAATAAAATGAATTGTTTTAAAAATCGGCATCACAACAGAGGTTATACATAATTATAATTAACGTTTCCCATAGTGATTAAATGATAAAAGTATTCTTAAAATAATACTTTTTTTTTTTAAGATTAATGTTGCCATGGAAGGTCATTGGCTCAAAGTGATTTAATAGGTTTTTATTGGCTTATTGGTGGTTTTAATAACATTACCTTTCTCTCTCTTGGTGATATTGCAGGATTCATTATTTTTAAACAAAAAGTTAATCATTTTGTGCTCAGATGTTTTATAAGCTTATTGAAACAACTGGTTTAGATGTACTGAGTTATACCTAAGATATGATTTATTTTAATGATAGTTTCCGATAATGTGGTAATATCTGTTGACAAATAATAACTCAAAAGTCAATATGAGAGTTGAGCTTCATTTCTGTTTATAGAAAGATTTAAAAATGGTTATGTGGCTATGGGATCTTGATTCCTTCAATAAATATTGAAAATGTGACTATTTAATATCTCCCTGACATATCAGTTCATTTTACAGTGTATTCCTCTGTAGTTGATGAATCAAATATATGTATCAACATTGTTATATATTCTGTATAAAGAAAAAGAGTATTACGAATATATTAAACAATATTTACTTATATTTCATAAATACCGTGTGTTCATATCATAGGTGTAAGGTGATTTGTTATTGTTATGCTTATGATTCCAGTTAGCGTCTTAAAAGTAATCTGTGTCCAACAGGATTTATTTTTGGAATTCATATAAGCCGAATAACCCTGGTCCAAATCCCACTCATGGTACTAAATTTATTCATTAATTTATAAATTTAAATTGTAAATGTTTAAACTGGTTGTAGTATCATAATTAATTTTCCTATAAGTGTCAATTATATTATTATTATTATTATTATTAATGATTCCATTCTTACAATTCGTTGATTTGGGACTTCCTTTTAAATTTTAGGCATTTCCCATGTTATAATTTTTCATTGTCTTAGTTAAAAAAATATTTTTTATTTATTTATTTTTACTATGTACCATAAAATTGGTTTCATTCTCCTTTGTAACACTATAAGAATATATTTCAACACATTAAAAATTATATATGTGTATATTTGTCTATGTATGTATATATATATATATATATATATATATATATATATATAATTTTTGATGAATATAAATATATATGTACTGTCCGGAGATTAAAGAAAATTACATGTGTGTAAATATGTGTCTGTCTAGTCAAATAGTCAAAATGGAAGTTAGCCTGACTGTTATATAAGTTATTTGATATATATTATTAATATTTTTATACACTTATGTCAAGTTAATAATTAAAAACATTTGTTGTTTCATTATTTGTTCTTATAATATGAGGACCATATAACAATTGTTAAAAGCTTCAATCCATGTTTATTATATTTATTGATTTTAATCTAATTCTACTCAGTACTAAAAAATCTACATTTATTGTTAATATTTTATTTTATCAGTATTTATAGAATTAAGTAATATTTCAATTGTTATTCCAATGGATAAAATGTTATGTCACTGTATATGTTTTGAAATAAACTAATTATATTTAATTATAAGGAAAATAAATGTGTCTATTTTGTTCCAATAAATTACAATATGCTAGATTTACATTTGTCGCAATTCGGTATAATCAATTTGAGTAATGAAATGAGTGATAAATATGATATTTAATAATTGTTGTTTTGTTTCCTTTCTTTGTTCGCTTGCTGCCTTCTGTGTTTATAAAATATCCACATGCTGCGTTAATTCTGCTATTTTCGTTTATTCTTTTAAATCTGTTTTTGTTGATAAATGATCTCTTAACTGTTGTGTGTTGCTTTTCAGTTGGAACCGTCCGCTGACTTGAAACCACAACATGATGTGGAAAAGGATAAAAATAATGAACAAAATAATGTGAAGTCTCTTCCGCTAAGGTCAAAGAAAATTAGCCAGTTAAGACCTCTGTCGGAAGTCCTATCTTCAGATTATCAACCAATATATAAAAGCAAATCGTCGAGCATTGATAGTAAAGGGGAAGAAAAGCTTGACTATACTCCTCCTTCCACATTCCAAAGAGGGTCAACTGTTTCTGGAGAAAACATTGCAGTCACTCAACTGTCTTCTAAGTCAAAAGAAACAAAAAAGGAGAACAGAGTTTCTTACACACAATTTCATAACATGCAAAATAGCGGTGATGAAAGGTATAGGGAACATACCTCCACATCCACTGAAGAAGTTCCATATAATAAAGAGATGTCTAAATCTTTCCATGAAAAGTTATTTGATAATACAAAGCAATTCAGATCAAATTTAAAAATAATTAAAGACCCAGACAACACATATGTGTTTGAAGATAGTAGCTCTTTCATCAATGAAAAAGAAAGAATATTTAAAAATAAAAACAGTTACCCCAAAGAAACATACCATGAAAAAGGGGGAATCAAGCTAGTACCTTTCAATAATAATAACAATGAAACCAAAGATGAAATGAGCACTGAGATTAATAAACAGAGTAAATTTTTGGATAACGAAGATCCTGTAAGACCCAATTATTATGATGAAAGTCACTTTAGAAGCCTACCTACAAATTTTTCCTACCATTCCACTTATAACCGCAATGCTGTTTCCTTGGAAGAAACTACGAGCAAAGTAGAGAAAGAAAAGCAGACATTTAAAGAAAATAAGCGTCACTCAAGTTATTTTGAAGGAGAATCTTACAAAGATACATCAGAAAACATCAACGAATCTTCATTGTCTCCTGAAGAATGGGAGCTGATCAAAAAATTTAGAGCAAAAGGGAAAGGGAGTGAAGAAGATTTATTATCAGAAAAAGATGATGACTCAATCAGATCAACTCGAAGTTTAGACAGAGCTGCGCTGAGACGAAAACCTCCTAAGAGCGTGAGGTTCCAAGATGTCGACAAGGATTTACATCAAACAAAATCTATTCTAAGGACATCTCTTACAGAAATCCCTTCACCCTCTAAAGTAGAAGTGACAACAATACCATCACCATCCGTCCAGACCAACCCGACGATTTCTTGTAATGTCAACATTCCTCTTCATCTGGTTTCAAGTATTCCTGACTCAGGTGACCGAAGGCATTACTTCCAGTATCCCCCAGCCATACCTCTCAATGCAAACAATCCTTTCTTACATCCTATGTCTCTACCACCTTTCTACCCTCCATCAGTGTATGGTGATCATTATAGGATTCATTCGCCCCCTTATCTCCCTGTTGACAATTCTTCTGCTGCTAGTTCTTTATCTACAGAAAGAATCCACTCTCCATCAATTGTGGATGAAGGGTCGATCCCACATGCAGCTCCTATCAAATCTTTTGAAGAAATATGCAAGGAATACCTAAACAGAAGTGCAAACATTCTTTCCACAGATAACAGGAATACTGTCGTCGACCAAGTATCTGAAATAAATGACAATTTCAGTGCAGTTGATGACAACAAAAACAAGTGCTATGACTGTGATCTGAAAAGTGTCCAACTTATAAAAAGTGAAATGAGAAAAAAAGGAGAAGAAGAAAAGAGAGTGAGCCTAAATAAAGTACCTGAACCTGAGGTGGCTGTTGTCGAGCTTCAGAGGGACCTTTCGGAGTGTAGTGATTCTCCTCCCCCTATTAATTATGCCACGCATCCTGAGGCATATCGTCGTAAACCTTCTTGGGAACGTATTTTTGAATCTACTCCAGCACTTTGAATTCACTATTTATCTTGTCCCTTCCACTTATTTATAGTTTTTTTTATTGTAGTTTAGTTTTGTTAGAAATCGTGTACTTAGCCGAGGTTATATTATGAGAGAACTAGCCCAAAAGACCAGTGTTTTTGTGGATTGTAATGTTAGGTATGGTAGTAATTTTACTTAATGTTCAAAAAAGACTTTTAAAATCAAATTTTATATTGTTTGGATTATTGAATTTGAAAAGAAAAAATTCTGTAATTGTTTCTATTCCGACTTTAGACAACCCCTAATAATACCACTGAAGTGAAACCTGAACCAAAAGCTTCTGTTAGTGATAAGAAAAAATTTTTTGAAAAAGCAATGGAAGAGCATAATCAACCTTCACCAAAACCAGGTACGTCATATTAAATTTAATTAGTGAATTTTAATATTTATATTTTAGTTGTTTTTTTTCATGTTCTGTCTATAGAGTTTATGAGTAACTACAACTATTTTAATTACTTAAAATGATTTATTGAGGTTTTCAATAAGAAATGCTTGATATGATAGGATAAATTTTTACTTAAGTTGGAGTTGGTAAATCAAAAGATTCCTCTTGCGAATTTAATATGAAAGAATTTCAGAACCATATATGATACACAAGAATAATCTCTTTTATTATGATTCATTGCTCCTTTTATATATATATATATTTTTTTTTTTTTTTTTTTTTTTTTTTTTTATTCAAAATATTGTCAAATTAATCAACCTCTATTTTTTAAAAATCTGGTGTGCGCAACATATGACTTTCACTTACCTCTGTTGTTAAAATCAATTTAAGAATTTTCAAATACAGTTAAAGATGAAATATGTAAGTAAAAAGGTTAAAGAATCAATTAAATTTTGTTTTCATAGAAACATGTGTTTTCTTAAATAATCTCTCTCTCTCTCTCTCTCTCTCTCTCTATATATATATATATATATATATATATCTTCATGAATTGCTTTTTCCTTGGTCATCCCATCTTGCGTGAACGGCTTGACCAATTTCTCAATTTCTTTTTTGTTATGTTCATATCAGTCAGGAGAAGGATCTTATGAAAGAAAAAAAGAGAAAGTTTACTTTGTTAAATTGTTGTTTTTATTTGTTTTTTTTCTAAGGCATTCTCTTTTTCCTACATATATAAAAATGAATCCCCCTTTTCTTTTTCATCTAATCTTGCGTGAACTGCTTGATCGTTTTCGCTTATACATAGTTCAGACTAGACATCGTCTGTCGGTCAGCTAATCTATTATATTATTATCTGCAATCACTTAGTTTTATCAGCTTTTCATCACTCTAAATTATCTTATACTATTTTGTGTATCAGATAATATTTTTCTAAAATCTTTAGCTTTCAAAAAATATATTATACATCCATATTAATGTTATTATATTAATATAAAAAAAAACTGCATACAAATTTTTTTTGCTCTTTTCTCCTTTAGTTGAATACCAAATTCGTTCAACTTATATATTTATCCATCCTTTATCAATCCTAACAAGATGATATGGTTAATATTTTCAAACCTACAAAATCAAAGGAAGTGTCTACTCAGTTTGCGTAGGCCTTCCTTAAAAACCATTACTGCTATTTATACAGGACACTGTAAACTCAACTATCACATGTTTAAACTTGGTATCTCAACATCTTTCCATATAATCTGCTGCTGTGACAGGCTTTCAAGGTTAAGGCTCACAATTTTTGGTGATTTCCACCTGGAAAACCTGTTGAATAACAAGCTAGTAGATCCTAATAGCCTCTTGAAGTTTGCTATTGCAACTAAACTCTTATTTTAACCATACAAATTTGATTCGATGGCGCACAATAGACCTATTTGGTCGTGGTGCAAGTTTAAGCCAACATTAAAAAAAAAAAAAAAAAAGTACTTTAGAGAAAGAAAATTCAAATTAAGCCCAGTCAACTATTTCAATCAGAATAAAACCTATGTGATATTAAAACCTGTTAAATTTTATATTGATATAGCAAGTTTTTTTTTCAAAATTGTTAAAAGCTGTCTTTGAGAAAATCATAAAATGGTGCAAAATGCAAAGTATTAAGTGGCTCAGTGGCTCTTCTGGCCCGCTGATTTTGATGAAAAAGTTGCTGTAATATCGTGAGCTTATAGTTGTATTAAATATGATATTTCAGTTTAAATATGATATTTTCCATGCTAGACTCATCACACACAGAATCAGACATACACACACTTTTTTGTGGGACTTGGTCATTTGGACCCACAGGATCCTAAAACGTGTATTTCCGTTGAAAACTGGAATTAGAATATTTTCACAATCACAATAATTTCTCTTACTATATATTTCATATGTACATAACTTAAAATAATATAAACCTATTTAACCCATAGTACATATATTTTTTTGAATTCTGAATAATAATGATGCTTTGGCTAAAAGACCTCATGATGGGGCACTTGCTCTAAAATAATGTTAGCATCAAATATATTTTCAATAATGAAACAAAATATGGAATCTTTCTCTTCATTAATTACTTTAAAATTTATTTCTTCACAGTTGGTAGTTCCTTGTAACTAGGGTTTGTCGGTTTTCAAAAATCAGTTTGTTGGGAGAAAATTATGAAATACAAAAACCGGTTTTTTAGTAGAAAATACCAGTTTTCAATGTATGAATAACACTTTTTAAAAAAAATTGAAAATGACAACTAAGTTAAAAAATCTGGTGCGGGCAACACACGACTTTCACTTACCACCATTTTTAAACTCAATGAAAGAATTTTCAAATACACTTAAAGATAAAAATACGTGAAACTATTAAAGAATTAATTAAATTGAATTTATATAGAAACATGTGTTTTATTAAAAAATCTATTGCATTATTATCTAAAATAATCAGTTAGTTTTATGTTCATTTCATCACTCTCTATTAACTTTTAAAAGCTTGTGTATGAGATGATAATTTTTCTAAAATCTTTAGCTTTCCAACGGTATATCATACATGTATATTACTGCTCTTATGTTCAAAAACGAAAAATTGCATTAAAAAAATATTTTTTCTGTTTTCTCCTTTAGTTGGGTATCGAGTTTATTCAATTTATATATTTACCAGTTTTTCATCAGCGTTAACAAGATAATTTAGTTATTATTATTGAATCTACAAAATTAAAGGTACTTTAGGGGAAGACAATTTAAAATATCGGCATTTAAGCCCTGTCAGACCATTTTTATCTAAATAAAACCTACATGATATTAAAGCACATTAAATTTTACATCGATATAGCGAGTTTAATCAAAATCGTCGGAACCGTTTTTGAGAAAATCGAAAAAAGGTGCAAAATGCATGGTATAAAGTGCCTCTTCTGGTAAGCTTATTTTGATGAAAAAAGTTTTGTCACGTCTCGAGCGTATAGTTGTCTTAAATATGAAATTTCAGTTTCATAGGACTTACCGTTTCCGCCCGGGAGCTACCACACACACACACACACACACAGACACACACACACACACACACACACACACAGACCTTTTTGCGGGACTTGGTTATTTGGACTCAGGGGACCCTAAAACGTGTATTTCCGTTGAAAACTGGAATTCGAAAATTTTCACGATCGCAATACTTCCCCTTACTATATATAGTAAGTGAAAGTAAAAAAAATCTGGTGCGGGCAACACACGACTTTCACTTACCTCCATTTTTAAAATCAATGAAAGAATTTTCAAATACAGTTAGAGATAAAAATACGTGAAATTATTAAGGAATTAATTAAATTAAATTTCTATAGAAACATATGTTAGATTCAAAAATCAATTATATTATTATCTAAAAAAATCAGTTATTTTTATGTTCATTTCATCACTCTCTATTAACTTTTAAAAGCTTGTGTATGAGATGATAATTTTTCTAAAATCTTTAGCTTTCCAACGGTATATCAGGCTCATTTTGATGAAAAAAGTTTTGTCACGTCTCGGGCGTATAGTTGTCTTAAATAAGAAATTTCAGTTTCATAGGACTTACCGTTTCCGTCCGGGAGTTACCACACACACAGACACACACACACACACACACACACACACACACACACACACACCTTTTTGCGGGACTTGGTTATTTGGACTCAGGGGACCCTAAAACGTGTATTTCTGTTGAAAACTGGAATTCGAAAATTTTCACGATCGCAATACTTCCCCTTACTAATATGTAATATAGTAAGTGAAAGTAAAAATTGAAAATGACAACTAGGTAACATCTTTTAATATTTTAAAAATATAAATTTTTCTTTATATTTTTTACACCTTTGTAGTACTAATTGTCAGACGTGTGGAATTATTTTAAAGAAGTAGAAAATGAAAAAGCCCGTTGTATTTATTGCAATAAAATTTTTCTATAACTATAGATAAATGGACTAGTAAAGGAAATCAAAGATATTTAAATATATTTTCTAATTGTTTTTAATAAGTATCCATTTGTATCGAATAACATTGTTTTTTTTGTAAAAATAGTATGGTTATTATAGAAATATGAAAATGTATTGTTTTTATTTATTCGAACCCTTTGTTGAATAACTTGTTTCACTGTTATAAAAATATTTACATCCTCAAAGTGAAAATTATGCATAAAAACGAATAATTGTTTTTAAAGTTATTTAATCCTGTTCAACTATTATTTCTTTGTTCTACTAAATTGCATACAAAAATTTTACTATCAATAAAATTGAATAGTAAATAATTCCAATCAAATGCTGCTTTTAATCACTCTGAATGTTCTTTTAAAATTTGTTGTTTGAATCACAGAATATTCGAGCAAAAAATTATTTTATGAAAATTCGAAACCTGTTAAAACCAGTTTTCTGGGAAAATTACTATCCGAAAACCGGTTTTCTGGGAAAATTACTATCCGAAAACCGGTTTTCTGGGAAAATTACTATTCGAAAACCGGTTTTCTAAAATGTCGGTTTTTGTATAAACCCTACTTGGCAATGACTGTTTCCACCATAACTATAGGCTTCGTTTTTACTTTAACCATTTCTGAGCTATGTTTTGTTCATAAAACTAAAAGGTCCTATAATATAAGAGACAATGCAAATAATTGGGTTAGGAAAATTCCGAAGTTCTTGTAATTTGGCACCCTTATCAGTTGTTGTGTTACTGCATACCAGCCATCCCTTTGCTAACATCTTCTGCACCTTACCATGATGCCATTGGTTGAAATCTCATTGCATACTATTCTAGATATGTTATCAAATAGTAGAGTTGTGTAAAATGTTATTTTATAACCAAATTAAATCATATTATTTAATTTAAAAAATTGTTAAAAAACAAACTGATTAATTTCTTATTGTGTATTTATGGGCATGATATGTGTTCATTTTTTATCAATGTTTGTGGAAAAAGAATATACATTTTTTTTTATTACATATACTTCATCACGGATAGCCGTCTCAGAGTCTGCCTCTGTTAATAAATGTTGTGAAGAGCCTATTTATACAAGAACAGTAATTCTAACCTTGTTAGCATTTAATAAAAATTACACATAATAATATTTTAAATAAGTCAAAGTAATCATTCCTATTCATCTCTTTTTACCCAGTCTGCTGGTGTTCCTCAGGGCAGCATTCTGGGACCCATCCTTTGCACAGTTTATACAGCTGATATCCCAACCCATCCTAACACATTCCTTTCTGCCTATGCCGATGACACTTGCGTGCTATCAGTTCATAATGATCCTAGTATTGCCTCTCAAACTCTCCAATCCCACATCAGAGAAATTGAGGTATGGTGTCAGAATTGGAGAATTATAATCAATTCCAATAAATCCCATCAAATTACCTTTACCCTTCTTCGAAAACCTGTGACATCCTGCCCTACAGTTTCCTTTAATGATATTCCGCTTGTCCCGGTTGAACAGATTCACTATTTAGGACTCCTGCTTGACAAACGTCTTACATGGAATCCGCATACAAGACTGAAAATACAAGAAACTGCTCGACGTTTTCGGCTTATCCAACACTTACTAGACAGACACACTAACCTTTCACTTAACTACAAAAGACTCATTTACATGAAAATCATAAGGCCTATCTGGACCTACAGAGTTGAGCTATGGAGCTCTACTAAACCATCCAATTCTTCCCGTATCCAATCCTTACAATCCAAAATCCTCAACGCTCCTTACTTTTTCAGGAATAAAATCATTCATAATGACCTCCATGTTCCATATGTTGCTGATTTGGCCCATACCAGGTATTATTCCTTCCATGACAAACTCCATTCCCACTCTAATCCACTAGTTTCAATCCTTGCTTCTACAATTCCTGATAATCCACCGAGGCGTCTGAAGAGAAGATAGCCTCGAGGCCTTCTTGTTTAGATTGATTACTAGAGTGCTGCCAATGGGCAGTTTCTCTTCACGTTTTTTACGTACATATCTTTTATCAGCATATTTACTTGATGTATTGTGGTATACAGTTGTAAATTTCAATAAAATATAATTAAAAACAAAACAAAAATAAGTCAAAGTAAAATAGATAAAGCTCAGAAAATATGGAATGCTGTGGAAAATGATGTTATAAGGTTATACACATAGCAGTTAGTTCTAACAATTGTGACAGTAATTTAAGTATCACGATAAATCTGACAGTTCATAAGTATTTTCATGAACCACATTTTTATAGTTTACAATACTGTAATTATGAGAGTATCTCCTTTTTATTTACTGATAGTTGAACAGACAAAATTCTTCAAACTTAAGTTGTCATTTAAAGTCAAAGGCAAGATGTTCTCGTGGTATAAGTGCCTCCCACATTAAATTTGTATCCCATTTTAAAACAATGATGAATCCTTTTTATTCAGATTGTTTGAATTTATTTTACTCCACCATTTGGCTTGAATAAGCTTTGTTCAATATTATGTGTAATTTCATTGTTTTAAGATCATGCAAAAACATTTGATATGTACCTACCTACACTGAGAGGCCAAAAAAGTGACCATTCTGTTAAGTTCTGTTCTATATTCAACTAATGATTAAGAATTATTCTGTATTTATGAATAAAATACAGAGGTCAAATGAAATAAATAATGAACATATTTAAATTCAGAAATTATATTTTTTTTAAACAAAAGTATTTTGTTCAAGAATTCATGTATGGGCCAATCAGAAAATTACAGTTTAAGTTGATATGTCGTTGACCTGCTAAAAATATTTTAATAGTTTCTTGAAGAATATTCTTTCATTGAAAAAACAAACAATTATTTGCCCATTTTCCTTGACAAATCATACTGTTGATGAGCGATCAGGTTTATATCTGGATTGCAAGATAGCTCTGTGAAAATCGGAGCAAAGTATTTCTCTGGCTCATGCAAAGGTAGCCATTTTTTTCTCCCATTGTACCTACTCTAAAGTTCATTAAATTTTTGTTAACCTCAGTTAACCATTGATTTATCCGGTGTATTTTTTCTAGCCAATCAGGAATACTCAGGTAATTTAAATTAAAATTATTTATCTTTTTGCATTGTTAATAATCACTCTGATATATATTTATCTTTTTATTAGCAAAATTCTTGATTTTCAAATGTCTTTTTATTACGGTTAGATATATATCCGCTATCCAGCACCATGATTTTTTAATTTATAATTGATGACTAAGAAGTTTAAGTTGGAGCATGATTTAAAGGTCCTTGATATATTTCCATAAGGTTGAGGATTCATAGATTCGTTTATCTTCTAATAAAATAATTATGAATCTGTGAAAAAAAAATATATATTTTCCATATGAAGAATATAATCTAAACAACTTATCTATTTAAATGTTAATGTTGTCTTAAACTATAAATAGTATAATTGATTAACCTAACTAATGTCTTATGGATTGGATTAAAATATTTAAATCACAAATACGCTATTTAATATTAAATACAATATTTAATTCTATTTATTATTTATTTTTAGTCAGACAATACTTCCTTTTATCAAATCCACAACTTACAACTTTACTCTTAGTATGTTAAAGAAAAAAAAAGTTATTTAGACAAAGCTTAGTCAGTGACTTATCGAGTAATATTTTTTAAACATACTTTGTTGTCATGAAGAGCAAAAGTACACCAAATTCCTAAATTAATAAGACGTTGCATTGACCTCCTAAAGCAAAATCTAATTCTACACATCTTTCAGACTTTCATTCCCAATGAACAAAGTTTGTGATGAAACATAAATTTATTAGCGATTCTTACATTTACTTGTTCATTTCTCAAGTATTAACTTTCTTATACATCTGTTTTTCTTGAGCCCTGGATAAAATAATAAGAAATAGACCAATTAAAATATCAAATAACGGTAAATTAAGCAGAAACAAATAAAAAAGTTCAATATTGATTATGTTTTATAAGATTTAAATGTCAAATGTTAGTGAAAAATCATTTAATGTTAAAGCTAGTAATGTTTGTATTCAACGATAGATTTAAGATGTGTAACATGACTGTTCATTTCATTTTTTATGAACCTAGTCATCGTAGTACCTATATTATTTTACTTATTTGTTTAATTATAAAATCATCTTTTAGACTAATAAAAACAAATATGAAAGCAAACAAGAGAAGTTAGTGGGTAAACAACAAAATTTAAAAATACTGTGAGGCAGGTAACCAAAGATTGTAATTGGATTTTTAAACCTCTTTAAATAGCTTTTGAAGTTTTATTTTTTGTTAATGTTAACGATTTATATTAGTTTTATTCGAAGGGTGAGGAAAATATTTGTAAAACATCAACAAAAGAGCACCGATAATTCTAGAACTTAGACCAACAATAATAATCAAATACTTAAAATTCAAGAATATGTGCTCAGGAACCTACAAAAAAATAATAATAAAAACAAAATATATTTCTTTTATGGATAAGCTCGCTCAATTAAGGAAAATTGTAATGACTTGGATATTCTGCATATGATAAAAAATATAAAAATTGGCTTATGAACAGCATTTATATCATCTGCGCTTTTGATTTAGTTATTTTATTTTTTTGTAAATTCTGTGCACAACTAAGTAAAACAATTAAGTAAACCTTAAGACATAGTACTATAGAGAAATCATCTTTTAATTTTGAAGCAACATGTATATGTATCATATTATATAAAGTAAAATGTATTCATTTTATAGAATATATATATATATATATATATATATATATATATATATATATATATTAGAGAGTGGCATGGTCTAGTGGATAGAGCACTAGTTTACAGTTCTCCAGGTCCTGGGTTCGAATCCAGGTTGTGGCAAAATATTATTTATTCTGTTAATTCAGCCAGAGGGAGGGGGCGGCCCTGGGGTACGGAGATCCTGGGGTTCTGGACTCGAATCCAGGCTGAGACAGAATATGATTTAATCTTTCATTTTAGCCGTGAGGCGACCCTGGGATATGGAGACCCTGCTGCGACACACCAAGCCTCTATATAGGGGGTACCCAAAATAGGGAAAACCAAGCCTCTGTAAAGTGGGTACCCAAAAATTAGGGGAGGGGAGGAGGAAACGTGTTGGCTGAATGTGACTTTGGCCTAATCATGTCATGTCATGGTCATTGGTCTAGAAACAGAACAAATCTCTATTTTTATTGAGCCCAAGACCCTTCTTGGGTTGTAGAGGAGGTATAGGTTGTTTGTTTTTTTTTGTTTTTTTTTTATTCTGCACAGTTTTTATTGTAATAATTCTTTAGTTTAAGTTAGTTTCTAACACAATTGTTCAAGAATTGTTGCTGATCCAATTATTTTTTTCAGAACGAGTTTTCACTTTCCTCAATGCCGATGAGGTTGAAAAGTTGAAACAAGAAGAAGGTAACTTAATTATTACTTGTAACAAACTTAGTATTATAAGATCAGTTTAAGTTAGTTTTAAATTATTTTAATAAAAAATATATATTAATCACTAATTTACTAAGTCCTAACCCGAAATTCACAATTTTGAGATAATGCATTTCAAGTTTTAAACTCTGTAAATTTCTATGAAACAGTATAGAATTTATATTGGCAAGTTAAGCCTTAGAAGCTCATAAATGGCATACTACTAGTTAGAAGTTTGCATTATTTCTCTTGTCATGTGGCATAAAGATCACTATTGTATAGTTTTGAATATATAATATGCATGCATTATTATTTTATGTATAGTTTAATTTTCAATTAATGATATAAACACCATCATTATCAACATGTTACCATCCAGTCGACAAAAGTTTAATGTTGGATTAGTATAAATCAAATCAATTTTGAGCTAAATATCTCGACTTATTGTAAAATTTTGAAAATCAATTAAATTTTCAAATTTGTGGTCACTTTAAAACTGTTGCAGTGAATTTTATGAATTATATAATATGTGATTTCAAAAATATGATTTTTAAATATTTATAATAGTTTTAGATTGTTTTTATTATAGTTACCAGACTAATATTTCTATATAATATTATATTTAAAATATTCCTAAGTTAATTTTTTTTTTCATCTTATCCAGAAAAGAAAATAGCATCCCTCTCAAGAACTGAGCTTAAAGCTTTATCAAGGTTGGAGGAAGATGGCGATCAGGATGAACCTGAAATAATTCAAGTCGAAACTGTAAAAACAACAACGTAAGTATTCAGTCTAATTCATTGTTTCAAATTTATTTATTCTGTTATTTCTTACTACCTCACTTAGCTCAAAATAAAAGTAAATATATTTCAATTTTAGTATGTAATGCTGTGGGATACTATTTAGAGTTATTTAGATAATGTATAATATGCATATTACTTTAGAAAAACTGTTAATTTTGGTTTATTATTTTCAATAATGAACCTTTGTAATGGACAGAACCAAAAAAAAAAAAAAAAATACCCTTCCTCCCTCAAAATTTGAGGGCTTATTTTTTCAAGATACGTAGAATACAAATAACGAATAAAAATAAATCCATCCTCGGCTTTTCTCTTAAACTACTGGAACAAGTTTTTTGAAATTTGACACAAAATACTGGAGCGTTTATAGGTGATCCTAATAGCTTGATATCAGCCAATTAGTTTTAAAATGGCAGCCGATCAAAAATTATTTAATTGAATAACTCAGTTATTTTTGAAGATAGAGAAAAATTATATTGGAGTTTTATAATCAAGAAACCGTGAATAATTATAAAAAAGAAAAATAATTGAAACTTTACCCATAAATACACCAGTTTAGTTCTGTATCAGGACACAGGAGCGAATAAAAAAAGAAAAGAAAAGGAAAACAAACTGAAATCTTGCCTAAGATATACTATTGAAATATTTTAAATTTTATAATTCAAAAAAATGTGTAATTGATAGGTTTTTTTAATAAATTACGCAGTCTTAGCTAAGGTTATTTAATTATAATTAATTTTAACACATAACAAAAATAAAACTAATATTATTATAAAAATTAAAACTACAAAACTTATTTTTTTTCTATTGTCCACGCTGCTCTCAGAATTCCTCATTTCTGAGTTCTGAGCTCTACACTTGTTCACTGCAAAAGACGCCTTTCCCGGGAATTAAAGGATTAAAGCAATAAAACAAAATTTGTATCTGTTTGACCTCTCTCAAAACAGGGAGTCTATAATTACTGATTTTTTTTTTAGCTTTGATTAGTTCTGAAAGATGTCTTTTCATAATTTCATGTTTAATCAAGATAATAATAGTAATAGATTCTTAATGCCTTCCTTCCAGTTCAATGTTATTGATAATATTGTGATTTTTCTCTTATTATCTTTTACGGATGGTCACAATAAAAATATTTATTATCTTCAATAAAACTGAAAATTTAATATATTTTTTTTTTTTTTTTTTTTCTTAGAACATCACCTGGAATCAGAAATATTGATGGACTGTTAAGTATGGGAAGCATACGTACAGCAAAGGCTGAAAGAAGAATGAAGGAAAGATTAATACAAGAGGTACAATTGTTTTCATTAATCTCTTCCAAAGTTGGTTAGCTGATATTTAATTATTCATCAGCTTAGTTAGTATTAATATATTTTGTTTTAATAATTAGATGAATCGAATCCTACCATCCATTGGCGGTTAAAATTCTCCGGTACTTATGTAATATCAGCCCCCTTTATTACTACCCTTATTTTACTGATATAATAAATAATTCTTTAATAATTATAATACCACATTAAACAAATAAAGTGTCAGATGATTCTTCAAGTGAATCATCATCACTTTTCCCATCCTATTAAAAATAACTGAATCCAGATAATTTCATTTGTAACTACAATTTAAGTAATTTTCTGTCAGGGCCTTTTGAGTGACGATGACGAGAAAGATTTGTCACCGGCGGAACAAAGGGCACGTAAGGCAGAAAAAAGAGCAGCATGGAGGCAAGCCAGGCTCAAGTCACTAGAACAGGTAACAATTTGAGTTTACTGTTTACTCAAGGGTTTTTACATTGTTTAATGTAATATAAACTCTTTTGAAGCCTGAGTTTTTGAACCTTCATAATTTAACAAGAAAAAAAAAATACTCCCTCAAAAGCTCTAAAGCCTTCACATTTTAAGATATCTATCCTGTTTCAAGATATGAAAGATGGATATCCATATTTTAAATAAAAGAAAAAAAGTCTTCCTCTTTAAGAATATAGAAATGCCCAAATTTTGGTTTATTATTTTCATTAAAGAACCTTTATAATGGACTCAGAAAAAATATAAAGAATATTTTAACCTCCTTTCCCTCAAAATAAATGGTTTCAGTTTTGAAGATACTCCAAATCCAAATATCGAATAAACCAAATCTTGTCTGCCATCTATGGCTTTTCTCTGAAACTATTGGATTTTTTTTTTAGAATTACTTAAATTACAGGTCACTCAGTGACCCTCGAGTTCAATGTCAAAATGGCCAGCCATTAGATTTCAAATGACGGCTGCTTAGATACGTTTGACATCCATTACTTGGATATTTATAAATTTCGAGGAAAAAAGTCTTTTTTATTATGTTTATTTTATATTCTAATTAATTTAATTTTTTTTTTTTTTAGTTGAGGTTTTGTAATTAAGGGGAAGATACTTTTTTTTTTTTTTGCTTTAATTTAAAAAAGTACCAGAGAGGTTATGAAGGATAGATTTTAATGACTTTTTTTATAAAGATGAGATTGTCTATTAAAAATGTTTTTTGTTTTTTTATAAGAATATCAAAAGCCTCATATTTTATTTTTTTAATTTCCTATGCATATGATGTAGACATTCATCTCTTCATTTTCTCTGGAAATATGTAAGGATTTTATTTTTCTAGGATGCCCTGCAGGCTCAGATGGTGATAAAGAAAATGAGCGAGATGATCGACAGTAAGAACGTCGGGCTTGAAGAGGATGCAGATGCCACCATCATTAACAACAACCAGGCTATCATGGACCATGAGAACAATCTCACCCCTGAGGTATGTCAGCTATTCATGTATTTTTAATGTAAATGTATTTGTTATTGATACAAAAAAAACAACATAAATTTCATAAATAAAAAATTGTTATTTAAACAGGCTGAACAACATTAATGTTTTATGTTATATAATACATTTTCTTTATATGTAATTGCATTTTGGAAATGTTCTGACTATTTAGCATGCTGTCTGTTAAACTTATTGAATCGCAGGTGTTTAGATGAAATAATGTTGGTGCTGGCTTTCTGTATAACCCTCGATAGCCAATACTAACATTAATTATTATAGTTATTACTCAATGATATTTCATTTTAGAGTCATTTACTTCATATATTTTATTATCTCTCCATTTATATATTTATGTTCTATGTATATTTATTTGTGTTTGAACTTAAATCTGTCTCCCCTTAAGTCTTTAATTCTTGTCTTTAAACTTTTTCCCTTCCTCCATCCTGATGTAATTTAAATGTCATTCTATTGTTTTTAAATCTTTCTAATTTTATCTTCTTTAATTTTGATTTTATAAAATTGCTTATAATATTATGTTGCTCATAATTATTATAACCTTGTTATATTTAACACAGTCCCAGAATGAAGTTATTTTTCTTTCGGTAATGAGAATCAGGTAGATTTCTTGCAATGTTGAATATCCAATTTTTATTTTAATATGAACATTATTATGATTCAATATTTTATTAAAGTAATATTTATACTTTTTTTCAAACAAATTTATTACATTCAATCTTTAATAGCTTAAATTATTATATTAATAATTAAAATAACCTATTTGTCCTAAACTATTCTTAATTAAAATATATTTCTTAATTCCCTGATAATTTATGCTGCAATAGTGTACAGTTAACTTTCTAATTCTGCAAAATAATTAATATTAATACTGTATGATTTTAGATTTTTTGCTCAAACTAACTTTTATAATAACTGAAGGCAGTTAATTAACTATAATAATTTAATGTGTTCATGAATAACATACTTGCATAGGTAACCAACTCATGAGTTAAAAATGATATATTTTTTTTATAACTGTATGATTGGACATAGGATTGTTATAACCCTGGACATTTCATTGACACTTTTTAACTTCATTTCCCTGGAACATCTTTCATGGATCTGAAATCATAATAAGACATTAATTTGTTTTATTTTTCCTTAGTCTTTAAAGTCTAGTAGGAAAATTTTGCTCCTTTTTTTTTTTTTTTTCATTTATACATAGTTTTCCCGAATTCTTCATTTTTCTCTTGAAACCCTTTATTTCTTCTGATAATCCTTCTCTCCTTGAACTGTTGGCCGTTATGGTGTTGGGTACTATGGTATAACTAAGGTACTATGGGGATATGCGCCAGCAGGGGGGTCGCCTGAGGCCCAGCTCTGAGGACTTTCCGAGGCTGGAGGTTGTGTCCAGTCCAGGGCTGACGAGGGTGATCGAGTCGGAGCGACTCGTCGGGGAAACAGTTACCAGGCGCACCGAGCAGTACACCGATCCAGAGTCCGGTGAGCCACGACTGAGGACTGTCGAGATTGTTGAGCGTCTCATCGAGAGAGAGGTAGCCGGCATGTAGGACCAGCCAGCTGCATGCAGTCACACCAACACGACACAACACACTACGCACATTTTAAACACCCTCACACACAAACACACTCTTTTCTCCCTCCAGATATGTCTTATTCTTCAACGTTTTATCTAAACAGATTGTCTATGAAGCTTGCTACGGGGCTTTCCTTAGTTGCTGCTTACCTATTTGTGATACAGTTTACAAGGAGAAGATCTCAAATGTGTCTCGCCGATATTGATGAATTTTTTTCACGTAAAACTAGACATTAAACGATTAACATCTGCAAAATAGTAGGAGCCAACGCTCCATAGGAGTCTTGTAAAAAAATCGAAAAGTTTATGCATGAAAAACACATTTTATCTTATATCTCTGGTTCTAGTAAAGGTAGAACAATAATTTGGGTGTCAAAATAACCCTTTTTCAAAGCGGAATAATGGGGAAAAAAAAACAGTCATTAAATATTTAAGTTTTATGCTTGGTTATAAAATTAAATTAAATTTTAATAAAAAATTGTTATATACTTTTTTTAGAACTGAGGAATCTTAATCTGGGCACAGTTTTTAAGAAACTGTAAAAGTAGTAGTTAAAAGTACTATTGTGACAAGATTATTTATATTTTTAGGGTTATTACAAAGCATAGAACTTGAATATTTTAATTTTTATTTTCATTATTTTGCTTTGAAATAGGGTGATTTTGACACCAAAATTATTTTTCTATCTTCACCTGAATCAGATATATTGAATAAAATGTGTGTGTTTTTGAGTGCAAACTTTCCCTTTTTTTACGCAACTCCTGCGGAGCATTGGCGATGCTTAGCATTTAATGTCTAGTTTCACCTAAAAAAAATTCATCAAAATCGGTGAGACACATTTGAGATCCTCTCCTCGTTTGTTATCAAGTGTTTTCATGTTATAGTATATATATCGTACTTCCAGAGCTCTGTTTAGAAAAAAAATTGCTAATTGAATTAGTTTATTGTTGTTAATCATTTACATTTATCAGTTCTAATGCGGTATTTTTAATTGTAAATTTAAACATCAAATTAATCCACAAAAAATTTGTTCCAGTTCATTATTTTCTTTTAGACAAAATAAATGATGATATAAAACATATCTTCAGATTTTTCATTAATTGCGAAAAATAAGAATTTTTCCCGATCTTGAGGAATGCGAATCAAATGAGAAATTGCTGCATTTTAAAACCAATGTTTCATTCCTGTAAGTGCCCATTTCATAACTGTATTCAATGATTATTTATGAATTGTTGTTACAATCTTTAGGTTGGATCTTGTGGATATTTTGATTCACAATCATGTTACTGACGTCAATGTGATGGCGAGAATCGAGGTGAAAGTATATTTATTTTTAGGTCACATTCAGACATTTTTGAGTTGTAATTGGAATTGAACCTATTCCAAATAAATATCTCTGAATTGGTTCATACTTGAAAATGTGAATATGATAACAATGTTTTGGATTTAGAAAAATTTAGAAGTGATGTGACTCCATAAAATATGCTTCGTTATGAAAATATCTCTTTGATTTTTCTTTTTATTAAAAATTAAAATTGATTATTTTTATATTGTAAAATAGTAACAAAATTTTAGTCATTGTTAAGATCAACTCTATTCCTTTAAATTTATATTTTTATATGGTCGATTCTATTTCCTTTGTCTTCACCTTTACAAATTTTCCATTTGTATGACGTTTGATGAATCCTTGTTTTTCTTCCCATTTACCTTCCATCATTAAAAAATCCTCATTTATGTTGTATCCATTGCCATAACGGTTTACTTTGTTTTGTATGTTGGTTAACTGATGGTTTAATCAATATAACTATTATATGAGCATCTTTGTGATGGTGTGATAGTGGTAATAGAATATTAACCCTGCATGGACAAGTGTTTTGATTTAACTAACCACTTAAAATGCCATTAATTAGACATAACATTTTACTTTACAGTAATAGAACCCATTTCTTATTTTAGTCCAAAATTTGTAAATTTTTGGTTGGTATCTGCGCAATTAGTTAATTGATGAAGCAAACACTATAAGAGTTTGCTTTATCAGACAATACCAGGTAACGCCCTCTAGAGGTATGCCTAGTCAGAGCATTAAAACAAATACAGATGACTGTGTGGTGTCAGGTACTCGTAAAAGATCTCTATCCTTATTAAGCCCGAACAGGAAAAATTTAGGACTCCCACGGTAATAGCGTCTGATTAGCCACAGTACCTTAAGGTGACATTAAACGAATAAATAAACATATAAAATAACAGATATGTTTTCTACCCTCATTATAGGTTGAATTGATTGGACGAAGTTTAGGCCTTACATTTTAAATACTAAAAGGCAAGACAAGAACCACAAATACCGTAGGCCATCTTGCGAATATTTGTATTGTTGCTATGACATTTCTAAAAATCATAGTGGATATAGTTAGTTGGCCATTGAGAATTACTAAAAGGAATTAGTCCGGGTGGCGGTCAGTGAATAAAACAATTGAGTAGTTTCAACCATTTATTTTTTGCCAATGTTTCGACCCCCATTCTGGGTCATTATCAGGGCTAAAAAGATACAAAAGAGAAATATTTAAAGTAAGATTAAATATAATATTTTAAAAACTATTGCGCTAGAGGATGTCAATGTTATAACATAAAAGGAACTAGATGTATAAAGAAATCAATTAATTAAATTACAATGACAAAGGTATAATAATGAGAGGGCTATACATGGATAGATGGATAGATGCTATACAGAGCAGATAATGACTAAAGATATCTTTAGCGCAATAGTTTTTAAAATAGTATATTTAATCTTATTTTAAATGTTTCTCTTTTGTACTTTTTAGTCCTGATAATGACTCACAATGGGGGTAGAAACGTTGGCACAAAATAAATGGTTGAAACTACTCAATTGTTTCATTCACCGATCGCCACCTGGACTAATTCCTTTTAGTATTTCTTAAAATTGTCTTAATAACAGTGGGACTGGCTAACATAGCAAAGTTATTTTGTTTTTAGAAGATAATCTAAATTTGATTCAGTTAAAAATAAAGGACACATTTTGTACTTAATGAATGGAGGCAGGTATTGTGTTTTTTAAGTATAGAAATGGCAAGATAAATACAACTTGCCACCTGTGCAGCCAATAGATAATCCTTTTACATTCTTTGTAAGATATAAATTTGGCCGTTTCACAAAAGAAGTTTATTTATATTTTTATTTTTTTGCTTCCACACCTTACAACCTTTCAGCCTCTAGGGCCATTTTCAAGTATCTGTAACAATTAATTTTTTTGGGGGTTTTTTTCTATACTTTTTATATCCAATGTCAACATTTAAATTAATTATTTTATTAATCGTGTATTTTTTTTTTCGTGTAATAATTTTTTTAATAGATTTTTTTTCCGTTTTTTTGAATAATGGATATAATATATTATGACTCTTTTAAAACATGTGCTTTGACACAGCAAGCAATTTAGGACAACACTGCTGATGAAGCGATGTAAGATTATATATAGATAAATATGCATGATAGTTAAGCATTTTTTAGAAAAAGACACAATTAATAAAATAATTAATTTAAATGTTGAAATTGGATGTAAAAAGTATAGATATGCCAAAAAAATTTAATTGTTACAGATACTTGAAAATGGTCAGAGGCTAAAACGTTGTAAGGTGTAAAAGTAAAAAAAAAAATATTTCAATAAACTTCTTTTGTGAAACAGCCGAATGTATATTTTACAAATATTGAACCAAAAGAAAACTCAGAGTGATGAAGAAAAAATCCTTTTACATTAATATTTGCCTTAAAAAATATGCATAATTGAGAATTGATAACTTGTGACAATCTGGAAGGGAGAAAACTTATGAGTACGATTGTAAGTCAAAAAGATTTTTTGTTTTTTTTTAATTTTTCTTTGATAAATTTCTATAATTATTAAGACCACATTAGCTTTAATCTCTAATTTTGAATTTTTGACCTATTTTCGTACATATTACAGACTGAACACTGGAGGATTGTACTTAATTGCCTTGTTATACGATGCATGGTTGTGAGCATGTGGATGCATGCATGGTTTGTCTTTCTTCATTTATATATAGCATGTGCTACAGAATGAGTCATTTCATTTTTTAAAATGTTTGTTCAGCTATTATTATTCTCTTACCTACTTGTTTTTGTTTTTTTTTTCCTTTTTACAATTTTAAATTTCTTTGTTATAATGGTTTTGTATGTTCACATCTCATACAATCTGTATCTATTTATTTATATCTGTTTATTTTTTAAATGATTCTGTTGATTTGATATAATGAATTCTGTTGTAGATATCAATTCTTACTTTATTAACTGTTTTTATGTTTTATAGAACAAAATAGTTAATTGTCTGTATTCTTTTAATATTTAAAATAACAAATAATAGTTCAAAAATAAAAAGGTTCATTAAAAAAAACTTGATATAACTTTAGAAATGATAATTATTACTAATTTGGCCAGGACCCCTCACTAATTTGTAGTGCCAAGAAACTACCAACTAATTAATAATGAACTTGATAAGGTTCTTTTGTGTGCCTTAATATTATTTATGGTCAATGATTGAAGAATAATTGAACATAGAATGAATTATAGAATTTGATTTGTGGTGAGGCCATTACACTTGAATAAAGAATCTTGTTTTATTGTGTGATCTCATATTGTGCTGGAAGTCTTTGTTGGATTGCAGCCTCTAATACACTTTCCTACCACAATATTCCAATTACTAAATAATTCCTCTTTTTTGCTGCTAACATCTAGTGGGGCAGTCATTAATGATGAAACCAACTTAAATACAAGAAATATTCAAAGTAATAATCATAAATAAAGCACATATACACAAAACAGCAGTGTTGCCTATAGAAAACCAATTACAACTGTGTTGGGAAAAATTATTGACCTATCCTCTTATATATGCATATATGAGGCATGTGTTTTAAGTAAGTACCGTTTTGCGATTCCGCCGCCACAGCACTACGGTCGGCGTTCCACGCATGCGCGCTGGTTACCTACATCTCTTGTCTACGCACTTACGCCATTACAGTCAGATTCTTCATTGTATACGTTGTTTACTGAGTGTTTAAGATACCTTCGACAATCGTGAGTCCCGCTGATTGTGAAGTACAGGCTGTTATACGATTTCTTAGTGCTAAAGGCGTAAAACCGATTGATATTCATCGTGAGATCGTTGAAGTTTACGGACAAAACATTATGAGTGATGGAATGGTAAGGTAAGGAAATGGGTGAGAGCATTTAAAGATGTGCATGATGAAGAACGGAGTGGGCGTCCTTCGGTCGTTAATGAAGATTTGGTGTAGAAAGTGAACAAAAAGATGAGAGAAAACAGTTGCTTTACAATTTCATCATTGTCTGACTGCTTGCCTCAATATTCTCGTAGTGTATTGTATCACATTGTGACCGAATCAGGTGGCAGAATTTTTTGAGAAAGGTATTCAAAAACTGGTGCCGCGTTATGACAAATGCCTCCAAATTCATGGAAATTATGTAGAAAAGGAGATTAAGGTACAGGCTTTCATGTAAAAATAAAATTATTGCGATATCTTTGCACGTCTTTTTTTAATTCCAAAACGGTACTTACTTAAAAAACATGCCTCGTATATACTTTTTTTATAATAAATCAAGTAAGCAGGAAAGTTGTTGATTAGAAAGTTGGATTCATTCACTGCTTTATTAACCAGGTAAAAATTGTTTTAAAAAATAATTATAATGATAATCATTCATATTTGGTTTCCAAATTTTATTTTTAGATTGTCATAAAACCAATGTTTTAATCTTAACTTATTTTACCAATGTGTACCCTCTTGATGTTTTACCACAATTTCAATTATGATCTGGATAAACATTTTATAGAATCAGGGTGAAAATCAAGTATTTTGAGGAGGAGGGAAATACCTGTTTAATTTCTATGGCTTCTGCGATAAGTTTTTTGCATTTCAATTTCCAAAGGTGCACCAAAAACATAGAAACATGGGTTTTTTGCTTTTCCAAAATGTAGTGATTTTAGATTCCTTAGATTTACATATGAGCAAGAATTTTGTATGATTTATTTTTATTATAACCTCATTATCTTAATACTGACGGTGATTTTTCTTCTCTCTTATTTATCTGTCTTGTACTATGGTAGATCAATTCTTGCATGGATTGGACAATTATTACAAAAGTATTTTATTATGTTAAACTTGTGATGAATAAATTGATTTGAGAAATAAAAAATTAAAAAACTGGATAATATTATATTATCATCGTCTGCTTGGTAATTAAAAGGTGAACTGTGCAATGGCCTTTTTTTTTATTTTCTTAGCTATAGATATCCAACATGAGTAATATACACTTTAATCATTGTTAAGTTATTATTTTATTAAAAATTAAAGTTCTTCAGTACCTCCCCCCCCCCAGACCATATTTTGAATATGCATTAAAATTAATTTGGATCTTTCATGTGATACAACTAGACAGCTGGACCTCAATCTTTGAACTGAAATTTGATTACAAATTAAGAATTAATATGACTAAGTCAGAAGACTTGTAGCCATGATTCCTTTTTACATTTATGTTAGGAGACCGTTTGATGTTAAACTACTATAGAAACATGTGGTTCAGATGGTTTTGCTTAATTAAAATTTAATATTTGACTAATAAATAAATATTAGTTAGTAGAATGAATTATGAATTTTATATATGCAAAAAAAATTCCTTAAAACTTCAGAGATAGGAAGTTGAATCAAATATAAACGAGACTTTTTATCCTGGAAGAAAGTCAGGAGTGGAAGGGATCTGGGAGAGGGATCAGGGGAGTGAGGGAAGCAAGCTGGCCACCTCTACCAATTATCATTGTGACAATTTCACGTGCCAGAGTGTTTGCATGGCATAAACAGTTTGTGGAGGGTCGTTATCGTGATGAAAATGAGGGCCATGGGTCATTTGTAGGCACTACATACTGCACTCCAACACTAGTAGTATTCATTCATGCACTTTTTTCTTCTCTTCAGTTTTTTTAAAATAAAAGTCCTCATAATGGATAATGTTTTGTAGATAACTGAAATTTGTTTCGATCATACGAATTTTTCATTTTAGAATATACCAAATAATAGAATGGATGAACATAGGTTTAGATAAATAAATATTTGTAATTTAAAATATTTCGAAAGTTAGCAATTTATTTTTTATCTACATGTTTTTTATTTATTAAGAAGATGGATCTATTGTAATGGAAAAAGAGAATTGGGAAAGCTACCTCTAAGAAGTTGTCTTTTACTTTATTTTATTTTTTTTTTGTACTTATTTTCCATTACTCTAAAAATAGTGTTTTTGATTTTCAGCTAATATATTCTTCTCGAAATTAAAATATAAATGTGATATAATTGTTAACGTCAAAATATGTTGATAACATCCACAATGATGCTTTATGAATTATAAATTTTTAAATCAAATGTAAATTTTAAAAAATTTGGACTTAGGTGAATTTGTGTTAAAAGGGGTTGTTCAGAATCAATAATGGAGGTATAAACATTTATTTTTTCATCATTCAAGAAAACATTAAGTGCTATAGTACAGGCATGAGTTTAGTGATTTTAAAAAGATAAAGGAATTTTTATAAGACTACCATTTAATTATGGACAATAGATCTCTTCCCTAACTGTCAATTATTCAACTAATATTTATAGTTTACTAAGAATTTAAATAATTTTTCAAATCTGTTTTGCTTACATGTTTCATGCTAGAGCCAGGTTGTGGAAATATTTATGTTCTCTGGCTTATCTCTTTGTTGAGAAATTTTATTTCATATTATTTTTAACTTTTCTCTCCATATCTTTTTCTCCTTTATATTTTATATTTGTATGTAGTACTTTTAGAATCCTATTAAATTTTGTGCAATTGATAATGTGAATAGGTGGAGACTAGAAAGGAGAAAATAATATCTCTCGAGCTCTCAGCGCCAGAGGCAGATGTGGAGTGCGATCCCGACGAACCCACTTCTCCAACGACACCGACCTCCGATGGAGCCACCTCTACGTCTTCTAGGAAGAAAAAAAGAAAAAAGTCAAAAAGAGGCAAGCATTAGCGCTATTTGCCTTTAGCAAGTTGGACAAATGAATAATTTTATTTTTATACAGTTCTAATATTTACGTCCTTACTGTCCCATCGCCTACGTTGAACTATTGCATTTTCAACAGTCTCCATTGTTTGTAACAATCTTGGTTACAGAGGTAATTTTACGACAAAGGTATTATTGGTCAGTATGTGAGAAATCAATTATAAATATGATGAAATTTAATTTATACAAATACCTTATACATATTATATAAATGTAACAATGTATGTATATATTTAGAGAAAGAGTATGATATAAATAATTAGGTTTAAAATTAATGTTGTGAGTTAATTATTTTATTTTTCCTGTGAAATATGAAGAGGTTTGTATATAAGCGACCCGTGAAGTACTTACTTGATGTGGAGAGTTGAGTAGTAATCACTTCATCTGCAATCATTGCCCTATTTAATGCTGTTTGTGGTCGTATGTTCCTCCACTCTTGTATAGTACATTCTTTTATTTCATCTTCAAGTTAAAATTGTAGTCTTGACTATTTTTTTTTTTTTTCTGAGAAGCATTTATCAGAAAATAGAACTTTAAAAAAGCTCAGAATTTTTTTATATTTTTGACTAACTTTTTCAACTGAATATTTATATGTATTCAATATTGAGAAGAACTTTTTTTTTTTTTTTATATATTAATGGAAATTAAACGTATCAATAGAGGGGGTAATGTTAAACTTTCATGTGCATTCCTGTTTTATTATTTGATAATTTATTTGTATTGTTTGTACATTTTTTCATGTCAATTTTTTAAAAATAAGAATCCCGGGATGAATGTTGAGAAAATGTATTTTATGAATTATCTGGTCTATCTTGGTGCTGAAATTTTTTTGTTTTGTTTGCTTGAAGAAAATTTCAACTTTTTCTTTTATTTATTGATTTGTCACAGTTTAGACAATTGTCTTTTTATATTTACTTTGTTATGTTAATTATTTTTGTATATGTATTTATGTCAATTTTTCATGTATTCATTGTTTAATTTATTACGTATTACTATTACCTGTTATATAGATATATATATTTATATGTAATACTATCAAACTTTCTTTTCTCTGTAACAATTTCTTATTCAACAAATCATTGTTATTTAATGAGCCACAGTATTACCAACAACTTTAATGTATCAAGTATTATGTAACACTTCTGAATATATTACAAAGTATTAATGTACATTCTTTTCTAATAAATACATTTTTAAGAAAAGATAATTCTTTTATTCTTTTCCTTTGGAGAGGGGTAGGGAAAGGAAAATGCTACAAATTGTTACACATTGATTTATTATTTCCAGATAACTATATTAAGGTATAACTGTTTATGTAGCTGTTTTCAGGCAATTAACCAATATGAAAAGCAATAAATAATTCCAAGGAAAATGGCATATCACCACTGCTAATAAACACTAAATCTCTGCTAGTTCTGAAAATATTTCAATGATTCTGTTTTTACTTTGTGGGAAATTTAATTCTTTATGAAATACCACTAAGAGCAAAATTGTTGGCCTTTATTTATTTATTAATTAGGAAATATACTGGTATTAAAATTCTATACATTGTTTCTCTATCTTCAATAATATTTACATCTCTTGTAAGTGGTGAGTGAAGACTATATAAGATTAATTTTTTTTCTTTGTTTCTTTATAAAATATTTTTAGTCGGCTACCATTTGGAAACTAATTGGATGATATCAATGTCATAGCGTAAGCATCATCATTTGATACCATGTTATTTTTGTGACAAATGTCGTAAAAATCAGTCCAGTGGTTTCGGAAAAAAAACGTGAATAGCGTAGTCTGATTTTTTTTTTTTTTTTTTTTTTTTTTTTTTATGAGTTGAAATGTAAGAACTCAAATTTTGAGGGTGGGTTTTATTTTTGTTGATCGCAAAGGTTCATCATTGAAAATAATAAACCAAAAAGATAATCTATGGATGACTTTCTCCCTCGGCACTTAGAAACCTGTCAGGATATGGGAAATCAATTTTTTTTGTTCCAGCATGTCCAAAATCAGAAATATGTTCTAACATAACTGTCTAAGAATTGTCTAAGAACTAAAATAAAGACATCCATAAGTACCCAGACCAAAAACCCATGTACTAAGTTCGAGTATATGCCAAAAAATAATCAGGATTGTTCTGAGAAGTTAGTTAAGTTGTCTGAAAAAGTGTAAAAAATAATCATAATAGTAAATTTTGTTCATTATAAATTGTGACCATACTCAAGTATAAATCCATACATAAAAGAGACATAAAATATGCTGCAATTCAATTATCAAGATGATTCTCTCACTATCCAAAACAATGCAATCTTTAACTTTTTTCTCCTCTCCTAACTTAGAAAATGTTACAACTGTATTGTTCTTCAAAAACAAAATCCTCTAAAGTTAAGCAAGTTGATACCTTATTGGTCAGTGTTTCAATGATAGGAATTATTAGAACTACAGGGTTATAGTGAAATCCAATAAAAGCTTTGCAATCTACTTGAATTTGCATTATTTTTATTATATAATTATAATAAAACAGTGATTTATCATGATTTGTGTCTTAAGTTACACGATATCAATCAGATCATTATGTAAATATTTGAAACAAGTAATGTCAGATTCATATCAAAATTATATATTCCAAAAGTATACTATGAATTAATCACTACTACTATGATAAAGTTCATGTTCTCTGCTGCTTGAAAATAAGGTACTATAATTTGAAGAATTTTGAATTGCATGCCATTTTAATTCATGAACAATTTTAATAAACATATCTATAAAAATTAAACTGATTCAACTTATGTATGTTGGTCGTAATTCAAGTGAAATAATTGAAAATATTTATGATATTTTATTTTATTAATGATAAAATAAATTTGATTTACCTCAGTTATTTAGCCTTTGTGGTGACTGCAGACTCTAACTGCTTCTGCAACTGTTTCTAAACAACACAATAATTTTTAATAGTAAAAGTATTATTCACTGTGGAACTGATCCTATAATAAGTTGGTTTGGTAAGAAAACTTATTTTAATGTGGTGATGTTTCAATAGGCAAATAAATGGAAAACAAAATGATATGCAATAAAAAACTAAAGTGTAACAAAAATAAAGACATTTATAGTCTATCCTACTTACATAATAAAAACCATCAAATTAGGCCTTCTGTACATTATGTGCAATATTGAAAGAGGTGAAGTAGATGAAAAGTTTCATGATGTACCTTAGTCTACATAGAAAAGCAGAGAATGTAAGTTTTGTTTTGATTTCTTAAGTGTTTTTTTTTTAACTGGAACAGTTACTTTAAAATTATTTAAGGTAATTAAATCCTTATGAAACATAGTTCAGTTAATAAGACACAATTCCAACTAAGGAAACAAAATTGTGCTCAACTAAATATATATTAGGGCAGGCCAAATGGTGCTAGGGTTTTGTATTATTTTTATGATTTCTTTTTTACAATGAGAGCGGTGTGTTCTAATGGATAGAGCACTAGTCTACTGTTCTAATGGATAGAGCACTAGTCTACTGTTCTCTGGGTTTTGGTTTCGAATCCTGGATAAGGCAGAATATTTATTCTGTTATTTTAGCCATAGTGACCCTCCTTGGGCAGGCCACACCCAGCCCCTATAATTTGGGTACCCAAAAAAGAAGGGAAAAACTGCTGGCACAGCATAATCACCTCATTTATTGGTTAGGCGATTGACCTAGGAACAGTATGAAACTATTATTTGCTGATTCCAAAACCCTCAATGGATTGTAGAGGTACAGTTTTTATACTATTAGTAGGGCTTTAATTTTATATGGATGGAGTGAAACATTGGATAGATCTTAAATCCAGTCATGATTTGCCAAAAGATTTGTGGCGAAATCAATTTTCTCCAACAAAAAAAGTGTTATGTAAATTTTGAGTTGAATTTTGACAACACAGACTGAAACGCTTCCAAAAACAACAAACAAAGATAGGAAAAATGTACAGCTGATATTTACTTTCTGATCAAGTTTTAAATTTTCTAGTCTTTGAATTTCCTCCAGGTGGGGGCCCTCTGCATTTTTCCTACAGACTGCCATAGCTTCTTCTTTTTTCTTTGTAATTTCTTTTAAGTCTGATATTTCTTTTAACTTTATCACCCTTTTTTCTCTCAATTGCTCAAGTAAATATTCCAATTCATCTCTGCATTCAACTACCTACATATTCAATAGAATTTTTAGGAAATACACTGGCTGATTAAGAAAAACTAAGGAATATATACTGTAATATACCCATTTTTTATAATTATAGTATTTATTTATTTATAATTTGATTATTGTGTAAGGCAGGCTAACTATAGGATAAAAGTAAAATTTAAATTTAAAAAACAGCTTCTATTTGGTTGTTTGTTTACAAACATAGCATCCATTTTGGATGCTAAGTAAAAAGGTCCCTGGAAGGTAGGATAGGGTAAAAAAGTTACCTGAGGATGAACAAGTAGTTTGAGTTTGGAGTGAGGACCTGAGAGAGGTAGGAGTTGCTGTCTGAACAAGGAGAATAATTATAGTTAGCCTGCATATTGTTTGTATTATGTTTGTAAGTTATTATTATAATTAAAAAGTTAAATAATAAAAATGTGCCTGATTGTCAAGAACCCATATCATACCCTGAGAGTAAAATGAGAAATAATGAAGTAAATATTGTGATAATTAATTTTTTTTTTCTTAAAAGAATATTTTTTTTTAAAAATAAGCATATTATAATATAGATATTCATAAAAACATCATGATTATAATACTTGATGAATATTTGAAAGTAATTGATAGTCTAAATAAAATAACATTACTTATTTCTGATAGAAATTGTCGGGATGATATTTAAACTTGACTTGAAAGCAATGAAAATTTTTACTTATTTGCAATATCGGACTTCAAATAAAACATGTAATTGTTTTTACTTTTTCTTGTTCATGTGAATTTTCATTCTTTAAAACTATGGATAAAAAATAACTCTAATTACTTGTACAGTTTTTCTGTATATTAATGCTATGCTGTTCTCATACATTTTTCTGTAAAAATCTTGCATCATCCATATTTCATCTCTAATACGAACAAGTAATGATCCTTGTTTAACACAGAATAGTGTTATCTGCCGAGTTAATTCATCTGTGAATTATAAAAATAATATTTGAATATATACCTACTTCAACTATAGCAAATAATTGACCCTACAATGGATAATAAAAAATAAAACAAACCCAATTTTCTATGGGTATTTTTAAATTTAATTGAATAATGTATCTTTCATTATAAATGTTGCTAGATCCTTAAATACGGATAGATTATCCATATGGTGACCTAACATTCCTGCATTCATGATTAAGGAAGTAATGCTATGAGAGGGAATAAAAGTAAGTTCAAGGGCTGAGGGGACAGAGTAGAGTGGGTTGAACATATAAATATACAGGGGTTTTTGGTTCCGAAGGTTTGATAAAGATAGATTCCCAAGAAGTATTACCGTCAAAATTTCGATTAAAGTCACCAACTCAGCATGCCAAGTAGTGACATGAGAGTGATTAGGAATCCCAAAGATGAATCTAATTAAGCAGTTCATAAATCTCTTTAACCTCATCTCAAGCCTCTCTGTCAGTCCACCTGTAAGTATATATATATATATATATATATATATATATATATATATATATATATATATATATATATATATATATATATTTTATTTATTTATTTATTTTTTTTTTTATTGAGGGTGTATAGTCGACTGTAGAAACTATTATAGGTGGAATAGTCAGGAATCAGTCATTTTTGAAAAGTTTTTAATTTTGCCAACGTTTCGGCTCAAGCTTGTGAGCCATCATCAGGGCATTACTGAGCTGCTTATGGTTGGACATGGCTCAGTAATGCCCTGATGATGGCTCACAAGCTTGAGCCGAAACGTTGGCAAAATTAAAAACTTTTCAAAAATGACTGATACCTGACTATTCCACCTATAATTTTTTTTTTTTTTTTTTTTTTTTTGTAATATCGATATAGGCCAACTCTGGACCACGCATATATCACTTAATCATTTATGTTTTCCTTTCTTCCCTTCCACACTGCCACCATCCACACTGGAGTGCTAAACCTTTCTCCTATGACTTCATTCCTGCTCTCCTCTCTTCCGCTGCAAGGATCCTCATTTGTTTAACCAGTTTCTGGAATTGGACTCTATCCTTGCAAACCTTGCTTTTTAGTCTCAGTTTGGCTGTTTCGCTTTTTATCTGTTCCAGATAGCTTAGCTCATTCATTATATTCTTGAATCTTAAAACCTTTCCAAAGATTTTCTTGTTCTATTGTTTCTATTTTCTATGTCAAACCATCCTGACTATATGACCGTAAAATCTCTTTCTCTGCTTTCTCATTGTTGTCTTTTTATATTCTATTTCTCTGTATAATTCTTGATTATTCCTCATTATTCCTTAGTCTTATACCTTGGGGAAGGTAATATTTGGTCCATTAATGAATGGCATTGTAAATGTCAATAATTATGAGAACATTTTGCCTCACTGCTTGCAGATCATTGCTGAAAATATGAGATTTGGGGGATCTGCATGTGTCCAACAGTACAATGGTCCCAAGCAGACAAGCACGAAAACCAAATGATGTTAAGTATACAATAAACGAAGCTGCATTCCACTCCTCAATTGTTAGGCATAAATATTATTGAAAGTTAACGGTATGTACTAAAATTGAAGAAATATCATACATCCCTTTGAGCAACCTTCTATTCAAGAATGGGAAACAGCTTAACTTACATTTAGTTGCATAATTCTATCTGAGAAATTAATTAATAAAGAAATTATATCATTATTTTAAATTTTACACTTTTGATTTATTATTTTCAATAATGAAAATAATAGAATACGTAGAACACGAATAACGAATAAAAAAAATTCCTATAGTCCGAATCAATAAATAAATAATTGCGAAATTTTCTGTTGTTAGTGCTATTTCATAGAGAATTAAATTTCCTATAAAACGAAAAAGAATCATAATATCAGAACAGAGATATAGCGTTTTGAAATTAGCAGTGGTGATAGTCCATTTTCATTTGAATTATTAATTGTTTTTAGATACCAATTATTTTAGTTTTCAATATTATTCATATATTTTTAATCATATGAAAGAGGAAGCAATAATGATGACAATTTTGAAATTCTAGTTTTCAAAAGCAAATCCTTTTAAATTTTCAGTACGTAAAAATAACCAAGTCTAACAAAATGATGCGAGCATATGTATTAATTCTAGTACAATAACTATTATTTGAACGAAACTAAAATTACATATTTTAGAAAGATTAATTACTAATACGTTACAATGATTTGGTTTCCACAAAAAAAAAAAACTTTCCGGAAAGGACACATCGATTTTACAGTTTGGCTACTTTCTTGAAAAAGGCTCTTGAGAATTTGATCAAACTCATATCATTGTATCATGAAATAGTCTTAAAAATCAGTTAGACCTCATTCTTATGCAATATTTTGACAGGACCTAGTGACGAATTTTCTAAATTTCTTGTTTTAAATTACTTATTATTTCCAAACAATATCCGTCTCTTGGTGATCGGAAAATCTATCTAAGCATGATTGTAAATATTAAAAATAATACGGGGTAAGAAATATTTTAAAGTGTGTTCTCACGTCACACATTATTTTTCTCTCTAAAGATATAAGCTAAAGCATGTGTAGTACATGTATAATCGTTCTGATCGGGAACTGTTGGGACGGAAAATGGGCATGTCGTACTCTTAAGGAAGGAAGGAAAAGACATTTTAGTTTTTTTGGGAAACAAACTTGTAATTGTAAATTAACAATATATAACGTTAAATGAGTTGCACTAAAATTAGGAATTCACAACAATCACTTGTTTTCTCCTATACTTAATAATCAAATTCATATTTATTTTGTTTGCCACCCAGGACTGCTTTACTAACTCCGTAAATTCCTCCCTCCTACATACTATCTCATTATCCAGTCCTGCCTTTGTAGAAGATCCTACAAAATAAACCACGATAGTTCCTATTCATCCCTAGTTACTCAGCCTGCTGGCGTTCCTCAAGGTAGTGTCCTAGGACCCATTCTTTACAACTGATATCCCAACCCTTCCTAAAACACTCCTTTCTCCCTATGCTGATGACACTTGTGTGTTATCAGTCAATAATAATCCTACTATTGCCTCTCAATCTAGACAAACGCTCTAACTTTCCACTTAACTACAAAAGGCTCATCTATATTACCATCATAAGGCCTATCTGGACGTACGAAGTTGAGCTTTTGCTCTCTACTAAACCATCAAATTCTTACCGTATTCAATCCTTACAATCCAAAATTCTTCGAAAAATCCTCACTGCTCCTTACTTTGTCACCAACAAACTCATCCATAATGACCTTAATGTCCCATATGTTGCTGATTTGGCCCGTACGAGGTATCATTCCTTCCATGACAAACTCCACTCCCACATTAACCCACTAGTTTCAATCCTTTCTTCCTCTTCCATTCCTGGCAATCCTCCGAGGCGTCTGAAAAGAAGATGGCCTCGAGACCTTCTAGTTTAGATTACTTAGTGGAGTGTTGCCAATGGGCATATTCTCTTCATGTCTTTTCATGTATATTATCTATACATATTATCAGCCAATTTATTTGATGTATTTACTTATACAGTTGTAAATTTCAATAAATTAATAAATAAAAAAATATATATATTTATTTTATTTTTATTGATTGTTCGTTACTAATAGGTTTCTTGCCTCATTACTTAGCGATAAGGGAGATCATGTAAGTACATTTTTTCCGTTTCAATTAGTCCCAATCAAAACGAATCCACTTGATCTCTAAAAAAATAAGCGATCATATAACGTCGCATCATGTTATTTTAATAAATAACAGAATATGGCATGATCGTTTCCACAGTAAACTAAACTAAATTTCTTTCTCTATATTACTGTTTACCCACTTTATAATGTTAAGAGGAAGGTGTACAACAGCTAAAACCAAAAATCATGATAAAAAGTATTTTATTTTTAACGATACGAACGTTCATTTACGGAACAATTAAAAATACAAGTGTCAAAAGTATTCGGGGTTTCTTTGTCATATTACTGCAGTAATCACATATATGGTAAACATACAGTTGATAAACATTTTTGTATAATTATGGATTTTAGCCTATTAGGAATCGATCAACCTAATTAATTACTTGTTTGTTGTGAAATATTGTCCCATTCAAGCACTTATTGTTCCGTGAGTTCATTTGAATATCGCGTTTCCTGATTTTCCTTTTTAGTGCGGCCCTCAAATAGCTTGAAATTTTAATTTCCTAGTATATCCTCTTATTTCAACAGCTCATTCAAGCTTTTAGAAAATGTTGCTGCATCCAAATCTGAATAGTTAACGAATTTCTGCCCTTGAGTCATGGTCTTTATGTTGAAAATTTAATTTATTCGTAATTTGTTCTTCTACTTTTAAGCCTACCCTTTCATACTAAAACACAAATCATACACTAATTTAACAATAATTCTGTTCAAGAACCCAAGCTTATTAACCTCTTTCAAAGAAAAACAGCCCTAACCATCACTGATCGCTCATGATGTTTTACTACGACATACTAAGTTATTTATTTGTTTTCCATAGAAACCATGTATTACTTTCACTTACTATATATAGTAAGGGGAAGTATTGCGATCGCGAAAATTTTCGAATTCCAGTTTTCAACGGAAATACACGTTTTAGGGTCCCCTGAGTCCAAATAACCAAGTCCCGCAAAAAGGTCTGTGTGTGTGTCTGTGGTAACTCCCGGGCGGAAACAGTAAGTCCTATGAAACTGAAATTTCATATTTAAGACAATTATACGCCCGAGACGCGACAAAACATCTTTCATCCAAATAAGCTTGCCAGAAGAGGCACTTTATACCATGCATTTTGCACCTTTTTTCGATTTTCTCAAAAACGGTTCCGACGATTTTGATTAAACTCGCTATATCGATGTATAATTTAATGGACTTTAATATCATGTAGGTTTTATTCTGATTAAAATGGTCTGACAGGGCTTAAATGCCGATATTTTAAATTTTCTTCCCCTAAAGTACCTTTAATTTTGTAGAATCAATAAAAATAACTATATTATCATGTTAACGATGATAAAAAACAGGTAAATATATAAATTGAATAAATTCGATACCCAACTAAAGGATAAAACAGAAAAAATATTTTTCTAATGCAATTTTTTGTTTTTGAACATAAGATCAGTAATATACATGCATGATATACCGTTGGAAAGCTAAAGATTTTAGAAAAAATATTATCTCATACACAAGCTTCTAAAAGTTAATAGAGAATGATAAAGAGCCGATAAAACTAACTGATTGTTTTAGATAATAATATAATCGATTTTTTAATGAAACACATGTTTCTATAGAAATTTAATTTAATTAATTCTTTAATAGTTTCACGTATTTTTATCTCTAACTGTATTTGAAAAATCTTTCATTGATTTTAAAAATGGAGGTAAGTGAAAGTCGTGTGTTGCCCACACCAGATTTTTTTAGGATTGGATTCATCTGTAAAAATTCTAATTCATCAAACTTCTTTTTAAAAAAAATTGCAAACATTCAGCCTATTCTCTTGCCTCCTGAAATATTTTTTCCGGACTTCTTGTACTATGTTTTTCTTTTCGGCATATTTTTTTAGAACGAGGCGAAAAGTTAAAACACTTATTGTATATCCAGAAGTTCTGAAAATTCAGAAATACGATGAGGATTACTCATTTAAGGATTTTTTTTCTTATATGATGAATAATAAGTCTGTCACTTTTTTTGCTTTTATATTTTATTATTATATCATCCAGATTATACTTATCCTTCTACATTTTCTCAAATTTTTTTTTAACATTGAACATTGAAACCATTAAACAACGGGATATTACGATTTCCGCGTACTTTTGAACCTACATATATATTCTTGTAATTTTACATTATTAATGGAATATTTTTAAAAATAACATACTATTCGGTCATCTGATTAGTGATTTTGCTTTATGGGAATCTCTTTTAAAGATTAATTAGTTAAAACAGTTGAACAGAATAATATATATTAATAATTATAAAAAATACTTATTAAATGAAAATAAATACTAATTCCGAATACTTTTGACACTCATGTAAATACTATAGATATACTTGAAACATACTGAATAGTTCTTTATAAATATGCTGGCGAATATCGCAGATCCCAGTATCTCTGATCTGGTGCTCGTTGAGAACTAAGTCCAGTTCTTCAGAGAGTTTTATGACGTCCAACCGATTCACTGGTATCGAGGAAAGCTGTATCCAATAGCAAAACATTAGATTCAAATTTAACATCACATATTTTTAAATTATGATAAGTAATCTTAATTCTTGCCCTGGAATTCCTTGCCCAAGTCGATTCGTACATGCCAATCCTTAACTTCCTTCAAACATCACCTATTTATCCATCTCCTCGAACATCAATCTGCCGTGCCTTTATAAACTTAACTATCTGGCCTCTTTATTTTTATCTCAATTTTCTTTATTTATTTGTTTTGTTTTAATATATTTTATTATTTGGATTTATTTACGGTTGTAATATGACTTTGTGCTTGTATATATTTGTGTATATGTATGTGTGTGCGTGTGTTGTGTGTGTTTGTATATATTTATATATATGCAGATCCATATATATCATAATGTGTAATCCATAAAATGCTGTATATAATCTGATAAATTCTACATAGCCAGAAGTAAAATCTTATATTGTACATTTATATTATTCTTAGGGGACTAGCTGTCCCAGAATAAAATTTCTTTTCATTTCATTTCATTTCATAATATCATCGAACGTTATGGACCTTAAAGATTATTAAAGACAGGTATTTTCTGAAGTGCATTAATATCAATTTACTTGGAACTACCATTAAAAAAAGAGTTTTAATATGTTAGTAACGTATGTTATTGATTGATATATCACAAACAGTATATCAGTAGGTTCAATCAATTACACATCAAGACGGATCACTTAATTTTTGTGGAATTAGTTTATATGTGCCTCATTAAAGAATAAAATTTGATATTGACTTACACGCTTTATCCAATACTGCCCACCACCATACCATCCGATTGGTGCACAAATTTTATCTAAAATTTTCTCCCTGTCTTCTTTTACCTGAAATAAACAAAAACCGTTAATGTGCCTTTATGTCGATGAACACTGTAGGATGGTGGTAAACTATTAATATTTTTTTGTAGTGGAAAATTAGTACATAATAATCCGTCACAATCCATTTTTCGATTTATTTATTTTGCTTTTAGTTCAAAGTTTACGGTCTTGTTAATTTCCAATTGAGGAAGAAAAGAGTGGCTTATTCTAACGGTGGTATGTGGTTTTGCGATAAAACAAATTTCAATCCGCCACATATAGCTAAAAGTCGAAATAACTGATATACTTAATCTTCATAAAGCTTTTCTAATGATATTCCTTAAACGCTTATTCCTATTTTAACATAGTTCGTAGCATATTTGGATGCGTTTTGAAGGATGGGATTTTGATAAAAACAAACAGGGGGATGAGCGGAACTTGTGGCTGTGTGGCTAGTCTACCAAGCCAAAGGTTGTGAGTTCGAATCCCAGTCCCGGGAGGACTTGTTTAAGCATATAATTTAAGTAAGATTTACTCAAAGCCTTTCTCCCATGTATGTGAGACCCGAAAACCAACAACATTGCGCGGTCAAGAGCGTACACAGCCTTTACGCTACTTCTTCCCTATCTCCCCCTCCTCCCTCTCCCCTCCCCCCCCCAAAAAAAACATGCTGACAAAACTCCTAGATGGAACGTTGGAGGCCTAGATAGTTACTGCTGATGAGAGGGGCACCCTAGGAGTATGCACAACTGGATGGCTTCTACACTTATCCGAGGTGACTCGTAGGGATTGTTTGCATGCGCCTCAAACAGTTTGAAAGATATGAATGAAGTAATATATATATATATATATATATATATATATATATATATATATATATATATATATATATATATATATATATATATATATAAATAATGTATTCTTATAAATATTAGTAATGATTACAGGATGTTTCAAGGTTAAGTGGCGAGCCTTCAGAAATGAATTGAGGAACTCAAAAAAATACATTTTTTTTTTTTTTTTTTTTAAATTATTTATTGATATTTACAACTGTACAACACATCTAGTAAATAGGCTAAAATAAAATAGGCAGCAATATTTTATGTCGGCAAACATCACCAATGTTGTGGATTGCCTGTATCAATAAAATAAATAAATAAAATAAAATAGGCATGTACAAGAAATATACAGAAGCTACCCAGCAGCATAATATTCTAAACTAGAAGGTCTCGAGGGGATCTTCTATTCAGATGCCTCGGACGATTGTCAGGAATGGAAGAGGAAGTAAGGATTGAAACTAGTGGGTTAGATGGGGACTAGAGTTTGTATTTTGGATTGTAAGGATTGATCTATAGATGAGTCTTTTGCAGTTAAGTGGAAGGCTAGACCGTTTGTCTAGTAAGTGTTAAAGTAACCGAAAGCGGTGTGCTGTTTCTTGTCGTTTCAGTATAGTGTGCGGATTCCATGTTAAAGGTTTGTCAAGTAGAAGTCCTAGGTAGCGGATCTGTTCAACTGGAACATGCGGAATATTATTAAATTATACTGTAGGGCAGGAAGTCATAGGTTTACGACCTAGAGTAAAGGTAATTTGGTGGGATTTGTTGGAATTTATTTTAATTCTCCAATTCTGACACTATACCTCAAGGTCTCTGACGCAAAAACATTTTAAAACGTCCTTAGGTCGTGTGTCCGAAAATGCTAACGCATTCTTAAAAGAAGCTAGAGACGAAAATCCAATGTTAGAGATTCGAAATTTTTTTGTTAAGGCATTATCAACTTCTAGCTTCTCAGGAATCGATTTGTCGGCAAAATCTTTGGAATAAAAGTTATTGATATTTATATTCTACATTTAATTGAATGTATTTGAATTAGTCCCGAGCAATTGAACCTAGCCTCCTTAGGTCCGGAGATTACTAAGCTGAGGTCCTAAATATCAGTTTTTTTTCCAATAATCAAACAGTTAAAATCATGTTAAGGAATTTATGAGAGTTTCTTGAATGTTAATACGTAAAGAGACACTATCATGTGCCTTGAGCACACGCTAAGGCCAACTCTTCTGAAAATGTGTTATTAAGATTCTAAAATAAGGAACAAAGTCCCATGGCGGAATGAATACTAACGCATTCCTGAGGAGGCGCATTTATGGTACAAGGTCATTCATTGGTTTGAGTTATTTAGGGTATGAGTAATTAATTATTACATGGCAAAATGCTTTACTAATGAATTCTTTCTTTTACGCATTAAAGGTCTTATATGTAGAATTGCTGAAACCCACTGCACTAATCTCCGTATTTTATTAAATTTATTTTGAGATCCTTCATTCATTTTTAAACCCTACACACATCCTTCTTTACTAATACTCCCTCAGCGCATATTTCCTAACATTCTCAACTTCTTATAAATCCATTGATTTATATGATGATGATTACTTTTGTATATAAATAAAGTAATTGTACCGTTGGGTCATGGGAAAAAAAACATACTATTTAGGATTCAACTGAATTATCTCCTGGTCCAAAGATATTAGGTTCAATTGCTTGGAACCAATATTGGTCGAATTAAATGACCTACAACTTTTAATCCAGAAACTTTGCCCAAAAAAAAAAAAAAAAAAAAAAAAGAAAAAAAAATCTATTCCTGATATACTGTGTGGCGGATGCTACACACGCTCGCTCACAGATTGCGCTAGCGGCGTCCATATGACTTACTGGCAAATATAAGAAGACGCTATATCCAATTATATTGTACATTGTTTCTAATTAATGTCACTGTAAATATTTATATCTATATAACTGTTTTATGAGAATAAATAAAGCACTTAAGGTAATTTGTAATCAAGGTAATTTCTTCAATTTAGCTTTCTTATTTTAACTATATGCTATTAAATCAACAAGCGGAGGCCCCTCACCTTCAAAATATATGGACACCCGAACAGGGAGTATAGTTTTTATATCATATTAAATTATCAAGCCTTCAAATACCGGTAGGTAGAAAAAGGTATGGTATGTTAACACAAATTATAATACATATGCTATTATTATTTTATATTAATTCTTTGTTTTTCTGTTTGAGGGATCAAAAAAAAAAAAAAAAAAAAAAAAAAAAAAAAAAAAAAAAAAAAAAAAACTAGATCACCCAAGTGACATCTCCCTAGGTCAGGTTAACTCTGCCGTTGTAACATGAAATGGTCTATCTTTATTTCACTCTCTCCATCTTACCTTCGCTACTGTCGTGCTACTACCTCGCAGGGTGAATTCTCACCTTATCCACGCTACTGTCATGCCACTACCACGCAGGGTGAATCCTTTCCTAACTCACACTACTGTCTTGCTACTACCACGCAGGGCGAATCCTATCTTAACCCACACTACTGGCGTGCTTCTACCACACAGAGTGTAACCCATCCTAACCAGTCCTCTCTGCTAATTGGTAGGTGCGGGTTCGCCCCCTACCTGACAGAGTACCCTCATGCCTGGTGCTGCGGCACGTGCTACTACCACGGCGAGCACCATCTCCTTAAAACTCTCTTCCTTGCATGAAATCGCAAATGTCGAGGCCTTCTGATACTCTTTCTTGTCCATTTTAACAATCATATCTCGACAACTGTATATATCGAATACTGATATACCGAAAGGTAGGCCGAAGCGTCGATGGGAGGAATGCGTTAAAGCTGATCTCGGGGGCTTGGGCTTGAACGGTGAACATTGGACGAATCTGTGTAGGCGGAAATTTGGTGGTATCGGCATCGAACCTTCGGGTTATTATTATTATTCCTGATATACTAGAAGCTGATAAAGCCTGAAAAACATTTTCCACATTGGATTTCGACTCTCTCCTTAACTGCGCATTCTTGGATTCATGTCCAGACGACAATGTTTACTTGTTTTGAGGTCCTCGATTCAATCCTGAAGTCTGGCCACTTAACCCTGAAAAACTCTGTATGTATATATATAAATTTATTCTATTAGTTTAATAAACATTATTTACTGGTACTCCTCTTCCGTTTTTAGGGATCTGGAATTTTCGTTCACATACATCATACGTAGAACTTCAGCATGATTTCTATGTAAATCATTATTTTAGAGAATTATACTTATCTAAATCCTTGTTTAAAGACTCGGTAAATATGTTTTCAAGACTAATTCCTGCCAATCTTTTGTTGAGTGAGTATCTGAAATTTCCATATATTTTAAGTCATGATAATAATAATAGCCTTACGGAACACGAAGGTTCGATGCCGATACCACCAAATTCCGCCTACACAGACTCGTCCAATGCTCACCGTTCAAGCCCAAGCCCCCTAGATCAACCTTAATGCAATCCTCTCATCGACGCTTCGGCCTACCTTCCGGACGCCTACCAGTCGGATCAGCGTATACCACCTTTCTCGGAATCCGTCTCTCACCGAGCCCAACAACTTTACTCGCCCATTTGTGTCTCCGCGATGCTATCAACTCAATTATATTCACAGGATACGTTGCACGATTCCGCGTTGTGCAACCTTCTAAAATCCTCAGTGGCCTCATCTCTCTTCGGACCAAATATTTTACGCAGTACCTTATTTTCGAAAACCTTGAGGCGTTGTTCATCCTTCAGAGTAAGCGGCCATGTTTCACATCCGTAAAGAACCGTCGGAAGAATAATAGTTTTATAAATTCTAACCTTTAAGTTTTTAGATAGAAGCCGCAAGCTAAGCAATTTAGCAACTGAATAATAACACGCATTTCCCACCTTTAACCGGGACTTCATTTCTTCCTGGATTTCACTTTTTCTTGTTATCATTGAACCTAAATACTTGAATTTCTCTACGTGTTCAAAAGTATGCCTTGATATATCAATATAACCAAGATCGCCACCGTTTCTGCTACTAATAATATATTACGTCTTATCGGTATTTAATTCGAGTCCTATTTCTTCACAGGTTTTTTTTAACACACTTGTATTTAGTCATATGGTTTCCGTCTCTTCACCTAGCAGTACCAAATCATCAGCATACCCCAAAACCGGAATCTTATCACCCATATTTAAACCTTTCTCGGTACACGTCACCTTTTCTATGACATTCTAAAGCTATATTAAATAAAACAGATGAAAGGGAATTACCCTGTTTCAAACCCGATCGCACCTCAAATCTCTCGGAGTAATTATGAACGATTCCAACTTTATGGAATGTTTCCGACAAACACATCTCTACTAGGTTTACTAACTTTCTAGGTATTCCTGTTCAATCATGATGTTATACAGCTTCTGGCGGTCTATGGAATCATAAACCTTTTTAGTCATGATAACAAGGGTAAAAAATAGTGAACCTAAAATGTTATATTTTCTAAAACAATAACTAAATCTAAGTATTGTAACAAGTTTTAATTTTCCCGCTCGGTTTCGTCCGCCCGGTGTCTTAAACTTGAGCCTATATATGGAAACGTACAGTGTCGCCGCCTAGGATAAGTACCGTGGAGATACCGGAATTCCGCGATCTTAAGCCATTCCCGTAGAAAGTCTCGTACCGTATACATGTATGGAAGTACCGAGTTAGCAGGGAGCAGTATAAGGATATTTTTATTTAATTTTTTCGTCATATATGTATTTAATATACCCAGCGTTGGTGTTATGGAAGAATATTTTTTGCCGTATACTTGTATGCCACAAAGGAAATAAAGTAAAACATCGTTAATAATTTTATTTTCTAAGAACCTGGACCTTAACCGTTAACCATGTCACAAATCTATGGCGCCCGAGACCAGGACAAGGACATTTCTAAGTTAAGTTAATTAAGACATTTTTAATGGTTATATTTTGTTAAAAGTAAATGAATAATACATTGGAGGAATTAAGTGACACTATTTGCATTGCAGTAATTCGCAAGCATGGTATTAGGTATAGTCAATTGCATCAACAAAGTTAAGACTTTTATATAAATTATGATTATCGTATCGAAGGAAAACAAACATTTGATTTTTTTTATTTTAAAAATTGTAATATATTTCGTAAAACTTTATTGTATCGACAAAATATTTCTATATTGTTCTAATTAAGAAGAAAAACATTTGATTTTTTTTATTTTAAAAAAATTGTAATATATTCCGTAAAACTTTATTGTATCGACAAAATATTTCTATATTGTTCTAATTAAGAAGAAAAACATTTGATTTTTTTTTATTTTAAAAAAATTGTAATATATTCCGTAAAACTTTATTGTATCGACAAAATATTTCTATATTGTTCTAATTAGGAAGAAAAACATAAAATTTTTTATTTTAAAAATGGTAATATATCTTCCGTAAAAGTTTCTTGTGTTATTTAATACAAAATATTTCTATATTGATTAAATTTTTTATTAAAAGTAACGTTTATTAAACTGTTTTTAGTAAATTTAGACTGTTTTATTTTAATTAAAATCTCAAATTAAAAGGTTTCAAATTAAGATTTTATTTACTTGTATTTAATTAAGATTTAATAATTATGAATTTTGTGGTTGATAAGAATTATTATTATAATAACAATATTTTATTTTTTTGTAAATAACTTTAGATAACAGAGAAAATAATTTTTTGTATAAAATAATTTTTTGTTTTTTTAAATAAGGTATCTTATTAATCAAAATTTAGATTAATTAGAGTTTGAGAATAATTGTTATTTGTCTCATTAATTTATTTCTTAATTTTTTGTTTTGATAGATTCATATAAGTTTTAAGACTTAGTTTTCCAACTTGTACCTTGAATTTGTAAAGGACGCTTACCGAGTTTAATTTAATTTAAATTATATTTTGTTTAATCTTTTTTTTTTACAGGTTTTTATTTTAATTGCCTTAAAGTAGGAATTTATTTTATTTTATCTTAAAGGAAAAATTTCTCCTGGTCATATTATCGGTTTCCAGAGTGCTAGTTTATTTCTGTTTTTTTTTTTTTTTTTAATTTTACGTTTTGTTTGCTTTGCCATAATGGGTAATCCCGACGTCTTGATATCAGAACGGGAGGATATATTTGCTGCAGTTCAGAACATTTTTACTAAATCAAACTCCTTGAGTGTTGATACAGTAGTTGATTTTAAACCAGTTTATGATAGGCTGGTCAATTACGAGTCGTGTTTTGAAAAGATCCAGTCCAAAATCCGTGAATACAACTCAACCGTGACGGGTACTAAGAACAAGATCGAAACCTCAGCTGTACAAAATTCATTTTTCGATTTAGTCGACACCACTAAAGCGGATTATTATAAATTAATTAAAACGTGTACTCCTACGGAAAAGAAACCTGATGTTTTTTCTACCCCTACTTACTCTGTTCCTCAGGAGCTACCAAGAATTGATTTACCGTCATTCTCGGGGAAATTGGAAGACTGGAATGAGTTCTATTCTCTTTTTGATTCTATGGTTCATAGAGAGAAATCTTTATCGACCATAAGAAAATTCCATTATCTAAGAAGTAGTTTACGCGGGGAAGCTTTGTCCCTTATCTCGGGGTTCGCATTAGAGGAAATTAATTATTCCCTAGCCTATGATGCGGTAGTTGCTCGGTATCAAAATAAAAGACGGCTAGCCCGATTTTACATTAAAAGAGTGTTGGATTTTACCCCTCTAAACAATTCGTCCGCAAATAATTTGCAAAGATTTTTATCCGAACATGAAAGTAATTTTTCCGCCCTATCGGCTTTAGGTATTGAAGATATGGGGGACTTCATTAAACTTCATTTAGCCCTCACCAATTTAGACCCAGGGACCAGAAGATCGTTCGAAGAGCGGATAAAGTCGACTGAGATTCCATCTTATAGGGACTTAATAAATTTTGTCACGGAACGATCTAGAACCTCCGAGATGATGGCTCAAGAAGGCCGAGCGGAAAAATCGAATGGAAAAGAGAAATCCCGATTTACGAATCCCACTACGAATAGACAGTATAAGAAAGAATCCTCGGGAATATATAGTATTTTACCTTCGGGTTCCTCGGTGCCAACAGATATTGACGCTTCTGCCGAAAAATCAAATTGTAATCCCGAATTCGAACGAATGAAAACCGAGTCAGTTGGTTGTATGGAAAGGTTATCCCCATCGACCAAAGTACAATCCAGAAATAGTTCTGAATCAATCGTTGACAGTAAAAACATCTCAAAAGACTTACAGCCAGCTCTAACAGCTAAGAAATTAAATTGCTGGAATTGTGGTGGACCACATGTATATTCCAGATGTTCGCTACCTCGTAAGTTGTTCTGCTATCGTTGTGGTAGCCCAGGACTTTCCATTCACGCCTGCCCTAAATGTACTCCGGGAAATGGGCGAGGGAATCGGAAGTGAGGGTCAGTCCTATTCCTACAGTTTTAGCTGACCCACTAAATACCGTTCCGTATCGTATACCTTTTTGTACCGCTAAATCTGATCCCGTACCTCGTTATCCCGTATCGTTCCCTAAACAGCTTTACATGGTTTTCCAAATAGGAAAACAGTGCCGAAGAGGGTTGAATTACTTGGCCCTATTTGACCCTGGTTCAACCACCTCATTCGTTGGACCAGAAGGGATTAAAATTCTCCTTCAACTGGGTTATGTCGTTGAGGAAATTCCCGAGTTCAATATTTGTGTCGCTAATGGAAGTACCAGTATTGTGGATAAAATATTCTCTATTCCAATTACTGTTGGAGGTAGGTCGTACGACATAATACTGTATGTCTTAACATCACTTCCATTTATGTTTTTGTTTGGATTAGATTTTATAGTTAATTCTAATATGTGCATGAATTTTCGTGAAGCAACCTGGTGGTTTCAAGACGATCCTAGCCATAAGTTTTCGTTCCGTCAGGATGTTCCAATAGTGGGAAGGGAAACATCAATTTGTGGTATTAATTCACTCAGTTCCTCAGAAAAGTTAGATCTGGATAAGATAGTTAGTAAAGGTTTGCTAACTCTCCAAGATTCTCCGGGATTAACAACCCGTATAAAACATAAGATAGATGTTATGGGTGCTCAACCTATTAAGCAACGCTCCTACCACTACTCGCCTAAAGTTCTTGAGGCAATGTACCAGGAACTTGATCGGATGTTAGAAGAAGGCTTAGTTGAGCCTTGCCAATCTCCATGGTCATCTCCGGTAGTCATGGTTCGCAAGGGATCGGGTTACAGTTTCTGTATTGATTTTCGCAAGGTAAACGAAGTTACTTGTAAAGATTCATATCCCATGCCAAATATGACTTCTCTTTTAGACGGACTTAGACAAGCGAAATATCTGTAGGCATTTCTGCAAGTACCACTAGCTGACGAATCTAGTAAAGAGATTACAGCGTTTACAGTTCCGGGCAGAGGGTTATTTAGGTTTAAAGTTATGCCTTTTGGGGTAACCAATTCATCTGCTACCTTTCAGAGGTTAGCCGATGCAATATTTGGACCCGAACTATACCCGTACGTTGTGGTTTTCCTAGACGATATTTTGGTTTACACGCCATCTTTTAAATTGCATTTAGACATGCTTAAGGAAGTATTTCGTCGACTTAAAGCTTCAGGGTTGCGTATTAACCCCGATAAATGGAAATTTGGTTGTAAAGAAGTTAGATACTTAGGGTATTTAGTTAATAGCGAAGGCCTGAGCGTTGATCCAGACAAAGTAAGTTCCATTACTTCGATCCCTCCTCCCACCAACGTTGGGCAACTTAGAAGGTTCCTTGGAATGGCAGGATGGTATCGCCGTTTTATAAAAGATTTTTCAGCGGTTGTCTCTCCCCTTACATCCTTGCTCAAACGCAAAGCTAAATGGATATGGTCAGGAGAGCAGGAAGCCTCTTTCAATGCTCTCAAGTCAGCACTGACTGAAGCACCAATATTAGCAAGGCCCGATTTCGAGCAGCCTTTTCAACTACAGACCGATGCCAGTGATACAGGTCTTGGAGCTGTCTTAACACAGATACAAGATGGCGAAGAAAGGGTTATCGCTTTTTGCTCACGTACCCTCAGTCCAGCTGAAAGAAATTATACCGTCACCGAAAAGGAATGCCTGGCAGTCCTGTTTAGTATCGAAAAGAATCGGCATTACTTGGAGGGATATTCCTTTACCGTTATAACGGACCATGCCAGTCTTAAGTGGCTTCTAAATTTGAAGAACCCTTCGGGTCGTTTAGCTAGATGGGCTCTTCGGTTACAACCGTATAATTACAAAGTGGAATACCGTAAGGGCAAACTGAATACAGTGGCCGATGCATTATCCAGAATTGCCGCAATAACTGTTTTATCTACTGGTATCGATCATGGCTCCTCTTCCAATGATATTTCGTCTTCGGGAACCCCTATATCGTCTGATGAATGGTACGATCAGAAATTTTACAGAGTCCAAAAGTCCCCAGAATTTCACCCTGGCTGGTTGATAAAGGACGGGCAGTTACTGTATCATCGGAAGAACTCTTTGAAAGGAGAGTTGGAGGACACCAGTGAGGAGTGGAAAGTGGTTGTTCCAAGACACCTGCGGAGATCTATAATATATGATAATCATGATCTTCCTCAGTCTGGCCACTTAGGGATTGATAAGACGTTCGCGCGGGTTAGCAGACTATATTATAGGCCGGGTCTTTATTCGGATATAAGCCAATATGTGAGAAAGTGTGAGTTGTGTCAAAAGGTAAAACCCAGAAATACACCACCTCGTGGATTGATGTACCCTCGCTATAACAAGCAGCCGTGGGAAATCGTTTCTGTCGACATTATGGGTCCCTATCCTAGAAGCACTAAAGGCAACGTTTATCTCCTAGTTTTCGTCGATTTATTTAGCCGATGGGTGGAATTGTGTCCCATTAGGAAAGCTACCTCTTCGGTTATAGTGTCGAAATTAAAGTCGCGAATATTATATAGGTATGGTGCACCTAGGAAATTAATTTCCGACAATGCAAAGAACTTTGTGAGTAATCTTGTTGATGAAGTAGCTAAGGAGTTCGGAATCAAGAGGGAGACTACTCCTCTTTATCACTCACAGGCAAATCCCACAGAACGGTCTAACCGTAATATAAAGCAACTTATCGTCACGTATCTTGGGAAAAAACACCAACGCTGGGACGAGAAGTTAAGAGAGATCCAATTTGCATTGAATTCCGCAGTTCAGGACTCGACCAAGTTCAGCCCTGCTTTCTTAAATTTCGGTAGAGAGCTAATGCCTTTACACCAAGTTCTCGAGGGAGATATTCTAGCAGCTCGTGAAGAAGAACAAACTCGTTGGGCGGCAAAAGTGGCCAAATTGCCTGAAGTTCATCATGTCGCTAAGGAAAATTCTCTTAAAGCAAGCTTAAATCAGAGTAGTCGTTATAATTTGAGACGCCGGAAAGATCGTTTCCATCCGGGAGATCAGGTTTTAAAAATGACTTTTCAGTTATCTTCAGCAGCAGATAAACTCGCAGCTAAACTTAACCCCAAGTATGAAGGCCCTTATACAGTTGTCTCAGTTACGGGTGGCGGATCGTGTAAGTTAAGGGATCAGAATGGAAAGTTCGTAGGTTTATGGCACCCATCGAAGCTTAAGTTATTCCAAACCACCTGACGGACTTACCCGCTGGAGGGGAGTGTGTAACAAGTTTTAATTTTCCCGCTCGGTTTCGTCCGCCCGGTGTTTTAAACTTGAGCCTATATATGGAAAGTACAGTGTCGCCGCCTAGGATAAGTACCGTGGAGATACCGGAATTCCGCGATCTTAAGCCATTCCCGTAGAAAGTCTCGTACCGTATACATGTATGGAAGTACCGAGTTAGCAGGGAAGCAACCAGGAGCAGTATAAGGATATTTTTATTTAATTTTTTCGTCATATATATATTTAATATACCCAGCGTTGGTGTTATGGAAGAATATTTTTTGCCGTATGCTTGTATGCCACAAAGGAAATAAAGTAGAACATCGTTAATAATTTTATTTTCTAAGAACCTGGACCTTAACCGTTAACCATGTCACAGTATGAAGCAGCGAAGTAGACATATTATTAGCGAAATAGGATCCTATTAACTAACAACAAATAAAGGATTCTATAGCATATTTTTCTTACGTTCACTTTGGATTTTCCCTCATTGGCCATACACGGGTTTCCCCATTTGACTAGTGTTATATTCCTCCAATCTGGAGCATTATCTCCGCGATGGTACATAATTCTTTTATTAACCTAGAACTTACAATAAGATAACAATGAATTCTACACTGATTTTAGAAGTAACCAGGGTTACGAAAAATATCGATAATTTTAGACTGTCTCCGCTAATTTATGTTTCAATTTGTAAATCAACTCTACATTCATAAGAATGTGCCCGATAATTTTCGTATTTCGTACAAAAGGCCCATTCATTTAAAATATTAGTATCAGTTAAAGATGGGCGTTCCTTCTCTGGAATACTAATGTTGCCCTACACCGAAGAAACGAACTTGATATATACTTGCACGAACATGACATAGACATAGATAGCACTACTATCCAAAACTCTACGAGGACCACACGATTTTATATACAGGACTAACGTACTGCTGATCATCCTAGCGGAGCTGCAGGGGTTGGCAGTAGTTGTGAAACGAACATGATATCACTATTCTCTACAAATTTTCTTCAAATGAGGAAATGCTCTTCTTGCTACATGTTTGGATCTTGACTATGACTTTATTCTACCATCAGAACCGATTTACAGGCCGACAGACATTAATCGACAGCCAGAACAACTGGACCTCTTTATCACTTCTAGCCTAAATACTGAACATCATCACATCTCTATTGGTAATGAACTTTCATCTGAGTTATTTTTCCTCTCCCTAGATACACCTTCTCTACAACTCAACCTGCCTACGTTAACTCCTGGACCAATATTCATTAGTGAATTTCATAGTGCCATTAACAATAAAATTAACCTTAATACTAGCTTAAAGACTCAAGAAGACATTGAGACACAGTAGAGACAATCAGCACATTGACCTGGTATAGACCATAACTAACAGTATTTACCCTCTGAAGTACGATCACTTATGATAAAAAGCGACGTGCTCTAAATCAATGGAAAAGATCTCGCTATTCTTAAACGATTCCTTAACCAACTTACTAAGTGACTGCGAAAAGTTATACAACAATATAAACACGAAGCTTACAACACACATTTGAGTAACTTTCTGACTAGTAACAATACTATTTATCTAACTAGAGACACGAAAGATACTACATTATCACCACACAAAGAGCCCTCTCCGGAAACCTGACAACACATGGGCTAGAAGCGATAAAGAAAAGGCAGACCTTTTGCCGTACATTTTACGGATGTATTTCATCCTCATGATTTGTTAGACCAACAGCACTGCTCGGATATCCAGCAATTTCACACTTCTCATCTTCCTCTCTCTCTGCCTCTTACGCCTGTCACTCATTCGGATGTAAAGTTTTGCATTTCAGAAAATCTCCTGGTTTTGACCTAATTTCACATAAAATTATACGACTGCTTTCTAGAAAAGCCTTAATCTCCTTGCATCTATTTATAATTCTATCCTCCGACTTAGTTAATTTCTTCAATATGGAAGTTTTCAATCATAAAGTTGGTTCTAAAGCCATCAAAAACCGTGATTCCTAACCATCAATTCGGCTTTAAGTCCCACTTACACGACCGTTCATTTCGTCGATGCAGTCCAGTTGGAAGGGAGGAAAATAATGGAAGGAAAACAGTCGGTTTGGAACGGCGAGCCGATATGCACTTACACCATCGTTCTTTTTCATCCATCTAGGCTTTTTATTCATTGATCTTACATTGAATTGTAAATTAATATGATTAGATAGTGATTACTGTTCGGCCAGTGGTTCTAGAGGAAAATGAAATACAGTTAGTTCACTTCTTACATTGATGGTATTATGAGATCTTTTCTAATTTACTTTAATGAAGAGGCGAGCAGTGGTTTTTAAATTTCTGAGTTATCAATTATCATTAAAACTATTTTGGTTTTATGACTTATTATATTTATGAATTTATTTAATTTATGAGTTAAATGTTTTATTCTATAAGGGAATTGTAAAAGCAATTTCCACCCAAAGTGCTATTTCTTTAAAGGAAGCAGGGGGGGGGGAGAGGGAGGCAGTGGATTTCTTGCAACTCGAACTCGAAGAAAAAGGCAAAACCAAGTTGTGCCTAGATTAGTTGAAGACAGTTATTAGCCGATGATATCAACACATCAGCTTCAATGTGTTTCAATGTAAGATTTATTACTCGGTTAAGTTCAGACTCGGTCACCGTTGTAGATCCAGATGCAGTACTTGCAGGGTAATTTTGTTTTTTAACGCTTATCGAACAGCAATAAAATCAAATATTGTTATTATACTAAAGTAGTTCGCAAGCATTTTGATGTATTGATAGTAGATATTTAGTAATATGTTCTTGTCCTCTCTCATTAGCCATTATTTTTTTTCTTGGAATTATTTTTTGGGGGAGAGAGGGAGAAAATATTTTCTCCGCCCTTCCCATTCTATCTCTGCTTTGTCGACTACTGTAGAGGAAAAACATACTGTGAGCAAGGGAACGTTGATAATTTGTTCGTTGATCTGGACACAAACACTGGTAAAACTGAGCTTCCCCAGCTTTTGTGAGAGTTCTATCTCTACAAAAAACGATAATCCTGTAAATAGCATTAAGGAGAAAGAAAAACACCATGCATACATTTAGAGTATTCAATTCGAAATCAGTTTTAAAAGAATTCTAATCATTTGATCGATAAAAGAATGACATTGATTTTACTTTTGAAAATTAATTATGTTAAGTTTCTTTATTTTTAGGTAGAAGTAAAAAGCACGTATGTGCATATTCTGTTGAATGGAAACCTATTCTGGATTTTATTTTAAAATAAAACTGAAAGAATAAACTATTTTATATTTTACAGATTTTATTGTCTCATCAACAGATGATATTTTTTTTATTGATAATTAATGATATTATTTCTATAGAAAAATATTAGTATAACCTGCAGACATTTTTATCAACACTGTAGAATGACTAACGGAGGCATGATGGGAGTTTATATTTTACAAAGTATGGTTTAATTAACATATATAAATTAATACTTCCGAGAAGTTGGGAGTCAAACATTTTTTTGCATTTAACTAATTAGCACGTGAGGACCCTATTCAGTATTTGATTTTTGTGTGTATTTTGGATACTTGATCGTGAGTCATCATCGAACATTTTTCTGTGTATCTATTTCAAGTTGATAATTTCTATTTCAGGAAAATGTCAATCGATTGTGGCTCTTGTAAAATTCATTAATTATATATAATTAAAAAAAAATTGATATTGTTAAGTGCTATCAATTTATGTCATAACACCTGAAGTGTCAATATTGGACTTACTTAGGTCATTCAATTTATTATTTTAGTATAGATTGCCACTAAAATTTAAATAATGTCTTCGGGACGACCTATCAAATGTGTTGTGGTTGGTGATGGAACTGTTGGAAAGACATGTATGCTTATATCATACACAACTGACAGTTTTCCTGGAGAATATGTACCCACCGTGTAAGTGTTTAATTTAGAAAATCTTATATTACTAAAAGTTGTGTGTTAAATGTACTGTTACTCTACAGATTTGATAATTATTCTGCACCAATGGTGGTAGATGGGATCCCAGTCAGCTTAGGTTTATGGGATACAGCAGGTCAAGAAGACTATGACAGATTGAGGCCACTTTCATATCCTCAGGTAAATGACTTAGTTTTTCCGCAGTATTTAGATATTATTTGGCATATAACTTGGCTAGAGTTTAATAATTGTCTCTCTCTTATAGATGTGTAGTATTGTTTTTTTTATAAGTTTAAACAATGAATGCTTTATAATTGACATATATATTATGAAAATCTTTATATATTTTACTAAAATATCTTCATTATGAAATATCTCAGGGAATTTTATATTTATCATTTTAGACTGATGTGTTCCTCATATGCTTCAGTGTTACTAGTCCATCTTCATTTGAAAATGTTACATCAAAATGGTATCCTGAAATAAAACATCACTGCCCAGATGCGCCTATGATTCTAGTCGGTGAGTACATATAATTAAGATCCTTTGAGACCTAGAATACAAGTCTTACTAAATGATATCCATGTTTATATAGGAAACTGATATTATGCCTTTTAGGTAGATGTCAAGTTTTTTACCACAACTTTTTTGCTGAAATCCACTCACCAAAAGTGTCATTTCTCAAAAATGGCTTTAACAGTTTGTTCAAACTTTCCTCAGGTCTTCGAGCCTTTTATGTATATCCTAAAGAGAAGGGTTGTGATAAGGTGCTCCTGTTCCTCAGCTGTATCTGATAATTTTGTCACTTGTTTAAGATACCTTTCAAATAAAAGTATAGATTTCTCTTTAAATGTTTGTTTAACTCTTAGGCATTTGCTACTTAGAAGTAATTCAGTCTTTACTAAGATATCGAAGCATGATTTTTTATAATGTTATTTATGAGTTTAAACTTGGCTAGCATAAGCCTAAACACCCAGGAACATTAAGCCAATCATGTAAGTTAGGTTCCACTCACATTAAACAACCACAAAAAAAAAACAGCCTTAGAAGTTTCTGTTGCACTTCTTTACCAAAACAACAATGATCTTGTTCTGTCAAGAATTGTTACTTGTGATTTAAAGTGGATCTTTGATAGTAATGATAATAACAGCTGACATTTTGGATAGGAGCTTGACAAAGGAGAAGCGGCAAAATATTTTCAAAAGCCTCCAACTCATCATATCATAAAAGAAGTGATGTTTACTTTTAATACGAAGATGGCCTCGAGACCTTCTAGTTTAGTTACTTAGTGGAGTGATGCCAATGGGCATTTTCTCTTCACGTTTTTTTTCATGTATTTTATCATTGCCAACATATTTACTTGTTGTATTACATAATACAGTTGTAAATTTCAATAAAAATATTAAAAAAAAAAAAACTTTTAATACGGAATTGTTTGCAAATTGATGTAATCCATCATAAATTGGTAATAATGAAGCTATCTTTGGCAAATTGATTAGAGCCTATTCTGTTGCATTAATTCCTGCTTCTATTCAGAGGGTATTGGAAAGCTGATAACACATTGGCAAAAATGTAATAGATTCAATGTATGTAATTCAAAGTAATGGAGACTATTTTGATTAGTATAAACAGGTATATATATTTTTTTTAAAGTTTTATAATTGCAATCCTGGTTTATTTTGTGGACATCCCAATTATTCAGGAATTTTTATCTAGAAATTTATATATGGTGCAATAAGATTGATTTTGGTAATGGATTAAAAATTTTCATCTAGAACCCATATTTAGGGATGTTTATCAGGATTTAATTTTTTAAAACAAATTTATTGCCATTTTTAATGATAAATGTCCAGTTTTGCTGAAAGAGTAATTTCATTGAAATTATGAATAATTACTGAATCTAATTACTGAATAAGTGATAAGGTTTAACAAATAACTCTTTCTTTTATGGCTTAGAGTATAGTTTTCTTATTGTTTATATTACTTTATGGATGTCTTATTTTATCTTACTGAAATATTGATTTCTGATTGATATTAGGTACAAAAATAGACTTGAGGGAGGATAGGGAAACGTTAAATGGTTTGGTGGAACAAGGTCTTTCGCCCATTAAACGAGAACAAGGCCAAAAACTTGCCAATAAGATCCGGGCTGTCAAGTACATGGAATGCTCAGCCCTCACTCAACGTGGTCTTAAACAGGTAATAATTGTTTTAATTTCTCTATTTCATTAAAGTACAAGTATTGAAATTTCATAAGTCAAGAAGAAATACTATGACATCTTTAATATTAGTTCAGCCAAAGGTAGACTTAATGCAAGATGATCAGTTACCGAAATATGTCTAAAATATGATGGTTAAAAAAATATGTCTAAACATTTTAAAAAAATATTCCTTGAACCAGAAAATCAATGCGAAGTACAATTGGTATAGGCAACTAATTAATAAATTCTTAATTATAGATGCAGCTGACATTCTAAATATCAAAAGCCTTATTTGAAAGGGAATTAAATAACGCTATTGGAAAATTCAATAATCATAATCTTTCCCTAGATATTCAAGCTACTTTACACTCAAAGTTTAATCCCAATTTTAGGAAATTTAGTAGCTTGAATATGGGGGAATATTATTTGAAAATAAAGGGACCTATGAGGAAACAGATTGATCATTCAACTAAGACTATGTCAACCTAATAAACTAAAAGTGACCTGTTACGGATTCCAAAATGGTTATTTAGATAGCAGCGTTGAATGCCCTATTTGTAATTCAGGCGAACCCGAAGATCTTAATTATTTTTTGTTACAATGCCCTGTTTACTCCGCATTCAGAAATAAATACTTGAGGACATATATTGAAAATATGTCAGGCAATGACCTCAAAGTAGAACTTTTGTTGCAGATAGAAAATAAATAGAAATTTGATAATTTATTTTATTATGTTAATGAATGTTTAAAGCTAAGAAATTTTTATCTGTCTATGCAAGAATAATTTAAGCACATTACCAAAATAACAATAATTGAATTTTTTATATTATTTATGATTATTTTATTTTGTTTAATATTTCTACAGTTACATTTTATTTTGCTTTTTATTATGTATTTATTTTAGTTAAGGAAGTTTATTTTGTTTAGTACAGTTGTAATACATTTCTTTGATTTGTGTTTAACTGTTTTGTAAAACTCAACTCTATTTGTATGGGCAAGCCAGAAAACAAACAAAGAGATTTATTTATTAATATTAGTTCAGCGATTCAAGTTGATTTCTATGAGCTTTCCTCAAACAGTGTCCTTTTTTTTTTTTATTCTCTTATAGAGGGGAACGTTATAAATGACAGATATATGATGTTATATATTTTTGAAACATTGGATTATTAGTTAAATAATTATTTTTAATTAAATGAAGTCATAATCTTCAATTTTTTTTAATTTTATTTTTTGGGCTAATTCCTCTGTTTTTGTTATTTACTTAAGACTTTCAAGAACTGTCTTATTATGTCCTGTCATAATGTTCTGACTTGTTCTAAAATAAATAAATAATTTATTATTATTAAAGTAACCAAAGTTTACATGGCTCTGAATCAACTAATAAGATAAATCTCTGAAATGTGGTTTCAAATTTGAATCTAGTAAATTCAAATAGAAACATCTTATTGATAACATTTAATAGGTTGTAGTTTATATTATGGAAATAAAAGTTTTAACTGAATAAATGAAGATTTCTTTCATGATATAAAAGTGTATTAAAACTTAAAGAGTGAAAAAATTTAAAGAACGTGTATGTGTTTAAGTGAAAACAATCAATTATAATGAAAGTATATTCTTTGAGCTCCTTTTTAAAATCTATGTTAACATTATCTAATTTATTCCACCTATAATAGTTTCTACAGTCAACTATGCATCCTCAATATTATTTATTTCATAGTTATATACTCGTGTGTGTGTGTGTTGTTTGTTTTATGGGTTTCATTAAATGTGAGGCATGAAATACATTCGTACTCTGGTATACTGACTTTATCTACTTCATTACAAAAAATAATTATTTGCAGGTATTTGATGAAGCTGTAAGAGCTGTGTTGAGACCTGAACCACAAAAGCGGAGGCAGCGCAAATGTTCTGTGCTCTAGTCGGTTGAAAAGAGGACGTTGAATTTAGGAGTGCAGAGGGGTTACCTGTCTTGCAGCCATTGGTTACTTTCTTTAGTACCGCTGAATTTTTTAATTAGGTTGTCATGTATTTCTTGATAAATGAGAATCTTGTTATACATCGCTTTACTTTTAAGGGACGACTTTTCAATGGTTGTTTTATTATTTTAATATTTATTTTCAAACATTCATTACATTTAGGATGAACAATACATTCTTTTATTATAAGGCCCAATATTTAAAGTCAAAAAGTTACATTATGTTTTATTTGAAGCCTTTTTTTATTAAGCGTAATTAGTCTAAGATCAGCTATAATTGGATCCTCTCAGCTGATGAGAGTTTAATTCTCAGTGGATCTTTTAATACAACTTCCAAAGTATATAAAAAAAACCATGCATTTATTACTGTATTATAAATAGTTTTAATTAATAATACTATTTTTTAATGCGGGTGTCAGATTAGTATTTTAAATCATTTTTTTCTTCAGCCTATTTTAAGCTAGCACTTGGGACAAAATTTATGAAATTAGAGTGATATAATTAAGAATAAATGAATTTGATGAATCGGCCAATGATGGGTTTTGGTTATGTAAATGTATTCCCAAGATCAAATTCATCTGGGTTTGAGAATTAATGAAAAAGTGCGTATTTCTGTTTTTGGGGAAAAAATAAATTTTGTCCTTTGCTACATAAAAAAGGTTGAGTTTTCATCAATTATTTGTAGTTAATTTAATGTTATGAATAATTGTTTTTATCTTTTTATAAATTGGTTTTATAATCAAGTCTGAAATCTTTAGAAAGAAAAAAAAAATTAATGTACCAAAGAAATTGAAATTTTTTTTTTTCATTTTACTAGTCCAGTATGTCCATTTTCATAGAAGTTAATATGGATATTAATTTAATGTATTTAAACCATTTACCAAAAGCTTTAACTAACTTTAGGTGATTTTTTTTTTTTTATTATTATTATTATTTCCTTCTATTTCTTAATTTATTAAAAAAAAAAGTCTTATTATTAAGATTTAATTATATTAGTACGCTCTTCTTGAAAATTGAGAATTTTCTTACTTATAGTAAAAAAACTTTATTTTATATTTATAGGTATGTGTGTTTATGTAAATACAATAAGAACACATGACATACAATTTGGGTAGCTATTTTTACCTCATTATTTGGCTTAATTTCATATGTTGGGCTACTTACTGTATTCTTGATCTTGAAGAAAGTTCTTATAAACAATATTGTGCTAAGAAAAAAAAAAGTACCATTTTCACTAAACTTAGACCATTTTTTTTTTTCATAATTTAAAATCAGACTGTTTTGTTTGTAGGATTTTCATAGTGAAAAGCCCATACATTTGCACTAAAAGGTGTTAAAATATAGCAAAAACTAAAAAAAATAATCTTAAGTTTGTTATAATTTGTATTCATTTTTTGAGATCTGATAAAAATTACTAACAGTAAAACCAGTGAAATAATTATTTATAATAATTTTCATGAATGAAAAATATATTTAATACCAAATTACACCTTGTGTTTTTACCTTCTTTATTTTACCAAAAAGTGATTTTTATTTTAGAAATATTGGAAAGAAAATGTTTTCAGTCATTGAAAACCTGAAAAATATCTGTGATTATTTTGCTTGTTAAGCAAAGAGTTAAGTAAGTGTAAAATTAACTTGATATTCTTCAAGGAATAAATACATTTAAAATCTTGAGAAAACGATGGTTATTTAAAAATAATTAATTAAATAGTGTTTTTTTTTTTTTTAATTATTGTTTAGTCGGTTTTAAATTTGGTGTATTTGGGTATATCACAATCATATCATTTTTAATATTGTTGTTTCTGGGGATAAATGTATGTGGATTGTTTTTAAAGGTTATGTTTTAATGTAAAACTAGCGGTCCTCGAAATTTTGGAGTTTGTGCCTTTTCATTTAAATACCCTCATAAATTTGTTACTTTTCAACTAAAAATTACTCCACGTTTAGTATCATAGGAGAAAACATTATTTAGCAACTTGTCTGATAATATGAGTCCTACGTTGAGAACCTTGGGTGTAAACCAAAAATTGATTTTGTTCAAAATATTATTTTATAATTTATTTCCTCTAAATGCATAAGAGTCATTAACATTATCTAGCATAAATTACTTACTTTTCTTTTATGAAAGAAACAAAAATTTAAATTAAAAAATCGGTCTTTATATTACATTAATTTGTTTATAAAATTATTTGAAGATATTTTTTTATATAATAGATGCTTGTCCTCAGAATGTTTTGTAAAAAATAAAGTGCAAAATTTAACATGTATTAAAAAAAAAAAAAAAAAAAGTTGATGCTAAATTTTGTTTTCTTCATATGAAAATTTTATAAGAATAAATAAATTCATATGAATACTTTATAAGAATTTTTTTTTTTAATTGTATTGCATGTTAACCTTGAGTTTTATTACTAGCTTATGAAAGGCTAATCTTAGTTTATTATTAATATTAAATGAAGTTTATTTCACTAACTTGCCTATTAGGACAAAACGATTTAGTCTTTTCAAATATTCATGTATTTCTTATTTAAATATAAAGGTTGTGTCATACAAATTTAGCATCATATTCTTCACCACTGAGTTGTACTTCATACAGGTTGCAGAGTTAAATCTCATGCTGCTCAAAATTGAAAAGTCACTTTTCAATTATTTCACATAAAACAAATAACTGTAAATTAACTAAATACTCTAAATTGAGCTTTCTGTCAGTTAATTATATTTTGTAATACCCTAATGAATCATTAAGAGTGTGAATTAGAGATAGGGATTGACAAATGTTGGCTCTAAGGAGAATTTGAAATTATATAAATATGTTTACCAATGCCATCCAACCAAGGGTATGTACTGTTTAAGATTTATTAACATTGATTTGTGTATATTTTTTGTTCTAATATGTTTTTAAAGCCAAAGTTTTACCTTGATATTAGTTTTTATTATTTTAAAGAAACATTGTATGCTCCTTCCCTTTTTAATGATTTTTTTTTTAATAACATTTATTTATAATCCATGGAACATTCAGTTGTAGTGAAGCCTAGATTTTTTACATTTATTTTTTAAGTTGAAATGCAAAAGTTCACATCTTTGTAATTTTAAATATTTACCTGCTGGCATATTTTTATTTAGTTAATTTTTGATGCACAAGACTTATTTAAATTTTGTATCATATAAACATATTTTATTGTTTTGTGTATGTGAAAATGAAAATAAAAGTAATTTATTATTTATTTCAAAGATGTTTTAATATTTTTTAACCTGTATTCCTTAAATTTCTCTGTTATTGATTGATTTCCTCAACTCCATTAAGTTTAGACAAATAATGTATTGTAAAGAAGTATTGGGATAGTGAAAATGTTCTCTGGAAATACATGTTTTAAAGTTCCCTGAGTCCAAATGACATATATTGACATATAAGTGTCGCAAATTGATCTGTGCGTAACTCTGAACTCGTATACGATGAGTTGTATAAAACTAAAATTTCATGTTTCAGAAGTGTATATTCTGGGATGTTACGGCAACAAAATTAGCGAACATATTTTATACTATGCATTTTGCGACATTCTACAATTTTCTCAAAAACGGCTATAACGTTTTTGATTAAACTCGCTATATCAATGTAAAATTTAATGGGCTTTAATATCATGAGGCTTTATTCTGATTGAAATGGTGTGACTGCTTAAATGCCGATATTGTAAATTTTCTTCCATTTAAGTCAATTTAATTTTGTAGGTTAAAAACAAATTAACCATATCATCTTGTTACATTGATAAAAAACGGTTAAATATACAAGTTGAACTAATTTGGTAACCAACAAAAGGAGAAAAGAGTAAATATATTTTTTTAGGTAACTTTTTTTCTCCTGAATAGTATTATAGATTTATAATATACTGTTGGAAAGCTGAAGATTTATTGGTATTTACAACTGTATAATAAAATGCATTTAGTAAATGTGATACAAGATATGTTGTAATGATTCATATGTAGGGATACTACCCATTGGCAGCTCCCCAAAGACTATGTTAAACTAGAAGGTCTCGGGGCCATCTTCTTTTCAGACGCCTCGGAGGATTATCAGGGATTGTAGAGGAGAGGAAGCAAGGATTGAAACTAGTGGGTTAGAGTGGGAATGGAGTTTGTCATGAAAGGAGTGGTACCTGGTTCGGGCCAAGTTAGCAACTAAGGGAATAGTAAGGTCTTTATGGATGAGTTTATTTGTGACAAAATAAAGAGCATTGAGGATTTTTCGAAGGATTTTGGATTGTAAGGATTGGAGACGAGATGAGTTAGATGGTTTAGTAGAGCCCCAAATCTCTACTCCTATATACTGTCTGTTTTGATATTGTCTTTTAATAATTGCTGGTCACATAACACTTCTGTTCCTTTTAATATTCTGTTTTAAGTAATTTTTGTAATTATTAAAGGAAAACTAATTAGAAAGTGATATTATCCATGATACACAAATGCATAACTTCTCATACTTCCAAAATATGAACAAATTTGGATCTTAGGCTTTCATATTGATACAGGTATTCATGTTTGTCATGTAATTATTACTATAATATTTCATTCATGCATTCCATCAAGTTACGTTCCTGAGCAAATTCGGTTTACTTATTTTCAAAGTTATGATTAGAGGAAAGAGGTTATTATTATTATTATCAAATACCGATTATTACTTCAATTTGCATGAAATTAATTAATTTTTCTTTTGTAATTAAATAAAACTACACTCGAAAGAAATAACTCATTGCATTATGAGTAAACCAGATAGAATAAATATTCTTAACCCATAACTCTCTATGGTTTTATAAATATTAAACTTTAAACATGGAAGGAAAATTGTGAAAAATAAGGTCTGTAATATATCATAAATAGTGCTGCCTTTTTATTAATTGCTAGTAAAAATACAAAAAGTAAAAACATTTTATAACTGGTAAAAACAAAACAATACTTATAACAAAGGAACCTCAAAGTGAACTTAACATTTTAAAATACAACAGAACTTCGTACTAATAAAACAAGATATTGAAAAATCTATCATAATTTACTAACTTTTAAAAAATACATAAGAACAAGTTATCACTGATATCCCTGAATAGTAGAGTAAGAAATACTATAATGAAAAGTGAATTGTAATGCATATTTTTTTTTTAATTTAAGTTAAATAGCAAAACAAAAAAAATCCTAGAAAAAAATTAGTAATTAAAAATTTAATTTCAGAGTTGAAGACATGAGATTTACATACAATAAAGATCTTTAGTAATAATATACTTACAAAAGATATATTTTAGAAGGTGGTTGAGGCTGTGGACATTTTAAAAACACTAAAAATAAAAAATCTAATTTATTTAATAAATAAGATTTCTTATTTTTCCAGTTTCTAAAATATTCGCACCCCTAACCAGCTTTTATATTTCATTCTACAGACAACTATTCTTTTATCATTTTAAATGATATCTTAGATTATCACAAAACATACTCTGCGGTAACATAAACCTGAGGAATGGTATAAAAAATAAATATTTTATACATGCATTATGTGCAATTCTGTACAATATAACAAAGTTGGAAACATTTTTTAAAAACTTTATGTACAAAATAACTTAAGGCAATCATGGCTTTAAAAATAACATCAAACTCTTTTGGTTTTTTCTTTAACCTTCGTAGATTTTGACTGCTTTGAAGGTTTAGGTAGTGGTAATTTAACATCTTTATTATCTCCATTATCATCATCATTGGGTTTTTTAATTCTTTCTATCAAATCTCTAGCTTTCCAATAATTTATATTCCTGCCCATGGTTGAAGCAAGAATTTCTCCATTGGCATTGAACACATTCAAATTCAAAATGCCACCACATGAAACAGAATCGAGTTGTAACCTCATTAATCCAGTTTCAGCACTAATAATATCAACAGTACGGGCTTCCCCTTCAACATATCCTTCTAAACTTGGGTCTGGATACCTGCCCACAACAATCATATCACAAAGTGGATGCCAGGTAGCTTTTATAGGGGTCATGTGTTGAAACTGTCTATGTGGATGAGCAATAGATGTTTCCAACTCAAAAAGAGGTCCTTTGTAAACTCGCAATTCTTTTGACTGATCTGTCGTTAATAATCGGTTACCATCAACTTGACTGAAATTAGCAGAATTTACAGGATGATCATGAGGTAAATCATGAAGAGGATCTTTTGGGTCAATTTTTCTAATATCCCATATTTTGACAGTTTTATCTAAGGAAGCAGATGCCAAAAGCCATTCTCTCCCCTTTGGTATTTCCAAAGAGTTTATCTTTCCTTTTTGAACTTTGTGTGCTGCAACAACTTTCAAATCTTTGTTCAGAAATGTCATTGTACCTAAAGTATCACCAGTCACTATCAAGCTATGATCTCTTGAAGCATTGACACTGCAATACCATTTGGCGAATGAATTAGTGTTAAGGAATTCTTTAGTGGTATTATCAGCATAGTTATGTCTCCTAACAGTACCATCAATACTGGAAATTAGAACACTATCAGAAACAAGAGGATCAAATGTGATATATGTTATAGAACCTCCAGGTCCTATACCATCCCAAGATACTGTTGCATCAGGCTTGTTCAAAAACCTTATAGTAAGCTGTCCACTTTTAGATCCTATACCAAGTATCTGTGGGTCCTTAGGATGAAACTGCAAAGCTGTTATTCTTCTGTCAAACTCAACACTATCTTCTCTGGCATACACATAAAAACGTCTTAATTTCTCAGTTATAACTTGCTCACATATTCTACTCCTTTCACAAAACTTTAAAGACCCTAATTGGTATTTATATAAACATTTTACGACATTTTCAACTTTAAACTCGGTAAACTTCTTAACAACTGTTAGATTATTAACACTAGAAGATATTTTTTTTCCAATTTTTCGTTTGGGACCTGAAGTGTCTTTTGCACTACTGCCTGAGGAACTGTTGTTAGATCTCTTTCTTGAAGTCATAGTAAACAATCGAGAAACAGTTTACATTGAAGAATCGGTTCAGTAAAATAACACTTGAGCATTAATGTACTATTACTATTTTCTAAATTCTAAAACTGACAAGACTAAACCCTGTGAACGTCAACGAAAACAAAAACAAAACCTGCTTACTCGCGCCTTAAACGAAGGGCTGACAAATAGAGCGGGAACAACTAAAAATGTAGATAAACCATTTTCTAATATTTAATTTAATGATTATATCCAATAAAATACCAAATAAATATTATTCTAAACAAAAATATTCAATAAAGATATTGATAAAATGTGGGACCAATGACCTATTTTCGTACAGAACCATTAGGTGCCGATATAAATAAAAATATCTTTGGTATCTTTAATATTTTTTATGCTCTACCCATACACGTAACGGAATTTTCAACGAATACATTAGTTTTTAAGGCTAAAAGAGTTAGTTTGAAATTGCATTGAATGATGTATTCTAAAAATCTGACACGTAGTATAAGTTGCGTAAATTTGTTGAGAGGAGGGGCACCTGTGGAATTCAATAGGTAAAAGATTGACCTGCCTCCTTAAACAAGTTAAAACGTTTTGAATTATAAATTAATTTTTCATAATCAAAAATAGATTGTTTCTCTCTCTGAGATATTATTTATCTCACTCACGCCCATAAAAAGTGCCTGCATATTCTCCAAAAGAAGATTAACTGCTAAAATAATAATGGAAAATTACATGAAATTTCATATAATAATATTTTAATAAAATAAAGTTACATCATGAAATATCCAACAGAATCATTGACTACTTTTCTTCTAGTGCTTCACAAGACAGATAAATCTTTTGAAAAGTACCTTCATAGATTTTTGTTATAATTTTTTGTAATGTGAATTTGGCGACATATTTTGCAATACAAGTTAAATAATTGTCAACAAAAAGCAACAATAAAAAACTATTTTTATACTAGAAGAATAGGCTTTCGTTTCTCTTTAATGTCAATAAAATATTGTAAGACAATTATTTTAATCTGTGAAAGAACTCAAAAATATGTCAGAAATATTTTCAGTGAAAATATGAAAAATTCAGATTACAAAAAAAGGTCTTGGTTCACTCTCACAGTTAAAACAAATTCAGCATGTGGTAGAAAGCTTAACGTCAAGGGTGTGTGATGATAGTAAAATAAGAGAGACTGATGAAGATCCTGCTAAAATGATGGTGAGTTGATATACTAACGGCATATTAGGATTGATGGTGATTTTAAAAATTTCTATTATTACAGCCTATTATTGAAGATTAAAGTGACATCAGATTTCAGTTTAAGTTTGCATCATCAAGAGAAATAATATTCATAAAAGTCACAGTTGTGATTTTTTTGATCTTTGTACATTCAACAATCAACCCTTTGAGTAAACTAAAATTTAGAAGTGTTAAGAGAGAAAGATTAAAATTTAGGCAGAATTCAAGGCAGACTAGTTTTTCATTGATATTTATTTACTGATTGATTGAGTCAACTTTTTTCTTTTCATGTTCCTTTATTTGATATTCATATTTATTCAATATGTGGCAGCATCATGAGACTTTAATTGTATATGTGAATCTAATCTCTGAATATAAAATTTTTATCTTTTGTTGTTAGCTTATCAAAATACTAAAAAAATCAACAAATCTAGGATGCTTAAAGATTTTCTTTGTTTAATGGAAAACATTTGACTCCTTAGTTTTGTCTTCTGGCTCTTTAAATAAGAAAGTTTATTGTGTACTGATGATCATTATCATTTTTTCTCTCAGGTTGAAAAAAACTTTAATATGAAAAATGTTATGTCAATGGACAATGAGGAATCTGAGAATAAAGAGGTATACTACCTCCTACCCCTCCACTTTTTCAATTAATTTTGAACTAAATATCAAATATTTGAAAGAAATGAATTTGACGGTTAGAAACAAGAGTTGAATGCTCAGTTAGGATAGAACTGGTTATGCAATTGAACTAGGTAAAATAAAATCTAGGAGTAAATCAGGATGAAGTATTAGTAACGTTTTTGTTTATTTTAAAATAATTTTCATTATTAAAATAAAACAAAATAAAAGAGATTTTAATTTAATTTATATACAAACAATTAAAATAACATCAGTATATCAAGATAACATTTGATAAATTATTCTTCCTTCACAATATGTTTCTTAGCTTCAGAAACAAATGGAACAGTTCCAGGCTTAGAATGTTGTCTTCGATTTGATTCCCTGTAAACAGAAATACATCATTGTAAATAAATAACGATTTTATAGGAATTCAAGATGTTTAACACTTATACAACAACAATAAAAAATATTAAATAAAAACAATACTAACTTCCTCTTTTCTTTTGTCCTCATCATTCTGATTTGTTGAGAGGCATTGTATATATACTTTGGAACATGCCTAAAATGAGCAATTTTTCGAACTTCGGGGAATGCTTGGTATTTCTTCTTTAATGCCTCATTATATGCTAACGAAGCACGTTCCCTTGGATGTAACTAGAATAAACAGCTCCATTAAGATACAATTTACTTATAATTATAAAATATTAAAACATCTAGTAGCTAGAAGTAAATAGAAAATTCAAGAATAAAAGGAAATTCACCAAAAAAAGAAAATTAAAGAAAGAAGGATGTGATGGTTAGGGTGGCAGTCATTGAATGATAACACAAAATAGTGAAAACTATTTATTACTTTCACTTACCTATATATGAAATATATAGTAAGGGAAAGTATTGCGATCGTGAAAATTTTCGAATTCCAGTTTTCGACAGAAATACATGTTTTAGGGTCTCCTGAGTCCAAATGACCAAGTCCCGTAAAAAGGTGTGTGTGTGTGTGTGTGTGTGTGTGTGTGTGTGTGTGTTTTGTGTGTTATGTGGTAACTCCGTGGCGAAAACGAAAAGTCATAATTAAAACAACTATACGTGCGAGATGTTACAGAATCTTTTTCATCAAAATAAGCTGACAGAAAGATCTACTTTATACCATGCATTTAGCACTTTTTTACGATTTTCTCAAAAACGGCTCTAACAACTTTGATTAAACTCGCTATATTGATGTAAAATTAGATGGGCTTTAATATGATGTAAGTTTTATTCTGATTAAAATAGTCTGACAGGGTTTAATTACCGATATTTAAAAATTTCTTCCTCTAAAGAACCTTTAATTTTGTAGTTTTTATGAAATTGACCATATCATTTGATTAGACTTGCTAAAAAATAGGTAAATGTATAAGTTGAACGGATTCGATATCCAACTAAAGGAAATAACTGCAAAAATATTGTTTTAATGCAAGTTTTTGTTTTTTAACATAAGAACAGTAATATACATGTATAATATACCATTAGAATGCTAGAGAATTTAGAAAAAATATTATCTTTTACATACTGTTGTAAAAGTTAACGGATAGTGATGAAAAGCCGATAAAACAAACTGATTGTCGAAGATAATTATATATTAGATAATTTAATAAAACACATGTTTCTATTAAAATCCAATGTAAATAATTGTTTAACACTTTATTTTGTTTCTAAATTTGTTTAATAATTCTTAATTTGATATAAATAACGGAGGTAAGTGAAAGTCGTGTGTTGTGCTCACCAGATTTGTTTTCTATTTTTTGTAATAGTTACTATTTTTTTTTTTTACAATTGTTAACAATAACAGTCATTGACTACCACCTGAAGCTTCTTATTCTTCATTTATTTTATTTCTACTATTCACTATTTGAAAATTAAACAAAAATAAAAACACACTACTCCCATTATCAAACTAATCCTCTCAGTCAGTACAGTAACCATTAAATATAGAAATAAGATTCATTAGAAACTTAAAAAAAAAAAAAATAAATAAATAAAAAGTATTAGTAAAACAAATACTTGATTAAAGCTTCGGCATCAAATCATTGGAAAGTTATGGAATAAAACTGGCTTTAGAGATTTTTAGGAATAGAAATAAATCATCTCATCAGGATGATATACAGCCTAGACAGGAATGTCTGAAAGCTTGGTAAAGAGAGTAGCATGAAACGTTACTTCAACACTGTCAATGGTCAATTTAAATAAAAACAAATTACAATAAAATATAATCAAATGTCTGAATGTTCACGTACCACTCCTAATTTTTCCGATGCTCTAGCTTTCCATATTCTGATGTTCATTTCATCAGAAGAACTTAATATATATTTGTTGTCCAAGGACCAAGAAACATTTGATATCCTCTGCATTCTTTTTGTATGATAGACTTCTCTTGAATTGATCTATTTAAAAAAAAAAATAAAATAAAATAATTAAGGTAATACTGAAAGACTGGTAAATCAGGAAATATTGAATATTAAAATATATCTCACTTTATCAGCAGGAAAAATCCTCAGTGTTCTATCATAACTACCAGACACAAATTCTAGCCCTGTCGGAGAATAATCCACAGATATGACAGCACTTATGTGGCCTTTGTGAACCTTGACAGCAGAAGACATCCGTCGAATATCAAAAGTATAAAGACTAAGAAAAAAAAAAAAGATATAGAATAGAATAGAAAAAGATATTCACAATGATATAAAAAGAAAAGAAAGGATACAATAAAACTAAAGAGTAAAATAAATAAATAATAACTTCTGATGTGTTAAACAAAACAAAACAAAACATTGAAACTGATTCATAATATGAACTATAATAAAAATATGAACAATAAATAATAAATTTTCTTTTTAAATTGATATTTGATTTGAAATATCTTATTGAGCGTCAGTTTGGGATGACAGTAGGTACTGGAATAACTGGAACTTGAATGATGGTAGGGAAGAAGCAAGGCGGATATGATTAGGTACGGAATTCCAGAGAGTAGTAGAGTGGACAAGAAAGGAATGATCAAAAGTTGTTGTTCTATGGGTAGGAATATAAAGGTCGGAATGGCGCGATCTTGTTTGGAGGGAGTGGACTAATGATTTAAATTGCAGAAGTCTGTGGATATAGGGAGGTAGCTGGGAGTTGATGGTTTGGTAAAGATATGATCCTAGGAAATATTGTCTGCGGACAGAGGGAAGGAGCCACTTTAACTCATAGTATAAATCACATGAGACCTCTTCAGTGTACCAAGGACAAATCTTAAACATATATTCATGATTCGCTTTAGCCTGTCCTCGAGCACAGCCGTGAGGCCACCATATACCATACAGCAATAGTCAAAGAGGGGGAAAATAAGTGAGGATACAAGGAGCTTACGGGTAGATAACGGAAGATGGCGGGAGCGATAGAAAAATTTGAGGGTACTTATTGTTCTTCGGGAGATTTGGGCAATATGGGGTTTCCAGGAAAGGGTTTGGTCGATGGTAATACCTAGGTTTTTGACAGCGGAAGTGAAGGTGATTGAGTGATCATTTAGGGTTAGACTCAGAAATGTAGTATGGGATCTGAGGAGGGGATTGGAACCTATAACAATCGCCTGAGTTTTTATAGCATTTAACTTAGTTTATTCAAAGTTGCCCAGGCACAGATTCTATCCAGGTCTTCCTGAATGTTGGTAAATGCTACTAGAGACTCGGAGGGAGAAAAGGATAAGTAGATCTGGAAATCATCAGGGTATGAGTGGTGAGAGCAGTGATGGATGGAATTGGGAAGGTCGTTGATATAGGAATTATATATAGGAATATACATGGTAAGCAGCTAAATAAAATCAGGCCAAACTGTAAATCATAATGTAATTGTATATAGCAAAAAAATATAGTCAAGATCATTTAGGCTGTGACCTGGAAAATCGTTTGAACCAAAAAATATAATTATTTATTATACTCAGGGATGGAGACCCTTCTTCACCAGAAACTATATGGGCCTTGATGAGATTAAAATTTTTTAAAAATTGGTACATATAAAAGTACAAAAATTACCAAGGGAAGTATTGGTAGGCACAACAATAGAATACAGTAGTAGTAGTAGTTCAAGCAAGATTGCCCCTTTCAGCTATATTGTATATTGTATGTTTGCGACTGCTATATCTACCTATACATCATTTGGTACAATTACATGATATTATGTTGTGCACCTAAGGTGGGGATGATGATGATGCTATGACAGTGTGAAGGAGGTAAACAGACAGATGAATGAAATGTCACCGCTAACTGCTAAACTTTATTCCATACAAGTCCCTTCATCTTCATTACCTAAAGAACCTGGACTGTCTCAGGAAATATTCCCTTGGTTCTTTCAATTATACCCCCAAGAGAATGGATATATACTAAATCACTTCTCCAATGTACATTTTTATTTATGTATATTAAATTTTACTGCAGTTTAATCGTAGGTACTAACCAAACGTAAATATAATATTGTAATATATTGAGAATACGGAGAGGAGTAAGTTCATTATTAAATAATTTTAATATGAATCAAGTAAATGTTAATAAGCCTTTGTCAACAAAAGTTCAAATGGCACTTATCTACCCTCCCTGAATTTCCTATGGGCAGCCTGTGATACCCTGTGAAACTTCCTAGACCCAAAGCAGCAGCCAACAAGAGTATTAGGCCTGGCCTAGAGATAGGCATTCTTATAATAAAAGTCCACAAAGGCTGGACCGCCAACCAGGGCACTTCCCATATCAGCCCCACCCGAGGTGACGAGGATGAGAAAGAAGATTCGAAGAGGCAGTTGAAGTCCAGCAAGAGAAGAGTCGAGGTCTATTCTCAACAAGAGAAGAGTCAGAGGTCTATAGGTCCATCGGGAGATCAAAGAGCCAAGAAGGGACGCCTGTTTCCACCTCTGCCAGCCGACTAAGTTTCAGATGGTAACTTTTTATTGTACTATTGTTTGGCAGGTTAACTATAAGAAATCCCTCAGTATTCTCAGGCATAGTTTAAATAAGTTGTATTTGTATAAGCTAATAATAATAATTTTTATTGAAACTTGTTTACTTTAATCTTCCTCTGCATGCCACCTATTTGGATTGGTAAACACGATACCTTTAGAAAAGAAATTCAATGGTTTCAGTAATAATGTAATAGATCTACATGTATATTAAATATATCAAGTAAGCTAGTTTTTGAAGGTACCGCTGCCTTAGAAAAGCAGCCTGTTAAAAACATAGCAATATGGTGCAAATCCTATTTCTATTTATCTAACCTATCTATCTTAACTTTCTCTTTTTTTTTTTTTTAACTATGTCATGCGTAATATAAAGAATATTATAAATCAAAATAAATAATATCAGAGAATATGAAGATTGAAACATATCTAAGAAGCATTTTCAGGCCTAGCTTGAATATCCAATTGAATTCATAGACTTGCTAGTAAAAGTAGTATAATAATCCATATAGAGACAAGCTTCCATTTTGTAGCTATAATATGGTTAATGTTGGAAATATTGTTGTATCCAAAAGTACGGCATCAGTCACTGCAGAGTGTTTTAAATTGGGTGTATTAAGCAAATATTTCTCACAAAGCCTAGGATGTGTGTACAGGAGAATAGATAAAAAATTATTTTTTTGAAGGATCATACCATACAAATTTGAAATTTAGAGAGGCTCTTAGACTTGAAATTGGATGCTCTACAACTTTCATTCAATTACTTTTTTCGATTGGATAGTTGTGTTCAAGTTACAGCTGTCTCTTGGTGACCGAATTGGGTTTTTCAACAAAAATAGAAGAATTGCCTATTTCTGATGAACGATTGTGGCAATATCACTAAACCAAATCCAATAACTAAGGTAACTCTTTGAAAGGGACTATAAGGCTCTTTCATTTTGGAAAGAAAGATATTTTTTTATGGGAAGCACTGTTTTCGAGTAGTAGGCGAAACACTGAAAAAGTGCAAAACATTCAAGGTTTTTCGGCTTTAAAAAGTTAGGCTCACTATGGTCAAAGCTGCGATGGTGCAAACTCAGATTACTTTTATTTAGGACCATTAAGAGGTATTAAAATGATTTCCAGTTTTGTCCAATTTAATTCCCACAAATCTTAAATGTTAGCCTTATTTTACTGGGCTAACTAGTTTTCAGACAAAATAAAATAAAGGAGTTTGTCAATACTTTTATATACCACCTATGAGAATTTGGAGACTTCAATTTCATTAGATTTGCTGTAAAATATGCTTAACTACAGATTTTTTCTACTAAAAAATATATCAAATAATAAATAATTACTTATAATCTTCATTGGCAACAGTATAATTGAAAGCTTGCATAGGATTCCAGGCAATTTGGTTTGTTCTCAGAGCTAAGACTATCCTGCGAACAGGTCCTGCTTCACGTGTATCATAGAAGGTAATACTTCTGTCAGCAGCACATGCTCCTGAAAGGATATTATAAAAATAAGTTATGTTATTTTTTCCTTACTGACTCAACACAGATATCTTCTTAATATTATAAAATAAATCTAAATGAAGCAGTTAAATAAAAACAGACCTATAAGATAAGTTTCAATTGGGTTGAAGGCAATATAATGGACTGTATCGACACCCCACTGAAAAGTTCTGAGAGGTTCACTTCGTGTTTCTTCCCAAAGTTGACATACCTCACCACAAGTAGCAAATTTTTCTGACTTTGGGCTGTATGTAAGTCCAGTTAAGAGAGCCTATAAGAAATAAACATAGTATAAAATCTATATCATCAATGTGGACTTAAATAAGTGGGAGAAAAAAAAGGAGATATATTTACTTTGGAAACTATAGAAAATTGTGGCATATCTGCTTCACCATATGCAGGGGCTTGGCTATTCCAAATTTTAATGGTCCTATCTCCAATTGTAATAAATCTCTCACCGAGTTTGGTAAAAGCACTACCCTTAATTGAGTCATCATGAGCTTGAATGTTTCTAATACATTTTCTAGTAGGCAGATCCCAGAATCGAACCTAAAAATATCATTTATAATCATAAGACAAATTAATTAAATTTTAAAAATATTATTAATAAATATTGTAATTAATATTAATGATGATTACTTTAAAAACACTTAGCAAATTTAATTTAATCTGATAAAAACATGAAAATTCAAAATGCATATGAAAAACAACTTTTTGTGAATTAAATAAAATGTCCTTAAAAAACATAAACTACTACTATTATTATTTATCTAACGTCACCTCATGCTACTGTGGCTCAACAGAAGTAGCCCAACTTTTAAAACAATAAAATGCGTTAATGCATTCAAAATTAGTTATAAAAAATTATTAACTTTATGGCATAAATAAAGCTTTGTTGTCAAATAAAAAAAAAAGGATAGTTTCAGTTTATGAATAAAAATGTAACAAATGCAGTAGAACCCAAAATAATGCCTTAGGTAACAAGTGCTTACTTACTAAAATAAAAATATTCAAATTAAGTAAAATTAATTTTTAATAAAAATTTTTTTTTTTATTTTTATGATTTCTAATTTTGATTTACAAATAAAAAACATAATTAATAGTTTTTCTTAAATTCCCTTCATGTAAATATGGTTTCTTTAATAATCCTTTCAGAAAATATGATTTATTTAATAATGCTTTGAGTAAAAAAAAAATTGAAAAAATATGCTTAAAATCATAATTACTTACTTCTCCATCATAGGAGCCACTGGCCACGACTGATAAGCTTTTTGGATGCTTTGCAAGTGCAGAGATACCTTCACGGTGACCATCAAGGCTACCAATAAATGGTTTCGCAAAAACTTTTTCAAGTTTAACAGAATTCAAAGCACGAACATATTCTCTTGCGCCCTCAAATGGATGAAGAGCAGGATCAAAATTCCTGGGTACTGGTTTTACATAATACTATATAAGTTATTTTAAATTATTAAGTGAAGAAATTATAATACATAACAATATAATAGTGAGGAAACACTGTTACACAAATATTAAATTAATTAAAGCAATTCAGGATCAATACAATGTTAATATAAATAATTATATTTATAAGAATTTTATGTATTTTGTATAATCATGAGATTTTCTATCTGCTTATGCAATAAGCAAATATGCTAACAAATGAGTAAAAAAAAATAATGAATATTGAGTTGGAACACAAAAACCAACAAAAAAATCTGTTAAAATCAATTTAAGAACTATTAAATAAACTTAAATTCAAAAATTTTGAAGTTAATTTCAATAAAAAGTTTTTTCCGGTTTCGCTGGAAACATATGATTTATATTAAATAATATTGCGATATCTAATTGTTATGTATAATTACCAGTAGTAACTTTATACCCAACCTTAGTCCATTACTTTTTATTTGTAGAAACCTACAATTTAATTTACGCACCCTACAAGAAGAGTTGGGAATGATAAATATGGAAATAAATACAGGCAAAACCAAGATCATGAGGATAGGTAGAAAAAGCGAGCAGAGGGATCGAGTCGTAAGACTAAATAACACAAGGTTAGAGCAAGTGCGGGACTTTAAATATCTCGGTGCTCACCTTAATGAACATGGCTGGATAGATGGCAAAATAAATCAAAGAATAAAAGCTGCCAGCAGATGTTTTAGTTCACTCAAGAAAGGATTCATCGGTAAAAAAGAAGTGTCAAAAAACACTAAAACAATAGTATATAAAAATACTTTCTTACCGATTCTCTCATATTCAAGTGAATCTTGGACTCTAACCAAAAAGCACAAGAGTCAGCTTCAAGCAATGAAGATGAGATACCTAAGAAGAATGGAGGGGAAGACCAGAAGAGTCTGAGTGAGAAATGTAACAATACGGTCAAACCTGGGACTTCGGCCTGCTCTGGATATTATTGAAGAGCACCAACTGAAACTGAGATGGTTCAGCCATGTTTCCAGAATGGCAGAAAACTGAGTAGCAAAGGCTGTATATGAGACAAGGGTGGAAGGTCTAAGACCAAGAGGAAGACTTGGGAAGGCACGATTCAGGAAGCCTTTGACAGAAGGGGTCTGGATTGGAGAAGGAGAAGAAGATTGGTTCAGAAGAGAGATTTATGGATTAATTTCTATAAAAAGGATGCTCACAGTGTTGGCGGTAGAGGGGTAGTAGATTAAATAAAATAAAACTTTATACCCTATTCATCACTTTATATTGCCTTTTACAACTTTGTAGATAAGATTTTTTCCAAAATCTTTAGCTTCCAGACGGTATATTATACATCTATGTTATTATGTTCAAAATAACAAAAATTACAATAAATAAATATTTTCGCTCTTTTCTCCTTTAGTTGATTATCAAATTTGTTCAACTTTAACATTTAGCCGCTGACTATCATTTCTAATAAAATGACATGGGTAATTCTTCTGAATCTATAAAATTAAAGGTGCTTTAGAGGAAGAAAATTTAAAAGATCAGCATTTAAGCCCTCTTAGACTGTTTCAATCAGAATGAAACCTACTTGATATTATAGCCCCGTCTAATTTTTCATTGATATAGCAAGTTTTGTCAAAATCGTAAGCCATTTTTTTAGAAAATTGTAAAAAGATGCAAAATGCATGGTATAAAGTAGTACTTTCGGTCAGCTGATTTTAGTGAAAAAGTTGCTGTAACATCTCGGGTTAATTCAATTTGAAATTTCAATTTCGTTTTTGCCCTAGACTAACCACACACAGACCTTTTTATGGGACTTGGTTATTTGGACTCAGGGAGCCTCAAACATGTATTTCCGTAGAAAACTAGAATTAGAAAATTTTGTCGATCGCAAAACTTTCCCTTACTATATATTTCATATATAGTCAAGTAAAAGTAAAAATGAAATAAGTAATTAACAAAGTTTATTTTAATTAAATATAAAATCCACAGCAGTATTATTATTCATTGTATTTGATAAGGTACATAAGTCTAATCCATTATATCAAATATAGGATTTTTTTTTTTAAATAATAAAAGGGAAGGTTTTGATCCAAGTGTGGGCAACCAAGAGAACTACAGGCTCAATTATAAAAATGGACCAAATATATAAAATAAGACAAATATAATAAAATGTGACTATTTTAAAGGGTGCACAAAAAAATAAAATAATAAATATGCATTATTAAACAAGCAAATCAGAATCTTTTAATAAGTAAACTACTTACTTTTGGATGTAAAAAAAAACTCAACTTAATTTTTATTTCTTTATTATCATAACACAAAATCAAACATAGACCCAATGGCCAATTCCTTAAAATATGAAAACTGAAAAATTAAGGTTTATTAAAAAATAAACCATTTTTGTTTATTTATTGTAGAGTTTTTTTGGATTTTTTTTCATCCAAAAGTAAGTAGTTTACTTATTAACAGATTCTATTTCGCTTGTCGAATAAACTACTAACTTTTGGATGTAAAAAAAAAAACTCAACAATAAATAAACAAAAATGGTTTATTTTTTAAATAACCTTAATTTTTCAGGTTTCATATTATAAGGAATTGGCCATTGGGTCTATGGTTGATTTTGTGTTATGATAATAAAGAAATAAAAATTAATTTGTAAGAGTAAATATTCACTGATATCATAAAAAAAAATGTTAATCAATCAAATTCAATGTGAATGTTGATCTAAATTTGAAAAATAATGATTTTTAATTATTTAATAAATGGATTAACAGCCGCCCTTTGCTCTCTCAACTGCCTTTGACCAGTCATTGGTAAAACATTTAGACACTCCATCTCCAAGTCTTAAGCCACTTTCCCACTGATCTTTCATGCGGCCTGACAACTATCATCCATCTAAAGTGCAGAATCCGCACAAAATGAGATGTTCGAAAATTGTCATACATGTCAAAGATATCTTTGTTCCTTTTACACCCCATTTTCTCTAATAGTATGATGTATCTCAACACCTTTCTCTTAATAAGTCAATCTTATCATCTGGAACACTGAGTAGGGTCCAGGTCGCATAGGCATTGGTCAATAGAGGTTGGATGATTGTTCTGTATAGGATTTTTGGCATTATGGTAGTCAAACTTAATAATTTACTATGGAGGAAAATTCTTAGGGCAAAGTCAACTGCTTGATTGTATTTATGATGTTCTCTGATTGTACTATCTCTCAGAGCTAGAAAGAAGGCCTATAAAGGTTTAGATAGAGAAGAGGGAAGCAATGCAAAACAATTATTTTAGGGAAGAAAATCCCTCTAAACCTATCTATGCATTATATGGTAGGACCATATTCATTTCAATGTATTTCCAATATCAAAGCAAACTTTGTCATTTAATGATTTTTATTTGAAAAAAAAAAACAAAAACAAACGTGGGAACATAGTAGTGGTTGAACACTCACTCCTTGATTTACAGACCAAGGTGGCCCATGGTATTTTTAATAAGCCTTCTTAAGGTTACCCAATTTTCTGCGCTAGTTGAGCAGATCCCGAAGCATCCAGGATTACAGTACCTTCCTATGTAAGTCATGGTCAGCCTCTTTCTCTCATTCCATGGATTCTTCCACAATAGTTTTTTTGAATTACTCTTCTGACATCCTAGTGATATTTCCTGTCCAACGAATTCTGCCTAATTTAAGAGGCCTAAATATTTGACAGAGAATATTTCATTTGAATCTTCACTTAAGTGCTTATGATGATCCAGATCTTCGATCTGTATGTGAGGACTGGCTGGATAAGAGTTGTGCATAGATGAAGATGTAATTGTACTTCTCAAGTTTTTACTGAAGCCAAAATAACACGTTTGCTTTCATGATTCTCTGGCTAGTTTTGAGAGATGTTATGTTTCCACAACTCAAATCAGATTCTAGACACTGGAAGTGGAAAACGTTCTGAAAAGTGAAGTGTCTCAATACTATGGCTCCCTGGCTACTGAAGCTGATCCATAACCTACTCATATACCCGAGGTTTTCTACTGATTGACACTCATTCCCATAGCTTCCTCTGCTTTAGTGAACTTTAAAAATGCATTCTTGAGGGACTCCATAGATCCCATGATTAGGTTTAAGTCATCTGCTAAATATACTTATTCGTAGCAGCCTTTAGAGTATGGGATAAGTTATCTGAACTCATGAATCACTTTTTATATGCCTAACAAGTAGATAGCCATATCAGACTGCACCCATAGCACACCCCTAGCTTCATCCAGAGTCATTTTAATAAGTAAATTTTTCAATATTACAAATAAACAATGAAATTTACAAATGGTACAAAGTATTTTGGCCATTATTCCATCTCTTTAAAGTAGAAAAACTTCTGGCAAATTAAATAACAAAAATCGCTGTCAACAGACAGTAATATGAGTAAGCACAAAACTATTGAATTTACAAATTCCATTATTTTATTATATGCCTAGATCATAAACTAAGTATAGACAAACCTTTATGAATATCCCTTTTAGTTTCCCTTAGATATTCGTCAGGATTCCTGGTTAAAACCTTAACTTTCATGGTGTATAAAGTTATTAAACGTTTTCCACATCAATTATCACGACAAACAAAATCACAATAAATAACTAACGAAACTATTACTTTAGTAACTATAAGGTTATAAATACGACCATGCTGCATCAGATCGATTACTGTAGAAACAAACTGTTAGAAAGTCATAGAGATATAAAATTCAAAGTAATTTAAAATATCAAATATTATATATACAATAACCCTAGTTATGGGATTATTATACGTTGCAACATTATTAAAATTCAGATTTATTTCTAAACAGATATCAAAATGAAAGTCCTGGCAATTTTTATTTAAAACTGTCGATGTTCAAATACTTTAATGAAATACGATTCTTGTAATTAATTTTTTTTTATTAATTTAGTTGCAGATAATAACAAAATAGTCATAATACACATAAATAATAGTATTTTTTTCCCTGACCCCCATTAGTTATAATTCTTGATTTTCTTGTTTTAATTCTTATTTATTTCTTTTTCTGTATCCTCCGTACATTTTAAGGAATGGTGGAGAAGTACTTAAATATTTTTAAATGGTTCTTGAAATTTCATAATATAAATGACGAGGCTCATTCCTGACTGTATAAATAATAGTATTTTATGATAAATTAGTGTATTCAACATATTGCAGAAATTACTTTCGGATAGACTTTGAATTTCTATATTTAGTTACGTTTTCACTGATCTATTTTTTAATTGAGATTTTTTTTTTATAACTTTATTTCTTTATCCACACCTGTTTATACATACATATAACAATCAGTGGATTGTCTGTCAGATTTAGTTTTAATTGAGATGAATTTTAAAAATGAAGACAAACCCATTAAATTTAGTTTCATTAAAAAAAGTTCATTACAACATCCCATTGTTGACTGTTACTTAAAAATAACAAATTAATCTTTAGGCCTTGTTCATAAAGATGCGGTTTCGGTATCTTCTGAAGTTCAATTATTACGTTCATATTTTTATTTGATAATTTATCAGGAGTATTTTCTTGGAATATTTTTGAAAAAATACATTTCCCGACTTAATTCCAAGAGTTAACGGTTTTCCAGTCACGGATATGTATCTATACAGTAAATGATACATAACTGAATATTAACAGATTCGGTGTTTTCTTGTACCGGGGTTTCGACATCAAAGTGTGAACCAATGTGAAAATATAAAATATATGCCTGGAGTACAGAGTTTACTTCACAATAGCTGGCTGGAGACAGTACTAGTGCGATATTCAACACGGTTGATTCAACTATCATCAACTTCTGGATATTTCATGTATTAGATGAATCAGCTTTACGTACCAGAGCCAGTATTCGTTGAACTTACACATGTAAAATTAAAATATTTATCAATTAACGTATATACTAATTAATTAATGAAAATTATTTAATTCAGCTCTTGTCTATGTTTTAAAATATTTATATTCTTATGGAATAAAAGAATATCTATAGACGTGTGTCCTCATCGCTTTTTTTTTAAACTTAGGCAGGACATGCGCAGTACTTTTTTTTTGTTCTGATCAGGACAACGTTTTAGAATAAAAAACATAAATTAATTTTTATATCCGTAAAAATACTTAAACTGTTTTGTAATTCAATATTTATTGACATAATTGCATTTAAAAAATAAAACTTTTTTATTATATAATGGTCAAAATATTTGTTATTTCTTGCAGAAAGTTACTTCATAAATTCTTTGACCTACGTCAAAATTTTACATCAATGCTATGAATCTAAACATATACCACTGTGATGATGGAGCTTGAAATGACGCATTTTTAAAGATTTAATTGTAGTCCTTCAATTTCTACTTGTCTTGGTTTAGATTTCCCTCCCCCCATCGCGCCTGTTCAATATATATAATTCACCATGAGGTGTATATTGAAAGCTTTAAATTTTTCGGAAATAATTCATACTTTTAAATTAACGTAATTATTCAGTATTATAATGGTCAACTTAAGAAAAAAATACACTGATGAACTATCACCAGCAACAATGTAGTTTTTTTAAATAGAAGTTAAATAAATATTATTTATTAGTAGGTCAAGAAAAATGTCAACTTTCTGAAACAGTGAATTGAAAAGCATAGTTTTTAAATAATCTAATAATTTTAAACTGCACAAAATAATTGTAACATTCCTTTTAATGTATAAAACTAATTAACCCTTAATTTTTTAGAATAATTTGTAAGTTTATAAATTATTATATCACCATTTTAAATACTTTAATTCGTCCTAACAACAATTAAATAAATTCATTACGTGATTATTACGGAATTTATTGACGCAGACTGGGGGGTAGTGAGCTGTGGCACAACTAACGTGGCGCTGAAGGAGGGGTCAGCCATTCTGTGAGGAAAGTCACTTCTTGTTGCGTTGATTACAAATGTGATAATTTTTCGTATTTATTTATATTTGTGATAAGAAGAACTCAAAATGTCCTCCTCAGGAGATTTCGGAAATCCGCTGAGGAAATTTAAGCTGGTTTTTTTAGGTGAACAAAGTGGTGAGTGACCTGTCATCATTTTATCTTTATTGTTTTATGACCTTTTAAGGTTTCCATATGAAATTTAATTGAAAAATGAAATCATTGACATTATTTTGATTATAAATGAGAGAAAATTGAGCAGTTATTTGTAGTATAAGATAATTATAGTTTGCTTTGTTAGTAACAGTAATTTTGATAATTAAAAACATTCTTTTTCAAAGCTTATCTTCTGTTTCTTTGATTATGAATGAATGAAAGACATCTGGTGGTTTTTGGGACATAAATCTTAAACAGTCATCTTTATACATTAATAAACATATCTTGGCATCTTGGGTTAATTTTTTGACATAGATTGATTGATTGATAAGTGAATCACTTATTTTGATAGCAATGTAACATTATAGATAACATTTTATTTTTCAATTATTTGCTGAGATCCTTAGGCCTAGTTATCGTTTTTGTAGAATTTTATCATATTCTGTCAAAAATGGATCTTACGATATCTTGGCTGTATTGGTTTTATATTTATAAAATATTTTTGAAATTCTCCTACTCTTGTTAGTTTTCCCTAGTTTTACGGTTGCCTAAAGTTTATAGCCGTGTAAGGTCCCATTATATGAAGGTCTTAACCTTAACACTTTCACCCTTGTCTTCTATCAGCTCACTTACTATGTCTATAAAATATATATATATTAATATTTATCTTAAATATTTCTGTCTTAATATGGAGTGGATTGTTTTATATAATCTGTTTCAATATTTGTTTAGTACTGTCAAATCAGTGCGCTTTAATGTTTAATCTACTGTGCTAAAATATGTTGATTGCTTTTGATATTATTTGTTAGGGTACCAGTGTTTAGTAGAAAGGTACTGATGGTGGAATTTCATTTTGTTTATATCTTATCTTATGACAGTTAACAAATTTTCTAATGGCATACATTTTATATACCCGACTTTAATTTTTGTCTTTATTCAGTTTTTTTAAAATATTTCTATTAAAGTAAAATCAAATTAGTGGGTTGACAAGTTTCTAGTCTGTTTTGTAATATTTGAATTTGGCATATTCAGTATAATTTTAGTTTGCACAATCCTTGTTGCTTAATGTTTAAACTACAGTAATGTTAGATTTTATGCTTGTCGATATTCTTCATTTTATTTTATTATTCAATTTAAAGTATGATAGAATATCTTATAACAATGTAAAAAGGAAAAAAAACATTCAAGGTTTTTTAAGTGTATGATGGTTTGTTTATATTTTTTTATGTCAATAAATCTGTGGTTATTACAAATAAGGATACCATTTTTTGTGAATTATAAATTTTATTTCTTAAAATCCCTATAAAATGGAGCAAAACTTACACAGTATTGATCTGTTTGAAATATGGAATAGTAAGTCTATGTTTAAGATATGAATATTACTTTATTGAATAATTGACTAGATACTATTCTTTAAAAAATTTGATAAAATCACAATCTAATTGTGGAATTGTTTATTATTTATTTGGAATGTTAAGAGCTGTATTTAGTATATACTTCTTACCCTATCAATTGCTATTTGTCATTTTATTATTACCAGCCCTATTGTTATTGCAGTACAATTGGATTTGCTATTTTTAAACACTTTTGTTTATCTTTAGTGCTATTCTCCTTTTTCTCTAATTGTATTGATATTTTTTTAATTTACTTTTTCTCTTGAAACTATCAAAATTGTCTTTTAAGTTTTTAAAAATAATTAATTACACCTCCAAGGCTTTCCATTTTGATAACTTAATCAAATGTTTCTTTGTAGATTTTTGAGGAGTTTTAATATAAATTCTTATAAGTTTTGAAGTAATTCTGGCTTTAAGAATTGCACTAGCACTTATCAGTTCCAGTTCCAGTCTGTTTCTCTGGAAATAGAGTAGCATTATTGGATTTTTTTTTCAAATGTTTATTCTGTAACTTATGTAATAATAATACATCAAAGAAATTTACTTTTATTTTTCAGTTGGGAAAACATCCTTAATTACCAGGTTTATGTATGATAGCTTTGATAACACTTATCAAGTAAGTATAATGGAATCAAAACATGTTTTATTTTCATTTAAAATAGCTAAATAATTCAAATTAATAATTTAATTTCTTTTAGGCCACAATAGGAATTGATTTTCTGTCGAAGACCATGTACTTAGAAGATAGAACTGTAAGTCTGCTCTTAATTTGATAGTTATCATTTTAGTTCATAGGATTTATTATTCTCCCAACTGGAGAATTGTTATTTTATTATAAAAAAGTCTCTTTATTAGATTTCCATTACAGATATAACATTTTTATTTGTTTATTTATGAATATAATTATCTATTTTACTTGGTATGACCACAGAAATTGAGTTTGTCGTTGAAAGAAGATAAGAGTCACTTTTAAAAAGTATTGATTCATTGATTAATAAATTGATTGACTAATAGAAAAGATTGATTAATATTTGCGAATTTATTTCATGGTAGTAGCTTATGATTAACTAAATAATTTTTTTAATAAATTTTAAAAATCTAGTTATTCAAAATCAAATTTACTCTCTTTCTATTTTTCTTGATTGATTCACTGTGATTTATGATGTGTTTCTAACTTTTGACATTCCTACTTATATCATTTTAGTTGTTTTAAATTTTTATGTTTATATGTATAGTTTAAAAAAAAAAAATTATATATTATTTAATTAATAAACAGTCATATAGAAGAAGTAGACATCTGAGGCTTAAAGAAACAGTTATTTTTTGTTTTGGTTTAATCATCAGTAATAAACTGGTGATTAATATTTTTACAGTATTTTAATCCAATGACTGGATTCTCTATTTCAATGATATATTCTTATTGTTTCAAATAGTTTATTTCGTTTTGTATAAAACCTTTAACATGAATAAGCAGATTTTTTTCTCTTAATTTTTTATGGGTTACTCTCTATGTTTGGCAAAGGTTCTTATTTTATTTTTTACAGTTCAGCTCACTGTTTATTTTTTGTTTTTTTTTCCTATAAAAATAGTATTCATAATAACCTTGAACACGGTCATGATATTGGTGCTTTTTTTTTTCAGGTCAGATTACAGCTCTGGGATACAGCTGGCCAGGAAAGATTCCGCAGTCTGATACCTTCGTATATCAGAGATTCAACTGTAGCTGTTGTAGTCTATGACATCACAAGTAAGTGCTGGTTTTAGTTTTATAATATCATGTACCATTAAAGACATTATATTTGGCTACAAATATTTTAAACTTATTGATCTTAGTGTTGGTGTAATCACTTTTCATTTATTTTGATTTAAGATTTGCAAGCCTGTTTACTATATTCTTCTTATTAGTAACTATGTCTCTTCTCTTTATAAAGTGAATACAACATTTGCCTTTGTTTCAATTTTTTTGTTTTTTTAATTTTAGTAATGAACCTTTGTAATCAACAGAAAAAATATAATAAAATAAATACTTCCCCTCAAAATTTGAGGGCTTACGTTTCAAGATGTGTAAAATCTGAATAAGGAATGAAACAAACTGTCTGCCGTACTAAATTGTTGAAAATTTAATTCTGTCTGAAACAGCACTAAAAGCAAAAAATTGTTGGTATTTATATATTTATTAATTATGAGAAATGCATTTTCTCTGAGGTTCCACACTTTTTTTTTTTGGGTTGATTACTAAGGTTCATTATTGAAAATAATAAACCATAAGCATACTAAACTTTGTTATTACTTCCTTTTCTTTTTTTAAATTATTGCTTTGTCATAATCCTTTTAGCTTATAGATTTCTAAACCTTGCCCCAGTTCAAGTTAGTGCTTGGAATAAATTAACTATAATTGTTTCCCTGACACTCCATAAAAAAATACTGATTATATCCAAGAGTTGTGCCCTTGAATTATAATGATATTTGTTGTATATGCTCTTTTGAGTAATTATTTGAACTTAATGTCTTTTAGGATATAAAATACTTATTATTTTTCTAGACTTCAATTTTTACAGTTGTTTCTATATGTTGATGTTACATTATTTTTTACTCATACTATATTTTGTTTAATTATCAGGGTATTACAATTTTCATATTTATTCATATCTAAAATAAAATATAATATCTATTCAACCAATGAAGGGTTCAGTATAGTAAGGATCCATACTGTTTCTTGGTCAATGAGATCTTGCTCCTTTGTCAGGTTTTGGGGTAACCAATTTATAGGGATTGGAGAGCGTCAGAATGGTCTCCCAAAACTAGTGTCGACTCATGGTAGATTTAAAAAAAATGTCATAAAAAAACGAGACCTTCAGTTAATGAATAGGTCATATTTTAAAAATATCTTTTGAAATTTAGACACCAAGAATAAAGTTATGTTTTTAAGGTAATACATATTGAACTATTTTTTTCCTTTCTCAGTCAAATGAGAAGAAGACTTTTTTCAAAGTTAGATTTGAGGCAATACTCATAATTTCATTACATTTTTGCCATTATATGCAATGCCATATGTTGTAATTACTAAATTAACCCAGTTTTACTCCTCATTAAAATTACTGTTACTTCTTGAGTTGTTTCTTTTCAGAAATAAATATTTTCCCTTTTGTGTTATTATTTATATGATCTTTTGGTTCTGTTTATGACAATATTAGTGTTTTATTTCAATGATTATTAGTTGCTTACATTTTCTCCATTTGTTCAAATTTACTTTTTGACTTTTTCTCCAATTTAAAAAGAAGTTTATATAGATTAAATAATTCTAACTGCATAGAATAATAGCAGACTTATTATATTGAAAGTAATTAATTAAACATAATTAGATTACATTGTTTTTCATTCACATTATTTATTAGGTTGTATAGATGTTTAAAATATCAGAAATTTCTATTGATCTGCAATTATTGTACTGATATTAAATCTGCTATTAGCTTGGATAACATTGTCTCTTACTTGGAGCATAGTTATTAATATTAATAGGTTAAGCTATTGACTACTTTCCAAACCAACAGGATCGCTTTTTTGGTGTGAGAACTTTACCACACTTTCTTTTCCCTTTCACTTTTTGATAAGATTCTAACTGACTGTGGGAACTATAATATGTGAATTTCGTAAATACTGTAAACTGCAAGAACTAATAATATCCTTAAAATTTGTTATCTTAATTTTATTTTACGATAGGTGATTTGGTACAAATAGATAACTTTTGAATTTCCCTTGATAGCAATTGATAACATTTATGGATCAAATTATGTTTCAACTGTTATTAGTGTGTTATTTATCTGTAATTCATGGTTCATAAAGTCTATATGTCTTTGGTGTGGGTAGGAAAAAAACAAAAAAAAACTGAGTGTTAATCTGTTATTTAAATCAGGATTGTTCTGGTTCTTTTTATATATCTAGTAATTTTTGGATTATACTATCTATCTTGATATTAGACTAATGATTTTCATATTGTTGCGTGATACCCTGCAATATTAAACAGAAAAAATTACCTAGTTCTTTTTCTTATATTCCTCATGTTTATTATTACAAGAAAATCTTATAAACTTTTTATATTAAGTTTAAATTTTCTGTGTTTTAAGATTATTTTTTTGTTAACTTCCTAAAATAATTGTTTTCTACAGATGCCAATTCATTTCATCAGACATCTAAATGGATCGATGATGTGCGAACTGAACGAGGCAGTGATGTCATCATCATGTTAGTTGGTAACAAAACCGATTTATCCGATAAAAGGCAAGTTTCTACCGAAGAAGGTGAGCGCAAGGCGAAAGAGTTGAATGTTATGTTTATTGAGACCAGTGCAAAAGCAGGCTATAACGTTAAACAGGTATTTTATTAACTTGCGAAGTTTAGAAATATTGTTTTGTTTTTAATAGATTGCATGTTTATTTCGTGTTTGGTATTCCATATTAAGGACCATTTATATGAGAGCATCAGTGGAGTCGTAGGTAGAGTGATAGTGAAATAGTAATGGGAATTTCAAAGCACAGATGACCTACTGTTGCCATTCTACCAGGATTAATAGTTGAGAAACTTAGGAATTTTTACTCATATAATAGATTATCACTTCTTATAACCCTCTTTCATTTATTATTTTATTCCTATTTATTTAATCTTCTACTCTTCTACAGCGAATGGTCTGAGAATCCATTTTATAGAGCCTGATTCAGCAATCTCTCTCTTGTATTAATCTTTTTTCCCTTCTACATTCCAGACCTCTTCTGTTAAAGCCTCTTGGATTGCACCTTCCCAAATCTTCTTTGGTCTTCTTCTCGGTCTCAGACCTTCCACCCTTGTCTCATATTTGTACTTTGCCACTCTGCTATCTGTCATTCTGGAAATGTAGCCGAACCATCTCAGTTGGTGTCCTATAGTATCCAAAGCTGACCGAAGTCCTACGTTTAACCGTATTTTTACATATTTAATGCCTAACCAGTAGTAATGTTACAGGTACCCAATTACCAATAGTGGAACTTAACAAAACCTTTAAACTGATGACATTTTTAAAAAACATCTCATTTTAAAATATTGAATTTCATACAATTACTTATTTGTATTAAAAAAGTAAGGCCTGTTGTCATAGAGAATTAAAAAAAAAAAAAAATATTTTTTGATATTTACAACTGTATTGTACAACACAACTAGTAAATAGGCTAAAAGAAAATAGACATGAACAACACGCGTAGAGAAGCTACTCTAAAATATTCCAAACTAGAAGGTCTCGAGGCTATCTTTTCAGACGCCTCTAGGTCATCTTTTCAGACGCTTCGGAGGATTATCAGGTATTGTAGCGGAAGAAAGGATTGCAACTAATGGATTAGAATGGGAATGGAGTTTATCATGGAAGGAGCTGGCTCGGGCTAAATCAGTAAAATACGAACATTAAGGTCATTATAGATGAGTTTGTTCATAACAAAGTAGGGAATTTAGAGGATTTTGGATTTTAAGGATTGGATTTAAGAGGAATTTGATGGTTTAGTTGAGCCCCAAAGCTGAACTCCATACTTCCAGATTGGCCTTATATTAGTCATGTAAATTAGGCATTTGCATTTTAGTGAGAGATTAGAACGTTTGTCTAGTACTTACTAGACACTTAACACTTGTTCAAGTAGCCGAAAACGTCTGGACGTTTAAACTGCTGGCAGTTTCTTGTCATTTCAGTCTTGTAGGATTCCAAGTAAGTCGTTTGTCAAGATGGAATCCTAGATATCGGTTCTGTTCAACAGGGACTAAAGAAGAGTTATTAAAGGAGACTGTAGGGCAGGAGGTTTGCAATGAAGGGCAAAGGATATTTGATGGGATTTATTGGAGTTTATTTTGATTCTCCAATTTTGACACCATTGCTCAAGGTCTCTGATATGGGATTTAAGATTTTGGGAAGCAGTATTTGGATCATTATTTACTGATAACACACAAGTTTCATCAGCATAGGTAGAAATGAAGGTGTGGGGAAAGATGGGTTGGGATATCAGCTTTATAAACTGTGTTCAGGATGGGTCCTAGGATGCCAAAAAAGAGACAGTTTGGAATTATTCTGATTTATTTTGAAGGATCTATCAGTGAGATAGGACTGAATAATGAGCAAGTATGTAGGTGGAAGGAATTTACGGAGTATGTAAATAAATTCTGGGTGTCAGGCTTGGTCAAAGAAAGAGAAATTAAGAAAAAAAATATACATATGTCAACTTTATATGGTTTATCCCTGGACCACCATAACAAGTTAAAAGTATTCCATGGCTTAGTATCCCTTCTTAAACTCATTAGATTTGTTAAATACCCACAAGAAAATACAAATATGTTGTTCATCTGGTATCTTCTACCTGGTTCTTGAGTAAGACAAGGGACGTGCATTTCTTCTTACTGTTTTAACTTAAAAATGGTGGTTACAAATTCAAGACAACAAATAATAGACTAGCCCAGATCCCAAGAATTCCAGACAGTTTTGACATTGAATAGAAATCCAATAAAAGCCTATTTTTCAAAGTTCTTCCAATAAGTTTCAATCACATTTAAATTTCTTTGTTATTTATGTTATGAAATTGTATTTTTCTCTTAATTTCCATTCTTTTGTTGTTTTTCCTTATCTTTATTCTCTTTTCTGATACATTTTCACATTTTTGGACTCATTTTTTTTTTCAATTCTAACCTTAATATTCTAGACATTTGTCATTATTTCTATATGAATCCATAATTTTGTTGGTATTAAAATTTGCTTTTGTGTTTCAGCTGTTCCGCAGGGTCGCTGCAGCACTGCCTGGCATGGACTCACCAGAGAACAGACCTCCTGAAGATAGTATCCTTTGGTTTTTGACTTTCTATAATTTTGCAGCCTTTGATGCACTTGCACGCCTGCATAACATTTCTATGCATGCTCTAATGTCTAATTGCACTTTGTTTTTACTATGAAATCTTTTTTAAACTTTTATTCTCTATGTTTCTGAAGTATTTTTTTCCTTACTTGGACACAGGATGAATTTAGCTCTATATTCTAATACTATTAATTTGATAACTATTTAATAATTTTATCTATGTTGTCTTTCACATAAGATTGATAGTGATGCAGTTTATTCTATAGAAACGTTTTAATCTATGCTTTAATGAAATATTTCTTATTTTTATAAAACAACACCTCAGATAAATATTTTATTTATTTCTTAGAACAAAATTAAAACTTTAAAAATAATTTTTTTTTTTAGTTGATTATTTGTTTATTTATTTAACGTCACTTTATGCTACTGTGGCTAATCGGATGATGCTACAGTGGGTGTCCTAAATTTCGCCTATCCAGGTTTTATTAGGATAGGAATCTTCAACAAGTACCTTTCACGAGTACCTGTCCCCTCCGACGGACGACATAACTAAGGATTTTTTACACCCATTAAAAAATCCTAGGACCACCTGCGGGTTTGAACCCATGACCTTTGGCATAGAAGGCTGTTATGCTAGCCTCCCAGCTACAAGTGATCCCTAGTTGATTACTTATTTCAGTATATAAATATTAAATCAAAAGCCTCAATTCAAAAACAATTACTTAACATGTCACTTTTTTTTTATTCAGGAATATTTAATATCTCTTTTCCTATAAATCATTATTAATTTAAAATCTTTTAAAATTTGCAGTGGTATTTGTTCTAAATTTTATATCTATTTATTAATTATATAGTCATAGGTATAAACTAATTTGCTACAGCGTTTTATTTAAAAATATGGATTAACAATTTTGAACCTGAACATATCTGAATTCCACTTGGTAATGGCACTTAAGTCATTGATTATTCTTGTTGGCTTTTGATTTGTAGTCATCAAAAAGTAATCTCATATTTTTTTTTATACTTCCAAGCTTGTATTTGATTCAAATAGCTGAACTAATTTCATTTCTATTAAATTTACTCAAGTATCAAGAAATAATACCATTAGCTGACAGCAATAATAATGTTAATATGAATATGTTTTCAATCGGGGCCAACCTAGTAGTATTATCCTCTTTCAACTTTGCCTGTTTGACACAAATTTAATTAATTAAGCTTCTGAAACATTGTCCCATTTACTGTTTGCATTCTGCAGTTTACTCCTCTACAGAACAATGCCTTGGTAGATATGTCCTTTTTATTGTTGCATTGATTTTGGAAACAAGGATTCCTATAAAAATCAGCTACTACCTCCCTTCTTTATATCTCATCCTGGCAGAATATTTAAAAAGGAAACATAATTTTCTTTGTCTGTCAGTGCTTATCTTAGCATTAACCTTGGTTTAATCCTGTATAAGATTGTTAGGATGTGTGGTCAGTTAGGATAACCCACTAATAATAATAATAGCCTTAGCAAACCTACCAATACGACCTATGTATTGTCTAGGCAAAGAAGATGTAAGAAAATTTATTTCAGGGCTAAGAAAAACATGATAGGAATCGACATAAAAAGATTAGTAACAGTGTAACAAGAAAATAAGAATTTTAAAAAATGATAACAAAATAATATAATTTAATTATTTAACAAGTAAATTTATATATATATATATATTTTATTTTCATTTATATTATGCACACAAAGTTGTTTTAATAATAATTAATAAAAATTTTATAAATAGTAATAACGATGATTTAAACAAAGATTATTTAAAGCAATCATGAAAAGCAAATTATAATAAATTAAATTAAATATGTAAATAAAAATAACATAACAATAGCTTATATCATAAATGCAGACTAATGAGTTGCGGTAATAACTCAGGCAGGAAGAAGGAATTAGAGAAGGTTGAAAAATTGTTAGTGATATGAAAGACCTACTTATATTTATAGAGATCTATTCATATGATTTTTTTTTTTTCCAGTGGCGCGACAGGCCGTGTAGACTCTCACGTTTCTCAATGCTTTTTTGTAGTGTAGGGTCATCACTCCCTACGCCTAATTTTGTGAGTGGCCATTCAGTCATGGGCTCCCCACCTCACTATATTATTTGTTTTAGAAGAAACGAGCCGTTCTTATATATTGAATACTATAATAATATAATGAAACTCTATAATAGAATTCCTTAAGCCATATTTTTCTTTTTATTGAGGTTATATGGTTGACTGTTGATAATAAGAAGAATAAAAGACTAAAAGTCAGTCTTAGATTCTTTTTATTTATCAATAAATTGACCGCTTATTAGTAAATTAACTTATCTTCTTCATTATTTGGTTCCTATGTTATAGATCTAACCCAGAATTAGTTTCTATTAGCTTTTATATTATTTCGTTGTTTATTTTAAACCATTATTACCAGGTGTAGAAGTATGAAACCGTAATTTTTTTGTAAACATTGCACATCTTTTATTTGAAAACTATAAAAAACATTTTATTCAAAATAGTCTCCATTGGAATTTATATATTTTCCCCACCTCTTCTGCAGGTTATGAATGCCATGCCCACAAAAAAAATAATTCTTCTTTTGAAGAGAACCAATTGTCCAGCATTTTCATACAAATCGAAGTGTTGTTCAGCAAGTGCATGTCCCAAGTAATCAGACCTACCCATGTGTGGAGAATAAGCCGCATGCGCTAGTATTTCCTAATCGAACTCCTTGATCGTATCTGTGACCTGTTTTGCTATGTGTGAGGCAAAGTGACTTCATGTTGCCTTTTTGCGTATTCCAGTCGTTTTCACATATTGTTTGATTCAAATCAATCATTGTTGTTGGTAGCAATCATTTTTGACAGTTTCGCCAGGTTTTAGTAGCTCATAATATATTATACCACTTTGATCCCACCATATGCACTGTATTGTTTTCTTTCCAAAATGATTTGGTATTGCAGTGGATGTTGATTGTTCGCCTGGATTCACCCATGATCTACGACGCTTAAGATTCTGAAAATGTATCCACTTTTCTTCACCTGTCGCAATTCGATGAAGAAATGATTTTCTTTTACATCTGATGAGCAGCATTTGACTAGTGGTTTTTCGATTTTCTTGCTGTCTTTTATTCAGTTCATGTGGTACCCATTTTCCCACTTTCTGTATCTTTCCCATAGCTTTCAGAAGAAGAGATAATGCATTTTACCTCACATTTAATTGTTCTGCGATTTCTTGTTGAGTCTGAGTATCGTCTTCATCTAATAAGGCTTGCAAAGCCTTGTCTCCAAACTTCTTTAGGGGTTTCTCACCTCAAAATCACCACTTTTTTAAAAAAATTTAAATCACTTAAAGCATTGAGTTTTGCCCAGAGCATGTTCACCGTATGCTTTCTTAAGCCTGATATGCGATTCTGCAGCAGTTTTCTTCAAATTATGGCAGAAAACCAATGCTGTCCGCAAATCATAGTTCATAGGCACAAAACTTGACATGTTTGAGGTTATAGAAAAATATACCGGTGTATGTAACTTAGGTTATTGTGTGTTGACAAACTTCATGAACTGTTAGAGGGAGAAGATGGCGCTACAGAAGCTGTCTTAAAACTGACAGCGAGCAACATCTATTGGGAAATTCCAGTTTCATGCATGTACCATACCTGTAATATAATGATGCTGTCTACCATTTCTGGAGATGTCATGTCACTTCTATTAACAGAAAATGGCCTCTTGAGTGAAAATATTAAGACTGATTGGTTTTAGTTAAAAAAAAAAAAAAAATTTCGATGATATTATTTGCTGCATTACAATCAATCATCTTGGACTAATAATAAATTAATTGAGTTTTTCTAAATAAAAAAAAATTAATTTTTGTTTTTTTATGTGAGGTGTGTTATTTATTTTTAACTTCTCCAGTAACTTTTTCTGCTTAACACATTAATGGCTTAAGAAATGTGCTGATCATTCTTTCATATTCATAAATAGTGTTTAATATTTAAAAATTCAAGAATCTTTTTAAGGTCTGGTTGAACTGTAATAATTTTAGGCAAAAGTATGTCGAAAGGAGAAATAATCCTGTAACAAAAGGAATTGTGTTAAATGTGAAATTTTTGTTTTTACTGACTTAAGGATTAGCCCTATTATCCATTGATTAAAGAATCCTCATTAATCAGTAGGATGTTTGAGTATTCCAATGAATGTTCGTTTGCTAATCCATTTAACATCACTTTATGCTACTGTGGCTAGTCAGTCGAAGCCACAGTGGGAGTCCTAAATTTTGCCTATTCAAGTTCAATTAGGATAGGGATCTGTAACCAGTATCTGTCTAGTATAAATTCTTTTGATTTATTATTTTTAATAATTAACCTTTGTAATCGAAAAAAAAAATTACCCCCTCTCAAAATTTGAGGGTTGTATTTCAAGATATGTGAAACCTGAAAAACGAATAAAAAAAAAAATCCGTTCGGCTGAATAAATAAATAAATTCTAATTTTTTTTAAATTATAGCCCATTTTCCTTTGAATTGTATATAAAGGAAGCTTTATAAACAATTATGCCCTAATATAGTTATTTGGAAATAATAAACCATTGTGTAATAATTTTATGATAGCTTTTCTTTTGGCAAGTAACCAATAACCATTAGTTTCATTAATTGTGGAGATAATTTTATTCTATTTTTAATTATGAAAGTTATAATGGATGAGGAAGATGGTTGGGGCGCGGTCATCAGAAAGAAACACACATAACAAGTAGTTATTTTAATTGTGTGCCGACATTTCGGCCTACTTTGTGGTCCTTCATCAAGGTGACTCTGAGAAGGTGTCGAAAATTATGATGCATTTAGAGAGGCTATAAATCACTTTGTTTGTACCATTAATTTAGGGATGTACTGATTTTTTTTCAATCCTAAGACTTGTTCGAGTTTCTTATTCTCATCCAGACTGAATTTTAGAATGTTAAGAATTAAAATGCTCCCATAATTATTTGATACCCAATGGTTTCATATATATCATATTTTTATTTAGAAAATTATTTCAGTCATACCAATCCCACTTAACCTTATCTATCACATAAGTAATTATTTTAGATTTCAATAATTTATTACAATAAATGAGTTTTGTTAAGTTTGTACAATATTTAAAAAAATTAGAAATGAGGATGTATTGAAACGAAAGATTAGAGAATTAAGATTTTCCTATTAACTATTAATGTGTTAAGCATAATCTAACATTTTTCAGGAATCTATAATGTTTGAATGTGGAGGGTAATTAACTCCTTAAGTAATTGGCAAAACTTTGCTTTCTTACAGTAAATTTGATACTGAACGCAAAATTTTCTGTGAAATGGGTCTCCAAACTATGTGGAGCTGTCTGTGAAAACAGCAGTTTTGCAATAAATCATAATGTTTTTCATAATTAATGATTTATATCTAAAATAATGGCTATGAATTTTATATTTATTTCATTTATAATATTTTTACCCGTAATTTTATAGTTTTCGTGGATTGGACCCATTTTTATCTGAACTTTTTTTTTAGCTTCAAATTTTAAAAAGATAGTAATGTTTTTCCAGCTACTTTTGGGTTTGTTCTGTGTGCAGAGATATTTGAACAATACTGTTTTTGGTTTGTTTATATATTATAAGGTTTTACTGTTCTTTTCTTTTTTTTATTTATTAATATTCCTTCTTGAAATTCTTTATTTCTTTTTGTTTATTCTTTTTTTTTTTTTTGTTAATCTTTCTGTTCCTTAACGAATGCGCTGCAGTGCAAGAAATAATGCTGAAAGATACCCCAGCTGAGGGAAATAATGCAGAGGGAGGTTGCGCTTGTTAGAACTGAGTCCTGTAACCTGCCATCAACGGTTCTGGGACCATTCCTTTTTATATGCTCTTTTTTCCTCTTCTTTTATAAACTACATTATTTCTTTTTGTCATTTGTTCCTCTATTTTGTTATCTATTTTTTCTTTCTTTTTTTTTTTTTTTTTATTATTATAAAAATAAGTTGGAAAAAAATAATAATAACTAAAGACTTTTCAATTCCTGGGTATTCGAACCATCCATTTTTAAGTGCCTTTCTAGTTGTATTTATTTCATTGTGCGCTTTATGTATAAGTATGTTGAATGTATTTATCTTTATCTTGTACTTAAAAAAGGATGGTGAATGAATCTATTTAATACTTAATCTGTCCCCTATATATATTTTCTAAAGTATTAATATTGCTAATGAAAATCCTATGCTAGGTGATAATTCTCCTTTACCCATGTGATATATATGGGCTTTGATTAGTACTGTTAATATAATATTATATGTTTTAAAAACTTCTAATAATAATATTTTTAAAGTGAAAGAATTAAGGCATTGCTCTAATTTTTTCTTTTAAAATAGTCCTAAAGTTTTACTTATTTTATTTTTTTAAATCATCATATAATCATTTGTTTTAATTTCTGTACATATTATTGTAAAAACAAAATATATATTATTTATTAATTAATCTTTAATTTTTTAAACCTTTTTTTTTAAAATTATTATTTAGTGTTTTTCCTCTTAACCAGGGGTGAAAAGAGTTCGGTATTAAGAACTATATTAGAATGATTTTCATTTAATTATCTATATATTTAAAATTTTAGGGTATTTTTAAAAATATTTTTTCTTATTTAGACTTCGTAAATTCAAATCAATGTGTTTTGTGTAGAAATTTTATTTTTCTATAATGTAATTTTTTAATAAATATAATTTTTAATTTTTTTATTAAGGTAAGTATGTCTAGAATTAAATTTATTTGAGGATATTTGGTTCATTAGTTTTTTTTAAGTAGTTAATAAAGCTTCAAATGAGTCAAGCTTCATCGCTAATTGCTTCAACTTTGAATGTGCTATGGTCCGCATCTATCATTGCTTTTATAAGCTTCCTATAATAAAATATATGCTATAAATGCTTTCATTATGTATGATTAATGTTAGTTTTGACTTGCATTCATCACTAAAATTATGATGTTTGGAGTTTCTACATAAATGTAATACAAATATGGTGGTACACATTCATGTCATGTTATGTGGATATTGTTTTACTGATATTTACAGTTATATTACATCAATTACCGATTGAAAAGAGAAAAGTGATTTTTAAGAATTTCATACATAGGTTATTTAATGAAATGATTTAAATTATTAAGAATGTGTTACTTGATTTATGAATCTATTAATACAAATGTGTAACATATTTTAAAAAATATTTAAGTTTTCACTATTAAGATTCCTCCTGTCAGTTCAGGAATATAGTTGATGAATAAGGCTAAGGTTGCTCAGTGGATATCTGTCGATGTCTATATTATTTAAAATATTTGGCGTAAATACCATCTTCAGATCTGATAATTTATAAAAGGACTTAAAATATAAATAACAAATCTTAAATATGTAGTATAAAAATTCTGTAAATGAAATCTTTTTTAGATAATTAAAGCTTAGAATCTTTTTATCTCAGTCAAACTAAAATTTGTTTCTAATTTGAGGTCTAAGTTGTGTGTGTTGCCTATGGATGAATGACATAAGTTATTTGAATTCATTAAGGGACTAAAATAGCATGTGTTATAAAAGTGTGTAGAATGATGAATTAGAAATTACTTTGAAAAGCTGTTAATACTAAACAAAATTTTAAAAACACTCTTTTTAATGAAAAATACATGAGAAAAATGAGTGCCAGTTTGTGAATGTGAAATGAAAAATATGTGTTATGAATTTAACAGGTTAGTTGTTGACAAAAACAATTAAAAACAGATATTGGTAAGGCTCTTAGTGGTTGATGTGTTAAATTATTGAATTAGTTTCTGAACTATTCTTGTACCAAAGTAAACAGTATTTTTAGCTCCTCTTTGGCTGTTCCTAATTTTCTTGTATCCCATTGGCAACTTTAGCTTGATAAAGTTAGGTTTTGTTTACTATTTAATCCCTGATACAGCAGTTTGCTCCCACCGATTTTAAAAACACTTAAGCTCTCAAGACGTGTAATGATTCACTTTCAGTAAACGTATCAATACTACTTCCTTCCATATTGTTGCTTTCAGCAGTGCAAAACCGTAAAAAATTGTTATTTCATTCCTGGGTAATTAACTGTGATTACCCTGCAGGCATAGTTCTTACTAATGTTTAAAATTCATTATGCTCTAAGGCATAGCAGGATTACAATTTGAAATTGGAACTCCTAGACATTAAGCCAACTCCAATTAAATAAAAAAAAAAAAGTAAATATAATTAATGTCTCTGATCTATTCTCCCATGAGATTTCAGGCTTTAATGATATAATTCCTTTTATATAGATATTATTTCTTCTTCACAAAATTATCATTTAGATTATTGTGATTAGTTAAGGGCAATTTAATCATTTTTATTAACCCTTTAGTATTGGTAGACTACTATAGTAGTCTGGTGAAAGGTGGACCCCAAGGACTATCGACTACTATAGTAGCTTTGATTCTCTTGCGTTTCAAGCCTGTTAGCTACTGTAGTAGCTCTGTTTCTAGACGGAAATCAATTTTCTATACGGATATCAATTTTCCGAATCTAGGATATTACTGGTTAAACTTGAATGGCGTATTAGAAGAATTTTGCATAAATTTATTAAATTTAAAACGTTTTTTTAATTAAAAAAATGCCTTTACTACCAGCCAGTCCAGCAAGCCCGCTACCTCCGCAGTAGTCAGACGCTAAAGGATTAATTACATTGAAAACTGCATTTCAGAGTTGATAATTAAATGTCTTTGATGTGAACTTCAATTTTAATTGTTTTATAACAAGCATAGATTATACAGAATCCATTCACCATACCCTATATTTTTATATGATTATTATTTCACTTCCTCTCCCTTTCCTGCCTCCTTATGAATGAATAGTTTAGTCATTTAAAAAGTCATTGAAATTATTGTAAATGAATTCCAGTTTACTACCTAGGTATGGCAATGCCTAGCAAATCCACTGTAATATTGAATAATTATATTTACTTCTAAAAGAGGAGACATTAACTATACTAAAACTCATCTTAAAAATAGATTTTGCATTGTTTGAGGTCAAGTAAAGCAATTTCGAGACATCACATGATTTAAAAATTTGACCATCAGATGAACTAAAGTTCTTTATACGGATAATTAGGGACTGAACTAAAAAAAATTAATAAATAAATGAATAAGTAATAAAAAAAAAAAATGTTAAAAGGTTGTGAAAGTGGACTTGTTTTCCATATGATTTGTAAATTTGTTTCCTGTTGTGAAATCATTATTATTAATAGCTGAACAAGTGAGATCATTATTTGCCTGTAGAATTTATCAATTCAAAATATTCTGATTGAAATAGTATTTCTTTTTGATTCATAAAAAATAAAAACTGAAGATTGAAAATGAATCTATAACTTATAACTACCACAGAGCAGGGAAGTTCAGTGTTAGTGCACTAGTCTACTGATCTTGTCCTGGTTTGAACCTGGCTCTGGTGGTGTAATTATTTGATTTATTACTCCAGCCATCCTTCAATTCCTGGGGTATGGAGACCCTCCTGGGGCACACTCAGCCTATATAAAATGGGTATCCAAAATTGGGGAAAAAGCTGGCAGCCAAGCGTGATTTAGGTCTCGTCATCTCCTAGCTCGGTCGTTGGGACCTGAAACCTGTCGTTGGGAGTGAATCTCTATAAGTACAGGACTTGAGACCCTTCATGGGTTGTAGAGGTACAGATTGCTTCAGCCATCCAGTGATCATGGAGTAAGAAGACCTTTTGGGCTCCACCCACGTTTGCTAAGTAGATACCCTAAAATTTGGGGGAAAACCTGATGAGTAAGATCTATGTCAAATCACCATGTTGCACAGCTGTCACCTAGAAACAACTTTACCTACCATCTAAGAGCCTTCATGGGTTGTAATGGTATAGGTTTTATTTAATTTAGAAAAGAATAGGGAGTTCCTAAAATTTTCTAATGGATTTTAAGCATCATACCATTATTTTAATTTGTTACACATTGATTGATTTTTTGTTTTGTCTGAACCATCTCTGATTCAACTATATCTTATATTTTATAAAATATTGATAGATATATTTTATTGTTCACTTTTCCTATAAGGTTAAAGTGTTATTGACAAAGGTTTAACAGGTAGATGTAATATAGAAATGCATCAAAAAGTATTTTTAAGCATCCTACTGTAAAATTTAATGGTTTGGGTGGTCAGTACATTGCTCAAGAAATTGCTTAACGGTTCTTCAGACCTCTGAGAGTTGATAGCCTCTGCTTTACTGGGATTTATAATTTTTTTAAATATTTAAATGCCCATAAGGGTAATCGGTTTTTACATAGAATGGGACATGAATAATACACTATGAATTTGTTTTTCAAAATCTTGATTACGATGTATGAAGATTTGGCTTAAGTCATGTTATGTACGAGCAGACTATCACAAACATTAGTGAAAACTGCTTAGTTTGCATGATAGCTCCTTTATAAGCTTTCTGATATTTTTGCACCTTAATATTTGAACCTAAATGTATGCATTTTCAATTAGTACGATTTCTCATGTCGTAGTTGTAATATTTTGCTTGTAAAACCAACATTTAGAATTTGTTTGTTTATTATGTATTGCCATTTTAAAAAATCCCTTAACACTAGCATTTTTAGCTGTTGATTTACAAACACAACACTCACCACAACAGGACCAGCAGGATAATGAGGGAGGATGTATTTGCTAAGAGATGACTTCAATAGTGCTTTCTTTTCAACATTACAAATACATAAATTTAAAAATACAGCTAATAACGAATATCTGTTTTGTATCTTGTCATCGACAAATTCTGTGAAATAGCTGAGAATTTTTATAATTATAAATATTATAAGATTAAAAAGAAAAAAAAAAAGTTACAAGAAATCTAAGTGTATTTGAGCGAATAGGTGAACCATGGTTTGCTCACATTGGCGCTTTGCCTATCGTTTAAATGAGATGAAATCATAAACTTCTCAATTTTTGCAGCAATAGTAGTGCCCTTGATGCAATTTACATCACCTGTTATTTATTATTCCATCTTATCGTTTCTTATAATTTCTTAATGAAGAATTAAAACGTTATCTTAGCTCTAAAACACAGCTGCTGTGATCTTATCTAGAAAAAATTATTTATTATAAGTGTTAGTTTAATTGCTTTGGATAATTATAATTATTTTAGTGAAGTATTATAAATTATTTGTACCATTTCATTTCAAATCAATGAGCTTCGGCAATTGATTCATTAATAAAATTTGAATAGTTTGGAAAATTATATGGTTTAATTAAAAAAGAAAAAATCTGCGATGTATTACAGAATTCTTTTGACTGAATTTGTTGATAAATTGGTACTTCTATATACATTTTTGAAGGAAAGTGTTTAGGATATACATATATATATATATATATATATATATATATATATATATATATATATATATATATATATGTATAAATTTTTTTTGATGTTCTAAATTTCATTACAATGTATATTTTGATACTTGATAATTTACATTATAATGGAAAAATAAAAAAAGTAAGGTCAGTAATACAGTTGTATTTGTATCATTCCACATAATTAGCTGCCTTTCAATTAGTAATTTCAGTTTGAAAGGTGAACTGTTTGATGCCATTTAAACAATATATTTCTATAATTTATATGAATTGCTTTTTACTGGTGATTGCATAATTAATAGATGGTTAGTTAAATTATTGCTTTGAACAATTGTATAGTGAATGGTTATCTTTTTATTTCTTGGTAATGTTCGTTGAAGCTTGGAGTCTTATTTGACATAACCCACCCTGTTTCTAATGTGTCAATTATATCAACATTAAGATTGCACTTCATCCCCCCTTTTTACTTTGCTAACCGTTTTAAGTGGATGAACTTAAGTGCTTTTTGATTAAGAATTTAAGTATTTTAATTTATTGTGGATAACTGAGAATCAATTAAGTTATTATGTGGTTGCACATTCTGCTATCATCTCACAAATCCTTGTTTATGCACATTATAATTTGACAATAAATGTAAATAATTGAAATGTTATTTTTTAAAATATTGAATATTTTCTCAATTTTTTTTCAAAGTTTCTTAACTTTTCTATTAAAAATAATTTACCTATTAAACATAATCAAAGATTATTACACTGAACAGCTAAATGAAATCAGATGAATAATATACTAATATTTTAAATGCTCTTAATTTAATCAAACATTTTTATACAAGTTCATTTGGTGAAGACAATTGAAGTTTTGACTAACTGGTTTGAAATCGTTTACAGTAAATCTGAGAATATAAATTACTTCCTCATTGATTTGGTATGAATTGAAGATAACAGTTTCTTTGAGTGTTGTATTAGATTTATAAAGTTGAAACATCTATTTATTTTCCTCCCACTTGCTGAAATATTTGCTGGTCTTTGTCTGGTTGAATATGGCATGAAACCGACACTATTTTGTTGCAAAAGTTTAATTATCCTTTCTTTTGTATTCACGTAATTTTTAGAATAAAGAAGTTGTGACAGCTTATAAATAAACTATTAATTTTTTTAAATACCTATTTCCTTTATTAATATTATTATCAATAATCTGTTTGCTTATACAATGTTAGTGGATAAATTTGACTCTAATTCATGTTTCATATAAAGAGATATGTGTTAAATTAAGTAATTAATTTTAACAGTCCAATATTGTATTCTGTATTCAACAGTATCATATACCATTTTTTTTGTAAGTATTAAAATGTAATAGAAACTCAATTTGCCCATGGTAATTAGACTTATGATATAAAATAAATAAGCATTTAAAGATTATTTTAGGAACTGATTTTTGGTAAGTATAAATCAGAAAGATGAAGGAAAGGAAGACATCATCGCAAAGGGATTGGGACAGTGATGGAGATGTATGAAGTGAGCGAGAGGGACTATCAGAAACTTTGTTCCTTTGAAGAAGACAAACTGGCAAATATGGTCTGGGTTCTAGCTCTTTATTTAGCAGCACCAGAAACAAATTCCCTCTGGATATTGAGTAGTTCAATGTGATTTAATTAGTCATTTATTTTTAGAAATGAAAATTGTCTACATATTCATGATAAAAATAAATGATCTCTTAATACGTTTGTAGGCCAAGTCATGCATTTGCCTCACTTAACCCTGTATATCATATATATCTATATCTTTTTATGTCTATGCATACAAAAATTGAGTTGTTTAGAATAAAAATAAAATCTCTAATTTCTGACAAGACTATTCTAATGGATTATCCATGCTCTTTTTAAGGATGTAATTATGTTCAATGCTTGGAGATATTAAGAAATACCCTATTGTGTGTTTTGGTAGTATATCTCTCGAGATAAACCATATCATTAATAAAAGAGTGTGAAAATAACTTAAAAAGTTAATATTGTTTTCTTTGATCTAAATATAAATAAATAAATAAATAAATATATATATATATATATATATATATATATATATATATATATATATATATATATAAACATATGATATAAATATTTAGAATATTAAATAGTCGACTGTATGTGTTTGCTATGAAGTATGTGTTTTATATACATATACATATAAATAAGTACGATAATAATAAAGGACAATAGACTATAAAGATGGTTTAGACTGGTTTTGAAATTCATTTATTAATACAAATATATACACAGAATTAAATGTCTATATGTATGAATACAAATTATTCATATTACATATGAATATGAATATCCACTCATATATTTTTTATGTAATAGTGTGTATATAAACATTTTTGTATCCATACAAATAAGAACATAATTACAGTCATGATTAAGAAATAAAAGTTTATGTTAAATTTTTATATTAGATTATGAATATAAATGTTTTTAATATCTTCAATATTGATCCATATTGTAAAGCTGCTTGCAGCATTCGCTGTAGTAGGCCGACTTTCATCAAACTGGATAATCCCTGATGTCAAACTTCTTTAAAATGTAAAGGTAAGGACAAGCAACTAGCCAAAAGTATTGGGCAATCTATCTCCTCCCAGTATTGGAGAAATTGGAATAATGAGCCTTTGACCGATCATATCAAGATTGAGCCATCCATAGCGATAAGGATACGTTACAGGTATAGATACTGTAGATATCATACTGAAAGTGTACCATGACCTAAAAGAGGGAGGAAAAGTTTATTATGCTTCTACTGTTTTATGATTCCTCCTCCTTTGATACCATAATGCAGCCAAGCATACTTCAGTAGCTTCAGAAATAAACAACTTCCAGCAACTTTTAAGCCATGGAGAAGTTAGCTCCAGTCTAGGTTGGACATTGAAGATATGAAGTAACTTTGAATTTGGAGATGGAGGGTGCTCAAACAGGATCACTTCTCTATCATAGATTACGTGGACGATTTGACTGCTGCAATAGTGTTAAGCAGTAGAGTCAGATTGTAGGTAGCTCTGTTACGCATCGGAAAAGATGGTGAAGATATCTCTCACCAAATTTTAACAGGGTCTATTATATAACAATGCAATAAGTAGTAACTTATTGAATTATGAAAACATGATAATAAAAACAGGTTAAATGGAAGATTGCAATATGATATCAAATAATTAGTCGGTTTCTAAGTCTTCCAAAAAACAGTTTATTTTAATAAACTTTAAACCAGTCAACGTTTCAGGGGCCTTTCCCATCATCAGGACTCACTGAGTTGTTTAAAAATTAAAATATCCATTTATAATTAAAATGTCAATCATTTATTTAAAATTGTTTTGTTTTTTTAATTTACCACCAATGAACAATACCCATCTAAACTAATATATTCTAAGGGGCCAAAGAATATGTGATTTTAGATGGGTATTGTTCCTTGGTGGTGAATTAAAAAAAAACAATTTTATCATAAATTATTGAAAAAAAATTTAATTAAAAATGGATATTTTTTTTTTAAACAAATCAGTGATTCCTGATGATGGGGAAGGCTCCTGAAACGTTGACTCCTTTAAAGTTTATTGAATAAACTGTTTTTTGGAAGACTCAGAAACCGACTAATTATTTTCTTTCAACTTGGTAATTTTCTTGAACTTTTTGGTAAGTATGATGACACCTTTATAGAGTATACCAGAGCATCTAAGAGTTAGGGTTGATGAGAATCCAAGACTATTAACGAGTATTATTATTAATGGGCTAGCTGTAGGTGACTATCCAGAACAGGGCTGCTGTTTACTATTACTAACACTTTCCAATTTTTGGATCAAGGTAGGGAACAAGATGGATGGGCTCTTATAGAATACTGAGAGTTTCGAGTCGAACTTGCTTAGCCTGATATGTTATTGATTCTTTATGTTTTAACCAACGTTCCATAGGCAGTCCTCCATGAAGCGCTGTGGGCATAACTTCTGAGGTAGACTACAGTCTTTGTAGGCCAAACCATCTTATTGAGGAGGAAAGAGAGAATATAACCGAGCTGTGAACATTTATGGTTGGCTCAGAAGGTGAACTAAAAAAGAAGTTGAAAAGATGTTCTTGGTTCCATTCAAACATCTAAATTATATTCCAATTTATCCCTTCTTTAGTCCAACAAATGTGATTTTAAATATTAATTATCAGTTATATTTTATTAAATAATTAGTCGACAGCAAACTCTTAAGTAGTACTCTCACTGTTATAATGTATATTTATTATTATATTTAATCATCGGCAGAAATGAGAAACAAATTGGTCAATAGATCAAAATTGGTTTAGTTTATTTGTTAGTTATTTTAATGTGAAACATAAATACGAATTGTTCACAACTTCTTAGAGATCTTATGATTATTAATTTAGATATAATTTTCAAAGTTTTGAAATTATTGCGAGTTATTAATGGAATGACTTTACATTACAGAATCAGAACATGTTTTATTTGAAGTGACGCCTGAACCAACTATGTATGCAACAGCACACCTGGATTTTCGTAAGGTGGAGTAAGTAGGCTGAAAATAGTCGGGAGGAAGGGGACATATATGTAGGTTGAAAATCAATTAGTACCAATTTAAAAAACCAATAGATACCTGGAAGCAAACATCAACGACTCCTTTTTTTGTTATGATTATATTTTTTTCCTCTTACAATTATATAATTGTTATTAGTTCAATACATTTTTAGAGATGGAGGGAGAAGACGAAAAATTGAGTTGTAGGGCATTGTATTTATAAACCTCAGGAAGGAATATTTATTTAAATTCGTATTTAAATCCGTCAGGGCTTAGAAAAAGTTAGCGGAAACCAAGAATCGCGACTTAATTTTATAAATGCATATATATATAAATTTAAAAAAAAAAAAAAAAAAAATTGTGCAGTTTATTTAATAGTGTATTAATTTATTGTTGTACAAAATTACTTTCTTTATTTAAAGTAATGACATTTTGGATCTATATTAATTTCTATTTTAGAACTAATCTAATTGCCGGTGAAATTTTCTTCCTTCATTTGGACTCGGATTAAAGTACAGTCAAATTACTTCCTTTTAGCCATTTCAACTTGAAAATTCAATTTGCCAATACAAATGAAATTAGAATACTTTTAATTGAAAAAAACAAAAGTATTTTCCAACTTCAAATAGCTATAAAGGTATGGTTTTGTATATCTAGTCTACATTATTTGAATTGGTTGATATCAAGAAGACAGTAGCTAAATCTCCATTTTGTTCTCATCCAAGATTTGTCTCCAAAAAATTTATTTTTGAATATAAACATCTGAATGTTCTATGGCTATTCACTATTCCCAAATTGGATTAAATAAGTAATATTCCTTTTGTAAAAACTTCAAAAAGTAATATATGGAGTATTTTTGTTGTATCTAAAATATATATATTGTAATTTTTAAAGTATTCAATGAATATCTCATCATTGAGATGATGATTTCCAATAAGTTCTATATCCATTTTAGGAAATTTTACAGGAAATGCAAAAATCTCTCCTTAATTTCTTATTGAATCAATTTATTAATGAATACTTAATTATTTTAAAAATATTAACTTATTTTTTTTTACTGAAATTACCTATGTACTTCGCATCGTTTGGAATGAACTGCGATATTGAAATGCGTTTTTAAATACTCGTAATGTTCTTTTTATGAAATTGGATGACGGATTTTGATAAAAATAAATGATTAGAATACAAATATGGAAAAAATATGAATTTCATAAAAAATGTTCTATAGTACCTTTTGGAAATCAGCTTCGCAATTAAAGAATTCATCAATTCATATTTAAAATTTTATTTTCATTTACTTATTTTATTTTATTTTTTTTAAATAAGCTTTTAGAAATATAAGAAGTATTGTTTTCAACAAAGTAGGAATATAAAGATTGAAATTTTACTCTGTGATGAGAACCAACACATCCATCTTGAATAAATTCTGTCCTTACAGGTGATTTTATTAAAAAATCTTTTGTTCGGTATAAAGTAATGTTCATCATAACTTTAACTAGAAGGCAAGATAACATAAATTTATTATTTGAGACACTTTTGTTTGAAAAATTGACTGATATGGTGAAATCATTTTCTATCTATCCAACTATCGAAAATGATAATTATTAATTAATTGGCTTCATCTAATTAGTAGGATTATGAATGTATTTATGAGATGAATACAAAGTCAACAAAAGCTTCAAACACTTATTAATAAATGAGACTGTGTAATAACTGTAAAATTAATAATAATAAATAAGCAATACTTTTAGAAGAAATCTTTATTAGATGGAAAAAAATTAGTTTAAATTTTTTAACTCAGAAAATTGTAAATACTTCTATGCCAGCAATCGTGCTTTTGACTTTTGACTATTTTCCTCCTTTATTTTCACATAAAAATAAAACAGGCCTTAAACGGTTACAATAAATGGAGACACATTAGTATGTGACTCAAAAATGTAGAAAAACCTCTGTTTTTCTATTAGTTATTTTAGTGAAGCATTTTAAATTGAGCACATATGCTCTCTATTATTAAATATTGTTTTTATTTATATGATGAGGATATTGTTGAACATACTCGTAAATGCTGTCCAGAGGAAGATAAATGGGGATCTGATTAGCAAAGAAATACAGGAAACGCTGATCTGTCTTAGATTTCCAATGAAGTTCTATAACTTTAATTTATGTGCCAACACAAGTTAACTGAATACTCCAACCATACCTTCCTTGCTAATAAAAAGCCTATTTATTATGATAATTTTCTTGATCTGTTAGAGTTTAAATTAATGTATATAACAATATATATTTTAATTTCATTTTGTTTACTTAGATAACAAAACTATTTAAAAATGAACACAATGCTGGTTATTTCTCATGAATAATTAGATTTGATTTATTTAGAGAGACTATTAGATCTCATAGAAGAATATAATATAGATGTTTACAGCTGACTTCATATTAAAACTATTCCCGATATAAAATGTTATCAATAATTGGGTTCGGATGAAAAATGTGTTTTTTTGGTTAGTTTTAGTACCTTTCTTTTACAGAAAAATTAATTGTATTTTTGGTTGTAATTTGAAAATATTGTTATTGATTGCTTTACATCTTATTATTATATATAATCGTTAAACAAATAAAAACCTGAATGCGAAAAGGTTGTAAGTTTACAGAAATTATTTATGCTAAAAGAATTTGTTAACATTGGTTTTATAATACAAAAATTACTAATGGATTCACTATATTGGTTTGGAATATTGCCTTATAGTATTTGTTTTAGCCTATTGTTAATTCAAAATTGTGTGATACAAGTGTTTATTTTCCAATTTAAATATGAAATTACTATTTACTAATGTTTTTGTTAAATACTGTCTGATATTATTTTACTTTTTTCTCAACCTGATGCTTCAGCATTAAAGTTGAGAATAATGACTATAATAAGACATCTGAAGGGCTTCTTAGCTGTGTAAGCAGGGAGGTATCAGTCAATATTTCCCTTTTTTTACTGCATGCATTGACACTATGGGTGAGCATTTCTTGTAATGTCTGTACTTATTTTTTGTGGTGTTATATTATTAATATTATAAAGTAATCCAATTTTAAACGTTATGCTTATTTAAAGTGGTTAAGAATATTTTAATTCCTCATAAATTTTAGAAAAATTCTCACATCAATTTGTAGAACGTTTTTTGAGTTTTATATACAGCATTTTGATTTTATGAGAATTTTCTAATAAAGTAGATTGTTAATGGATTTGTATCGGCAATACATTTTGCTATTGGAATCCTTAAAAATATTATGTTTATTTAAATACTTTAATTACTTACGTGTTTATCCCGTTTTATAATACAACTTTTTATTAATAATCTAATATTGCTCTTTCTGCTTTTGAAATTGTTCTTTAACATTAATATGTTGATTATTAATAAATGATGACTGAGCTTAATGTATTTTATATTAAACTACAATAATATTCAGGTGTTAGAAATTAAAAATATCTGAATTTGTTTCAGTATTCATCAAATTAATCCATTGCTCATATTTGTATGTGTGTCATTTATGGAATTAAATGCTATTCATTAAGTCTCGAATCCAATGCGATGTGATATATTTTGATAAATTAAATAAACAAAATATTAAAATACAGTTGTTTAAATAAATAACAGTTCAGATCATCAGATATATTATATATTTAGAGAAAAATAATTATTAAAAAATAAAAACAAAATCAATTCAAAACTTAATTATAGCTTCTTGGTTAGTTTAATTTTGTATGGTGTTGTATAAAGTATAGAAATTTTTTTACCAATTTATATTTAGATAATTTGTTAGGAGATCCTTTGACACATTGCTGCCCGCATACATTGCACCATCTTCTGCTCTGCAGGGCAGTGCTGTGCTTTCAACTTTTAAGGACCCTCCCTACTCCAGATCTTAATATCAGATATAATCAAGAGTTTTTAAAATACTAATATTAATACAAAATATCCATAAAATATTATTTAGCACAAGTTATATGAATAAACATAAAGATGTATGTATCAGATGTTAATAGTTTATCAAATATCTAAAGATATAAAAAATTAAAAATAAAAAAATCACTGATACATGACACAAATTTAGCACAATATGACAGTCAAAGTATTTGAAATCTTCCAAACTACATGAATAGTAAATGAATTAAATGTTTGGTTAAAAAGAAGAAAAAATCTCATTTTAAAAATGGAATAAGTATTTACATTGATTATTTGAATGCTAAATATTCTTAACTAATACAAAATGTTCAAGATGGAAATATAAATTGTTTACCATAGCAACGGTTAAACTCATATTTCTGGCTCTTTCTTACTCTTTGCTGTTTCTAATTTTTCATTTAAAAATTTTGGGTATAATTTGTTTTTATTAGCCTTTATTTTATCATTTATAATATTAATTTATGTGATTTAATAATTACAATTAAAAATAACATAACTTACCTTTCTTTGAAAGTCAAATGTTTTGAAATTCTTATTGCATTTAGTAGTCAAGTAATAGATAATCATAGTTTAGATGTTATATAGGTGTTAATTTTTTTCAGATTATTTAGTCATTACCATTTTTCATTTCAGAGAATGGTGATACCCTTTGCAGTTCAAGATCGATTTCAATGAAATACAATACAATCGATGGATATCACTTGGATTTGTCACCATACATTGAAAACTATAATGCCTCTGACATTCTAAATATTGAAGCACCAACTTCAAAGGGGTCTGTAAAGGTTGAACAGTATTTTGCCCCTGTTAAGCTCAGCTTTTCCTGTATACAAAGATAAATTTGCTGAATGTCCAAATCATTTGAGTGAATCTGAAATAAGTAAAGAGATCCCATTGTAGGTGCTTTAGATGATTTTGAGGCTGAAACAATATCAAAACATAAACATGAGCTACTTAAAATTTGTAAAACTCCTCTCCCGCCTGGCAGTATGAAACAATATTTGAACGGTATGTTATTAGATAATAATAGAAGTGGTGAAAATTGTTCGAATGCAACAGGATATTATAGTGAATTTTTCGGCGTGAAAAAACCATTGTATTGCTATGGCTCTTTTGATCCTCCCATGTACAAAGCTAGATATTGCAGTTCTGTATGCGATTCTGATTTTGAGGAACCGATAAAAGTTGATATAGTTAATCTCATTCAGTCTTTCGAAACAGGAAAAGCATTTCAAAATGAATCAGAAGGAAAGGATTATAAAAAAAATAAAATCACTGAAATATTTGAAGAAGTAGCAAAAATTAAGGAGTATGAAAAGACATATTTCAAGTTGGAATCATCTAAATATTCCGAACAAGACAAAGATGATGGTGAACTTGACTATGACATAATAATCCCACCTCCACCTGAATTTCAGACTTCTGATTCAAATAATGGTAATTATTACATGAATTATATATATTAATTAATGAAGCTTCTGTTATAGAAAAAAAAAATGTATTATTATATTTATTTATGAAATATCTCAAAATAATTAGAACATAATCAAATGAATTTATTTTTGTTTTATTTATTTTAATAAAATAGAATTAATGCTGTGATATCCAAAGGTTGTTGTGTGCTTAATGTAAACATAAAATATTTACTTTCAGTAATCTCTAACTTGTCATTGATGGTTTTTGAAGTTATATTACTAACTTCATTTTATTGCTTATTATGTTGTTTTCTGTGTATTAAAGCATACGCTTCAAAATTTTATAATGTGCTAGTGATTTGAAAGTGTGTTGTTACAATTATCAAACAAAAAAATATATCTTATTATATATCTATTTTAAATATGATATCATCCATATTTCTTTTAGGAAATATAAATTGCAAAAATGTTTTTAAGTTGTTATAAAACTAAGAGATCAAGTAAGAATTATTTATTAAAAATAAATTATATTTTGATAATTAATTTATACATGAAAAAATAATTAAATTAAGAAAACTTAACATTAAGGCATTGATCTCAGTTTGCTGTTATTTTAATAAGTATATATATGGTCTTTTCAGAAACGCCTCTTTCGATCCATCATCAGTTTCATCAAATACAACTAGCTCTACCCTCAGCAGCTTAAAGGTAAGTTCAATAATCCGATAAACATTTTACGTCCAACATGATTAGTTTAAAATTCTTTTTAGTTTAATAGGTCTATTATATTGTATTATTTTAGTTAAGTTGGTGTATTATACAAATTAATTTCATTATGACTTTTATTAGAAAATGGTTTAGGGTTTTTTTTTTTTCATTTAATGCACTTTATGCTAATATGGCTAATAGGAGGTGCCCTAAAAGAGACTTAGGTTTAAGAAGTATTTTTGATTGATTTAGGTATTATCAAGTATTTTTAATTTTCAAAAAACTAAAAATATAGACCCTTTGCTGTATAATAATTCGAAGATCTTTATTTTATTTTCATATAAATAAATATAACGAAACTTTTTACAAAACATTCTAATACCTCAAACTTTACTTATTTTAAGTATACTTAGCTTTCAAATGATCAATCAAAAAGCAGTATTATAAAATCCGATAGTTTTCATTGAGCAATCAATTTAAAATTTAATATTGTCTATACGAAGGACAATATGACCTTGAGGGACTAATTTTACATATATAATATATTTATAATGTTTTCTCATCCTCTCCTTTATTTGTTCAACAAAACATATGATATACAAAGAAATATATATCTATATACATATTACATGATATAGTCCTTCTGTCTTCAGACATCTCAAGGTGTAATGATACATACCATAAGCCTATATGTGTTTTTAGCGTTTTGGATTTGGACTAATATAAAATCCTATGCTAGATTATAATATCATGTGATATAATAGATTTGTTGAGCTATTGGTTTGCTCTCTCTGTTCATTTGGAGGATTAAAAAAAATTAAGAAAGATATAGCAAATATGGAAGAAAAAAATTGATATACCATTTTAACATTGCACAGCATAGGAAGAGTTCCTACTTGTGAGAAAAATTATTGGATACAGGTATGATTATAGCACTATGATCTCTGTATCTAAACTGTTGTTTAGGAGCCTAGGAACCCCGAGTAAAGTGAAGAGAACTCTGTTCTCCACGCACGATATTTATTTTTTTTCATAGAAATATTTTTGATAGTTCAAAAATAAAGTATAAGTATTCACAATAAGAAGTAATTATACTTATGGAATAGAAAATAAGAAGATGTGAAATCTTGGAGATTTGAGAAAAGCAGTGATATTTTCTAAAATAAAAGAAAAAGTGTTTTGTTAATACTTTACCTCAATAGCTGTTAGAAATATAGATCTTTATTAATGTGGACTGAGGCTTCTTCTCTTAATTTTCCATTTAAATTTAAGCGAAGCTAAAATTGTTTAATTATTTATCATCTGATGCCCATTCTTGACTGTTGAGCCTTTTTTTGTCATGCTGACGAGTAAAGTAAGGCATAATGTAACTTTTATTATCTTTCTAGGAAGAACAGTTTCTGTTATGTTTGGCTAAAATTAATTCACAAAATGATGATTTTCCATGTGTTTGTTTTTTAAGATATATATATATATATATATATATATATGTATATATTGAAAAAATTCACAAAAAAATATTCCACCAATGGTTCTACTCGTATAAGGGTATGAAATGTCACTTGCTTTAAAGGAGGAACAGCACCTCATAGGTTTGAGAATAAGGTTTAGTTTTATTTAGTTTTTTACTTTAAAAAGGTGTTTATTTATAATTTTTTTCCTGCAGTACGAAGTTCCCTATATATTGAGATATGAATGAAAATTCAGAAAAGAATTTAGTATTTTTTTTGTGCCACTAGTTTTTGACTATTTAAATAGATATACACTCTATCCTTCCTCTTAATTTCAAAATGTTCATTCACATGACTGTTATGAAGCCTATTTAAACTTAATGAGTTGAGCATTCGGGCTCTATTCTTGTTTTATCCAATCCTTACAATCCAAAATCCTTAATGTTTTTTACATTTTGACAAATAAATTCCAAAAGTTGCAGATTAAATCCTTACCGGGTACCTTCCTTTCCATGACAAACATCGTTCTCACACTAACCCAATAATTTTAATCCTTGCTCTTTGGATTTTGATCATATTTTTGTGAAAAGAAGCTTTCAATGAGACCTGATTTAGTATTTTTATTGGAGTGCTGCCAATGAGTAGTTTCCTTACATGTATATTATGACATTTTATTGTATTGCCTTCACATTTAATAGATGTATTAATCTTAATATAGTTGTGAATTTCAACAAAATTCTTTAAAAAAGTATATTTTGTTGAATAATATTAAATTAACTTCTGTTGGCCTGCACCTAAAATATTTCAATATCTATTGGAATATTTTTAAGCGAAAAAACAAGTAAATAAAAAAGAAAGGCAGAATATCTTAATGGCTAAACTAACTTGAGGTGTAAAACTTTATAAATACTAATTGAAATTCATTTAGGATAAAGCTATGGATAAACAATTGGATAATCCTCTTTTCTTTTAGACTTAGCGCCCAAGTTACAATTCACCCGAGGATGATCCTTAGAATTTGTGTTTACCAATGCCATTTTGTTATAAAACAGCAACCAATTATAGTGGTATCTTACGCTGTATTCTGTTGCTTTTCCAAGAAAATACTTGACCGATTTTTTCTGGTTAGGTTCCAAAGTTACTGGTCTTCAATCACTTTCTGCTGTTTTGTTCTTAAATGGATGCCTTGGTTTTGTTTTCCAATATCTCTGCCATTTTGGATTCAGTGGAAAACACAAAAGCTTATATTTTAATTTTTATTATAATCAAACAGATTTTTATCGTTAGGATTATCTATTTTGTTACGATAAACCACTATGTAATAATGTAATTTTCAAATAAACTCTGTTGTATTCAATATGTATTGAAATTAGGAAATACTTAAAATATCATTACTAATATTACTTAAAATTACTAATGTAATTATATAATCAACTTTACTATGTTTTGGGCTGTCTGCTTTTCTAAGGCAGTGCCAGTTCCGAAAATGTATGTATTTTATCTATTTCTATAAGGTCCTGAGAGGAGTTGATTGAGAACACTATTTTCTGTTTATTGTGTTGTACAGAAATATTGGACTACCTTTTTAAAGATGTTGTGTTTATCATTCCAATATCGTATCAGGTGGCATGCTAGGGTAGATTATTGAAATAGTTAAGAAATTATGATTAAAGTTATTATTGATATTAAATCACATATATTTTTAACAATAAGACATATTTATATGTGATATTTACTATAATTGAGACGTTGATTTCCAAAAGGTATTAAAGGACATTTTTTTACGAAATTGATTTTTTCACATATTTATATTCTCCTTATTTAGTTTTATCTGAATCTCAAATTTGATTGTATCTAATGAACACTCAAGTCCTTTAATAACGCGATTTAGAAATGCTATTAATTTCTTAAGATACTAATTAAACATTTAGGTTTGTTCTAAATCATACTAAAATATTTCATTTCATAACTTTAATATGGTTTTTATAATATAGTGAAAAAAATTCTATATTTAATGCAAAAGAATCAAATTAGCTGGTTTAATGATATAATAACGAGAGATTTTGGCGCTTCCTGTAAAATTTCCTAAAATGGATATAGTACCTTTTGGAAATCAATGTCTCAATTGATAACACTGAGGTTGATAATTATTAATGTTGTCTCACAATATTACATATGAAGGTAACTAAGATGCACTTAAGGATACTTGGCTTGTGGACACATATTGGGCTATACTTCTGGACACCATCCAGCTTCCCACAACCTTACTTGATGTTCCTCTTCATGGCTAGCCTAACACTGACTTCTTCATTCCGAGTTGTCACCCTCTTAACATCTACTCCCCTCTTCTAAAAAAAAAACTATTTATTGGAAATTTACAAGCCTCCTTATTCCCTATTGGATATTGTGGCTATGGGGTAGGGCTGATATGGGAAGTGCTCTAGAAAAAGAAGGAGAGGGGTCCAGCAAATGCAGTTAGTAATTAGTTAGTTTCAAGGACATTCCTAGGATCCCAAAGGTGGCTTCATAAACCCTAAGGGCGCATATATACTGCACGTGTTTTGGGGGCTAAAGCGGTAGCGGGTTCCTGGAATTAAATAGGACCTTCTACCACTTTAGTCCCTAAAATGCGTGCAGTATAAATGCACCGTAGGAGGTCCCCAAGCCCTAACATCTGGTCGACCCCACCATCTTCAGGTATGGAGGTCTCAGATAATGCACGTAATCACTTTTGTACCTTCATTTTAGCCGACAGACGATTTATATTATTTTGCATTCTAATTATATAATAATGTCTTATCACTACCTCCATTATTTTCAATGCGTAGGAACTTGTTAAGGAATTAATAATAATAAATAACTTTATCCCTTAAGAATAACAAAAATGAACATTAGATATTCATATTTATGTCTGGTCAAGAAAACAAAATTAATTTTTATTTAAAATTGTGCAAAAAAGAAAAATTAAACACTACCTAGACTTAGACATTCCTGTACAAAAAGTATGGATAATAAACACACAAGAAAAAAAAAAGGAAAGAAAGAAGAGAAATCTCCTAAAGGCTACTGATAGGGTTGAGGAAATTATAAAAAAAAACAAAAAAAAAAACTAAAACTAATTATTTCACACTGCTAGGAGTTGAGTAAAATAGATAATTATAACTTGTATTGAAATTAAAATAAGTCAGTTGCAAATTCACATTTGTTGTGCATCTATTTGGGATGCCAAAAGATGTTGGAAAAGGTGAGGTTTGAATGAGAGAAAGGAAGAAGCATGGCGAATATGAGTAAATAGAGAATTCCAGAGGGTAGCAGAATGGATATAAAAGGAGTGATCAAAAGATTTAGTTCCATGGGTGGGAATGTAAAGGTCGGAATGAGGGGATCTAGTTTCAAGAGAGTGGACTGAGGATTTAAATTTAAGGATGCTGTGAATGAATGGAGGGTGCTGGGAGTTTATGATTTGGTAAAGGTATGATCCAAGAAAATATTTCCTCCGTATAGCACGTAGGAGCCACTTTAACTCGCAGTAGAAGTGGGTCACTGGAGACCTCTTCGAGGTGCCGAAGATAAATCTTATGAACATGTTCATGAGACGCTTGAGTCTACCCTCGAGCACCTTCGGGAGGCCACCATATACCACACAGCAATAATCGAAGTGGGAGAATATTAATGAGGAGACGAGAAGCTTACGGGTGGGAAGAGGGAGAAGATGCCGGGAGCGATGAAAAAACTTTAGAGGGCTTATCATTTGTCGGGAAATATGGGCATTATGGGGTTTCCAAGAAAGGGTTTGATCAATGGTAATACCAAGGTTTTTGACAGAGGAGCTAAAGGTGATTGGATGACCATTTAGGATTAGACTCGGAAAGGAAGTAGTGGATCTGAGGAGGGTATTGGAACCTATAACAATGGCCTGCGTTTTCTTAGCATTTCACCTTAGTTTATTCAGGGTTGCCCAGGCACAGATTCTATCTAGGTCTTTCTGAATATTGGCAAATGCTATGAATAACTCAGAAGTAGGGAAGGATAGGTAGATCTGAAAGTCGTCGGCATATAAATGATCGGAGCAGTGATGGATTGGATTGGGAAGATTATTGATAAAGGAGTTGAAAAAGAGAAGGGATATACTTGAGCCCTAGGCCACACCTGCCGAGAGGGCAAGGAAAGAAGATAGAGGATGATTAGGAATGGTAACTGCTTGAGTCCTATTAGAAAGGAAAGATTGAAACCAACGAATAGTGCTGTTGGAAAATGAAAAAGGATAGAATGGTCAAGAGAATCAAAAGCTTTTGAAAAGTCCAGTAGTACTGTTAGCTTTTTTTGTCCATAGCGGTATGTATGTCGCTCGTGATTTTTAGGAGCGCTTTACCCCATCTTTAGGACAGAAATCAGCTTATAATTCTCCTTCACTACCATTAATACAACCCATAAAGTTTGCTAACATGAAGGTAAAAGAAAAAGAAAAGAGCAGGTTGTTCTCTGGTGTTTTTGACTAATACGGTATTTTAAGATTAAGTTAATATGAGGAATGATTCAGTATTCATACAGGTTCACCTCAATAACATGATAAAGACACTGGAAGAGCTCCAAGCACAGATAGTGAGCGTTAAGATCTGAAGGGAGTAACCTTGTTGACCCCAATTAGTAAAATCCACATTTAAATTCGGCCTGGGCAGGCTGATATTTCTTTTGTGACTATCCCATGTAATGAACCGAACATTCTGTCTAGCATTAATGTTTATGAGAGGCTTTAAGTTTATAATTTTATTTTCCGAATTACCTCACCTGACAAAGACTTGGAAAAGATTTGAAGAATTGTAGCAGTCAACTATTATTATTCACATATGCCAAGACTTGTACTGATTAAAGTTATTAGCAGGTAAACTCAAACACCACACACACCATCCACCATATCAACCTATAATTACAGTCTTGTTAAATTTGCTTAGAACAGAATAAATAAATAAAGCATTTTTTACTAGGGGGAAACTAAAATTGAATTTGAGTTTTGAATCACAAATATAATTGACTATATTTGTTCTCATTTATTTCAGCTTTGCAACAGCTACATCAACTCCATCAAGAGTGACTTCACGGATGACTCCGAGGACTCAATTAAAGGTAGGTTTTCACAATTTATTTATTTTATTTTTTTGCTTCATAATTTCTTTTTTAGGTTTTGTTTTAAAGATATGCATTTCAATGAAAGGATAATCACAAGATTCTATAGGAGATAGCATAAATATAGGGAACTAATATCAGGGAAAACATTCTTGATTAATAATTATATTTTTGAAATTTATGATAGTTCGTATTGATTCATCAATAGATTTAATATCTTTCTGTTGTGTTGCTTTTTACAATCTATTTAACTATTCATTGCTATTACATGTTAGTAATTGTGTCAGTTTCATTTTTTTCAGAAATAACATTTTTTATTATACTTCTCACTACTACAATCTTGAACCAGTCGGTGTGTTCTGGGTCAGTTAATAATTATTTCTAAATTTAGCCATCGGGTTTGGCAAAAACGACTACTAGGTTACCTACACCAATACTATTCTACTAGTAAATATAGCATATTCTAATATGCTTCACTAACACAAGTTATATGAAATATTATAATAATACATGATAATCCATGGTCGATTTAACAATGTGATGTGGATATCAATATATTCATTATTAACACCTGTAATTCAGGAATTAATAATTAATATTGTATTCTTAGTTTACAAATATTTTATAATTAAAATACTTCTGCAATAGGTAGACTGTGCTATATTATTCTTTAAGTAAGGTTCAACACACTAAGACAGTAAATTTTTAAATTATCTTTATTAAAGACTATTAGTAGCTTGGATATCTTAAGTGCTATATTATGTGACAATTTACACGATTTAATTGAGAAAAACAAACAAACATTTTTTCAAACTGTCTTAAGGAAAACTGAGAATTCTCATTTAATGAATTGTTTAAAAACTTAATGGTTATTTTCTTAATTCTATAAAGCAATAATAATTTAATACTTAAATTTATTTATATATTTAAAATATAATGAATATAAATTTATCAGCCTAGAGGTTAAAGATTCGACTAAAATATTGAAGTAGGTTTTGATAAATTTAGATAATTTTACAAAATGGATCTTCTGTTCACTTACTTAATATTACTACTTTTCTCTTAAATCATCTTTTTGTGCATCAGGTAATAATAAAATACTAATTTTGAAACAAAATAGATCTAGTATCGTTTATAATCCGAAATTCACATTAAAATAATATTACAACCATTACCCATTTAAACTTAATTATTAATTGACACAAATTAGACATTTTCCATGTAAACTTACCAGCCCGGCTAGCTCAGTCGGTAGAGCATGAGACTCTTAATCTCAGGGTCGTGGGTTCGAGCCCCACGTTGGGCGTAAACTTTTTTTTTTTATGTAAACGTCTTAAAATCGTCGATAATCGTCTACGATTAAAATAAGAAATGATAAATTAAAATAACGATATAAAAACACTTATAGAATTTTAATTTTGACAAAAAAAGAATATTTATCAAATTATCGTCTATCTATGTCATCCTTTTTCTTACATATAAGGTATATTTCTTAGCTTAGTATCAGAAGTCAGGAACAGTATTTAATTTTTGTATTTCTAGTTTTCCCTTATATGGATATTGATAATAATATAAATACTTGATACCTTGATAAATAATTTATATCTTATTATTTATATAAATTTTAAAACAAGAATAATTTTAACATTATAATAATTATGGTTTATATTTATATGCATTAATATATAAAATGAATAATTATTGATAATTGAATTGAAAACTCTTAGATGTAAAAAATGTCAAATATTAGGTGACTTTTATTGTAATTATTCTGGACAAACTGATTTGATCTTTAGAATACTTGGAAGACTATATTACTATCACTGTCATATAAATTTTAGATGCTGTAAAAAAAAAAAAAAAAAAAATCAACAGAAAAATATATTTAAAATGACCGGAAAAATTAAATTTATATATTATTTCCATTATTTATATATGAATATATACGAATGGAAAGTATTGCGACGTGAAAATTTTTGAATTCCAGTTTTTCAACGGAAAATACACGTTTTAGGGTTCCCTGAGTCCAAACAACCAACACAAACAACAACAAGTTAGTGTGTGTGTGGTAAGTTCCGCAGGAAAACGAAAAGGTGTACGGAACTAAAAATTCATATTTGAAGCGAAATGTTACCGCAACTTTTTCAATCTAAACTGGCTAACCAGAAGAGCCACTTTATACCATGCATTTTACACCTTTTTACGATTTTCTCCAAAACTACGATTTTGGTTAAACTCGTTATATTGATGCAAACTTTCATGGGCTTTAATATGATGGAGGTTTAATTCTGATTAAATTATAAAATTATTCTGATTACACATGGGTTCTCTGATAAAATAGTTTGACGGCTTAAATGCCGATAGTTTAAATATTCTTCCTCTAAACTCCCCTCAATTTAGTAGATTCGAAAAAATAAAACTTATCATCTTATTGACATAGATAAAAAACGGTTAAATATACAAGTCAAACGAATTTGATAATAACCAAAGGAGAAAAAAAATTTTTTTTATTGTATTTTTGGGTTTTTGGTGTTAAGAACAGTAATTTAGACGTATAATATGCCGTTGGAAAGAGAAAGATTTTAGAAAAAATATTATCTGATACACAAAGTTTAAAAAGTAATGTAAAGCGACGAATAGCATAAATTATTGCTGATTATTATACGTAGCGATTTAATATTGCCATATTATTTAATCTAAATCATATGATTCTAATGAAACTGAATTCACTTTTTTTTAAACTTAAAACTTTTTTCAACTTATTTAATAGTTCTTAAATAGATTTTAACTGTTGAGGTAAGTGAAAGTCGTGTGTTGGCCGAACCAGATTATTGTTATATTAGGGTACTCACTACGTTTGCTATAGCATGCTATTTGTGCTATTTGCTAAACCCATCAATTTTATACAGGAAATAACTGTAGAAACTCGACGGGTTTAGCAAAATAACACAAATAGCATGCTATAGCAAACGTAGTGAGTTACCCCTATTGTATTCATATATTTATATTATAAATATTTTGAAATTAATACAGTTCTTTTGTCGATTTTTTCCCTGTTTGGTCATTTGGAGATCAGGATTGTAGATTATTTTGAGGCACATTTCAATTTCTTATTTGTTCTTCTTCTTTCCCAAGAAGCCTTCGGCTGTTCAGAACCGCTGTTTTCGTTCTTCCGTCCGCTCGGTTCCCATTCTTACGTTCTTCTTTTCGACTTGGAATCACTCCTTCCTGACTTTTTCTCTAAATATTTCTCTGTTCGGCATTTCTTTAATTTTGAATCCAGCTCGTTCAAGATTTTTTACTTCCTTAACCTGGTTATAGCCATTTTCAATTTAAACATTTTGTGGGCTAATTCCTGAACCATCCTGTTTCCTTCCATCCTCCAAACGTGCCTGTAATGTTTTACTATTCTCTTTCTGATGGTTTGATCTTTCTGCTAATTGCTCCGGTAAATTTCTTTGTTGCTATTTAATCTGTAATCTGCTTCACTGTTTTTGGCTGGTCCTATACTTTTCCTTAAGCACCTGAATTCACTGTTCCAAGATAGAGATTGTTAAACGTTTGTCTGGTTCTTACCAGTGCATTAAAAATTGTATTTTCTCTGGATTTTATCGCAATTTTGTCCAACCCATTTGACTTTTTTGATTTTGTCATATTTTTGTATCCGTAAACTTCCTTCTTAAGTTATTCCTTGTCATTAGTTCAGTTTTTTCGGATGAGATTTGTGATCCAGTTCTTTTGGTGATTTCTTTCAGGGAATTTATTTGTTTTGTCGAGTTTATGTTTATTTCATGAAAGGAGGTTGGTAAAAGTTGGTGCGCGCACTCGATTATTTTCTATGAACGTTTATATATTTGGACTGTTTGTACTACACTTGAATTCCAAAGTTTGTTTCAAAATTCTTCAATAACTGTTCTTCATCAAATATATATCTGTGGCGGTCGTGAAAAACTAAATAACTCGAGTTAAATCAAAAATGAGTTAACTCCACGTATCGCTCCCTCACACCATCTCCCACGTTGTGTTAAATTGGTTAAAGAAATTTCTTGGTAGAAGAGATTTCAGGTCGAAAAAAAAACTGTGTGTTAATTACTCTACTTTGGTATTACTAAAACTTCAAGTCGCTCTCCAATAAAATGAAAGATTTTGACTTAACCACTTATTCACGACCGCCACATATTATGTTTTCTTGCTTATCAACGATGTCATAAATCATTAAACATAATGTTTACGATTTTTAGTCAAACCCTCTTTGAGCATCATAAAAGAATGCTTTTAAAAAGCTTTTATGGCGATGAGGCATTCTGTCGAAAATAATCTCAGCTAAATGCAATAGGCTGCTAATACACCCCATATTACGAGTCTACGATCCCGACCTTCCGCATCTATTCAACGCACTCTCGCTTATCCACGGCGAGATCTATCTATAGCTAATATTTAGGAGGGGAGCGGCGGGAATAGAGCGGTCAGTGAGAGTGCGGATGTGCGCGGAGGTGATCAGGGTCCAGCTGCGGCGACCGCCCGGCTGGGGATTCGCCCTCACAGCTTCCTCTTCATCGCCGACCATCCTCGTGCCCCGGGTCGAGCTGGTAGATGACCAGGGGAGGCTTCTGGCGGCTGTTGGGAGGAGTCCGCCCCCGAGGGCCACTCGTAGGAGGAAGTCCCGTCGCAAGAGGGTCACGCTACCCCCAGGTATTTTATCTCCAAATGGTGAAATCAAAAGAAAAAAGAAAAGTTCCTAAAGAAAATATGTTAACGTTAAGCGATATTGAATGAAATACATAAAGTGATGGAAGCATTTTTAATCGTAGAAATCCAAGAACAAAAATCTGATGCGCGCAACACACGACTTTCACTTACCTCCGTTGTTAAAATCAATTTAAGAATTTTTAAATACATTTAAAGATACAAATAAATTGTTAAAGAATTAATTATTTTGAATTCCAATAGAAATATGTGTTTTATTAAATAATCTATTATTTTTTTATCTACAACAATCAGTTTTGTCGGTTTTTCATCACTCTCCATTAACATTTAAAATTCCGAATATTGTATAATATTTTTTTAAAAAATCTTTAGCTATCCAACGGTATATTTTTCATCTATATTATTATTCTTGTGTTCAAAAACTCAAAAATTGCATAAAAAAACATGTTTGCACTTTTCTCCTTTAGTTGTTTATGAAATTAGCTCAACTTGCATATTTAGCTGTTAATTATCAATGCTAACAAGATAATATAGTTATTTTTAAAGAAGCTACAAAATTAAAGGTACGTTAGAGGAAGAAAATTTAAAATATCGGCATTTAACCCCTGTCAGGCTATTTCAATTAGAATGAAACTTACATGATATTAAAGCCCATCAAATTTTACTTTGATATATTAAGTTTTACATTGATATATAAAATCGTTAGAGCCGTTTTTGAGAAAATCGTAAAAAGGTGCAAAATGCATAGTATAAAGTAGATCTGGTTAGCTGATTTCGCTGAAAAATTTTCCGTAATATCTCGGATGTATAGTTGTCTTAAATATGAAATTTCAATTTAATAGGGCTTTTTGTTTTCGCCCGGGAGTTGCCACACACGCACACACACACACACACACACACACACAGACCTTTTTGCGGTATTTCTTTGAAAACTGGAATTCGAAGATTTTCGCGATCGCAATACTTTCCCTTACTATATATTCTACATAATGGTAAATGAAAGTAAAAATTCAGTTAGGTTTGCTCTCAATAAATGTAAACACGCCAATGACACAGTTTTTTTATTTATTTTAAATGAGGAACCATTGTAATCGACCTAGCAAAACATGTCAATACTCTCCCAAATTCTGAGGTTTTAAGTTTTAACGTAGGTAGAGTCCAAATATCGTATATTTATCTAGGAAAAAAATCTGTCCTTATGAATAAATGAATGCGCCAAATTTTGATATGAAATTCATTCCTAGGGAGCGGCGTGATCTTGTGAATTGAGCATTAGTCTACTGTTCTCTGGATCCTGAGTTCGAATCCCGGCTGTGTCAGAATATTATTTATTCTGTTATTTCAGCGAGGGTTAGGGAGAGGGGAGGGCGAACCTAAGGTATAGAGCTTATGCCCCCTCTGGGGCAGACCCAGCCTCTATAAACTTAGTACCCGAAAATGGGGGACATCCTCGATCTCGACCGAATTACTTCATTGCTCGGCCGTTGTTCTAGAACTGTGCAAATCGCTAAATATACTGAGCCCAAAATCCTCCATAGGTTGTAGTGTTACTTGTTTTCTATTCTCATATTTTTACAAAGTTTCGTTGTAGTTTTATAAATGGCCAGGTTTGAACCTCCTTTATGTTGTTTTATATTCCATTACTACTATATTCAAATTAGGCACGGCATAAAAAATAACAATTCTTGATAATGGGGACAAGACTCCAAACGTAGACATTAGATATTTTTGAAAAGAGTTTTAATCAAATGAAACATATTGGAGGTTAAAAGGTGCTCATTTATAGAAATTAATTAATTTCATTCAACAAAAACTCGAATGACAAAAAAAAAAAAAAAAGTCATTGAAAACCGACGAGTCTTAGCTGAGGTATAGCGTTTCGAAGAACAAAGCAGTAGTGATTCGAATTGTTTTCTTAAAAGCAAAGTGGCATTGTAGCTGGTAGGTCTTCCATACTTCTGCTTCATTGATTACTTAAAAACTTTGATTCCATCTCAACACATACATCTGATTATAATTCAAAATATAGGCTAATTGCTTGTAATATAATAAGTTTGGAAAACAAAAGTACTAACTAGCAAGATATTTGATATAATTTTAAGTGATTTTTTGTTATTGTATGCCGATATTTCTGAATTTTCAGGCTCCGTCAGTGTTGCCTGAGACCAATGTTAGGATCACATGTTTCTTGTAACTTAATTTGCTGCCGTGTTGCATTTTAGTAATAAGGAATAAACTTTTTTGTGTTATTTTCACTGATCGTACCATCATCCAGCTTCTTCCAACACTAAAAGTACTAAAAAACTAAAAGTGCTAAAAAAATTCCGCGTTAACTTGATATATTTAATAAGTATGACATATGTTCTAGTTCGTTCCAGAAAATAAAATATTTAAACGACGATACAAAAGTCAATTAAAAATTTTAACCCTATCGATTTGCGGTGTCCTCTTGGGTTGGTTGTACTACTGGTTGTGGGAAGGATTATTGGATTTTTTCTAGAGAATAGAGTTGATTATAAGAGAACAAAAGTTATGGATGAAATTTGATAAGATTATCTGGAACAAGCTTCATTTCTGAACATTCGGATTAGCTGTTATGCCTCCATATGGATTAGGCTATGGACAGAAATGGCCATAGTTATGAAAGCAAATTTTTTTGTTAATGTCCAAAATGCAAAAGGCTATTGGATTTGTTTATTTTACTTGAGTATTTAGAAATTCCAATGTAAGAAAAAAAAAAAAAAAAATCTGGTGCGGGCAACACACGTCTTCCACTTACCTCCGTTTCTAAAATCGATTAAAGAATTCTCAAGTACAGCAAGAGATAAAAATGAGTAAAATTATTACAGAATTAATTAAATGGAATTTCTATAGAAACATGTGTTTTATTAAAAAATCTACGTGTATTATATTATTATCTAAAATAATCAGTTAGTTTTATCGGCTTTTCATCACTCTCTATTAACTTTTAAGAGCTTGTGTATATGATAATATTTTTTCTAAAATCTTTAGCTTTCAAACGGTATATAATAAATGTATATTACTGTTCTTATGTTCAAAAACAAAAAATTGCATTAAAAAAATATTTTTTCAGTTTTCTCCTATAGCTGCTTCTCAAATGCGTACAACTTACATATTTAGCTGTTATTTATCAATACTAATAACATATTATGGTTATTTTTATAGAATATACAAAATTAAAGGTACTTTGGAGGAAGAAAATTTAAAATATCGGCATTTAAGACCTGTCAGACTATTTTTATCAGAATGAAACCTACATGATGTTAAAGCCTATCAAATTTTACATCAATATAGAGAATTTAATCAAAATCGTGGAAACCGTTTTTAAGAAAATCGAAAAAAGGTGCAAAATACAAGGTATAAAGTGGCTCTTCTGGTAAGCTCATTTTGATAAAAAAGGTTTTGCAACGTCTCGAGCGAATATTTGTCTTAAATATGAAATTTCACTTTCATAGAACTTACCGTTTCAGCCCGGGAGTTAACACGCACACAGACCTTTTTGTGGGACTTGGTTATTTGGACTCAGGGGGCCCTAAAACGTGTATTTCCGTTGAAAACTGGAATTTGAAAAATTTCACGATCGCAATACTTCCCCTTATTATATATAGTTAGTGAAAGTAAAATTAGATTTAGTGAATGAGCAATGAAACTCATGAAAATTTTGTACCTTTGTTTATTTCATAAAATTTTGGGAAAAACATAAGTTAAGTGGAAACATGAATGGAATATTACAATGATCATACCGAAGTGCCAACATAATGTTTATATTTGAATAAAGTTGGGAAACAGCTTGATATGCGATGGTGCAACAAACCTGTTTGGGCCTAGTTCCAAAATCGTCGAGGGATAGATTTAATTCGCTATTTGCAAAGAAACCTTTGTGAATGGATATGGATTGTTTTCGTTTCTACGAATCCATCACTAATAATACTGTCCTTTAATTAGGATTATACCCTCTGTTACTTAGAAACACATCCGATCGCTTATCTAAAAGTCCTTCACCCCGTTCCCGTTTCGTTTACGTATAATCTAAGAAACATAGGTACAAAAAAAATCAGATCGTTATGATTTTTTTATGCTTAGTAGTTTGGGTTGACAATGAAAATAAAGTTTTGGAATTGCTACAAATGACTTGAATTTGATTTTATCCAAAAAAAACCGTTAAATTCTTGCTTTACGCTTAGTACCTTTGGTGTACTACTGTTTTCACGTTCGCAATACTTTCCCTTATTATATATATGAAAGTGAAAGTAATAAATAAATAGCTCAAACATACTAGTTTATTTAAAATATTGCAATAAACTATCGGAATTTAAGCCCTGTCAAACTATTTCATTCAGAATTAAACCTAAAGCCCATCAAATTTTGGACCGATATAACGAGTTTAACCAAAATCGTTAAAGCCTTTTTTGAGAAAATCGTAAAAAGGTGCAAAATGCATAGTATAAAGTGTCTCTTCTGATTCATCATTGATGACAATGTTGCTGTGACATCTCGAGCAAATTAAATAAAATTCTATATTTATATAAAAACATTTTCATGCGACTTTTCGTTATCGTGATAGACTTGCCACACACACACACACACACACACACAGACCTTTTTGAGGAACTTGGTCTTTTGTACTCAGGAGAACTTAAATGTATATTTCCATTATGTATATAACCAGAGTTTTGGTTCCAATATTTCATATATTGGTAATTAATAGTAAAATTATTGGATAATAAATCAGTATATAATGTATTTTTTAATAATCTTATTATATACCCGGAATTTCGGTTAGTGCGGAACAGCATCTTCTGCTACATCTCTAATTTGTATAATAATAATAATAATAATATAGGCTTAGCGAACTCGAAGGTTCGATGCCGGTACCACCAAATTCCGCCTACACAGACTCGTCCAATGTTCACCGTTCAAGCCCAAGCCCTCGAGATCAGCCTTAACGCTATCCTCCCATCGACGCTTCAGCCTACCTTTCGGACGCCTACCAGTCGGATCAGCGAATACCAACTTTCTCGGAATCCGCTCCTCATCGAGCCCAACAACTTTACTCGCCCATTTGAGTCTCCGCGATGCTATCAACTCAATTATATTCACAGGATATAAGTTCCGCAATTCCGCGTTGTGCAACCTTCTAAACTCCCCAGTGGCCTCATCTCTCTTCGGACCAAATATTTTACGCAATACCTTATTCTCGAAAACCTTAAGCCGTTGTTCATCCTTCAAAGTAAGCGGCCACGTTTCACATCCGTAAAGAACTCTCGGAAGAATAATAGTTTTATAAATTCTAACCTTTAAGTTTTTAGATAGAAGCCGCGAGTTAAGTAACTTAGCAACTGAATAATAACTTGCATTTCCCACTTTTTCTTGTTATCATTGAACCTAAATACTTGAATTTCTCTACGTGTTCACAAGTATGCCCTGATACATCAATATCACCAAGATCAACACCGTTTCTGCTACTAATCATATATTTATAATTTGTTTATGGATGTAAAATTGATTTTATAAAAAACAAAAAAAAAATCTTCAACAGTTATTTCTAAAGTTTGAATATTCATTACATAAAAAAGAAGGATTGTCTTTGCTTGATTAATAACGGTTTTATGAATGATGGACCCGAGTCGCGGAATATTTTTTCTTTTTTTCCAAGTTGGCTTAAATAAAAGCTATTAAAACGCCCTCAAGCGTGCTTGTATTTACGAGCAGTTTGCATTTATATTGTAAATTAAATACACGTTGACAATATTAATCTTGAAAAAATAAAAGGAAACTACAAGGGAAAGAAAGAAGAAAGTTAGCAATGAAAAACAACTTGCATAATAGGGTTTAGTATTGGCTAGCGTCGCGAACACAGATCCCCTTCCAATGCAAATTAGGGAATTTGTTTTATAAGGAGACCGAGGAGAGAATAGCCTTAAATGGTGGGAGAGGGGATATAAGGGTTGGTAGGAGGGAGTTTAATCGACTAGGATGAATTCGAACCGTCCCACAGCCATCGGCTAATTAATTTTACATCCTCCCTCTTCAGCTATTTACTCGAGAGAGAGCTCTCTGGCCAGTCTAGTAGTGTACCGGCTTACTAGCTCCAGGTCTAGGCCGCTATACTACACTAGACTCTCACACATCACACCCACAATACTAACTTACCTAGCTTACTCACTGTGGAGTTATACATGTGAAACAAATTAAAATAAATTAGAAAAATTCAAAATTTATGCATACTAATAATAAATGATTATCCAAGATTGAATGGAATGGAATATAAAACAATTTATTCTGGGACTGGGGTCCCTTAAGAATTACAGTTATGCACAGTTGAAATACATAATATGTCTGCCAACAGACAAGAGGAACATAATTAATTATTATTTACAGACCTTTTTGAGACTTCTTCCTTCTCTAATACTAATATACAACACTAAAATATAATACTACAATAAAAAAAAAATCTTCTAACGACAATTGTGTTCAACAAAATACTAAACATAAATGAATCAACTAATAAATTTAAAAGTTTGGGCAGTAGGAATTTTTTTATTTGTTCAAAGTTTGATATCTAAAATTAAATATTACAATTTCTGAGCGTCTGTTTGGAATAAAAAAAGGTATGGGAAAAGTTGGGATTTGATCTAAGATAAAGAAGCAGCACGGCGGATATGAATTGGTAGTCGGGGAAATTTAAAAAATATTTTGTACGTCAATGTGATCCAAGTCTTTGTAAAGTAATTCGTTTGTCATATAGGGCGCATTTACGATTTTTTCGTAATATTTTAGATTGCAAAGACTGAATTCTTTGGATTTTAGAGGATCTGGTAGAGCCCCATAGCTCTATCCCTATATGTCCACATGGGTTTGATTAGTACTTTGTAAATAGAAATTTCGTGTTCGAGGACAATTTTGATCGTTGGTCAAGTAGTCTGGATAATAGTCCAAATCGTTTGTTCAGCTGTTTTCTCCTAAGTCTAATGTGGGTACTCCATGTCAGTCTTTTATCTAAGTATATTATATCGTACTTCTTCTGAAGTTCTAATAAGTATATTATATGTTTGAGCGTGAAAACAATGAATACACTTTTAGTTTGATTTATTTTTACTTTCCACCTTGTAGCTAAATAAATCGTCAAGATGGTTTTGCAGCGTAAAATATGCGAAAACTGGGTTCTGGTGGAATTTCAAAAGAGCTGTGTCGTCTGCAAAAGTGATCATTCTCAGGTAGGTCTGACGTGTAGATATTATATATTAATGGTCCCAGTACACTTGTGGAACTTCTGCTTGAGCACGTTTCATACCAGAAAATGTGCCCACTACTCTTACAATAAAGTGTCTACTTGTCAAATAAGAGAGTAGTATTAAATAATAAGTCGAAGGAAGCAAAAATCTTAAACACACTTAAATCGATAAATAAAAAAAATTTTACCTTTACTATCATCCAGTGGCGCGACAGGCCGTGTAGGCCCTGGGCCTCGCGGTGTAAGCTCCTGCGAGTTTACACTCACGTTTCATGATGCAGTTTTTAGTATAGGGTCATCACTCCCAACGACTAATTTTGTGAGTGGCCACCCTTTGGCTGACGGGTCTCACATACCCGGGGGAGAGGTTGTTAATGAATCCACAATTTTTAACATCCTTATAAAAGCCACGTCGGGACTGGGATTCGAACTCAGAACCTGTAGCATTAGAGGCTAGCGCGCTAGCCACTCAGTCACGGGCTCGCCATTACCTTTACTAATATTTATAACATATTATTCAACAATTTACATAGATTCTTATAACACACGTGTCCCTGTTTGAAAGTAAAACTAATCTGAGAATTCCATTTTGTGGTTTTAACGGTATAATTTTTTATTGTAGAGAAAAAATTATAATTTTAGAATATCCGTAAAAACATTAGATTATTAATCTCATTAACTTAATTTCTCATAAAAATTGTACATTTGTAGTATGTAGAATTATCTTATAATAATATAAAATAGTAGAAATCGTCCTTTCCATTTTCCATTAAGCCTGGTGACACTTGAAAATACCCGAGTTAAGAAAATAAGCAATATCCGGGTTCCATTGTATTTCTTGAGGGGTCGGGGGCGGAATGAAACTACTGAATTCGATTTCAGGTCCTCTTTAACGTTCGGATTCCAGAAGGGTTTAACAGCTTGGGTCATTCGTATATTTGAATAAATCGAATTGTAATTAAATTAAATTTGAAATTAATTGAAAGAAAAAAAAAAACGCTGCAAATCATTACACAATGGTTTATTATTTCTAAATAAATATATTATGGTATAACTATTTATATACCTTATAGGCAATTAAGTAATATGAAAAGCAATAAATAATTCAAAGGGAAATGGCATATAATTTCAAAACGCTTCATCTTTGCTATTTCTGAATCGATTTCAATATTTATTTTTGTAGAAATTTTTGATTTGTAGAAATCAAGACATCTTGAAACGTAAGCCCTCAAATTTCGAGGGGGGGGAGGGTTGTTTTGTTGGTTGATTACAAAGGTTCATATTTGAAATTAATAAACTAAAAGCATTTATACTAGACTATCTTACTATTTTCTTTCGATTTTCATTCAAATAAAATTTCCTGATTTCAGGAAACCTTACATTTTTTCTCTATAAGCAATAATAACCGAGATATCAGGGAATCACATCAAGTTGTGGCTTGACTATATAAGATTATTTTTTATATATTCTCTTTGTTCATCTCATTCATCATATCTTGATCTCGAAAATCTTTTCTACTTTTTTCTACCTTAAATAATGACCGATTTTTATTTTAATAATTTTATTATATTTTTTATTTATCGCCATTTACTGTTTACTGAAACTCTATACATATTTTTCTTCATCTTCAAAAATAACTGAGTTTTGAGCTTATTCATGTATAAAATTTCAATTTTTTTCTTTTTTTTTTGTAATAAAATAGAATATAATAGAAAAAAAAATTATTCTGGGACAGGGTCCCTTAATAACAATTGATATGTACAATTAAGATAAACGATGCGTCTGGTCACAAGACCAAAGGATTATAATTAATTCTTATTCACAATGATATAAGAAGAAAATAATGGATTGAAGTATAAAATAAAACAAAAGAGTAAAATTCAATAAATAACTTCTGATATATTAATGTGTAGAACAAAACTAAGCATTGAAACTGATTCATAATAATTGATCCTTTAACTAAGTAAAATATGAACGATTAATAATACATTTTCTTTTGGAATTGATATTTGATTTGTCGGTATGGGATGACAGTAGATACAGAAACCAGAGAGTAGTGAAGCAGACAAGAAGGGAATGATCAAAAGTTGTTGTTCTATGGGTAGGAATGAAAAGGTAGAATGGCGCGATCTTGTTTCGAGGGATTGGACAGACGATTTTAATTGCAAAAGTCTGTGGATATAGGGAGGTAGCTGGGGGTTGATGGTTTGGTAAAGGTATGATCCTAGCAAATATTGTCTGCGGATAGAGGGAAGGAGCCACCTTAACTCACCATATAAATGGACCACATGAGACAGACCTCTTTGGAATACCGAGGACAAATCTTAAAACTATGTTCAGAATTTGCTTTAGCCTGTAATCGAGCATAGTCGAGAGGCCACCGTATACCATATAGCAATAGTCAGAGAGGGGAGAAATTTTATATTATTATTCCCGTTTTATTTAAAAAAAATCTTAAACAATAACTGAGCTATTGAATTAAATCCCTTTTAATCGGCCGCCATTTTAAGAATAACCAGCTGGTATTTTAATCATCCTCTCCTAAATGAATCACAATCCTGGACAAGATGAGAGGACGAAAAATCTCTGACGTTCGCAGAACATCTCTCTAAAATATATAACCCTCATTCCTGATATCCTTAATCCTCATCACCTCGAATGTATTAAAGCAGAACTGGATATTCCCCTCCAGATGAATCTTCCCCCTAAAGCGTTCCATCCATCCGAAATATCAAACATCATCCAGAGTTTACCATCCTGAAAAGCCCCTGGACATGATCTTATAACTTCCCATATCCTAAAACTACTTCCTCGAAAAACCATCCTATATCTCACTTACATCTGTAATGCCGTTCTCCGATTCACACATTTTCTCGCTTCCTTGAAATTACCAATCATTAGTATGCTACCAAAACCCAAAAAACCTTCAAAATACCCATCCTCCTACCATCCCATCTCGTATATGCATCATGGGTAAAATCCAGGAAAAACTTCTGCTTAAACACATATATTCCATCCTTAATTCCAATCACATTATCTCAAATCATCAGTTTGGTTGCCGAACTTCCCACTCCGCTATCCAGCAATGCCATCGTATGGTGGACGTTGTCTCGTCATGCTTGGAGCGCGGATTGTACTGCACGGGAGCCTTCCCCAGAAGTAGAACAGGACTTAGACCGAGTGTGGCACCCGGGATTGCTTTACAAACTCCGTAAATTCCTTCCACCTACATACTTCCTCATTACCCAGTCCTATCTCACAGATAGGTCCCTCAAAGTAAATCATAATAGTTCCTATTCATCCCTTTTTAATCAGTATGCTGGTGTTCCTCAAGACAGTATTTTAGGACCCATCCTTTGCACAGTTTATACAGCTGATATCCCATCTCATCCTAACATTTTCCTTTCTACCTATGCTGATGACACTTGTGTGTTTTCAGTCAACAAAGATCCAACTATTGCCTCCCAAACTCTTCAAACCCACATCAGAGACCTTGAAGTATGGTGTCAGAATGGAGAATAAAAATAAATTCCAATAAGTCCGACCAAATAACCTTTACTCACTCCACCTACTCCAATACCCTGACCCTAACCCTCATAAATTCATCTCCATTGTGACTGTGGGATGAGAATTGATTGGAATGTGGTTAGTCTATTTCGGAGTGACTATGATTTAGAGACGGAGTGAGTGGACTGAAAAGACATCAAGAAGATTGTATTCCGCGCCGGTCCCTTAGACGATAATGGGCCACTCGCGGTTCGTCACCGTTCCGAAATATCTTCAACCTAAATGGAAATCTTTTGCACTGCACTTTTTGATAATTAAACCAATATATATGTATATATTACATATGGTGATAATATTTTTTCTTAACATGTTTTTTTTTTAACATAATTGACTTTATAGGAGTATATTTGTGTAAACATATGTATGATTAATTGTATAAGGTTTTATTTCTTCTTTTTTATAAGTATTATTATTGTTATATTTTTTTTATTATATAAATCTAGTTGGTACGTAGTATATTACCTATTAGTTTGAATTTCAATTTTTATTATAATTTTGATTAGTATAGTGTAATGAGTTTTTAAAAATAATTTACCGATCTGTAATTGGACCTTCGTTTGTTGGCGGATGATGTAAAACCAATTAAAATAATTGTTCAATTGGTGTCATTTATCTTTCAAAATGAAGTGTTTGATGATAGGATAGACACTAGTGGATTAGAGTGGAAATGGAGATTTTCATGGAATGATCGATACCTGGTTCGGGCTTATTCAGTAATATATGGAACATTAAGGTCTTTGTGAATGAGCTTTATCGTGACTAAGTGAGGAGCGTTAAGGATTTTACGAACGATTTTGTTGATTTGATACGAGAAGAATTCGATGGTTTAGTAGATCTCCATAGCTCTTCTACTCCGTAAGTCCATATCGGTCTTATGATGGTCATATAAATAAGTCTTTTGTAATTAAGTGGAAGGTTGGAGCGTTTGTCCATCTTAGTATCGAAGCAATCGAAAATGTCGGGCAGTTTCTAATCGTTTTAGTCTTGTATGGGGATTCCATGTTGGACGTTTGTCAAGGTGGAGTCCTAGGTGTCGAATCTGTTCAACAGGGGCTATTGGAGTGTCATTAAAGGATACTGTAGGGCAGAATAGATGAAATGTTTAATTTATCCTTAGACTGTATTTTAAAATTTTTGAATACAAATATTCTTCTTCTATTAAAGTGTTCGCAAGAACTTTTTTAGTGTTATTTTTAAGGGAAAGAAGGCTTGACTTCAAGGAGCTAACCATAGGCTGTGTGTCTTTGAAACAGCCTATCCCCAAAACATAAAGCTCTAAAAAATAAGCTATCGGACGATCCAAGATGAAATATCGAGTGTGCCTGAAAGCAGGATGTGACAAAACAGCAGTATCTTGTACACTCTCGCCCTTTCACTTAGGTTCTCTAATCTCTGCACTTGTTAAATGGAATTTTATTTCATTTTTGGTTTGGTTTCAATTAATTTCATGTAGGGCAAGGGAAGTGAAAGTAGTGAGTGATCATTAATTGTGATGCACACGATTTCAGATTCTAATGTTAGTTTTATAATAATATGTAATTTAGATAAACATTAAGATTTTGAGAACGCTATAATAAGTATAAGAAGAACGTGATAAATATAAAATAAATATTATATAGTATCCAATAAATATTCTGAACTTTGTGATAGCGTTTATTAAAAAAAAATCAATAATTTAATTTCAGTTTTTTCTTTCTTTTTTTTCCACAATGCGCGGTCAGTGTTTTGAATTATTTAAATGAATTAATTTCATGGAATTTAGTGGTGCAGGATACACCATTAACTGTGTTTGTTAATTCATTGGTTTGGCTCCCACTTGAGATACACGTATTGGAGTACTCTCTTATTTTCATTTGGTTTGGCAATTTGCCGGCGAATTCGTTTAGCGTGGTCGGCATGTTATAAGTGGTTTTCATAATTTATGACTCCACCGTTCGGGGAGGGGAGAGGTATGGAAAATATGTGACGGTGTAAATTCTAATCCGTTCGCTTTTACATTGTTTAATATTGCATATGGTGCCCGGCTCAATATAGAAATATTTTCAAACGAATTTTAATAAAGATTCTGAAAACTTTTTAAATGTTTCAGTTTGACTCATGAAATGGTTGATATCTATTGTATTTTTCGAAAGTAGAGAAATTTACAGGTTTTTTCGTATGATTATTATCTTCAATTGTACAAAGATACAATATACGAATTCTGCAGAGTTGTCCATAACTTAATGAATAAATACCTGCTAACGTGCAACAATATTCGTTTTGGAATCTACGATTTCATGTATTCGTAATTTATTTTTTTATTTTTATTTTATTTTTATTTTATTTTTATTTTATAGAAACAATTCTTTATTGAGTAGTATTACAATCAGTCCAATTTAGGACATTTTTAATAGTGATAAAGTACAACATTCATACTACATTCACACGATATATACAAAACAATAAATTTATATAATAATAATACAATATATATATATATATATATATATATATATATATATATATATTATATATATATATACAAAACAAAATCAATAAAAATATATGCAAAAGTCACTCATACTTATATACAATTCTCAAGCATACAGCACTTGAGTGGAGAATCTAGCCAATGCTAGAACTCCAATATACATGTTACAAGAGGTCTCGATGCCACTGCCGTTTCAACCTTCTAGGGGGATGGTAAGGATGTGTGGAGCTGGATAAGGTTCTGATGGAATTTAGAGAATTTTAATGGTATATGGTCTAAAATAAATGGAATATTTAGGTCGCGGTGTAAGGTATGGTTGGATACATAATAAGGAGCATTAACTATTGTTCGGAGTAGTTTAGATTGGAAGGATTGAAGGCGTTTGATGTTAGAAAATTTGGCTGTCCTCCACAGTTCAAATCCGTAAGTCCAGATAAGTTTCAGTACTGCCTTGTATATTAGCAATTTTTTTTTTCGATAGATAGTGTAGAATTTCTGTTCAGTTGTCAAATCATCGATTAAGTTCTTGTCGTTTAAGTCTTGTATGCGGGTTCCAAGTTAGTGTTTTGTCTAGAAGGAAGCCAAGAGGCCGGACTGTCAGAGAAAGGGAGCGGAATGGAGTTAAAGAGAACTGGAGGGAAGGATTGTCTTCGAAGGGTGAAGGTGACATGTTTGCATTTGGATTGATTGACTTTGATTATCCAGTTGTTACACCAGTCTTCAATTTGAGAAAGGTGCGTTTGGAGACCTGTGGATGCTATCTCGGGATCTAAGTGAGAGGATAGGATAGCTGCGTCATCAGCGTACGTTGCTAGGAAGGTATTTGGGCAAACAGGAATATCAGCCGTGTATATATTGTAGAGGATAGAACCAAGAAACACCGGATTTGACTGGATAATAATTAGAATATTCTGCACCACAGCGAACTCGGAAGGAGCGGTTTGATAGATAGGATCGGAGGACTAGGTATAAGGATTGGGGCAAATAAATGGTTTTTGAGCTTAAAGCGTAATTCCGGGTGCCATACCAGGTCAAATGCTTGCGTTATGTCCAGAAATGCACCTGAGCAGTACTCCTTGTTCTCTAGGGCAGAGGAAATATGATTAACGACTCGGAGCTCTTGCTGAACAGTTGAATGTTGGGAACGGAATCCAAACTGATGGGACGGAATAGTGTGAGATTCTAATAAAGGGAATATTCGTTTGAGGAGGATTTTTTCAAAGAATTTTGAAAAAATTGGGAGTAGGCTGATATGATGATGTTGTAGTGTTAGGAGGTTTACCTGGTTTTAGGAAAAAGATTATAGTGGAATGTTTTTACAAGAGAGGAAAATGGGTAGTGCGTAGAATGGAGTTGTAAATATATGTAAGAAATATAACGGCTTTAGATGGAAGCTGTCTGAGAATTCGTAAAAAAAACAAAAAAAAAACTCAACAACTATTTAATACTCAACAAGCTTTACAGTTTTCTTTGACAGAATCTAGTTTTCTGTCAAGTTAAATCAAGAAATTCTGCTTCTACTTAATTCTATAAAATTAAATTTTATGCACATAATTTAAATACTATTTTTTTTGGATTTTCTGATTATAATATGCTAAGAAAACTAATTTTGTAATCTATATTTATAAAAGAAAGTGCCATTTTACTAGATTTTCTGGTCATCGAAGTTTCTTAAAAACGACTATGGTTGTGAAGTTAAAATTTCTCTTGGAGGTTCGCCTCACTGTCTAGATGTGCAATAAGGCTGGGTTTGAAAAAATTCGTAATCTAAGTGATTTAAAAAAATATTTTCTAAAACGTAAAACAAAATTGGTTATCAAATAACTCAAAAACTATACGCAATTATAGAACTTAGTTCTAAATCGTAAAAAAAAATCGTAAAGTTTGAAGGGTAAACCCCCGAATGGAAAAAATACACATTTATGTCACATAGAAGTTACGATGGTATAGAATGATAATTTTTTTAAGCAAAAATGTCCGTATTAGATAATCACTGGCTACTTGCTACTGGTATGTTATTGTAGATTAAACTGAATAAAATTAATATCTGACAATCAACAATAATCATTTATTTGTCGTTCATAGACATAGTTAAAAGTTTAACTTACTGCTATCTCAGGTATATTTATATTGTACAACCTCACCTAACACATTTAATATAAGAAACTTTCTTAATTCGCAACAATTGAAAAAAAAAAAATGAATAGTCGCGTGCAAAGCCGCTAGGTACAGCTAGTTAAAGTCTAAATGGAACGAGCGAAGGTTACTAAATAGGTATATTTAATCATTGTGTACAGAAACATAGCAGAATTAGAAGTAATTAACGTTGTACTGAACCCTTCATGAATATTTGATGAAACCAATAAATTGAGCGAAGTTTTTAGAGGAGTCTGCCATTTTACTCGAAAATTACCCTATACCCTATAAATACAGGCAGGTGTAAAAATATACATGGAGTAATACATGCATTGGAAACGATTTATTGGTAATATTTGATGATTAAGTTTAAAGAGAATAATATTTATTGATTTGAACTCTGCAGTCCTGTTCTCTCCTAAAACGTATGCGAAACTCCTTTTAAGTTAATTGTGAACTATTTCTTTATTTTAGTATATTCAAAGGGGACAACGAAATATATCACTTTAAATCACTCTTTCTGTATTCTGAGTTCGTATGCGGGAAGAATGGCAGTGTATGAAAAGTAGTTTACTGAAAACTATAGAGGAGTAGGCGATTCCTTGGGCGGCAGAAAGGGCTTCCTTTCTCGTGATTGCGGGACGTGTTTTCGTGAGGCAGTTCGCGTGTTTGCTTAATCCTAGGAGCAAGTTCCGTTATGTGAACGTGGTTCTCCCCCAGATTTCCTCTTCTCATTTACTTCTCATTGACTTTCCGTCTTCAACTTCAGCAGTTTTCCGCATGGCCTCACTTTCTTAGGGGGCGTTCTGTCGACGCAAGATTCATCGTGTCACGCAAACCAAACTTTTAGTTATATTTTATTTCTTATTTTCGTGAATGCTCTCTTAATCACCTTGTTTTTTTGTTGTTTTTTTTTTTAATTTTGGTTTTTGTCATTTTCCATCACTTAGCAATTTATTGGGAACTAGAAAACCCATTCCCACTTAGCAAGGGTCTAATATATTGTAAATAAGATGTCATTTATGTTTAAAAATCTCTGTCTTACCAGTTTAGAGTTTTTCGCTTTGGTAGTTTTAGTTCATCTTGTTTATTATTATATGTAACATCGGCAGAAATGAAAAACATATATCAAAATTGGGAAAGTTTAGTTGTTTGTTATTTTAAAGTGACAGATAACAGAAAATTTAATATAGCTGGAATAATCAGGAATCAGTCATTTTTTGAAATTTTTTAATTTTGTCAACGTTTTGGCTCAAGCTTGTGAGCCATCATCAAGGAATTACTGAGCCATATCCAAGCATAAACTGCTTGGAGAAACTGCTTCCTAGCAGAAAACGCAGTTTATGCTTGGACATGGCTCAGTGATGCCCTGATGATGGCTCACAAGCTTGAGCCAAAACATTGGCAAAATTAAAAATTTTCAAAGAATGACTGATTCCTGATTATTCCACCTATAATAGTTTCTACAGTCGACTATACACCCTCAAAAAAATTTAATAGCCATATATGTATACAAAAACTACAGAAATAGCAAAGGCCCCTATCCTATTAGATTCATAACTATTTAATATTATAAATAAACTAATTAATTTTAATTTTTACTCGTTAGAGTTTTGATTAAACTCGCTATATTGATGTAAAATTCAATAGGCTTTAATATCATGCTGATTTCATTCTGATTGAAAAAGTCTGACATGGCTTAGATGCCGATATTTTAATTTCTTCCTCTGAACTACCTTTAATTTTGTACATTCCAATAGATTAACCATATAATCTTAATGGAATTGATGAAAGATGCCTAAATATACAAGTTGGACGAATTCGATGACCAACTTAAGGATATAACAGCAAAACTATTATTTAGCTTAATTTTTGGTTTACTGATAATAAGAACAGTAATATAGACGTATAATGCACCGTTGGAAAGATTTTAGAAAAAACATTATATTATACACAGAGTTGTAAATGGAAATATAAATTGAGGAATGGGAAATAAACTTATTACTGATTAACAATTTAATATAGTTATATTATTTATTCTAAATCATATGTTTCCAACGAAAATGGATACACGTTAAATTAAAACCAACTTCAATTATTTTTCAAATTGAAGTATATTTAATAGTTTTTAAATTGATTTTAACAGTCGAGGAAAGTGAAAGTCGTGTTCCCCGCACCAATTTTTTTTTTTGGATAGACTTTTACTAGTTGCTTAGTATTTTTTTTTTATCTATCATGTTTCTTTCCCAATAATTTACAGGAGAAATCAGATCCTTAAAGTTTTTAATATTAAAATAACTATAGATTAAATTTAAATGAGGAATAATCTTTGAGAAGTTGATACATATAATTGTTTTAGTGATTCTTTTGGGTTGTGTCACATGAAATGTTCGTTTTCGAGGTAAAGGATTTTTATTAAAAATACGATATGAAAAGAAGATAATTTTATTCGAAGTATTTTCCTTCTTTTTCTACACATTTTTCCTAACGTGACACCAACTTTTTTATCCCGAACTGAAAAACTCTGAGCTTTGAAGTGAAACAAAATCTGAAAACGCACTTTTCACTTGATCATGATTTTAAAAAAGTTTTCCTTTGACGAAGTTTTCTAAATTCCTGAACATGTGGTAATCTGTTGGAGACAAGTCGGGAGAATATGGTGGGTGCGGAAGAACTTCGTAGCCCAGTTCTTTCAAAGGCAAAGAAACGCAGGTCTCAAGGCGTTTCAATTGTTGCCGCTCAGTGAGATCATGAGGTACCATGTATCGAGCTTTTTTACTGTCCCAATACACTTTAAATGTCTAGAAACGGTAGATTCACTTGCATTTAGTTGTGCTGGGAGTCCTTTAACTGTTTGGTAGTGGTTTTCTTCTACTGTATGTTTGAGGACAACGTTGTCTATTACGGACGGAGGCCTTCCTCGGGGCAAGTTTTCCAAGTAGGTATCCCCAGCTGAAAACTTAGCAAACCAATGGCAAATGGTCCGTTAATTAACACTCTCTTCCCCAAACGCCTTGCAAATATTTCTAGCGACCTCAGCTGCTGAATGGCCGAGTTTAAACTCGTACAAAAATATTACTCGAAAATCGCGTGTTTCCATGTTCATATTTGGAGGTATACTAAAAAGTGGGTAATTGATTGGGACGCTAATGTTTATAATACAAAGGTAGAGGATTAGTAACTGTATATTTTAAATATGTAAACATTCGGAAGAAAACAACAGAGACCTGCAAAATCCTTTATGTATTTCAGAAACTATAAAAACGGACATTTCATGTGAAACAACCCAATATAAGGTCGTTTGTCTGAACGAAATATGGAAAAGAATATTTTTAAATAGAATTTTAGATATAGATATTAAGTTAAACTGGAGAAAAAGGAATGCTGACCCGCAATTCTTCCGAGGATTGAGGGACTTTTCAACTTTCCTTTATCCAGTCCCTTCTTTATCTGTGCTATAGCCTTTAAATGAATAAGCGTTTTTGCATATTTAAGTAGTTTATCATGCAATAAAGTTAATAAGGGATATTTTCATTGTCATTATTTATATGTTATGATCTGACTTGATTAGGCTAATTTCAACCAATTATAGCTGTGTATCTGGATCTAGTAACCGTTACATTTTTAATATCACTCATTGGCGGAAACACATAAGATAAAATATTCTTTTTGTGGTTAAATACTATAGCAAAAACTGATCTACCGCCTGGAATATTTACAATCGATCCAATTTTTTATTTTCTTCCATAATGCTATCTCCATCGGCATAGACCCATTAATGGAAAAAGCATTACACGTAATGGCTGGCCTTGGTTCTTCTAAAGGAACCATTGCCGATTTATAATATCGATGGAGGGTTCTCAAGTCCATTTCATTCGAATATATATATATATTTATTTAGATCTTTTGAGTTTCTTATAGTTATAAGATGGTAGCAGTAAAAGTCAGAAGTTATGATATCTTTCATATCAATGGCTAAATGTAATAAGATAAGGCTCGTCTTTTAATATTCACCTTAACACCTAATTTACATCTGCTTTATAAGTAAAAATTATTTTCAATGTTTTCATGTATGAAATTCATTGTATATTTTTTATATATACCAAAGGATACAGGCAAAATACCTCACTCACATTATCCTTCCTTATAAAAACAATGACAACTTTTTGCATAGTGAGAATACTGTAGTATAACTTGGAGGATATCTTTCCGGATTTGACTTATGTACCTTAGGTCACCGAAGGAAAACTCTCATCAAAAACCGTTTTAACATCTTCCTAGTAGTGTATGGATGTAAACCATTAACATTTACTGAATTAATAAGTTAAGGTGTGAATTCAGGTTATATGTTAGTGGTGTAAGAGTTGTCTTTAGTTGTGAGTCCTAATATTTTTATTTGATAAAATTTACTTTCGGTTCTGATTCATATTGATCCCACTCTAGGTATATCCAAATTTTTCGTGAGTAATAAGATAATGTAAGCTTATTTAGTGTCTGTACCTAATTTTTTTGAAAGTTAACTAAAAAGTGTTCTAGATCTCTAAAAAATGGTAAATAGAGGGGTCCAGGTGGTTCCGCAGATGTGACCGAATCTCATAGCCAAGACTCAACAATTTTCGTTACGTCACACCTAAGACATGGAGCTGATAGTTGTCTGCAATAGAATGGGAATCCTCTTCCATTGACTAAAGATGGCTTCATTAGTGCCAATTGCTGATGGATTACGTCAATTTGATTACAATAGAATTCAGTATTGGAGGTTTCGCTAGAATAACAAAACTGCAGTGAACCAAACCATATGAAACTCGCCAAACATTAGCCATCACCTTTTTTGATGAGATGGGACTTGGGAAAATGTTTTGCTGCTTCTATTTGGTCGATCCACTATTCAGAAAGTCTCCTGATCCACTTTTCACAACAAGTAACGATTCTGGACAGAAATGGATTGATATTTATTTGGCAATGAAGTGAGGCACAAATTTTATAACGCTGATATGTTTGGTGGCCATTTCATGAGTTAAGAACCAAACTTTCGAGTTTGCTCACCTTTCCAATCGCCTTGAGATGGTCATCATTGCTTACGCACTAAATACGATATTGTAACAGTTTTTTTTTACATGTTATTTTCTTGAGCGCACATTTCTTGCATTAAGTCTAAACGTAGGTAAAATTATTGAAAAACATTATAAAATTTAACAAAACTCTTAAGGAAGAGTTATCAAATGAAATTAACCGATAACGGTCCTTTAAGGTGGGATGTTGAGGGTTATAAAATAGAAAAGAAACCCTCATGCTTGTTAATTCCTGCAACATATATTGTTGAGAAAAAATAAAATAATCTTATTTTTTAACGACTTATTTTCTGAAAACAAGTAACTCGCCTGTTATGCACGTCGCCCCACGGAATAGTTAAGCGTGAACCACCAGTGAGTCACTACGGCGTGAACGTGTTAAACGCGTAAAATAAAATAAACTAAAATCACGCTTACATCTTATTAATTACACGACATCTTAGTAAAGGTGCTGCATACCTAAGCAAATATTTTCTTTAGGAAGAGAAATAATAAGTGTTGACATTTGTACAAATGAATAATCCATCCAGCAAACGTAAACGGTTCATTATGAAGAGGGATATTTATAGAATAATCTAAATCCTGCATTATTTTACGGAGAACCTTGTAGAAGATGATGCACCATTGCCATAAATTATTTAAAGAGAAGAAACACATGCACTGAATATGAAAACATATGAATATTATCACGTTGTAATTTTGCAGAATTTGATACTTTTTCTTAATTTCTTCCTTTTATCATTTTAGAGACTTTCACAATTCCTCTGCCGATTTAATTTCTTTGAATGCATGCTTATGAATGTTTCGTGGACATTCTTGGCTCATTTATGAATTTAAAAAAAAAAAAATAAAAGACAATGTTTCTTTGCGAATCTGTTGGCCACGAAGTAAATCTGGCTCATTATAAAAGACCGCCAGGTCGAAAATATCTTTGGCTTTCCCACCTTGCTTTTTGGATATTCTCTCAACAATGACTTAGTGATACTTAGTAGAGAGTGAGGAATGAAGACTGGGTTGCGTCGCATTTATACGATATGCCGTGTGTCGCAGTCCTGGGAATTGGTCCCGATTCATAGTACTGCCAGCTGGCCTATATTAACAAGGTCCTTGGCAATAATAATATAAATAGGTTGACCCTCGCCAAGCTTCCCACGTTTATATCAAAATTCTAACTAAATTTAACCCAAAATTCTATCTGTGCTGAGATAAGTTACACTGGTATTTCGAAGGGCGTCTGTGTTTTGTAAGAATATACATATAGTTATTTGCCAACCCTATATTTTATTATGCGGAATACAACCGACTTGATGAAATGCGGCAAATTAATATTTTTATCTTGAGTACAAGAGGCCTTTGGTCTCTCTTATCTTTAGCAAAACCGATTGAACAATTTTAACACATTACATGAGGGAAGGTGTATTAATACATTTTACGGCTACTGGTCGTTTTCTGAGGAATAGGTATTTTTACCTTTTACAGCGTCGTATGATAAATAATTAACCCAATGCTCTTGAGGCCGTTTTGGTATAGTGAAATATACAGCTGATAATGATTACATTCAATAATAAATAATTAGTTAATTCTTTAATCTTCCAAAAACAGTTTATCATCACATATAAACATCAAAACGAGTCAATGTTTCGGGGGCAAAATATTATCCATTTTTAATTTAAATTTTGTCAATAATTTATGTAATTAAAATATTTAAAAAAAAAAACAAAGCTAAGGAAAATCACCCATCTAAACTGACATATTCTTTGGCCCCTAATGGATTGGGGTCATCTTATTTACTGCAGAAACTACACACTGATATATTATTAATATTATTAAATATAGTTCAATAAGGTATGGTTTACAATTTGACTTTCCCTGGATCTGCATAGTGAGAACTAAGGTGCTTTAAATCTGTTTTAAAATTTATGGTATCTTTTATATTTTTGTTGGATGGTTTTTCTATTAAAAGTATAGTTTGTATTTCCAAAATTGTAGGTTTTTCAAAATCCAATTAGTGATTAAGCTGAAAACTGTGCCAATGCTGTGGTGTTTTTATTTTTGCAATTACTACTGTGCTGTTTCAGTCTTGTTGTCTTCTTTTTAGAGGTTTCTCCTATCACAATTATCATAATATATATTAAAGCCCATTAAATTTCACATCAAGTTTAATCAACATCCTATGAGCCGTTTTGGAGAAAATCTTAAAAAGGTGCAAAACCTTATGGTATGAAGTGGCTCTTCTGGTTAGTTGATTTTAATGAAAAAGTTGCTGCAACATCTTGGGCGTAAAGTTGTCTTAAATATTAAATTTCAATTTCATTCTACTTTTTGTTTTCGTGCTAGACCTACCACACATACCTTTCAACGGGACTTGGTCATTGGGACTCAGAAAACCCTAAAACGTTTTATTCCAGTGGAAAGTGGAATTAGAAAATTTTCACGATCGCATTGCTTTCTCTTAATTTATATTCCTATATATGAAATAAAAATATTCAAATGTTTTGGAAATTATGATATTTTATGCTATAATTTTTGCCCTCGGTATTTCAAAACCATTGGTTGCGACGCCTTGCATGTAATGTGTTTATATATATGTGATGCAATTTATTATAACTCGTACTCGATTTTATAGAAAGTTTTTTTAGTTGTTGTAAGTGAGTCTTTTTGGCTGAACCGTCTGTGAGAAATGTGTTTACAAGGGTTTGAGTTACAACATTAATGTATAAAACTAGTTGGAAGTGAGATGTTTCGAGAATAAATAAGGAAATAAAAAACTGAATAAGTACTGCTTTCTCCAAGCTCGACAATCCTTTATCTTATTAAGAGCCATGGCGTTTTATATTAATTTAATTGTTATCTAATTTATTTTTTATTAAAATTATCTACTTGAGTTAGAGTATCTTTTATTAATAATTCTGTAAGAGTTACTTGACTTTATGAGGTCAGATTTAATGAGCATTAACAGAAATAAAGAAGGAGCGGGTGCTTGTTGGAAGCGGCCCAAACATCAGGCTCACAAACCGCCATTTCTTATACCACTGTCCTGTTTAGGCTTTTCATTTATATGTGTGTACGCTTGCCAAAACGTTTCCTTAAATTACCCTAACATTTGTTGATAAGTGAGAGAGCAGTTTGTAAGTTTGATAATTAAGTGTTATTCATTGTCCAATTCTATGAGACTAACTGCTTTGCAAATATATCTTTAAATATCTGACATAAATTAATTAGTAGTGACTTCTTAAAAAATAAGAGGAATTTTAAAATTGTGACGTGTGATAACTTATTCCTTTACGATTTTATCTGGCTAACATCTAATCGAGAAACCTTAATTTCTTTATTTTAATTAATACTTATTTCTATTAGTAACGGAACCAGTACCGTGATTATTATTTTTATGATTATTTTTGTTTTGAGAAGTTAAGAACTTACTTGAGTTTTGGGCGGTAGTAGATTTGTGAAGGTTAAAAATTTTATTATTAAAAAAAAAAAAAAAAAAAAGAAAAAAAAAAAAAAAAAAAAAAAAAAAAAAAAAAAAAAAAAAAAAAAAAAAAAAAAGAGATGTTATATACAAACCAAATTGAGCTAAGACATGTAAATGATGAAAGTATAAATTATAATAGAAATTAGAGGATACGGTGGTTAGGACTTTGCTTAATAAAAATAAAATACCAATATGAAGTTTTTTATTAAATTTATTATGTTCAATAATGAACCATTGTAATCGGCCAATTTTTTTTAACTCCTAAAATTTTAAAGCTTCACGTAATATTTATCTAGTAAGTTGATTTTCAAGTATGGAAAAAAGAATAGGTTTGGCTAACTGAAAGAGGTCACACATTACAAATATAAAAAATGGATTACCTTCCCCAGCGTTGTAGGAAAACCTCCCTTTCACAAGAGCTTACCAGAAACCTTTAAAATAATATCCGGTATTATGTTTAAACTTTTAAGGAAGGGAAGTTATTTAATTTTTAGCTGTACTAACAAACCTGTTAAGTAGATTAAGAAACCTTCTTCTTTTTTTTTTTTTTTTTTTCCGGTGGCACGAAAGACCTTACTGTAATTTACTGGGAGAACACACTCGCGTTTCACGATGAATTTTATGAGGTAGGGTCATCACTCCCTACGCCTATTTCTGTGAGTGGCCACCAGTTGTCTAATGGGTCTCACATACCCGGAGGAGAGGCTGTGAGTGAATCCTCATCTAATTAAATGTTCGGAAAAGTCCCTGCGGGACTGGGATTCGGATTCACAACCTTTGGAGTGAGAGACCCGTGCGTTAGCCACTTAGCCACAGGCTCCCCTAGATAAAGAAACCTTGTTCCCAATGATGAAGAGCGAACCTTAGTAAGAACTTCATAACAACCTTCTGTTATGACCCATAAATAAGATGATACCCTATTTCTAGAATAATTTCACTAATGGAAAATAAGTAATGTTCCCACCAGAGGACAGAGGCAAAAGCTGGGGACGGAGAAAAGAGAGATTCGGGTAAAAGACATAAAAACAGGTGTGTAACCAATCTTGCTATTCCATCTAGACTCCATCGAGACCCTTAGCTAAGTTTTAAGTAGTAATTAATAACACGAATAATGTCTAATAATCATTATGTTGTTTTTTAAAAACCGTCTAGATGTGTATTCATGATAATTAGTAAATCGGATAACACAAATTCACTTTGGAATAGAATCCAATTATAAATTGTTTACTAAATTAAATAATTCTGGGTAGATATATTCGATAATAAACCTTCTCTATAAACAGATATACCATAAACGTAGAGTCCAAATATCGTATACATAAAAACAAAAACCGCCAGACTTGTGAATTAAGGAACGCCTTAAATTATGTTAGTTTCGCTGTTCGATTGTTTCCTTTAGAGAAAATATTCAAAATACGACGACATTCTAGCGGGACGGTTGTGAACGATGATGTGACCGAAGTTCGCAGTTTCAATATAACTGCCATTCTTCTAACTCTTTGAAACTCCCTTTCATTATCATCCTAGTTTTTATGCCCTTTCCAATTTTGTTTTCACTCCTGTGAATATTAAAGGAAATAAAAAATAAAAAGGTTGGCTGTTTTCTCTTTTTGTAAATATCCATTTTTCAACGAAGTTATTTCTTGTTTCAGGTTTGAATTCTTTGTTTTTTTTCTGTATCCAACTGATTTCATTAAACGCTTTATCTTCCTTCGTAAAAAATAAATAAATGGGATTCCTTTCTTTATTCTTTTTGTATTAATGGACAAAATTACCGATTCATTAAAAAAATATTAAATTTAAATACATATTTTTTTTGCAATGTTTTGACGTTGTAATCGATAAACTTATCTGATTATTTATTTATAAAAATGTAAATGAATGATTAAAAAAAAAAAAAAAATGTTCGATAATGATGCTTATTGGACTTCAAGTACCTGTTTTTATTATATACTGTACATATTCTTCAGTAAAACCCCTTTTCAAATTAATATATATATATATTGTGTGTGTGTGTGTATTAATGATTAGAAAATATCTTTTATAAAGATTCAATCAAGATTATTCTTTATTTTATTTGATGATAGACTACAGGTGTTTGATATTGTTATTTAATGTGAGGCGTATGGTCTGGGCAAATTGGTTCAGCAGATTAACATTTCTATTAGGCGCTTTGATTGGTAGTTCTCCTAATCCAACAAACTCAGTAATGATCGTTTCTCTAATCATGCACGCACACAAACATATTTTGCTGATTATTTTTGTTGAATAAAAAACAATAGACATTTTATAATACCTCTATTTCAAAAATCATTGTGTATATGTATTTATTTATTTGGGTTAAGCACATTTTATTATAAATTAATTACATATGAGGATTAGAAGAAAAATATTATGAGCCTCTGAAACTATTTGTTTTCCTCATTTAAATATATGTTTTTATTTGCAGTTGAGATCTTACTGTTATTTTATAATCATCATTATAGATGTTATGAGGAACTACTAGTATTTTTGGACCCTGAAAAAATGTTAATATAAATATATTTTTATTTAAATGTCCTATTGTGTAAACAATTTATATTCACTTGGTTAAATTGACTTTTATAAATTAAAATGATACAATTTATTTTAAAAAATTAATTTTTAAAGAGTAGTTTTTCTGGATTACCTTCGGAATTTGAAATCTACCTTGGAAGAAAGAACAGCTGTTTTCATGAAACGGTTGAAAAAAAGTATACAAACAATACTTTTTTTTTTATAACTCTTCATAGCTATGTATATTGCTATGTTTTTGACCAGCTGCTTTCTAAGGGAGCGGTAGCTTCAAAAAATAGATTAGTTAATATATTTAACGTATTTAAGAACTTTTTACTTACTTTTTGGAACTATTGGGGTTCTTTTCCATAGGCTTCGTGTTAATCAATCTGAATATGTATCAGGTGGCATGAAAGGGATGTTTTAATGACTAACAGTTTCTAATCAATACAATTATTATTTTTAAAATAACTAACATGAATTTAAATCACCATTAGTTTATGATTTAATAGAGCATAGAGCATGGAGATCGTATTACTTACTAGCTTTGCCTTACAATATTACAAAAAGTTACATTGGGAAAACTTTATTCAGCTAGTAAAGAAGAAGTTTTCTGCTTTCCGACATCGACGGCTTCTCTCGGATCACTGACTCTTCTGTGCCTCCTGTACGACTCTCCTCTTTCTGTGGATGGAACACAACTGACCTCTTCTCGTAAATGGAATAAGACTTACCCTTCTACTTCTCGATTATCCACCTCGTTACTTCGTTTCGGAATATCCTACCGGTGATCAGGACAAAGAAAGCGGGGCTGATATGGAAAATGCCCGAAGCCGGCGGTCCAGCCTTTGTCCACCCTTGTCGGCTAGTCGCTGGAGTCTGGAAGTTCCTGGGGTATGGAAAATTCAAGGGGGCTAGGTAAACGCCAAAGACTTATTAACATTTGCTTGCTTAATATTAAAATTACCTAATAATGAATCTACTCCCCTCAGTATTCTCAATACATAAAAGTATGCCACAGAACTATATTTCCTTAATGTGAAGAATAGCACATCTTCATCAATACCTACACCTTAGTCAATATTAGACGTAGTTGTTTTAGCAGCTTTCTGATATCAGTAGTTTTGACCATTCTAATCATAGCGACTTTAAACAACTGCGGATGTGCTACAAAACCAGTTGGATATACAAAAACAATCACACACACGTGAGCACCAAATAAGAAACAATAACCCAAGATAAACCGGACTGAGGCAGTCTGGTTATTTATGGCCTAAGATCGTCGAACTAACTAATAAATATTTGATTTGTTCTGCCATTTGGATAATATAGTTAATAAATGCTTGTAATAGTTTTGTGCAGTATGTCATTTGAACATTTTATTTTACTAAGGTTATGGAAAAAATAAAATGAATAAAAGGCTATAAATTTAAAAGCATTTGAAATTTAACCTATCAGTTATTTCCTACCATATAAGCACCATTTTAAAACTAAACCGTTGATAGTTCTGGGAAGACCCATTATACTAGGTTTACAAACTTTTTTTTGTCATTGATATGTCTTTTGGCCTGTAGTTTTTACTTTCACTATATATAGTAAGCGAAAGTATTGCGATCGTGAAAATTTTCGAATTCCAGTTTTCAACGGAAATACACGTTTTAGGGTCCCCTGAGTCCAAATAACCAAGTCCCGCAAAAAGGTCTGTGTGTGTGTGTGTGGTAACTCCCGGGCGGAAACGGTAGTCCTATGAAACTGATATTTCATATTTAAGACAACTATACGCCCGACACGGGACAAAACTTTTTTCATCAAAATGAAACTTACAGAAGAGGCACTTTATACCATGCATTTTGCACCTTTTTTCGATTTTCTCAAAAACGGTTCGGACGATTTTGATTAAACTCGCTATATCGATGTAAAATTTAATGGGATTTAATATCATGTAGGTTTTATTCTGATTAAAATGGTCTGACAGGGCTTAAATGCCGATATTTTAAATTGTCTTCCCCTAAAGTACCTTTAATTTCGTAGATTCAATAATAATAACTAGATTATCTTGTTAACGCTGATGAAAAACAGGTAAATATATAAATTGAATAAATTCGAAACCCACTAAAGGAGAAAACAGAAAAAATATTTTTTTAATGCAATTTTTCGTTTTTGAACATAAGAGCAGTAATATACATGTATGATATACCGTTGGAAAGCTAAAGATTTTAGAAAAAATATCAAGCTTTTAGAAGTTAATAGAGAGTGATGAGAAGAAGATAAAACTAACTGATTATTTTAGATTTGAATATGATAGATTTTTTAATAAAACACATCTTTCTATATAAATTCAATTTGATTAATTCCTTAATAGTTTCACGTATTTTTATCTCTAACTGTATTTGAAAATTCTTTCATTGATTTTAAAAATCGAGGTAAGTGAAAGTCGTGTGTTACCTACACCAGATTTTTTTCTAACTTTTTATCACCTTCAAAAATGTAACACTCAACCACAAAAATGTAATGTAACCATAACACCATAACACCATAACACAAAAATGTTATATTACTAGCATGGACAATTACGATTCTTGTCAGAAATTTAATGAAGAATATTTTATATTTTATAACATTTATCGCTAGGACTACCGCTGACCTAAATTGGGTTTAACGAAAAAAGTCACGTTCGAAATCTCCATTTTCTCTTAACTTTGTTAATTTCAATAATCATTAGTTGAATTAAATTATTAATTTAAGTAATATGGTCCTTTTAGATATCTATATCCGTAATATATTGTTTTATCCAGTCAGGGAGAAATTTTGAATTTTTTAAATTATTTTATTATTTTGTTTTAAATAGTCTTTTGGTTATGCCATGTGAATCCATCCAGAAATTTTAGGATCTCAGATTTTCATGAAATTTGGCACGATGTATCTTTTCATGTGTTAGGATATTACACAACATTTTAGTACTCTATCTTAACTAGTTTTCAATTTAGAGCCACCCAAACTTTGGAGTTTTTATAACCTCAGCGGTTCCAGAGCTGGATTACTCAAAGAAACAAAATTGTACTATCTATATTTTTCAATAAAAAAGAAAAAAAAATCAGATTATATGAAGGGAACTTTGGATATTTCTGGAATGATATATATGTATAAGATAGGTATTATAAAATTTTTATTTTTTCAATTGATCCTTTGGTACATAATTAATTTTTTTTTAACTATTCGTTTTACTTTACACTTTTTATATTTTTGTACATGATATGTTTTTCATAATTATTGGAGCATCATAGATTAATTATTTATTCATTCCATAAATAACCATAGTTACCATCATATATTCTGAAATTTTCATGCTTATTGAAAAATAACGATAGTACAATTTTATTTCTTTGAGTAAGCCAGCTTCTCCGAGTTTATGAAAACGCCACAGTTTGGGTGGCTCTAAATTGAAAACTAGTTAAGATAGAATACTAAAATTTTGTATAACATCATAACATAAAATGATACATCGGGCAAAATTTCATGAAAATCTGAGATCCTAAAATTTCTGGATGAATTCGCATGCAATGATCATTTTGTATATTCGATACCTGAAACCGAAAAACAAATTTTGAAGAGGTAGAAGTTATTTTTTTTATTGGTAAATTAGAAAGGTTCATTATAGAAAATATTTATAATTAATGAAAATTCATAATACTGTATTTACACTTCATTTTTTGAATAGAGGTATTATTTTCATGACATAATCATTAAAATAAGCAACAAATATTGTCATGTATATTTATCCTTATCCATAATCGTCTTAATATCAACCTCTAAAACAATAGGGACTTTGTTTGGCTTGTTAGTTTATTAGTTGACCAGACAATGGTAGTACACGAAAGGCTAAAATTAAACGTGCCCTTATCAGCTCGTTGTTATCAGGAAAACATGAAAGGCTCTCTGGCGAGATTTGCATATGAAGTGAGTGATATTAAATTAGCATAGATATTACTGTATTTTCCGCTAAATCGGTCTGCTGCCTAGTACGCTATGTCATCGCTGTGTGTTTTGTAATTCTTAGCAAGTGATAGCTCTCGTGTAATCGGCTTAATAATTTTTAATTATCTCTAATTAGTAATAGTGTTTTTTATATATATATATATATATATATATATATATATATATAAAATATATATATTTATATTTATATATAAATATATATAAATTTTATTTATATATAATTATATTTATATACATATATATATATATATATTTTTTTTTTTTTTTTTTTTTTTTTCCTTTTTTCCTTACATGGTAACCCCACATAAGGACCGTTTATTATAACATCATGTTCCATACCGTAATGGTATACTACATGAATGATAGTATAATTATATTAATTTACATATGGAAGTAGTATTACATTAACAATTATTACAGAATAATGTTTCAAATGAAATAGACCAAAATAAATAATTTAACTAACATAATAAATTTAAAATAAAATTTTAGTCCACAGAAAACGTTAACCTACGCTGCCCATCTTTTGTCAGTGATTCGAAATCAATGCCTATAATGAATTTATGTAAGTCTGTCTTGAATTTAGAGAACAAATTTTGTTCCGTCTCTGGCCAGTTTCCGTTTTTAAGTATTATATTTTTTATTAAATGAAATTTTGTCTGTCAAAAATTTTGCAGTTATAAAGTATATGTTTAAAATTTTGAACTTGTCCGTCTTCGTCACATAAGTCTGTTTGTATTATGTTAAATCGTTTGAGATAATGTTTTGTGTTTCCGTGTTCTGTGATTAGTTGTGTTAGTTTATAATCATTACTGTGTACAGATGCCTAGTCGTGTAATGTTACGTTTGGTATAAATCTATGTAAACTATTTATATATATATATATATTAACACTATATTGACTTTTTATATATACGCTTTTTGTGTTAATCAACTATTTGACCATCTGATTTTTTAGATGTATCAATTTAGTTGACATTCAGCTGTTGGAATATTAAAATGTTTTCCTCATCTATCCAAAACTTGTGATAAAGTAAAAGGTGGGAAAAGTTTCGATTTCTGGATACATTTCTTGTCTTCAGGGAGTTTCTTTTAGTTTCAGTATTGGTATGTTTTAGTATTAGTAAGTTTCAGTTAAAGTATATTGTAGGATGTCATATGTTAGCGATGCAGGATGAAGATTCATATTTTTTGGAAGTTATATGAATTCTCCATACTTTTAATTTGATATTCCATTCTGAAACCGTACTTAAAGGTCTCTGGTGTGGAATAGAAAATTTTGACAGGCACTAGCTGGATCGTTATTGACAATTGGCTGATAACACACAAGATATGTGAATGAGATAAATGTGACAATGAGCTGGAATATCAGATGAACGAGACAGTATAAAGAATGGGTCCCAGGATACTGCCTTGAGGAACACCAGCCGACTGTGAAAATAGGGATGAATCGAAAGTATTATGATTTATTTTGAAGGATCTGTCAGAGAGGTAGAGCGGGATGATAAGGAAGTATGAAGGAGGAAGAATTTTACGAAGTTCTTTAAGCGATTCTGGGTGGCACTCGAAAAAATATTCGCTCTTTAAAATATTAGTAATTTTTATATTCGTTAGTAATTCTGACCTATACTACTAAATACACTATTTGATAAGCCAGCGGGCTTGGTGCCCATATGTGCTATGAGAGGTGGATTATCCAACGGGCTGGTCCATGGATTCATATATTCAGCCAGCGGTTGTCATAAATATTCGCCGAGGGGATGTAGATAAGGGAGGAGTAGATCATTGGTTCCTTTATCCGCCACAGGTAGCAGGAGCGCTGTAATATAATGCAGCGAGATAAACAATAGGTTCCTCGTCCCTCTATCGTCCTTCGCTAAATGTTTCCTTTTTGTTTATGTTGCTATGTTATCTCTGACAGTATTTAGCTCGTCATTCGTCTCTCTTCTTTTACAAACAATGATTATCTTTATTGTTTTAAATGGAAATTTTTGAATTCAGTATTATCGAAAGGGTAGGGTATAAACAAAATTAAACATTCTTTATAATTACATAACCACTATAAAATTATTATATTGTTTAATAGTAGACTCGACGCTGCTTCGCACGGCAGCAATTTAAATGAGGTGTCATTCATGTTTAAAAAAGCTCTGTCCGACCGATTTATAGTTTATCGCTTTGGGAGTTTTAGTTCATCGTAACGAAAAGTGCAATTAGCAAGAATATATGTTTATTTTATAACGTCAATTCATTATCATATTTAATCATCGGCAGAAATGAAAAACATAAATAAAAATTGGTCCATTTCCTTTGTTATTTTAAAGTGAAAACAGAAAATATGATTTCCCCATATAAAGGAAATTATATTTTGCTATTCATATATTTCAATGTACGTTTTCAAAATCTATAGAAATAAGAAAGGTTCCTATCTTATTAGGTTTATTACAATTTTATATTTCAAATAAACTATTAAAAACAAATTTTAAAGATTTAATTTTGTTTCCGTAGGAATTCTATTTATTTTACAGTAAAATATTTGATTTCAAGAAATAATTTAAATGTTGAAATGATGAATAACAATGTTGGTTTATAGATTTATAACAAGGGGGGCGGGGTCGCTGAGTTGGTTAGCGCGCGTTGCCTAGTCACTACAGATGACCAATAATTTGTGACACCAAATGATTACTGAGTTCTAGTCTCGGTAGTGGAGGACTTTCATTTCGGTATTTATTCCTCGCCCCCACTCCCTGGCCCGAGAAACTTCCTTATAGCCTTCAAAGGCGAGGTAGGGGTGATCAAAGAAAGAGATTAGGTTAGATTTTTATTGTCTTAGGGCCTGTGGCCCTTTCTTACAGACAAAATAATAATTTTTACAATAAATTATGTGCCAAAAAAAAAAAAAAAATGACAGTCTTAAACAATACATACATAATAATTATTTTTTAAAATAATAAAACATAAAACAGTAAATATTTTAAATTATACAAAAAGAAAATAATAATAAACAAAATGTATATATACAAAATGTAGAGAGAGGAGAGGAGAGAGAGAGAGAGAGAGAGAGAGAGAGGAGAGAGAGAGAGAAGAGAGAGAGAGAGAGAGGAGGTGAGAGGGAGGGAATTATAAATATGGTTAAGATAGAATAATGAATTAAAACTTTCGATGTTCTATAAATAATCACTGCAAATGGTTGTATAATGTTTTTTTTTCTCAATTATTTATAGGTATATCAAAATTATAAGGCTCTGCTATTCACACCAGAATTTTTATCGCCTTTTAATTTATTGTAGTTAAAGCTGTTGACAATAATGAATTTAGGTTTTTAATCATGATGAGATAAAATAAATACAAATAGTTAACGATTATGAAGTTCAAAAGATATCCCGAGTGGTGGTTATATGGCGGTGGTATGAAATCATTAATAGTATTAATGATTTCATGGTATGATAATAGTCTGTTGTTTCATTGATTCAGTGCTTTTCTTGATTTCCACTTGGACCTTTCTTCTGAGGATTTGATATACTACTACTATGGATTTTTCAATGCCTTAATTACTGAAAATTATATTTTCCCATCGAAAGAAAAAAAATCTTGTGCGGGCAACACACGACTTTCACTTACCTCTGTTTTTAGAATCAATTAAATAATTTTGAAATACAGTTAGAGATAAAAATGAGTGAAACCATTAAAGAATTAATTAAATGGAATTTCTATAGAAACATGTGTTTTATTAAAAAATCTATTATATTATTATCTAAAATAATCAGTTAGTTTTATCGGCTTTTCATCACTCTCTACTAACTTTTAAATGCTTGTGTATGAGATAATATTTTTTCTAAAATCTCAAGCTTTCCAACGGTATATCATACATGTATATTACTGTTCTTATGTTCAAAAACAAAAAATTGCATAAAAAATATATGTTTTCAGTTTTCTCCTTTAGTTGGGTGTCGCATTCATTCAATTTATATATTTATCTCTTTTTAATCAGTGGTAACAAGATAATATAGTTATTTTTATAGAATCAACAAAATTAAAGGTACTTTAGAGAAAGAAAATTTAAAATATCGGCATTAAAGCCCTGTCAGTCCATTTTAATCCAAATAAAACCTTAATGATATCAAAGCCCATTGAATTTTACATCGATATAGCGATTTTAAACAAAATCGTCGAAACCGTTTTCGTGAAAATCGAAAAAAAGGTGCAAAATTCATGGTATAAAGTGGCTCTTCTTGTAAGTTGATTTTGATGAAAAAGATTTTGTAACGTCTCGGGCATATAGTTGTCTTAATTATGAAATTTCAGTTTCATAGGACTTACCGTTTCCGCCCGGGAGTTACTACACACACACAGACCTTTTTGCGAGACTTGGTTATTTGGACTCAGGGGATCCTAAAATATGTATTTCTGTTGAAAACTGGAATTCGAAAATTTTCACTATCGCAATACTTTCCCTTACTATATATAGTAAGTGAAAATAAAACACATTTTTAAATTATTGAAAAGAAGTACATTAATAGCGTAAAAAAAAATAAAAATGCCATTCTAATAATATTATAGTACTATTGTACCTATTAAACAATATATTTTTACATTTAGGGGCAACAGGGAATTATATAACCGCGTTAGACCTGTAGAATTGAGACGTTGATTTCCAAAAGGTACTATATCCATTCTGGGTAATTTTACAGGAAGCGCGAAAATCTCTCATTACTATATTATTAAACTAGCTAATTTGGGTCTTTTTGCATTAAAATTTAGAATTATTTTTTTACTATAATAATGACATCATATTAAAGTTATGAAATGAATTTTTTTTTAATGATTTGGAACGAAAATAAATGCGTAATTAGTACTTTTAGAAAATGACCGCATTTCTAAATCGCGTTTTTTAAGGACTTGAGAATTCATTAGAAAACATCAAATAGAATATTTAGATAAAACTAAATGATGAGAATACAAATATGTAAAAAAATCTATTTCGTAAAAAATGTCCCTTAGTACCTTTTGGAAATCAACGTCTCAATTGAGACGTTGATTTCCAAAAGGTACTAAAGAACATTTTTTACGAAATTGATTTTTTTACATATTTATATTCTCCTTATTTAGTTTTATCTAAATCTTAAATTTGATTGTATCTAATGAACATTCATATCCTTTAATAACGTGATTCAGAAAGGCTATTAATTTCTTAAGATACTTATTACACATTTAGTTTCATTCTAAATCATAACAGAACATTTCATTTCATAACTTTAATATGGTTTTATTAATATAGTAAAGAAATAATTCTAGATTTTAATGCGAAAAGAATCAAATTAGCTGGTTTAATAATATAGTAATGAGAGATTTTCGCGCTTCCTGTAAAATTACCCAGAATGGATATAGTACCTTTTGGAAATCAACGTCTCAATTGTCAACAGAGGAATTGAGGTTGGCCGTACTAACCCCACCCGTTGACAGAACAGACTGCCTTGGCATAGGACCACAATTCGGCTAACCTAACCTTTCCTTAGATAGCTCTTACTATACCTCAGATATATTTAATACACGATACCCAATTAATTACGGTGTTACAGAATAGGAGTGCGGAAAGCTTATAGTCATCTTTTTTGTGTCGACCATGGGTTCACATGCGTAGTCTAGGGCACTCAGGGTTTGGCGTCACCAGTTCTGTCTTGGATCGAGTCCAGGAGAGTTTATTGTTCACAACACTTCCTTATATAAAAAAGTGTATACAGCTGTTGATGTTTGCATTGCGTTTGTCGCTGAATCGTGTAAAAAACATTGTCTGAGAATAGCCGTATATAAATACTTTACAGAACTATTTATAATTAAATGCGTAGATAATTATTAGGTTTTCAGTATTTTTTTTTTACTATTTATTTATGGATATTTACTACTGTATTCAATACATCAATAGTTAATACATTTAGTAAATTAGCTGTTAGATAAAACACATGAAACAGACATGTAGAGAAACTGCCCATTGGCAGCACTCAATAAGTAATCTAAACTAGAAGGTCTCGAGGCCATCTTCTTTTCAAACGTCTCGGAGGATTGTCAGGAATGGAAGAGGAAGCTAGGATAGAAAATAGTGGGTTAAAGTGGGATTGGAGTGTCATGGAAGAAATGATACCTGGTTCAGGCCAAATCAGCAACATGTGGAACATTAAGGTCTTTATGGATGAGCTTATTCGTGACAAAGCAAGGAGTGTTAAGGATTTTTCGAAGGATTTTAGATTGTAATGATTGGATACGGAAGAATATGATACTTTAGTAGAAGCTGAACTCCGTAAGTCCAGATAGGTCTTATGAAGGTCATGTAGATGAGCCTTTTGTAGTGAGGTTAGAGCGTCTGTCTAGTAAGGGATAGTTGCACCAGCCTCGGTTCAACCTAAGGTCAAAGTACGGTAGATAGTTTACCGCCGATTTCAGCAGGGACCGTTATTGGGTACACCGTTTACTGATACTACCATCTCGCCGGAGATGAAAGGTACGTCGGCCATTTTACTTCCTGATTTCTTAATCCTTATCAGCTTAGCTACTTTGGAACGTCTTTTTAAGAAATGAATTCTTCTATTTCTAAAGTTTTTTATTAAAAGAATATCGTTAATTTATTATTATATTATTATCTATCGTGCTTATTAAAATAATATAGTTAATTTATTATTTGTTTCTGAAAGTGAATAAATGTGTTTGGATTGTTTGTAATTTTTTTTACTTTCATTCCACAGCAATCAGTTTATAAGTCAACAAAATATCATCTATTTTGGGTTTTAGTCACTTTTGTAATTTCATATGGAACAAAATTAGGAGATATTTGTCTCTAGTCTACATTAAAATGCATTAATAATAAAATTAGATGAGGAAGATGGTTGGGGGTGCGGTCATAAATTAAAAACACACATTTAAAATAAATGTTATTTTAATTATGTGCCGACGTTTCGGCCTACAATGTGGGCCTTCATCAGGGCTAAAAGAAACAAGATAACAACCAATGTAATTATAGACTTAATAATGCGTTAGGTATATAATAATAATATGACAGTAATAAATTATGGGAACATAAATAATATTAAATGTAAAATGATAATAAGATGACAATTATAAAGTATGGAAATAAGGTGACAGTTATAAAGTATGGAAATAAACAAAATTAAGATGATAGTTATAAAGTATGGAAGTAAACATAATTGAGATGATAATATTGTAATGGGAATATATAAAGAGAGACTAAGTAAATGAAAAAAAAAAATGATAAAGGAAAAATATGTGAACAATTAAAATTTTAAATATTAACAATTTTGAGTTGATATATGACGGTAATATATTAAAAACATAGTTAAGAGTATAGGTAATATATAAAAAAATATAGTCATTACAAAAGAGAAACAGTATGAATAAAAAATAATTTAAACTTTAAAATAGTGTAATATTAAACTAATAATTATATGTGAGGATATGTAACGGAGAAAGATATGAGTATGGAAAGGGGGAGAAAGAGATGGGCGATGAAAAAAGACCCTTATCAATAAGAAGAAAATACATACGTGACTACGTGAAGGGCGTTGCCTGCAGGAGTGATGTTTCCCAGTTTAAAAAACGCTCATTGCGTGGAACGGAAAATATGAGAACTAGAATGTCCGTTAGAAAAATTACAAGAAGCTAAGTTATGTTTACTGATTCGATTGTTAAAAAATAGCCAAAAGTTATTACTTGAAAGTACTTGAGTTATTACTTATGAGTATTTGATAAAATTGTAAGAAATAGTGACGAGGTAAAGATTAAAAGATTTTAAGTAATAACGGATGACGATGATAAATGATGAATGATGATAAGGTAATAACGAATGACGATAAGGAGCTGTTGAAGGAAATGATAAATAAACAGTTATCTAGTAGGTAAACAAATAAATAAATAAAAAGGGAGTACAAAAATTAAATAAATATATAAATAAAAATTGATAATAAATAAATAAAAATAAAATTATGAAGAGATGATCAGATGGTTGTTTAAAAAATGAGCTAGGGATGCTTTATTAAATTTAATATTTGAGAATAAGCTAGTGACAAGTTATGTTTGTCAGTCTTTTGATTAACAGGAAGGGGTTCTAGTTGTATGTAAATGCATTCTGTAATGAGTCGCTTGTCATGGTTGGGAACAATGGCAAGAATGGATGTTTTATCAAAATCAAAGGAATGGTTAAGGGTTAAGGAATGTTCTGAAAGTTTTGAAGCGGTAGAATTTTTGGAGGAAATTGTATATTTGTGTCGGGTGATGCGATCTTTGAGAAGGTTTTTGGTTTCACCAATATAGGCAGAGTTGCAATTAGGAGTTCCGCAAGGGACTCTATAAACAATTTTTGAACGGTGGTCTGTTGGTATACTGTCTTTAAGTCGGCTGTAAATATTGGAGAGTTTGTAGTGGGATTTGAAAGCAAGTCTGAGGTTTGGATAGAAGGATTTATTGATTTTTTAATTTTTTCTGAAAGAGAGGGAATGTAAGGTACGGATCTATATAAGTGAGTTGATGATGATGATGGAGTAGAGAGAGAGGTTAATTGAGGTTGAGACTGATTCCTGTAGTTATTTATAAGTTTGTTTATGATCACGGTAGGGAAGTTATTGCCAGGAGAATTGTCTTTATGCGGTTAATGTTGATGTCGTGGAAACGGGGATCGGAAAGGAAAAGGCTTCGGTGTATAAGATTTTTAGCAACGTTAATTTTTTGATGATGGGGATGTTGGGAATAAAAGTTTAATAGTCTGCCAGAGTAAGTTGGTTTCGTGTACCTTAAACTGGGAAACATCACTCCTGCAGGCAACCCCTTCACGTAGTCACGTATGTATTTTTTTCTTATTGATAAGGGTCTTTTTTCATCGCCCATCTCTTTCTCCCCCTTTCCATACTCATATCTTTCTCCGTTACATATCCTCACATATAATTATTAGTTTAATATTACACTATTTTAAAATTTAAATTATTTTTTATTCATACTGTTTCTCTTTTGTAATGACTATATTTTTTTATATATTACCTATACTCTTAACTATGTTTTTAATATATTACCGTCATATATCAACTCAAAATTGTTAATATTTAAAATTTTAATTGTTCACATATTTTTCCTTTATCATTTTTTTTTCATTTACTTAGTCTCTCTTTATATATTCTCATTACAATATTATCATCTCAATTATGTTTACTTCCATACTTTATAACTATCATCTTAATTTTGTTTATTTCCATACTTTAACCTTTGGAACCTTTGGGAACGCAGCTACTGAGTCTTGTATCCAATAAATACGAAAAAGTTATAATAAACCCATATTTGAGTGAGCGCGATTAAAATTAATAGTGTAATCGGTAACGAACCTTTGGGAACGGAGCTACTGAGCCTTGTATCCAATAAATACGAAAAAGTTACAATAAACCCATATTTGAGCGAGCGCGATTAAAATTAATATTATAATCGGTAACGAACCTTTGGGAACGCATCTATTGAGCCTACTATCCAATAAATACGAAAAAGTTATAATAAACCCATATTTGAGAGAGCGCGATTAAAATTAATATTATAATCGGTAACGAACCTTTGGGAACGCATCTATTGAGCCTACTATCCAATAAATACGAAAAAGTTATAATAAACCCATATTTGAGCGAGCGCGATTAAAATTAATATTATAATCGGTAACGAACCTTTGGGTACGCATCTACTGAGCCTACTATCCAATAAATACGAAAAAGTTAAAATAAACCCATATTTGAGCGAGCGCGATTAAAATTAATATTATAATCGGTAACGAACCTTTGGGAACGCATCTACTGAGCCTACTATCCAATAAATACGAAAAAGTTAAAATAAACCCATATTTGAGCGAGCGCGATTAAAATTAATATTATAATCGGTAACGAACCTTTGGGAACGCATCTACTGAGCCTACTATCCAATAAATACGAAAAAGTTAAAATAAACCTCTATTGATAATATTTTCGCCCGCGATTATAAAACTAAAATAAAACGAACCCCGCTAATCCGACTACCAGATCTTGTATCGAAAATGTCTAAAAATTAATGTATCGGTTATACTTATTTTTATAATCGTGACTAATTATATGTAAAAAGGCCCCTGGGAACATTTAACAAGCCACAAGGGTTAAAAACATAATGTATAATTAAAATAACCATAAAAACATAAAATCATGTTAATTTGATTTTTATTATTTTATTGAAATCGAAAAAGGTTGAATTTGAAATGGAAAAGGTTGAATTTGACTTGGAAAAGGTTAAATTTGACTTGGAAAAGGTTGAATTTGACTTGGAAAAGGTTGAATTTGACTTGGAAAAGGTTGAATTTGACTTGGAAAAGGTTGAATTTCACTTGGAAATGCTATATATCAAATGATAAATTCAGTGTAGGATTTGTTATGTATATTTGTTGGTTACAAGAGCTCTTAGTTTTATTTTGTCAATCCTGGTCAAAGAGATAATTGATTTAAAGATCCCTATAATTTATGAATAAGCAATTTTATATTCGATTATTGTAGTTGTTTTTAATTAAAATATTTACAATCTCGGTCAGCTGTGTCCGATTGGCTTAAAGATAATCCTAATTCTTTCTAAAACTATGTATCCATCTAATTTATCATCTCTCTTTGTAATCCTATTTCATAATTTATTAAAGGATTCTCAATTTATGCCTTTAAATGGAAATCTAGTTTATGGCATATTAATTAATTTTGTAATCCAACTTATCCTTGGAAATAGTGTTTAGATGATTTATTGCTGTACTGAACATAATTCCTCATGAGTTTTATTTTTTCCGACTATTTTTCCACAATAAAAAAACATAATACTTTTTCATACCCTGTTAATGCTTATTATTATTCCTTAATGGAATTACCATTCACAGTCAATCTTAAATAATAAAAGAAGATACTGGGTTAATGTTGTACGATTTTCAAAAATAAACTATTTCCTACCTTAACTATTGCTGGATTATTTATTTATACGAATCTTAATCCATAAAAATTTTCCAAAATGTTTACCTCTGTAACGGTTGCACGGTCAATCACAACACGGAGGTTACACGACGGTTTTTCAGGTCCCTCAGTGTTGCCAGGTGGAAAGTAATTTAATTATTAATATTAATTTTTTACCTGCAACACTGAGGTAACCAACCAATTACCTGCATTGTGTGCATCGCATGTACTGTGTTGTTTTGTGGTAGGATCTTTAAAAATTTTGTGTGTGTGGCTTTAAAAAACATTTTTTTTAAATTTAATTTATTCTAAAGAAGAAGCTTATTTTTTATTTCTCATTTTTAATCATTTTAATTGTGTTTTTAATCGTTTTTTTATTTAATTAAAATAACTTTTTATTTCGAACTTTATTTATTTTATTATTACCCAACATCCATCAAAGTGGTGACCCCGACGTGATGACGGAATGTGTGTGGATTTAAAAAACATTTTTTTTTAAATTTAATTTATTCTAAAGAAGAAGCTTATTTTTTATTTCTCATTTTTCATCATTTTAATTGTGTTTTTAATCGTTTTTTTATTTAATTAAAATAACTTTTTATTTCGAACTTTATTTATTTTATTATTACCCAACATCCATCAAAGTGGTGACCCCGACGTGATGACGGAAAAGATGGATAAGAAACCAGCAGATTTATAGGTAAGTGCTAGTGCACATACTAATATTAGAATCCCTACATTCTGGAGGGCTGACCCAGAATTATGGTTTTGCCAGGCCGATGCTGTATTTACCACATCAAAAGTCGTGAGCTCAAGAATAAAATTTCAAATAGTGGTGGCGAATTTAGAATTTGAAATTCTAAAACAAGTCTCTGACTTAGTGAAAAACCCACCTACAGAGCCATATGAAGCCCTTAAGGAAAGGCTTATTTCCACTTACGCCGAGTCCGAAAATCAGCGTATTAGGCGTTTATTGGAGGACAAGCCCCTCGCCGACGGGGAACGGCCATCTCAATTTTTAAATGAATTAAAACGGCTGGCAGGTAGTTCTGTTTCCCCCGAATTACTTAGAAATATGTGGCTAAAAGCTCTACCAGAAAGGATGCAAGCAACACTGGCTGTAACTTCGGAAACATCCCTCGATAAGCTGGCTGAGATTGCCGACCGCATAGCTGAGGTATATGAGTCCAGTGTCAGTCAGGTGACCACACACACACCGCAACCCCGTTCTTCTTCTTCTTCCTTCGCAACTCAACTTGAGGAGAAATTCGAGAAGCTGAGCCTGCAAATAAATGAGCTCCAAAACGAAATGGCTAGCTTAAGAAGGAGCAGATCGACTTCTCGTGACCAAGGACGGAACCGATCGCGTAGCAAAAGTCGTAAACTATGCTACTACCACCGCAACTTCCGGGAGAAAGCTAAGAAATGCCAACAACCCTGCAGCTGGAAACCATCGCAAAAGGGAAACTAATCTCAGCGACTGAGAAGGCGGACTCCGTCGCTGATATCAACCACCGCCGATTATTCGTCGCGGACAAAGCAACTGGAGAACGATATTTAGTCGACACTGGAGCGTCAATATCGGTCTTCCCAGCACGGAGACGAGATCGTAAAACACCCGCCAATTTCACCCTTTTTGCAGCCAACGGTACACCGATAAAGACCTATGGTGAAGTGAAGAAGATACTTAACGTTGGTCTTCGTCGCCCTCTTCGGTGGTCTTTCATCATCGCCGACGTCAACAACCCGATCATCGGAGCAGACTTCCTCTTCTTTCACCACATCCTGGTCGATCTCAAGGGCCGACAGCTCGTAGACGCCAAGACAGGTCTCACATCCAAGGGCAGTCTTAAACATAACAACACACCTTCCGTTTATTCTGTACCTAGTGGCGAGTGGTATTATGAGCTTTTACGCAAATACCCAGCTATAACTCGCCCATCTACGGTACCACAGGAGGCGAAGCATGCAATCAAGCATTTTATTGAAACGAAGGGAGCTCCAGTCACCTCCAAAGCCAGGCGCCTTCCACCTGAGCGATACAACGCCGCCAGGGAAGAATTCCTGAAGATGGTAGATGAGGGAATCTGCAGGCCTTCAAGTAGCCCCTGGGCTAGCCCACTCCTCATAGTAACAAAGAAGGAGGGCTCAATGAGATTTTGTGGAGACTACCGCCGTCTCAACGCCCAGACTGTGCCTGATAGATACAGCGTTCCTAACATCCAATCTCTCAACACCAACCTCTTTGGAAAGACAATCTTCAGTAAGGTGGATCTCAAACGGGCATACTACCAGATACCTGTTGCTGAAGAAGACGTTCCGAAGACTGCAGTTATCACTCCTTTCGGCCTCTTCGAATTCAAGGTGATGTGCTTCGGACTCCGCAACGCAGCGCAGACTTTTCAACGCTTGATGGACAGCATTCTCGCCCTACCGTATGCTTTCGTCTATCTGGATGACATTCTGATAGCTTCATCGTCGGAGGAAGAACATCGCACCCACTTGGAAGAAGTCTTTAGACGACTGGACCAGCATGGATTGACTATCAACCCGCTCAAGTCGACGTTCTGCAAGGACGAAGTCGAGTTTCTTGGCTTCCTTGTTACCTCGCAGGGCATCAAACCTCTCCCGAGTAAGGTCGACGAAATCGCCGAATTTCCACGTCCTGCTACCAAGGGCCATCTTCGACGCTTTCTGGGGATGATCAACTTCTACAGAAGATGCCTCCCCAAGGCAGCAGAAGTTCAGCGCACTCTACATGCTCTGATTGGCAACAGTAAGAAGAATGATAGAACGCCAATCGAATGGACTCCTGAAGCTGAAGAAGCCTTTGCCAGATGCCAGCAGAACATTCGAGAAGCAGTCACACTCGCGCATCCATCGTCTGATGCTGAAGTCTCTCTCGCTTGTGATGCTTCCAACACAGCGATGGGAGCAGTTCTTCAACAACGAGAAGGACAACATTGGAGACCCTTAGGATTCTTCTCAAGAGCTCTTACGGCAGCTCAACAAGGATACTCCACCTACGACCGCGAACTCACCGCTATCTTTAACGCAGTCAAGCATTTCAGGCCTTGCATCGAAGGAAGGGTTTTCAGTATTCTCACTGACCATAAACCTCTGGTTGATGCCTTCTATCAGAAGCCCGGAACAGCAACACCCATGCGGATTCGCTATGTGAACTTCATTAGCCAGTTCACTTGCGATATCCGACATGTTTCGGGAGAAGAAAACAAAGTGGCCGATACTTTGTCAAGATTAGAGGAAATTCGCAGTCCGGATGACATGGAGAGCATTGTCGAAGCCCAGCAGGAAGACCCGCTGATTCCCGAGTTACTTCGGAACCCGAACCTGCATTTGAAACTTGTCGAACTCCCGCACTCGAACAAGCCACTTCTTTGTGACTTCACAACTTCGAAAGCCCGACCATATGTTCCTACTTCTCTGCGTCAGAACATCGTTAAGAAGATTCACGAGTTCAGCCATCCTGAAATCCGAGGGACACGCCGCCTGGTGTCTCAGAGATTCTTCTGGCCGAATATGAATTCTGACATAACGACTTGGACCCGAAGCTGCATCGCTTGTCAACGCTCGAAAATCCATAGACACACAGTTTCACCTCCCGGCATCTTCGCTCCAGCTGGTCGATTTGAGCACATTCATGTCGATATAATCGGACCTCTACCGACATCGGATGGTAAACGTTATTGCCTTACTATGGCAGATCGGTACACCCGTTGGCCGGAAGCTGAACCGATTGAGAATATCTCCGCTACAGTGGTTGCATCAGCGCTCTACAAATCCTGGATTTCCAGATTTGGCGTCCCAACACGCATCACAACGGATCAAGGCCGCCAATTCGAGAGCGAACTTTTTTCGAAACTGCTGAACCTCCTAGGAACTCGGCGATGTCGGACCACTGCGTACCATCCTCAGTGCAACGGCACTATCGAGAGATGGCATAGAACTTTAAAGGCAGCCCTAACTGCACATCTCATTACCTCAAGATCTTGGACGGAACTATTGCCCACAGTCCTCCTCGGCTTGAGAGCAGCTATTAGGGATGACAACTGCACAAGCGCCGCAGAAATGACGTATGGTCAACCCCTGCGACTTCCTGGGGAACTGTTGGAGTCGACTTCAAAACCAGAGGAACCTGATGGATTTCTGCGTAGGCTAAGGGAACACTTGAAGCACCTGCAGCCTGCCCCGCATAGACCTAGTCAAGGGCCAACCTTCACTCCGAAGGACTTAAGGACATGCACACACGTCTTCTTACGAGATGACACGGCCAGGAAACCACTAACTCCTCCTTACTCTGGACCTCACCTTGTGATCGAGAGAGGGGAGAAGACTTTTGTGATCCTGCTCGCCTCCGGAGAGAAGACCGTAAGCGTGGACCGCCTGAAGCCGGCCTACACCTTGGAAGACCCAACCTCTCCAGCCACGTCACCACCGACTACATCGCGACAGCAACCTCCACAAACTGACAACGCCCCCGCCACAGAAGCTGACCAACCCTCATCGGACAAAACAACTCGAAGAGGACGTCGCATCCGACTCCCTGTTCGCTTCTGTGACGAGGTCATTGGGGGGAAGTGATGTAACGGTTGCACGGTCAATCACAACACGGAGGTTACACGACGGTTTTTCAGGTCCCTCAGTGTTGCCAGGTGGAAAGTAATTTAATTATTAATATTAATTTTTTACCTGCAACACTGAGGTAACCAACCAATTACCTGCATTGTGTGCATCGCATGTACTGTGTTGTTTTGTGGTAGGATCTTTAAAAATTTTGTGTGTGTGGATTTAAAAAATTTTTTTTTAAATTTAATTTATTCTAAAGAAGAAGCTTATTTTTTATTTCTCATTTTTCATCATTTTAATTGTGTTTTTAATCGTTTTTTTATTTAATTAAAATAACTTTTTATTTCGAACTTTATTTATTTTATTATTACCCAACATCCATCAAACCTCTATAACATATCATTACTAGCCACTAGCCGGCTTAAAACTGCCGAAACATCGATGATTTGTGGTTGCGAGGGCTGTATCAATAAGTGTTTCTAAAAATTTTGAAAGGGAGACGTCAGCTTAGAAGACAAAAAAGATCGTGGAAGGACTTCTTTCCATGATGAAGCTTGTTAAATTTTTGGGGGAAGAAAATCCCTGAACAGCTGTTCGAGAACTTGCATAGAAACTCGTTATAAGCAAATCGACTATCGATAATCTCCTTAAAACGATTGGAAAATCTAGAAAGTTTGGTTCCTCATTCATTGAACAGCCAGTGAAAAATTCACCCTTTTGAACTCTGTGCATCACTAATTTGCTCAGATCCATTTCTGCTCAGAATTGTATTTCTGATGAAAAGTAGATTTTCTACCATAGACTTTCTGACAGTTGCTAACAGTAGACGATCTGAGGAGTTGCTCGATTCACAATTCATCGATCGAAGGGGCTTAGAAAATTTGGTTTTCCGAATTTAGGCATTCCGGATTCTGATAATAGTATAAACAATCTGGTGCACACAACTTTCACTAACCTCCGTGGTTAAAATTAATTTGAAAATTTTAAACATATTTATAAATATAAATAAATCGTTAAAGATTTAATGAAATTGAATTTAAATAGAAACATTTGTTTTATTAAATAATCTATTATATTTTTATCTTCAACAATCAGTTATTTTTATCGGTTTTTCATCACTGTCGATTAAACTTTACAATTCCGTGTATTAGATAATATTTTTTCTAAAATCTTCAGCTATCCAATGGTATATTATACGTCTATATTACTTTTCTTGTGTTAAGAAATACAAAAATTGCATAAAACATATTTTTGCACTTTTCTCTTTTAATTGCTTTTCAAAGTCATTCAACTAGCCGTTATTTAGCAATGCTATGTTGATGATGTGCCTATTATTTTTTTTAAATCTACAAAATTAAAGGTACTTTTAAAATATCGGCATTTTAGCCCTGCCAGACTATTTCAATCTTGATGAAACCTACATCATATTAAATTTTACAACAATATAGAGTGTTAAATCAAAATAATTACAGAAATGTTGGAGAAAGTTATAAATAGGGGCAAAATGCATGGTATAAAGTAGCACTTTCGGTCAGCCGATTTTAGTGAAAAAGTTGCTGTAACATCTCTAGCTTATAGATTTCTTAAATATGAAATTTCAGGTATGTACGTCTTATTTTTCGCGCTAGACTTGCCACACCCACATACACACGTTTTTTTGGGTCTTGGTTATTTGGAATCAGGGGACTTTAAAATCACATAAAATAATAATACTATGGATTATTTTTCAGACAACCCATAATATGGATTAAAAAAAAAAATATTTGCTTGGATTTTATTTTTTTAATGAAATAAATGAATACATCTTCGAGGTCAAATAATTAGAGTTCAAATTCCTTGGTTAAAAACCGTCTCGACAGCTGAGAAAAGAATGTTCCGGAATGTGAATTTAGAAAGAATTGATATCCTTTAAACCTCAAATTGACAGAGATACTTTAACTGTCCAAACACCAGTACTGCCGACCGCTGGCAGTTTGTAAATTAATGGGCCAACTCTGTTAAAAGTCTTACAGTATGTTTACAGAGAATTTTCGTTTAGTCTGTAGTGCTTCAACAACAGGACACTAACCTCAAGAGTTTTGTAAATACTCTCTGCCTGTTGTTCTCAATTTCTCCTTAGTTATATAACTACTGTACATCATCAATATCCTTCGAAAAATAAATATTACATGAAGTATACCAAAATATGTTGATTCAACTGTTCGTTATTAAGAAAATATATGCCAATAATATATTCAATATTGTGAATATATATTTATTAATTAAATTTTCTTAGTGACATCCCACATATAAATACAGCTGGTTTCTAGAATACATGAGAGCTATTATACGAAGTTATACATTCATCTTATAGTAAATTGTACTACTGAAAAATAATAACAAAAACAAATATAATACCTTACTGTTATTATTTAATTTTTATTACCCGGGAGAATCCAGTAGAGGACAAAGATCTTATTCAGTGCCTTCCCTTATATTATTTTAACATTCTTGACAATTTAATTCAATTTTGGGCAATAACTGACGAAATTGAATAAAAAATGGATTGGCAGATAGAGAACTTTTTCGATATTCGATCTTGAAGATAGGTGAAATACCACAAATTTCACCACTTCGATCACTGATTTTTATTTTAATAAAAATGGATTTGGGAAGAATTATTTACAAGCCCATTTCTTTTCGGAATTATAAGCAAAAATAAAGTTTGGAAATATTTTCCAAAACAATATGCCCACTCCAGGCATTATTCCTTCCATGACAAACTCCACTCCCACTCTAATCCACTAGTTTCAACCCTTGCTTCCTCTTCAATTCCTAATAAACTACCGAGGCGTCTGAAGAGAAGATGGCCTCGAGACCTTCTTGTTTAGATTGACTACTAGAGTGCTGCCAATGGGCTGTTTCTCTTCATGTTTTTTATGTACACTGTTTTTTAGCAGCATATTCACTTGTAGTATTATAATATACAGTTGTAAATTTCAATAAAAATATATTAAAAAACAAAGCAATATGCTTCCTCCTATTACTTTTAAAATTAAAATGATAATGATATCTTATTAAAATAATATGAACAATTTTTATATAAATATACACATATACTCACTTCTTTGCACAATAAAGCAGTTGAACAAAAATTTAATTCCTAATAGTAAAAAAAAAAAAAAAATAAAAAATGTTTTTTAAATTTAATTAATCATTTTTCTATTCTAATTGTATTTTATTCAACTGTTAACAACTTCATAATTATATATAGTCAATGTTACTGAGTTTTTGCCCCATTTTCAAGTCTGAATTTATGTGTCATATTTATTAAAAACATTGTTAACATTATTATAGCAAATTGCTATGCGTACATTCTTAAAGGATTCTATTGGCTGACTGCCTTTTTAAATGACATAAGTGAAACACCCTCAAGCTCAGAAAAAGAAAGATAAAAAATAACCTTTAATTAAAGTCAAGTGACGATAATATCAGCAACAAGCTGTGAAATAGAGATGAATTTTTGTTATGGTTTTAATATTTAATGTGGACAATAATTCAGTGACTTGCGTTCTATTATAGTGTTTAATGTTAGATAAGTAATATTGTCTGTAATACGATACATCGGGCATTGAACAAACAAATGAAAATTACATTTGTTATAATATAATATATATAATATTAATTATAATATATATAATTAAATATAGTTAGTTGTAAATAGTAAATTAAAAAAAAAATTACCAGGAAGCCGGAATTGAGTCAGTGTTTCGGTGAATTTAAATGGGGAATCTTTTGCTAAATATGGTTGATTATCGGGATGACAGTAAATATTTTGTGGTTAAGGATACCATGTATTATGGATATCAAAATAGATATAATGAATGTATTATATAATAAATTCAGTTTTGTTTGTGGACAATGTTCATTTGAATATCTGTGAAATTCATAAAATATTCAAGTATATGAAATATAAACAGGTTTACATAAAAATTAAATATATTAGCTCTGGAAAAATGCTGTGTTTATAAAACGTATTCAGGATACTTTTAAATTACAAAATCTTTCGGATTTCAGAAGGTAGACATGAAATGAGTAATTTTTATGAAGTACCTTCCTTATTAAATATGCTAAACATGCTGAAAAAATTGTCCAATTTTCTTTTATAACTGTAATACTGGCAGAACCTGTCTACTAAAGGAATCTCTTAATCCCGTGAAAGAGTTTAGCTTTACTTTAAATCTTAGGGTCTACTTTAGAATGAAAAAAAGTAAATGAAGAAGAGGAAAACGCGTTTCATAACACCTAATTGGCGAACTGTTTCTTTTATTTTAGACAAACATTATATTTATAATATTATTTTTTTATTGAAAATTCGCCGTTATTATTTTTTCCATAATAGCTAATTTAATATTACATTATCTTATCAATATTAACACTCCTTTAATAAGCTCACTTAATGAAAGCTGTAGTTCTGGATGGTTCTCTTTTTTCTGCAATCATGCATTTTAAGGAGTTACATCTCTTCAGCGTAACTTCTGGAGGGTAATAACATTTTAAGAAACAATTAAGGTGATGGGGCTCTCCTTCTAGTTTATTTCGGTCTTACAACTAAAACTTATTCTAATTTATTTATTAATTGAGTTTCTGACATCGCTGAGGTATTCCTGGGGGTTTTAATTCATTAAATAAAGGGTTAGATACAAATGTCGTTGATTAAAAAAAACTTTAGGTTAGAGTGGTTCCTCTCACTCGAATACTTTTTAATTGTTCGTATTTTCAACACTTCATGTAATTTTTTTGTTTTTACTCTTTCGAATTTCGTCCATGAGAAGAATCTTTTGCGATTCTTCTGGACACTATTTTCTGTTGATTTCGCTAAGTGTGGAAAATGTGAGCCGTGCAACAATGACGGACGAAGAATAGTTTTCTATTTAATCGATTTTAGTCGAAGAGATTAACTTGGAGATGATATTAAATGGTCAAGCCTGAATATTTTTCGCCTTACAGATTTAATGTTTACTTTCACTTACCTATAAATGAAATATATAGTAAGGGAAAGTATTGCGATCGTGGAAGTTTTAGAATTCCAGTTTTTAATGGAAATACACGCTTTAGGATATCCTGAGCTTAAATAACCAAGTCCCACAAAAAGGACTGTGTGGTTGTGGGTCCGTGTGTTTGTGGTAAGTCTAGCTCAAGAACGAAAAGTTGTACGAAACTGAAATTTCATATTTGAGTCAACCATAGGCCCCAGGTGTTACTGCAACTTTTTCACTAAAATCGGCTGACCGGAAGTGCTACTTTATATCATGCATTTTGCACCTTTTTATAATTTTCTCAAAAACGGCCGTAACGGTTTTTTTAAATTCTCTATTTTGATGTAAAATTTAGTGGGCTTAAATATTACGTAGGTTTCATTCTGATTGAAATAGTCTGACAGGGCTTAAATGCCGATATTTTAAATTTTCTTGTTCTAAAGTACCTTGTAGATTTCAAAAAAAATAGGTACATTATTTTATTAGCATTGATAAATAACGGCTAAATATGCATGTTGAGCGAATTTGAAAAACAATAAAAACAGAAAAGTGCAAACATATTTTTTTATGCAATTTTCGTATTTTTGAACTCAAGAATAATAATATGGTATAATATATCGTATAATATAGTATAATAAACGTATAGTATACCGCTCGATAGCTAAAGCTTTTAGAAAAAAAAAATTATCTAATACAAGGAATTTTAAAGTTTAAATAAACCTAAAGATTTTAGAAACATTATTATCTTATATACAAAAATGTAGAAGTTAATGGCGAGTGACGAAAAGCAGATAAAACTAACTGATTGTCGTAGATAATAATTTAAAAGATTATTAAATAAAACTCATGTTTAAATTCAATGTAATTAATTCTTTAACAATATATTACTTTCACTTACTATATATAGTAAGGGGAAGTATTGCGATCGTGAAAATTTTCGAATTCCAGTTTTCAACGGAAATACACGTTTTAGGGTCCCCTGAGTCCAAATAACCAAGTCCCGCAAAAAGGTCTGTGTGTGTGTGTGTGTGTGTGTGTGAGAGTGGTAACTCCCGGGCGGAAACGGTCTTCCCCTAAAGTACCTTTAATTTCATAGATTCAATAATAATAACTAGATTATCTTGTTAACGATGATGAAAAACAGGTAAATTTATAAATTGAATAAATTCGATACCCAACTAAAGGAGAAAACAGAAAAAATATTTTTTTAATGCAATTTTTCGTTTTTGAACATAAGAGCAGTAATATACATGTATGATATACCGTTGGAAAGCTAAAGATTTTAGAAAAAATATCATCTCATACACAAGCTTTTAGAAGTTAATAGAGAGTGATGAGAAGAAGATAAAACTACCTGATTATTTTAGATAATAAAATGATAGATTTTTTAATAAAACACATGTTTCTATATAAATTAAATTTATTTAATTCTTTAATAGTTTCACGTATTTTTAACTCTAACTCTATTTGAAAATTCTTTCATTGATTTTACAAATTGATGTAAGTGAAAGTCGTGTGTTGCCCGCACCAGATTTTTTTTATCTCTAACTGTATTTATAAATTCTTAAGACCAATTTAAATTGATTTTAACAACGGAGGTAAGTGAAAGTCGTGTGTTGTGCGCATCAGATTTTTTAAGAAAACAAAACAATCTATATGATAAAAACAATTATTTTGTAATTATGCAATTAATATCACGTGGTAGAGAAAAAAGTCGAACATCATATAGCAATCACGATAAACTAACAATACGATCCACAAAGGAATAAAGCAGGAGCAATGGGAAAAGCTGGCGAAAAGCGAATCATCCCTGCAAGTTCCTGTTCTCCTGGTGCGAAAGAGTTCCCAAACAGAGGAAAATGGAGAAAAATTTTCCAGAAGAGGGGGAAAATCACCTAATTCTTTCTCTCTTCCCTTTTTCAGTCCATCCTTTATCGAAGGGCTCAAAGGAATCAATTTTTAAGCATCAATTCTCTTGCGCTTGATCCGCTCTAATTCTTGTTTAACTAACTCTAGTTAAATTAATATTAACCTTTAGAAATAATTTATTTGATCGCTTTTAGTCATTTATTTATGTTATAATACAAAGCTAGCTAGATTGTTCTATAATGGGTTTAGGTAATGGGAACTGTAATGGTGTTTATTAACTATGAATAATTTCATAGATGGATGCACAATGACGTGATTAATCTATAAAGGCCGTCTATGTATTAATCTATGTATAAATAGATAAAATAATCCCTTAAATAGTAGGATCTGGAAATAAATAGCTCCTCGACGTATCCTGTACTCCTATCCCAGGGAGGAGGTTAGGGAGGGGCTGCATCCTCCCTCTCCCACTCCCTCGTCCTCCCTTTCCCTTTATTGCCCTTTTCAAGCTCATCATTTTATTTATTAAATCCTTCGTTTGATTACATTTTTATTTCCATTGAGGAGAAGAAAATTAAATTCTTGAGATTAGAAATATGTAATTCCTTCTTCAGAGTACTATTGATCCATCATAAAGAAAACTTGTAATTAATCCTCGGTTGAATAAATCATATTTTATTTTTGTATTGTATTTTACAGAAGTGTAGAGTTCGAATAATGAACTAATTAATAATGAACATTAGATACTACAAAGTAATTATTTTTTCATCAATATTTAAAACATATTCTGAACTCTAATATTAAATATTTATTATCTATAGAGCCTTTTTAGTTTAAGGGAATGCACTTGGCAATACATTTCCCTAAATTAAAAAGACTTTATAGATAGTAATTATTTAATGTTAGAGTTGAGGCCGAATAATTATTTACTCTGTTAGTTCAACCTTAGGGCGACGCTGGGGTATGTAGACCCTCCTGAGGCACACTCTATAAAGTGGGTACCGAAAAAATTGGGAAAAACCTGACGGCTGAACGTGATCTCTGCCTAATCACCTCATTACACGGCTGTTGGCCAAGTACGGATCTTAATTTGTAAGGAACCTAAGAACATAGAGATTCATGTTGGTTGTAGAAGTTCAGTTTTTTTTCTGATTCTAGTTGATTATAGTCAACTATGTATTTTTCAAGTAGGTGCACTAGTACCAACATTTTACATCTTTTGAGCTGTTAAGTGTTCTGTATTGCCTCGAAAGACCAATATTTTCGCATATATGTTGATATTTAAATTTAACACAATAATTGACAGGCAACCTATTACTTTATTTCATGCTCCATTCTTCTTTTTTGGGGGTTTAAGGGCGCAAAACTGCTGGATGATCAGCGCCCGTATGCTCATTCTGATTTTTTTTTTCTGTGAAATAGTATATCCACAATGAAGTTTTGGATTTCCATGATCTTTGTCTTTCTCATGCTATGCCTTGTTAACTTTCTGAAAAAATATGAAAATCTAAACATCAATTTTTCTCAGTCCGGTATCAGTCCTTGAAAAATTTTGCTTGATGGGAATTTTATGCCCCATATTGTTGCTAAAAATAATAACCCGAGTTAATAAAAAAAAAAAAAAAAAAGAAAGAATGACGTACTGATAAAAACGTTAAATTCGCAATATATATTTATTAAAAATAATATACTAATTAAAAAAATCATAGATGATTAAAATAAAACAGATATATTAATATATTGTACTATCCATCAATAATATAATGAATAATGTAATATCAGATATATTAATAATTCGTACACATTTAAAAAAATAATAACAGACAAGAAAGAAAGAAATGGTTTATTTGCATATTTACTTATTCGTTTATTATATTTTAAAGTGATTTCAGTTATCTTCAAAATAAAACAAATATAGGATTTTGGTTCCAAAAAGTGATTGATTATACAGTTGAATGTACTAATAATAGAAGGAAAAATTTACGAAAAACCATAAGTTAAAAAAAAGTAATAATAAATAAAAATAAACTACATAGCCGAAAATGAACAAATAGGTAAATAAATAAAATAGAATGAAAAATAATAATTAGTTGTTAAAGGTTGATAATGTACTGTGTTAACATAAGATTAATGCCGGAAGTTATTAATGTTTTTCACTATTTTGATAATGGAATGAGCTTGTGTATCGTGCGTATACTGAAATCCTTGCTTGACACGTTAATTTTCTTCTTGGCATCAAATTAACAGGTTTCATCAGGAGGCAACTATGACTTGATTAGACATATGGTGGGCTCAATTATTTCCAAAGGAATATGAATATATAACTATATATGCTATTTATAAGTGGTATACAAACTAGAAATAGCTATTAAAAAAACTAGAATTGAGCGTTGATTTCCATAAGGTACTAAAGGACATTATTTTATAAATTGATGTTTTGACCTATTTGTATTCTAATGGCTCAATTTTACCTAGATCCGTCATCCAATTTTATATAAAAAACATAAAAATCCTTTAAAACCGTATTTAAAAATTGCATTTCATTCCAAAAGGTACTAAATCCACATTTAGTTTCATTCCAAAACGTACTATATCTCTAAACAGATATAACCTTTCTTTTCATTTCATTCCAAAAGGTACTATATTTCCTATCATACGGCAGAAGCACCTAACCCCGTAATATATTACCATTCATTTATTGTTTTCTTCATTTTGTGTATTTTTATTGGTTCATTTAGTACGTCTTGAATCACTGCTGTAATTTTGATCAATAGTTTTAAACTAATAATCAGTTTTTAGGCTGTTTTAAACAACTTAGTTTCGTCGCTTTAATTCTTGTAGTTTGTCAATTAAATTTCATTTTTTCAATAATTTTTCTTCTAGCAGCAACATAAATTTAGTTGAAAAAATTTTAGAAACTCTCATTGATGGTATTGATCCAGCAAATAGTCCTAATTAGCATTCCACGAACTTGCTAAATATGAGAGAAAAAAACTGCGCCTGATCTAACTTAATAGTAGATTTTTTTAGGTAACATATGAGCTTAAAAGTTATTTATTTAATAGTATCTATGATTAAATGTTGTTTAAACGTAGGTAATAATATAGATAAATTTGCTAAATTCACACAAACAGTAAATACAAGTTCAAAACAAACTTCATAATTACATACTTTCTTATTATAGTGCCATAAATAGATAAATTGTCCTTTGAATATTTTTTTTCTTTATAAAGAATAGATAATCAATGTAATTAACAAACAAAGAAAGATATTTCTCAGAGGGAGAATAAGGAAATATACATAACTTAGTAATTAATAATATAAAGACGTTAGTTATCGGTAATGTTCTATTAGGAAGGTTATAGTGAATGTTACCAACTTACCAGCGTTATATTCTTTCCAAAAAGTACTATATGCACGTTTCATTCCAAAAAGTACTATATCCATATGATATTGCTTAAAAGTCATCGGAAAAGTGCAATAATTTGGAAAAATTAGTTGGTAACACGCTTAAAAATCAACTTTAAATTAAAAAAAAAAAGAATCACATAAATTGGTCCAATAATAAATAAGATTTTAAATAAGATGACAGATTTTTGCGTTTCCTGTAAAATTGTATAAAGTTGATGTAGTACCTTTTGGAAATCAATGTCTCAATTGGTGATAGTATATTTTTTCTTTTACAAAATTAGAGAAAATTTAATTCCCAACTGCTCTTTGGATCGTTTCCTGATGCTCTTCCAGATGTTCTCTGACGACAGTTCGGCCTTAGAGCGTGTTTGACAGGCAATTTCCCAGCTTTACACCTTCCACTGACGTTAAAGGAAACCCCCTATATTTTTTTCCATTTTACTTCAATTTATTTACAATCTGTTCCAATTAGATTTCTTCGCGATTCAAGATGAAGTGGATACAGAACTACTACAGAACTATAGAACGGAACCTATCAACTCAAGAGTTTTTCCGATGTTCTAAAGCCTTTTATTTATTTTTTTCAAAGAAATAAACACTGCTCTTTATTGACCCTTCTTGGAATCGGGCTGTTCAAGGAAAACCTGCTGACCATGAGGAAAATATCTTTTATATAGATTATGTTTTTGTGCAATCCCAGAATCCGCCTTAAGATTTTAGATTTATTTGCAGAGGTCTTAGATTTGAAACATAGTGATTCTGATGAGTCAAAACTGTTATTAATTAAATAAGAAATAACAAAAAGAAAGAGCTAATTTAATTTTGAATGAACTTCCGCTTGCAGATTTTTATTGTGTCATTTTGTAATGTTCTAAACTTTAAAATGACGAATTCCCCTTCCCCGTGGATCCGTTTTTTAAATTTTTTTGTATGGATACACCTATTAATTAATTCATTCATTCATTCTCTAGCGCGACAGGCCGTGTAGGCCCTCGGCCTCGTGGTATAATCTTCTGGGTCATCACTCCCTACGCCTATTTTTGTGAGTGGCCACCATTTGGCTGAGGGGTCTCACATACCCGGGGGAGGGCTGTGAGTGAATCCCCACTTAATTATATCCTTATAAAATGACCCCTAGGGACTGGGATTCGAACTCAGAACCTATAGTGTGAGAGACTAGCGCGCTAGACACTCAGCCACGGGCTCCCCATACCTATTAATACAATGAGTAATCTCGCTAAAATCACAAGTTAAGATAAATAATGAGGTTTTAATAAAATTACTCTTTGAATTTATTTAGAAAAACTCTTAACTATCCAAATTATAAAATTTACTATCTTACTCAATCAAACTTTATAATAAATTCTTCGCAACTTTATTCTTATTTTTATTCTAATGATTTATATGTATTAGTTTTAATTTTTAATGGAAGCGGCATGGTGGCTCTGCAGAATATTATTTATTCTGTTATTTCAGCCGTGAAGCGATCCTGGGGTATGGAGACCCTCCTGGTGCACACCCAGCCTCTATAAAGTGGGTACCCGAAAATGGGGAAAAAACCTGACGAATCACCTTATTGCACGGCCGTTGGCCTATAAACTATCATATTCATACTTAATTAATTTATCAATATATACTTTTTATTTGTTATTAAAATTATTTATTTATTTCTTCCCTTTTTATAGATGCTTATCAAACATATAAGCATCCATATAGGTGTTAACGGCCTTTATGGTTTGCCTCCAAGCCCTAACAAACATACAACCAAGTTCAGATTTGGATTGACATGCTACTCCAGGAAGGAAATTAAATATTTTGGAGATCTTAAGTTTTAATATACGTATTTTGGGATTTAGTGACATTTCAATTCATTCATTCGTGTAATAGCTTAACCATTAAATAAAGAATTATTCTCTTGATTATCTCTGTGTTGCACATTATCAGTGTCACACACCTACAGATATTCCAAAATTCATTTCAAATAATGAATTGAAATGAATAATGAATTCAAATTGAACCTATAGAACTCAGTTTAAGAGGTTATGTATTTGAATGTTAACCTTTGATATTTGATCTTAAGAAAAAATCTTTATAACATTAGCTAGGAAATAACTAAATTCAAAAATGTATTTCGATTTATACAAAACTATAGAAAAAGGGAGAGAATTATTATATGGAGTACCATTAAAAAAAAACAAAAAAAAAACCTGTACCACTATAACCCATGAAGGGTCTTGGGCTCAATACATATAGAGATTCGTACTGTTTCTAGGCCAACGGCAGTGCAATGAGGTGATTAGGCCTTAATCACGCTCAGCCGCCAGGTTTTTCCCCAATTAAATTGGGTACCCACTTTATAGAGGCTGGGTCTGCATGGAGGGTCTCCATACCCTAGGGTAGCCCCCCGACTGAATTAACAGAATAAATAATATTTCTGCCACAGCCGGGATTCGAACCCCCTAGCAGACTAGTGCTGTGCAGTCACTGACAATGACAAGGTAAGCCCGTGTGTGGGAAAGGAGTTCTGTGGCAATTCAATAGAAGTACAATAACAGTAACCCAGTAAACAATAAGAAACAATATAACGCTTAAAAAATTGAAAACCAATATTTATAAAAAACAGTAATTGACTAAAGCAAAAGGCAATTTATTAATTTTATATTCTGTATATATGTATATGTATTCTTTACATATAGATATATACAGGATATAAAATAAAGGCACGTAAATACAAAATTTAATTATATGATACCCAAATAATTAAAAAAAAACATTGGTTCGAATAACTCAAAAACTATTCATCACATGAAAAATGATAAGTACTCATTTGAAAGACAATTAAATATACAACCGAATGTAAGCAAAATCGTCTTAATCTGATCAATATTATCAAATACATGCTAAATTTATGAAAAAAAAAGTTATTTAAGCATATTGCCATTCGTATCCATGCTTCGTCTGCAGATTCTTACCGAAAGATGTGCAATGGTTATTAAGGTTAAAAAAAAAAGATTTAACGGGGCTAAAAAACGTTTTATTTTAAAAACATAATATAAACTATTTCTGAATCCTAAGAAAAACATGGGTTATTCAGGTGGATGGGCTTATCCACTAGTGTAGACATTATGCATTTATGTTGCAAGGGTGTTATAACGGTTAAGTTTTAGAAGGTATTAAGATAATTAGGACTATGATTACTTCTACTGATTTGGCTCCCAATAATAACTTAAATATAAATATTTAAAAGACTATTTGATCGATCGATAGCAAAGTTATATGCATTATAATAAATCTAACAATAAAAGCTCATATATGTAAATAAGGAGAAAATGAAATATTTTTGAGCAAAGCCGCAGGTTTCAGGTAGTACATTATATATTAATCATGGAGCAAAAATTTATTTTTTACATCATTGAAGAGATATTGCCAAATGAATTTCTTTATTTATTGGGCTGTTTCACATGAAATTTCCGTTTTTATAGTTTCTGAAATACATAAAGGATTTTGCAGGTCTCTCTTGTTTTCTTCCGAATGTTTACATATTTAAAGTAAACAGTTACTAATCCTCTACCTTCGCATTATAAACATTAGCTTCCCAATCAATTACCCACTTTTTAGTATACCTCCAAATATGAACACGGAAACACGCGATTTTAGAATAATATTTTTGTACGAGTTTAAACTCGGCCATTCAGCAGCTGAGGCCGCTAGAAATATTTGCTAGGCGTTTGGGGAAGGGAGTTTTAATGAACGGAGCATTCGCCGTTGGTTTGCTATGTTTTCAGCTGGGGATACCGACTTGGAAAACTTACCACGAGGAAGACCTCCGTCCTTAATAGACAACGATGTCCTCAAACATACAGTAGAAGGAAACCCCTACCAAACAGTTAAACGACTCTCAGCACAACTAAATGCAAGTGCATCTACCGTTTCCAGACATTTAAAGTGAATTGGAAAGTAAAAATACATACATCGATACATGGGTACCCCATGATCCCACTGAGCGGCAGCAAGACCCCATGTTTCAAAACATACCGTGCAAAAATTTAAAGAACTGGGCTACGAAGTTCTACCGCACCCACCATATTCTCCCGACTTGTCTCCAACAGATTACCACCTGTTCAGGAATTTAGACAACTTCGTCAAAGGAAAACTTTTTGAAAATGATGATCAAGTGAAAATGCGTCTTCAGATTTTGTTTCACTTCAAAGCTCAGAGTTTTTCAGTTCGGGGATAAAAAAGTTGGTGTCACGTTGGGAAAAATGTGTAGAAAACGAAGGTGAATACTTCGAATAAAATTATCTTGTTTTCATATCGTATTTTTAATAAAAATCCTTTACCTTGAAAAGGGACATTTCATGTGACACAATCCAATATATGCGTGTTTATGCATTCTCTTCATGTACTTAGACTACATGGTGAATCATAGGTGTAATGGATTAATTGGACTCTTGTTTTCTGTATCGCAAATGTAAATTATCAAAACAAAAGCTCAGTGAGGCGATGATATTACCCCGATCGAGTCCCCTGATTTGTAGTAATTATCATTACACCGGATTTATTCCGTAATTACGGAATAACACATCAGTTGTCCTGTTTATTAAATGTATCTTCTTTGTTAGAGCAAATGTGAGAGAAGAGATAAATGTATTTATTTGCAACGTTCGACATTAATTAGAGTAATATATACAATGGGATTCCGCTGACGTAGGAGGCACAGACATTATCTAAATACATCATCACCCTGCTCAATCGTGATTCATGACAAATACGCCGATTCCATTAAAACTAAGCATATATAATGATGATAAAAAATATCATTATATTGACAATTTCTTATGGCTTGAATTTTATCCCTCCAGAATACAAAAACGATGCAAATTATTTCCCAATAATAATATTACAGTATAACTGTTTATAAAGCTGTAGATGGGCAATCAATATGATCAAGTAATATAAATAATTCAAAGGGAAATGGTATATCACCACTGCTAATTTCAAAACGCTTAATCTCTGCTAGTTCTTAACCAATTTCAATGATTTTTTTTTTTCATTTTGTAGGAAAAAGTAATGGTATTTATTTATTTATTGTTAATTAGGAGAATGTTTTTGTATTTGTTATTCGGGTTATACGCATCTTGAAACTTAAGCCCTCACATTTTGAAGGTAATTTTTTTTCTTGTCGATTACAAAGGTTCATTATTGAAAATAATAAAATTTCAAAGTAATTTATTTTTATAGTTAACTCTTATTGTACTAAATATTTTTGTATAGTCAGTCTTACATTCAGCCGTAGGTAAGATCGACACGTTATCGGGGAATGAACGTGTAGGACTGATTCCTTGAATAAATTTAAGTTAATGTTTAATAAATCAATCCAAATCTGCAATAACGTTCTGGCACAGTTAATGGTACTCTTAAAGGTGACATTTACGCAAGTGGTTCTATCGATACGTTAACGATAGTGAAAGGCACTGAATATGTTATCAGAAAAGATTTTCATTCAGAGGACAGATGGGGATGATTTTGGGAGAGTCAGTTTTGCTTTTTAGGAAAGGAATTTCTTTTGGAAGAAAGAGCGGAAGAAGGTTTAACGTACTTGCCAACCTTAATTAAGCTAAAAAGGGTTATTATATTACAGTAACCCATGTATTGACAGTAATAAATAGACCGGATTTCCATGATTTTTACGTTCTATCTGCTGGGGTGTATCAGCTTCAAACCCGTACAGCTATCCCCATCATGTATTAGGGAATAAAATATTACAATTTTATGTTGCACGAAATTTTAGGTTTTTAATTTTTATTGCATTTTTGAATTAAATTTTAATATCACAACTGATCGACCCCTAATTTTCAGTAATAAATTACAAAGATATACTAATAAATATTTAAAATTTTATTTGATCATCTTTCTCTGATTATATCTAGAATTAAATTATTAGTTAACAAACGGAAACATTAGGACTATTAAGTAAACACATCGGTTTAACAAAGTGCGTTTCATTTTTGGATCAGAGTGAAGATAAGTCCCCTTAAAATACGGTGTTAAATTTATCGCTCAATAAACAAAAACATTCATAGAAATCAATGAATATAATAAGAAACGAACAATATAGAGAAAGAAATAACTTTCTAGGACTTATTACTTACTTTACAAATTTTTAATTAAAATGATGTAATTCAGTAATTAGTTTTGACCTAACATTGGGCCTGCCTATTAGTCATGACATAAACTTTTATCGGCGGCACAAGCTTTTCTACTGATAAGGTCAAGTTATTACTTAATCAGAATACGTTTACTGGCTATTAATCAATAATTTTGCCATATGCATTGTAAAAGTGTGCCTAACGAGAGTTAAATATTTTTACTAATTACAGAGAATAACGGAGGTGGGTAGCATTGGCTAATAATAAATAAAAAAAATACAAAGAAACAGTACCTCCATCAAGTATTTTGTAAAAAAAAAAAAAAAAAAAAGACAGTTTAATCAGAATGGATGAGAGAATTAAGTCAGACTGCTTTGAATATGCCTCATAGATATTTTTGTTTCCATTTTCAGATATAAAAATTGACTTCAATTATAGCCTTTTTTCAAATTGTTTCTTATGTAATGATTGCTTTCATGGTCGAAGTAAATATGGATTAAAACATGTTTTAATGAGTGTGAATTAAGAGCTCAACTAAAGTTAATATGACGTTTATAAATCTTTTGCAAAAAGGAAGTTTTCCTTGCAGTTTGCAACAATTAACTTTATCTCTGGTCTGTCCTAAATCTAAGCGGAATATTAAGCTTGTAACGCCAGACTCATTTCGACTAAGTTCTATTTGCACGATTCACAGGCCCCGAAAAGCCATTACCCCTTTCATGTCTCACTAACTCAGAATTCACGCGCTGTTCATTCCTGGAACCAGATTCCTCCCATTTAACTTCTGCATTCTGCTAAAGTATATTAATGTTTGACGCGTACAATATTAAGAAACTTGATACAACAGGAAACATATTTAAATCATATACAATTTGCTTGAATAGGATATTACACATTGATATTTAATAGTTTCCAGAACTTCGAGAAGAATCTAACACCCCAATAAGACTTTCTAAGAATCTCATCGACTGTAAGTCGTCCCATAGTCAGTAAAATTAAACCTAACTAGGTGAATCTCCATGCACTATGTTGGTCGGTTGGTAGTTCACACAACTTACTATCTACAATAGCGGTCATAGAAAAAGTAAAGAAGGGTAGTTAGGGTATCGTATTTCTATATTTTGTGATAAACATAGTGGGGTTTTGTGATTCAGTCCACCAAAGGTTGAAGCAGTTTTTGTTCAAGTGGAAGTATCTACATGTTTAGATAACTTATTAGTGTGATTCAAGCTATAAGCACATAACTGTTAAAAATAAATGTTTTGTTTGCATCTGTTTACAATATATATATTATATATATATATATGTACACACGCGACCTGCTCTTACTTCGCACGGATGGAATGTAAATGTGGTGTCATTTATGTTTAAAAAATTTCACTTTGACCAATTAAAACATAATATTTTTGAGATTGTGAGTTCATTGCAAAGAAAAGTGTACTTAGCAAGTAAATATTATGTTTATTATCTAACGTCTTTTCGTCATTATATTTGATCATCGGTATAAGTTGGTCAAAAAATCAAAAATTGGTTTAGAGTATTTGTTTGTTATTTTTAACGGTTCCTATTTATTCGGTTTATTACTGTTTTGTTTTTTATATGAACTTTTTCTGAATAAATTTTTATGTATTAAAGTTAATTTAGTTTCCATGGAAGTGCCATTTAGTTAACAGTGGAACTACTATGTTTGTAGAAATAATTACTAACAATGCTAGTTTATAACAACTTTCCATTTATGTTAACTTACGTATGATTTGATACACATTTTTTTTTCTAAAATCTTTAGTACGGTATGGAAGAATAAAATCTCTACGATCACCACGAATCACTAACCTCCTTATCCACAACGTTACAAATAACATTTCATCATAAGTTTATGGGCTTACAACTAATTTATATTAACTTGTGCGATTTATTTTATTGCATATTAACTTTTTTAAATCTTGCGCTTTCTAACGGTATATTATACATCTATGTCTCTACTTATATTTCAGGAATAATTTTTTGACAGCTTGGTCACAAGAAATATAATTTTCCCGTTTAAAGAAAAGCTAAATTGCAATGTATTTTACTAATAAACCTCCAGGAAACAATGCCGATGTTGAAAACCGTATCAAAATCCATTCTGTGGGTTAGGAGTTGGCGGAAACCAAAATCCCGTCATCATTATATATATATATATATATATATATATATATATATATATATATATATATATATATATATATATATACACTTTGTTTATTTTTTTTTCTAAAATAGATCTATATTCATTCAGCATACTTATTATTGCATAACAAGAAAACATCTATATAATTTTGTTTTTCTTCTACCAATTTGAATACGAACCATCATCTCTAAGCCGATAGTCACTTTTCTTTGAATATAGAAACTAAGGTCATCTTAGTATTAGCATCTTTGGTATTGACGAAAAACTGACACATAGACGAAGGTAGAGAGGTAGGCTCCTCAAGAATATGGACTTCCTTGATATATCTGAGATCCAGTTTAAACATGGACTCCGTAACACCCCCTGTGTGGGGTTTGCTATTTATTTTCTGTAAATGTGTCCTTATGTTGTTAATCTATACATCAGAAATCATTCCTATTACCCCTTCCTCAATCCTTTGAAACAAGTTCCAATGTAGTTGAGAGTTTAGGGATTCAGGTCTTGTTACAGATTTAGCATGTATGTGCAATGTCCTTTGAGTTCATCTTCCTCCAATTCGAAGTAGTGGTAAGCTCAATTAACTCCCGCCGCACAGTGGACCGTACCTATGCATTCGTCGGACATAGGACCTATATACGAAATTTCGAATTTCCCCATATTTTTTTGGTTACGCTGTTCTCCTCAGTTTCTGCTATCATTGTCCATCGTCAGTTTTTTTTTAATTAAACATTTCCACCTAGGATTTCTTATATAAACGACCGTCTATGGAAAATGTCCTTTTTAAAAAAATAACCATTACTATTTTGATGAATCATCTTTATTCCGATAATTTAACTTTATTATCATAATTTAAGTTTATGCAGCTTGAAATTTTATAGATTCTTTTTTTAATGCAAAAAAAAAAAAAAAAAAATTAAACATTCATAACGAAAATAGCCCAGAAATCTACAACCACAGAAATTAGCTAGAAGGTTTATAGTTTACTTTCCATGAATAATTACCTGCGGGTTTTTGCCGGATTACGGGAATTTTTTTTTCCTTTTAGCTCTTGCTTTTTTACAAATTTTGTCCCTGTAAATTCCATTTTTTTTTTTCATGTTTGCTTATACTTTATGAACATATTATTGTCTTTAATGCTCATGAATCGTAAAATAAATTATCCCTGATGCTCCAAATTTGTTATAAATTATTTTTTTTTTTACTTTTTAAATTTTTTAAAATTTGTAATACATAATTATGTACAAACATAATTCGTAATAGTAACTAATTATAATATTTTGAATAAAATTATTTATGGATTTCGTTTTTTTATTATCAATTAATATAGTCCTCTCATATGGAAAAGAGGAGGGGTAGGGGTTTGGTTTGCCCAAAAACTCCGTAATCCTTTTATACGGTTGCTCTTATCAAAAAAAGTGTCATAAGTAAAATTTGCTGGAAATAGGGTGTGGAATCAATTTACGATGTCAAATCATAAGATTCCAATTAAAAAAATAAAATAAAGCAGTGTATTCTGGGACACTCTACATCAAAATTAAAACCTGAATCCAGAAATCGATTCCTTGTTAAAAAATAATGGGGGTGTATGTTTGACCTTTTTTTCGTACAACCAAAAGTCTAGCCATAATACTATCAATATAATGTCCCATAAGTTGTTGTTTTGCCCCAGTGATAGTGTGGTGTTCATAGCTCCTTTTTAAGGCTTGCTTGATTTGGCGTTATAATCCATTTCAAGTTTTAAGTCCCAGGATTCGCCCACGGCTCTTTTACAAGAGAAAACTACATTTATATGAAGATTAATTATTTTCCAACATAAGTTCAGTAAAGTAAAGAAACGCTGTTTTTAACTGCCGTTAACGGGCAACTAAAAGACAATAAGGAATGAGGAATTAGGAGTTGGTGGCTCGTATTATCAGTGGCTCGTTTAAAAGACATTCAAGAGAGACATTCCCCTTCTAAGACAATCGCTAGAAGCTCTTCCCGGGCTTACTTTGGGTGCTAATAAAACTACGTTTTATAGTCTAGTGTAATGGTAACGGTAGTTAGGAGGAATCATAAAATTAGTTAATAGGTTTAAAGGACTCTTCAATTAATAATTAATTTAGTTGTTTTTACTTTACAATTTGAAATACTCGACTATTTTTCTAAAAAATCTGGTGTGAGAAACACACGATTTTACTTTTACAACTTTGTGAATCATATAATGTTTTTTCTTAAATATTTCTTTTTACAACGGTATATTGTTCGTCTATATTACTGTTCTTTAAAAAAAAAAAAATCATATAAAAATAGTTTTGCTTTTGTATCCCTTAGTTAGTTATCAAATTCCCCCAACTTGTATATTTATCCGCCCTTCATCAATGACATTAAGATGATATGGTTAATCTTTTGGAATGTGCAAGTTTAAAGGTACTTTAGAGGAAGAAAATTTAAAATATCGGCATTTAACCCCTGTCAGACTATCTCAATCAGAATGAAACATACATCATATTAAAGCCCATTAAATGTTACATAGATACAGCGCGTTTAATCAAAATCGTTAGAGCCGTTTTTGAGAAAATCGTAAAAAGATGCATAATGCATGGTATAAAGTGGCTCTTCTGGTTAGCTGATTTTGATGAAAAAGTTTCTGTAATATCTCGGGCGTATAGTTGTCTTAAATATGAAATGTAAGTTTCGTACGACTTTTTGTTTTTGCGCTAGACTTGCCACACACACAAACACGGACACACAGATACCTTTTTTCGGAACTTGGTTACTTGGACTCAGGAGACACTAAAACGTGTATGTGTAAATGTGTAACCGTTGAAAACTAGAATTCGAAAATTTTCACGATTGTAATCCTTTCTCTTACTATTTATAAAAGTACTATATAAACATTCTTAAAATTCTTACCTCTTCCTCTAACTTTGTCACTCCATGGAGTGAGTATATTTGGAAAAAAAACAAAACAACAATACAGAAATATCCTATAAAAAGGTTTATATTCGATTTCCGAAGACACCTTCGCGAAAGTACCAAGAATCGCTAAAATATTTTTAAAAGATTCGCTAAAAGCCGAAAGTTGCACAAAATAGGAAATTTCCTTGATTGACTTTTTAAAATTGTTTGACTATTTCAAATCAAATTTCTCCAGACGAGGTAGTATCGTAAATATTTATAATATATGTTTAGGATAGCTGTTACTACCATACGACGGAAATATTGTACAATAGGAAGAAATAATCAGGGCTAATTATTAGTAAAAAGTTTAAATTGTTTACTTCGACCAGAAGAAAGTGGTGTGACACTGAAATATATATGTGTATATTAGGTATTTTCGAAAAACTCCAAAATGTCTCAAAGCGGTAATGAAATTAATGATTTAAAATCCTGCCCCACAGTATCCTTTAATAACACTTCATTCACTCCTGTAGAACTAATTCGATACCTAGGACTTCATCTAGACAAAAGTCTTACTTGGAATCCTCATACAAGACTTAAACGACAAGAGACTGCAACTCTACTTGACAAACGTTCAAAACTTCCACTTTATTACAAAAAGCTCATATATGTTTTTATCATTATTATATGCCATTATGAGACCTATTTGGACCTATAGAATCAAGCTTTGGGGCTCTACTAAACCATCTAATTCCTCCCGCATCCAATCCTTATAATCCAAAACCCTAAATGCTTCTTACGTCGTCACAAATAAAATCATCCATAACGACCTTAATATCCCATTTTTTCAGACCTTTCTCGTACCAGATATACCACTTTTAATTCCAAACTCCCAACCCACATAAGCCCTCTTGTCCGTAACCTATCTATCTGACATATTCCTGATAACCATCCGAGGCGATTGAAAAGAATGTTTTCGTTTCTTCACAAGCCTTTTTTTCCCTCCCTTAATTATAATTTAACACTTTTACTTGTTGTATTTATCTTATATACGTTGTAAAAGTCAATAAAATATAAATAAAAAAATCCCTATCTCTACGATTTTAAATACTCTTTAAAACTATAATTGTTTTTGCTTAAAAAATATTAGCATGCTCTAAAAATAACTTATCAAGTAATATAGCAGACTGTAAACTGAGAACAAAAAAATGTCATCAGATAAAAAGGAATTTTACGATACCTGCTAATTATCTAGGCTAATCTCGGTAACGGTACTAAAAGGAAATTAAACCGACAGCCCCCATCTTAGATTAATTCCAATTCTGGAACTGAACCAATTCCAGCCTTCGTCGCTCTATCCCACGCTAAATTAGGAAATAGATTATGGATTTTAAAAACCAATTAGCGCTAGTGTCGAGCAACAGGTGGTGATTTTGGAATAGACTTTAGTTAATCATGACCCTTGGAAAGGAAATATTTATACATTAATCCAGAATAATTAGAAATATTATGATAATGTTTAATTATTAAATTATGGATCATTAAAAAAACAGTATTGGTCGATCTTATACTTATTACATAACTGACGATGGTCATCAATAGATATTAATACAAACTCCGGTTCCATATATAACATATATATATATATATATATATATATATATATATATATATATATATATATGATCAAATAGCGATAGATACCTAACCCTTTTTGGAAATAATCAGGAAGGCTTGATGTTGTGAAATATTACGTAAGACTAGGTATGTGTAAAGTTGCTCTGTAATGACACTGTGTATTCATATTTAGAATCATTCTTGAAATATAGAACCTAAACTTTATTACCTTACCATAGCGGTGAATAATTAATAATCCTCCAAATAACGCCAAAATGAAATTCCGCTGAAGATATTTATGAACTAAAATTAGTACCAATACCAATACATAAAGAGTTTTACATATTATACTTGGCATGCTTTTAGATGTTTCCTTGATCATGGGTAAATATCCGGTTTCTTAAAAATAGCGGTCCATTTATAGTTATTTTAGGAACCACATTGACATCCATTCAAGTTGTCCATTTGTCACAACATTCGGCTTCCGGCTCAACTGTATTTTCGAAAAAGAGATTTATATCTGTTTCGGCAAAATAAACGGGTATAAATAAAGTGATATGATTCAGTAGCAAGCTGTCAGACTGTCAATGATTCTAAAGCGTGTGTGATGTTAAATCAATTTATTTAAATCTCCATGAAAACAATATTTTTTGTTAGATCAAAATACAACAATCGGCGTAACTTAGATGAAATAGAAATTCTGTTAATTAATTAATTGGCAATTAACTTAGCTGTGTCAATGTTGTTTTTAAAATTAAGTTCGATTAAATATTACAATAACTATCGTAACTGGAACTACAAGACGTTCTTATTTATCCTCCTCTTTTTGCCATCACTAGTGTGGAGGAGCCTCTATCCAGCGCAGCTACTCTTCCTGCTCTCTGCTTAACCGCATCATATGGTTCAGGGATTTTCTTCCTCTCCTTTCAATCCTCTGGATGAATTCCTGGCATGATACTCTTGGACGCCCTTGTGGTCTCCTTCCAGTAGGTTGAGCAGTTAATATTTTAATTTGATCCATGTCATTGTTCATGCGGCAGACATGTCCAAACAACTAGAGTTGCCTATTCTCCAAAGTCCTGGTCCTTCCAGCTTTTCTGTTATGCTATCATTTCTGATGCGATCTCTCTTAGTTTTCCCCACTGATCTACGTAGGAACATCATTCCGCTTGCTGTTATGTACAACAAGACCAAAAGTTAAAAAATACGCAATTATAAAACCATTTAGAAATGTTTTTTTTATTTATTATTATCTTAGAAATGTTAAAATTATTAGCTTTCTGATAATATTATGAACTATTTGGAATCATGCCAATTATTGTTATCGTAATGAAGGATTGGCAATACCAGTGGAAACATAATTCAAGCAAAATCAGCAATACTGCCTACACCAATCCATCCACTATCCACAGCCAAATTTCCGAAAAACAACTCTTTCGCTTATGTCTCAGTATATCACGTTCGCAATTTTTACATTTTAGAAATTCCTTCGTTAGTAACCCAGACAATTCACATACCCATTTCAACAGTCGTGATGCCATTATCTCAATAATAATCTTGGTGCAAGCAGCACTATTCCACTTCATGTAACCTCCAAACTTAATTCTCTAAGGAACGAATTTGTCCTTCCTTCAAAGTTAGGGAATAAATGATTGTTCGTGAAGAATAATTTTTTTTATTTAGAATAGTCTTTATTGAGATATGTTACTATTTAAACATTAGTAATAATGCAATGAGACAATGAAAAAAAAAGTAAAATAAAATAACACAAAAATAGAAGAAAAAAAAATAAATATAGTAGAAAAAAAAAAATACAATGTATACCATCTATAAATACAGCGATAACACAGATAGTTACTCTTTCACGGCCGCGTAAGAAGGTGGTGAGGTCTTGATCACGCTCAGCCGTCCCTTTTTGGTTACCTACTTCTTGGAGGCTGGGTGTGATTCAGGTGGGTATCCACACCCCGGGTCGCTCCACTGATGAAATAACAGAATAAATAATTCTGTCTGAGCCATAGTAGAGTTGTGCTCTTTTACCGCTACCCTATACCTTTATTATACATAGAATGGAAGAAATGAAAAATGCTTATATACAGATGTTAGTTTTACCATGATTACACCAATAACATCACTTCATGCCTTATATTCCACGCCTTCAAAATTCTAATATATTACAACTGATTAAGAACCTGTTGTTCATCTTTCACCCATTAACACCGAAAATATCTATGATATTACTTTTCTGGTTTGTCGTATGCTAAAATTAGTTGCTCGCCACGCCAAGTGTAAGCAATTGAATGGAACCTTCTAAAAAGCTGCATTGATTTAAAGAGTTCTTAAGTAGTTAAGGACTGGGTTGATAGGAAAACTTAAAAATTATAAAAAGAGAGTGAGAAACACCATGTCAAGTGTGCTCTAGAGCTGACGAGAATTCTGAAAGAACTGATACATGTAAATGGTCTGACAATGCACAAAAGAAAGAAATAGGTATATTTCCTTTGGTTTTGCCTAGAAAGCCATTTTCTCTCAAGGCATTATTCACAAAAACACTTCAATTGAACAAATCACATCCTGAAACAAGGACTAATGCTATGCGTTGTCAATCGAAGAGTGAGGGTATAGGAATAAATCGGAGAGTGAAGTAGTGAAAGAGAAATTAGATGAATGCTATGAGGAGATATATATAGGGATAAACATGGATCTCACGTAGGGGCGATAAGGGCTCAGTATAAACGTCTACTGTCTCCGGGGAAAATGTCTCCAATTTATACCCTCCCTGATCCTTAATCTACCCTCATTTTTATCTGACAGGACTCTCATGTCAGTTTTTCCAATTGTATTCTAATTCGTATCAACTGTTCGCCCACACTCTGGAATTCGATTACACTTTTTTAAACTCATGCAAATGTTACCTTTCCTATACGATTGAATGTTTATGAAACCCATCTTTTTTTACTTTCACTAAACCTATATATAGCAAGGGCAAGTATTGCGATCGTGAAAATGATCGAATTCCAGTTTTCACGTAACAGAAATACACATTTTAGGGTCCCCTGAGTCCAAATGACCAAGTCCCGCAATTTGGTCTGTGTGTCCGTCCGTGTATCCATATGTCTAGCGCAAAAACGGTAAGTTGTAAGAAATTGAAATTTCATATTTAAGACAGCTATACGAGATTTTAACGCAACATTTTTTTTAATCAAAAACAAGAAGAAAGACTTTATACAATGAATTTTGCACTTATTTACGATTTTCTCGCTACATCGAAGTAAAATTGGATGGGCTTTAATATCATGTAGGTTTTATTCTGATCGAAATAGTTTGACAGAGCTTAAATGCCAATATTTTAACTTTTCTTCTAGTAAAGTACCTTTAATTTTGTAGAATTGGGCAAATCATTTTGTTAGTATTGATAAATAACATCTAAATATGCAAGTTGAGCTAATTTGATAAACAAATAAAGGAGAAAAGTGCAAACATATTTTTTTATGGGATTTTTGTATTTTCCAACACAAGAATAGTAATATAGATGTATAATATACCATTGGAAAGCTAAAGATTTTAGAAAAAATATTATATTACACACAAGCTCGTACAAGTTAATAAAGAGTGATTAAATGCCGATAAAACTAGCTGATTATTTTAAATAATAATACAATAGATTTTTTAATAAAACGCATGTTTCTAGAGAAATTAAATTAAAGTAATTCTTTATTAGTTTACTGTATATGAAGACTCTTTAATTGATTTTTAACAACGGCGATAAGTGAAAGTCGTGTATTGCACGCACCAGATTTTTTAGTTTTAATATATCTCGTATCCTATAGTAAGTATCACGATTTGTTTCTAGTTCGCCTAATTCTAGTAATAAAAGTGTGCGGACGAATTCCATTTGCCTTCTTGCCTCCTCTATAAAAACATTTATTTATACATTTATTGATATTTACAACTTTTCTAAGAAATACATCTAGTAAATTTGATAGAAATGTAATACATGTGAAATAAATCTAGAGACACTAACCATTGGGAGCACTCCAGTAGGAATTCTAAGGTCCTGCGGCCGGCTTCTTTCCAGATGTCTATGATGAATTATGCAGGATCGATCATGAAGAATTATGCAGGATCGAAGGAGATGCTAGGATAAAAACTAGTAAGTTAGAATGGGAATAGAATTTTATCATGAAAGGATTAATACTTGGGTCGGGCCTAAGCAGTAATATGGGGAATGTAAATGTCTACATGCATGAGTTTATTCGTATTATTCAAGTATCTCTACAACTTTTAGGTTCAGTACATATAGTGATTCCACTGTTTTTAAGCCAATGGCCATGAAAAGAGTTGATTAATTATACCAAGATCACGGAAGGCCGCCAAGTTTTCCCTGGCTGGGTGTCCCTCAGTTGGGTCTTCTTATCCAGGTTCACACTACTAACAAAATAATAATAATAATAATAATAGGCTTACCGAACCCGAAGGTTCGATGCCGATACCACCAAACTTCGCCTGCATAGACTCGTCCAATGTTCACCGGTCAAGCCCAAGCCCCCGAGATCAGCCTTAATGCAATCCTCCCATCGACGCTTCGGCCTACCTTTCGGACGCCTACCAGTCGGTTCAGCGAATACCAACTTTCTCGGAATCCGTTCCTCACTAAGCCCAACAACTTTACGCGACCATTTGAGTCTCCGCGATGCTATCAACTCAATTATATTCACAGGGTACAAACTCCGCAATTCCGCGTTATGCAACCTTCTAAACTCCCCAGTGGCCTCATCTCTCTTTGGACCAAATATTTTACGCAATACCTTATTTTCGAAAACCTTAAGCCGCTGTTCATCCTTTAAAGTAAGCGGCCACGTTTCACATCCGTAAAGAACCGTTGCTAATAGAAAATAATGCTAAAAGAATAATAGTTTTATAAATTCTAATCTTTAAGTTTTTAGATAGAAGCCGCGAACTAAGTAACTTAGCAACTGAATAATAACACGCATTTCCCACCTTTAACCGGGACTTTATTTCTTCCTGGATTTCATTTTTTCTAACAAAATAATTACTAACAAAATAACTAAATAAATAATATTCTCTCGCAGTCGGGGTTCGAATACGGCGCGCCGCATATCCTCCAGGACTTTGTCCCTCCATCGCGCTCTTGGCCTCCCCTTTTTCCGTGTGGCTAAGATTGTTCCTTGGTAGGTCTTCTTCACCTGCCTGTCCTCACTCATCCTGTTCAAATGTCCATATCACCTTAACCTATTCATCCTTATGGCGTCAGATAAGCGCAGCCCATTAAATAATTCATAAATTTCTCTGTTTTTTTTGCATGCGTCATCTCCCATCTCCCTCACACACGCCTCCATAGATCCTTCGGAACACCTTTCTTTCAAATCTATTTTCAGCTGTTGCCTTGTTAAGAGTCCATGTTTCACTACCATAGGTTACTACTGGTCTTTTGTGTATGTGTGTAAGTGTTTTGTACATGTGATTCTTTGTGGTACGGGAGAGCAGATTACTCCTTACCACGTATCCTAGGGCAAAGTACGCTCTGTTACCTGTTAGAATTCTTCTTTTCACTTCCTCTACTTCGTTGGCTTCTAGTGTCATCAAGGATCCAAGTTACGGGAAGGCCGACACTACTTCAATATTTTCTCCGCCGATGTTGTAAAAAGAGGGGTCTTCCCGACATTAATCTCAAGAAGTGGCCCTTCTTGCTTCCTCAGAGCTACGTATGCCTCTTCAATTGCTGTTTGCTTCTTCCTACCATCACCACTTCATCTGCAAATGCCATTATTTGCAGTGACATATTTAGAATTGTGCCATTTCCGTTTTACCTGACACTCTTCAAAACCTTGTCTAGAACTAGGTTGAACAGCATGGGAGCCAGAGCGTCTCCCTGTCTTAGTCCATTATATCCATGGCCTTGGACAGTTCTCCATTTATTTTTATTTGACACCTCGAGTGCCTCATTGTCATCTTTATCAGCGATATTAATTTTTGGGAAATCTTAGCGTCTTCCATTGCCTTATATACCATGGATCTGTACGTCGTATCATATGCTGCCCTAAAATTCACAAGCAGCCGCCATGCCACCGTGTTGTATTCCCACATCTTTTCATCTATCTGTCGAAGAGCAAAAATCTGATCTATAGTTGATCTATTTCTTCGAGATCCATATTGGTAGTCACCAATTGTTCTTTCGCAATATGGTACAATTCGGTTTCACAGTAGCATGGCAAGGATTTTATAACCAACAAAGTGATTCTTTCAACTACTATTGAACTGTACGCTGGCCTGTGATTTGATGTAAAGGAAAATAATTACATTAAACAAATATAATATGTGACTAATAAAGATAATATGACTAATAAAGAAAATAGAAAAGAAAAAGAGAATTGCTGCTTATGCACAGAACCAAAAGCAAGATCATTAAGTTACATGGAATTCTGTAAATCTTTTCCAGTTTATCGTTCGTTACCGTAGTTTAAAATGTAGTTTCCACTAATATTTAGATACTTTCAATGTCGAAATTCTGTGTCAATCAAAGGCTATTGTATTTCTGATTGGCCATGAAATACAAATTGAATTTTTAGAAGAGGATACAGAACGTAACGGATCATTTGATGGCAATTCTCAGAAATCCAGGGCTTTGTCGACTAGCACTAATAATTACAGAAGGAAATGGCTTAGTCATAATAAAAAAAAAATTGCCAAGTTGACCGTCGGTGTCACAGACAGACAAATGAATTTGTAATTGGCAATGAAATCTGAAACTGACTATGTTGAAACGATGCAGAATGAAACGGGGGGTACAATGAGAATTCTCAGAATAAAATTCCTTCGATGGGCATCTGAAAATGATTATTCCAATTGTAATATCAAGATGTGAAATCCAAGCAACTGGACCACAAATAATTAGTTACTTCGGAAATTTCCTTATCACAATATTGACTTTTAATCATAGACCACACAGTTTTACTTCAAATAATGCCTAAATTGATTTAACTGTTTATTAAAATGTAAATAACAAACCAAATTGTATTCGATTTTTAAAAATCGTAATTTCCGTACAAATCAGCAATTTATAGGGATAAAGTGAAAATATCTATTTTTTTCAGTATCAATACATCGAGAAGTAAAATAAAATAAAAATAAGACAGATACATCGGAACGGACTTGACGAAGATGTTCTTACTAATACTTCGACCTTAAGTTAAGATCTTTTTTTATTTAATTTATTTATTGGGATTTATAACTGTATAATAGAATACAACAAGTAAATTTGAATAAAATATAAAAAGGCATGAAACACATGGAGAGAAGCTTCCCAATATTCATGGGAACACTCTAAAAATATTCTAAACCAGAAGGCCTCGAGGCCATCTCCTTTTCAGACGCCTCTGAGATTTTTAAGATAAAAAAATCTGGTGCGGGCAACACACGACTTTCACTTACCTCCATTTTTAAAATCAATGAAAGAATTTTCAAATACAGTTAGAGATAAAACTAGGTGAAATTATTAAGGAATTAATCAAATTGAATTTATATAGAAACATGTGTTTTATTAAAAAATCAATTATATTATTATCTAAAATAATCAGTTAGTTTTATGTTCATTTCATCACTCTCTATTAACTTTTAAAAGCTTGTGTATGAGATGATAATTTTTCTAAAATCTTTACCTTTCCAACGGTATATCATACATGTATATTACTGCTGTTATGTTCAAAAACGAAAAATTGCATTAAAAAAATATTTTTTCTGTTTTCTCCTTTAGTTGGGTATCGAATTTAATCAATTTATATATATACCAGTTTTTAATCAGCGTTAACAAGATAATCTAGTTATTATTATTGAATATACAAAATTAAAGGTACTTTAGGGGAAGAAAATTTAAAATATCGGCCTTTAAGCCCTGTCAGACCATTTTTATCTAAATAAAACCTACAAGATATTAAAGCCCATTAAATTTTACATCGATTTAGCGAGTTTAATCAAAATCGTCGGAACCGTTTTTGAGAAAATCGAAAAAAAGTGCAAAATGCATGGTATAAAGTGCCTCTTCTGGTAGGCTCATTTTGATGAAAAAAGTTTTGTCACGTCTCGGGCGTATAGTTGTCTTAAATATGAAATTTCAGTTTCATAGGACTTACCGTTTCCGCCTGGGAGTTACCACACACACACACAGACACACACACACACACACACACACACACACACACAGACCTTTTTGCGGGACTTGGTTATTTGGACTCAGAGGGCCCTAAAACGTGTATTTCCGTTGAAAACTGGAATTCGAAAATTTTCACGATCGCAATTATATGTTAAAGTTTAAGAATATTTCGAAGTTTGTTATATATAGCCAATTTATAGAAAAATCGAATTACCACTTCAGGTATTTTTATTTCTAAGAAAAAAAAAAATATTTCTCCCTCTTGAAATTAGAGGTTTTATGTTTCAAGATAAAGCTATAAGCTAGCATTTTTTTTACTGGTCTCGAACCCCAACCAATTAGAAAAGTAGTGTAAATAGAAACAGATTTTATTTATAATAAATATAGCTAATATTATTAAACAATTAAACTTTTATAATAATTATTAATTATATATACACACACATATATGTATATAGTAACATTTTAGGAATAATAATCCGTTGTTTTATTGGTTAATCAATTTTATTTATTCCATTGTCTTTTTATATATTTAATTATTAATTTAACCTTTAGCTAGAATAGCACTAATGCTATGAAGGACCGACTAGGATTAGGTGCCGAAGGAATGAACTATTAGCTAATCAACTAAATATAGTTTTCTTAGAGTTCTTGACCTTTGTTCCTTCCTCCAGCTGGTCACTGCACTTTCATCCCTCTTAATTAATATCTCAGCAGACTACTTATAAATAATTATAGAGAAGTCATAAAAACATTTCAGAATGTTTGTATTTATTTTATACCTTCCGTATCATATTAGTTTTTTGTCGATCTTGGTGATATTGATGTATCAGGGCATACTTTTGAACACTTAGAGAAATTCAAGTATTTAGGTTCAATTATAACTAGAAAAAATGAAATCCAGGAGGAAATAAAGTCCCGGTTAAAGATGGAAAATGCGAGTTTTATTCAGTTGCTAATTACTTGTTCGCGGCTTCTATCTAAAAACTAAAAGATTAGAATTTATAAAACTATTATTCTTCCAACGGTTCTTTACGGATGTGAAACGTGGCCGCTTACTTTGAAGGATGAACAACGGCTTAAGGTTTTCGAAAGTAAGGAATTGCGTAAAATATTTGGTCCGAAGAGAGATGAGGCCACTGGGGAGTTTAGAAGGTTGCACAACGCGGAATTGCGGAACTTGTATCCATGTGAATATAATTGAGCTGATTGCATCGCGGAGACTCAAATGGGCGAGTAAAGTAGTTGGGCTCGATGACGAGCGGATTCCGAGAAAGTTGGTATTTGCTGATCCGACTGATAGGCGTCCGAAAGGTAGGCCGAAGCGGAGATGGGAGGATTGCGTTAAGGCTGATCTCGGGAGCTTGGGCTTGAATGGTGAACATTGGACGAGTCTGTGTAGGCGGAATTTGGTGGTATCGGCATCGACCTTCGGGTTCGCTAAGCCTATTATTATTATCATATTAGTTTATGTACGGAGAAGTTGTTCTTAGGAACGTCTATTGAATTATTTATTTTATGAATGTCAGCAATTATTAATCCGCTTCCAAACGATAATGTTTGTTTACCTCTGTAGGATTTTTTTGCTTAATTAGAAATAATTCTGTCTTTACTAAGATTTCAATACGTGATATGGGTTTAATTTGTTTACGATTTTAAACTTGGCCGAAACTGGACCCAGGTGCCAGGAACATCAATCAAGTCTGAGATGAAGGCGGCATTAATTAATCTGTGCACTGTTCAGCAGATATTGATCCTGAACTGTAGGTCTTAGCGACATATGTTATTTTAAGAGGAATATTCTCCACTATACTTCCGACCACGGGGACAGTTGTTATAGGGTCTCCTGAGCCCAAATGACCAAATCCCGCAAAAATCTGTGTGTGTGTGTCCGTATGCGTCAAGTCTAGCACAAAACTAAAGGTAGTTTAAAACTGAAAATTTATATTCAAGAAACGTTATGTCTGAGATGCTTGTTGCTACAGCAACATTTTCATCAAAAACCAAAAGAAACACTTTATACAATGCATTTTGCACCTTTTTACGATTTTCTCAAAAACGGTTTTAACAATTTTGATTAAGCTCGCTGCATCGATGTAAAATTTGATGGGATTTAAGATGATGTAGGATTCATTTGATTGAAATAGTCTAACATTGCCATAAATGCCGATGTTTTAAAATTTCTTCCTCTAAAGTACCTTTAATTTTATATATTCATAAAATTAGGCAGATCAATGTTGTTAGCATTGATAAATAACAGCTAAATAAGCAAGTTGAGTGATTTTGAGGAACAACTAAAAGAGAAAAGTGAAAACATATTTTTTTATTCAATTTTTCAGTTTTTGAACACAAGAATAGTAGTATTTGGTAGATTTATAATATACCGTTGTATAGCTAAAGATTTTAGATAAAATATTAACTTATACTTGGAATTGTAAAAATTAATGGAGATTGACGATAAGCCGATGAAACTAAATGATTGTAGTAGATAATAATATAGTAGATTATATGATAAAGACACGTCTGTTGAAATTAATTAATTCTTAACAATATATTTTTATTTCGAAATAAATTTTAAAATTCTTAAATTGAGTAAGTGAAAGTCGTGTGTAGCGCGCACGAGATTTTTTGGAAATTAGAATGTATTTTTTTGATCTGTTGGATAAGCCCTTCATGATGAAAGTTTGACAAAATGCTGTTCGATCCTTAATTGTTTTGTCAAAGCTAATGAGCGAGCAATTATGTTTTGCGATATAGGTGTTTCTACCTATTGTGGATGCGAAATCGATGGAACTTCTGCGTGGGAGGGACAGGCTGGTGTGAGGTGATGAACGCACTGCCGTTTGATAGTGGAAGACGGTTGTAGGCTAGGTATGGATTAGGCGGGGTAGGGCCGGCTAGCACGCGAGGCAGTCCCTGGCCATCTGTTCCATTTAGGGGCAACTAAATCACCCTAGTCTATAGTATTCTTCTTTATATATTTCTTTTAGAGCATTCTACGATATTTCATCTGTGAATAATACGCCTTATAGATGGAAATTTGTCTAGAATTTCGTATAGTTGTTATACATTGTTCTGTTTGAGATTTTAAATCAAACAAAGAGATCGAAACTTTTTTGCGGAATAGAAATATTGGCTGTTATCTTTCCCTTATGAAATAATGCGAGGAAGATACACCGTGTCTGCAAAAAAATAATACATGATAAAAGACGGGCTTAGAATGCGAGTTGAAAATACTAAAACTTTTTCCGGTAACTCATTATTTCAACTACTTATCCCCAAACCGGTTGGTATTGATAATTTACAACTAGGGATCGAGTTGTTCTGTTTTATAAACAAAAGACATAAATGCTTATTGTGAAGAAAGTCATTTCCAAGTATGGTCCTAATATGGAGTATCATTTTCTATTAAAACAGAATTATTAAGTAATATATATTTAAAACTAAGCGAGTTTCCTGTTTTGGAATATAACAAAAGTGTTTCTTTGCTTATTCATTTATCGTCACATTATGCTTTAGGTGCTTTAGCGAGCACCTGACATCGCATTGGCTTGGGGCCGCTATTTTACATCTAAGGATTTTTTATTCCCTTTGAAAACTAGTTAGGCGATTTGTTGAGAATAAAAGTATGATTTAATCTTTTTTTTTTTGTTAACATGTTACTACGTTTCTGGCTTTTCTTAGTTTAAATAAGTTGTTAAAATAAATGGAATGTTGTTATAAACTAATACTGTTAATAATTATTTCTAGTTTTAGATCATTTCAAAAAGTAGTACTTCCACTGTAAACTAAATGGGACTCCCCTGAAGACAAGATTAACTTTAATACATTAAAATTTATTTAGAAAAAGTTCTTATTAAATATAAAATTGTAATAAACCGAATAAAACAGGAACCGTTAAACAAACATAACATACAAATACTCTAAACCAAATTTTGATTTTTTGACCAATTTATGTTTCTAATTTCTGCCGATGATACATAATATTTTCATGCTAAGTGCACTTTTCGTAAAGATGAGGTCAAAGTGATAAACTCTTAATTGTTTAAACTAAAGTTTTTAAACCTAAATGACAGTACATTTTAATTCAACCAGTGCGAAGCGAGGGCAAATCGCCTGTTTTAAATAAATCATTTCAATATGTCTTTTATCAAATACTACAGGAATCACTTGTAGCAAGATGGTTAGCATAACAGCCTTCTATGGTGAAAGATGCGAGATCAAACCTGCAGGTAGCCCTTCGATTTTTAGTCGAAGTACGAAATACTTAGTTATACCGTCTTTCGGAGGGGACTTAAAAAGGTTGTCCGGAGCCTGTGCGATGTCAGGTGCTCGTTAAAGATCCCTATCCTAATTAAACCTGGATAGGCAAAATTTAGGACTCGCACTGTCACATAAAGTGACGTTAAATGAACAAACTAAGGAGTAGGAAATTCCAATTTGGATCTGCTGCTCAACTTCGCTGACTTGCTTAATCTTTTATCTTTGATTTTTATGTTGTGATTGAGTCGACTTCTATTATAAATTAAAACGTTAAATGTTTACAACATTTAACATTAGCTACCATTTGCCCAAACAAAATTCAGATTATTATTAAAAAGATATCTCTCCCCGCAGTCTTGTTGTCGAGGTATTCTACTGGCCTACGAGCCGTACCACCAGCACCCTTCGCACCCTCCCTAATCTTTGGAGGTCCACTATATCGCGTCGCCCAAGGCCCCGCATGGTGTAGATGCACACCAGCTCTTTTCTTAGGCTCGTACGACTTACAATTCCGTTTGGCTTATTACCTAGTTCTGTTGGTTGTTTCTCGGACAGTTCTTATCATCGCTTAAGAACCCTCCATGAAAACGGGTCCTACGCTGCGAACGATTACCTTACGAGAAGACTGTCTCGAGGGACCATCCCTCTGAGACCCCACACCTGGTGCATCGGTGCGTCCCACCGGACCCCGGGACCAGGAAGAAAGGAAACACCAGGAGGTTGGCGGACGCGGCGCATGTCCTGAGCGGGCGGCGAACGGCTCAGTCCCCCAGCGCCCGTCCTCAGTACCCGTAGCCCTCTGCCTCCGCTCCTCTAACGATCTATATTGCCTATCCTCGGGGAGCCAACCGAGCTTCAAGAGGTAACTCATAGCCGTCGTAGAGCTTACAGCTTCTTAGAGAGTGCCTGCGCTGCTTTAGATTTTTTTTTTACACATGTCATATGGATATTCAATTTTTTGATTTTGGCCGTCAAGTTAATTTCGTATTATTCATTATTTATTCAGTAAAGTTTTGTTTTACATTTAAGTAGTTCAAAAAAAAAAAAAAAAAAAAGTTGACTAGTTGTGACAGTTTAAATATATACTTCAATCATTTTATTTATCTATTTTTCATATTACATACAGATACATAAATCCAGAAACACATTTTTTATCTTCTTAATTTATCTTTATGACATATTTGATATGTTCGAATACCTGTTGTTATTAAGAGATTCCAACAATAAAACCTAAGATTTAGTTCTAATTGATTTAATGCGCGATATCTTCAAAACTAATAACCGCAGCCTGCGACCATTATCTACAAAATACCTTTTCTGAAGTAAAGCAAATTTCCCAAAATCGGAGCCCCAATAGGGCTTTTCATCTTTAATAGTTACAATTATCATGGGACTTTTTAAAAATATTAACCATCAGCATGATGATAAATTAAATCTCAGTGGTAATAGACATCTTTACGTTAAATAGTTCCCGTGAAAAAAATATTTCCAAAGATAAAAAGGAAAGGGAAATCTTCTTTAGATATCAAATAACGCGTTCTTTCTTCAGACAATAATACTTCCTTATAATTACAAGACCTAAAAAATCAGGAAGTTCGGTATGCTGATCTTTACCTACATACCTTTCTCTTCACTGATCTCCTTGAAAACCTTAATCTTCAAGATCAGTCTTGATACAATGCTCTAATCTACACCTCTTTAATAACTTCTATATGATTAAACAAAACTTTATGCTAAAACGTCTTGCTAATGCGAGAAAAGATTTTATTGCCTTTTTCTAATAATCGCATTGCTTTCAATAATAAACCTTATTATAAGATAGCAGCCTTTGAAATATTGTTACTATCATTTATGATATAGCAATTAAGTAAAGTTTTATACAAAAATATCCAATTATTATGAAATCTTATTCAAATTTTGGTTAGATTCTTGCAAAGTCTAAGATGGAAGTAGGTCATCGATTCCATTTTTTCCTTTGGTAGATAACTAATCTGCGACCTTGTTCTCAAATAATAGCAAGTATTTTTTTTATAAGAAAAATATTCAGGTAACGGTAACATGACCATTTATCACCGCCCTAAACTGATTGAACTCGACCCCTTGATGACAGTCCATTTTTTTTTCTACTAGCTTCTCTCCTTCCGATCAATGTTTTAGTGTTCGTCAGACTATAAAAAATTAAACTTTGTTGTAAAACTCAACCGATACTTGAGTTCTATCATTTATAGATTATGTAAGTGTATGTAAAACGCTTCTGCTAGAATGTATGATGTACTATACATGTATTACTAATATAGGGCGAAATTTGTGAAACCATAATTGAGTCTACTTAAATAATTAGATTTAATGGTTTAGGAAAATTATCATGGTAGCTATGAATAAAGTGTTTTCATCGAGATACGTTGCACATTATAAGGCAATGCGTTCCATGAAAGAAGAAGGCACGATGAACGTTAGAACGGTTAATAAACGTTAGTAAATGAACATTAGCGAAATAAATACATCTGGTCAATGACCAAAGGAGATCCTATTTAAGATAGTCTTAAATCCAATGACCTTGGTAGATTGCCACTGTCCGCTATTGAAAGGTCAGGCGAACTGGACAGGGGTGACAAGTGTAGTGCCACGGCCCTCGGTCTTAAAAAGATATCTGTCAAGTGGTCTAGAAGCTGTGTGGAATGGGGAAATGTATCTTTTAGCCTACTTCGTTTAACGTTTTTACAGGAATAAAAATTATATAAAATTACATCTACATATATTATCATAGCGATTGAACATGAATTCTGTAATTGGTATTCTTCTTTTTTGAGTTTCAATACCTCTTCATCCTCTCAGAAGGCTCTGTTTTCTTTTTATCTGTCCATTTTTTTTCCAGATTGCCGCCATATTCTTTGCTTCAATTCCATATTTTAAATGTTATTTCTGCATTCGGCGCAGTCTTCAAAATGTTCAATATAGGACAATTGTAAGTCTCTTTGAGCTTCTTCCAGCCATTCGGATGAAATCTGATAGCATTAAATAACTTCTTAGTCATTCTTAATTCTTCCATTCTATAAATGTGGGTGCAAAACCTTGTTCGACGTTTCCTAATTTCTTCAGTTTTGATAAAGTTCGTCCAGAGCTCTTCTCATCCAAACGCCGTTTTTATAGGCTCTATAAATCTTCTTCAAAATTTTACGCTTCTGCTTCTCTATTTCCTTAATTTTATAATGGCTTACAGTTGTGAGAGCTGCCTAGATAGCTTCTGGAAGAACCACCGTACTTGTGAACTACTGTAATTTTGCATTTATCGAAATGCACCTTTTATAGTTGTGAGCCAACGTGAGTTTATAGGTTCTCTCAAAGGTGGTGATTCTTGCTTCTTTAGCAATTTGCTCCAGATCTGAGGACTGTATATCTTCACCGAGATATTTAAAATGGAAAACCTGTTCAATTCTACTATACTTCGTGACTAGAGAGTATGGATTTTGTTGTCACCATATTTTGAAATTTTCAACTCACTTGTGTTCGTGGTTTTATGTAATGTATCTACAACGTAGAACGCTTTAATTCTGTTGCCTTAGGTAATTGCAATTTCATCAGCAAAAGCAAGGTATTTAACATTAGTTCGGTAATTTTTCTTAATACCAACCTGGATGCCCTTTAAATGTTTCCATATTTATATTATATTGTATCATATATTGCTTATTTTGTTCAGACCTTTTTAGTCATCTAAGTGGATTGCGACATCTCTGTAGATCATATCAGCTAAAATTCTGTAAGTGCTGATTTTTTGTTGTCAAGGCAGGACAATACCAAAGAAGTATGTTTCAGTCAATATAGCGAAAACTATAACGAACGCAGTTTTTTTTTTCTTTTTTATTCATATTTACAAGATTAGTATAATCATATTGTGTTTTTGACTCAATTTTATTTACACATGTAAATATGATATACAATTAACAAATGAATTATCCCATCAGAAATATGGCAAGGTTAGACATGAGGGAGCAGTACCCAGTGAATTGTTTAACGCCACTTTATGCTACTATGGCTAATCGGACGATGCTACGATGAGTCCTAAATTTTTCTACCCGGGTTTTATTGGGATTGGGATTTTTAACGAGTACCTGACATCGCACGGCCTTGGACCACCTTTTCTTACTCCCATTAAAAAATCCTAGGGCCACCTCGAGGTTTGAACAGAAAACAGAAAGCTGTTATGCTAGCCACTATGCTATAGATGACCCCCCTCAGTATCAGTTGTTTAGAGGTTGCCGATCAATTTTTTTTTTTTTTTCAGCTTGTGCCTAGTCACTTCAGGTATGCCAGATGTTGCTATATTTTGAAGTAGTTAGTCAACGTGTCAAGGTGTTTTTGTGAAATATTTTGTAATTCGGTATGAAGGGTATCTTTTATTATTTTTTAAAAATATCATTACTCATTTTGTAAAATATACTTATTGCCCCAGATTGTGGCAGATTGTATAATTTATCAATAAAGAAATACTTAAAATAATAACATTTTGTAAAATTCTATATTTTACATTTAATCAATACTTGATCAATAATTAAGGAAGTGAATTATTATTATGTAATTATATATTCACAGTCTGTTTAACAATGATTTCTTTGATGAGATTAAATATTACAACAAATTAATAATAAATCAAAAGCTAGGGTATAGGTTATAAGTATTTTTTTCGTACACATTATGAACAATTTAGAAACCACGAATAGCTTATCTATTATTTTGATTTTTGGACATAATGTGTCTATCACCTCGAGATTCTCATAAATTTTTATGTATCAAGGATAGTCCGTGTTGACACAAATCAAGGAAATTTCTGTTCAAGCCTGACATATAATAAATTATTACTATTTACACTTTCTCTGAATATAAATGCTCAATATTATGTTCTAACAGAATATCATAAATAAATTTAATCTGGTTCACAGCCTTTTGAAAATATTTGAAAGTAAATCAGAGGTTTCTGACCTAGAGGGAGGAATAAAATTCTGGATGCGAAGAGGAAAAAGTTGCCTCTCTCATTCCGCTTGTTGAAAAAACGGCTTTACTCTGACTCTCAATTATTTCATCTGCATTTTTTCGGCCTTGTTCAATTCAGGGCCATCATAGGCTTCAGATAACGTTATATGTTTCTGTTTTGCTCCTACTTTTTTTTTTTTTTTTTTTTTTTTTTTTCACACACAACATAATCATCTCTACCAGAGGTGAAAAAAAGTATTTTATAATCTGCTCAAATTTTCTTTGAAAGCATTAAATGTTTATTAATTTCTCTACTAAGCATGGAAAAAAATCTTGTGCGGGCAACACACGACTTTCACTTACCTCCGTTTTTAGAATCAATTAAAGAATTTTCAAATACTGTTAGAGATAAAAATGAGTGAAACCACTAAAGAATTAATTAAATGGAATTTCTATAGAAACATGTGTTTTTATTAAAAAATCTATTATATTATTATCTAAAATAGTTACTTAGTTTTATCGGCTTTTCATCACTCTCTACTAACTTTTAAAAGCTTGTGTATGAGATAATATTTTTTCAAAAATCTTTCCAACGGTAGATCATACATGTATATTACTGTTCTTATGTTCAAAAACAAAAAAATGCATTTAAAAAATATGTTTTCAGTTTTCTCCTTTAGTTGCTTTTCAAATTTGCTTAACTTGCATATTTAGCAACCATTATCAGTGGTAACAAGATAATATAGTTATTTTTATAGAATGAACAAAATTAAAGGTACTTTAGAAGAAGAAAATTTAAAATATCGGCATTTAAGCACTGTTAGACCATTTTAATAGGAATAAAACCCACACGATATTAAAGCCCATTAAATTTGACATCAATATAGCGAGTTTAATCAAAATCGTCAGAACCGTTTTTGAGAAAATCGAAAAAAGGTGCAAAATGCATGGTATAAAGTGCCTCTTCTGGTAAGCTCATTTTGATGAAAAAGGTTTTGTAACGTCTCGGCCGTATATTTGTCTTAAATATGAAATCTCAGTTTCACAGGACTTGCCGTTTCGGCCCGGGAGATAACACACACACACACACACACACACACACACACACACACACACACACACACACACACTCAAACACACACAGACCTTTTTGCGGGACTTGGTTATTTGGACTCAGGGGACCCTAAAATGTGTATTTCCGTTGAAAACTGGAATTCGAAAATTTTCACGATCGCAATACTTTCCCTTACTATGTATAGCAAGTGAAAGTAAAAAAGCAAAGATATGTTAGTCATATTATTATAATATGTACCCCATGTTTAGATCTTTACAAATCACGTACATTTAAAAATAATGTGTGTGTATATGAATTACACTGACCTCAAAACTAAACAAAAATCAGAACACTCCAAGTGCTCTTCCAAAAATTATTTTATTGCCTGAAAGACTAATTAAAAAAAAAATTGTTAGTCTGATCAATATCTACAACTCACTATCATCCCTTTAGATTTTACACAGTGGGATAAAGAAGGCGTTATGTATCAACGCTGCAGATATTTATAGAATGCAGTCGCATGTGAAATATGTGAGATATTTTTTGCTTTATTTTGAAAATTAATTCACAACTGTCCACATAACGAAGAGTGAATATTTAGGGAAACATTCCAATTACGGTATGAAATCAATAATGGTCTGTCGATAACGTTTTTTTTTGGCGAAATGTCTTTAATTGTACTGTTTAGATTTCGTAGCGAATATTCGATATTCGTTTAACTAATTTCTATATGAGGAAGTGATGTGTGTAGTGAATGACGGAGAATTCAAATCAGTAAGGCAGCTATATTTGTCTTTTTAAGTTAATATGTTTTCATGGAGTGGTGTTTTTTCTAGACATATGGGCCTATTATCTTATGCCAAATATCAATATGCTTTCTTTGGTTTTTCGATTTAAGTTTAAAGTGGTAACTAACAGTTAAAGCAAATTGAAACAGTACCGCAAAATTGTTGGAGACATAAAATTTTTTATCAAGGCATTAAGAAATCATTTGTGTCATAAGATCATAAGATAATGAGGATAGTGAACGATAATTTTAAAACTGAACTATTAATTAAAATGTAAATTAAAACTATTCAATTATTTTTAACCAGCTATTTTTAAAATTTTTATTAGCCTACATTTTTATTAATAAGAAATATTACCATAAATAATAATCATGACCTCGATAATAACATATTACACATACTACGATTGTGCCTCTATTTTGAAATATTACATACATTTGCGACTAGACATATGTAACATGAATTTTATTTATTTATTTAACGTACTTTATGCTACTATGGCTAATACTACTATGCTTATGCTTTTATGCTTTATTTTTATGCTACTATGGCTAATGCTACTATGGACGATGCTACAGTGGAGTCTAAATTTTGCCTATCAGTTTATTAGATAGGATCTTAACGAGTACTGACATGCACAGGCTCGGGACATTTTTGACGTCCCCTCGAGGGACGGCGTAACTAAGGATTTTACTCCCATTAAAAATCCTAGACCACTGCGGTAACATGATTCTAACTTAATATTATTCGTATGCAAAAGAGTAAATTAAAAAATAAAATAAAACAAGAAGTAGTTTTGCTTTTTCCATGACATTGTAGTATTGCAAATTATTACACAATGTTTTATTATTACTAAATAGTTAAATAGGTATCAAAAGTGCTCAGTGTGTCGTTTTTTGGTTCGATTAAGAATTCTTATCTTAGGTTTATAGAAAATGTTAATCGGATGGACTAAATAGGTTTATAGAAAATTTAAATTGAATAAATAGACTTTTGGAATGAGATATGGAAAGATTAATTCGAGGAAATGTATTGTGTATTAAAATATCTTCTTTTGTCCGAAACTAGATAAGAAAATCAGGGATTGGGAAGACGCGTTTTTATTCCGTTTTCTATTGATTTAGCTGAATTAAACAAAAAAAAATAAACACAAGAAAATTCTTCAAAGCTCTGGGGAACTAAATACGATGGCTAAACCTCTATCCTTTTTCCTGGGGCATGTTCTTTTTTTTTTCTTTTTTAAGAATATCTCTTTTTTTTTGCTTTTTAAGTTTTTTCCTGCCTACTTAGCTATTTATATTAGAAATCTAATATTTGATTTAAGAGGTTAGGTGTTTTAAGCTACACTTGTTAAAGATGCGCACTGTAAAAACTTAAAATTAGAAATAAGAAGAATAAGGATTACATTTGATGACCAACATTTAAGGATTAATCCTTATTGATCATATTTTTCTCTGCATACGATTCTATTGTTAAGTATTATATAATATATAATATATCATGATAAAAAATCTAACGTCGTAAATGGTAGCTAGTAACAAACTAAATTGAAACTTGGATTAAAAAAAAATACATATATAGAATAAGAACTTGTCTGTATAAGTTAAAAAAAATTTTAATAAATTTAAATAATATAATTTGAGCACAATCAAGTTCATAAAATATATCGATTAATTCTATGAAAACATATTGTGTAAGTAAATATTAAATTGTTAATTGGAGGATGCCAAAAAGTATTGGTTTCACTAATCCAATTTGTGTCCCTCACACGTTCCCTTCATAAATAAAAGAACACAAAATTGAATAAAAATTCATGAGTGAGGGGTAGGTTGGGGTAGGAAGGGTTGAGGTGGCATTAATTATTTAATTTCTCGAGCGGTAAGATGAACAAGGGATATAAGGATATTTTTAAATTATCTATTGAGTGGCTCACAGTCTTTTGAATTTAATAATTTTTATTTTATAACTGAGATATTGATTTCTCAAAGAAAATTCTTCTGAAATTGATATTTTACCATATTTGTAATATTTTACCTGATTGAGAAATGCAATGTTTTCTAAAAGGTACTTAGTACATATTTAATTTCGTTACAAATCATACTAAAATATTTACTTTATTATCGTAAAAATAATGTTTGTTTCCTAATTTATTTGATGAACTTTATGCTGCTGAGGATAACCGGACGATACTAGAAAGTGAGTCCTAAATTTTTGCTATTTAGATTTAATTAGCATAGGGATCATTAAAGAGTACATGGCATCGTATAGGATTGGGCCCACCATTTTACGTTTCCAACTTCGTACGGCATAACAAAGGCATTTTACTCCCTTTAAATAGTCCTAAGAATCCTTTCAAGTAAAAAAAGAATATTTATAAAGTATGAAATTAATTCTCGATTTTGATTTGAAGGGATCAAGTAAAGTAGGTAAAATGAATATGGTACTTTAGATAAACCTCTCAATAATCAATTTCTTAATTCTAACAATACATTTTTACTTTCACTTAATAATAACGCAATATATTGTATAGGAACTGTTGCGAGCGAGAAAAAATGTCGAAGAGCTTAGTACAAAAACGAAAAGTTTAAAGATTTTTCTATTTAGTGTAGTTTATTAGAGGAAAATTATGCAACTTTATTGCTGAAATCGGCTTTAATTTTTATTATTGAATTTAGAAATAAGAATAAGAAACATCAGTTGTGTACTTGTTTGATGGTATAAAAATATTTATAAGATATTGAAAAAGTTGTTGACATTGGCTCTACTTAGTCACTGTAAAGTATTTTATTTTGACTGGTCCTATTTGAGCCTTGGATAACGCATCCAAAATATTATGGTAATTTAGTGAAGGCAGCTCCACAAATATCTGCTAATTGTTAAATTAATATCACATTTGTGTAACAAACAATTTTTTTTTTTTAATAATATATTTTATTGTTTTTTACAACTGTTTTATACAAATACAATAAGTAAAATGACTGAATTACAATAACAGGCATGAATAGACATGTAAAGAATCTACCCAGTGGTATTCTTCAAAGTTTATTTCCATGAGCAGCTCTCGAGGCCACCGTCTTTTCAGGCGCCTCGGAGAATTACCGGGAATAGATGTAGATGAGAGGTTACGGACAAGCGGGTTTGAGTGGGCAGGTAGTTTGGAATTAAAGGAGGTGTATCTATCGCGGGCCAAGTCTGCAGTTACAAAGTAAGGAGCATTGAGGATTTTTTCGTAGGATTTTGGATTGCAAGGATTGGATGCGGGAGGAATTTGATAGTTTAGTGGACCCCCATAGCTCTATGCCATAGGTCCAAATAGGTCGGATAATCGTGATGTAAATCAGTCTTTTGTAGTAAATGGAGAGTTTTGAACGTTTGTCTAGTAAGTGTTGCAGTAAGCGGTATCTGCAGGCAGTATCTTGTCGTTTCAGTCTAGTGTGAGGATTCCAAGTAAGGCTTGTCTAGATGGAGTCCAAGGTAGCGGATCTGTTCAACGGGGATTAATGGAATGTTGCCAAAGGATACAGTAGGACAGGTATCCATAGGCTTGCGGCGAAGGGTAAAGGTAATTTGTGGGATTTATCGGGATTGATTTTAATTCTCCAGTTATATACACCATTCTTTAATGGATTGGATGTGAGACTGTAGGAAATGTGATGCAACCGTTGGGTCACTACTTACGGATAACACACATGTGTCATCAGCGTAAGAAGTGAGAACAGTGCTAGAATGGATAGGAATGTCAGCTGTATAAACGGAATAAAGGATTGGGCCTAAGATGCTACCCTGAGGTACACCTGCGGACTGCGAAAATATGGGTGAGTATGAAACTTTATGGTTGACTTTGAAAGTTCTATCTGAGAGGTAAGACAATTATTTTTAAAATTTTATTTTCGACTTTAACCAACTCTGGATCACGACTGTATCACTTAACCGTTTTATTTTATTTTCTCCTCTTCCACACTTGCTTCATCCTCGCGAAGTACTGAGCCTTTCTCTCCGACCACTTCGTTCCACTGCAGCGACCCTCATTTGATCAACAAGTTTCCAGAATTCGACTCTATCCATGCAAATCTCGATTGTTATTTTCAGTTGGCTATTTTCGCTTTTTAGCTGTTCCGGATAGCTCTTTATATTCTTGAGTTCTAGCACCTTATCCAAGATTTTCTTATTCGATCTATTTACATCCATCCGGGCCATAATAATTTCTGGGAGTAGTTTTATAGCTTAATCATCCAGAAATAAGTTCATTGATATTAGGATTAGTATTATATGTGCTATAGATTTATTATTTAAACAAAGTATTAAGGGCATTAGGATCGTTGAATCCAGTAAAGGTAGTTAAGGAAAGAAGGGCAGGAGACAATACCTACCAACTTCTCCTCTTTAAAAATTCATTCTAAATGACGGTACTGTTGGTCCCTCTTCTTCTACTCTTAGTTTATTTATTTTCCCCTAAACTGGGATGGTTTAATTCTAAAAGTAATTTACTCCTGTCATTATCCCAAAAAATATAACAATTCGGAATAATGCATGGAACGTACTTTTCAATATTTTTTTTTCGGTAAACAGTCACTTGAAAACTATGCTATAATGAACTATAGCATTTCCAAGTCAATTGTAACCTTTTCCAAGTCAAATGTAACTTTTTCCAAGTCAAATGTAACCTTTTCCAAGTCAAATGTCACCTTTTCCATTTCAAATGTCACCTTTTCCAAGTCAAATGTCACCTTTTCCATTTCAAATGTTACCTTTTCCAAGTCAAATGTCACCTTTTTCTTCACTTCTAGCCTTAAATATTCCGTTTAATTTATTTATTTATTGAAAAATAATTAGTTTAATTAACATTATGACTTTTTTAATAATTTTGGCATATAATAATTGATAATTTTTTTGGGTCTCTTAGATATTTGATACCAAGTTCTATTTTTTACTAGCTAATATTTAAAAAAAATTAATTATCGTCTATTTAGTTTTAAGATTGTTGCTGATTTTGATTTTTTAGAGAGGAGAGGTAGTTTTTTGGAATAATTAATGTGTTTTCGAGTATTATAATTAAATTTTTCGAGCTGTATTTTTTATCGCTCGCGTGGATGTTAACTCGCATTAACTTTTAAAGTTTTTTTATTGATATAGGGATTAATTAATGTGCTTTCGGGTGGTTATGATTACGTTTTTTGAGCTGTATCTTTTATCGCTCATGCGTATTTCAACTCACATTTACTTTTAATGTTTTTTATTGATATAGGGATTAATTAATGTGCTTTCGGGTGGTTATGATTACGTTTTTCTAGCTGTATTTTTCATCGCTCATGCGTATTTCAACTCGCATATACTTTTAATGTTTTTTATTGATATAGGGATTAATTATTCTTCTTTCGGGTGGTTATGATTACGTTTTTCGAGCTGTATTTTTTATCGCTTATGCGTATTTCAATTCGGATTTACTTTTGATATTTTTTATTGTTATAGACGTTTGTAATTATCTTTTCGGGTCTTGTAATTACGTTTTTTAAGATGTTTTTATTGTCGCTTGCTCTCATTTCAACTTGCATTTGCAGTGGTCTTTCTTTGTTTTTGTTTTAGGGGATTCTCATAACGTGTTTTGAACTTTATTCTTTTATGCGCTTGGGAATTTCTACAAACCTTAGGTATTATGTTATAATATGATGTAAAAATTATTTATTGTGTTTTTGCAGGATCTCATTAAATTTTTGATTTGGACGTTACATTGCGATTGCGCATTCTTCTAGATCACTTTTCATTTAAGTTAAAATGTGCAATAGCTATAAATAAATGTCATAAACTCTATTAGTATTCCCGAAAACACTATGAACGATTCCTCTATCGAATATTTATGAAATAGGAACAGTAACTTAAAATGAGTAAAAGCGATAACTATTTCGGTTCAAATAATGTTATCAGAATACCCGAAAATAGAATAAACGATTCCTCAATTATATTATTAAATAATTGTAAGACCAAGTTAGGAAGCGGATCCTTTACAAAAGATTTAGTTGAACAAATTTACTCAGGACGCTAGACAAGGACCTATAACTAATCCTTTTATAAAATAATAATAATAAATAAAAATAAAAGAAAAAGCTAAACGATGTATATTCCAGCAACGTTATAATGAGAACCAAAAACTAAATGAACAATACCAATATCAAAAAAAAAAAATATAAAAAAATAAAGGCGAGTTGAAATCTGCACGAGTGATAATAAAAAAGCTTTTAAACATTTTCATAACCGCGCGAAAACACAAGGATATATCTCTATAAAAATAAAAAGATTAAAAGTAAATACAAGTTGAAATACGCATAAGCGATAAAACATACAGCTCGAAAAACGTAATCATAACCACCCGAAAGCAGATTAATTAATCCCTATATCAATAAAAAACATTACAATTTAATGCGAGTTAACATGCACGCGAGCGATAAAAAATACAGCTCGAAAAAACGTAATTATAATACCCGAAAACACATTAATTAATCCCTATATCAATAAAAAACATTAAAAGTAAATGTGAGTTGAAATACGCATGACCGATAAAAGATACAGTTCAAAAAACGTAATCATAACCACCCGAAAACAGATTAATTAATCCCTATATCAATAAAAAACATTACAATTTATTGCGAGTTAACATCCACGCGAGCGATAAAAAATACAGCTCGAAAAACGTAATTATAATACCCGAAAACACATTAATTAATCCCTATATCAATAAAAAACATTAAAAGTAAATGTGAGTCGAAATACGCATGACCGATAAAAGATACAGCTCAAAAAACGTAATCATAACCACCCGAAAACAGATTAATTAATCCCTATATCAATAAAAAACATTACAATTGAATGCGAGTTAAAATACGCATGAGCGATGAAAAATACAGCTAGAAAAACGTAATCATAACCACCCGAAAGCACATTAATTAATCCCTATATCAATAAAAAACATTAAAAGTAAATGTGAGTTAACATCCACGCGAGCGATAAAAAATACAGCTCGAAAAATTTAATTATAATACTCGAAAACACATTAATTATTCCAAAAAACTACCTCTCCTCTCTAAAAAATCAAAATCAGCAACTATCTTAAAACTAAATAGACGATAATTAATTTTTTTAAATATTAGCTAGTAAAAAACAGAACTTGGTATCAAATATCTAAGAGACCCAAAAAAATTATCAATTATTATATGCCAAAATTATTAAAAAAGTCATAATGTTAATTAAACTAATTATTTTTCAATAAATAAATAAATTAAACGGAATATTTAAGGCTAGAAGTGAAGAAAAAGGTGACATTTGACTTGGAAAAGGTAACATTTGAAATGGAAAAGGTGACATTTGACTTGGAAAAGGTGACATTTGAAATGGAAAAGGTGACATTTGACTTGGAAAAGGTTACATTTGACTTGGAAAAAGTTACATTTGACTTGGAAAAGGTTACAATTGACTTGGAAATGCTATATCATACTCCTAATAAAATCATTACCATTTATTTTTATTTTTCTTTGATTTGGGCTTAAAGTCAATATTTTTGTATGAAATATAAATGAATCTTTTTTAAAGGAGTTGACTACTTTTGAGTAATAATAAAGTAATTTCTTAAAAATTAAACCTAATACAAAAATTGTGAGTATTGTATAAGTATTAGCCATCTTTGACGTAAAATCCTACGTAATTGATTATAAACTTAAATGGACAGAGAATTCGTTTGATGCATAGTAAAGCCAAGAATATTATTTTATTTATTTATTAATTTATTGAAATTTACAACCGTATTAGTAAATACATCAAGTAAATTGGCTGATAATATGTATAGATAATATACATGAAAAGACATGAAGAAAATATGCCCATTGACTACATTCCACTAGGTAATCTAAACTAGAAGGTCTCGAGGCCATCTTTTTTCAGACGTCTCGGAGGATTGTCAGGAATGGAAGAGGGAGCAAGGATTGAAACTAGTGAGTTAATGTGGGAGTAGAGGAATGGATACCTCGTACGGGCCAAATCAGCAACATATGGGGCATTAAGGTCTTTATGGATGAGTTTGTTGGTGACAAAGTAAGGAGCATTGAGGATTTTTCGAAGGATTTCGGAGTGTAAGGATTGAATACGGGAAGAATTTGAAGGTTTAGTAGAGCCCCAAAGCTCAACTCCGTACGTCCAGATAGGACTTATGATGGTGGTATAGATGAGCCTTTTGTAGTTAAGTGGAAGGTTAGAGCGTTTGTCCAGTAAGTGTTGAAGTAAGCGAAAGCGTTGGGCAGTTTCTTCTTGTTTTAGTCTTGTATGCGGATTCGAAGTTAGTCGTTTGTCAAGTAGAAGTCCTAGATAGCGAAACTGTTCAACCGGAACAAGCGGAATATTATTAAAGGACACTTTAGGGCAGGATGTCATAGGTTTACAACGAAGGGTAAAGGTAATTTGGTGGGATTTGTTGGAATTGATTTTGATGATCTCCAATTCTGAACCATACTTCAAGGTCTCTAATGTGGGATTGAAGAGTTTGAGAGGCAATAGTAGGTTCATTTTTGACTGATAACACACAAGTGTCATCAGCTTAGTTAGAAAGGAAGATGTTAGGATGGGTTGGGATATCAGCTGTATAGACTGTGTAAAGAATGGGTCCTAGGATACTGCCTTGAGAAACGCCAGCAGACTGAGTACAGAGGAATGAATAGGAACCATTGTGGTTTATTTTGAAGGATCATCATTTACGGAGTTTGCAAAGCAGCCCTGGGTGCCAAACTTGGTCAAAGGCTAATATTAAAAATAAATTATACCTTTTAGATAAAGTTATAATTTATTTTGTCTGTAAGACGTCTTTGATGTGGTTCAAAACAAGATTATTTTAAGTAATATAGTTGAGGAAAAATAAAAATACATAATATAAAATTTTGAATTAAATTGAATTTATTTGAATTACTTTAATATATTTTTCCAACCTAAATAAGGGACTAGCTAAATCTTCTAAATGGGATCTTCTATTTTCATAATTTAAGACGTTAATTTCTAAAAGATGAGAAGGAAATAAGTAGTAGATATTTTTAAATATATGTATAGTTTCGTTGAATCAAAATCTTTCATTCGATTTCATACAAAAAAAACATCTCATGTCCCTTGTTTGAAAAATGCTATTATTTCCAAAAGGTTTTAAGTACACATTTAATATGATTCCGAATCATATAAAAACACTTCCTTTCATAAAATAAAAATAATGTTATTAATATCGTAAAAACAATTCTAGATAGGTGAATGGAATAAATTAAATTGGTTCAATAACGAATACATGAGATTTTGTAGCGTCTCCTGTAAAATGTTTTCATAGATAGATAGGAAGATGGATAAAACTTCTCGGGAGACTATTATAGATTATTGAGATGCAACATAACATAACTCAGTAAAATGGAGCAATATGATCCCCGATATTAGATTTTGAATATTTTAATGTTATTATTATTTTACTTCGATAATATTTTTGTAATGTAAAAGTTTCTGTAGAAGTTTTTTTTTTTTACGGTTTTCCTCATTACAGTAACCCTGCAATGGGTGCATTTATTTCTACGCGTACCATCTTGCGATACAACGCGTATTTTTATTACATAATATAAATTATGTTATAGAACATTAAGTTACATAAAAAATAAAATAAGTTAAATAAAACTAATAAATATAAACTGATAAATTAATCATTTGTTATATCGAATTAACAAAATAATACTAACTAATTGACTAAACAAAGAAACCAGCAACAAATAATAAATAATTCATTTGTTATGACTACTTAACGAAATAATACAAACTAACTAACTAATTGGCTAGTATTAGTAACAGTGAAATTAAATGAAATAAAATTAATAACGAGTTATTGCCTGTTGCCATTTCTCTAATTCTGCATAGTCCACCTGGTCCACAAATTCATCAAATTTTGAAAAATATTTTGTCAGAAGGTCACACTTCGAAGGCGGCCATTGGTCTCCGTTAAGTAGGACTGTTGAGATCAGTTTGTATCTATGTTTATCCAGTTTACTGCAATCGAATAAAAGATGGTCGTATGTCTGTTCGCTTTTACCGTCACACATAAAGATTTTGTCGTCAGTTAGTTTGTATGTATGTTCTGTAGAAGTTATTTCCTTTCATTTTCTTTTTCTATATTTCTTCGCTTAGTGTTGGTTTTACACTCTTTCATTGAATAAAATAATTTCATATTGCTTATCCTGGGCCTACTAGTCATTTATTATTTCTATAAATGTCCCAAAAAACTCTTCTTTTTTTCCCCCCAAAAGTGCAGACTTGAAGAGTATATTTGCGATCGGGAAGAGGTAAATGTTTGCCCTAAACTCTATCTCAACTGAGGCAAGTACATAAGTACCTCAAATCAAACAGTGAAGTGGGTGGGGGTAATTAGCTATCAACTCATCAGGTGAGTACTTATTAAGCTTTCTCATTACCGCTTATCACGTAGGTTATATCCTCTTCACCGTGAATACGAAAGGGAATTAGTTTTTCAAATTACTTTCCGAAAATATATTAGAAGTGAACAAATAAGATCTGTTTGTTTTATCTCTCGGCCTTGTAACTTCTCGGATTAATTTGTTATTGTTTTTTTTATATCACAAAAAAACAAAGCGATTTACTCTTAATGGTTTTGGGGTTGTGTCGATATATTTTTTGTCATTAAATTCTAAATAAGTCAGTATATAATTATGTAAAATTGAAATAATTGATTTTCCTTCTTAAAACATCGTTTCGAATGAGGTTTACATGGTCTCTTATTTAGTACTTGACTGTTCTGTGAGGCGGCGTGACCTACTGGTGAGCCACGCTTGAGTATTCCATGGGACGGTGTGAACCACTAGCGGGCTCCGCTTAACTATCCCGTGGGGCGACTTGCATCACAGGTGGGCCACTTGCTTTCAGGAAATAAATTGTTAAAAAAAATAAGAAATTAATAAGCATAAGGGTTTATTAATAATATATTTATTAAATCCCTCAAAGGGCTCTATCGGTTCAGTTTATTTGATTACTCTTCTTTAAGAATTTTCTTCAGCTGTGCGTGATTTCTTTTCATATTTTTATTACCAGTTCTGACAATATAAGAATCATTGTTAAGTATTTCCATAATTTCTGTGTATGTCAAAACTGTATGTTAGAATATCGCATTTAGCGCGTTGGACGCCTCGATCTGTTGTGATCTCGCACTAAACAAGTTCGGTAAGGGACTCCTGGAATTCACCCAATCACTTCAATGTGGATTAAAAAATCTACTTGAACTGAGGGATTCCAAATTTTTAAACATCAAACGCGCCCATCTTTTCAATTCAAAGTCCTCCCAAACAATAGTTATAGTCCTTATTATGTAACCAACCATACGTTACACCATGACCTAAATATTCCACCCATTGCAGACCTTATTTCATTCAAATTCCATTAGAACATTACTCATCACCACGATAATTTATATCCAGATGGATATAAATTGGATATAGATTGGATACGCATCCTTACTATCCCACTAGAAGGTTGAAAAGGCAGTGGCCCCGAGTATTGTAAATATTTATGCATAGTTATTCTTAGCTTGTATATTAGTTTAGTATGCGAGCTGTTTAAACGTTTATTTGCTTTTGAACTTTGTACACGTCCTATTGATATTTGATTGTATAAATTTTGTATCATTGTTATTTTATAAATTTTTCATTTCTTAAATATTGTAATAATGTTGTAATTTAGCACTATTATTAATGCCCTAATTAGGACAAATTTAATATTACTGAATGAAATGGTTTGTTTGGGAAAAAAAAAATAAAAAATTGGCGACTGAGCATTACATACTCGCAATCCAATGACCTCCTTGCGCGTTTTTGGTCTACAAACAGTTCGAATATTTAAATGTTCTGAAACAAAGATTCTTCATGAGTTGTAGAGGTACAGGTTTTAAAATTTTATTTTCTATTATCTTTATTCCCTTTACAATGCAGTCATCTGTTGAATACCTGACCCTTTTGCCTCGCCCGGCACAATCCGTCTTGGCCTGTTGAATGCCCTGCAACAATCGCCCCGCTGACCGCTCCTACCTGCCTCTAAAGAGAATTAATGAATTCCCTTCTTTGAGGTTAAAAGTTTAGAGGGGGCCATTATCGAAGCCGCAATAAAGGCTCAAAGGCTCTCAAATTGAGCAATAAACCTGGGGCCTGCTTCGGTTCCATTCGTTCTATCTCCTCTATATTGGATACTGGGCATTCTTTAACGTCTCAGGTATGCTCAGGCTGTCTTGGCATTCTCCAGGCCGTCCAAGGTCATCTCTTACCAATATATTTAATATATATAGCAATATGTATTTATTTATCTTTGGAGAGATCAAATAAACAAATCTGGCCTTTAACACTTCCTTGCTTATGTTTTCTTGACAATTAAATAACTAAAACTTTTAAGAAACTTACAATTTCAATGGGGATTTTTTATTTTATTGATATTTCCAACATAACATTAAAATACAAGTAAATGTGTGATACGGTAATCACTGCGAAATGTGTTGTGAAGAAGCAACCTTGCGGTTTTATTTTATTAGCAGGTCTCCAGTCCACCGTCTTTTCAGACATCTCGAAGGATTATTGGGTATAGATGGAGAAGAGACGTTACAGACAAGCGGGGCTTTGTAGGCTGGTAGTTTGGAATTAAACGAGATGTATCTATTTCGTGCTATCTTCAACTAGTGGGATATTCTGGTCTCTATGGATGGTTCTGTTATAAACAAAGTAAGGGGCATTATACGATTTTAGTTTGCAATATGGTTTTATAGACCCCAATAGCTCAATGCCATAGGTCTAAATAGGTTTAATAATAAAGTAAATAAGGAGTTTTGCTCGTTTGTCGAGTAAGTGTTATAGTAATCGTATATGCGAGCAGTTTCTTGTTTCAATCTAGTTTGAGGATTGAAAGTAAGAAACTTGTCAAAATGAAGTCATAGGTGCTGGATCCGTTCAACTGGAGTAAGTGTGAGCGATATTTTCAAAGGATACAATAGGGCAGGAGGTCGTAGATGTACGAAGTAGAGTATCATCAAAAACATGGTTAATGCATCAACTCATTTGAAACTGAATTCGACTATAAAGTCGACTAAAACTTTCTAAAAAATAAAATGAAATAATCTAAATCAGACTTGAAACTGCTAAGTCATTAGTTGTGTCTTCATAAATGTGTTTGGTGCAGGCAATCTAGTAATTTGTGAGAATTTTATACAAACATATTCTATTTTTTAAACCTTTTAAAATATTACTTAAATTTTAGCATGGGTACTGTCTATGTAATCGTAATTTGTTTAATAAATCATGGAACAGTGTATAATAATAATAATAATAATAGCTTTATTGGCATCATATTGACAAAAACCTCTTCCATAGGGAGGAATTTATAGAAGTTGGCTATAGTTAGTAATAATAAAATATTGAAAAAAAAGCAAATAATCCAAAGAAAGAAAAATACAAATAATTATAAAATACAAAACTCTAAAAAACAAAACAGAGTCCTTAAAAAATACACAAATTAAATATTTTTTTAAAACGTTTATCCACCAGGATTTGTCCCTCGCAATCAGCCACCAGTTTTCGCCAACAGTCTGCGTCAATTCGTCCCTCCACCTGCGATGTGGTCGCCCCCTCTGCCTGCTGTCCTCTCTCGGGATCCACTCCGTGCAAGATCTGGTCCATCTTTCGTCTTTCAACCTGGCCAAGTGCCCAGCCCAGCTCCATTTCAATCGATGTGCCTCAACCCTTAGACTTTTAATGTTCACTTTCTGAAGAATATTTTTGTTTTTTATTCTCTTATTTTATTAAGCTGCATTTGCATGGTATTCAGCCTCCGGTCGAGTTTTCTTGTAAGTGCCCAGGTTTGAGCCCCGTAGAGAACCGCGGGATATACACATGTGGTAAGAACTTTGGTTTTAAGATCTAGAGATAGATTGCTTCTGAAGATCTTTTGGAGAGACCAATATTTGCACCACCCGAGCTTAACTCTTCTTTCTATTTCCTTATTCATATTTTCTCTAAATGATATCGTCTGCCCTAAGTAAATGTACTCCTCTACATATTCTATCTCACTATTGTTAGCATAAACTGGTATTTTTATTGAGTTTGCCATGATTTTAGTTTTTGCTGTATTTATATTAAGTCCATATTTTTTGCTAATGCCTACTATTTCCTCTATCATCCGCCTTAGGCCGTTAATGTCCGGAGATATTGGAACAGTGTATTAGCAGCCATTTATTGGCAGCTTGTTGTTTGCTACTTACATAATTGCAAATTTGCTTTTTCGTCTTCCATAATGACCATCAAGAAGAATATAATTCGTAAGAGCTTATTAAAATTGATATAACTTTGGGATGGAAAATTCCCTGCCGTGAATACGCCTAATAACTGGTAATAACTAATAACTGGTCAAAACCGATTTAACACGTACGAGAACATAATTCACGGATTATAAAAGGCTGTTTAAAATATGCTATTTGAAAATAATTTATATTTAATAAATAACCTATCACTATAAATATTTTAGAGGTTATATCAATAAAATATGGCCGTTTGAATTAGTTATGTTAGTAAGTACATTAAACCTTCCTCAAAATGAAGCTTCTGGTCCCGATACCTGTTACTACTGAATTTGATTGTATTAAAGTTAGTGATTTTTCCATCAAACAATATTACCTCCTTTTGTGTTTTTCAGTAGCAGTTGGAGTGCTAGTGTGGATAGATTTATCCTAATGAATTGTTTGTTTGTGGTAGTAATTTTGACTGTCTGGGAAATGGCTGATAATATACGTGCGATTGCTATGGCTGTAATCGATAGGTTTATCTAGGTGTTAGAGGACCTAGAAAGTAATATTTTCCATTTCGAAACCGGACTAGGAGAGCTTTTGTGATAGACCACCCAAAATGATAGGAGAAGGATATTGTGGCAGGAATGAAAGAAAACAGAAACGTATATCTTACTCCAGGGCTCTGAGCGATGGTCTCATGCTGAGAAGGAATGACCTGTTATTTATGGCCCACTGTTAGGAGAGAAAATATAGTCCTGATTCTTCTCTGTTGTAGCAAATAGTTCATTTCATGAGGGCCTATGACAATTCGCGATATTATTAGTATATATTACTAACTCAGCTTAATAATACTTTAGAAATATATTCAAATCAATACCTTGATAGTTTGGTTTTAGAATATGCGAAAACTAGGCATTCTTATATTCACAGTTTCTAATAGTTTATTTCGTAACATAGCTGTGATTTTGACATTGCCGTTTATAATATATATACATACACACACACAACCATATATATATATGTGTGTAATTTTCATGAAATAATTGAACATTATTTCAGATTTTACAATTCTTTCTCCATCGAAGCATTATGTTTTAAAAATTTTAAGTACTAAGTTAGTCTTAAGTTAATAAGCGTATATCTTCTTTTTCTAATAATCTATTCTTTCAATTTTCTACGGTTACTAAGGTAGTATTGTATTCGGGTTAAAAATTCGAAGTCCAGTTTCTAATTGAACCATGCATTTAGCCAAGCATGTCAGATTTTCTGGAATTCCCCATCTGGTTCTGAAAAGCAGCTACATTCAATAAATACGTGGAATATCTAATTCGTTAATCTGATTATTTAGTATATTTTTATTATTATTTATTTATATAACCCTTTGAATTTTTTTATATCGATTTAAAATGTCTTGCGAACCGTCGAAAAAAGCGGTTGATCCAGATTTCTTACAACAGTTTAAGTAACACAAATAGAGATAATATTATTGTTGAACCTTTGGTTATAGGTTATTCACAAAGTACAAATGTGATTTTCCACAAAATATGCTTACCTGGAAAATACCAAATTTTTTCTGTTCCCGCTTTCAGGACATGTATCCTTTTGTTTCAATGAACAAACAAATTTAAATAAATCCAAAACAGATTAAGGATTCTCCGGGGTCACCCATAGCGTAGTTGCTAGCATAACAGCTTTCTATGCCAAAGGTCGCGGGTTCAAACCTGCGGGTGGCTCTAGGATTTTTTAATGGGAGTAAAAAATCCTTAGTTATGCCGTCCTTCGGAGGGGACGTTAAAAGGTGGTCCCGAGCCTGTGCGATGTCAGGTACTCGTAAAAGATCCCTATCCTAATAAAACCTGGATAGGCAAAATTTAGGACTCTCACTGTAGCATCGTCCGATTAGCCATAGTAGCATAAAGTGACGTTAAACGAATAAACAAGGATTCTCCTTGCAGGAAAAAAAAAAAAATCATTTACCTTCAGTTTCCATGAAAACATAATGAAATAATCTAAAATTATAAATAACCTTATTGTATATTATACTCTAAAACCTTATTTGTTACATATAAACCTTTTTGAAATCTTTTGCTTTTAATTAATTAAATTTATTTATCTTTTTTTCCCCTCAAGTTCGTTATAGAATTTTTTGATTCAATTTATGAGACGTTTAAACGTTTTTAAATCACAGAACTAAAGGTACGTTAGTAGTTTAAAGCCTTGTCAGACTATTTAAGTGAAAATAAAACCTACCTGATATTAAAGGGTATTTAATTATAAAGTGATATAAAGAGTTTAATCAAAATCATTAGTGTCGCTTTAAATAGTATTGTAAAATACATATATATATGTTCTTTGAGACAGTTTGTTTTTTCATTTACTATAAATAAATAATTAATAAGCTTTAAGTATACATAATACGAATTTCATTTGAATCTTCAGAGCTGTTCTACAGTTAATTTTATTATAAGTAAGACTACGTGTTTTTTGTATAACAAAGTTTGGTGCATTTAGTACATACATATTGGTTAAGAAAATCATACAAACAAAATTCACTGTTTAAGAGATAATTGTATCACAGACAAACGAATCGGAAAAAAATAAAACAATGGAATAAAGAGTTTATAACTTTTTGAATTGCATCAACATACAAATGTAGAATTATCTCCTATCTTCTCTTATATAGCGTGATGGTATTGATAGATGGAATTTATTTAGGTTGTCAAATTATTATAATTTGTTATTTCGGAATTGTGCTATTTACTTAAAAATATTTTATATCAGTCTGTCCATTATTATTTTGTGCTTTAATTAGTTTAACTATTAATTGTAATCCGCCAATCGTATATTCTATTGAATTTGTTAGGAAAAATGATGCAGAATATTGAGTTTTAAGAATGCAAGTAACTGTTTACGTTTATTGGATTGTTCATTAGGATGAAAAGTGGATAATTTACGACAACAGTAGTCATTCTTGACATTGGCTTGACAAAGGAGAAGGAGCACATTTTCTAAAGCCCCAACTCATCAAAAAAATGTGATGGTTACTGTTTGGTGGGTTTCATTTAGTTTGATACTCTACAGGTTCTTGAATCCTGAAAAACATTAATTCCGAACCATATTATAGCTAAATAATTGCAATGTATTGCGTTGCATCACAAGGTCCGGCCATCTCTCACGTGTGATGTCACAAAATCTTTTGTAGTTTGGATATGGACCTGTGCCTACTCTTCGTATATGATGTCTACGGATTATCATTTCTTTTAGACGCCTGGACCACTACTTACAAGACAAAACATCTAATGGAATAAGGAAATGCATTTTTTTGTGATTATAAATTCTAAAGATGGTTAATTTTATTTAAGGTTGTCAGAAATGTATCGGTAATAGTGGAAACTATTGTGATTGAATAAAACAGTTCTAAATTTGTACGTTTAAAAAAAAATCAGGATGAACGTATTCGTTTAGCTCAATGTTGATTTAAAAAAATTTACTTTCTATTTGTTTCATTCTTGCTTGGAAGAATTATTATTAGAATAAAGAATTATTAATAGAAAGAATATTATTAATAGAAGAATATTATTAAAAGAAGAATATTATTAATAGAATAAAGAATTATTTTCTATTATAATGCTGAAATCTGGCGGCTGGGTTTGATCTATCCACTTTCTCGCACTACCGTTGTCCTAGAAATAGTAAGTGCCCCTAACTAAAGTTTGATTAATGGTTATTATATGTAGTTAATGGACAGCTACATGAATAAATAATAATGAATGGGATTGTGTAATACAATAGAGCACTGCTCGCGACACACTGCCATAGCCGAGGGCAGGTGCGGCTGCTACGCTTGGCTGGGCTTCCTGTCGCCGTAGGAAGTACAGCACCTATCCAGCAGTGTGTTGTTTGCTCTTCTCGTGTGGTGTGGTGTGTTGTCTTTCAGTTAACATAGTGCTTCACTATCAGGATATTGCTCACCAGGCAGAAAGGGGTTCTTCATTAGAAAATTTATCTTAGCTATTGAAAGTAGGAGTAAAAATATTACATTTTTTTACTCTAAACACATATTATCAGATTAATTTGTTATCGTGTAATTTTGGTGGTGAAATCGAGATAAGTAAAACAAAAATGGTATTAAAATAATCATCATGATATGAGATTTGCCCAAAACTTTAACTGAATCCTCAAATGATAAATTTAGATACGAAGATATTTGGAGAAAATATAGTCTTGCTCTTTTTTACTTTCACTTTCATCAAAAATCGTTAGAGCCGTTTTTGAGAAAATCGTAAAAATGCATGGTATAATGTCCCCGGTCAGCCGATTTAGGTGGAAAAGTTGGTGTAACTTCTCGGATTTATTTTTCTCTTAAATGTGGAATGTCAGTTTCGTACTACTTTTCGTTTTCGTGCTAGACTTACCACACACACACAGACCATTCCGCGCGACTTGGTCATTTGTACTCATGGGACCCTAAAAAGTGTATTCCTGTTTAAAAGTTTCTCGATCGCAATACCATTCTTATAGTAAAGGAAAGTATTGCGATCGTTAAAATTTTTTAATTCCAGTTTTCAACGGAAAAAGACATTTTAGGGTCCCCTGAGTCCAAATAACCAAGTCCTGCAAAAAGGTGTGTGTGTGTGTGTGAGTGGTAGCTCCCGGGCGGAAACGGTAAGTCCTATGAAACTGAAATTTCATATTTAAGACAAATATACGCCCGAGACCTTACAAAACCTTTTTCATCAAAATGAGCTTACCAAAAGAGGCACTTTATACCATGCATTTAGCACCTTTATTCGATTTTCTCGAAAACGGTTCCGACGATTTTGATTAAACTCGCTATATCGATGTAAAATTTAATGGGCTTTAATATCATTTAGGTTTCATTCGGATTAAAATGGCCTGACAGGGCTTAAATGCCGATATTTTAAATTTTCTTTCTCTAAAATACCACTGTCACCACTGATGAAAAACAGGTAAATATATAAATTGAATGAATTCGATACCCAACTAAAGGAGAAAACATATTTTTTTAATGCAATTTTTCGTTTTTGAACTTAAGAGTAGTAATATACATGTATGATATACCGTGGGAAAGCTAAAGCATTTAGAATAAATATTATCTCATACACAAGATTTTAAAAGTTAATAAAGAGTGATGAAATGAAGATAAAACTAACTGATTATTTTAGATAAAACACATGTTTCTATATAAATTCAATTTAATTAATTCTTTAATAGTTTCACGTATTTTTATCTCTAACTGTATTTGAAAATTCTTTCATTGGTTTTAAAACTGGAAGTGAGTGAAAGTCGTGTGTTGCCCGCAACAGATTTTTAAAACTGTTTTAAAAATCTATTCACACGTTTTCCTCAAAATCTTTTCACACTCCTAGGTAATCTTCCTGGAGTGTAAAAAATACAATTTTAATTCAAACAATTAACAATTGAGTCTGTATAGATGGCTACATCTTTTCAAAACTTTTTATATAGAAAGGTATTGTGCTAGAAAAGGGTGACAACGTTTGAATAAAACGCTGGTTCCTTTGTAAATGTCTCTTTGGTATTAAGCCCAATGAGCCCGTTTACTACCCTACCATTCCTTAAAAAAAAATTAAAGAAAAAAAAAGGAAGAAAGTGAAGTCTTAAAGGGCTGGAAAATGATAAGAGAGAAAGAAGATTATAATTTTTAGGTTAAACTTTTCATGAATTAATTAAAAAATTAATACTTAAAAGAAACGCGAAATCGAAAGGTGAATATTTCAACATTAAACATACTCTTACATCACGCTGTTATTATGTTCTCAGTTAAATCGTTTTGTGTTATTTAAACCAGATTAGAAAGCATTTAATGTTCCTTTTTTCTCAAAATGTTTAGTATAAAAAGTAAGTTTAAAGGATTATTTATTGAAAATCAAGGTGAGAACGTTTCTGATTATGTTCATAACATAAAAGGTCAACATGTGAACTTATATGAAAATAACCTTTTGATAAAAAATAAACTAAAAATAAACATAAGAAGCAATTATATCAAAAGAACTCTTCTTATGATAAAAATGACAAATTCTCGTCCAAAATTAATGAGCACCGATAAAAAAGTTTCTATGAGAATATTTCAATTGTAAGTTGTAACATAAAAGACTTTCGCTTATGTACTGCACCTGCGCTCAGGTAAATTGAGGACATCAAAGTATTTTATGTAAAAACAAAAATTTTAAATATTATAATTTAAAAAAAAAATACAATACAAAATTGTTAATGTCAGATAAAATTAAATTTATTTGACATTAAACATTATACACTTTTTTTAGGATTGTATATTTTTATCATTCTAAAACAATGTTTGTACAATTACTATAATCTAAAAATAGATAAAAATTTAATGTCTCAAGATTTTGACTCCTAACCAATTGAAAATGCTTCGGAGCAATATAAGGAGTAGCAAGTCTAAAAAAAAAAAAAAAAAAAAAAAAAAAAAAAAAAAAAAAAAAAATTAAATTTTATGAATACCAATTAGTATGAATAGATCAGATTTTCTGTGATCTTTTCATATTTTACTAAATTAAAAGAAAATTATATGTATATATATATATTATATTATATATATATATATATTATATTTATATAATATATTTTTTTTTTTTTTATGTATTACTTTATTTCATTATTTTTTACTTGTGTGATATGCAACCAAACCTAAGTTCAATCTAACACCATACTAAGTGATTATAAATTTGGAGTATTGAAAAACTTATCTCTTATTGAAACTTAAAAGTTATTTCAGTTCTGTTTCAATATAATGATTTGTCTTTTCTAAGTTGCTTAAATTAATAATTTCTTGTTGGTATAGTTTATTATTATTACTCAAGTAATTGTTTTTAAAAAGTGAACGTTTTATCACTTTAGTGTTTTTAGTAATTTATAACTTTTTCAATTTTTTTTTTTTACGGAGTCTCTTAGTTTAGGTTCTAGGAAACTTAATTATAACTAGGTGTTAATTTATGTTTAGAACCTTAACATAGAAATTCTTGTTCAGCATTCTATGCCCAAGATCGGAAGTTCAAACCCAGTAGATGGCCCTAGGATGTTTTTAAATGAAAGAAAAAGTCCTTGATTATGCCATCCTTCGGAGGGGACGTCAAATTGTTATCTCGAGCCTATACGATGTCAGGTAGTCGTTATAGATCCTTATCCTGATTAAACCGGAATAGGCAAAATTTAAGACTTATGTAGCATCTTCCGAATTAGCCATAGTAGCATGAAGTGATGTTTAATCAGTGAACGCTATGCTATCTTAATTAATGTGACTAATCACATATATTTAGTGGGACTTCCAGTAAGTCGATTTTAGTGACTGTAATAAGTAAGTCGATTTTAGTGACTGTAATAATTAAGTAGATTTTTTACAGCGTTGCTGTAATGTTACAGCGGTACAAAAACACTGAAAAGAAAATTCATTTTTGTATATCTTTTCGGTTTTTAACTATAAAATATGATTTTTATTACGATCGAATATTTTCTCTTATAATATATTATGTAAACTAATAAGTGAGGTTAATATAGGCATAGTAAGAATTATGAAATCGATGATTGAGACGCTGATTTTCCAAAAGTTACTTTTTTATACGAATCGCTAAAATCTCACACTTATCTGTTATTAAACTAGTATGTTTGATTCCTTTCTTGTCAAAATCTCGAATTGTTTTTTATTATACTAATTACATAATATTTACCCATCAGATTTATGAAACATAAAGTCCTTGTGCTTTTGACATATGGCAGGTGCTCTTTAAAGATCTCTATCCTAGTTAAACCTGGATAGAGAGGTCACCTCTGGTGTAATGGCCAGCATAACACCCTCCTATGCTGAAGAATGCGTAATCAAACCTTCAGGTAGCCTTATTTATACTGTCCTTCGGAAGGGACTTAAAAAAGTGGTCCTGAGCCTGTGCGATGGTTAGGTATTCGTTGAAGATCCTAATCCTAATTAAACTTTCATAGGCAAAATTTAGGACTTCCAATCGTACGATTTGCCAATGTAGCAAAAAGTGACGTTAAATGAATAGACAAACAAACCTGGATAAGCAAAATTTAGGAAACCATAATAACATCGTGTGTTTGATTAACTACACTAGCATAAAGTGGCTTTGAATGAATGAACGAAATGGAATATAAAATCTTGTGATTAATATTCACTGATTTATAATCATATTTGTTATAATCTGATTCCTTTGCATACTTATTCATAAAAACGATGACAATATTGAGAGTAATTTTATGCTGACTGCCCCGACATAGTGGGATAGCACCGCTATGTGTCGCACCAGATTGGGGTTGTGTTCACAGAGCACTAACGAAGGGCTGATGCTGCCCTTTGTGTTCGGTCCTAGCTGCTAAGGGCCGCTCTTTTGTGATTTGATGTTTATTTCCCAAAATCGATTCTATGAAAGCCCTTTTATTTTTTATAGGTGACGTCCAAAAGGTAGCATGCATTTTTTCCTCCATCAATTGAGACATTGATTTCCAAAAGGTACTAAAGGACATTTTTTTACATATTTATATTCTCCTCATTTAGTTTTATCTAAATCTTAAATTTTATTGTATTTAATGAACACTCATGTCCTTTAATAGCGTGATTTAAAATTGCTATTGATTTCTTAAGATACTTATTACACATTTAGTTTCATTCCAAATCATAACAGAACATTTCATATCATAACTTTAATATGGTTTTATTAATATAGTAAAGAAATAATTCTAGATGTTAATGCGAAAAGAATCAAATTAGCTGGTTTAATAATATAGTAATTAGAGATTTTCGCGCTTCCTGTAAAATTCCAATAGATACCTTTTGAAAATCAACGTCTCAATTCTTGAAATAGTTTATGACAAAGATACTTTCATCATTAATAAAAAGCGCTGGGTGTATTTTAATTTTTTTTATTATTTCAAAGCCCCTTGTAGTGTGTTTTTGAGATTTCTAGGATTTGTAGGATTGCAGGGGATCCCTTCTGTACAGGTTGCATTTTAATGTCTTCTGCATACGTTTATCAACAATCTTTTTCCTGTGAAGTAGCTCACGTGATTTTTTAACTTTTTAATTAATTAAGTACATTATTTTGATTGTGATTATCTTTGGGGATATTAATTTATTATCTATTTAAATTTCCGTTTTGAAATGTAGTAAATATTTACACCCTCCATCTGTTTTTTTTTTTCTAACTTTTTCTAACAATCTTGTCTTTATATATATAATTGTGAATAAAATTTACAAAAAGGAGAACCATACTATTTATTTTTTCAACACCTTGAAGCGATTTTTCCAGATATACATTACATTTTAAATACTTTTTTTTTTTTTGTATACAAAACACACGTTGGTTTTTTTTTTTCCTCATAGACATTATTCATCATACATCTTTTAATTATTCTTATAATTCCTTTTCCACGATAAGTTACTAATTACTAATCAAGTTACGTTCTGAAACCTGTCAAAAGCAGTATTGAATATCTGTAATGTATTTTATGGGATTCTGTCAAACACACTGTCAAACATACTTCCTATACGTTTATGACTATTGTAATCTCTTATGTGTTGGAGTCATATCTCTATATGTCCATATATAAGGACTTGGGAGCAAACAGCTGATAGTTCAGGAATATCATTCAATGTTTCAATTGCCTATTGCGATATATTTGGACTAGTTATAATTATGTATATGCGAATAGATTTATATCATATGCTATCCCACTAGTAAATTAGTTGAAGCGTTTTCCTACTCTGAGCCCAATCGAACACACCGTTATTAAATTATAGGCGTACTCAGAAAAAAAAAATTGATTCTGAACCGAGTTTGCTTGAATCCTTTACTCACATTGTTATAAACTTCATAAAAATCGGAATAGTAGTAGAAAGTGTGCCCGTCCCATTGATTTAAAGGTAGAGGGATACATACAGTTTTAAAACTTTATTTAATATTAAAATGTAATAAAATATTCTAATTAGAAATGGGCAACTCAAATTAAAAGTACGGAGTATTTTACTTAAAATTATAATATCGCTCAAGGGCTGATGTGAGTATAGCCTGTACTTTAGCTGGCGACTGTGAAGTACGAAAGGTGCTCATTTTTTCTCCTACGTACTAGCGTTTACCTACATATTTTGGATTTCTATAAATTATTTTGCTATGTTTTTGTCATATTACCGATGATTATTGAACTATTCTGTTTTTTTTGTATACTGAGGCATTTTATTATGTTTTTTATAGCCAAAGAACGACTTAATAATAAAAATCTTAAGATGTCGCGAGTGAGTACCGATTGTATCAATTATTTATAAATCTAAAGACATTAGGAATAATCCTTTTAAAACAAAATAGAAAAAATATGGACTAATTAGATTATCAATGGATCTAAAAACGGATCAAATCTGAAATATGTAATATGTATAGCTAAGGATCTCTACTTTTGGCATACATAGAAAATAAACTACTCAAGTACTAAGGAAGAAACCTGATTACTTTTCGTACCTCACAGTCACCAGTTGGAATAGGGGGTCATATGTAGCATATTGGCTAGCATAACAGCCTTCCATCATGCCCAAGGTCCCGCAAGTGGCCATAGGATTTTTTTAATAGGAGTAAAAAATCCTTATTTATGCCATCCTTCGGAGGAGACGTAAAAAAGGTGGTCCCGAGCCTGTGGAATGTCAGGTACTCGTTAAAGATCCATATCCTAATTAAAACTGAATATGCAAAATTTAGGACTCCACTGCATCGTCCGATTGGCGAAAGTAGCATAAAATGACGTTAAATAAATAAACAGGGATCACTTGTAGCTGGGTGGCTAGCGTAACAGCCTCCCATGCTAAAGGTCACGGGTTCAAACCCGCAGGTGGTCCTAGGATTTTTTAATGGGAGTAAAAAATCCTTAGTTACGCCGTCCTTCGGAGGGACGTTAAAAGGTGGTCCCGAGCCTGTGCGATGTCAGGTACTCGTTAAAGATCCCTATCCTAATAAAACCTGGATAGGCAAAATTTAGGACTCCCACTGTAGCATCGTCCGATTAGCCATAGTAGCATAAAGTGACGTTAAATAAATAAACAAACATACAAACCAGCTGGAGTAAACGCTATACTGTATAGGTGGTCAGATAATTTGAATAAAGTACGCCGTTTTTATAATTGGAGTATTTACCTATCTATAATTTGAATGTCTTATTATATTTTCAATCCTCGGAGCTGAAATATGGGCTGGTTCAGTGGATATGGAAATATATTTAGTGGTGTTGGCAACGAACCTTCAAATTTGCTAAGCCTATTATTATTATAATATTTTTAATAATTTTTTAATTATAACTTTTGATAACCATCTATTCTTCTGTTAACACAGATTAACTATTATGCCCGCCAATGTTATACTAGTATATTATTCTTTAGAGCATAAGATTTATTAAATAATTTAATGATATTCTACAAAGGGATATGTAACTCTCGTAAGATATTACAGTTGGAACTATTGTTCCCTATGGTATAAACGGTCTTAGCCGTCCTCCACCGGAAGGGACCTAATGTACACAGGGCCTCTGTAAATCATTTCACCGGAACGGCCAGCGCCACATGTCTTATTCATGACTTCATTACCTTTTTTTCTCGAATCCAATTTTTTAGTAACCTCTTCTAATGCAGCTTAGAATGTGATAGGAAAAGATTGAATACTTCTATTATGCGATTTAGCAATTTTTAACAGGCAAATGCATTTACACAGTTTAAGTTTAATTATTTAACGCCCCTTTATGCTACTGTGGCTAACCAGATGCTACAGTAGAGAGTCCTAAATTTTGCATATACAAGGTTTAATCAGGATAAGAATATTTATTTGATCTCAATTTGTGCTATTGTGGTTAATTAGACGGTGTTACTCTTCCTAAAGTTTGTCAATCCAGGATTAATTAGGATTGAGATTTTCATCGAGTACCTGACATCGCACATACTTGGGATCGCAATTTAACGTCTCCTCCCAAAAAAGACGGTATGACGAAAGATTTTTATTCCGTTTAAAAAATTCCAAGAGACATCTGCTGGTTTGCACCCAATCTTGGGAAAAGAAGGATGTCATGCTAGCCACTTCACTACGGCTTGGAAGTGATATTAATTTTAATCATGATTGATATTTATAGTTAAACTTTGAAAGATTAGTCCGGATGACAATCAGTGTTACGCATTGCCAAGACTATCATAACCATTATACTGAGTTGGTGCCCAGATGATCACCCACTGTTGGCGAAATCGTTCGCAGCTATAAAAAGTTGAAGTCTATTTATTGTTTCTTTCGCTGGCCGTCACCTGCACTAATTCCCCACCTCATATTAATTTTGATATTATTAATTAATAAACCGCCTCTTATATTAAACAGAACACTTATTATCGTTGATGAAGAAACTTAGGGATTCTTCTATGTATTAAGATAAATAAATAAAGTAGGATGATCTCGACTTGTAGTGGGGAAAAAGGCTATAGTTCGTAACCAATGTTCCTTTTAAAAGTTGCAGTTGTTTTGAATTGCTTGTTTTCCGGTATGGTATAACTCATGCGCCTGCCTCAGCCGAGTTTTTTTTTCCGATACAGTTGTAGTTTTCAATAATACTTTTGAATAGAGATTAAAAATAATCCTTGACACTAGAACTAACATTTTTATTTCATTGATAGAAAATCGTATTGCACTAATATACCTGTCCGATGGTAAGTGATAACATGGTGATTGCATTTCCCTACCGGTTTCAAACGTTTTTGGAAAATCCTCTAAAAGCATTATTGGGCAGTTTAAAGTTCTATAGCACTAATAGGGATGCTTAATATCAAAGCAATTAAAAAAAAAAAAGATTAACGTTAAGAAATTTTTTTTTTTAATTAGTTAAATTGTATTGTATGGATTCTTCCTTCATACATTGATGTATAAATATCCCAACTATCTAACTATCGCCATTTTGAAAGAATTTTTAATAATCTTCCTCGGTTGATTCAGTTCGTTAAATCTTAAAGCGAATAATTCTAGTTAAAAATATCAGGAAGATGAAGGAATGATTTTTATTTTAATGATATTACTTTTAAAATTTAGGTCACGAGAGGGGTTAACATATATTTCTGGTTGGATTAATCAGGACCATTATTAAAATTAAAATCGAAACTCAACGTAGTTGTAAGAAAATCTATTGTATATTTAATACACCCATCTGTTTCTCTTTCGCAAAACAATAATGAATCATTGAATCGGACTAATAATAGGAATAAAATATATTGGCTATAAGCCCCTAATATAGACAAATTTTTATATTATTCGAAATCTCAATTCTACCTTTATATTATATTAAGATTATAAGATAATTTAAATAATCCTTTAAACATAATTCGTGGATTGTAATAATGCTAGATAAACGAAACTATGTGATAATAAATACGTTATACATAAATTGGGGACAAATTTTAGGTATACAATGCCAGTTGAATATATTTTAAATTTTCTAATTTGTTTCATTCATGTTTAGGGAGTCCAGTGGGCTTACTAAATCATATGAATGAGATTTCATCAAATTAAAAATATTATAAATTTCTGAAGCTTGGCATGCTTAGGCCTGCGCGGGCCACCGGTGTCCCACACTGTCTCACTTTAGACAGACTTGTCTCATCGAGATACCTGTACAATCGGTGGTACGCATTCGACTATGTTATTGGCAGCTAAAAACTAAAATAACGACTTCTTTTTTTTTAAATATACTTATTGAGATATATTACAATTTTTTTCAAAATGAACATTAGTAATAGTGATATGAGAACACATTCATACATTATTTACAACGAAAGTAAAATTCATATATATATATATATATATATATATATATATATATATATATATAAAATCGAAATTTCCTCAATGCTCCTTACTTTGTCCCGAATAAACTCATCCATAAAGACCTTAACATCCCATATGTTGCTGATTTGGCCCGAACCAGGTATCAATCCTTCCATGACAAACTCCACTCCCACTCAAACCCACTAGTTTCAATCCTTGCTTCCTCCTCAATCCTTGACAATCCTCGAGGCGTCTGAAAAGAAGATGGCCTAGAGACCTTCTAGTTTAGATCAGCTAGTAGAGTGATGCCAATGGGCATTTTCTCTTTATGTTTTTTTCATCACCACATATTTATTTGTTGTATTACAAAATTCAGTTGTAAATTTCAATAAAAAAATATAACCTATAATTAAAATAAATGCAAAGATCATGCATACAATATGGAAATGTGTGTCAGATGATGGCACAACAGAACATTGATCGTCCATTGATTTAGTGCAGATCTGCTCAGTATAGTATTATTACATGGTTTCTAGAAGCCAAAGCGGAACTTTCCGATGACTAGACTTTCGGTCGAGATCCGCTTCTGGGCTCTCCGAATCACGCTGCTATTTAAATGAAAAATTAACGTTTATACATTATAAACACTTTTTAAACAACAATTATAAATAATAATATATACAACGGCCCAGATGAAACGCGTTTTAATTCGAACCCCACATAACAGCGAAAAATTCTCCCTAAAAATCAGAGCTGGCGTAAACGTGTAAATGGAAAGACGATAGGAGAGATGAAAGCACTCGAGAGAGATCGGAATGCATGTTTGCGATGATTGGATGCAACACCAAGAGGAGTAGAGAAAAGAAAAAGAAGATGAGAAGTTTAATAACGTTTATTCAGCTCACGTGCTGAGGAAATGTCCTTACAATTTCCTTCTGATAACACGCCGATATCAAAGAGTGAAGCATGAGTTAATGAGGCTCCTTAAAGAAAAATATTTTACCCGCTTCGAGGAAGTATACTCTGTGGGTACGGATGGATCCAAGCTGAACGCTGATATCGTGGCATTCCCTTAGACCGGAGATTCAGCTATCTTTCTGGATCTCACCGTGAGATACGAATCCAATGACATGGAACAGGCAAATAATGTGGAAAGGGAAAAGTGAGAAATCTACGAAAAATGCATCCCTTTCAGTTTTCCAAAAAGTTCCGCGAAAGCTTCAGCGAGAGACTCTTCAACGTGAAAGGCCTATGGTTCGAAGCCCGCGGAACTTTATCTAGTTCAACAAGGAGCTTCATGAAGGATATAGGTTTCGATGTCAAGGACGTAGCAAGGATAGCAGAGAATATAGTGCTTGACTGTCTGGGAATTATGCACCATCACATTTACTCATAGCGGGTAAAACAGGGATCACTGAAAGGACACGGGTGTGCATGTTTTTATTTATATTTTAATATTTTAATGTTTTATTTCGTTAATATTATTATTTTATCTTACTTCGTTATTTTTATTATATATGCTAGAGATTCGATATTGAAGCGGAGTGTAATATGGTTGCTGATAGTTGATAACTCTTATGATTATTATTAAAATATTTAATTTATATATATATATATATATATATATATATATATATATATATTTATATATATATATATATATCTTCGAATTATTATGAGACTTAAATGAGAAAACGAAAGCCAAAAAAAAAAACAGAATAAAAGGAGATAAATAATAATAAAAAAATGTTAAAAGGAAGAAAAAGTTAAAGGAAAAAAATATATTAATCTATTTTTTTTTGGTATATTGTATGTTAAGATTTATATTATATTATTACTAAAAATTTTCCAATAAGGAAAAAAAATTAAGCTGTGTAAATAGCAACCCAATTAAGTTGGGCAGCATTGTTTGTTTAATGAAGTGTATCTCTCTTTATTATTAAAATAAATCTAATAACCCAATCGAAAATAAAAAAATTATGATTAAGTTAATTACTATCCACAAATAGACAATATTTCATTAAAATTTTTAACTGAAAAAATATTTTTTACCATTCCCTCAAGCACAGAATGTTGACGTTCAACTCAGAATTGAATGTAAAATGCTTGTCGAGAAAAAAATAACATTTCTTTTTGGCCACCTCTTAAGTTCTGATAGGTAGTTAATAGTCTGAGTATTAAATGGATAAATTTACACTAGGTCTAACTTTTTTTTTTACAATAATTCTTTCATTTTTTACCTAAACACGCTGCTGATTGAAGTTTATACCGCTTTTTATTATTGTTATATCTCTCAGAGAATAGTTTTATTGATTTTTTATTCGTTTATACATTACATAGAATATAACAAGATAATGAGGATTAATTATAAGCCAAAAATATTGGAAGAGAGATATTTTAACATTCGGCGATTCATTCTTAAGCATTTTGTCAGAATCTAAAGCGGTAAACATATTAATAAATAAAGTTGGATTCTCCAAATATTTCGAATTGGAAGCTGAAGAGTTTTCGTTAAGCCTACCACTGTCCTTTTCGATAGAACAGCTGTTTAATAACTTTTCCTAAATGTTTTCCAGTTTGCTACAACTGGTACTGTAACGATCAGATAAAAAGTTGCCGATGCGGCAAATTGCTATTTCTGAAACAACTCTAGAGAGTTTTGTAAAAGCTTAAAGATTTTATCTAAGGGAGTTATTAGGCTGGGGAGCGAGAATCATTCCCTCTTTCTCACGCCCCACCATAATTACGCCCTGAGCTATCAAACTTCTTTCTGATATTTCTTCATATTCCAACTTTAATTTGTGAAAAGATAGCTGTAAAATTGGATTATTAGCCCCTGTAGTATTTCTCAAGATAAAAATAAAATCATATCATCGGGTTTGTTTAATAAGATCTTTTTTAACTGATTCATTTTATCCTTATATGATAATGGCGCTAAGCCTTTATCCTTACAAGTTAATAAAACAATGGATGAAGTTATCTCGATAAATATAAGACCTACAGACGTCTATAAGCTCTCGAATCAAAGCTTATTTAATGTCCATTAATTAATTTTATAATGAGTATTTTCGTACAATTCATGGTTTCTGTAATGTTCCTTTATAATTATTCTTATCTTATTATATTTTTTAAAAAATTATATATATATATTTGTTCTTATGTTAACATACGTTGAAGAACTGTTATTTCTTTTCTTTTTATATTTTATTTTAAAACTGTATATATTTTTTTCCTCTCTTTGTAAATCTTATTATATTTTTTCATTATATCTTTTTTTTTGTTCTTATGTTAACATACATTTATATTTTTGTTAGTGCATTTTTATTAGAATCTGTCTTTTATGTTTATCTTATTTATACATGTTGTTAGTTTAATTTTATTGTTTTCAATCATTATACTCTAAGACTAGAGTCTTAAGCCAACTTTTTATTTCCTGCTATATTATTCTAAAGGGACTCGTTCCAGAATAAATAAAGAATTATTATAAGGTCAATTCCTGGATTAGGACAGTTTTGGATTTCCGCCATTTTGATTCCTACCAGTTTGAGCTGGCAGACAAAAAAAAATGTTGTACAAGTTGGCTAAAATGTGAAAATTACATTGGAAATTTTCTTATAATACGCATTTTTCGGCCCCAGCTTGAGCTATTTATAACCTTTGGTATATAAATTTATTTTGGATTCCCAGTCATTCCGGAATATCGGGGAGTGAGGAAGTCGACCGAGCAGCAACAGAGGCACATTCACTAGAAGAAATAATGCCCTCTTTTAATTCATCATCTGAGCTGTTTCAGCGAATAAACACGAAGATCATAGACGAATGGCAACAGTCTTGGAGCGCTCTTGAAAACAACTCTCATTATCAAGAAAGTGTAGGCGTGAGGAGGTAGTTATCGTCCGCCTGAGGATAGGACACTCTCATCCCTTCGTGCCATGAGGTGCTCCACGTTCCAAGCGTTCCACGTAAAGTCTCGGAGGCATTGAGCGATAGTGATCGGGCCGTCGATGGTGACATTCAGTTGGTGAATAGCATTCGTTTATATCACCTCATTTAATACATTCAGGCTATTTACGCACTTTTTGATATTTTACTCACAATTTTTATCTATTTATTTATTTTATTTTATTATTTTATTTATTTATTTTATTTTCTTATTTATTTTATTTATTTTATTTTATTTTTTTTTATTATAATTTTTTTGTAAAAAATGTCGTTGCTAATTATCGTGTTTGCAGTTCCGATTAAATCAATGTGTATTGTTCCTATTGTTCTGTTTTATTCTTATTGATTTCGTCCTTTTTTTTTTTTTTTTTTTTCTTCCCTCTTCATAGGTAAGTTAATCGTCTTCTGAAGATGTTTTGGGCAATAATAACCACTCGCAGTTTTTTGCCCTTAAAACCAAAACAACAAAAACCTTTGGTATACAGACATCTTTATCACGCGTTTGTCAGATACTCTAATTCGGATCACCAGTATAGTGTATTTATAGTATGCGTATACAAATCAATAATTGGGTATATGGTAGCTATTATAATATATAGCTTAGTCAATATATTTATTTAAATTGAACGCGTTAGGTTGGATACATATCATTAACTAATTTAGTAAACATTCTATAATGTTCAGATTATTTGAAAGTAAGAGATATATTGGTGTTGAAAAACCTTGCGAAATGGGCCATAGAGAGATGGAAATGTTGGCCTGGCCTCACAGATGGTAGGCCGTTCGGTCCAATTGCTCTGTTTTCGCTCCATTATCACCACAAAGGTGTGAACTCCCGTCGCTGGGGCTATCTCTGCCCTACTGTATATATTCGATTGTTCCCTAGGATGCTTCCCAAAGTGGGAATATATCATTTTCAAGCGGATTTAGAACTAACAAAGTGTTTTCCTTATAATTTTTAACTGGTAAAATTATCTCTAATCTCTCTCAATATAAAATGATAACGCGATATTGGTTTCCGCTAATTCCTTCTAAACCACAAGACGGATTTTGATACGGTTTTTTACCATCATTTAGGATCTTTTTTCATAAAGGTTTATAAGTAAAATAAATTACAATTTAGCTTTTCTTTAAATGGTAAAAATCAATTTTCTGTAATCAAGTAATTAAAGAATTATTTCTGAAGTATAAGTAGTTACAAAGGCGTATAGTATATCGTTGGAAAGCACACGAATTTAGAAAAGTTAATATACAATAAGATAATAGGAGATAATATTAAGTTGTTCTAAGTTCATATACTTTACATTAATAAATATAAAATAGTTATAAACCTAATAGGAGATAAACGTTTGTTATTTCTATAGTTTTTGAATACATAAAAGAAAAAAAAAAAAAAAAAAAAAAAAAAAAAAAACCTGTGCCACTACAATCCATGAAGAAATTTAGAGATGCCACTCAGTACATTCAGAGATTCGTACTGTTTCAAGGCCAACAGCCGTGCAATGAGGTGATTCGGCCGAGATCACGCTCAGCCGCCAGGTTTTTTCCCCATTTTTGAGTACCCACTTTATAGAGGCTGCGTCTGGCCCAGGAGGGTCTTCATACCCCAGGATCGCCCCCCGGCTGAAATAACAGAATAAATAATATTCCGTCACAACCGTGATTCGAACCCATGACGCGGAGCACAGTAGACTAGCGCTCTATCCACTAGACCACGTTATGTCTGCTTCACTTTAAATAGCAAACAGATTAAGTTAATCAATTACACTTTTACCAATTACGGTAAACTAAAACTCCTAAAGCGATAAACTCTAAATCAGTCAGAAAGAGCTATTTTTGGCAAAAATGACATCTCGTTCAAATTGCACCCGTGCGAAGCAATGACGGGTCCGCTAGTATATATAAAATGATAATGCGATCCTTTGTTTCCGCGAACTCCTTCGAAATCACGCGACGGATTTTGAATATAGTTTTTTCTATAATTTAGGGCATTCTTTTCTGAACCTTAATTAGTAAAATACATTACAATGTTATTATTTTTTAGAAAAAAAAAAACGTTTTTCTTTAGATAGGAAAATTAAACTTTCTATACTTAAGGCATCGAAAAGTCTTTAATGAAATATGAGTAGGATTATAGATGTATAATATACCGTTGGAAAGTACAAGACTTTAAAAAAGTTAATATGCAATAAAATAAATTGTACAAGTTAACAGAATGTCGTAATAAGCGTATAAAATTATTAGCATAGGTTACTTGTTATGTTAGTAATCAAGGCAGTTATGGGATTCAATGTTGCCACCATACAGTATCGTACAAGTTATAGTCTTCAATACAGTACTCAAGAATTTGGAAACAATATTGCGTACGAAATCGGTAAAATAAGTTGTAAAAATAAATAAAAGTTGATCTCACCTGCCTCAGGGATAGCCAAAGGCCTACTAAATGATCACTACTGACGAAATAACGGAATATGATCTTGTGCCGCATCTCTATAGAATTTTATAGTCATAGAGTCGTGGATAGTTCCTTATCTAACGTTGAGGAAGATGAGACCTCATCATCTTCACATATGAGGAGATAAGGAAGACCTCACAAATCAAAAACAAGGTCTTAAAAACAGGGGAGTATGTATTGAGCTACAAAGAACAGAATTGTAAACTTGTCAACGTAAACATAGGTTATCGAAAAAAAAAGATTCCTGTGTCTAGTCTAAGATATTATAATCTCAATTTAAAGATGTAAAAAATATTATTATTAAAAACAAATGTTATTCGCGAATCAAAATAGGTAATCTTCTCTTACCTTCCGACTTGAAATAAATTTTAACATTTTACTTTTAGTTTTCATAGTATTTTCATAAAAATTTCATTTCGTTTTGGCCAAATAAGATAGTAGAAAATATCATCATCGATAATGCCAAAATTTAATTTATCCCGCTTTATATAAATGTATATAATTATTTATTAATTATATTAATTACCCGTATTATATTAATTTTGATTTAGATTTTATGCCAATGGGGCACATCCTTAAGTGTAAGACTTGAGGATCCTCACATAATGGGATTCTTAACTGTCCAACTTTACAAAAACTCAGAAGCCCCTCTTGGTTGTTGTAACATAATGAAACTTCTTCTCATACAATAAATGAAGACACATAAATCATATCCTTTAACACCTGGATGTTGCAACATTGTCGCCAACTGTGGTTAAAATACCTTTCTACTTATCATTGGATATAATAGTCTCATCCGAACTAACATTGTTCTAAAAAACCTCAAAACCAGATTGCTGCTTCACACCCAAGCTGTGGATTGTCAACAGTTCCTAAAAAAATAAAAAAAATAAATACAGATAAAATTTCATAAATATCAAACCTCTTTTTATAATAGATTAGAACGTTACAGGTTGATTACCGTAGCTACTCTGTTTCCCTTAAGAGAGCAGAACTCACGAAACAAGTGGTTCTGATGTTTAGCGGATCTAATCGAACTTGTATCCACGTCACAGAAGCTTGATCAATATACCATGGATACAATTCTATTTTATATGCAATATTCCTATTTCTCTAATTCTTTTAAAATATTTTATAATTTAAATGTATTAAAAATTCGAAGGGTTAGGAAAAAGAGTCTGTTATTTACAGGAAAAAAAATGATAATCTTTGAATAAACCAAAACTCCACTCGATTTTTAACGATGATCTTTTAATTAAGATTGATTTTTAGGAAAAAAGACGATTAATATTTGTTTTGACTGAGAAAACAATAAATAATTTTATGTCTGTCTTTAATTTACTGCTCTTCCCTGCTCAGGGAGAAATTGAGTTTGAGGATGGACTTACGGGCATGGACTATAGAACGTAGAGATAGAAAGAAATAATCTAATTATATATATATATATAATATATATATATATATATATATATATATATATATACAAGTTAATACATTGGTGATGTTTTTCAGAAAATCAATATAGCTCCTAAACGTTAGTTCCTGGGTAAAAACGTTATATATCAGATACATTCTTAATTTAATTTCTGATGAGGTAACTGTCGTAAAAAAGTTTATCCGAGCAACACCGACAGAGTTAAAACGTCTTAAAAAAGCCTCAAAACTTAAAAACATGTAGACAAAAGGTGGCATTTTTCATTCAATCTAATATTGTTCTAAACTGTAGGTTGTAGCGTCAAATTTTATATAACAAAAATATTATCAATTAAATTTCTGATCAGGAGACTGTCGTCAAATTTTCGACCCAACAAACACCAACACAGCTGGAGCGTGTAAAACTGATGATGAAAAGTTTTTTAAAATTTCTAATTTTTTTCTATAGAGTTCCTGAACGTTAGGGCCTAGCGACAAATGTTATATGACAGACTATTTATAACTTATATAACATAAATATTTCTTAATTAATTTCCTGATGAGGCAACTGTCATTAAATGTTTTATCCGAACAACACCAACTGAGGTAGAGTGTGCCAAAAAATCTTTAAAACTAAAAAACGTGACATTTTTCATTTGAACCAATATAATTCCTATACGGTAGGTTCTAGCGCCAAATTTTATACAACAAAAATATTATCAATTAAATTTCAGATCAGAGAATAGTCGACAAATTTTCGATCCGAACACTTGCAAAGCTAGAGCGTGCCAAACTTGTTAAAACGTTACAAAAAAAAAAAAAAAAAAAAAAAAAAAAAAAAAAAAAAATATATATATATATATATATATATATATATATATATATATATATATAAACTAATGATCAATTGATAAATAATAAAACGTATACCATATGGTACATTCACAGAAATAGAGCATGTAAAACTGTCAATGAAAAAATTCGAGAAATTGGTAATTTTCTTCATTCATACCTATTTAGTTCCTGTTTGTCTATTCGTTTAACGTAACTTTTATGCTACTATAGCTAATCGGACGATGCTACTATGGCTAATGCTACGATGCTAATGGGAGTCCTAAATTTTGTCTATCCAGGTTTTATTAGGATAGGAATCTTTAACGAGTACCTGATATCGCACAGGGACCTTTTAACGTCCCCTCCGAATGACGGCATAACTAAGATGTTTTTACTCCCATTAAAAAATCCAAGGGCTAGGTTTGAAACCGCGACCTTTGGCATTATGCTAGCCACTTCGCTATGGGTGACCCCAATTCAGCTCCTAAACGGCAGGTCCTGGCGACAAATGTTACATAACAGAAATGTTGGTTAATTAATTTTCTGGTGAATCAACTGTCACCAAATTTTTTATCCGAGCAACACCAACAATGCGAAAGAGTACCAAAAAAAAAAGGCCCTAACACAACAAATGTAAACGGAAAGTAACTTTTTTTCATTCCAACCAGTGCAGCTCCTAACGGTAGTTCCCAGCGACAATTGTCATATTCTCAATTAAATTTATGATCTGAGAGCTGTCGTCAAATTCAAATCCGAGCAACATCAAAAGAGCTTACAAAACCTGTTAACTTTTTGAGGTTGTAAAAAAGTTACACAATAAAAAGATTGATCCACAGCGAAAAGACGCACCGTTGTAAAAAAACCGCATGATCTTTCGATTAATTATAGAACGTATGCCATTTGGTACATTGATAAATCTTTTCATACATACCTATATAAATCCTAGCAACAAATGTTATATAACAGTAATATTTATTAATTATGTAGGCAAATCGTGATTTGCTTTATTGTGACCAATATACTTCCTAAATGGTAGGTGTGAGATATAAATGTTATATAACAACCGTGCTAAAGGGGTCACCCATAGCGTAGTTGCTAGCATAACAGCTTTCTATGCCAAAGGTCGCGGGTTCAAACAACCCTAAATTGTGTATTTCCGTTGAAAACTGGAATTCGAAAATTTTTACGATCGCAATACTTTCCTTTACTACTACTACTGGGGATCACCGGTAGCAGGATGGCTAGCATAACAGCCTCCTATGCCAAAGGTCGCTGGTTCAAACCTGCGGGTATCCCTAGGATTTTTGAATGGGAGTAAAAAATTCTTAGTTATGCCGTCCTTCGGAGGGGACGTTAAAAGTGGTCCCGAGCCTGTGCGCTGTCAGGTACTCGTTAAAGGATCTCTATCCTATAAAACCTGGATAGGCAAAATTTAGGACTCCCACTGTAGCATCGTCCGATTAGCCATAGTAGCATAAAGTGACGTTAAACGAATAAACAAACAAACAAAAACGTGCCAAACTTGTTAAAACGTTACATAAATAAAAAGTATAGACCCCAGCCAAAAGAAATATACATGTAGAAAATATAAAAGCTAATGATCAATTCATAAATAATAAAACGTATGTATACCATACGGTACATTTACAAAAATAGTTTTACAATAGTGCTCGAGCCAATTCCATTTGGCTATGCATATATTATTATGCTTTCCTTTTGCAAGGATATTACAGAGATAGAAGTGGATATGGTGGAGTAGAAATGTCTTGGTGCAATAACATTAGGTTAGGGAAAAGATAAGGGCTCACCTAATTCTTTATCAAATCTTCAACTCATTTCAGTTCGCTTGTTTCCTTTAGAAGAGTGTGAGTTTCCATGGAATTTAATATTCATTGTATTATTATCAATTTATTCAAATGATGAAAAAAATATGGTGCAGGCAATACACGACTTTTACATACCTCTTTTTTTTTTTTTTAAATATTCATTTATTGAGATATATTACAATTTGTTTCTATATGAACATTAGTAATAGTGATATGAGATCACATTCACACAATATATACAGTATACAATGATAAAGTCAAATTACATAAAATATGATATATACATAAAAAAAACAACAACCTACAATTGAGATAAATACAAATAAATGAAATAAAGAAGTTATAAATACATTAAAATCATACACACAATCATTACTTCATAAAATATTTACAACTTGCAAAAGGAACCCCAGACTGGGCCTTTTCCAGCACTTGTAGAGGGAAAAGCGAAGTCCAAGAGATCCTAGCGCCTCGCTCTCAGCCGCGTCACTTGTGTGAGCCAGTTGATACCGAGCTAGGGCGCAATAGCCACAAACATACATTACATGAGTGGAGGATCTGACCAGTGTCAGAACTCCAATTTAAATGTTTACAAAACATCTCGCGGCCACTGCCGTTTCAATCTTCGAGGAGGATTGTAGGGATGGGTGGTGCTAGATAGGGATTGTGCTAGAGGGTTAGGATGATGAGTAAGGTTCTGAAATTTGGAAAATTTGGATGGTACCAGGTCTAAAATAAATGGAATTTTAAGGTCGTGGTGTGGGTACAGTACATACCTCTGGTGTTTTTTTAAATTTTACAACTGTATATTAAAATAAATGGAATAAGTAAAAGTGTTGAATTATAATTTAGGGCCTAAAAGGCTTGTGAAAAAACTAACTAGCGGTAGTAATTCGATGTTTATTCAAGTAAGTAGATCCCGAGGCCATCTTATTACCTCTGGTGATAAAATCAACTTATGAACTGAGTTAAATTTTTAAGAAAATGTAAGTTGATTGAGGTTTTAAGAATTATATTTAGTTTCATTTGAAACTTATGTTTTAGATCAAATCACATACAATATAAAACGTTATGTACAAAACTCACAGAAGTTTATGTCTTATTATACATTAATTTTCACAACTTTGTTTATAAGATAACATTTTTTTGTGAAATATTCCGCTTTTTAACGGTATATTGTATGTACTTATTAATGTTATTAGTTTCGAAAAACCATAAATTACATTAACACGTTAAAGCTGGGGTGACCCACCGGGGTGGGGTGACCTACCTGTGGTTCAAGCGTAACTATCCTGCGGGGCGACGTGCTTCACAGGCCAGTCACTAGTTTTGAGAAAATAAGTCGTTAAAAATAAGTTTTTTAAATTTTTTCTCAACATTATATGTTTTTGGAATTAACAAGCAGAAAGTTTTATTTTATAACCTTCAACACCCCCCCCCCCCCAAAGGACTCTTATCGGTTAATTTCATTTGATAACTCTTTTTTAACAATTTTTGATCATTTTACCTGCCTTTACACTTTATACAAGAAAACACCTAGTCAAAACTGTCTCAATTTCGCATTTAGTGCGCTCGAAATCTCGGACTGTTGTGATCTCGGATTAAACACGTTGGAACTTGCAACAGTGTCGCCCCGCCCTACGGAGCGTAAGTAGTTAATGTGTTAGTCCCGCCTCACGGGAAAAAATTTAGAAATTCGCCCCGCCGTGGACGTGCTGAAGAAAATGTTCTCTCTTTTCCTCTTAATTTGGTTATCAAATTCGTTCAACTGGTATATTTACCCGTTAATCATCAATGCTAATGAGATAACATGGTTAATTTCAGGTAAATAAATAAAGGTATTTCAGAAGAAGCTGTAACCACCAGATCCGGAAGAAGTAGAAGAAGTAATTATGTCCTTAAAAGATAACAAAGCGCCAGGAATTGATGGGATCCCAGCAGAAGCAATCAAAGCTGGAGGGGAGGCACTCTATAGAGAAATATACGAATTGATTTTGATGATATGGACGAAGGAGGAAATGCCCAGTGAGTGGAAGGTGGCTGTTATGTTGCCTATTCATAAAAAAGGAGACAAACTGGATTGCGGGAATTATAGAGGTATTGCATTACTTAGTGTAGTCTACAAGGTGATGTCAACTTTGATAATGAAGCGGGTTGTCAAGAGAGCGGAAGAGGTGTTGGGCGATTACCAGTGTGGATTCCGCCCTGAAAGATCTACAATAGACAACATCTTTTGCATGAGGATGATGTTAGAAAAATGCTGGGAATGGAATGTTGAACAACATCATCTGTTCATTGATTACAAGCAAGCATACGACAGCATAAATAGAAGCGTAATCTATGAAAAGCTAAAACACCTAGGATATCCTTTAAAGCTTATCAGGCTTATCAAGATGACCCTGCAGAATAGTCAAGGAGTTGTCAAAATTCAAGGTGAAATGTCAACCTCTTTTGAAATTTAGAAAGGTGTTAAGCAGGGCGATCCTCTTTCTCCAGTCCTATTCAATTTGTTATTGGAAGTGGTCATGAGGTCAATAAGGACAAGGCCTGGAGGATGTATTTATCACAGACTGATGCAACATCTAGCGTTTGCAGATGATCTTGTGATAACCGGAAGAACAACCAGTGCTTTACTTGGAGCTTTCGAGGAATGCGAAGTGGCTGCGAGGAGAACAGGACTGATAATAAATACGAAAAAAACTAAGTATATGAGGATCAGCAGGGAAGAAGGAGGAAACAGGTATATCGAGGGGGCTGGATATAGGTTCGAGAGAGTACCACAGTTTAAGTATCTAGGCACTGTTATCACAGAGAACAATAAGATTAGAGACGAAATTAAAGCAAGGATAACAGCTGGCAATAGATGCTATTGGTCTCTTCTGAAAATATTTCAGAACAGGAATATATCCAGAGAACTGAAGATAAGACTATATTGTACTGTCCTTCAGCCAGTGGTCATGTACGGAAGCGAGTCCTGGACATTAACACGCAATGATGAAAGACTACTAAACATGTGGGAAAGGAAAATTCTCAGAAAAATCTTTGGTCCTACAAAAGAAGGAGATCGTTGGCGAATGAAGACGAATGAGGAAATTAGAACTCTGTATCAAACACCTGATATAGTTGCCAAAATCAAGAGTGCCAGAATAAGATGGCTGGGGCATGTACAGAGAATGGAAAGTAGGAGGCTGCCCAAAATGATGATGGAGGGACACCCTGGTGGAAAGAGGAGCAGGGGCAGACCTAGACTTCGTTGGCTGCAGGACGTAGAGGAGGACCTTCGGTCGTTAGGAGTCAGCGGATGGAGAAGAGCTGCCGAAGACAGGTCAGAATGGAGGAGGATTGTTGAGGAGGCCAAGGTCCTACAAGGACCATAGCGCCGATAGATAGATAGATTTCAGAAGAAGAACATACATAAAATTTGGCATTTATGTCCTGTCAAACCAATAAAACCAGAATAATATATAGATGATATTTAGGGCAGTTTAATTTTACATCACCACAGTAAGTGTGATAAAAACCGTTATAGTCATTTTTTAAAAAATCTTAAAAAGGAGCATAGTATAAAATGGCTCATCTGATAGATTTTGAAGAAAAAATTGATGAAAAATCTCAGGTATATACGCTTCTAAAATATGGAATTTCAGTTCCATTCAAGTTATCGTTTTCGAGATAGACTTACCACATACGGACACACACAAAGACCTTTCACGGGACTTAGTTATTTAGAGAATTCTGAACTTTGTCACGATCATGATATTTTCCCTTTATATATATTTCATATGTAAATATAAAAGTAAACACATGTTCAGTATAATTTGGATTTGATGGTGTTTTACCTTAATAAAATAATTATTCATAATGCAAATTTAATTAATATAATCTCATTTATATAATTTCTTTGTTTGCTTTAACGACTTTTTACAAAAATTTGTGAACGCCTACAAGAGCCATCTCCTTCAGGAAAACCCTTAAGAAAGAAAGGTCTTTGACGCCGAAAGAGAACGCTGAAGCCGGAGCACCACAAACGTTGCCGGAGTTCTTTAATTAACCATCCGTAAGGGAACCATTTGATATCTGCTCAGGTGGAAAAGCCCCTTTACGTGATGTGTGTGTCCAAGGCAGGAAGGGGGAGAACACGAGAGGACTTCTCCGATGGAATTCCTCAATCGCCTAAATAATCACTTGTATCTTATGCTGCGAACATGCAAAGTGCAGTACATGATTAATTTTATAATTTAGTCAAATTATAAAAAAGTAGTCACTTTTTATGAAAAAATATACTAATTACTTTTAAATATCGGCCCGTTCTGAATAGTTTATAAAAATACTCACTCGAGTTTCGCACGTTCAGGCAGAAAAATACACTTATCTACATCTGATTTCTAAATGTACTGAGCCAGTATTACTTGATTACTTTTCTGATGTTCCAACTATTTCAGGATTTTTAAGAGGGATATTTTTAATTACATATTCTTTTGATATTGAGTTGCATTTATGAATTTACTATGACATGTTTTTTTTGGTGCGTGGGTTTTAAAAATAATGTTGTTTTTTTAATTTTGCTTTTTAGTAGTGATAAGTTCAATTTTACGTGTTGTTTTTTTCTGCCGTTTGCCCTACCATCCTCGGTGCGGTATTCTCTTCTGTTGCTACAATACAAAGTAAAGACTTTGCATATTAATTTGAATCATATATCCCAAAATCTAAAACTCAATTATTGTTTAGATTTTATCATCAAATAATTTTTTAAATAAAGACAAAGTTAAATAACTTATAAAATAAATATATTTTTGTTGAAATTTACAACTGTACATTATAATAAAACTAGTAAATATGCTGCTTAGTGAATTTAGTAAAAAAACATGAAATAATATAAAGAGATGTTAAATGAAATAATTTTCCCATCGGCATCACTGTAGTAGTATTTGTAAACAAGAAGGTCTCTAGGTCATCTTCTTCTTTTTAGACGCCTCGGAGGATTAAGTAATAGTCCAGGAGCCGAGGCCGAAAAATGCGAATTATAAGAAGAAAATTTTCAATGTGATTTTCATATTTTAGCCAACTTGTACGACAACATTTTTTTTGTCTGCCAGCTCATACTGGTCGGAATCAAAAATGGCGGCCATTCAAAACGGTCACTAAAAACCGAAAAATATGATTATTTGAAGACGATTCTTTCTTTTCATTTATTAAACTAGGTCACTACCTGATACAAAAAAAATTTGTCTGCCCATTCTAGGTGGTCGGGTTCATCCGGCAGACATGATTCAAAAAGCACGCTCTAAGAACCAAAATTTTGTATTATTTGAAGACGTTTCTTTATTTTCTAATATAAAACTAGGTCTTTACCTGATACAAAAAAACTTTGTCTGCCCATCGTAGGTGGTCGGATTAGCAGAGCAGACAAAATCCAAAAACACGCTTTAAGGACCGAAATTTCGTATCATTTGAAGACGTTTCTTTCTTTTCTAATATGAAACTAGGTCATCGCCTGATACGAAAAAACCTTGTCTGCCCATCATAGGTGGTCGGATTAGCAGAGCAGACAAAATCCAAAAACACGCTTTAAGGACCAAAATTTCGTATCATTTGAAGACGTTTCTTTCTTTTCTAATATGAAACTAGGTCTTCGCCTGATACGAAAAAACTTTGTCTGCCCATCATAGGTGGTCGGGTTCAACTAGCAGACAAAATCAAAAAACACGCTTTAAGGACCAAAATTTCGTAATTATTTGAAGACGTTTCTTTCTTTTCTAATATGAAACTAGGTCTTTGCCTGACCAAAAAAAACTTTGTCTGCCCATCGTAGGTGGTCGGGTTCAACTAGCAGACAAAATCAAAAAACACACTTTAAGGACCAAAATTTTGTATTATTTGAAGACGTTTCTTTCTTTTCTGATATCAAACTTAGACTTCACCTGATCATAAAAAACTTTGTCTGCCTATCGTAGGAGGTCGGGTTCAACTAGCAAACAAAATCAAAAAACACACTTTAAGGACCAAAATTTTCTATTCTTTGAAGACGTTTCTTTCTTTTCTTATATCAAACTAGGTCTATACCTGATGCAAAAAATCTTTGTCTGCCCATCGTAGGTGGTCGGATTCAATTGGCAGACATGATGCAAAACCACGCAATAGGTTAAGACCCTAAATTTTGATTAAACCTTTCTTATCTGAAACTAGATCTTCACCTATAACAAAAAAATTTTGTCTGCCCATCCTAGGTGGTCGAAATCATGTGGCAGACAAGAACCAAACAGTAAGCATTGAGACTTTTTTAATGGTTATTTTGTTAGATACGGGGTTTGATATTAGCATAGATGAAATTGAATGATTTCTAGGAATCAATGTGTGTTTATGGTGGCGGATCCGAAGGGAAAAGGTCTAAAACGATCTAGTTCTGTTTTTGGAATAGATGGGGAGAAGTAATAACGTAATTACCATAACATTATGTATAATATGGACAAATATATAACGGTACCTATTATACCTACAGACATCTATCAGATATCGAATTGATGCTTATTCAATTTCCATTAATGTATATTGTAATGAGTATTTTCTTATTAGAAGCTTGTTTATTTTTATTATTATGAGTATTTTGGTAAAATGAGCGGTTTCGATGATATCGGGCTGAAGACTGTTAAAAGTCGATCAATTCCTCTGCTTAAGACACAATGCATTATATAGACAAAGATATCTCGGTACCTGCAAGACCTACAGATATCAATAAGCTTTCAAATTGACGCTTATTAAATTTCGATCAATGAATATCGTAATGAGTATTTTCGTATAATAGGTGTTTATTGTAATATTTAACTTCGTTATGCTGAAATGAGGTCAATTCCTGTATTTCAGACCCAATGCATTCAATGGACAAAGAAATCTTGGAAACTATAAGACCTACAGGCGTCTATCACCTCTTATATTAAAGCTTATTAGAAGGTTGTTAATTTTTATTATTTTGAGTAGTTTGGTAAAATGAGCGGTTCCTATGATATCGGGCTGAAGACTGTTAATAGTAGATGAATTCCTCTGTTTAAGACACAGTGCATTATATAGACCAATATATCTCGGTACCTGCAAGACCTAGAGACATCTATCAGCTTTCAAATTCACGCTTATTCAATGTCTATTAATGTATATCGTAATAAGTATTATTCCATGATAGGTGGTTTCTGTGATATTACCTTCATAACGTTAAAATTGGGCCTATTCTCGTATTTAGGGCACAATCTATTATAAGGAAAAATATATCTTGATACCCATAAGACCTACAGACATATATTACCTCTTATATTAAAGCTTATTAGAAGCTTGTTAATTTTTATTATTATGAATATTTTGGTAAAATATGCGGTTTTTATGATATCGGGCTGAATACTGTTAATAGTAGATGAATTCCTCTGTTTAAGACAGTGCATTATATAGACCAAGATATCTCGGTACCTGCAAGACATCTATAAGCTTTCAAATTGACGCTTATTCAATGTTCATTAATGTATACTATAATGAGTATTGCTGTACCATTGGATGTTTCTGTGATATTAACCTTCATAGGTTAAGATATTATATAGACCAATATATCTCGGTACCTGCAAGACCTAGAGACATCTATCAGCTTTCAAATTCACGCTTATTCAATGTCTATTAATGTATATCGTAATAAGTATTATTCCATGATAGGTGGTTTCTGTGATATTACCTTCATAACGTTAAAATTGGGCCTATTCTCGTATTTAGGGCACAATCTATTATAAGGAAAAATATATCTTGATACCCATAAGACCTACAGACATATATTACCTCTTATATTAAAGCTTATTAGAAGCTTGTTAATTTTTATTATTATGAATATTTTGGTAAAATATGCGGTTTTTATGATATCGGGCTGAATACTGTTAATAGTAGATGAATTCCTCTGTTTAAGACAGTGCATTATATAGACCAAGATATCTCGGTACCTGCAAGACATCTATAAGCTTTCAAATTGACGCTTATTCAATGTTCATTAATGTATACTATAATGAGTATTGCTGTACCATTGGATGTTTCTGTGATATTAACCTTCATAGGTTAAGATATGAATAATTCTCGTATTTAGAACACAATATATGGACAAATATATCTTGATACCTATAAGACCTACAGACGTCTATCACTTCTCATATTAAAGCTTGTTAGATGCTTGTTAATTTGTATTATTATTATTAGTTTTGTAAAATAAGCGGTTTCGCCGATATTAACTTGATGAAGTTAAATTTCGGTCGACTCTCGTATGACGGACACAATGTATTATATCGAAAAAGTTATATCGATACCTAAAAGACCTATAGACGTCTCTTAGGTATAAAATGTAACCTTATTAGATTACTTTTAATATATGTTCTTATGATATTTTTGGTAAAATGTTCGGTTCCGAACATTTTGGGCTGAATGTTTAAAGCCAATCAATTCCTGCGTTCAATAAAAAATGTTTGGATAGTCATCTAGATACCGACAAAATTACACATTAATGCTCATTCAAGTTCTATAAATGTTTACTATTATAGGTATGATGGTAAAATTGGTAGTTTCTAAGATACTGGGTTGAACGATGTTAAAATTAGTTTATTTCTCTTGTTTAAAACTCAATTTATTATGTAGATAAATTTGCACTAATTGGTCTAACAGACACCTATCACCTCTTAAATTAACAATTATTCGATTTCTATTAATGTTGATTATTATGAGTATTTTTGTATAACGCGTTGTTTAATGCTTTTGGCCCTTTATAATATAAATTAAAAAAAAAGGCGGTCATTCTAGAATTTAGGACACTGTGTGTTTAACTTAGTCGAACCTATTAAGCCTACGTTTACCTTTGACCTTAATAAAAGCTGATTTTACTTCTCATAATGTGGTTCTTAAATAAAAAATCTTCATTCACTTCGTCCATTCTTCCAATGGATCGGAACCGAACATTTTACCAAAAAAATCTTAAAAACATATATTAAAAGTAATCTAATAAGGTTACATCTTAGACCTAAGAGACGTCTATAAGTCTTTTAGGTATCGATATAACTTTTTCGATGTAATACATTGTGTCCGTCATACGAGAGTCGACAGAAATTTAACTTCATCAAGTTAATATCGGCGAAACCGCTTATTTTACAAAACTAATAATAATAATACAAATTAACAAGCATCTAACAAGCTTTAATATGAGATGTGATAGACGTCTGTAGGTCTTATAGGTATCAAAATATATTTGTCCATATATTGTGTTCTAAATACGAGAATTATTCATATCTTAACCTATGAAGGTTAATATCACAGAAACATCCCATGGTACAGCAATACTCATTATAGTATACATTTATGAACATTGAATAAGCGTCAATTTGAAAGCTTAGAGATGTCTCTATGTCTTGCAGGTACCGAGATATCTTGGTCTATATAATGCCCTGTGTCTTAAACAGAGGAATTCATCTACTACTAACAGTATTCAGCCCGATATCATAGAAACCGCATATTTTACCAAAATATTCATAATAATAAAAATTAACAAGCTTCTAATAAGCTTTAATATAAGAGGTAATATATGTCTGTAGGTCTTATGGGTATCAAGATATATTTTTCCTTATAATAGATTGTGCCTAAATACGAGAATAGGCCCAATTTTAACGTTATGAAGGTAATATCACAGAAACCACCTATCATGGAATAATACTCATTACGATATACATTAATAGACATTGAATAAGCGTGAATTTGAAAGCTGATAGATGTCTCTAGGTCTTGCAGGTACCGAGATATATTGGTCTATATAATGCACTGTGTCTTAAACAGAGGAATTCATCTACTATTAACAGTATTCAGCCCGATATCATAAAAACCGCATATTTTACCAAAATATTCATAATAATAAAAATTAACAAGCTTCTAATAAGCTTTAATATAAGAGGTAATATATGTCTGTAGGTCTTATGGGTATCAAGATATATTTTTCCTTATAATAGATTGTGCCCTAAATACGAGAATAGGCCCAATTTTAACGTTATGAAGGTAATATCACAGAAACCACCTATCATGGAATAATACTCATTACGATATACATTAATAGACATTGAATAAGCGTGAATTTGAAAGCTGATAGATGTCTCTAGGTCTTGCAGGTACCGAGATATATTGGTCTATATAATGCACTGTGTCTTAAACAGAGGAATTCATCTACTATTAACAGTATTCAGCCCGATATCATAAAAACCGCATATTTTACCAAAATATTCATAATAATAAAAATTAACAAGCTTCTAATAAGCTTTAATATAAGAGGTAATATATGTCTGTAGGTCTTATGGGTATCAAGATATATTTTTCCTTATAATAGATTGTGCCCTAAATACGAGAATAGGCCCAATTTTAACGTTATGAAGGTAATATCACAGAAACCACCTATCATGGAATAATACTCATTACGATATACATTAATAGACATTGAATAAGCGTGAATTTGAAAGCTGATAGATGTCTCTAGGTCTTGCAGGTACCGAGATATATTGGTCTATATAATGCACTGTGTCTTAAACAGAGGAATTCATCTACTATTAACAGTATTCAGCCCGATATCATAAAAACCGCATATTTTACCAAAATATTCATAATAATAAAAATTAACAAGCTTCTAATAAGCTTTAATATAAGAGGTAATATATGTCTGTAGGTCTTATGGGTATCAAGATATATTTTTCCTTATAATAGATTGTGCCCTAAATACGAGAATAGGCCCAATTTTAACGTTATGAAGGTAATATCACAGAAACCACCTATCATGGAATAATACTCATTACGATATACATTAATAGACATTGAATAAGCGTGAATTTGAAAGCTGATAGATGTCTCTAGGTCTTGCAGGTACCGAGATATATTGGTCTATATAATGCACTGTGTCTTAAACAGAGGAATTCATCTACTATTAACAGTATTCAGCCCGATATCATAAAAACCGCATATTTTACCAAAATATTCATAATAATAAAAATTAACAAGCTTCTAATAAGCTTTAATATAAGAGGTAATATATGTCTGTAGGTCTTATGGGTATCAAGATATATTTTTCCTTATAATAGATTGTGCCCTAAATACGAGAATAGGCCCAATTTTAACGTTATGAAGGTAATATCACAGAAACCACCTATCATGGAATAATACTCATTACGATATACATTAATAGACATTGAATAAGCGTGAATTTGAAAGCTGATAGATGTCTCTAGGTCTTGCAGGTACCGAGATATATTGGTCTATATAATGCACTGTGTCTTAAACAGAGGAATTCATCTACTATTAACAATCTTCAGCCCGATATCATAGAAACTGCATATTTTACCAAAATATTCATAATAATAAAAATTAACAAGCTTCTAATAAGCTTTAATATAAGAGGTAATATATGTCTGTAGGTCTTATGGGTATCAAGATATATTTTTCCTTATAATAGATTGTGCCCTAAATACGAGAATAGGCCCAATTATAACGTTATAAAGGTAGTATCACAGAAACCACCTATCATGGAATAATACGCATTACGATATTCATTGATCGAAATTTAATAAGCGTCAATTTGAAAACTGATAGATATCTGTAGGTCTTGCAGGTACCGAGATATCTTTGTCTATATAATGCATTGTGTCTTAAGCAGAGGAATTGATCGACTTTTAACAGTCTTCAGCCCGATATCATCGAAACCGCTCATTTTACCAAAATACTCATAATAATAAAAATAAACAAGCTTCTAATAAGCTTTAAGATAAGAAGTAATAGACGTCTGCAGATCATACAGATATCGATATATCTTTGTCCATATAATGTACTGTATTCTAAATACGATAATTCTTTTTAACGTATTAACGTTTGAAGGTAAATATCACCGAAACCACATATTATACGAAAATACTCATTACAATATACATTAATGGAAATTGAATAAGCATCAATTCGAGATCTGATAGATGTCTGTAGGTATTATAGGTACCGTTATATATTTGTCCATATTATACATAATGTTATGGTAATTACGTTATTACTTCTCCCCATCTATTCCAAAAACAGAACTAGATCGTTTTAGACCTTTTCCCTTCGGATCCGCCACCATAAACACACATTGATTCCTAGAAATCATTCAATTTCATCTATGCTAATATCAAACCCCGTATCTAACAAAATAACCATTAAAAAAGTCTCAATGCTTACTGTTTGGTTCTTGTCTGCCACATGATTTCGACCACCTAGGATGGGCAGACAAAATTTTTTTGTTATAGGTGAAGATCTAGTTTCAGATAAGAAAGGAAAAAAGCGTCTTCTAATAATTCAAAATTTAGGGTCTTAACCTATTGCGTGGTTTTGCATCATTTCTGCCAATTGAATCCGACCACCTACGATGGGCAGACAAAGATTTTTTGCATCAGGTATAGACCTAGTTTGATATAAGAAAAGAAAGAAACGTCTTCAAAGAATAGAAAATTTTGGTCCTTAAAGTGTGTTTTTTGATTTTGTTTGCTAGTTGAACCCGACCTCCTACGATAGGCAGACAAAGTTTTTTATGATCAGGTGAAGTCTAAGTTTGATATCAGAAAAGAAAGAAACGTCTTCAAATAATACAAAATTTTGGTCCTTAAAGTGTGTTTTTTGATTTTGTCTGCTAGTTGAACCCGACCACCTACGATGGGCAGACAAAGTTTTTTTTGGTCATGCGAAGACCTAGTTTCATATTAGAAAAGAAAGAAACGTCTTCAAATGATACGAAATTTTGGTCCTTAAAGCGTGTTTTTGGATTTTGTCTGCTCTGCTAATCCGACCACCTATGATGGGCAGACAAGGTTTTTTCGTATCAGGCGATGACCTAGTTTCATATTAGAAAAGAAAGAAACGTCTTCAAATGATACGAAATTTCGGTCCTTAAAGCGTGTTTTTGGATTTTGTCTGCTCTGCTAATCCGACCACCTACGATGGGCTGACAAAGTTTTTTTGTATCAGGTAAAGACCTAGTTTTATATTAGAAAAGAAAGAAACGTCTTCAAATAATACAAAATTTTGGTTCTTAGAGCGTGCTTTTTGAATCATGTCTGCCGGATGAACCCGACCACCTAGAATGGGCAGACAAATTTTTTTTGTATCAGGTAGTGACCTAGTTTAATAAATGAAAAGAAAGAATCGTCTTCAAATAATCATATTTTTCGGTTTTTAGTGACCGTTTTGAATGGCCGCCATTTTTGAATCCGACCAGTATGAGCTGGCAGACAAAAAAAATGTTGTCGTACAAGTTGGCTAAAATATGAAAATCACATTGAAAATTTTCTTCTTATAATTCGCATTTTTCGGCCTCGGCTCCTGGACTATAAGTGTTGAAGTAGCGAAAATTGGAAACGGCGAAAATCGGATAATAATTCTAATTTCATCGTTTTTTTTTTTTTTTTTTTTAAAGTATTCAGTTATAAAATTCATTTTATAACATTAAGCATGTATATGCCTATTTTAATTTGCCCATCTGAGGGCATCTGTCTATATTTCTATTTTTATGTTAAGGAGAATAAAAAAAATAAGTTACTTAAAAAATATACTTCCCCTTTTCTCCTTTAATATAGTTTCCTTAAATATAAAATTTCAATTTAAAAAAATATTATCGTTTTCGAGCGTGACCACATACCATTTGACTTTTTGCGGGACATGGTCATTTCAACTCAGGGGATCTCTTAAAGCTTAAAGCTCATTGTATTTTGCACCGTTATAGCGAGTTTAATCAAAATGCATTATGCATAAAAATGAGATGTTTAATTTAGAAAATCGCAAAAAAGGGCTAAATGTATAATAATAGCATGAAGTTACTTTTCTGGTTTGTTGTTTTTGTTGAAAAAATCGCTGTAGAAAGTCAGGCATATAGGCTTCTAAAATATGAACTTTCAGTTTATACAACTCATCGTCGTGAAATTATACTTACCACATACACACACACGCAGCTTTTTGTGGCGCCTGCTCATTTGGACTTGGCGTTCCAAGAGGCATTTTTAAATATATGATTTAGAGTATAGAGCTATTTTATCCTAGTCATAAAAATGATGTAATACAGGCTGTTTACAAGATCTAAACATATAATGGGATATTTGAACTTGGAAAAGTCAGTGAAATTGTATGAATAATATCAAAATTATGAAAATTACACTAGGTAAGGGATGTGTCCAAAATGAATCAAAATCTTTATTTTTCACTATAAATTATGGTATTATGGTGGTAAATACCATCGTTTAGATTTATTTATATCAGAGGATGTTACAGTTCCATTAGGCAATCGGTTGTTTTTAAATATTTTTTATTTAAAAAAAACCTGTTTAGAATTTTTTAAATAAGTCTTAGAAGTCTTTATTACCGAAGTTCCTATTTTTTTTGGTACCAAAGATATTATTTTTATTTTGGATTTATTTAGGTCAGTAGCTATATATTTGATATATAGGTAAATGACAGTAATATATAATTTATATGTAACAATATAATCTAATAGAAAGAAGTAATGTATTTTTTAAACTATTGTCGAATTTGTTTCTTAAAAAGTGTTGCCTCATAATAAACTATTTTATCATACTATATCAATATTATTTTAGCAATATTAGAAAGTTACATGCGTTTCATTGACTAGTGCATGATGATCCGTATATGGAAGTGAAATTAGACGCGATTTTTGAAAGTGAAAACATGCTATATGCGATTTTTGGCAGGGTAAAAGCTTTGAATTCGTTACCATGATGACGGTTTGCGTTACCAACATGCTCTAGACTGGCGCATGCGCAGAGGTCTGTGGATGCCTGTCCACTAGAGAGAGGATATCGATATCAATTTCCGTGAACGTTGTCGATACCGCTGTAATATCAGTACAAAAATAACGATATCTATAATATTTCATTACTTTATTGAATTAAAATCAGTTGCAAACGAAATGAGTAAAAACATGGTAGATAAAGTATGTCTTAGAACTTACCTCTTACGGTATATAAAGTTAATATTATGAATATATTAATTCTCTTTACACTAAAATATCGATATTTGTAAATATTATTAAAAATTACATTTCATGAAAATATTTAAACATACGAACCAAAATCATCTTATTGTTAATATTTAAATAGTAGTAAATTTCTAACGAAATTACAGCGCAAATCGAGAATTTTTATAAAGTTTTCACTTTTATCGGCAGTACCTATGACTGCCTAAATATTTTTTTTTTATAACGCTTGAGTGGAGCTAACGAATAACAATAACTGTGCCAGCGGACTGACTAATATTTGTGTTTTTTTATACTAGGACAAAGACGTTGTACGAAAGAGGGTGAGGTTAAAGAAAAGGTGGGACTGAGGTGGACGTTGGTGTGCAGAGGATGCTTTTACCCTTAGGCTTGAGTGCTTTCTTTCATTGTCACTATTCTTCTGGGCCAGATATGTTTGGTCGTTTGTTGGCCAAACCATCCCAGGGTCATAAGGCCCGGTTAGTATGAATCCTTCTTTTTAACATCTTAAAATAAAAAGGGCTCCTAATCTCGGGATCGATCCACGGCTGATTCAACTGAATAAATAATTCCCTGGATTAGAACTCAGGATCTTAATATTAGTAGCGTCCTGCACTAAATCTTCTACATATTATTAAATTTGTGAATATTATAAATTAATTTATATAAATGTACTTCCACAAGTTATTGCCCTTGCGTATAATTTATTATTTTTAAATAAAAATATATATTAAACCGATTCAATAGAAGATAATAAATTAAATGTACGTGATACGAAAAACAGTAGTGTAATCAATTCAATGTTTACTTTACAGTAGTGATGGGCAAATACTCAAAAAAATTTGAGTACTGATTACTGTAATCAAATGATGCTCGCTGCTGATTACAAAATCTACTCAGCTTTTCTCCTGATTACTTTCTATTTTCCTCTGTAATCAAAATGTTCGTACTTTTGAGTACTTGATTACTTTTTTATATGAGGTGGCCAGAATAGATTATATTACACACATCTATTAAGTTAAATCCTATTAATAATTTCTTTAAGCCATCTTTTTTTTCATATTGTCAATTATTTTAAACTTTTCATAAAAAATTGATAAGGATAAATTATTATTATTAAGATGTATTATAGATTATGTAACTTTGGGTAAAATCGATATAGGCTATTATTGTTTTTTTACACTGGAATTCATTACTTTTCGTATTACGAACCAGTCGTAGCTGGGTCCAAGGTTCCTTTCGATTTCTATTAATTTTAATCGCGCACGTCAGAATAGGTTTATTTTAACTTTTTCGTATTTATTCGATACCATGCTAGGTAGCTGGGTTCCCAAAGGTTCCTTTCCGATTATACTATTAATTTTAATCGCGCTCGCTCAAGAATAGGTTTATTCTTAACTTTTTCGTTTTTATTCGATACCAGGCTAGGTAACTGCGTCCCCAACGGTTCGTTACCGATTATACAGTTAATTTTAATCTCGCTCGCTTAAGTAGAGATTTATTTTAACTTTTTCGTATTTATTCAATACCAGGCTTGGTAGCTGGGTTCCCAAAGGTTCCTTTTTCGATTATGCTATTAATTTTAATCGCGCTCGCTCAAGAATAGGTTTATTTTAACTTTTTCGTATTTATTCGATACCAGGCTAGGTAGCTGGGTTCCCAAAGGTTCCTTTCCGATTTTGCTATTAATTTGAATCGCGCTCGCTCAAGAATATGTTTATTTTAACTTTTTCATATTTATTCGATACCAGGCTAGGTAACTGCGTCCCCAACGGTTCGTTACCGATTATACTATTAATTTTAATCGCGCTCGCTCAAGAATAGGTTTATTTTAACTTTTTTGTATTTATTCGATACCAGGCCAGGTAGCTTCGTTTCCAAGGGTTCGTTACCGATTATCCTATTAATTTAAACGCGCTCGCTTAAGTAGAGGTTTATATTCAGAGGAAATATATTTACTTTTAAAAGGATTTGGTTATTGGTATAATTGATTTCAGTCAGTTGCTGTAGAGTAGATTTTGTCTGAAAATTTGTTATAAAAAGAAATCCTGATTTTAAGCTGATTATTATCAATCACCAACATACTAACCAAAAATATAACTATATTATACCGATAAATGAAAAATTACAAAAAAAAATTAAAATAAACATACACTAGACCAACTGACTAAAAAAACAATAACACATTCACTAACTAAACCCTCTAAAACACATATACACATATATAAAATTAGCATTAAAAAAAAAACAGAAAAAAATTAAAACAAATAAATGTTTTTGTAGACCAACGTAAAATCAATAAAACGTTTATTGGCCAAACCACCGAAAAATAAAATACAGAAATGTTAAATTTTAAAATTAAAATTATAGTACGTATAAGAACCGCTGGTGACGCAGCTATTTAGAGTAGTAACAAACGAACTTGAAAAAATTGCAATAAACCTATTCCTAAGCCAGTAATTAAAATTAAGTCGTAAGAACCATTGGAACGAAGCTATTAGCGGTATAAAAAACGGAAACTTAAAAATAAACCTATTCCTAGGCGATGTAAATTAATAGTATGATCGGTAACGAACCTTTGGGAACCAAGCTATCTAGCCTGGTATCGAATAAATACGAAAAAGCTAAAATAAACCTATTCTTGAGCGAGCGCGATTAAAATTAATAGTATGATCGGTAAACGAACCTTTGGGAACCCAGCTACCGAGCCTGGTATCGAATAAATACGAAAAAGTTAAATAAACCTATTCTTGAGCGAGCGCGATTAAAATTAATAGCATAATCGGAAAGGAACCTTTGGGAACCCTGCTACCTAGCCTGGTATCGAATAAATACGAAAAAGTTAAAATATACCTATTCTTGAGGGAGCGCGATTAAAATTAATAGTATAGTCGGAAAGGAACCTTTGGGAACCCAACTACCTAGCCTGGTATCGAATAAATACGAAAAAGTTAAAATATACCTATTCTTGAGCGAGCGCAATTAAAATTAATAGTATAATCGGAAAGGAACCTTTGGGAACCCAGATACCTAGCCTGGTATCGAATAAATACGAAAAAGTTAAAATATACCTATTCTTGAGCGAGCGCGATTAAAATTAATAGTATAATCGGAAAGGAACCTTTGGGAACCCAGCTACCGAGCCTGGTATCCAGTAAATACGTAAAAGTTAATATGAAATTCTAAGTGTAAAAAAACATAATAATAGGTCCCTATATCGATTTTATCTGAAGAGTTTACAATAATCTATAAACCCATCATCTTAATAATAATAATTACCCTTATCAAGTTTTTACGAAAGTTTAAAATAATCGACAATATGAAAAAAAGATGGCTTAAAGAAATGATTAATATAAATTAACTTAATAGATGTATGTAATATACTCTATTCTGGCCACCTCATATAAAAAAGTAATCAAGTACTCAAAAGTAAGAAATTTTTTATTACAGAGGAAAATAGAAAGTAATCAGCAGGAAAAGCTGAGTAGATTTTGTAATCAGCAGCGAGCATCATTTGATTACAGTAATCAGTACTCAAATTTTTTGAGTATTTGCCCATCACTACTTTACAGGAATCGAAAAATAACATAGTTTGTCGAATAAAATTGGTCATTTTAATTATGTTTTAAATTACTTAAACACTTTATATCTACCATGAATACTTCCGCTATTTATTTTATTTTTATGGAGGGGAAAATGGAAAATATTCTTGCAGTTTTATTTTTATATTCTGCATTTAGAACTTTTGTTTTTCCAACTGGTCATTTGTAACACACCAGTATTAATTTTTTAATAACTTTTTTATCAAATATATTTAGCAGTTCTATAACAGATCCATTCTTTATGTTGACACTTAAACTTCATTTTGACATAATTAAAATTTTAAAACTCCCACCGTTTAGATATTCATAAAAAACGCTGCAAATTATTACACAAAGGTTTATTATTTACAAATAACAATACTAGGGTATAACTGTTTATATAGCTATTGATAGGCAATTAGGTAATATGAAAAGCAATAATTAAAGGATAATGTCATATCACTACCGCTGATTTCAATATCTCAGCTAGTTGTTAACCAATTCCAATGGTTCTTTTTTCATTTTGTCAAAAATTTAATTCTTTATCAAATGTCACTAAATGCAAAATAGGTATTTCTTTAAAGCTTTTATATAGGACTGTGTTACTATTTCCTTTCGATTTTCATTCAGATAAAATTTCCTGACTTCAGAACACCTTACATTTTATCTTTATCATTAATACTAACCGAGTTATGAGGAAATAACATCTCTTATAAGTTGTGATTTAACCATGTAAGATGATTTTTTTAATTTTTGTATTTTTGCTCTTTGTTCATCACGTTGTCTTGATCTCGAAAATCTTTTCAATTTTTCTCTATCTTCAATAATAACCAGATTTTGGTGGATTTACACCTGTTATAATGGATTTCTTTTTATTATTTTTTGTTTTATTTATCACTCTTTACTGATTCTAAAAGTCTCTACATATTTTTTTCATCTTCAAAAATAACCGAGTTATGAGCGTATTTATGGGTGAAATTTCAATTTTGTTTTCTCTTTTTGTTTAATTATTCGCGGTTTTTTGGTTAAAAACCAATGATGAACTTTTTCTCTATTTTCGAAAATTACGTAGTAACAAGCGTATATATAAGAGAGAGCTTTCAGTTGTTTTCATGTTTCCTTTTTTTTTCTTTTTTTTCATTTATCGCGCTCTACTGATTCTAAAATTCTTTACTTACTTTTCTCTATAGTCAAAAATAACTGAGTTATGGGCGTATTTATGTGTAAACTTTCAACTTTTTTCTTTTCTTTTTTTATTATAATTATTCGTGATTCTATTGTAATAAAATACTAATAAATTTTTTTTCTATCTTTAAAAATAACTGAGTTATTGAATTAAATCACGTTTAATCGGCCACCATTTTAAAACTAACCAGATGATATCAACGTTTAGATGTTAGGATCATCGTTGCATGGATTAGTATTGGCTGGCATTGGTTAATAACTCTATATCTCCTTTCACCTACAGAATAGTGCTCACAAGATAATTTAACTATAATAAGTTTGTAATTGTAATGTAATTAAAATATACTAATAACTTTTGTATTGTAAATATATAGGTTCTTATTTTGCTATTTATTGCATATAGTGATAGAGTAGAGAATAATTTGGTCATTAAATGCAGAATCGACGGTCAATTGACTGAATATGTCTGATTTAAGGTTAAAATCCGAAAAAGTTATTTTATTTTTTAATTTGTTTTTATTTTCGATAATTCCGAAAATAAAAAAATGTTTTTTTATCTATTTATCAGTTGAAGTACAGCCAAAGTGAGTGTTTTCAATGGTTTGAATGATATACAAAAAAGGAAAAGGTTTTTTTAATAATTTATGTTTCTTTTTGAAAAGACTTACTGTTCGTTAAGCTGATATACATATAACACACTTTGTGAAAATGCCAGAATTCCATGAGAGCAGAGCCTGCCTCGCTGGAAGGCAACCATGCGTGGAAATATTTGGCCGGGAGGGCTTCTGCTCTTCTCCCGGCTGCCCTGTCAGAGATTTCCCTCTGATTAATGCCACCCTCTTCAGAATACTTATTCACTTCTCTCCCAGCTAATGCCCCCCGCATTACATGAAATATTAATACCAAACCACTGAAACAGAATACCTAACATCAAATAGCCTTTTTCACTTTTTTTGAGCATCTCTAATGGGGATAAAGAAGCTTTTTAAGTTTTACAGTAATGGTTTCAACTCCTACATAGTATATTTTTAGATATTTAAGTGATCTTATTTTGGATATATGATATTATTATTATAATATATATATATATATATATATATATATATATATATATAATATATATAATATAATATGATAGAATATAAAATAATTTTAATTCTGAGACAGAGTCCCTTAAAAACAACAAACATGTACAATTAAGAAATCAGTAGGTAGAGAACTCCAGTGATTAGCAGAGCGGGCAAGAAAGGAATGATCGAAAATTGTTTATCCGTGGGTAGGAATGTAAAGGTCAGAATGGCGAGACTTTGTTTCGAGAGAGTGGATATATCATTTAAATTGGAGAGGACTGTATACATAAAATTATTCTCATAGGATTTTTTAACAAATCTTTAGGGTCATTTTTATGAAAAATAAATAAATAAAGTATTCTCAATAAAAATATTTTGAATCACAAGAAAAATTAAATTTTTTTCATCTTATAGGCTTAAATAAAATCTGAGACTTGAATAAATAGACGTGAAGTATTAAAAGACATTTAAGGTAGTTGTGAAAAAATGAATATTCATATAATTTTTTGTAGCACAACAGTTAATATTATTTAATTAATTTACCTTTTATTTTTTTTGTTTCAGGTAAGTGGAGAAATATCTTTCAATCAATCATAAAGGTAAATATTTATTTTCAATTCTATATTACATTTTGTTTGCTCAAAAATTTTAAATATGATATCTTTTTCTTATGGGTAAGTTTTTTTTCATATATCAACTATATTGCCTATTGGCTTAATATTTATTTCTTATTAATCTAAATTCAGTATTATAATAGTACGATTTGAGACTTAATCATTTTTATAAGTCTCATTTATGTGTATGTTCAAAAAAAATTTAAAATAGTAAATATTCGTTTCTTTCAAAAATTGACTACTCAAATATTGCTTACTTTTTTTTCTAATTTGCGATTTATGCCTTTATTTTTTTGTATTGATTAAAGTTATACAGTCAGTATCAAGGTAAAACGTAGATATCCTACTTGATTATGCCTGCATTGCCGGGAGAAAGTATTAAAATGAATTTTAATGATATCCAAAATTGATAAAGTATGAGATTCAACTAAGTGAATGTAAAAAAAAATAAATATTTAATATATTTATCTTCAGGTAATAATCATAATAACTATTTGTATACCTTTTTGTTATCACGTGTCTTTTGCCTTTAATTATAATAGGTGTAATTCCACCAAAATCGTTTATTGTTGAAGATAGAGAAAAATCGAAAAGATTTTCGAGATAAAGACAAGGCGATGAACAAAGAGGAAAAAAAAAATCATCTTATATGGTCAAGCCACAACTTATAAGAGATGTGATTCCCTGATAACTCGTTTATTATTGACGATAAAGATAAAATGTAAGGTGTTTTGGAATCAGAAAATTTTATTTAAATTATTCGAATGAAAATCGAAAGAAAAGAAAATATTAACGCATGCACGAAAATATTCGTGCGTTACTTATTAATAAATATAAATACCAAACATTTTTCTTTTATTCTATTTAATAGAGAATTAAATTTTTGACAAAATGGAAAAAAAAAACATTGAAAGGGTTAACATAGCTAAGATTATAGTTTTGAAATAGGCAGTAGTAGTATGCCATTATCCTTTGAATTATTGCTTTTTATATTACTTAATTGCCTATCAATGGCTGTATAAACAGATATACCCTAATATTGTTATTTGGAAATAATAAACCATGTTAATAATTTTCAGCGTTTTATCTTATTAAAAACGTATTCTATTTGAGTTCAGTGGGTTTTTTAAAATTTTTTTTGTTATTTGTCTCTACCCTACAGGGTCATTGGACAACTGTGATTTTCTATATTTGATTGTAATACTTAATTTCTTTTAAATAACTCAGTGACTTTTTCACCTTGTCTCTCATCATTCAATATATCTTTCGGGGTTCCTGTTAGTTTAATTTTACGTCTTGATGTGTCGAAAAGTGGTTTTTAAATCCTTTTTATTTTTAATGAATAAAAAATAGTATACATGGTATAGTTTAATAATAGGCGAATCATCACGGAATTAAATTTTATGAACGAAATCAAACAAATGAATTTCGTTCATAATATATTTTTTTTTTTGTTGGGATTGATAGAGATATTTTTTCCGTTTATTTATTTTTATTTTGTTTATTAATAATTTATTTTTAGATAGAGTAGGAAGTAAATCATTTAAAAGTTATTTTTATTACAATCCACTGCTATCTTATTTTTCGGTGAAAGGTAACGCCTATCCTTGTTATTACGGTGGAATTATCAAGTTGCCAAAGTGTGTCTTATCCCCTTCCAATGGCCTGGTACACAGTTTGAAGGAGTTTCCAAATCCTGTAAGCTTCATATCATAGTGCAAAGCCAGGGGGAGAGACGTGAGTGAACTTTGTATGGTCAATAACTACCGAGAATTCCATCCGCAGGATACGTGCAACTTATTCCTCCACAGTAAGCTGGGATGGTTAAACCCATAATCCTTCCCAATGATTTTATCTCTAAGTTTTGACTTATTAAATTTTTAAAGAAGCTTTCACCATAATAGTATATTTTATAATTTCTTATTTGTTTTAGCTGATTATTTTTTTTATTAGTTTCACTCATGGATTTTTCTTTTAGTTTTATAATGTTATACTAAATGGTCTGGTAATTTTTTTTTATAAATACAATAATTTTTTTCCTTTTTATATTCTTGAAAAAAAAAAAAACATCAAGAAAAAAGATAATGAAATATGGGTCAATCCATTCGACATCGACTGAACCTTGCCGCTCGACATTTTTGATTTTCGTGATTTTTTGATCAGTTTTTTCTATCCTTTCCAGGTCAGTAAAATGTTGAATCTCATACATATATACCTCTATACGGTAAGTACTGTAGGATAAAATATAGTGACTGAGATCCAGTTTCTTTTGAGATATTTTACTATAAATATTACTCATCTGGAAAATAATCCTTCTTTGAAAATGTATACAGGAAAAAGGATATAGCTTACACGACCAAAATTACTAAAACAAGTAGTGTAATGATAAGGCTATATAAGGAAAAATAATTAAGCGTGAAAATAATTTCCAACATCACTTGTCATAGCCCGCCAAAGGTTTCAGTTTATGTAGTGTTTCGAGATTTGTTTAAACCATTTTCTTTGCTTCTTAGGTAATGAGTTGTGAGGACTTATATTATATAAAATATTCGAATCATCATTCTAGTTTTTGTTTGGCTCTTAAATATGCAAAATCACTAGAGTTAATATTTTTTAAAGAAAACGTTATTTTAACAGCTAACAGAATTTTATAACTCTGGATCCAACTTAGTCTCAAAGACCAAATTTATAGCACTTAAACACATCATATATATATATATATATATATATATATATATATATATATATATATATGCCCTTATTACTCATCACACCTGAATAAAATTGGACTAAGCCCGAATTTTTCAGCGGTGCTGGGTGATAAAGAGAAAACCATTAAATTAGTTTTTGATTTTCTTAACGAGCAGTCATTATTATCGAAAATATAAAGACCATTCCTAGTCAGTTAGCATTATCTTTTTTATTTATCTTTTTAAACTATTGTTTACATAATAATCATTTTTTATTTTATTTTTTTTCTCTCAATTACTCATTACCTTAAATATACATATAGTGTCTAGGTGTTGATGACCTTAGGGTTTTACGCCTTAAAACCAAAACAAACAAAACCGCGAAAAATAAATTTCTGCTAATTTTGAAAATCCATGTACAAAAAAGGACTATGTTCTCAAGATGGAAATTTTTAAAGCAAGTAGGGCTTTGACTAAGCTATTTATAAAAATTATTATTTTTGGACATGATGGAAGTTTTTTGTAGTTCATTATAAAGCAATCTATGGTGCTCATAAATATTGCCGACAAATAATAAAGTTTGTTTTCAAAACGGATATTTTTTAAGAAATTGACATATTGGTATTTTAGCTGTTTAGTTTTATCCAGATCCGCCGTCTGATTTGTTTAATGATAACTCAAATCCTTCAAAACTGCAGTTATTTTTAAAACGTACCCGTTACACATTCAAGTTTCGTTCCAAAGCATACTAAAAATTTTCCTTCATCAACGTAAAAAAAAAATCTGGTGCGGAAAACAAATAACTTTCAATTACTTCGGTTCTTAAAATCGATTTTAGAACTAAAAAATAAAGTTGTTGGTTTATTCGTTTAACATCACTTTTATGCTGCTATGGCTAATAGGACGATGCTACAGTGGGAGTACCTTTACCTACGAGTACCTGACATCGCACAGGCTAGGGACCACCTTTTAACGTCCCCTCCGAAGGACGGCGTAACTAAGGATTTTCACTCCCATTAAAAATTCCTAGGACCACCTGCGGGTTTGAACCCGTGACCTTTAGCATGAGAGGCTGTTACGCTAGCCACCCAGCTACAAGTGATCCCTAAAAAATAAAGTTAGAGTTGATAAAAACTTTAAAAATTATATTCAGTTTCGTTTGAAACATTTTTATAGATTAAATAATATAACAATATAAAATTATGTACAATAATCACTTAAGTTTATACCCTAAACTCATTTTACATTACATTCCACAACTTTTTATTTAAGATAAGATTTTTTTTCTCAAATCTTAAGCTTTCCAACAGTATGTTATACATCTATATTACTATTCTTATGTTTAGAAAAAATAAATTTACCTAAAAAAATGTTTTTTCCTTTCGTTGGTAATCAAATTCGTTAATCTTGTATATTTACCTGTTTTTTATCAATGCTAGTAAAATGATATGATTAATATTTTAGAATTTTTAACATTAAAGGAATAGGATTGGAGCCCGATAATTATACTTCAGTACTATTTTATTATAATACACAACGTTTCGGCAATAATGCCATCTTCTGGTGCGAGAACAATTTATTATTTGCAAGTACAAATATCTACTGTTAGTTTAACAAATTAAACTCATCCTTAAAGTTTCTAATGTTCCACATGTTGCTGATCCGCAAGGTTTAATCCTTGTTTCCTCTTCCTTAAAATCTTCCGAGGCGTCTGAAAAGAACATAGTCTCGAGACCTTCTGGAATAGATTACATACTGGAGTACTTACCAGTCGATAGTATCTCTATATGTATTTCATGTCATCGTATTATATCTCTATCACATTTACTTGATGTATTTACTAATACAGTTATAAATATATTTAAAAAAAATTTAAAATATAAAAGCTGACAAATACCGAATCAGAAGGAGTGGCAAATTACATGAACCCTTTATCTCCCTTCAGCCCTACTAGCCTTAATGCGATAATTGGGTAAGATAAAAGCTTGCTTTCACTAATAGGATTACATCCTCCATTCTATCGCCCTCCTTGAGCCAACATCACGAGGTGGTTATTTATAGGCTCACATACATTAGTTATATCTTTTTTTGTTAATTGTGTTAGTTCTGAACTGTTGTATTGATTTCACTTTGAGACAAAAACTGTCTCAGTTAAGAATATCGAAATTACTGAATAAAATGACTATAAAAAATAAAATTATATATATATATATATATATATATATATATATATATATATATATATATTTATATCAAACTGGTCTAGGATGAAAAAAAGTATGTGTTGAAAGCCCCCTTTTTTTTTTTCCTGCTTATCTTATGCACTGCAGCCCTATCAGGCTTATTGTGCGCCGTCCATTTCCGTTAGTACAGGCCTAGTGCTTTGGTGAATCTGACCAAGCTATAGGGGTTAATCAGTTCACACAACTTTGGATCTATAATACGGTCGCTGCCAAAATGGAAAAACCGTATCCCAGCAATCTCTGGATAACTGCACACCACATGATACGCAGTTTCATCTTCCTTCTTGCAGAATCTGCAAGTAGGTTAGACCACCGACCCCATATTATGGAGATGCCTGTTAAGCTGACAGTGTCCTGTATACAGTACTGTCACTCTCCTCAGAGTTGTCCTATCCATTGAGAGTAGTGTACAACTTCTAACTTTGCAGGGTCCTTCCAAGAACATCTTAGAGTGATGCTGCTTGGCAATACCCCTCCAGTATTGTCTAGATTTATCGCCAGGAGCCGCCTTGATCAAACCTTTAGCATTGCTGAAGCTTATTCTACACTCAGGTTCAGGTGTGACTGAGCAAAACCCCTCCTTGCGGGCTATCTGCTCTCTCATTTCCTAAGATGCCTGAGTGACCAGGCACCCGATAAACTTGGACTTTTTCAGCAGGGAAAGCGTATTGAGATTCAATAAAAGATCTTTTACCCGAGCGTTAGAAAAAAATGAGATTGTAGTATTGGTAAAATATATCGAGACAGTTTTAAAAAATCAATAATAAATTTAAATTTTAAAGTTGGGTATCTCCATAAATATAAAATGATGTCGCTATTCCTTGTCTTCGCGAACTCTAAAACTACGCAACGGATTTGATACGGTTTTCACTATCATTTAGAGTATTCTTCCTGAAGGATTCGCAAGTAAAATACATTGCAATTAGGAAGTTCTGAATAAAGGTAAATTAAATTTTCCATAATCAAGTCCTCAGAAAATCTTTTCTGAAATATGAGTAGTGGTGTTAACGTTTATTTATTGTTAATATACCGCTGAAAATACAATTAAAAAAAAAAAGTTAAAATACAACAAAAGAAGGGGTAAATGCTAAAATAAAGATGTTATAAACCTATAAACTTCTGTATAACTCGTTTTCGCAAATTAATTAAAGATTTCAAAGTGATGAACTATTTACATAAAAGACGCTACGTTCAAATTTCACCCTTGCGTAGCAGGACCGGATCACTAGTGTAAAAATAAAAATAATCTTTTGAAAACCACATTTAAAATAAAGTGAATTATTTAGTCAATCTAAAACCAAAATTTCAAAGCACTCCTTAAAATATTTAAATATCTCATTTCCTTTGAAAATGTAAAAATCGTCCTTTTCGTGGGTATTATTCGATTTTATAACATCTCCATAATTCAGTGAACAATGTACACATTAGCAGCTAATCGAGGTGGTAAACTAGTCTAGGGAAATTAATTTTTTGACATGGAAATGTTTTTTCACACTCAAAAATGTAACACTTGATTTACATTCAATTTTGTTGGTGTTCCTCAGATCGAAAATAGACGACATTTTCAAAATCAGACATTCAATGGAGTATATTTTTGTTATAAAATATTTGTCCCAAGATCAACATTATACACCAGCGGCAAAGGCAGGCTTAAGATAATCATTCAATAAGACCGAGTTCATCACCAATATCAAACCAACACCCAAACAACTGGTCGTGGGACTGGACAAAAATTAAGCGAGCCGACATGTTCAAGTTCCTGGGCCAATGGACAGGACCCAGCATGTAAGAGAAGGATGCTTCCAAACTGCTGCGAATTAGCAAAACGGAGGCTGCATACCAGCTGACCAAGGGCGTCTATAACAAGAAATCAATATCTTGGAATGTTAAGCTTAGGCCCTATAAAGCCGTCATTCGACCCGGAGCATTGTATACTGCATAGTGCCTAGCGATGAATAGGAAAGGAATGATGTAAGTAGAGAAATAGGAGAAAAAAGAATTTTAAGGAAGAAAGTAGTGAATATAGAAAAAGAAATAACCAGGAACTCTATAAATACGTGGAAAAAAACTATACGTGGACTTTATGTGGAACCGCGCTAGGAACCAAGTAAGGTAGAAAAAAAAAATTCACCTTCTTTTCTAGGAAAGAAGATCAATGGGGTGTGGTTCACGGAGATGGAGAAGGATTTGCAAGAGGTGGGGACATAGACAGATGTTTAAGAGTGTGATCCTCTTAAAAAGAAACTTCAAGGACTCAAAAGTTTCCAGACAAAGCCCAAGCGCAAAACAGGCAAGAGGTAGAAGAGCGGAAACGGGCACAGAAGGGTCGAGACAATATTTAGCCGGAAGAAAACAGTAGTAGGGTGGTCCCAAGATAATTGTAACGAAAATAATTGTTCCTAGAACCTACCGTTTAGGAGTTATGGTTTATTGGTTTGAATGAAAAGTCACATTTTACCTACATTCTCAAGTGTAAGGGCTTTTATACTCGATCTAGTAACATTAGTGTTGCAAGGATCCAAAATTTGCCGTCCCTAGGACAGTTTAGAAGCTTAATTGATTTGAATGAAAAAATTCACGTTTGGATCAATTTTTTTCAACTAACGACTGGTAGTTTATAGATGGGCATATCCATGAACTATTGTTTTTCCCAGTCAGGGAGAAATAAAGTTTAGATTGAATTTTTTTTTTCAGAGATCAGAGGTATCTAAACATAGTATTACAGATCTGTGCCAAGTAGATACTTGAACGGTCTACTTGTTTACATGTTACCTTATTAGCTTAGAGATAGAAGGATTCTGTATCTAACCTTAATTCCAATTGGGATTTTCTGTTTTACATTATCCTCACAGGTAATGTCATTTTGAAGATACATCATACTGGTTTTTACGAGTATATACGGTATGACTTAATCTTGGATAGAAATTGGTTTATTTCGTTCAGATTATTTTTATATTTCTTACTGCTCTCTTATAGCATTTGTATTTAGATATTTTTAAGGGATGATAGTGAGTAAAATAAATGACTATTTAAAATTTTTGACTGTATTCCACATTCCGCATTCCACTTATCCCTCTTGAACAGATCCGTTACCTTGTACTCCATTTAGACAAGCGCCTTATACATGGAATCCTCACATTAGACTGAAACGACACAAGCTACCCGCAGATACCGCTTACTACAACACTTACTCGACAAACGCATGCAAATACGGTGGGCTCAAAACCTGCTTATAAAATACACTTCACCTCATACCACTAGGTAGCTTCTCCACATTCTTATTATTGTAATTCATTCCCTTTATTCATTGTATCTGTATATACCGTTGTAAAAACCAATAAAATATATTTAAATAAAATAATTTAAAAAAAAATTAGACAAACTGGAAGAATGGTCATAAAAAGTAAAGAATTGTCTGAATCGATGAGGGTTTGGTCAATGAAGGAGAGTTACTGCATTTACCATAAGATGGAACTAGTATTACTGCAATAAACTACAAATTTTATTTAGAATTCATAATTATCTTATTATTTAAAAAAATAGATTATGCAAAATTTAAAACAAAAGGAAAAAAGGTTTTTTGTTTGTTTGAGTTCTGTTTGAAATGTTGGAATATTCCAGCTCAAAAAAGGATGGAACTTAGGAAAAAAATGCCAAGAGGTTGTTGATTGGAGGACGGGGTTTATAGAGGAGGTGATGAAGACTCAGGTCATTAGTGGCTGAAGGACGAGAGAGTTTGTGATTTAGGAGAAGGGAGAAGAAAGGATAACTGCGGGGGAAGGAGATTGGGGCGGGGAAGGATTGTGTCTAGCGAGGCCAGGTGTTTGCTCTCAAACATAACCCCAATATTTTTCTTCAGCCTCGGTCTCTTTGGATTGTATACAAATTTTTCATTATTTGATTTCCTTTATCTCTTGATTAATTTTTTTTAAAGCATTTTACTTTCACTTATCCATATATAAAATATAAAGTTAGGGAAAGTGTTGCGATATTGAAAATTTTCGAATTCCAGTTTTTACTGGAAATACACGATTTAGCATTCTGCAAAACATTCCCATGAAAACGTCTGTCTGGGTGTGGTAAGTCTACCAAAAAAGATTTTGTATAAATCTAAAAATTAATATTTAAGAGTGTCTATGATGAGATGTTACAGCAACTTTTTCATAAAAATGGGCTAACCAGAAGAGCCACTTTATACCATGCATATTACACTTTATTACAATTTCCTCAAAAACCGCTCTAACGATTTTTATTAATCTCGCTATATTGTTATAAAATTCAATTGGCTTTAATGTCATGTAAGTTTAAGATCATGCGCCTGTTGTGCCAATAGAAGAAGAAGAATATAGGTTTAATTCTGATTTAAATAGTCTGACAGGGCCTTAATCCGGATATTAAAAAATGGTCCGATTCAAACTGCCGTCCTCGGTCAGTAGTAACGCTGGTAGGTACACCATATCGTGCTATCCAGTCCCGAACAAAAACTTTAGCAATAGTTTCAGCGGTGATATCTTCAATAGGTATAGCTTCTGGCCATGAACTAAAGCGGTCGATTAATGTGAGGCAATATCGTTGACCCTGTGAAATAGGAAAGGGTCCGATGATGTCGATGTGAACTTGATCAAATCTCTTTCCTGTGTGGGGAAATCGACCAAGTGGACTACGAGTATGCTTACTAGTTTTAGAAAGTTGGCATCTGGTACATTCTTTGGACCACTGACGAATATCTTTATCGACTGAAGGCCAAATAAAACGATCCTTGACCATTTGTGCAGTTCTCTTGGGTGAAGGGTGTGATAGACTGTGAATCAGATTAAAAACCGCTTAACGACTAGGTACAGGAACAAATGGGCGATTTCTGTCATCACAGTAAAGCTTAATTGCAAGTCCAGGAACAGGTTTTTGTACAAGTTTAATAGAATAATTATTTGGATTTTGCAGAATTTCTTGTAAGTCGTCATCCGTAGTTTGCTGTTGAGCAAAATCGGCTAAATCCAAAGTTGAAATTTCCTCGAGTCGGGATAAATAGTCAGCCATTACATTCTCGTTACCAGGCACGTGTCTGATGTCCGTTGTGAACTGAGATATGAAATCTAGATGCCTTAATTGCCTTGGAGATGCTTTTTCAGGTTTTTGGGCAAAAGCGTAAACAAGAGGCTTGTGATCTGTATAAACCACTATTTCGTGACCTTCTATAAGATAACGAAAATGTTTAATGGCTGAATAAATGGCTAATAGTTCTCGGTCTACGTACTGTAGCGTGCTTCAGTGTCACTAAGTTTTCGAGAGAAGAAAGCTAGTGGTTGATGTGCTTTATTACGCAATTGCTGCAAAGCGCCACCGATGGCAACATCTGAGGCATCTACGTGTAGTACGAGAGGTAAATCCGGATAAGGGTGGTTGAGTAGAGTGGCCTCTTTTAGACAGTTTACGCACTGATCGTAGGCTTCGGCGAGTTCTTTACTCCATTGAATTTGATTATCCTCTTTTTCCCGCATTTTCAATGCTTTGTTCAGGATAACCTGTGGCCAAGCTGCCGAGCTTCTATATGGCGAGAACATTCGCCTTCCTGGAGAATTTCTAGAATCCACCAATGAAATCAGTCACGACAAATCGTCATTTATCAAGGATCTAAGGTCAACACTTCAACAGTATAGACCAACATTTGTCCAGCGTAAGGATTCTCGAAAATTCTTCATACAGCAGGACCTGCCGAATGCTTCTCACGTTTTTGTCAGGGATGACACAATACGAAAACCACTTCAGCAGCCCTACCAAGGCCCTTTTCGAGTTGTCAGAAGGAATGCTAAATATTACACCATAAATCGGCATGGAAAAGAAGAAGACATATCAATTGATAGGCTGAAACCAGCGTTCCTAATGCAGACTAGTTTCCTGATGACGAACTCCCTTTCTTCTGCCGAGGACGAATCAACGCCACCCGTTGCTTCTCCGACTGCAACTGCAATTTCATGTGTCTGAATGTTCCTCTTTCAGTACGCTTTCATTAGGAGGGGGAGTACTGTGGCGTCAACACATGGGGTTGCCATGGAGACGTAACCTTCACGTGTTTTTGTGTTACAAAAAATACCTGTGTGTTTAAAACAATGTTAAATGTGTGTTGTAATAAAGATATAATTCATTATCAATGTTATTTATGTGGTGATACCGCCACAAAATCAATAAATAATTCAAAGGAAAATGGAATATCACCGCTGCTGATCTCAACTAGTTCTGAACCAATTTCAATGATCCTTTTTTATTTTATAAAATATATAGGATCAACTTTTAATTTTTTATCTAATTATTCGCGTTGTTTTTCAATATCTCCTAAATTATTTCCGTTTTTTTGTATGAAATTGATTTCCAGTATTAACCTTTTAAGTAATTACTTTGTACCTGTATAAATAAATACATTTGTTATTGTGAGAAAAAATTGAATTAAAATATAGATAAAAAGATGGCGTACATTGGATATTTTGGGGTTCACCGGAATTCTAAATTACTATTAATTAAAGACGAGTACCTCGTCCTCTGTAGTTATGTAAAATCCTATTATGGACGTTTATTGAGACATTATCAGAAATGAATAATTTTCCAAAATTTTAAATTGGTGAAACGTTAATTTATACTGGATCAGTATTTCTCATTATTAGTTTTTAAATGTTATTGGAATATCACTAATAGTGGTGACTTGAAAAAAATATATATCTCTTATCTTTAAAATGATAATATTAAATAAAATTTACTTTACGGTTATTACTGCAAGAGAAATAAAATCAGCCGCTCTAGAAGCTGGAGGGGAATAAAGTGGGATTGAGGAGGATATATAAATAAGTATAAATGTGGAAGTAGTTTCGGGATAGAGAAATATATTATTCCATGAAAGTGGATGAAAGTTTGCTGGAAGACACCGATTCCAGCCTCTTCTGCCTTCCCCTTTATGGAGAAACATTGCTCCGACGTTTTTACGGTCCTCGGGTAAAGTTGCGCTGGAAGTTGGGGCTGGAAATGGGAGATAGCCTTCTGGGGCTTACTGCCTTGCACTGGTCTGCATATATGCAACAGTTGAACGTCCCCAAGCTTATGCAGTTTTCATAGTAGTTCTAAATTCTCGTCTCGGAAGTTTCTCCTGCTTTAAACATTAATTTATTTGAATGCTTCAGCTCTTCTTTAACGAAGGATTGCTTTAATAGGACAAGTTGGAAAACGTTTATTATGACTGCTTAATTTTGTTTGGGAAATGATTGAAATTTGATTTAAATAGTATTCGAATTTTTATTCCCCTTATAATATTAGAGTGAAAAACCGATGCGCGCACACACGTCTTTCATTTACCTCCGTTGCCATAACTAATTTAAACATATACAAATAAAGTTAGATTTAAAAAAAAAAAATCAAATAATTATATTAAGTTTTGCCTCAAACATATCTTTTAGATTAGTATGAAGTTCTTAGTACAATAATTACTTAAGTTTATGGCGAATAGGGTACTATAAGTGACGACTTTCATTACCATCCACAAATTTGTATATAAGATTTGTAATTAAGTTTTGCCTCAAACATATCTTTTAGATTAGTATGAAGTTCTTAGTACAATAATTACTTAAGTTTATGGCGAATAGGGTACTATAAAGTGACGACTTTACATTACCATCCACAAATTTGTATATAAGATAACACTTTTTCCTATATATTTTTCTGTTTTTCCTATATACTATTCTTATGTAAGAAAAAAAAGCAACTAAAAAAATATGTCTGCTCTTTTCACAGTAAAAACAATAGAAAAGTCAAATTACATTAAAAACTATAAATAAAGGTATATATGTAATATGAATATAGGAAAAAATTGAGGAAGATAAAGGTCCTTGTGGTTGCCAAAGAGGTGAGAAAGGGGAGAGTATGGAGTGAGGAACAGAGAAGAGTCAAGTCTGAGAGAGTGAAGAAAAGGTGGGAAGAGTAAAAGTAAGGGAAAATGATATTTGAAAAAAAAATGATATATAATAACAAAATAATATAATAATTAGTAATATGCTTAAGCCCTATTCGTCACTTTACGTTACTCCCAACCTCGGGATTTCTTTTTCTCATCACATATCTTTTGAAATAGCACTTGGAGTGTCTTTGTTATTTCTTCGCCTCCATACTTTATAAATTCAAGCACGATGTTGTCTCTTCCTGGGGCTTTACTCAGTTTTAGTCGCTGTATTGCCAGTCCCACTTCTTCTTCACCGACACAGTCATCCATATCCTCCACACCCCTTTGTCTTACGCTTCCTTGGTCACCATTAGGAGGAGATCTTTCAGCAAATTTTTCCTGATAGTGTTTTCTCCATTTCTCCAGTATCTCCTTATCTTTCGTTGCTACTAATGCCTCCTTATTTTTAATACTTCTTACTATCTTTCCCTTTTCTACCCTTCAGCGCTTTACAGTGTTTCAGAACTTTCTGATATTGAGCTTAAAGTTGTGTTGCACACACCTAACGAACTCTTCCCGGTCCTTCTTTTTTGCTTGCTTGATTACCAATGTCACAAGGTTTCTTTTTTTTAACATATACACTTCACCGATTCGTTCTCCTAGTTTGTGTTCCTATTTTACTAATTCTCCAAACTTCTGTTGCTGAGGTAATAATGATTGATTTAATTGTCCCCCACATTTTTTTTTCTCTCAACATTTTATTCACACTTGTAAAAAATTACAATAAGCAGATGTGCTAAAATAAGAGCATGGGCAGGCATGAGGTAGACAGCACCTAGTATATTTTCTATATTAATTAACTATATTTTCAGGTCAGGAGGTCTCTCATCTAACCCTTTTTCAGCCTATGTATGTCAGTCGTAGCCGTTTGTAAGTCATTCAAGAATGTGGTTTGTTGTATTTGGAATACCCAAGTCAGTACGAATTGTATCGTTACCAGTCATAAAAATTGCGATTGAAAAGTTTCCTTTAATTCTTTCGTAATTTTAATTTGTAAATTTAAAAGAACAAAATTAAGATCTGCATACCAACTTAATTCGTTGTACATAAAAATATTTTAAGGAGTGGACGCATATGGACCAATAAAAATTGCAATATCCGTGAGAAAAGCAGCGAGTTAAAGCTATTATTATTATTTGTGACATAATTTTACATTACCACTTTTGCAGTGCATTTATTGATGTTATTAAGGGAAAAATATAATAATAAAGTTGCATATCACTGAGTAAACGATCATTAAGATGATAATAATTAAGATTGGTTGAATAAATTTATTTGAACAAAAAAGGAACTTTGATAAAAGTGAGGAGGAGAGATATCCTGGGATAGAGGCTAAAGGAAGGGACCTCTAGAGGGAGGATTACCGACTCAGAGGGTCCCATCAACTGGAGGTCTCTCTCTGTCGGGTCCCGTTTGCTCTCTTCGCTCTAACCACCTGCCTCTTAGTTCCCTTCCTCCTTTATTTTATATCTGACTCTCTTTGAGGTTCACAAGTATCTGTTCCAGCTAGCGTTTGAACTTGTATAGCTGAAAGGGCCCGATTAAGGTTCAATAGGGCTAATTCTGGTGTCTGGGTCTCCTAAACCTAGTTCAAAAGACAGAATCCCACATTAAGCTAGTATTCTGGTAAAAAAACAAAAAAACAAACATTCTATTTTCTTTTCTATCATAATTTATTTTTTCATTATTTTTTTCTCAAAGGTCATCGAAAGAGAATGGGTCTGCATCGTAAACTCTTTTTATGATCCATACTGGTATACATTCGATATGTCGTTGGAAATATACGATATTTATATATTTTTTCATCCCCACCTCTCATGCAGTTGACGATTCATTCTGAATGTGATGTGGTGTGAAAGGCATAGTGGAGAGATGGTATCTATGATTCCCATTACGCATTTATGTTAGGAGGTCATCCAACTTCTTTTCAGTCTTCCGCGAGTATTGTGAGGCATGTAGTGTATTAATACATTGGTATGTCAGTGTGAGGGGGGAGCCCGTGGCTGAGTGGTTAGCACGCTAGCCTGCCACGCTGAAGTTGTGAGTTCGAATCCCAGTCCCAGGAGGACTTTTTTCAAACATACAAATAAATGGGGATTCACTCACAATCTCCCCCGGGTATGTGGGACCCGTCAGCTAATAGATAGCCACCCACAAAAATAGACGTAGGGAGTGATGACCCTACCCTATAAAATGTATCATCGAGTATCGGGGTGTGGAATATAAACCATACCGCGGAGCCAAGGGTCTCCAAGGCCTGTCGCGCCAATTGAAAAAAAAAAAAAAAAAGTCAGCGTGAGTATTCGTTAAAACGTTTGTAGACGGTCCGAATTTATTCGTTGACTTTTGAAATTTTTCGTAGACATGTAGTATGTAGAATAATGTTACTGATGTACCATGGAAAATTAGTCATAAAGCTGAAAATTTTGATTAAAGAATTTGAAATTTTTCGCTGTTTCGTATATTTGTGACACGTGATTTAAGATGAAAATAAATTAAATTGTTATTTTTAATCTCCATTATGGGGAGCCCGTGGCTGAGTAGCTAGCGCGCTAGTCTTCAACGCCAAAGGTGGTGAGTTCGAATACCAGTCCCGGAGAGACTTTTTCAAGCATTTAATTAAATAACGATTTACTCGCAGCCTCTCCCCCGGGTATATGAGACCCGTCAGCCAACTGGTGGCCACTCACAAAAATTGGCGTTGGAGATGATGACCAAAAAACGAGGTGTATTCTACTAGCAGAGTACACCTCACGGCTAAGGACCTACACGACGTGACGCCTTACCTAAAAATATCTGTTTATACTTTAATTGGATTGGATTAACTGTGTACATATTAGATGCAACTGGAAGTGATGGCAAAGATATTTTGTGTCCAAAAATAAAAATGATAACAACCGAGCTTCATAATCCTGATAAGTTTTGGATACCTGTTTCAACGTTACCTTCTGTATCAAGTGTGCTATAATTTCTTATATGTGGTTGTTGCATGTAGCGAAGTCCTGGTTCTGACAACAAAACATTTTCCTTTTCAGATGCAACTTTTCCCGGTTTCCGGATTTGGTGTATCTGTACATTCTTTAGGAACTGGGTCAAAAGGGTCAACATTTTTACTTATTGTAATCTGTGCAAGAGAATTACTTAACATTATCCCTCCTTTAAGGTTTCGCACAATTCTATATCTTCTTAAAGTTAAGTAAGGGAAAGAAATTTGTATATAAATTAAGTTAGATTTATAAAACGCCGCTTTAGGCTACTTCAACACTTACTAGACAAACGATCAAACCTTCCTCTTAACTACAAAAGGCTCATCTACATGACTATTATAAGACCAATCTGGACTTACGGAGTAGAGCTTTGGGGCTCTACTAAACCATCAAATTCTTCCCGCATCCAATCCTTACAATCCAAAATCCTTCGTAAAATCCTCAATGCTCCTTACTTTGTCACGAATAATCTTATCCATAAAGACCTTAATGTTCCCTATGTACTGATTTGGCCCGGGCCAGGTATCAATCCTTTCATGACAAACTCCATTCTCACCCTAACCCACTAGTTTCAATCCTTTCTTCCTCTTCAATTCCGGATAATCCTCCGAGGCGCCTGAAAAGGAAATGGCCCCGGGACCTTTTAGTTTAAAATATTTTTAGAGTGCTGCCACTGGGTAGTGTCTCTACATGTTTTTCATGACAGTTTTGTATATTACCATCACATTTACTAGATGTATTTTTATTTAATACAGTTGTAAATATCAATAAATATGTTTAAAAAAAAAAAAAAAAAAAAAAAGATTTATAAAAGTGCCTTTCGGAAATTTCCACCTCTCTCTGACTATAGGTATTTTGATATTTTTGATCCCGTGGAAATATTTGCTTCATTAATTCACGACTAATGAGGCATATAATGAGGAAGATGGCATGGAAATAACTAAATGGAAAGATGTTATGAAGGAGGTCCGAATGTGGTGTCATTTTATCCCTAATATGAAGTAGTTTATGAAGGAGGTCGAATGTGTGTCATTTTATCCCAATATGAAGTAGTTTATGAGGAGTCCGAATGTGGTGTCATTTTATCCCTAATATGAAGTAGTTTATTAATTTCTTTGATGTTACTTCGCAAGTACGTAGCCTATCCGTAGTGACGTCATATAAAATGGTCACCGTAGTATAAACTATCAGCGATATATAGATAGCTTTACAACTGACTTCATTTTAATATATTACGTTGTTAAGGTTTTTTAATTAGCTAAAAGAAATATTTATATTATCTATTGGATGAAATTACTATTTTGATTGAGTTTCAGCATAATTTAATGCTGTTTTATTTATACTTATGGAATACAATTTCAGCAAATTAAGTTCATAAACTATATTTGTGATTAAATGACAGTACTGTCAACTCTCCTTGATTTAATTCTAATCGATTGAACCGAAACTCAGAAAATAAGAATATTTCTATTTTTAATAAATTCTGCTATGATTTAGACTCAATGGCTTGAATGATATTTTAATTTTTGTAAAGCCGTATTAAAACTTTTTAATGCGAAGTCTTTTAAGCTCCACAGGCAAGAACGACTACTTTCCTGGTATTTATCTTTCTTTACTACTTTCAAATATTATTGAAACAAACGTAAGACCTTTTCATTCGCTTTTTAATGTCAAATACCTTGTCTTTATCTAATATTGTATCATTTATTAATTTCGATCATGACAAGATTGGATATGAAGATTTTTTTTTTTTTTTTTTACATTATCGGGATTATTATGTCTTTTAAGCATTTATTGATCAGTTGAAAAATATATACTTGTAAGATATGAGCAGTGAAGAATATACTAACTTAATTCTAAAATTGACTATCAAAGTAGCTATGTTATCTTTTGGCGTGATTCTGTAAGTGATTTCCAGTCGAGTTGGTGTTCAGGGGCTGAAAGCTAACTCTTCAAGTTTGTTAAAGGCTGTTTATTCTCGGCCCTACCTCTTTCTTACGCTTAATTGTTAAATTGGTCCGTTATTACAGGCTTTTTAAGCTTTTGTTGGATTATATTTAGATTGTTGGCAGAGGATCTTTTAGCACGAGAAATAAAAATGGCCGCAAATTGCAGATAATATAACCAATTTGATATTTTGTAAACATTTTGGTGGATGTTGGATAATAATAAAATAAATATCATAAAATATATAATAAATATAAAGTTCGAAAATAAAAGTTATTTTAATTAAATGAAAAAACGATTTTAACGCAATTAAAATTATGAAAAATAAGAAATAAAAAAATACACTTTTGCTGGGTAATCAAATAAAATTAAAAAGAATGTTTTATAAGTCCACACACACGAGATCGTTAACATTATTACCACAAACAACACACGGTACACACGATGCACAAAATACAGGTAATTGGTTGGTTACCTCAGTGTTGCAGGTAAAAAATTAATATTAATAATTAAATCACTTTCCACCTGGCAACACTGAGGGACCTGAAAAACCGTCGTGTAACCTCCGTGTTGTGATTGACAGTGCAACCGTTACAACATCTTCATTTACGGCTTTAAGAAAGAGCTGCATATATATTCAAATTATCTTTGATTCTATCAGTTTTTTATCTTATGATTAATTCTCCAGATACTAAATAAACAAACGGATGCCTACATATATTGCAATTTATTACTTAAATGTTCATAAAAATAACAATCCTTTCTGTCCATATCATTCAAATTCAAAACATTTTACATCGACATAATATTTTTTTTGCACCTCCTGAGGAGGAAGGGCATTTCCTCTCACTTCTTTGTTCCAAAATTATTTGCTCGTTAGAATTATATTACATTATATTGTCTATATGCATCATGTAATCATGTATGCTTTGTATGTTGCAGATGCAATTTGTGATAATATGTGTATGTACTATGCGAATATATTATCATAATTATTGATATATCTCAAGAACAGGGTTGTGTCAATTGTGATATTTGTTCATCTTATAAGCCTGAGTTTATGTCATTGGTTTTGATTATATTTTATGAAATAATAGATGAATAAACATGACATCTTTAAAATGTTATGGATTCAACGTTTTAATAAAGTTAGCCACATCGAGAAACGTTTTAGCCAACTATTGATGAGAAGGTTGTATTGGGAATGCCTAAGGAAGGTTCTGAAACTGCTATGAAAAAGTCAGCTCGAATCCGGTCACGTCCAAGCTCAATTGAACTCAAATCCTAGGCAGGCTCAACGGAGAATCCTAACTTTATATGAATCCTACAGAAATATTTTTATGTTTTATTCCGTATCATCAAAGGGGGACTAATGAAACTCGTATTTATTGGGTTTCAATTGTGAATGGGTATTGCACTGATTACGTCGCAATGTTTTTATCAACGTGGTTCGGTTTCAAGAGTAATACTGTTTTATTCTGATAAATCAGGCATGATCAAACCAATGACCCGTAGAACTCTATGATGCTCACTAATATCTTAACTTACTCTAAGAAATTGTTCAGATAATGAAATATACAAGGAAGAAATATACTTTTATGTTTTCATCCCTTATTTTATACCTTTTATACTACTTTTAATCTCATTATTTTTTTTGTTTAAATTACATACAGTTAAATTTATCAATGAAATATGTTGATTATTATCGAATACTTAATTAATCTTTAAAAAAATAAATAAATCTATCTTCAGCAGCTTTAAAGCAAATAAGATTAAATCTTTCAGATTGGTAGAGTGAGAAGCTGAGGGTTGTTATCAGGGAAAAGAAGAACTTTTAGAAAAGGTTCATCAGAGAAAGAAGCAAAAGCAACTATGATCTGTAAAAGGTAAAGGTTGGGAAGAGTTTGGCCGATCTATAGATAATGGCCATAGAGAGAATATTAAATTTATCTGGAGAAAAATTAAACCCAGGAGAGGCAGAAAACCCAAACAAATAAGAAATATAAAGAATGAAAAGGGAGAGGTGATATCTCAGGAGAAAGATGCCTTGGAGGCCCAGCGTAAGAATTACACAAAACAGTTCGAGGGCGATCCAGAAGAAAGCGATCATCCCAATAGGGAAGCCGGAATCGAAGATCAAGGAAATGACCTGATTAAAGAGCAAGAGGTTGAAAGGGCCATTGCAAAGTTGAAGACAGGGAAAGCAGGAGGGCTGCGGAGGACCAGAGCTGATAGGGACATTACAGAAAGTCTTCCATTGAGTTTAGGACGATAAAAAAGTCCCTCAGGAATAGGAGTAAAACGTTATAGCCCCAATCCCCAAGAATGGAGGTCAAAGCGATGGCTCAAACTGTTCTTGAGAGCCGGTTGAGGCCAATGTTGGAGTATGAAGAACAGAGTGATTTTAAACCCAACAGACAAACAAAGATTTTCACCCTGAGGAACATGATAGAAAAGTCTTGGGACCATAACCGAAACGTCTATCTGTCGTTCTTTGACTTGAAGGCAGCATTTGATTCGTTGCTTAGGAAAGGAATTAGGGACTCCTCGAGTAAAGTACGTTCCCCAGAAGTTGTAAAGTGCTGTTAAGTCAAAATACTAGGAGCCAAAGGGTGTAGTGCGCTTAATTGGACAGGAATCTAAAGAGGAACTGAAGAGAGAGGGAATGACTATCACTTCCAGAAAAAGCCAGTTCTTCAAGCTGGTAGAGCTAGAGAAGATGTACAGATCTCCTGTGGTGGAGAATTGATGGAGGTGGTGACAGATTTCACGTATCTAGGCACGGTAATCAGTAGATCTGGAGAATTGGATTCAGAAGTCTCATACAGAACATCCAAGGCTACTTTCATCTATTACCTGATCTATAACTCGGTCATGGAAAAAAAGAGAAGTAGCACGGAACATGAAGAACCGTCGGAAGAATAATAGTTTTATAAATTCTAACCTTTAAGATTTTAGACAGAAGGCGAGAGCTAAGTAGCTTTAAGCCTTTTTTAAATCTATATAAAGTTGATGGACTACACCATTGTATTCCAACTTTTTCTCTAATATTTGACGTAAGGAAAATATTTATCAATTGTCGAGCGATTCTGCCTAAAACCACATAGGCAGTCTCCGATAATTTCCTCAGCGTATTCCGTGATTCGGCTAGTTTGTATTGAAGAGAATATTTTGTAAAATTCTGGGAGAAGAGAGATCCCACGATAGTTGTTACAATCCGTCCTCGGCCCTTTTTTGTGAATCGGAATAAGTATTGATTCTTTCCATTCTTCGGGCATTTTTTCATTTTCCGAGATCTTTTTAACTAAAACATATAATTTGGAAACGCCCGCTTCTCCACACGTCTTGATTAATTCACTCGTGATATTATCATTTCCTGCAGCTTTATAACGTTTTAATTTTCCTATTGTCATTTCGACTTCCTCTTTACTCGGTGTGTCTATCCATGGTTCAGCGCTCTGGTATTCAGAGTAAGGAGATTGATTATTATTTTCCGTATTTAAAATGCCGTCAAAGTGTTGTTTAAATTTATTTAATATCTCAGTCGTATCCACAATTATATTGTTATTCGCATCTTTAACACCATTCAATAGAGGTTCAAATCTTTTACGCGATTTGTTTATACCTTTGTACATCTCTCATACGTTATTTTATCTGTTTTTCTATTTCTATTATTTTGCCTTTAAGATACTCTCTTTTCTTATTTTTTAAGAATTTTGAAGTTTCATTTTTTACTAACCGAAAGTAAGCCATATTATTATCGCTTGGATTATTTAAGGAATTCAGTTTAGCGGTTTTTCTTTTTTCATACATATTTTGACAATCCCTGTCGAACCAAGGTTTGTTCTTTTTACTTTCGATTTTCCCAAGACACAAATTACCGACCTCTTTATTATTACCCTGATCCCTTCCCATAATTTGATTACATATTCATGTTCCTCGTCTGAAGATCCCAAAGCTTCGAACCTATTTTTTACTTCTATCGCGAATTGTTTTCTGATTCCGGGGTTGTTCAATTTAACTAAATCAAAATTCTCGGTATGAATATAGTTCGGTGTTCTCTTTTTGTATTTAGTTTTTGTCGAGTTTCGCGATTACTAATTCATGATCAGAACCGCATTCTGCACCCGATACGATCTGACGTTAATTATGCTACTTTGCCATCTGTTTTGTATTAAAACATGATCGATTTGATTCCGTGTTTGTCCATCCGGCGATGTCCACGTATATTAGAATATCCTTATGTTAAACGTAGTACTTTTGATTACTAGGTTTTTCGAAATGGCAAAGTTTATTAGTCGGGTCCCATTATCATTACTATATTCGTGCAAACTTTCTTTACCGATTGTAGGACGATATACTTCTTCCCTTCCAACCTTTGCGTTCGCGTTGCCTAGTATTATCTTAATGTAATTTCGCGGTAACTTATCGTAAACCGACTCTAGTTTATCATAAAATTCGCATTTTACTTTATTCGCCACTGACTTTAACCCACCTGCCTTTAATTTAAATTAAATTAAAATTTAAACTTCTAACGTTCCACCTTCCTATTGTTAGATCTCTAATTTTCATCTTGCGCCATGATTCCTCTGAAGCAGTCCCCACTCGAAGATCCGAACGGGGGACTAGTTTACCTTCGATAATGAGTGTTTTACCTCAGAGGAATCCATGACTGTTGGTGGTATTTTGTCAAATAAAATATGTGAGTAGGGCGTCGAACCTACGTCACACCCTCCAGCAAGCCTGGAGGGCCACTCACATTGTTGGTCAGCGAGTCCTTCGGACTTAGCCAGGAGGAACTTCCGAGGAGATTCCACCGACGATCCCCACATCCGCAACCCGTGGGACGCTCCCCATACGCGGTAATGAGATCCGCGCGAGGAATTATACCTTAACAATATAATTATAGGATATAATTGTTTTAAGATTTCAGCATATAAATACGTGTATTTTGTTTATTATGTTACAACTTCTACCAGATTAAATAATCTGAAAATACTACAGTGCGGGTATTTTTTTTCTTTATCTTTTATGTGCAACGTTTTTCTCCGATGGGATATTTGTTGTTTACATTTGTTGTTCTTTGTGAAGTGATCAACTGTTTCATTCGAAATTCTACCGTTCCTGCTACCATTTCTTCATCGAGAACATAATAAATAATAAATTTTAACACAAGGCTGAAACTTTTATACTTACTTCTTACAAGACTTTGAAAATAAAAACTTAAACAGAAATTGAACACTAACACGAGATACCGAAAAAGGCAAACTTACCTAAAATTTTAATTTTCCTATCAAAACTTTCAGAGCTATAACTAGGCTATTCATACTAGCTCTAAAAATGGTGTTTACGGTAAACTTTTGATTTTTTTACTTTTATGTTTTTTTGGGTCGCTGAACACGAATCCGAAGTACCAGGGGAAAAATTTGACCGAAACCTGTTTTTTTCACTCTTTTTGCCAAAATGTTCTCCCATTTTCTTTTTTCACTATATCTCTAAAACTAATGGTTTTTGGGGTAAAACTTACTATGAACACAATTAAAGTAAAAAAAATTGTCGACATTTTTTGTGTGTAAAGTTTTGTTGTAGGATCGGCCGTTTTGCCACTAAAGCGCGTCAGAAATGGCCAAATTGTCGGACCGTTGAAAATTTACGATTTTGGCGGAAACGGTCCATGATCCAACACAACTTCCATTAATGATTTTTGAAAAATACATGTGTATGTACATGGTAATAGTGTTATGTAAAAATTATATTTCAGAAATGTGTATTTCCTTACAGGAGATACAAATGACTTGTAATATTAGACAGAATGCGAGTGAACTCTTATATGCTATTGTAAATTTTATTTCTTGGTAACGAAGAACTACACTACACTACTCATAATATAATTCGTATCTCTTTTTGATTTAATAAACGTTGTTTGAGCATTTGTGAGCCGTACGCACAATAACCCAGAGAAAATTATACTGAAAATTTTAAGAACGTCAATGATTGAAATCATCTTTGATTCCCGTTGTGAAATGCTGAATTAGTATTATACATTTTTTTTAGTGTTGATTGTTTTCTTTGTAATTATAACCAGAAATAAAAAGTTATTAATCTGTTAAGAATTTTGGTAATTTCTTGAAGTAACGAGGATCTGCCGCTGTGTATTACTCTATCCTTCACGCCTTCCTCGCCACAGGTTCAAAACATATCGCCATCGCATTCATTAGTTGTACATGTAGGTGAAAGGTGTGAATAAAACATTTAAGTTAAAAAAAATTATAATATTCTCTATAATTTAATAACATTAGAAATCTTTTAAATAAATAAAATTAATTTTTTGACATTTTAATATATTTGTGCGATTTTAGTGAGTGGTACGACTTCATTAATTATTTTTTAGTGGAATTATCAACAAAGAAACGGAGATGGGATACAAATATTCAAAAGTTTTTTTTTAATGTGTATGAAATAATTATGAGTGTTTTTTATTTTATGTAGTTACTTATTTGAGTAAAAATGTACGATTTCAAATCTTTTCTCTTTTATTCTACGTCCCTGAGATCTGAGATAAGCGGAGTATTTTTTCCTCCTGACTCAGCAGGCCTAGTTGGACTCCCTCGGGTATAAACACTTTCTAAGAGATGCGATCTTTTTCGGTGATAGCATCTTTTGAAGAATTTTTTCGATTATGTTTCTTCAATGCCTTATATTTGGAGGAGAATCTGATCAAATCATATTCATTCCGGATGGTGAAGGATTTTTAATGGATGAGTATGAACCCTATCAAAAGCATTTCCAACTTCAAAAGATTTTTTTTAATGGATTCTTGTTACAAACGGATTATATTTCGGTAAAAATAAAACCATTTTTACTCTTTGATTTGGTTGTTGAATGTTATTTATTCATTTTGCCAGATAAAAGGAAAGTTTTTTTTTTGTATTTATAATTAAATCATTGGTTGAAAAAAAATCTTATTATTCTTTTGATTCTATAAAATCATTTTTACAAAATTTCTTTTTTAGATTTTTAATTTAATTCAGAAGATTCATAGAATGCATGACATGTATTAATTAGATACTTACATAATTATATACTTATACACGTATTCTTCATTCTGTGAGTGAATCCTTAAATCTATTATTGGACCATCTTAAGTATGTCCGGTTCTTACAATAATTTGGCTTTTTCTTTTCCACAGTACTTGGTGTATGCTTATCACTTGAAGTAATTAAGTGATTATATTAAAAAAAAAATAAAACAATGAGTATTAGGTCTAAATGTCATTAGTATGAAATATTTCAAATGTTTCTTTGTAATGAAATCTAGAGACGTGTGTTTAAGATGTTAATTATATTTCATTTTAATTTTTGTTTCAATTTTGTTATATTTTCTTTGTGCCTTCTTCTTCTTTAGCTTTCTCCTTGTGCCTTTCAGCGTGGAGATAATCCAACCCAGGATCTCCATCTGTCTCTGTCTCCTGCAAGAGTCTTCATCTCCTGCAGTGTCTTGCCTCTCTCTCACTTTCCCCAACTTGGTAATGTAGCCATCATAGCTAAGCCTAGGTCTTCCTCTAGGTCTAGTGCCTACTGGTTTTGCCTCCATAAATTTGCGTGGGTCACCATCCTGGCTCATCCTACATACATGTCCGTACCACCCTAACGGTCTCTTCTCCAGGGTCTCCTTCATTGCAGGAATTTTAATTCTTCCCTAATAGTCTTATTCCTGATCACCTATCTCTGCGGGTTTTGAAAGCCACTCTGCGCAAGTATTTCATTTCTGCCGTGTATTTATTTTATTATTTTTTGTAAATATTTTGTTAATGAAGTCTTTCATTACTATCACCAATGTCCCTTATGCGACATAATGTTATATTACAAAATAAAAAAAGAGATGTAAAATAATATTAACCATTATTAGTTCACTTTTTTAAGAAATCGGTGAGCATGCTTTATGAAAGAAAATCATAAATATATAAACCTTATAAAGTGAGAAAATTCAGATCCCATGAGTGATTCTTTTTTTTTCTTTAAGACTGAATACATTTAGAAATATATTTGGGGTCTTTATTATAGACTAAATAAAGGAATGAATTTAAAAACACATTTTTAAGATTAGATATTTAATTTAAAATATTCTTATAAGATTTATCTTGTTGCCCTTCTCCCTAAACACTTCGCTAAATTACCATTATTGTAAATAAATCTGCGCCTTAACATCCATTATTATTATGATGTAGCACTTAGCGCAACTACCACCATACTAATATATTAATAAATTAAAAGTTAAATAAATTAAATATTTAAAATATAAATAAGTTTGCATTTAGATATCTTCGGTTGTGGATCTTTTTTTGCCCTGTTGATGTGAGCTGTATATTTTTATGTTCTTGTATTCTTTTTTAGCTAGATAATGCTTGAATCGGTAAAGCGTTTGATTTTGTTTTTCTTCTTTTTGTTTTTAACATACTACAAGTTATGTTTTCAGAATATTCCAATTTATATATACTTATATCTAAATAATAAATCATTAATTAGTTTAAACTCTGAATCCGGCCAGAGTTTAAACCATCCTGTTGAGTCTCTCGAACGAGAAAGAGGAACCACCAGTCAAATAAATAGACAGAGAAGGATGACCGCCATATGCATCCAATACTGCAATCCAAGCTTATTTAACAACAAATTAATCAGAAAGAAATTAAACAGGCTATTGCAAAAGGATTTGACGTTACTTAGCGAACAATACCCTGGAGTTGTTCTTTGAACGGCCGCAAGACTTAAGACATTCTTTATTTTTTTTTTTTTAGATTAAGATTTTTATTTTTCAATATTTTACAAGTGACCAAATGTCTCAAATTGTATACGTGTTTACATATTAAATCAAGTATAATTTTCTTCCATCATGTTAGTCGACGTTTCGGGGCTTTGTCCTCATTATCAAGACTTTTTTGTTCGTTATATATTGATATACATTTTTTGTAGCTAACTGCTACATGCACTTCTAAATGTCCACATACCTACAAAAAATATATATCAATAATTAATGAACAAAAAAGTCTTGATAATGGAGACAAAGCCCCGAAATGTCGACTAATATTTACGAGTTATATAGTTAATTATAATAATAAAGATATGATGGAAGAAGATAATGCTTGATTTAATATGTAAAAATAAAGAAGAACTTTCTCAATTCAAAATAATCATAAACATGTGTACATGTTGTGGTAATTGCACCAATTACATGCTACATAAGGATTAATGTAACATTCTTAAATATATGAATATAAATATATCTGACCCTAGTCTTTGACTCGTTGAGTGCGGGTAGATGAATATGCGCAGCGAAGGCTGAGGAAGTGCAAAATTCAGAAATAATAAAGTAATAATTAATTTGTAGGCAGAACTTGTTAATAGAAGGAATAACGTCCAGGTATTACGAAAATATATATTTAAGAGATGCTTAAGTTAGTATTTTTTAATATTTGCTTAAATCGTTTTAAAAGAAAATCCAAAACGGAACCGTGGCAAGATTCAATCCCACGAGTTTATCGATTCAAAACTAATAAGTTTCTTGGAAGGAGGGATAAAAAACTTTGTTGGGAGTTAAGAGAAATGTATTAAAGTTATTTTGTATTGAAATAATATCGTTAAAGTTTGTTTATCTTTTATTTCCCCTTTTCATATTCGAAAGACTGACATTCCTCTATATAAAGTGAATTGCTACAATGACAACTTGATACTTGATGGCATTAGCATTAGTATGTAAAACCTAACTACATCTTTACACAAACCATATCACATGTTCCAAGAACGTTATAGCTTTTTTAAATTGGTATTTTTGTGGTTTTCATTTCAATTAATACTCTGTGGAAGAAAAATTGAAACGGATTGGAACGACTTATTAATTCAGTTCAAACATTTAAAAAAACTTTATGTATATATATATATATATATATATATATATATATATATATATATATATATATATATATATATGTATGTATGTATATATATCTGACACACACACCTATGTACATAAATAATACATCTAATTTGTCTAATGTAGATGTTAAAAGCTCCCATTCCAGATTAGCTATATACTATAGAACCCAACCTATAAACCTGTCCTAAATAATGTAAGCTATCCCTGTAGGTCCAGTGCTAAGACCAACGCCTTATATACTCTTTACGTGTAAATTATGGTCTACTTAAGCCCTCTTTACTGGAATTGGGTGTTTATCCAGTCAGTAAATCCCTCTTTTCCAGGCTCTTCTCCAGCGCCCTAGTTCATTTCGTTCAAGGGCTATTTAAATTCCGAAATGCAAATTGTCTGCGGTGTAGTTATCCCCCTTTGATATAAACTTGTTCTCTTACCAACCGTGTACTGTAATAGATTATTTATTCATTCCATTAAATAATTTCCGTTTAATTGACCATAAAAAATAAGTATATTAAAGACATATTATTCATAACATATTTTCAGTGCTATTATATTACATAATAACACAATTACATAGTATAGTACATAAATTACACGCTAAAAAAACATAATTTATTATAAAATATTCTCATTAAGATAAGATTATCCTTTTTATTACTTTTTTATTCTGTAATAACTAGCATTTGGCGGCCTCTCGAAGGTGCTCGAGGACGGATTGAGAAGGATTATCAATTGCTTTTTAAGATTTGTGTTCGGTACCTCGAGACGGTCCCATGCATCCCACCTCTACTACAAAGTTAAAGTGGTTATCCCCAACCTTTCGAAGACAATATTTCCTTGGATCATTCCTTTATCAAATCATAAACTCCCACCATCCATTTAATGTTTACAGCCTCCTAGTTTTCAAACCCTCAACCCATCAACAGGAAACAAGATCCCGTTTCCGACCTCCACACTCCTTTCCATAGAACCAAAAAATATAATTGCTCCTTTTTAGCCAGTTACACTTCCTTATGGAATACTCTCCCTTCAAACATCCGTCATGCTCCTTCCCTATCATCTTTTAAATCCCTCCTCTTTCAATACTTCCTTTCTCTTCAGTCAGATGTAAGCTAAGTTTTATTATGCCAACTTATGTAAGGTGAATTTTACTCTTAATGCACTTACTTTAATGAGATGTAAAAGTTACATTTTATGTTTATTCTTATTTATTTATTTCTAGAAGTTGTAAATAGAGATGACACTATGGCCCTTTCTTCCTTTTCTTTTTTCATTCTTGTGTTATTTAATTGTAGTTATATATTGTTTTTGGCCAGTTATAATTTATTATTTTGTTCATAATTGCTATTCTTAAGGGACATTGTCCTAGAATAAAGTTTTTTTTTTCTATTCTATTCTATTCTATAACTATTACTTTACGCATAGCATCCATACAATATTCAGGAAAAGTAGGTATTGAACATTAACACGTACTTGAATTTATTTTTTCCAAGTCTTCTCTTGCAACCAACTCTTTGAAATCTTAGTTCTATGGTTATCTAGATTATTCCATTTACCCCATACCTATTGTAGCTTTTATATAAAAACATTCCTTTTACCATTTATACAATCAGTTTCTCAGCCGCTTTTTATATTAAAAAAAATTAACATTTTTGAAACCAGTGTGCTGAACTGATTAAAATACTGAATAAATAAATATCCGACTGAATTAAAACCCAAACGATTTATTATTAAATAAGCTGGATCGTCTAATATTATGGATATATCATAGTCGAGTCCATAACTTGTCTAACAAATGAGGTCTTTTTACGTATTCAAATAAAATAATATTACGGCAGTGAGAGGTTATGCTATTGCCAAGATACAGTTCTTTTTTCAATATTTATCCCACAGTATCGATCTTATTACATATCGATATATAAATCATAAAAAAACTTTCAGTCCAGAACGAATAAAGGTAAATTTATTTATTTTTTTCAGCTTTACGAAATATGAAGAAACTTTTCTTGAAAAGCGCTTAAAATTCCGTATTTACGATAACTACAAAGAACTTATTGATATAACCATTATATGTATATGGACCTGTGGAATTGAGCTATGGAGATCAGTTCAACCATCGAATTCTCTTCGCAAACAATCTGAATTCTTGGATATATTTATTGCTGCTTTCTTTGTTATTTATAAAATTATTCATGAAGGTCAGAATGTCTCAGCAGACTAAGCAAAAAAACGAAATCGAACTCTTTTACTTCCAATTTATCTAACCACTCAAACTCACTTGTCCGTAATCTGTCCATAAACCTTACACATTTCCAGCAATCCTCTTAAGCGACTAAAAAGATGGAACCTTTTATGTTAAAACAAATTGCTGCTACGCAAAACTTTATCATGTGTAATTACCACTCAGCTCATTTGATTTTTGTATTTTTCAATACACTTAATAAAAAACAAAACTAAAAACATTTAAGATCTTTGTTTTTATCGATCTGATTTGAGCGTTTGCATCTATCCAAAGCTGTTAAAGTATTTTATTGTATGTATTCATGAGATATGAATTTAGTGATCAATGAGAAGAGGTATAACTATTCATGTTTATATTTTATTCCCTGAATAAGGTTTACAAATTAAAATATATTTAAAATTAATTTATGGAATATTCATAACATATAATTTGGATATGGTTACATGTTAAACGAATGTGCCCAAGACCTCTCGTTATGGAAGAGGGCGTTATGATGCAGAAAATTCTAGCCTTCTCATGATGGTGCAAAAGAAACTTTTAATGACTTTGACAAGTTGCTAATCTCGTTGGGGCCCTGCCAGTATAGCTTGTTTATTTCCTATATCATTCATGCGCTACCTCTCAGCCAATTAGAGAACTTCTCGCGCCCAAAGGAATTTTATCTCTAATTCGATTGGCAGAGTCCCCTCCCCTCCCCGCCGCATTCTCCGTCTAACGCAATCAAAATGGAAACTCCAAACCTCTTTATCTTATTTTTCTCTGCCTCTTTACCCAGCCTATCTTTTTGAAATATCCCTTCTCTTAGGTGAAGTTCGATTTCTGTGAATTAAATTGGAGGCTGATTTCTACTTCACCACTCTTTTGTTGAAAATAATTGCACTACGTTTCGGCTACAATGCCATCTTTAGGTGCAATGGAACTAATTTGATCTAAAAGTACAAAACATTGTCACAATCACAAATAATCATCTAAAAATTTATCATGAAATTTTATAACAATGTTAAAATATATGATAAAAAAAAAATAAAACAAATAATATATACATATATATATATATATATATATATATATATATATATATATCCTTTTTATACCTATAACATATTCAGAATCAAATTGTAAGTTGATTTGACTGGAGTTTAAAAATGTTATAAATACTTTTAATTTTAATTTTATTAAGTCGTTCAAAAAAACAAAAACATGTAATTATGACCTCCTCGTGGCCGCTCCATCCTCTATTTCTGCTCTTTTTAAGCTGCGGACCCCCTATTGGTGTGGGCTTTCTCACATAATTTACACAATTGATTTAATAGGGTAAATATTCCTCGAAGCATATCTCCTCTCTTTTTTTATTCTTATAGCAACGACCTTCCCAATTCTATCCATCACTGCTCCCACCATTTATACGCTGATGATTTCCAGATCTACCTATCCTTCGCCCTCTCCGAATCACTAGTAGCATTTGCCAAAATTCAGGAAGACCTGGATAGAATCAGAGCCTGGGGAAGTCTCAATAAACTTAAACTATATGCTATGAAAACTCAAGCCATTGTCATAGGTTCCAATCAGATCTGATACCAACTTCACCATAATTTAGCTAGTCTAATCATAAATGACCACCCAATCATCTCCAGTTTCTCTGTCAAAAACCTAGGTATTACTATCGAACAAACTCTTCCCTGGAAACTCCGTATTGCCCAAATCTCCCTTAGAACAATAAGTATCCTTAAATTTTTCATCGCTCCCATCATCTTCTTCCACCCATAAGCTCTTTGTCTCCTCACTTATCTTATTCCATTTTGACTATTGCTATGTGGTATATGATGGCCTCTCAACAGTACTAGTGGACAGACTGAAGCAAATTATGAACATTTTTTAAGTGTTTTCTTCGGTACCCAACATTTAAATAAGGAGGTCTCATGTTACCTAACTACTCAGCGAGTTAAAGTGGCTCCTCTCCAGTCGCAGACAATATTTTCTTGGACAATCTTTACCAAACTATTAACTTGCAACATTCTGCCTACACCCATAGTCTCCTTCAATTTAAATTCTCGAGCCAGTCACAAGAAACCAGACCGCGCCAATCTGAACTTTACAACTCTACTCACAGAACTAAAACTTTTGATCGCTCCTTTATTGTCCGCTCTTATACCCTCAGAAATTGGCGTCAAACCATTGTTCCGAGTCTACAGCAGTTGAATATCAGCGGGAATCAATAAAAAAAAAAGACTGGATAGTGTTCTCTATCCCAAAAAGTAATTAGTTAGAAATAAATTAGACATTAAGTTAGTAATAGGTTTTAGTCATAAGCCTTTCACGAACACAAAAAAATGGGTGAGCCCCATCACCTCAATTGCTTAACTCGTTTATAACTACTATTTTGTAGACATGATATCATTAACCAATCTTAAAATGTAACATAGTTACAGTAAAATATGTTTAACTACATAAATTATAACTATTAAATTTCATGTTGTTAATTGGGAATATGATAAAATGAAAAGAAAAAAAAAACTCAGGAATTCTCTACTAACCCGTATCCGCCATGCTGCTTCTCTATCCTCATTCAAATCCTAACTTTCGCAATACCTTCTTCCATGCCAAATTGACGGGCAAGACTTTTTTTTTTGGAGACAAATATTCAGAAGATTGTTTCTTTTTGTAGTATAATATTTCTCCTTATTTTACCATTATAATTATGATAATTCATTCTGTTTCTTTCATATTTTGGCCAGACATATGATATATTTCAATTGATATTGTTAAAGGACCCAATCCCAGAAATTTGTTTTTATCTTCTATTCTATTTTATTCCATTCTGAAGGATAAAGTTTCCATGCCAAAGGCGGTTTAGAAACAAGGAGATAAGTAGTTCAGTGCCGTACTAATCGATCTAACTTAAAATATTTTTTTAAAGGAATTAAAGCAATTTTTAAGGAAATCTATGGATGTTGTTAGGAAATTTTTATTTTGCTCGGGCAGTTCAAAATAAATCTGTAACATCGGTACTATTTTTCTTTGAAATTACTATGTTTAATCAGTTATATCAGTCTTTCGTATATATTAATACTAGTTTAAAATCTATCAAAGTATAGTTTATTTTGATAATTGTAAAATGTAATTTTTATCGTCATTTATTTGGGGGGAAACAAACTAGTGATTCCACCAAGGCAGAGGTTGAGAGTCTGAACCCTAGTCATGCTTAGACTTTTTTAAGCATATCTTAAAAAAAAGATTTTCATGAAACTAATCGGATCTTGCTCTATAACTAGCATCGTAAATCGCTGTGTGGTTTCTGAGGGCGTATTTGTTCTGCACGCGTTTTATGGGCTGAAAAGTTATGGGGATTCCTAAAACCCTAAAAAGGTCATTCTAGGAACTCGTTAACCGCATCAACCGCCAAAACGCGTTCAGTATAATTGCGCCCTGAGGAGTCTTCACCCTACGGGCAAGCGCCTGCACCGAAAATAATATTGATTAAGTATTAGGTGTAGATTATTTTAGATGAAGATCAAAGTTTAAATATTAAGTTTATGGCTGATAATTGACAAAATTTTAAAATGTTCCCAATATATTAGAAATAACTTGCTCTAAGGTATAACACGGAGAGGGCTTTAACCATGTTTTGAATTAAGAACCTAATGAAAGGATTGATATAGAATAAGAAACATTGAATAAATTACTATGTGATCTTCAAATTACTGCCTATGCACCTTTGATTTATGTGATTAATATTTCCTCTGATCGGATCAACACAAAATCTAATATATGTATTGGATTATATAATGCCATCCCAAGTAAAGATATTGAAATTATAATGAAAATGGAATTACTGTGTTTGAAAAAGGGTTTATGTTTGATCTGGACTGTAATAATAATGGAAATAGTACGGAAAAAAAGGTCTTTCATACAAGATAACCTTAATCTCAATTTTAAAATTATAATGCTTTGTAGAACATTATCTGCAAGTGTATTTTCTAAAATGTTGTTAGTTTCTTGATTAATCTTTACAAATTTAATTATATCTCTGTGGACCAGAAGGAGGCGAGACTAGTGCTATAGTCATGTGGACTTTTTTAACAGGTTTAAAGAATTTAAACCTTAAATTTATAGTTTTTTAGTCTTTTTTTACTAAATATATGCCGAAATAATAAATTAAACACAATATAGATTATTATATATGTTAGATATAAATGTATTGAATCAAGAATAATACTCGAAACCTCGAAACGGACTAAAATTTTACAGGAATATTTAAAATATCTTTTACTTTAAATTAATATTGTTTTGTTTGACGCTTATTTGTTGATTCGCTATGAAGAAGTTTACAAGAATTCCTTGCATTAATTGAAAATGATGGTGAAACATTTCTCATTATTTACTTTATCTAAGTAACAAAATTAGGCCTTGTAAATATTACTCAGACGCACCAGAATCTCATTTTACTTAAGAATTCCATTTTCTGAGTACGATTTCGGATTTAAAAGCCTTTTCCTAACTTTTCGAGTAACTTTTCTAATCCATTAACTGAAATAATTAACTGAGTGGGGTCTTCTATAACAAAATGTCCGATCCCATATCCAATTCTGGACTTTCCAAGAAACTGAAACGGTTCATTTGAGGAGATTTTAAGGTACTCTAATGGGATTATCATTATTTATCATCAAATGAACGTGAAATTCCAACGAAAACATCTCTTCACTAAGAAGAATTTCATTGAAAATTGATGCGTTTGTTAGCTCGTACTTTTAAACACATTTTATTTTATTCATTTTCTTATAGAAACTTAGGGAAGTTCCTTATTTTTTCGGATGCTCCAAACATCACAAAAGGTCACCAAGTTGAATTCTGAAGTATTCTATATTTGTAATGGTGGAGTTTAGTCGACGGTTCAGAATATTTTATAAGTAAGATGGTTGGGGATGAGATGATGAAAGAATATTACACACTAATAAGTAATAATTGGGGAGCCCGTGGCTGAGTGGCTAGCGCGCTATTCTCGCATGCTAAAGTTGTGAGTTCGAATCCCAGTCAAAACGGGGCTTTTATAAGAATGTAATTAAATGGGGACTCACTCACAGACTTCCCCCGGGTAATGCATATGTAATGCAGTCTTCCAAAGCTTGATCTTAAGACCAATTTAGGCTGTGGAGTCTAATATACATTTGCTAAGCGGAATAATATCGTCTGCGTGTTATTGGTAGGTTGTAACAAGTGTTAATCGCGTTATTTTTATATATTTTTTAATCTATAATAATTACAAGCGAATTAGGCACCGTGGTCATCACATATGTATTACAGCGTACAATGTCCCGATTAATATATGTCATAGTCGGATATAGATACAGACTATCGACTATAACCGTATACAATCCATTGAACTAGGAGCTATCAATGGGTTGCTAATTGTTATTGAACTATCGACCTAGTTAATGCAATGCCGTATATATCGGTGTGGCAGTGGGATTATAGGAGCACCATAATCCATCTCAGATGGTGGGTCACATTCATTATCATATTGATTCTTGGCCCTGGCACATCGCCTTTTTCACCACTTCCTCTCCTTCTATAATTAATATATTGATCTATCGTCCAGTTTCTATGTTTACAGGGTCTGTTAGGTAATAATTGTTAAAGGGGAAAACCACTTATATATTTAACATCTTTAAAGCGTATATCTAATGAACGGCGTGGTCTAGTGGGTAGAGCGCTAGTCTACTGTGCTCCGGGTCCTGGGTTCGAACTCCGGCTATGGCAGAATATTATTTATTCTTTTAATTCAGCCGGGGGGTGACCCTAGCATCTTCTTGGGCAGACCCATCCTCTTTAAAAGATTATAATAATAATACAATATACATATATAAAAAACAAAATCAATAAAAATATTATACAAAACAAAATCAATAAAAATATATACAATCTTCAAGCATACAGCACGTGAGTGGAGAATCTAGCCAATGCTAGAACTCTAATATACATGTTACAAGAGATCTCGAGGCCACTGCCGTTTCAACCTTCTAGGGGGGTGGTAAGGATGTGTGGAGCTGGGTAAGGATTGAGCTAGGGGATTAGGGTGATGGATAAGGTTCTGATGGAATTTAGAGAGTTTTGATGGTATATGGTCTAAAATAAATGGAATATTTAGGTCGCGGTGTAAGGTAAGGTTGGTGACATAATAAGGAGCATTAACTATGGTTGTGAGGACTTTGGATTGGAAGGATTGAATGCGTTTGATGTTAAAAAATTTGGCTGTCCCCCACAGTTCAAGTGCGTAGGTCCAGATAGGTTTCTGTATTGTCTTGTATATTAGCAGTTGGTTTTCTATGGATAGTTCAGAATTTCTGTTCAGTAGTCTGTATAATCGGCCAAATCGTCGTTTAAGTCTAGTATGTGGGTTCCAAGAAAGCAATAATTAAAGTTAATAAATTACTTGACAGTTTACTCAATAAAATACATACATACATACACTATTGAATAAAATAAACGATAAAAAAGATAATATTCATAAATATACTAAACATAATAAACATTGAATAAAGTATTTGGCTTCCTATTTATATTAGTCAATATCATCGAAACAGAAATATAAATATAGATAACAACAAATACATAGATGAACAAATGTGGCTATTCATTGATGACAAATGCTCTGCGTTTAAGTCAGTTAATATTACAATAGTATAGCTTTTTCTTTTTAATTTTGATTGTTTCATGTATTGTACAATGAATATTGACCGAATTAATAATCTATAAATTATATTACATGTGAGATCTAGAGGTTTCTGATTCAGTTTTTATTACGTGGTTTTATGTTTATATTCTTTCCTATTAGATATTGTACCAATTTCCTTTGAGTTGAAGTAGATGTAATTTTTGTAGATACATTTAATTATAATTTTTATATCTATAATTGTTATTTGAGAGAAGTTGGTTCAGGGTGCAGTCAATGTAACACACAATTAAGCGTAAACTTAATTAATTGGTGCCGACGTTTCGGCCTAGATTATAGGCCTTTTTCAGGGTGATTGTGTGAGCTGAGAAGGCGTCAGTAAAAAAAAAAAAACGATTGTTATTATTATAATTGTTATTGTTATATCTATAATTGTTTTTGTGTGATATCGGATATTATATTTATCGGATAGGCGGGCTTGAGCTATTAATTTTGCTCAATTGAATGCAATTCAACCTTTTGCATTACAATTTCAATGGGTACCTATTTATGGAATATATAGTAAGGGAAAGTATTGAGATCGTAAAAATTTTAGAATTCTAATTTTCAAAGGAAATACACGTTGTAGTGCCTCTGGAGTCCCAATGACTAAGTCCGAAAAAAGGTCTGTGTGTCTGTGTGTGTGTGTGGTAAGTCCAGCGCGTAAACAAAAAGTCATATAAAACTGAAATTTCATATTTAAGACAAATATAGGCCCGAGATGTTACAGCAACTTTTTTAACCAAAATCAGTAAACCAGGAGAGCCATTTTATGCAATGCATTTTTCACCTATTTACGATGTTCTCAAAAACGGCTCTAACGATTTTGATTAAACTCGCTACTTCGATGTAAAATTGGTCGGGCTTTAATATCATTCTGATTGAAAGCATAACTTATATTGGAACAGATATTTACATCGTTTATAAACAAATCATGTAATTTATTAAAATGCTTTTGAAAGTACATGGCTGTATTTAATTATATTTGATAGCCTTCATCAACGATAAACATGCTAAGTAATAAATATCCTGGAATTAATGAGTAATAGCGCGCAATGATCACGAATTAACGAGCTCAACTGAATACCGTGATTACTTTGTAAACTCATTACTGATCTAGTTTATTCACCGTGTTATTCTGATTGAAATTTATTGCAAATGCTCAAAGGCTTATGCATAAATAAGCAAACCTACCTACAACTAATTTGGATATATAGTGGATAGCTTTGGATAGCCCTTTGTGTAATTTAGTAGGATCCCTTGTTGCCACTGTGAAATGAAACAGGGAACATGTTTGCTCCCCGTGTAACTTCATACCGAAAATGTAATCCAGCTCAGCTAGGTCTACTTGAATATGCGACGGTGTCTTCAATACTTTGAGTAGGAGGACAATTGTTTATTTTTTCGATTTCCCTGGTCTATTAAGCTTCAATACAATGTTTTTCTTCAGTATGTATTATATTTTATTTATGGGCAAGCGAAAGTTAAAAAAAACAACGAGAATATTTTTAATAAATTACACGAAGCATTGAACTAAAAAGAAAATGCAGTTGCTTACAATATGCAACCGATTATAATAAAATAGCACAAATACTACATGTTTCTACTTCACATTGTTTAATTTTGTATAATACGTTAATTCAACCTATTTTCAATAGGTACCATACGAAAGGATACTTATAAAATTGAATAAATGCCTGATTTATTAATACTTTTTTTTATTTTGTTTTTTAAGCAATGAAAACATTTGTAAAGTAATATATAAACAAGTCCTTATCTTATAGTTTATTATATTCTTCATAATTTTCGTTAAATTCTACTGAGTTTTTTTTCCCTAGTAATTATTGAGCTTTAAATCGAAGGTCCTGGGGAAATCTGGGATTTTCTGACCGCCTGGTCATGTGATCATTTAACTAAGATGATCCCAGCTTCTAATCAAAATAAAAAAGGCGCGTAAAATAACACGGTCACGAGACATTTCTTTCAATAAATCGAAAAACACACTTTCAATAAATCCGAATAGTAATGGTACGCTGGGGTCTATACTACCCCAAAAACACTGTCCTAAAGCAATACCGGATAAACACTGACTAAAAAAGGATGCTATATTACAATTATGTCGAGACAAGAAATGTCAGATTTTTACAAGCTGATCGGATCGGGGCAATGGGATTCACAAAACCTTAAAGAGGCCCTGAGGTCCTGTAGACCCCCCCCCTCCCTCACCAGTTAAAGGTTAAATGTAACTGTATATGAAATATATATAATAATAAAAAAATTAAAATAAAAAAAACCTGTGCATCTGCAATCATTGATTGGTTTTCAGGCACAGTATATATTCCCTACAGTATAATTCCTTACCTAATCATATTCGCCATGTTTCTTCCCTTCTCTCATACAAATCCTATCTTTTCCAGCACCAACTCTTCTACATCCTAAAGTGACGCACAATAAATGTATAATTGTTATCCACCATCCTACTTTCACCCTAAGCCAAAATTATTTATTTTATCAAATTAGAGTTCTGGAATAATTAATTTATTTTATTTATCTGGAAATTGTTCTGCTCTATTATTTTATAGCAGATTTTTTTTTTCGTTTTGTTTATATTCTATATATTTTGTATATATCTATATAAATAGGTTTTTTTTTTTTACACATTTGTGAATAAAAATTTATTTTATTGGTCTCCCGGCCAGACTTGTATATATTGAAGTGTATATTGACTGAACAATATTGTTATTCTGAAGGGACATAGTCCCATAATACAGTTATTTTTATTATTATTATATAGGGATCGAACTGTTTGCCAACTGCTGTGCAATGAGGTGGTTTAATCACACTCAGACACCAGATTTTTCACTGTTTTGGGTTTATATTTTATAGAGGCTGGGTGTGGCCTCCTATAATTCAGGGTCACTCCTCGGATAAAATATAAAATAATATTCCGACAGAGTTAGTATTGGAACCTGAAACCTGGAGAACAGTAACCCAGTGCTATATCCACTAGACCAAGCCGCTTCCTTGAAATATACAGTTAGAGAAAGTATTGCGATCGTAAAAATTTTCGAAAGCGAGTTTTCAACGGAAAGAAACATTTTCAAATCGGCTTTGGCCAAATCCCCAAATGACCAAGTCCCCCAATACGTTTTGTGTGTGGGTGTACATGATAAGTCTAGCTCAAAAACGAAAATTCCATATGAACTTAAATTCCATATTTATGGGGCTAATATGCCCAAGATGTAACAGTAACTTTTTAACAAAATCGATGAACTAGAAGTGCCACATAATACCATGTATTTGTAACTTTTTACAGTTACCGAAAAACGGCTCTACGAATTAAAATTTAACTTTCTATATTGATGATAATTTAAATGGTCTTTGATTTCTTGTAGACTAAACCCTCTTTAAAATAGTCTGATATGGCTTAAAAACATTTTATTGCTAAAAAGTACATTTTATATTTTCAATTCCTAATAATTAAACATTTATAGTCATTCGCAGTGATTAACAACCAACTGAAGGAACATTTTTTTTTTAGGTTAAATTTTATTTTCTAACCATAATAACAGTACCATAGATGTAGAATATACCGTTAGAAAATTTTAGATTTTAGAAAAATAATATCTAACAATCAGATTGGGAGAACGTAATGTAAAGTGGGAGTGAAATGGGAATGATATTTTTGTATGTATAGATTCTATTTAATCCAAAGTACACAAGAGATTTGTACTGTCTGCGGCCGTATAAGGAGGTGATTAAGACTAAATACGGCTCAGTAGCCAGGTTTTGGCCTAATTCCGGCTACTTACTTCATAGGGGTTGGATGCGCCCTAGGAGGGTCTCCATAACCCAGGGGTCGCTCCGCGGCTGTTATTGTACAATAAATAATACTGCCTTAGTCGGCGTTCGAACCTGGGCTCTAGGGAAGAGTAGCCTTAGGGCATGTTTATACTCCACGCGTTTCGGGAGCTTAAGCGTAGTGGATTGCTGGAATTAAATTAGACCCACTACCACTTCAGAAAAAAAATAATTAGAATATAAGTAAGTAGAAAGGTTTAGTCCTAAAAGAGAGTGAGATTACCTGAAACGTTGCTTAGTTTTTAATAAGCTTTAACTTGAGAGACTTAAGATTTTAAATCTGATAATCCTATAAAAACAAAGCCACCATGAAACCGTAAGCCGAGGCTTTTAATATTAGCACCACAGGAGGTAATTGTATTCGAGATAATTACTTCCCGTAGCCTTGAAATTTGGAGGACCCATGTTACGTAACATAACCTTACAATTATTTAGCGGCGAAATACAAAGCTCACTACAAAATATATAACTGCCGAGAAAAGTTAAAAAATATTTAGTAATTTTGCTTAAGGGTGAGGTATTTCCCTGATGCTTGGAAACATGTATTATTCCCTATCGGGAATACCGTGAAGTCTGGAGATGAGCCGTTCGTGGTGTCGTGCCTGAAGCAAACGGGTTTATTTATTTTTTAAATTCGATTTTTAAATTTCGTGTGTTTTGAAACATAAAACCACTATTGCGAGAGGTTTTATTTTATTGGTAGATTATTTATAGTAACAAACTAACAGCGTTAAAATGTATTGAAACAAGATAAAATCTAAGCTTAAATGTAGGTATTTCATTTTATTGTTTATTTTGGCGTTTGATATCCGAGGTATCTTCTATCGCGATCACTGCAAAACTAGGAAATCATATATTAGTTAAAAGACATTTTTTCTTTTTTTATGTTTTTTGTATTTATTTGTTTAAAATATTATATTCTACAGAAAATAAAGTTGTTGTAAAGTGATCCTAAGTGGTCAATTAGCTAAAAAAAACTTTGTCCCTGTTGTAGAATTTTTGAATTCTAGTTTTTAACGATAAGGGAGCAGGTGGCTGAGTGGCTAGCGCGCTAGTCTTCCAAAGTTGTGAGTTCGAGTCCCAGTCCGAGCGGGTTTAAGAAAAAGAAAACAACGTTTATTTTGATTTAACTGAGTACATGGATGTGAAATAAAGCACAGATCGATGAAATAGTCTAATAGGGCTTAAAGGATGAATTTTCAATACTTTCCCCTAGAGTTCTAAAAAAATGACTTCTAAATTGGTTCATTTGAACTAATTGAAAAATTTAATTGACCATTTCTCACGATCAGTAGTAGTCAGTATGAAATTAATAAATGTAAACAATACAACAATTTTGTGATCCTGTATAGCATCATAAAAACAAGAGAAAAATTATACCGGAAAAATATACAATTCACTCAAACGTTCATCATAGGGAGTACAACAGTAATAGAAACATTAATTTAAATTTTATGGAAAATGGAGGATCATCACTGATTCATTAATTAAAAACAAATTAAATATTGTTGTTTGAATAAGGTTTATAAATCAAATTGGAATGTGAGGATTGATTTTACCATTTCAATGCATTTTCCTACTGTCATCTCCTTTTATGGTCTAATTATACTAAACTGGTTTATTTTCAACACAATTATAATACCAGCTCAAATCATCCCTCAATTAAATACTTTAATTGCAAACGTTCTAATCAAATTTTGAGGTATATATTTTTTATTTAACCCATTTTAAATTAATTTATTCAATTGTTTACTTGTGAAAGCATTACTTTCTAGATGCATTCACTGATGTGTATAATGCTTGCGAGATAGTTACAATGTCAGTCATGAAGATAATTTATCGATATTCCAACTTATGCACTGTGTTCTTTATACTTTTTTTTATTTGTTATAATCTCTATTTGTTTTCTTCTAATCCTCATAAGATATAGTGTTGTTGGTATTCCAATTTCTTTTCTCATGGTCTCTTTTGCTGCATTGTGAGAAGGCTCAGAGGTAATATTCGTCAAGTAGGTTCTCAGTTTCTAGTGATATGGCTAACTAGTTATTTGAGTCTTCTTTCCAGTTGGTTGGTTTTCTTAGTCTGGGCCGGGAATTTTCACAAACCTCGTTAGTATTGTGCTTGTCCTGTAGAAGGTATCTAATAATGGATTTATACAATATTGGAGTATGAAGGTGCTATGTTTACAACCCGCTGCTTTCCTAAGGCAGCGCTACCCTCAAAAAAGTATTAATTATTATGTTTAATGTATTTATATACTAAACTTTTTGGAACCAGTGGAGTTCTTTTCTATAGGTATCGTGTTTACCGATCCCAGTAGGTGGCATACAGAGGGGTATTAAAATAACCAGGTTTCAATAAATGACATTATTATTTGAAATCAACTTACACATATACAATATATTTAAACTATACTGAGAGATTTCTTATAGTTAACCTTGCCAAACAATAATACAATAAAAAGTTACCTTCTGAAACTTCGTCGGCTGGTGGAGGTTGTCTCAGATTCTGTTCCTTTTATACGAAACTCCTCTTCTTGTAGGTCAAATTCGACTGTTCTCTCACTGGACTTTCACTAACTCCTTCTTGAGGATGGAACACCCACGTCACTCCTCTCACCTCTTCTTTTCAAAAATACTATGTTTTGGAATCTCCTACCGGCGATCATGACAAAGGAAGCAGGGCTGATATGGGAAGTGCCCGAAGTTAAAACCCTTATCTCCTAATAGCTTCCGGGAGTATCGCGGGTAGGGACCAGACCAATGTGGAAACCTAGGGTGGATAGGAAAAGTCTTTTGAACTATTGCCGACAAAGGCTAATGAATCTTTACTTGATTAATATTAAAAGTCTTTAATAATGAATTTAGAACTCTCAGTATCCTCAGTACATAACAGAAGTTTGGTGACGTTAGCAGGTAGTTTAGTATAGGAGAAATGGAACTGATTTTCTTCTTACGGTGCAAAGATAGTGTTAGATGTCTGTCTAGAGTGGCACTTAGGTACACTTTGCTGCTGGCCTGTTCCTACAGACCCTTTTTATTTTTTATAAGCTAATGAGAAGGGAAGGGAAGGAGAGAAAATCAGTGTTTATTTTCGTGACTTAGCAATTAACTTAGTGCATGCTCAACTAATTGAAGGAAACCTAATGACCTAGTATTCATTTCATATTTTCCAATTACCTCTAAAAGGTAGCGATGGAATTACATTTGGACTTTTTTAATCAGTGTTCTCTTGTTTGATAATGGTCACGCCGCACCGCAGACACATCACCTTCCCTCCCCCAAGCTATATCGAGCGGTCTCTTAACTTTATTACGAAGGTTGTGATGAGTCATGCACTTATCTAGCGCTCAAGTCTATTTCAGCTTTATTGAATTTTCGTCAAACCAATAATTCTTTGTTTATCTGTTACAAAGGTTCTTATGTTTCTAGAAAGCGAACATAGTTTTTATCATGCAAATGTATAAATTTTTTTCCCCCTTATTGTTATATTGTAGATATTTACAAAGACTCTTATGTTTCTAGGTAATAAACATCGTTCTTATTTACAAACATTATATATTTACAAATTTTATTTTTTCTAAAATTTTTAAATTTTTTTATGACCATTAACCGTTCTTATACATGCCGCTTGAGTGTTACATGTAATTGGTGCTATACCTCTAAGTGTATAAAGTATGAGGCTTATAGCAACTTGTAAAATAAAATAAAAATAAATCCGTTGTTATTTGTTATTTTCCTATGCTTGTATTTTCAAATTAATAGATTACTTTAATTCAAGAAAAAATGTAAACAAAACGAAATTTTGAAAAATAAAATAAAAAGTCTTTTATTATTTTATGTTAGTGGATAGAATTTGATTATTCATTAATGTATCTTTGGCGATGTTGAAGGAATATTAATAAGGATATGAATTTTGTTATAAACAGATATCTATCTTAACTATAATCGCAATATTATTTTTATACTTGAATATAGTCGGTTTGTTTTCATTTTTCATTGTATCTTAGGAATTTTATAAATAATGATTAACTATTTATTACTAACAAAATCACAATTAGTAATCCATATTTTAACGATTTATGATTATAAGTTGAATAGTCAGGAATCAGTCATTTTTTGAAAAGTTTTTAATTTTGCCAACGTTTCGGCCCAAGCTTGTGAGCCATCATCAGGGCATTACTGAGCCATGTCCAAGCATAAACTGCTTTTATTGCTAGGAGTTTATGCTTGGACATGGCTCAGTAATGCCCTGATGATGGCTCACAAGCTTGAGCCGAAACGTTGGCAAAATTAAAAACTTTTCAAAAAATGACTGATTCCTGACTATTCGACCTATAATAGTTTCTACAGTCGACTATACATCCTCAATATAATTAACGATTTATGGTTAGTAGCAGAAGACGTATATTTTCCTGTGGATGATCTGTATTTGATTTCTTTTTTTAACCATTTTTATTTCAGTTTGGCTTTACGATTGCAGTAAAGAAATCTACAGTAGGATCGATATGTATTTTTTTCTTGTTTCGAAAAAAATATTTGTTTTCCTCAGGATGATCTACTTTCTGTCAAGTAGGTAATAAACGTTAACTTGCAAAAATAAAAAATAAAAATTGTATTTGAAAAATCTCGGTACACCTGTTTGAAAAAAAAGATAATTATTGATTTTTATTTCTAATCCTCAAAATTTATTAGATAAACGACATATTATTAATGCATAAGTAGAATGACTAGTCGTAACCCGTAACCCTTAATATTAGTTATTAATCATATTTTTGGGAACCCACTTATAGAGGCTGCGATTGTCCTAGGAGGGTCTCCATACCTTAGGGTCGTTCCACGGCAGAGATAATATAATAAATAATTCTGCTACAGTCGGGATTCGAACACGGGACCGGAGAACTATACTATGTCGCTCTCATTATTGTTTATAAAGTTCATAAATACTTCTATTTCCTAGACCTTACTTTTTGTTAGACATTGGCTTTCGGCTATTCCTCTAGTGAGAGGTTTGTCTCTGGGACAGACAAAGACCCTTCAAAGCAGAACATCCTCTCTTGGAAAGGTTTAGCCTTCTCCTCTTTTCAGTTATGTCACCGAATTCTTCCTTTGATCTTCAGCATAGAGGGCTTAGAGTAAGAACAGTAACTTCTTGAGAAATGTATTATCCTTGTGGGTTAATACTCTTGTGGTGAGGATTAGCTACCATCCTCTGAAATCCTATGGTAACTTAATGTTTCTTTTTTCCTTTATTTTTGAACTCACTCTCAATAAGTTATGAACCTAAAGAATAATTTGTAAATAGAAATATGAAAAATCGGAAACTATAAATATAAAATACAATAAAATTATAAAGGTCACAATTTTCAATTTAGTTTAATTAAATTGGTACACATCCTCACAATAGCCTGAAACAACAAGAAACTGCCCGAATATATCGATTACTACAACACTTACTAGAAAAACGTTCAAAACTTCCAGTATATTACAAAAGACTCATTTACATCACTATTATCAGAATTATTTGGACATATGGAATCGAGATTTGGGGCTCTACGAAACCGTCTAATTCCTCCCGCATCCAGTCCTTACAATCCAAAATCCTGAATGCCCATTATTTTGTCACAAATCAAATCCTCCATAATGACCTAAACATCCCATTTGCTACAGACATAGCCCGTGATAGAAACTCCTCTTTCTATTCTAAACTCTCTGCCCATACAAACCCACTTGTCCGTAATTTGTCTTCCTTAGATATCCCTGAACACCCTCCAAGGACTAAAAAGAAGGTGGCCTCGGGACCTGCTGTCTTAAAATAGTTAGTGAAGTGTTAGTTCTTTCTCAAGACGTTCCATGACTTTTTTTTTTTTTCATTCTACATATTTACTTATTTTGTTCTTTAATACAGTTGTAAATTACTATTAATAAATTTACTATTGGTAAAGTATTTACTAATGGTACACGCTTTGAAAAATTCGATCGAATCACGACAAATCAAAACACGTAACGTTCACACTATGACAAAATACTTGCTCGCCAATTTTTATCGACAACAACCAAATTCCTCAGAACAACTCTGTACATTATCTAGGCTGACACTCGATCAAAGGATGTCTTGGGGTCTACATGTAAAGATGAAAAGACAGACTACCTACCACCGACTGAAAGTACTATATTCTCTTTTATCTAAATCATCAAAATTCAAATTAGACATAAATTGAATACATACACATACCTACTAAAGCCAATATGGACTTCACAGATTTTTGGCTCCGCAAAAAAGACATACGAAAATTGCAATTATTTCAATAAAAAATTTTAAGACTCATAACGACAGCTCCTCGGTATGTAAACAAAAAAAAAATCCTACATACGGACTTACAAAATCCAACAGTTAACCAACATATACGAACACACTCTATTAAATAGCTGAAATGCCAGTCAGAAGAAGGCTATAGAGAAGCTGGTTGAGGGACCTATTCTGCTAAATTATAGCCTAGGAAGGGGTGCTGCTGGTCACTTTCCTTCCCCATGTCTGATCTCACATTTGTACAGCACGTTTGCTGATTGTCAGATAGCTTCTGACAGGTGTGACTAAAGATATATTAAGTGGATTATATATATATATATATATATATATATATATATATATATATATATATATATATATATATATATATATATATATATATATATATATATATAAAATATTGTAATAATATAACAATTACTATTTCTACTTTGTTCAGGCTAAACATTACCGATGCCTGTATCGATGCTGCAAAAGATGTAAAAACTGTTTCTTAAGGATGCTTTTTCGAAATGTCTCAAAACATTTTGATGAAACTCACTTACAGTCCTTTGATTGTTCATATTATCCTTAGACGCTCTAAAAAAAAAAAATAAATAAATGGAAAAGACATTATGATGAAGAGAAATATAAAAGTTAAGATGTGACAATTAAGAAGAATTTTTTTGTTGCTTAAGTGCCAACTCAATTTGCATCGCGGAAGTTTTCCTTTAATTATCAAGTTATCAAACTTTGTAAAAGGTATTTATTTCAAAAATCATAAAAAACAAAACAAAAAATTTCTATTAAGGGTTTTTCGATATCATAAGTGGTGAAAAAGTTCTTATTATTTTTTATTTTGTTTATTCACGAAATAAACAAAAATGTTCAGGAACTAAGAAATTATTCGATGAATATATTTATAAATTTATGTATCGAAAAATCGTTCCAACGTTAAACAGCTCTTACGGTTAGTGAACTGTAAAAATTATTGATACCTACAGTATTATTTTGAAATTATTTATAGTATATTTATGATTTTTCATTTTTAAGTAGTGCGTCTTACTAATCTTTGGACTAATATTTTTAAAGAAAAGAAATTATATTTGAAAATCTTTCTGTATATACAGATAGATATAATTTTTGGAAATTGTTTATAGGACTTAAGATATCTACAGTTTGGAGATAAATGATTCAATGTTTATCTCAAGACACCTTTCCGGTAAACCTAATTGAATTCTAAATCCATTTAAGGGTGGATAAACCCGACCATTACTCAATTTACCATTCGATGAGACAGCCCGTCCGTCTCAGTGTTATTTGCAATTTGTTTCGTTCAGTTTTCAATCTGAATTTTCGTCTCACTCCAACGTACTCGGTTAGATACTTTTCTTTTTTAATGCCCAGAATACACATATCTCATATTGTATATTAAATTGACAACGATTCAAGAAAATGTGCAAACGAAAGCAATTTTCGAAAAAGAATATGAAAAACTCGTTCTAATTTTAAGTTATATGTATTTCCAGAGGTTTAAGGTTTGAACACTCGGCTGTCGGGATTCGTTGTCATAGTTACACCTCAAAAGGTAGTGTAAGTTCGATTTTTCTCTCGATCGAAACCTTCAAGTTGAATATATAGATCAAAAAATTGTTTTCTGTTTATCGCGCATTAATGATTGTTACCATAGACATATTTTTCTCTATCTTCAAAAATAACTGAGTTATTATTACGCGTATTATTGGGTAAAATTCCAATTTTTTTTCTCTTTTATAATTATTGACGGTTTTTTGATTAAAAACACTATTTAATTTTTCCTTTATCTTTGAAAATAACGGGGTCACAAGCGTATATACAGGCAATATTTCATTTTTTTCCCTTTTTCTTGTTTTTTTTTATCTCGCTTTACTGATTCTAAAACTCTATACATGTTTTTCTCCATATGTATTCAAAAATAACTGAGTTATGGGCATATTACTGGGTAAGATTTCAATTTTTTTTTCTTTTCCCTTTTTTTTATAATTAATTACGTTTTTTTGGTTAATAAATTGTCTTAGTCTATCTTCAAATATAACTGAGATATTGATTTGAATTATTTTAAAAATAATCATCTGATATCAACGTCTAGGTGTTAGGATCATCGCTGCATGCCCTAGTATTTTCGTGGTGAATTAAAAAAAAAAAAAAAAAAAAAAAAAAAAAAAAAAAAAAAAAAAAAAATGGTCCAGTAGATTTAGAGAAATACCGCGGACGGTGGACAAACGGATCATTTTTTTTTTTGTTATTTGAGTTCTTCGTCCCTTGAACGTAAGCCCTCAAATTTTGAGGGTAGGGGATTTTTTCTGTTACAAAGGTTCATTATTCAAAATAATAAACCAAAACAAAACATATAACACAAACAGTTAATAAAACCTTTTAGTAAAATAAACATGTGGATGTAAAGGGAATATCTGTATCGTGAAATCGAGTTAGATATAAAGTACTTGGATGCCACCTCGGAAACTTTGTGAAGTGTCGCCCGACTTGGTTGTGGCGGACAATAGGATCCGCCTGTGTTTGATGCCGGGGAGGTGACTGAAAGGAACCGCTGAAAAACGGTTGGGAAAAATAACATGACAAAAAGTTTCCCTTGAGTGGGAAAAGTTAATCCCAGTAATGCTCGGGATTTGGAAGTTTCCATGCGGCAATATTTTGTTTTTCCATCCTCGTCTCCTCCAGGCTGCACTCATGCCCGTCCTTCATACCTCTGCGCGCTTTGTTTATTGTATGTTTAAGTTACGTGAATCAGTCCGGAATTGAATATATCCGCTAGCCTTATATCAGATATATTAAGAATACGTAAATTAAAAAAAAAATAGTTAAATAAACACGTGATAGTATGGGGGGAGGGAGTGGAGGATTGCAGAGTTATGATGTAAATATTTTGACGAAATAAATTATGTATTATGTTGTATTGTGTATTATGTTTGAAGTTTGCTAAATAAAAAACGCTGCAATTTATTACGCAACGATTCATTATTTCTAGATAACTATATTAGGATATAACTGTTTATATGGCTGTCTAAAGGCAAGTAACTAATATGAAAATAAAAAAATAATTCAAAGGAAAATGTTTATTCATCACTGCTAATTTCAAGACTACATATTTCTGCTATTTTGAAACCGGTTTTAATGATTCTTTTTTCATTTTGTTGTTATTGAATAACACTAACTACTAAAATTTGGTATTTATGTATTCATTTAATAATTAGTATTTATTTATCTTTAAAAAAACTGATTTAAGGATGCATATATGTGTGTGTGAAACATATATCTGTTTTATAATTAATAGCTGTGTACTCATTCTAAAACTCTATAGAGCTGTTTCTCTATCTTCGAAAATAACGAAAACACAAGCTTATATATAGGCAAGAGTTTAATTTTTTTCCTTTCCTAAAATTCAATAAAAAAAATTCCATATCTTAAAAAATAACTGAGTTATAGGCGTATTTATAAGTAAAATTTCATTTTTTTTAATTTTCAATTTTTATAATCATTCGCGGTTTCTAGGTTAAATAATAATAATTTTTTTCAAACTGAGTTATTCAATTAAATTATATTTAACAGCTCGCCATTTTAACTTAAGGTGTTAGGATCATCGTTTGATGCGCTAATATTTTTGTGCCGTTCCAAAAAAATTAGTTCAGTAGTTTCGGAAAAAAAAACGGCGTACGAAAGACTAAAGACGAACGGATTGTTTTATTATTCGTAATTCGGATTCTGCGTATCTTGAAACGTATGCCCCCTTTTTTTGGTCGATTACAAAGGTTCATTATTGAAAAAAATATACCAAAAGTTTAGGTATCGCTTTTGTGTATCAATATCTCGTTGAAAATTGTAACATGGTCTATTAAAACGTAGGTCATAACAATACATTTAAAAATAAATAAATGTTTTAACTACTGCATAAAAATACACTTGTTAAATCACCTTGCTATGTATAAATTTTTAAATGTTGTAAAATATACTAGGTTGGGAGCAAAAGCAAAGAGGTTTGTATGCTCGCTTCCTTATAACAGGCCCCTCCCTTACACAAACAAATAAACAAAATCTTAAATAATTTTGGATAATTATCCTCAATATTTACCTCTGGTATCCTACCTGTCAAATCTTATTTTTGTATGAGTAATTTATAGTAACCTCTTTACTTGAAATAAATTTCAAGGTAAAATAAAAAAGTTACACGCCCTTGACCTTTTAGTTTTATTAAATAAATGAACAGAAATTTATTCAATATAATATTAATTTTTCTTTTAGTTTATTGATTGTTAGATTTTGTTTTATTTAAACATATTTATTGATATTTACAACTGTATTATATACAACAAGTAAATGTGGTGGACATAGTAAACTGACATGAAATACATGAAGAGACGTCACCCATTGGCAGCCCTCTAAAAATATTTTAAATTAGAAGGTCTCGAAGGGCCATCTTCTTTTTAGACGCCTCGGAGGATTATCAGGAATTGAAGAGGATGATATGATAGAAACTAGTGGATTAGAGTGGAAATGGAGTTTTTCATGGAATGATTGATACGTGGTTCGGGCTAATTCAGTATCGTATGGGATATTAAGGTCTTTATGGAAAAGCTTATTCACGACAAAGTAAGGAGCGTTAAGAATTTTACGAAGGATTTTGGATTGTAAGGATTGGTTGCGAGAAGAATTCGATGGTTTAGTAGAGCCCCATAGCTCTACTCCGTAAGTCCATATCGGTCTTATGATGGTCATATAAATAAGTCTTTTGTAATGAAGTGGAAGGTTGGAGCGTTTGTCCAGTAAGTGTTGAAGTAGTCGAAAACGTTGAGCAGTTTCTTGTCGTTTCAGTCTTGTATGGGTATTCCATGTCCGACGATTGTCAAGTCGAAGTCCTAGGTATCGAATTTGTTCAACAGGGGCTAGTGGAGTGTCATTTAAGGATACTGTAGGGCAGGAAGCCATTGGTTTAAGACGTAAATGTTATCTCGTGGGATTTGTTAGAATTAATTTTAATCCTCCAATTCTGACACCATACTTCAAGGTCTCCGATGTGGGATTGAAGAGTGTGGGAGGCTGTAACAGAATCATTATCCACTGATAGCACACACGTGTCATCAGCATAGGTAGAAAGGAAAGTGTTTGGATGGGTTGGGATATCAATTGTTAGATATATATATATTTGTTTTTGCCAATGCAAAAATAAATTTATTTTATTTCATAGCTAACAACGTTTTGGCCTCTAGGGCCATCCTTAAGTGTCATCATGCATATTTATTGCAATGGTAATAACACCGGAAAATGTAGCCTATTTAAATATACAATAATATGAATAGCTTAAAAAATTTAGAATAAAACATTTATGAAAATACTTTTATGTTTTTTCCTACTAAATGCTATTTCGTCACTCAAAAGAGAAAAAGTTTCGGTTAGAGAATAAAGGAATTATATTACATGAAGTTTATTTATTGAAGTTTATAAATTCAAACTTTTAATTGAAAAAATACTTTTATACCTAGGAATAAAGGATTAAGACGCATTTTAAATTTTAAGCATTTTGTACGATATTATGGATTTTTTTCAGAAAGAGGCTGTGTAAAGTATGTTAACAATTTATTAATAAACGTATAATTTAAGCTTTAGGTATGAGATAATGGAATATCTGCCTTTCAAGAATGTAAATTTAGCATTTAAGCAAGCCAAGGTATTCTGAAGCAATATTTTTAACGAGACAGTTAGGAAGAAGCTTAAGATAGAATTTAATGATGCTCCAATGTTTAAGGCGTAGACCATGCTTAATTTCGTCTTGGAAGTAAACAATATTAGATATGAAATAACTTTTATACCTCACACACACACACCTTTATGATTCAGTAGTCTCTGAAGCGCAATCGCACACATACATATACATATACCTATATATATATAAGATATAAAACAAACTGTTCCAGATTAATATTAGTGTAATTTTATAACAAAGTTATAGATATTTTGTTTAATTCAATAAGAAAGATTTAGAATGTAATCATTGTGTCATCCGGTCATAAATGTTAAAATACTAAAGATCTGTAGTATATGTATGTATGCTATTCAACCATAATTAATTTTATTAAAGGTAATTTTACTAAGCTTTGAAAATTAGCTTATGTACCAATAATAACTATTTTTCCGAATTAAGTTAATTTTAATTAAGCTACTACAAAATCGGTACACTCTTCGGAATATTTTTCTAAATCACGACAAATCAAAACAGGTAACGTTCACACTACGACAAATCACTTGCCCACCAATTTCTATCGACAACAACGAAATTCCTTTGACCAACTCTGTACATTACTTAGGACTGACACTAGATCGAAGGATGACTTGGGGCCCACATGTCCAGATGAAAAGACAGTCTCCCTACCACCGACTGAAAGTACTATACTCTCTTTTATCTAAATCATCAAAATTAAAAATTAGACAGAAACTGAATACATACACATACTTACTTAAGCCAATATGGACTTACGCTTCACAGATTTTTGGTTCAGCAAAAAAGACTAACATACAGAACTGCAATCATTTCAATCCAAAATTTTGAGACTCATAACTCATAAAATCTACGAACAATTTATTATCGTTTTCACAGTAAACTCAACTGATACAGCAATAGACTGATTAACGACAGGTCAGTAGCTGACATACCGTTCAGAAGAAGGCTAAAGAGAAACTGGATGAGAGACCTCCTCTGCTAAATTAAAGCCAAGGAAGGGGTGCTGCTGGGCACTTTCCTTCCCAATGCCTATCATGTCTGATCTCACATTTGCTGATTGTCAGATAGCTTCTAAAAGATGTTAATATGAAGAGAAAAAAAATTAATTTTTTTCATAATAATTCTTTTACTTAATTTAATATTTCAATTTTTTTTATTGCATGTCTGAAATAAAAAAATAAATTATTGAGCTGGAAATATCTGCTTTCACGTTTATAATTCAACTAAGATAAGCTATTGAGAATACACAAGTTTGTGGCTAACTGAATTCTTAGTGCCGTGGGTGTGAAACTATTTTCCCTTATTGTCAAAACTTCCCCAGCATCATATCAAGACAATTTTTCAACACTTATAGGAATAATATAATAACATTAAATATGTCGACAATGTTTTCTTAAATTTCCACCAACTCACTTCCGTTGTTTAATTTAGCAAGGAAAATGACCATTAATATTTCAGACCTTTTTTTTAAAAAAAAGATCTCAGGAGAGTTCTCAAATATGGCGTAGAAAAATGTATAGATGTTTAAATCGACCATAAAATCATAGCTTCTTTTCAAATAGATTTAATAAAGCAATACAGACAAAATATTCCTATAAAATATACTAATTAAGGCAGAATATATATATATATATATATATATATATATATATATATATATATATATATATATATATATATATGAAGAGTATATATTAAAAACTAAGAAATATTAGGCAATGAGAAATTATGATCAACAGTTTGTGTTCGTTATTTTACATACAAAAACAATTAAGTTGTCTTCATAGACGTTGCTTTGGATGATGATTATCTTAAAAAGAAGAATTATTTTTGTAAAATTTTATTTGATAATGGTGATGTATTTCAAATGTCTCATCCCTTCCCAATACTAGATAATTTATATGTAACTGTATTTAGTTATATGTCCTGGAAGAGATAGCCTTCGATATTATGTCGCTTCTACAATAATTTTTCAAGTTGTTAAATATTTCCATTTTACGACGTTAGTAATTCCATTTCTTCCAGAAACGAGCTGAATCGGGCAAGAAAGATTGGATTAATTGTTTAATTTCCTTAAAATCTGAAGTTGTAATCTGGTTTCTGCTCCTAAGAAGAAGTAATTTTCTTTCAGTCTAGAAAAGTTATTAAACACGCTAAGCCAAGTTAAAGTTCTCTCACAGCTAATTTAGATTATTTATGATTATAAATAAAGTATCGTGTAGAAAGTTGGAATGGCTTTTTTTCTCTCACTAAAACATTCTTATTTTAATTAATGACTACTGATAAAGATAGTAGGAAACTGTGATTATACAAAAAAGGAATACGTTGTTCCTCATATAATTAGTGCAGTTTCAATTTAACTTTCTTGTTTCTCTTCCATTGATTAATCATTGTCGATCATTAAAAAATTAAATATTAATGCTCGGTTTTATATCCTATCTTTAAAAGTTTTTTGATAGCTCCGGACATATCGTTAAATATATTCAAATATTTAAAAATATCTAAGCAATTGATCACTAATTAATTTTATACCGTCAAAAACATGAATTTTCCAATAATAAAATACCAGAAAAACATAATTATTTAAAACAATAACCTTCGTTGTTTATTTATAGAATGGACAATCGGAACAAGGTTCAAATTTTATGACTGGTATGGCAAGACTCATAGTTATTTACATATTCTTTGATTGTGGAAGATTCTTGTACATTTTTTCTATTGAAATCATTTTTTTTAATGTTATTTATTGTAGAAAATGATATGACAGATAGATATTTTTACTATGTCTTGACCTTTTCTACCAGTATAAGATTTCCCACTTCATGAAATTGGAAGAATATTTTTACTAATACAAAACCCTTTCCTATACCTCTACAACCCATGGAGTCCTTACTGTTTCTAGTCTAACCTGCGTACAAGGTGGTAATTAGACCGAGATTACGCTCAACCGTAGGTTCCTTCTTCAAATATTGGTTCAAATATAAATGTAGAGCATGAGTGTGCCCCTGAAGGGTCTCCCTACCCTAGGACCGCCTCATGACTGGATTAGCAGAATATGCAGAATATATCCCATATCCGGACCCGACCCTGGGATTTTGAAATTAACTTTTTTATTAATTTCGTCTTTAATGCAGTAAATAGCAGCCTATGAATGTCTTCTATGTCCAAGGGTTAAAACCCGGCAGAAGGCTGAATTGAAACAAAATATAAATCATAGTATTTTTTTTCTATGATTGTACATCATATTACTTTTACTTATATTTGAACATATGAAACTTAATTTTAAACTTCGTTCCAATATTTCAAATTTTTTTAATATCTGATTTTCCATTAGTTAACATTTTTTTATCATAAAAAAGAAGGATATTCAAGTGTAATTTGGAATGGTCTACTAAGGGGCAGAATTCTACTATCTTGCAGCGCCTCAGTGTATTTCTGTACTTCGGGCTCTTCCTCATCATGGAGTCTTTTCAGCTGTGCTCAACTATAATTTTGTAATAATTTCACTTATTGGCATAGATATGTTTTTGTATGATCGGGTGTCTAGTGTTTTTTTAAACATTTTTTTACTCTCAAAAATGGAACATGTTCGACGAGCTATAGCTCTGTTGGCGTTGCTTGGGTTTTCTTATCAGAAATTTAATGTAAAATATTTTTTCTTATGTAATATTGGTCGCTAGGACATTCCGTTCAGGAGCTATATTGGTTTGAATGAACATAAGTCACGTTTTTTAAGTGTTGACACGCTTTTATGACACGTTGTATATGTATTAGTAATGCTGGGATCGAAAATTTACCGAGAGTTTCCAGCTCAGAAATTTAAGTTGGAATATTTTGTTATGTTACCTTAGGATTTACCATTTACTGATTCAAATGAAAAAAAAAAGGTCTATCCTTCTTTCTTTCGGCAATTTCTCCTTGGCCGTCTATCTTTTATAATTTCTATCTTTACAGATTATTAAAAAAAAAAAAAAAATCCTTATGTATGCTCACCACATGTTCCTCTGCCCATTCACTAAGCCAAATATCTGAACTTAAAAGCTTTATATAGAACTGTCTCTTTCAAAAAATCGTTTGTCATTCATGCTAGCCTATTTTGGAATTCATTGCCTATATCCATTCGTAAAGCCAACCACTTTGTCATCAACAGCAATTATTTCTCAATTTTTTTTTAATAACTTCTTTATTTAAATAGAATTACTGCCATTTTTACAAAGTATTTGATTGGCTTTCATATGATTTAGGTTTCATTCTGATTGAAATAGTCTTTATATAGCCGATATTTTAAATTTCATTCCTCTAAAGTACCTTCATTTGTTTATATTATATAAAAATAACTATATTATCTTGTTACCATTGATAAAAAAAAAACGATATATATATATTGCTGGAAGGAATTATTCCGGGTGGCGGTCATTAAATGAAACAACTAAAAAGTTTCAACTATTTTATTGTTTGCCAACGTTTCGACCCCCTTTGTGGGTCATCATCAGGGCGCATGGTGGGAGAATGGAAACTAGAAACTAGTTTCCATTCTCCCACCATGCGCCCTGATGATGACCCACAAAGGGGGTCGAAACGTTGGCAAACAATAAAATAGTTGAAACTTTTTAGTTGTTTCATTTAATGACCGCCACCCGGACTAATTCCTTCCAGTAATTCTCAACGGTCAACTAATTACATCCACAATGATATATATATATATATATATATATATATATATATATATATATATATATATATATATATATATATATATAAAGTTGGACGAATCCAATATCCAAATAAAGAAAGAAATCAAAAATATATGTTTTGATTGCAATTTTTCGTTTTGTTTAACATAAGAACAGTAATATACATTTATAATATACCGTTGGAAAGTTAAAGATTTTAGAAAAATATTATCTTATACACAACCTTGTAAAAGTTAATTAAGAAGAATTAAACGCCGATAAATCTAACTGATTATTTTAGATAATAATATAATAGATTTTTAAATAAAACACATATTTATACAGAAATTCAATTTAATAAATTCTTTAATAGTTTCACTAATTTTTATCTCTAACAGTATTTGAAAATTCTCTAATCGATTTTAAAAACGGAGGTAAGTGAAAGTCGTGTGTTGCCCGCACTAGATTATTTTGTTATTCTTAGGTGTCTACTCATCCGAGAATGAAATTTATTTACATTCATATTAATGTCTAAATGAATAAAGATAATTAAATATAATTTTTTAATAGATCATTTCTTTATCATCTTTACTTCATCCATCCACCCCGCTCGTCCGCAAACTAAGAGCTGACTGGGGGAAACATCAGATTAAAGATAGACATATTCATGATCTATTATTTTTCCGATCCAGCGAATACTAAAGCCACATTATTCAATAAAGTTTTTACCGTCAGACATATAATATATTCACTGATAACATTTTACCACAAATAAATCGAACATTGATTAACCCACACAGTGTTTGTACCAAGTACAAGTGTGCACCGATCATCAATAATCGCTGATTGTAGCGCTGAAAAGAAAATGGCTTTCTTTATATTGCTTTAGTAGCTTTGGTCATTAGTTAACTAGCTTTACTAACTTGTATGTTTAATCGGTATGATTAAAGTAGTTATTTTTACAAAAGCGAAGTAGAGAAACACTTTCACATCATATAAAATATGAAACTATGATGTATTTGAAGATTGTTAATTATAATTATATGGTATTTAATATGGAATATAGTTCCATTTCTCTATAGCCCAGGTCTGAGGAGCTGGATGAAGGATCTCCCACGAGTTCCCAACAAGACATGACAAAGCACCACTCTTCCCACACCCCAACCTCACCTAACCAACTTATCTTCCAAGAATACCACCTCTGCCATACAGGTGGGAGTAACGTCCTACGCTTAATTAACTTGGTTTTCAAGTTATCATTATCAGATAAATGATTAATTAGAATCTTGGGACAGGTTTTTACTTTCACTTGCTTATGTATGAAATATATTGTTAGTGAAAGTATTGTAATCGTGAAAATTTTTTAATTCTAGTTTCTACGGAAATACACGTTTTAGGGTCCAAATGACCAAGTCCCACAAAAAGGTCTGTGTTTGGTAAGCCTAGCACGTAAATGGTATGTCATGCGGAACTGAAATTTCATATTTAAGACGACTATACGCCCAAGATGTTTCAACAACTTTTTCATCAAAATAAGCTAACCAGAAGATCCACTTTGAACCATGAAATTAGTTCCTTTTTAAGATTTTCTCAAAAACAGCCCTAACGATTTTGATTAAACTCGATATATCGATGTATAATTTAATGGGCTTTAATATTATGTAGTTTTCATTATGATTGAAATAGTCTGACAGGACTTAAATGCCATTTTTAAAATGTTCTTATTCTAAAATATCTTTAATTTTGTAGATCCGAAGAAATTTACCATATCATCTAACAAGACATGATCGATAAAAACGGATAAATATAAAAGTTGAACGTATTTTGTGTCCAACTAAAGGAGAAAACAGCAATAATATTTTTGTATATAACTTTTGGTTTTTAGATAATAAGAATAGTAATATCCAGTTAAATATATACTGTTGGAAAGAGTAGAATATACTGTTGGAAAGAGAAAAAAATTAGAAAAAATATTATCTTATACAAAAAGTAATAAAAGGTAGTGGAGAGTGTCAAGTAGGGCATAACGTATTACTGATTATTATACAAAACAATTTAATATTGTTAATCTAAATCATATGTTTCCAACGAACCTTAATAAACTTTTATTTAAATTAAATTCAAACTTTTTAACTTTAATAGTTCTTAAATTAATTTTAACAACCGATGTAAGTGAATATCGTGTGTTGCCCGAACCTCATCTTTTGGAAATAAATAGAAAAATTTATTTGAACATTAGTGCAATGCATATTACCTATATACGTGAATAACTTGAGCATCGCACTTTCTTTTTAGATCAGGATCAGCTAAACAATGCATTTTTCTGATTACGTTATTACTTGCTAATGTATATTCTAAATTGTTCTATTAATTCTTTATTATACAAAAAATAAATATACATTCCAATTGAAGTTTGTCGATCATAGCCGAGAAATGCGTGATATTATTCAATTGCGAAGTTTCTTACCTTGCGTTTTCTATCAAGAAAATTTATAAGTTAGATTTTATAATATTATTATTATTATTCTGTCGGTTCTATACAGATGTGAAAGGTGGTTGCTTAGTCTCTAGGATGAACAACGACTTAAGTTTTTCGAGAATAAGGTACTAGGTAAAATATTTGATACAAATAGAAATGAGACCACTGGGGGATTAACAAAACGCGGGATCACGGGACTTGTACGCTATAAATATAATTAGGCTAATACCATCGCAGCGACTCAAATGGTCATGTAAAGTCGTTGGGCTCAATCAAGAAGAAATTTCTAAAAAGTTAGTGTGTGCCGAACCGACCGACTGGTATGCGTCCGAGAGATAGGATTGTGTTGAGTCTGATTCGAGGAGCGTTTGTGATCCAATCTGGTTGTATCGGCAAGGAATCGGAAGGAATTCGCTATGCGTTTTATTATAAAAACTATTATTATCAATTAATGTCTTCAGAGAACGTTAGTGGATGAATGTGTTTTATTGTTAAAATTAAATTTCTGTTAATAAAACCTGTCTACCAATAAAGTCCCAGTTAATTTTATTATGTAAGAGGTGATTTCAGGTCTTCAAAATATATTATCTGAAAATTATATACGATTTTTTATTTTTACAGAAAATTAAAAGAAATTATCGCAGAAAAACTGAAAATTCACTTTAATAATTTTAAATCCTACTATTTGGACCATTGTAACAACTATCGTGGGATCTCTCTTCTCTCAGTATGCTATAAAATATTCTCGTCAATACTAACTAGTCGAATCACGGAATACGCTGAGGAAATTATCGGAGATTACCAATGTGGTTTTAGGCGGAATCGCTCGACTATTGATCAAATATTTTCCTTACGTCAAATATTACAGAAAAAATTGGAATACAACGGTGTAGTCCATCAACTTTTTATCGATTTTAAAAAGGCGTATGATTCAATAGACCGTCAGAAGCTATATAACATCATGATTGAACAGGGAATACCTAGAAAGTTAGTAAACCTAGTAGAGATGAGTTTGTCGGAAACATTTCATAAAGTTAGAATCGGTCATAATTACTCCGAGAGATTTGAGGTGCGATCTGGTTTGAAACAGGGTGACTCCCTTTCACCTGTTTTGTTTAATATAGCTTTAGAATATGTCATAGAAAAGGTGATGTGTACCGAGAAAGGCTTAAATATGGGTGACAAGATTCCGGTTTTGGGGTATGCTGATGATTTGGTACTGCTAGGTGAAGACACGGAAACCATACAGCTAAATACAAGTGTGTTAATAAAAACCGGTAAAGAAATAGGACTCGAATTAAATAATGATAAGACGAAATATATGATTAGTAGCAGAAATGGTGGCGATCTAGGTGATATTGATATATCAGGGCATACTTTTGAATTCGTAGAAAAATTCAAGTATTTAGGTTCAATGATAACAAGAAAAAATGAAATCCAGGAAGAAATAAAGTCCCGGTTAAAGGTGGGAAATGCGTGTTATTATTCAGTTGCTAAGTTACTTAGCTCACGGCTTCTATCTAAAAACTTAAAGGTTAGAATTTATAAAACTATTATTCTTCCAACGGTTCTTTACGGATGTGAAACGTGGCCGCTTACTTTGAGGGATGAACAACGGCTTAAGGTTTTCGAAAATAAGGTGCTGCGTAAAATATTTGGTCCGAAGAGGGATGAGGGCACTGGGGAGTTAAGAAGGTTGCACAACGCGGAATTGCGGAACTTGTATCCTGTGAATATAATTGAGTTAATAGCGTCGCGGAGACTCAAATGGGCGAGTAAAATTGTTGGGCTCGGTTAGGAACGGATTCCGAGAAAGTTGGTATTTGCTGATCCGACTGGTAGGCGTCCGAAAGGTAGGCCGAAGCGGCGATGGGAGGATTGCGTTAAAGCTGATCTCGGGGGCTTGGGCTTGACCGGCGAACATTGGACGAGTCTGTGCAGGCGAAGTTTGGTGGTATCGGCATCGAACCTTCGGGTTCGGTAAGCCTATTATTATTATTTTTTATTGCAAATTTTCTTGGTTTTACCAGATTATGTACCTACCCGGACCAAAGTCAAGGGCTAGGCAAAAAATACTACACTATATTTAAAAATTTTCTGATGATACTGGCTGTACCGAGGAGAACTGCTTTCTGTCCTTCTTCCAGAACCTTTTCGGGCTGTTTTAAGTTTTTAGTTGCTAAAATGGTGTCATCTGGAATGAGACCGTTGCATGAGGTAATTATCGGATACACCTTGAATTGTTCCAGCTTATAGACTTGACGTAGTTCCTGGCACAAATCTTGATATTTTCGTATTTTCTCAGCAATAGTTTTGTCGATATTGTCATCATTCGGGACAGCAATATCGATGACATAGCCGCATTTTACATTTTGATCCACAACCACTATGTCCGGCTTGTTGTTTAATATCATGTGATCGGTAATAATGGAACGATCCCAGTATATTGTTTTTTTTCCACCTGAGAGTATCTGTTTTGGTTCGTATCGGTAATACGGAACCTCGTCTGCTATCATTTGGTATGATAATGCCAGCGATTGGTGAATAATTTTTGCCAAGTTATTATGCCTCATTAGGTATTCTCTTCCTGCCAATGCCTGACACCCAGATGATACATGTTGGATAGACTCTATAGCCGTTTTACAAAGGCGACATCGTTCACTTATATTCTCTCCACAAATGTATTTCCTATACGCATTGGTTGAAATCACTTGATCTTGTATGGCCAAAATCTTCATTAATCCTTCCGTTTCGGGAAATAAGTGACCTTTTTTAAGCCAGAAAGTAGAAGCTTCCCAATTTACTCCCGATTGGGACATAGAGTTGTGAAATCGACCATGTAGTGACTTATTTTTCCAATTTTCAATCAGTGTTTCTTCGGTAGGTCCATCTTTATGCTCTTCTGAATTGAGGTTTAGAGCTGTGTATCCAATGTCTAACGCTTTTATTGCAGACCATATTGGAGAATCATTATCTAGGAAACTGCGTCTTAAATTATTTTCTTGCTCTCTGCAGCTTCTCAACAGACAAACGAGTCCCCTTCCACCTTGCTTACGTGGTAAGTACATTCTTTCTATTGATGATTTGGGATGTCGTTTTCTTTCTGACGTAAACAGGACTCTAACTAAACGATTCATTTCTTCAAGTTCCGTATTAGACCATTTTAAAACTCCAAAAGTGTAAGTCAGTACTGGAATAGCCCATGTATTTGTTGCTTTTACTAGATTTCCAGCTGACAAATACGTTCTGAGAATTTTTTTTACTCGCATTTTGAACTCATCTTTAAAATGGTCTTTATTATTATTCGTGAATTTTAAAATTTGGCCAAATCCTAAGTATTTATAACAATCCGAATCGCTTAGTTGTTTTATTGTTTCCTTATTGATAAGCTCCACGTCTGCCTTGTTTGTCACCACTCCTCTTTTAACATGAATTGCAGCACACTTCTCTATTCCGAAAGTCATACCAATTTCATTACTAAATGACTTAACCATATGAATCATGTTTTTCAGCTCTTTGTCACCTCTTGCATACAATTTTAAATCATTTATTAATAATTTTAATATTATTATTATTATTACTATTTGGACCACCTCAGAATCTTTCTCTAATTCATTAATAATGATTGTATATTTTTTTTTTTGTAGTCAAATACATAAAATCTGTGATGAAGGCGAGTTTATGGAAGTAATACTCACTAGTGGGATGATACATTAAGAGCAGACTTGAACATCATGCAGTATGTTATAATTGCTTTGGGAACTCGTGTTATAAATATTATGTTTAGATAATTTTTAAATAACAATATTATTAATGTTTTTCATACAGTGAAGGCGGTTGTTTTTCCTTACAAAAATATTAATCAGTTAATAATTCATTATGAGATATTAATTAATACATATTCTATTCTTTGTTGAATGAAAAAAAAAAAAAACAATGATGAGAAAAATAAAGCAGATGTGTTATAATTTGGTAAAAAATAATACTGACACGATTCAAAAATAAATGGAGCATTATATTAAGTGAATAAAAAAAAACGAAAAAACAGTTGATGAATAGTGTTTGTTATTATTCCTTAAAGAATAAGAACTCATTGTTTCAATTAAGGGGTTTGCAGTTGGACACCGTTTGTATTTGGAATTCGTTTGAATCATTGCTTCAGTGAAAAGATGCTTATAAATTTCATTTATTTAGCCGTGGATACAATATTTTTTTAAAAGATTATTCAGGAATAGTAAGTAATTAAAAAATTATACATATATTATACATTTATGTTTTTCAAAATATTTGATGACGAGCAAGTAGTCGAACAATAATTAGAAAAAGTAACATTTTTAACTCAATAGTGCCGGGGAGAGGCGTGGTCCAGTGGATATACGAAATGGTCCAGACCTTGGTGCTTGACATTTTTGATTTTCGTGATGTTATGACCAGTTATTTTCTATCCTTTCGTGAATATAAAACCATAAGTAAAAACTTTTTCGGGCCAATACTTTTAGTCTTACAGCCATTTTAAGTCAGCTTCACGGGCAAAAACATGTAATGGGAAAACCTTTCTAATTCGTTTAATCTTTTAGAAATCGAATCCAAACAAAAATTAACAATAAGATAAGGACATGCTTTGTATTTTTTGCAAGACTAAAAGTATTGGTCCGAAAATTTTTTTATTTATGATTTTATATTCTCGAAAGGATTGAGTATAACTGGTAAAAAAATCACGAAAATCAAAAATGTCAAGTGGCAAAATTATTGAAAATTGGTCGATTTCAAATGGATTGACCCACTGACGAATAATTTTCAAATTTTTGGACTGAGGGAGACCTCAAAACGTGTACTTCAGCCGAAAACTTGGATTAGAGCTTTTATGATCTCAAACTAAAATATAATATATTATATTTTAATATTATAATATAATACTACGCTCCACAAACCTGATATTTCAAATCAAATATCTATTAAAAAAGAAAATTTATTATTTATTGTTCATGTTTCTATATCGATCAAGTATTATGAATCAGTTTCAATGTTAAATTTTGTTCAACATATCAGAAGTTATTTATTTATTTTACTCTTTTGTTTTATTGTATCTTACTTTTCTTCTTAAAGCTTTGTAAATAAGAATTAATTATAATCCTTTGGTCTTGTGGCCTGACATATTGTATATATTAATTGTATATATCATATTTTTCTTAAGGGACCCAGTCCTAGAATAAAAATTATTTTTCTATTCTATTATATATATCATAATATAAAATATTATTTTATGTGCCGGTATCGAAAATAATAAAGTAATTTTACAATATTTGACTTTATCTTAGGGAAATTTCGACTTTCTATTATACTATATATTTATTTCAATTCGTAAATAAATGTACTCTTTGAGTATAATGTAATAACCCAAAAATTCCAGAGATGGAGAAAACAATAACTGGAATAAAATTAAATTAAAAATTGTTGCTGAGTTAAGCTAAGCCTAACTATAACTTGAGAGCCGCTTTTTCCATTAAATGTAAATTCAGAGGGAGGCTTAAGTACTCTCTTAACCTCAAGTTACCCAGGGCGAAGCTAACTTCAACAGAAATTAAACATTTAAAACTCATGACTAAAATTATTAAATATTAGTTTAGCAAATTTTAGTGACATTTTCTCGTTATCATTATTATTACTTTTTAACATTTTGAAATTTTGTAGGTCTTTCAAATTTACTCTAGCTATTTGCCGTTTGAAGATTTACCTTTCTGCTTATTGTAAGTGAGATAAAGTTTATTTGCATTATGCATTTGTTAATTAATTTATTTATTTTACATTGAAACGTAGAATTATTTCGACTAAAATCAAACTTGATTTTATTTATTTATCTCAAAATATCTATTATATAAATAAAGTTGAGAAATAAGCCTCTTGTTTCATAAATTGTTATACTATGTTATAAATTGATGACACCTGCTAGTTAGATTTGTTGATATTTTAGTTAATTATATTGAAGAAATGTGATTAAATATGTTAATTTATTTTACATTGAAACGTAGAATTATTTCTACTAAATTAAAAGTTGATTTTATTTATTTATCTCACAATATCTTTAATAATACATAAATAAAGTTGAGAAATAAGAATCTTGTTTCATAAATTGTTATAGTTGTTATTATGTATGTTATACATTGATTCATCCCTGCTAGTTAATTTTTTTGAAACTTTAGTTAATTATGTAAAAGAAATGTGATTAATTAATTTATTTATTTTACATTGATAAAATTGATTATAAATTGATTCACACCTGCTCGTTAAATTTATTGAAATTTACGTTAATTCTTTTGAAGATATGCTATTAAATATTTTAATGAAACGTTGAATTATTTAAATTAATTATTTATTACGCTTTGGTTTATTATTTTTAATAACAAACCTTTGCATTTGACCAAAAAATAATAAGTTATTACACCCTCGAAATTTGAGGGCTTAATTTTTCAAGATACTTAGAATCCGAATAACGAAAAAAAATCAGTTTTTCCAATGTTGAAAAAAATAAGTACAAAAAAAAATATAATAAACCATTGTACAATAATTTGTAGTTTTTTTTTTTCTCAAACTATGGCATTTAATTTTCTATCATGACTATATATTGTGCGTTAAGTTAGTAATATTAAGACAATCGTGTTGTATTAGGTAAAATTGATAGCAAATTCTATTTCTAGTATTCATAAATCTCATGTACACAATTTCATGAAGAAAAATAATAACGTCCCTTGTGGGGATCGAACCCACGACCTTTGGATTAGAAGTCCAATGCGCTATCCTCTGCGCCAAAGGGACTTCAAACTTTAATTGGAGCTGTTCTTTATTTCCAGGTTACAATAAACCTTTAAGAATTGATTTTTAATTTTCAATTTTTGGACTTAAATATTTTTAGAGACTTGTTAAAAAAAATCGTACATACGAGATACAATATTGTTTTTTAATGATGTGAATTTAAAAGAAATGTTTTGATATTGATTTCACCTCAATAAAGTCAGGATATTTTTAATCTCATTCCAATAAGTTTCCTTGCTTTTTTATTTAAAATATGTTGTCGACAGATAGAGAAATTTACAATTTTGGTTTATATATAATATTGAGATAGGTGCAAACAAATCCCTAACGTATCCTGGATTTTTTATTCATTTTGTACTGCTTTGTGAACAATTAATGTTCAATTTTAAGTTGTCATTATGCTTACTGAATGTATTATACTTGTAATATATTTTTTTTTCTCTCTAATGTAAACACCTTTTTTCGTTAAGTTATCATATACATACTATAATATCATTGATTTCATATCAATGTGGTAACAAATACTTTTTTCTAATAATTTAAAAAAGATTATGTGAAGTTAATTAATGTTCTATTGGCATTTTAAGTTATCATTATGATTACTTAATGTATTATACTTGTTATAATTGATTTTTTTTTATCTCTGATGTAAACATATTTTGTCATTAAGTTATTATATAACTACTATAATATCATTGAAAATGTTCTTTTAAATATATTTATTTATTCTTTTATGTCAGCCGTGGGGTTACCCTGGGATATTGGTACTCCTCTGAGGCACACTTAGCCGCTGTAAAGTAGGTAACAAAAGTATGGGGAAAAAGCATGACGGCTGAGCGTAATCTCATCACCTCATTGCATACTTTTGGTCTAGAGACAGTACGAATCTCCATAAGTATTGAACCCTCTTTAAGGGTTGTGGGGGAGCCCGTGGCTGAGTGGCTAGCGCGCTAGTGTCTCATGCTACAGGTTCTGAGTTCGAATCCCAGTCCCGACGGGGCATTTATAAGGATGTAAAAAAAAATGAGGATTCACTCACAGCCTCTCCCCCGGGTATGTGAGACCCGTCAGCCAAAGGGTGACCACTCACAAAATTTGTCGTAGGGAGTGATGTCCCTACACTAAAAATTGCATCGTGAAACGTGAGTGTAATGACAACATGAGTGCCTACACGGCCTGTCGCGCCACTGGAAGAAGAAGACTTTAAGGGTTGTAGAGGTAGTGTGTTTTTTTTTTTTTGTATATTAATAATGTTTAAAAACCTTTTTTTTTTTTTTTTTTTTTTGATTAGGCAACACTAATAGCATTTATTTTAAAATAGATACATAAATAAAATAGATACAAAAAATAAATTAAATTTCTATTCAGTAATATTTTAAGTTCTTTGTGTATAACTATTTATCATTTTTATTTTATATTATGCAAGTCGCTGTTTTAATATTCACCCCGCTAGCTGGTAGCCTATAGAACGTTATTGTTCACAACCCCATCTATGAGTTCATAGTGTACTCAATGAATTAATATATGTCTATATAATATATTTAATGAATTAATATATGTCTGGTAATTTAACTAAGTCGATTTTGTAAACGGTATATATATATAAATTGAACTATTGGCCTTAATAATAATTTCTTTCGTATACTTTGGGTTTTGTTAATATTCATAAATACAATATGAGATATGCTGAAATGTTACGACAGATAGATTTATTTAAAGTATGTCATATTGAGACATTTTTCATTTTATCCCTCACTGGAGCTTGATATGGCTGATTCAGCATCTTATTTCTTATAGGAGATGATCCGGTCCAAGACATGGGCTTATTCAGTCATGGGCTACATGATTTTATTTTCATTTCTTGGATTTTTCCTAGAATCTTTTGTTTTATATTTATTGTATATAGATATAATTGCTGTTTATCAATAAGAAGTTTATAGGTTAAGCTATGTAGCGCTATTTAGCTGTAAGTTTTTATTGCATCAACTTTTTAATTTTTTTTAAATATTGGTGATACTCATTAAATTAAAAAACACTTGATATGTATATATAGTACCACTATGGCTCCTGTGAAATATTATGTTACTTACAAAATATCAATAATTCAATATTTTTAGTACAAGGATTTAATAAGTAAAAAAATAAATGAGTCTTTTTTTTATATCTTTTTACAATATAGAATCATTTTTTGTTTATGTATATATAGTAAATATATTATATGTAGTACCACTATAGCCCCTGTATGATATTATATTACTTATAAAATTTCAATAATTCAATGTTTTTAGTACAAGGATTAAATAAGTAAAAAAATAAATGAGCCTTTTTGGATATTTTTTTACGATATAGAATCATTGTAAACCTATAAAATTCTTAAAAAAAGTATAATAATATAATATCATAAGACGCAATGTGACATGAATGGTGAAAAAATCATTATAACAGTCATACAAATAGAGAATAATTACTTAGAAGATTCGCTAAGTTGCTATGAGCACACAGTATCCTGGATCAATCTTAAAGACATGGCTCAGTAATGCCCTTATGATGGCTCACAAGCTTGAGCCGAAACGTCGGCAAAATTAAAATATTAAAAAAAGACTGACTCCTGATTATTTTCATCTATAATAGTTTCTACAGTCGACTATAGATCCTCAATGAAATACATATACTTTACTCATTTCTAAATTGCTTATGGATGTATATAGTCCAGCCTAACTTCAATATGTGTGATGATGCAGGGTTCTCAGTAAGTCCAGGATTATGGTCTCCGCTATCTTTTGCATATGAGTTTATTCCAGTCCATACCTCTCCAAAAATGTTCTAGTGGCTACTGGGATGGTTCCCTGCTTCCGAACCAAATCTTTGTAACGGTAAATTGACTTTCGCCGAACTCTTCACGAATTATTTCTTACAGGTATGGAATACATTTCGCATAAATGCTTTCTTCCTCCTTTTGAATTATTTCGCCTTGTTCCCGTTCATTTGTTTCATATCTGATAGTGGGATCGACTATTAGTGCTCTCTTTTCTGTGGCACTAAATGCCAATAAAAGGAATATTATAATAATAACAAATTTAATTATAACAAATTATAAGATACCAAGAGTTTAAAAAGAAAAGTTAAGGCGTGTTTATACTGAACGCGTCATTAAAACTGAAATAGATAGCTTGGAGATGGTGATATACATTGAAACACTGATAAAGATGTGTCGTAAGTACTGATAAAAGAGGATTTGAAAAGAACGTATTGCATTCAACATAAACATAATAAATGTTAATATTTTTTAATTAAAGCAGAGATATAAAAAAAACTGACGTGATTTTAATTATATCCTTAGCTCCGTTTGTTCTTTATGACCCTGTTATCCCAAAGGCTGTAATGTATAATACTGTTATAAATTTGAATTTATGTTTCTAGGTTTATTATTACATCTCAGCTTATAAAGTTAACTCTGTTTGAGATTTATGTAGCCCGCCTCCAAATGGAGCCTGGAATACTCCCTTCTAATCTACGCACCGACCTTAACGTATAACTTCATCGCGTTCTGTAAATAGGATTTTATTTCATTGCTTTCTAGAAATAATTGTGTACTTCACCTTTAGGGAAAATTTTCTACTGGAAATCGTTTAATTGGGCACACCATGTGCCCGAGTAGGTTTTATGAGTTATATTTAATTATGCTGGCATATGTGTTCAATAACAATAAAGTTGGGTAATTTGAAAAACCATATTTATAAGTTTTTTGTCATTGAAGCAAGTAGCCTCACGTCTTACAAGTTAATAAATTTCGATACATTTGAAATATATAAAAATCTCCTTTCCGTGTTTGTGGTCGCTTTATGGGATGCAAATTAGTCTTTTTGTTATTAGTATATTTTTGTTGCTATGAAATATTTTTAATATATAACATTTATATTAAAATCGAGTTACTGGTGTAACATGAACATTTCGCAAATACAATGTGGCCTCTGTAATGCAAGATACTTAAAAACTTAAACTGGAATGATTTTTAGGAATAAAATCTTATAAAAAGAATAAATCTTTGAATGAAATAGCACTAATTATATTTATTTTATTAAATCAGCTAATAGAAGAATATTTTTATTTTTTAAGTCACCCTACATTTTTATGAACCCTACTGAAGAAACCGCACTCACTGATTTCACACCCGAATTATTCAACAGTACATGAAAACATGCTCGGTATCAAGTACTATATGATTTAATTTGTGGCTTATATCACTATCAGGCCCTTCGTTAATTTAAGTTAAATTATGGAATATTAGTCAAACTTGCGTGTTTGTTCACTCTTCGGAGCCGCGTAAAAATCCATCTTAAAAAAAAAAAAAAAATAAAAAAAAAAAAAAAAAAATATATATATAAAAAGATAATGGATTTCGGAATGAAGTTCCGTGAACTGTAGATGTGGGGAAGATTTAAATACCTTCAGCTTCCTGTTTCTCGACGAAACGTTTCTCTTTTTTTTTTCTTTTCATTTACGTGTCATAAAAGTTATTAAAATGTTTTTATAAATTAGAACGAACTTTATAAAAATAAAATATAAAATCGTACTAACGTATTGTTTTTTTTTTATCGGTTATCTCGAATTAGAGCATCCCAGAATCCCGGGATTCCACTGTACATGTTATATTTAGAGATATTTTAATTTATCATCAATTTGGTTACAAAGCAATATATGGGCTTTACCTTCTTTGAGTAAAAGGACGTTAAATAAAAAAATTGAACCATAATAAATGAATAAATAAAATAATTTAAGTGACAAATTCCAATAATAACATTAGCGTAGAAAGTCACACAGCTACGGCTCCCATGGCTTAATATAGCTTATCAAAATCGTTTGGGCCGTTTTTGAGACAATTGTAAAATTTATGGTATAAAGCGGCTCTTCGGGTTCATCGATTGCTAGGGGAAAAAAGTTTCTGAAACGTTTCTGGTATGTAATTGACTTAAATGTGAAATTTCATTTTCGTTTTCGAACTTGGATATTTGGTGTTTAATTAATTTTGGTTTCAACGATAATGATAGCTCACATACTTGTAAGTTTAAGTTACAACATTTTAAAGCAATATTTTCTCGCAATGAGTTCTCCAATACTCGCCAAAATTCACACAGCAGTTGATGTTGATACAGATCTGCCAGAAATGCCTTCATATATTACCCAAGCGGTGAAGAGAAGACTACAAATCAGCTCTATGCTTGCGAAATGGGACCGTATGTATAATGTATCTATAGGAGGACGATAAAAATTCAGCTGGGAGAGAGCTGCTCGGAAGGATGGCTTCAAACGGCGCATTTACACATAGCCTCCGGAGTATGGAGGCAAGCATTCCAAGCAAGTGTATTGGAAATGCTGGGGCATGGGTCGGGAATAAATCCCAGCCATTTGAATTTTATTCCAGCCTTTCCTCAAGAAGAAGAATTATGAAGGCTATTCAGTGACAGCTAAGGTACTTGATAGTTTTTAAAACAAAAACGTGGTGTGTGGAATCTTAATTCTTACCAAAAGATGAGGAGGTAGAGATATTGATCTCGGTTTTTAGTAAATTGATAATGATAATCGGAGCTACTGAAATTGTGGATAGTCACTGACATAGTATAACCCTGGCTTCATAGGTTAACTACACTGAATCGAGAAGGGTGAGAATTCAAATTTATCTTCGCTGACGATATGAAAATATTAGTCAAATATTTTACCTTCTTTTAAATTAATAAAAATAAAAAAAATTACTGTACCTTTTTAAGTATACCAACAACATAAAAAATAACATTTAAATACCAATATTATAAAGTAATAACACGATATGCTCATCCGAAATATGGTAGGAAGATAGAAAAATAAAAAAAAATAACTAATTTAAATAAAAATTACTTTAAATTATTTAAAAGTAATTATTCTACATTGAGTAATTTTTTTTTGGTAAAAAAGTAATTTTTTTCGGTTCTCAGCTCACACAACCACCCTGAAGAAGGCCAATAATTTAGGCCGAAACGTCGGCACCAATAAATTAAGTTTACGCTTAATTGTATGTTAAATTGACTGCACCCTGAACCAACTTCTCTCAAAAATTACTTTACATTTATTATATGAAAAATGAGTATTAACGTAAACGTTATAAACTTCGTTTTCCATATAGAATGATTAAAGATGGGTAGTTTAAAGTTTAAATATAACTCTGATCATTGATTGAAAATAATTTATATATTTTATTGAAATTTAATACAGCATGATAGTATATTGTTACAAAGTTAATATGTTTCAGTAAGATTATGGTGCTTGATACTGTTATGAGAAGGTAAGAACTTCGATGTCTTATTCAAATTAGCAAATCCCGTTACCAAATTCTTCAAGTCACCCGGAGAGTTATCGGGAATACATAGGGATGAGTTGTTACAAACAAGTGGGTTTGGGTGGGCAGAGAGTTCGGAATCGAAAGCGGGATATCTATTCTGTGCTAGGTATGCAGCAAATGGGGTAAGGAATATTTTATTAGTTACAAAATAAGGAGAGTTTAGGATTTTTAGGAAGGATTTAGGGGGGAAAGAATTGAATTCAAGAAGAATTTCATAGATAAGGAAGATGGTTGGGGGTGCTGTTATAAAAAAGAAACACACATTAACAAGTAGTACTTATTTTAATTGTGTGCCAACGTTTCGGCCTCCATTGTGGGCCTTCATCAAGGTGACTCAGAGAGGGTGTGTCAAGAATCGTGTCTCAATGTAGAACTTTCCATAGCAAATATAACTCCTTCCAATTCAATTGTAATGGAAAAAGTGATATTTGAAATAGATATGATTACATTAGCTTTGGAAAGGGTTACACTTAAAATGGAAAAAGTTACGATGGACTTGGAAATAGTATAATAACTTCTAATATAAACATGCTCTAAGAGATTTAATGATGATTATAATTTTATAGAACAAACATACGGTTAATAATTCACTATTGCGTCTTTAATTAGTTTATAAAAAAAATAGTTAGATTTTAGAAAGTACATCTACTCTTACTTAGTAATTGCACTAACGCGAGTGTTTCAGGTGCTAAGTTGATAAAACTAGAGGCGACTATACCTTGCTCCGAAGGCAACGGCGCAAACCCATCTCTAAGCAATTTTATAGCTTTATCTACTTATTCCACTTAGAAAAAAAAAAAAAATCCACTAACTCGTTTTTTATGTTTTATGTAAAAACAGGTTAGTATAGATGAAATTAGTATAACAAAAATAGTTTAAAATTGTATTAAGCAATAAGATATAATTCCTACTGAAATAAATAAAAGAAAATGGAAGGTACAAAATTGGGCATATCAATATGAAACTATTACTGAGTTAGGACTTGATTCGTGAATAGTTAAAATCATCACGTCTATTTCTGTTGGATTTTCTTTAAATAGTAGTTCTAAATATCGCATTGTGTCATTATTTTCTTTTACTCTTAGATGAGTTACATTCTATTTTAGTTTTTGTCGTTTTATAAAAGTATATTTTTATAAATCTAATTTGTCATATCTGACTTCATTTTCGAAGGTAAAACATATGCTTATATGATTTTTTGATTTATATTTTAATATGCTTTATGCTGATATTCCCTCTTAAAAAACAGTTCATCTGGGGTTCGTAATTAAACAACTTGAAATTTTCCGAACATTATAAACATTCATTTATAAGACAATTTAATTGTCTTCAATAATAACAATTCGTTTGTTTATTTATTTAAAGTCACTTTATGCTACTATGGCTAATCGGTCGATGCTACAGTCGGTGTCCTAAATTTTGCCATCCAGGTTTAATTATGGCAGGGACTTTTAAAGAGTACCTGACATAGCACAGGCTCGGGAACATCTTTTTACGTTCGCTCCGTAGGAAAGCATCCCTGAGTATTTTTTACTCCCATTAAAAAATTCTAGGACCACCCGTGGATATGAAACCGTGACCTTTGTAGAATAGAATAGAATAGAAAATTAATTTTATTCTGGGACAGCCCAGATTTTATTTTGTATTAGCCAATGTGCACTAGTAACTATTTGGATATTGTTAACCATCAAGAAATCTTTTGAATTTTGTTTATCAAATGTTGATATAACGAATGAAACATATTTCTAATCGGAAAAATAATAATAGGTGCTTATGAGCTCCGACACCTTAAGCATTAGGTTAATTTTTTTTTTTTAAATGTTTGTTTCTTTGTTTATTTATTTAACCCAACTTTTTGCTACTTTGGCTAGAAACAATGCTAGAGTGGGAGTCTTATTTTTTTTCTATCTAGATTCTAGGGATATAAAGGGGGAACTGATATCGCACTAGATCGGGTCTACCATTTTACGTCTCCTCTGAAGAACCGGTATACATAAGGATTTTTTAATACTATCCATCTGCCGAGTTTGAACCAGCAAACGTGGGCAAATAAGCGATGTACTCGCTTCTCATTAAGAAATTATTTGTTTTGTTTTTTATCAAACGATGATAAAAAATGAATGAAACGTATTTCTCATGGGAAAAATAACAAATTGTTACGAAATAATCTTGTTTATTAGATAACCTGAAAGTTTCTTTGAAAACGAATGCCATGAAATATGGCTTCCGATGTTCATTTAAGATAATAGAATCATTACACGAAGTTTCAAAGATGAGTTTTAGTATTCATTATAAAGCTTCTATTGATAAATTAGTTTTCTCCTAAATAAACAATTATTTTGAAGTTTTACAGCGTATTTAGTATTTACTTAAAAGTTCTTCTAAATGTTTATACATCATTACATAGATTGCTTATCAGGAAAACCGGCATAATGATTACTATCTTGTTATTTATTTAAAAATGTATTGACTCAGGAAACGTTATACATATTAATAACATACCTACATTAATATGACACATTAATTAAATGTGCGAAGCAGCATGACACAAGCGTTCAACTTTTCCATTACTGTGCCCCACCACCGGCTTTACAGTTTCCATGAACTTATCGAACTTTGTTGATATATGATGTCGTCGGACGTATAGTGTTTTTTATTTTATTTTGTCATGCATAAAGGAATATTAATGTCTGAGTTTTAGTACAAAAAGTTATGACGGCTCTTAGATTAAAGTAGTTCCTTTATGATTAATCTAAATATGTGGCTTTAAAAACAATTTATATCAATAAATTTTATCGTCAAATCGTAATAAAATCGGACCAAGATGCATTACAAAATAAATATACAAAGTATATGAGATTTTCACAACCTTTTAAGTATCGTTTTAACAAATGAATTCATCAATTTAGCCATAATTTCAATAAGTCCTTTTTGATTCACTGATTTTAGTTTAATTTAAAACAGTGAATAAAAAATATTACCCGAGAATGGACTTACCGGGTTGGGTAATTGATTTCAATATGTTTTTGTAAAGTTGGTTCATAATATCAAATCAAATAATTCTAGAAAGCTCTGGGTTTCATTTAGCAGCCGTATTTATGCGTTTAGTATTTATTTTGTTCTTAAGCCAATGGAATTTATTTACATTAAACAAGAGTATTTGAAGTTTGAATAATCAAATGTTAGATGTTACGGCATTATACTATTGTAAGAGGTCTTGGAGTAGAAATACTTAAAATAATAAAGATCCAGGAGTTATTAAAAAATGTTCCATACAACCCATGATGAAGCTTAATGACTCACCCTCCATAGGAATCACCTTGGCCTTGCTTTATCCCCTCTATTGGAAAAAATTAAGCGTATCTGGCTCGGAATATATTCTATATATATTATATATTGTCTTATATAATTTTTATTTTTTTTCACAGAAAAATTATGGTTGTATAACAAATTAGAATACTTAATTATACTCTTAAATATAGGAGAAATAATATACGTAATCAGATATACTACCATTTTAGAGAATTTCTTTTTAAACTTATGACATAAATTAATTAAATGCTGACTTAAAAATGTCGATGGAATTCCTGTTTCATGGTACTTAGTTTTTTGTAAATACATTGTTGGTTTGTTTATTCATTTGACGTCACTTAATGCTAATATGGCTAATCGGACGATGTTACAATGGGAGTCCTAAATTTTGCCTAGCCAGGTTTAATTAGGTACTTGACATTGCACAGGCTCGTAACCACATTTTTACCTCCTCTCCTAAGTAAGACAGAACCAGGGATTTTTTATCCCATTAAAAAATCCTATAGCCACCAGATACATTATTAACCAACTAAAAATGAATACAATTACATTAGTGTCACCGGTTCCCCATCGAGCAACTGTTGGACCACATCAAGGGGCTTTCCCAGACACACCTGTGATGGACTTGTCCAATATTCCCGAGTGGAAAGTTAGAGTTACAAGTTTTCTTTCCCCTTCAAACTTTTCACTGCGGAGTTAAACCCTGGAAAACTGGCCGATGATAGTTTTTGTTATAAGATGAGCTTTTATATATATTGGGTCTTGCTGTAGTTTATAAATTCAAAGGATTTATTAAGTATTAACTTTTTATTAGTCTTGCGGAATTATCACACATTATGAAACATAAAAATAATAATATGTTATATAACTAAAAGAAAAAGGCCAAATATTCATAAATCTTCAGGTTTTAAATTTAATAAAGACGATCCTAACGTGTAAACTATTACTTTCACTTACTTATATATGAAATATAAAGTAAGGGAAAGTATTATTGAATTAAAGCGATCGAGAAAATTTTCCAATTACAGTTTTCAAAGGAAATAAATATTTTAGGGCCTCCTGAGTCCAAATGACCAAGTCCTGCAAAAAAACCTGTGAATATGTGTGTGTGTCTGAAAACAAAAAGTAGCACGAAATTGAAATTTCATATTTGTGACCTGTTTATTCATTTAACGTGACTTTATGCTACTGTGCCTGATAGGGCTATGCTACAATGGGACTCCTAAATTTTGCCTATACAGGTTTCATTGGGACAGGAATCTATAACCAGTACCTGACACCGCACTTGCTCGGGACGACCATTTTTTATTCCCATCGAAGGTCGGCATAGCCAAGGATTTTTTAACCCTTTAAGGATCGTCTGTCTTGTTTGAATCCGTGACACCGGTTAAACCGGACACAACACCTGAGTGACCCCTAGATAATATTAGTAATGAACTCGGTTCAGCGTCACCTATTCTAAATTCACTTTTAAAATTTTTGAATAATTGGTCCATTATGTCTAATAGTTAATAGATCTGTTAAAAATTAAAATGATCCTAAAAAAGGACAACTTAGAAAAAAGATAAAAAAATTCAAAATTACTTCCTCCATTGTTATATTGTCAAAAGATGTAGACATGACATAACTTGGCGTTAGGCTGAAAAATATAATTTAATTTTGTCAAATTGTTTGGAGCATTTAATGCTCTTCAGCCAGATCGTTTTTCTTCTAAAGGGACTTTAGAGCATTTTCTTGTTATCCTGTACAACTTTACTAAAGATAAAACCTAATAAGGAAAAAGTAACGGTTATAAAAAATATCTGTTTTAGATTTAGATCAAACTTGAAAGTAATAAATAAATTAATAAAATATGAAAGTTTTCCCCTGGAATATTAAGGAAAACGCCGTAAAAGAAGCAAGAGAGTGTAATATGAGAAGATAGCTTGACAAGTTACAATCTGACGTTTATTTTTTATCAAGCTTGATATCCTAATTGGTAAAATAATATGATATAACCCAATCCATACCAGAAGAATTTTATTATTATTAATAATAATAAAAAACTTTATTCTGGGACCATGTCCATTAAGAATAACAGATTTGTACAGTAGATATTCATATATGTCTGGTCAAGAAGACAATAAAATTAATTTTTATTTACAAATGAGCAAAAAGGAAAAATTAAACACTACCTAGACTTATATACATTCATGTACAAAAAGTATGGATAATAAACACACAAGATTAGAAAAAGAAAGAAAGAAAGAAGAGAAATCTCCTAAAGGCTACTGATAGGGTTGAGGGAATTATAAAAAACAAAACAAACTAATTATTCCACACTAGCTTTAGGGGAAAATAAATAATTAAAACTTGTGTTAAAATAGAAATAAGTCAGTTGCAGATTTGTTGTGCATCTATTTGGGATGCCAAAAGATGTTGGAATAGGTGAGATTTGAATGAGAGAAAGGAAGATGCATGGCGAATATGAGTAGGTAGGGAATTCCAGAGGGTTGCAGAACGGATATAAAAGGAGTGATCAAAAGATTTAGTTCTATGGGTGGGAATGTAAAGGTCGGAAAGGCGGGATCTAGTTTCGAGAGAGTGGATTGAGGATTTAAATTTAAGGATGCTGTGAATGTATGGAGGGTACTGGGAGTTTATGATTTGGTAAAGGTATGATCCGAGAAAATATTTCCTCCGTGTAACAGGTAGGATCCACTTCAACTCGCTGTATAAGTGGGTCACTGAAGACCTCTTCGAGGTGCTGAAGATAAATCTTATGAACATGTTCATGATACGCTTGAGTCTGTCTTCGAGCACCTTTGGGAGGCCACCATATACCACACAGCAATAATCGAAGTGGGGGAATATTAATGAAGAGACGAGAAGCTTACGGGTGGGAAGAGGGAGAAGATGGCGGGAACGATGAAAAAACTTTAGAGTGCTTATCGTTCGTCGGGAAATATTAGCAATATGGGGTTTCCAAGAAAGGGTTTGATCAATGGTAATACCAAGGTTTTTGACAGAGGAGCTAAAGGTGATTGGATGACCATTTAGGATTAGATTCGGAAAGGAAGTATTGGATCTGAGGAGGGAATTGGAACCTATAACAATGGCCTGCGTTTTCTCAGCATTAAGCCTAAGTTTATTCAGGGTTGCCCAGGCACAGATTCTATCTAGGTCTTCCTGAATATTGGCAAATGCTACGAATAACTCAGAAGGAGAGAAGGATAGGTAGATCTGAAAGTCATCGGCATATAAATGATAGGAGCAGTGATGGATTGAATTTGGAAGATCATTGATAAAGGAGTTGAAAAGGAGGGGGGAGATACTTGAGCCCTGGGCCACACCTGCCGAGAGGGCAAGGAAAGAAGATAGAGGATGATTGGGAATGGTAACTGCTTGGATCCTGTTACAAAGGAAAGATTAAAACCATCGAATAGTACTATTGGAAAATGATAAAGATTTTAGTTTGGAAAAAAGGATAGAATGGTCAAGAGAATCAAAAGCTTTTGAGAAGTCCAGAAGTATTAGTACTGTTAGCTTTTTTTCGTCCATAGCGGTGTGTATGTCGCTCGTGATTTTTAGAAGGGCTGATTGTGTGGAAAAGCCGGGTCGGAAACCAGATTGGAGAGGATCGAGCAGTTTGGACTTTTCGAGGAAATTGGACAGTTGTGATTGGACTATTCTTTCAAGTGGTTTAGAAAGGTTTGAGAGAATAGATATAGGGCGATAGTCTTTGGGGGGAAGTAGGATTAAAGATTTTATTAATAGGAAGTACAATAGCTTTTTTCCAGGAGGTAGGGAATGCAGAATTTTGGAGGGAAAAGTTATATATGAAGAGTAGGATTGGTAAAATTTCAGGAAGGCATAGTTTTATCAATTTGACGGGTATACCGTCAAAACCTACGGAGTTAGTGTGTGATTTCATGACCGAGGAAATTAGGTCAGATGGAGAGATATCGGAAAAATAAAAGTTGCTGGAGTTGAATGAAGGGACTAAAGGAAAGTCGGGGGTTGGTTGTGGAGAATCGTTTGAGGAAATCGATGAGAAATAAGTATTTAATTCGTCAGGTGAGACCTGAAATACCTGAGAGGAAGAGGATTCACAAAGCGAGAGTTTGCGGAGGATTAGCCATTTTGATTTGGAATCAGATGCTGAGGAAAGGGCTTCACGGAAGTAGTTTGATTTTGCTTGTCTAATTGCTGTCTGTGTCAGATTGCGGAGTGCCCTGAACGTTTGGTAGTCCTCTGTCAGTCTAGTACGTCTAAAACGTCTACGGGCTGCCTCACGCCTCTTTTGTAGTTCTTTTATCTCTTGACACATCCAAGGAGCAGGTCGACGTCTAAAGGTAGCGGTTTTAAGAGGGGCATGGGTATCAAGGATACTGAGTAAGTTGGAGGTGAGGATGTCTACCATCGGATCGATTGAGGAGCAGGAATAGATTTCAGACCAGTTTAGGGATTCAAGATCGGGTAAAATATTTTCTCAGGTTAGACCATCTAGGTTGCGGAAAGTAATGGATTTAGGTAGGAACACTGTAGTTTGGAAATCATATGTCATTTGGATGAGATCATGGGCTGATAAGAACGGAACAGGTAGTTGGGAAGCGGAAAGAAGCTTATGTCCTGAGTTAATGACATGCAGGTCCAGCCAGGTGTCGGATCTGCAGGTATGGTGAGTAGGTTCATATGGGACGACAAATAGGTGAAGTGAAAAGAACAGGTTTTCTAGATAGAGTTTGTCGCTGGAGTCAATAAGGAGGTTGGTGTTGAAATCACGACAGATAATAATGTTATTATAAAAGGGAATATATTTGTAAAGGAGAGACTCAAGGGATGGGTCAAAAGGGACCGAAGGAGGACGATACACCACAGCATACAGGAGAGGATGAGTGTTGCAGGTGATTCTAACGAAAAGGAATTCAATGTGAGGAGAGTCGGAATTGAAAGAAATATCTAGGACATGGGACTTCAGGCTATTATGGATATAAAGTCCCACACCTCCGCCAGTCCGTCCAATCCGGTCATGGCGGATAAAGGAATAATTAGGAAGGGAAACAGAGGAGAAAGGAATATAGGGTTTTAGCCATGTTTCGGAGACTGCAATAATGAGGTAGAAATTGTGGGTAAAGTAATTAAGGAATTCGTCAATGTGGGCTAGTAAGGACTGGGCGTTGACATGACAGGTTTTTAGGGCATTAGTCATATAGGAAGGAGGTGGAAGAGCAAACAGAAGGTAAAGGCAGGATGCTAGAGTCACAACTTGATAAGCAACGATATGAACAAATATAAAGAAAACATGAATATAAATAAAATAATGAAATAAAATTAATACAAAGGTGATTTGAACAAAAAATGTGAAAAAAGGAGAATTTCTTGTAAAATAAAAAATAAAACTTAAAAAAAAGTAAATTATTTATATAAATATGACTGAAGGAAAACAATAGATTGTTCGATGCCGTGATCTTTTCTAGTTCGTATCCAGCACGTAGACGGGTCCGTAAGAGTCAGTTGAAGACGTCCAGATCCTGATGTTTGTCAATAAAGATGACGGGGTGTCCATCCTCCTTCCGGCAGCGCACTCTACCGCCAGCGAACCAAACGTACTTGATTATTTTCTCTGATCTCTTCTGCCTGGCGAGCCAATAAAGATGTCTATTCATCGGAGACATCTCCTCGCTGAGATAGATTCGGTGGGAATCGTTCTCCTGCCACCCAATATCCCGCGTCGAGAAGTCTCTCTTGACTTTTCTACACCTCACCAACTCGTCGCGCATAGATTGTCTCACAAATCGAGCTACGATAGAAGGCGGTCGCGGGTCGTCCTTTTTTGGCCGGCGCCTCTCCACCAAGTCTAGATTCTCCGCTGTTACTTTGATCCCCAGGCCCGCCGTCACGCTGGTCACTAGGGCCGCAGGCGTTTCCCCCGGCCTTACTGGGATACCTCTTATCTCTAATGATCTAGAAAGTAGACCCTGCTCTGCTTTGTTAAGTCGGACCTCTAGTTCGCTCACTTTCGATTTTAAAATTTTATTTTCATTAGTGACCTCCTCAAGGTGTTTAGTTTGACCTTCGAGGTGTTTTTCGATTTTTGTGAGGCGGTGGTTAAGCTCGAAACTTAGTTCGCCGTATTTTTCGAGCGAAGATTTGAGGCTTTTGATTTCCTCATTAACCTCAGTTCTGAACCGGTCAACTGCTGTAAGTATATCCGCTACAGACGGTTCGGCGATCTTTGTAGGGCTCATCGATTTTTCCCTGCCTTGGCCATTTTTTTCCCCTGTTCACACCTTTTACATAGCCAGGGTTTTTTATGTGATTTTAAAGTCCCAATTTCCTTTTCATTCAAGTTGCAACACTTGCCGTGAAATATTACACGACATTTGCCACAACCAATGTTACCTTTGTCGTCCCTGGTGATAGTGTTGTCACATATTGATCACTGAACCATTTTTATTAATTTTATGAGAGAAAAAAAAATATATATATAATTATTTTTATATAGAAATACAAATATTGTCTATTTATATATATTTACTCACAACGGAAGTGTTTGTAAACTAGAGTAAGCGTCCTTGCTTAATCTTCCGACGTCTACGAATTAACTGCCCCACTACCGCAGGCTGCTAAGTTATTTTCACTATTTCCACGACGTATTTTAGTGAGTGTATATAAATGATGCCAAAGAGCACACCGATAGATTATTTTAAAAGTAAGCGAACAAAATATAGAAAAGAAAAAAAAAAATTATGAAACTACGATCAAAAGTTCTATAAATTACGAAGGTATCAAACACAGGAGCTATTAGATGTTGTCTCGTTGCTGTATCGAGCCAGACTGAGAAAACATCACTCACAGTTTAACTACAATCTTAGTTTAACTAAATGTTTAGTTTATATTCAGTTTAATGAGAGGTCTGGTCTAGTGGGTTGAGCTCTAGTCTACTGTTCTCCGGGTCCTGGGTTCGAACTCCGGCTATGACAGAATATTATTTATTATTTTAATTCAGCCGGGGGGCGACCCTAGCATCTTCTTAGGCTGACCCATCCTCTTTATAGTGGGTACCCAAATTAAAAGAAAAAACTGGCGATTGAGCGTTATCAAGGCCTTATCACCTCATTGAATGGCCGTTGTCCTAGAAACAGTATGCTTCTCTATTTGTACTGAGCGCAAGACCATTTATAGGCTGTAGTGGTACTTTTTTTAGGTTCATTTTAGTTTATAAGAAAAATTCCAAAAACAAATAATATAAAAATAAAAATCTGGCATGCCCCACACACGTGTCACAAACTTCTGTTTGTGTAAGGAGGTGAAGCCAGGAGATGACACGTGGGACCGTGGTAACTCCCACGCGTAAACGGAAAGTCCTATGAAACTGAAATTTCATATTTAAGACAACTACATGCTCGAGACTTTACCAAATCTTTTTCATTAAAATAAGCTTAACAGAAGGAAGCATTTTGCACCTTTTTACGATTTTCTTGAAAACGACTGTAACGATTTTGATTAAACTCCCTATATTGGTCTAAAATTTAATATGCTTTAATATTATGTAGGTTTCATTCTGATTGAAATAGTCACACAGGGCTTAAATGCCGATGTTTCAAAATTTATTTTAAATTTTCTTCTTCTAAAGTACCTTTAATTTTGTGGATTTTATAAAATTGACCATATAATCTGAATATTGCTAAAAAACAGGTAAATATATAAGTTGAGCGAATTTGAAAAACAAATAAAGGAGAAAAAAATATATTTTTAACGCAATTTTATATTTTAATTTAATAGATTTTTTAATAAAACGCATGTTTCTATGGAAATTCCATTTAATTAATTCTTTAATGGTTACACTAATTTTTATCTCTTACTGTTTTTGAAAATTCTTTAATGGATTTAAAAAACAGAGGTAAGTGAAAGCCGTGTGTTGCCAGCACCAGATTTTTTAAAAATGTTTTCCTATGCTTTCCTACCTCATAATGTATTGTAATAATACAAATTATAATTAACTGGTTCTCTTGGGAAAACGTGGTGCGGTTTGACCACATACTGGCTGTTTGTTCGACCACATTCTAAGCCAACCCCTGGCTTAGTTACCTAGCTTTCAAAACATGAGCTTATCTAAGAGAATTCAGAGAGCTCAGAAAGAGTGGGAAAGTTAAAGGATGAATAAAATTAACATAATTTTACTAATTAAATTTTACATTGATTTTCAATAGAAGCATTTATTTTAGATTTATTAGCTTTATCACCTAAAGCATTTAGGTTCATATAATTTTCTTTACCTTCATTAAATTCTACGACTTTATATGTCATGTTATTCTTTAGCTTAGCGATACGGTGTTTTTTCATCTACAATACTACCTGCATTAGTCGTTAATTGTTAACTTATTTTATTGTTTATATTTCTTGATATTATCTGTAAGATACGGTTAATTATTCGAAGCATGTATAATTAAAGGTATAATAGTTTTGAGGATAAAATGTTAAAAATAAAAAATTTGCATTAAGACCTCTGAGAATAATAAAAACCTACATGATATTAAATATTAATGTATTGCTGTTAATTAAAAATGATTAAAACATCTTAGAAGAAATTATAAACATTTGAAAAATAAAATAAAATTTATAAAGCGGCTCTCCGGTGATCTATTTCGGATAGTATATTTCTATTTAAATTTTATACCACATTAAATGTATATAAAAGAAAAATTCCATATTAAATCCATTTCAAATAGGTAATTTATATTTCATTTTTGAACTAGACTTTCCACATATACATCAGAGGTCATTTCGCCAAACTTGGTTTTTTGCACTCAAGATATCTTAGTAAGATATAAAACGCGTATTTCCGTAGAAAACTCAAATTCGTCATTTTCATGATTGCAATATTTCTACTTATTATAGGGGTACTTACTACGTTAATTCCCAAAAGGTACTAAAGGACATTTTTTATATATTTGTATTCTTATCACTTAAATGTATCTAAATCTCCTATTTGATTTTATCTAATGTACACCCCAGTCCTTTATAAATGCAATTTAGAAGCATTGTTATTTTTTCAAAGGAACTAATTACACATTTTATTTCGTTCCAAATTATACCAAAACATCTCATTTCATAACTTTAATATGATGTTATTAATAGACTAAAAAAAAACAATTCTGCATTTTAATGCGAAAATAATCAAATTAGCTAATTTAATAATATTATAATTAGCGATTTTCGCGTTTCCTGTAAAATTTCCTAGAATGGATATAGTACCTTTTAGAAATCAACGTCTCAATTGGTGCCTTTGCCTTAACCATCCCTATATTAGGGGTACTCACTACGTTTGCTATAGCATGCTATTTGTGCTATTGTGCTAAAACCGTCGAGTTTCTACAGTAATTTCCTGTATAAAATTGAACGTCTCAATTGCTGACACTGCCCCAATTACTGACACATGCTCATTCTACCTTGAAAAGAGTTTCAGGCCACCTATTAATAAAGAATTGGCGCCAAAATCAAAGTCACAGTGATTTTCGTTAGAAATTTATTAACCTATTAATATTTACAAGTTTTTACCCCTTGCACTTCGATGTGTTGTGGTTAAACTACTGATAATATTAATGAGTTCCTAACGTGCGCTGTTACTTATACAATAGTTTTGAATCCTATAACTTGTTTTGTAATTTTGAAATATTCAGTTTTAAATTTATAGTTGGTTATAAAATTATTTCGATCATACAGGTTGTCAGGAATTTGTCCCACACACTGTCAGTAATTGGTGTGTGCGTGTCAGCAATAGGAGGAAAAACATGCATCCGAATTTTATGCAGAAAATGGATTAATTCATCATTTTTATATAATCCAATGAATAGAATGGAGGGAATAGATGTTGGCCTAATAGAAATATTTTGAATGGCAAGGATCGGTCAATAAATATTGAAGAAATTATTGAGAAACCACAACAAATTTCTTATAGTGTCAGTAATTGGTGAAGTTACCCTATTTTATATTAAAGCTATTCTTTAATATGTCAACCTTAGATCGAATTTATGTATGAATAGATAAAGCTAAATGAATAATAAAAAAATTACTTCATGGCGGCCATCGGTCATCCGAAAATCGTACGGCAAACCAAAAATTTACAATAATGTTTTTGTTTTTTTGTGGCAGACAAAGTAATATATATTTTTTAAACAATGGTATCTCGATTTTCATTTATTTTATTTTTTGAACAATGCCTCCCATGACCTCTCTCTTTTCCAATATTCTGGCTTATATAAGAAAACCCTTCGACATCTTTCTTCTGCCATCCTAATTACGTTGCTGAACCATTGAAGTCTCATGGCATATCATATTATGTCCCTGACTTATCTTTGTTTCTTATATTACCGTAGGGTCGTAACACATGAAATGACCAATTTGATTATCAGGAAGATAATATCTTGAGATAAAAACTTAAATATTGTATTTTTTATTCAATGGATTATTTTTAATACACTTCTAACGGTTTACAAAGTTTTCTATCCCAGATTTGAAAAACTTTAAGTCAGGAGTTGAAAGGAATTTAGAAAACACATTAATAAAGCCAATGCTAAATCATTGTTTTATGAGGGCCTTCTTCCACAGCTTCCTTAAGATTTCTTCCCTCCATTGATGTTTGAGCCCATCTCCGAGGTAGATTTTCTTACGGTTAGTTCGGTAGATTTTTTTTTTTTTTTAAATCAAGACGGATGGTCCTTTGATTAGAACTTCATCAAACGCATGATTGTATTTCTTGCTTTCTGGGTAGCGGAATCACTATACTCAATGTGTAGTACATGTACGTGTACATTACATGTACTTATAAAAAAAAAAAAAATAATAAATAAAAATCGTTAGAAAATAGTTTGTTTAAATGGACACGATTAAAATTATACCAACATCTGTATGCCAAGTTGACATACATCGTTTTAATTCTCGATAAAGATTAAGATTTAAAAAATCGGACGTATCATCTGTTACAAACCACTAGAAAATATACTACAATCACTGCTCCCACCATCTATACGCTGATGACTTTCAGATCTACCTATCCTTCTCTCCTTCCGAGTCAGTAGTAGCATTTGCCAAAATTCAGGAAGACTTGGATAGAATCTGTTCCTGGGCAACCCTCAATAAACTAAGGTTGAATGCTATGAAAACTCAAGCCATTGTTATAGGTTCCAGTTCCCTCCTTAGATCCAACAATAAATTTCCGAATCTAATCCTAAATCATTATCCAATCACCTACAGCTCCATAATCAAAAACCTGGGTATTACCATTGACCAAACCCTTTCATGGAAACCCCATATTGCCCAAATTTCACGCAGAACAATAAGTACCCTCAAATACTTTCATCGTTCCCGTCATCTTCTTCCACTATCCAGCCGTAACCTCCTTATTTCCTCACTTGTTTTCCCCCACTTTGACTATTGCTGCTTAGTATATGGTGGCCTTCCGACAGTGCTTGAGGACAGGCTAAAGCGAATTATGAACATATTTTTAAGATTTGTCCTCAACACTCCGAAGCGGTCTCATGTGACCCATTTATACGGCGAGTTAAAGTGGCTCCTCCCTCCTATTCGTAGACAATATTTTCTAGGATCATTCCTTTACCAAACCATTAACACCAAGCTCCCTCCTTATATCCACAGTCTTCTACAATTTAAATCGTCAATCCACTCCTTCGAAACCCATAGAACAACAACTTTTGATCATTCCTTTCTTGTCCGCTCTGAAAAATCTCTGGAATTCCCTACCTACTCATATCCGCCATGCTTCATCTCTATCATCATTCAAGTCTCAACTGTTCCAATACCTCCTGTATTCCCAAACAGACGCTCAACAGCAATGAGGTTTTATATCAAAAATCAGATTTTGAATGTAAAAAGGAAATATTATTTATTGATCATACCTTACTTAATTTATTAATCTTTTTAAATTTAGTTTTGTTCAGCAAAAGTATGCATCTGAAGAAGTTTATTTATTTTACTCTTTTGTTTTATTGTATAGATATATTCCTTTTTTTTATTTTATTACTTCTTACCACCAATGTAAATAAGAATTAATCATGATCATTTGGTCTTTTGGCCAGAAACACTGTATACTTTAATTGTACATATTTGTTGTTCTTAAGGGACTATGTCCCAGAATAAAGATTATTTTCTATTCTATTCTAAATGTTGCGTTAGAGGCTAGAGAAACCTTAAGATTCTTAAAAAAGCCATCCTTAGTGAGAGTGATTTTCGGACTTTGTTTTATTACACAAGGACTATATTAGCGCTTATTCCACTAAAATAGAATGACACTTTTTTGTCTTCCAGACAGAATAAAATCTTTTTAAATTGTAAGAAAGAGTTTAGGATTTTTTTTTTTTTTTTTAACACTCCCTTAATTTATTTTTCAATCTTTATTTTGAGAATTTCACGAGAACCATAGATGTTATGTAGGACGAATAAGAAATACATAAGGTTAATCCACGGAAACTGTATTATATAGAATTATACCCAGATGGAGTTTCCATAGCGACCTGTAAAAGCAATCAACTGACGCTGGTAGGGAATTTGGTGGGCCTTTTATGCTCCCTATGGTGACATGTTATACATCATCAAGCCTCTGCTCTATGGTTTGAGGCTGTAATTACAAGTCACAGAGCAACGCAAGTTGCAGTGCCTCTTGAACCAGCATCTGTCGATTCATATATCGTATCGTGAAATTTCATCGTCATTATCATTTTAAAAAAATTAATTTTCAGGATTTTGGCTTCACAAGAATGTTTTACAACTGTTTTATTTAATAAAAATAGCCACACTCCCCACTACTATCAATAAATTTTTGCTAACGTGTTGATAAATTTTCCATTTCCTATCTTTGGAATTGCTAACTCCAAAAAACGCGTTTTCTAATTCCCATTGTCCATTAATTTTTTGTTCACGTATGTAGCGGTCCAAGTGTCTAAATAAATGATAATGCTTATGCGAGAGTAGGGTAATGATGCAGAGTTTCATATCCCCGTTCCAACAGGTTTTTTAAGTCATATTGAGGAATGTGGCAACAAAACAGGTCCCTTCGGATTTTCTCCCCAATTCCCAATTCCAGAGTCATTGCAATTATTTGGTTACAATACGATTATTGTACGGCATTATTCAGTATATAAGACAATGTAGTATATCAAACCAAATGAAGCTCACCAAACAGTAATCATCACCTTTTTTTTTTGGAGAAGTGGAGGGTTTTGGAAGATGCGCTGCTCCTCCTTTGTCGACCCACTGTCCAGAACCTCAACCGTTATCGTAAAGTAACGAATTTTTATCGTTAGAAATAATTCTGGACAGAAGCAGATCGCTTTCTGGCAAAGATGAGCAGCACAACTTCAAAGCGCTGATTTATTTTTTTTTTTTTTATTTTTTTTTATTTGGTGGGGGGATGAGGGGGAGAATTACTTAATATTTGTATATTCTGCACTAGTGATAGTAATTGTCCAGTCATCCGAACAACTGACCAAAAATATTTACCTAAAAAACAAAATAACGTATTTTACGGTTTTGAGAGAAGATGTAGCATTATTTAGATATGAGAAAAACTCAAACCTAGTCAAAAAGAATTAAAGCATATTCATCTTATCAGGTCAAACTTAATTATTTACATTTATACTCTATTTCGATTCAATATGGGGTTCTTAAGTTGAAACAGTTTATTCCTTAAAACTCTTGCTGTACGAATAATTTTTTTTCACACGATAAACATTCGATTTTTCTAGTGAATTAGAATATATCAGTATTTAACTTTCATTGCTTGTAAAACTTAATGCATATATTATGTTTAACCAGTTAATTTAAGTTCATGAAATTATTATAAAGATATTTTTCCCGAAAAACACACACGTACACCTACCTACACACACATACACACACACACACACACACACACACACACACACACACACACATATATATATATATATATATATATATATATATATATAACAACAATATAGTGTTATTCTTATCAGTCATGTATATCCACTTCGTTAATCCATCTCGTTTATCATTTGTATTAAGTATAGGATCAGTTTGACTCCTTCTTTTTTTAACAGTAATATAAATCAGTTGATATGTTTTGGTATAAATCAAAACATTTAATTTTTACAGCGTTCAATAATTGAGACGTTGATTTCCAAAAGGTACTAAAGGACATTTTTAACAAAATTGATTTTTTTACATATTTGTATTCTCATCATTTAGTTTTATCAAAATCTTCTATTTGATTTTATCTAATGTACACCTAAGTCCTTTATAAACGCAATTTAGAAATATAATTATTTTCTAAAGAAAATAATTACTCATTTAATTTCGTTCTGAATTATACCAAAACATCTCATTTCATAACTTTAATATGATGTTATTAATATACTAAGAAAAGAATTCTGGATTTTAATGCGACCAGAATCAAATTAGCTAATTTAATAATACAATAATTAGTGATTTTGCGTCCCTGTAAAATTTCCTAGAATGGATATAGTACCTTTTGGAAATCAACGCCTCAATTATTCAATGTTATAAGTATGTAAGACTCCAGGGTATAAAGTTGAAATGTATTAGATCGTATTGATTTATCGAATGTTCAAATTTATAGTATAGATTTAAGTTTACTTAAACATTTAAGGTTAATAGATCCAAAGGGTGGCAAGGCTGAGCGGATTAGCGCGCGTGAAAAGCTCGACGAGTTCTTGTCTCGGTGCCGGGGACTTTTATCTCGACATTAATCCCCCGCCTCAATCCCATTACCTTAAAACTCCCATATAGCTTAGAGGCGAGGTAGGGGTGGAAAAAAAAGAGGTTAAGGCAAATACATTTTTTGTTGATTGGAAGTAATTATAGTAATTAAAATACATATTTAAATAGTTTATATATCTCTGTTCACAATCTTTTTTAATCACTATGTCGCATTGAATATTCTCTTAAATGTCATATTGTATATCGGTAGGCTTTCTTAAGTTAAGATTCATATTTCTTATAATATGAAAACAAATGAACATCTTTTGTTAGTTTGGGCATAAGTCAAGCGTTTACTGAGTTCTTACCGCTATGTACTGGTTACTGAGTATGCCGTACAACAATGGGCCTGAAAACGTAGAAGAATTATAAGACGAAAGAATTAATAGCATTTTCGGACAACTTTTGTTAGTTCTTCAAGTAGTTCGTTGGGTAAGCTCCGACTGTTTCTTTAAATTTGACCTCCCACGTCTGAACTAAGGATGAGATAAAAGGAAAAGAAGTGGTTGGATTGGGTTTATTTACCTTGCCTCCTTCTTAGCCTGGGTTTGCTCACGTAGGGCGAAGAAACATTGCCACTAAGGTGAGCTGTGTCGAATTGCTGGTTGACAGTTCAACGAAATGAAGAAAGAGAAAAAAATATATACAACATTTAGGCTGGTTTCGAAAACATGACAAGGTTCTTATGGAAATAATGGTACATACATTTACTTGCCTATGTTATAGGTTTACATATGTTAGTCCAATAGAATAATGCTGAAATTCTACGTTTATGGGAATTAATTCGGACAATGCTGTAAATCTTTTTAATAACTTTTAATGGTCCTAGATCAAAGTAATATGATTTTGTACCATCGCAAATGGTGAGCTTAATTTTTTGCATATTTACACATATAACTCTAAAATTGTGCCTTCTACAGAAAATACTTTTCTTTTCAATTTGAAGCGTTAAATTTCCTTTGCAAAAGTAACCTTAGTCGTTGAATGTTTCAGTTTGATGGGCCAATTTCACTAAAATTGTTTAATAACTTAGTTTGGTTACTTAGAGACAACTGCTACTTTAAAACAACTATTCAAATCGAAAAAAAAAACATTACAGAATGAAAATCATTAAATTTTAAGTCGAAAGGCCTTTGTAAATTCAAAATTCGAAAAAGAAAGTTAGGCTAGTGTACCACGCCTAATCTTTTGAGCTCAGAAACATCTCATTTTATTCATGTCAAGCGTTGGCTGATTTCAAGGCAAATATAATAGCAATTCTATGATACTAGGTTTTCATCTTAATGTTATTAAAAATTACTGAACTATTTTTTATAATTTTTTTAATTTATTTAATATCCTCCTCTGCCTTGAGGAAATACGAGTATTCGTAACTGTGGAAACGATACAACACACAACTGCTATAAAATTACTAAACTAAAGTTACGAAGCGAATTACGTTAAATGTATATTAAAATCGTGTGTTGAACGCACCAGATTTTTCAAATAAGTTGATTTATCATCGCAAACATAGCTGTAACCTGTCTTAAATATGTAATTTCAGTTTTGTGGGACTTCGTTTTTTCAAGAAAGACCTGCCGCATCCACAACTCCGCATATGAAAAAGTGTGCTTGACTTGGTTGTTAAGGACAAGGGGATCTTGAAATGTGGATATTTGTTGGACAAAATTGTTTAATATCTATTTCCAATAACTTTTGGTTTTAATAATCTATATTCCATACGCAGGTTACTTAAAAAATTATCATTCTTACTTTTTATTGTATCGTGAGACACTCAAAAAAAATATTTTGAAAAAAATAAAATAAAATAATAGCGATGCTGAATGAAACACATATCAGGTAGTAATTATGAAATTATTTCTCCTACCCCGTAATTACAAATATAATTTCCTTAAGGCCTTTAAACTAAGGAAACGAACGATTCGAGGTTACGTCATATAGTGAGGCACAAAAGTGGAATTAAATAGGAAAAAAATTACCATTTTTTAAATATTTTTTTAATGAAAAAAAAAAAAAAAAATATATATATATATATATATATATATATATATATATATATAAATCTTTCAGAGATATTTGTTGACATTAATTCCTTGGTATTATGAGATTTAGTTAAGGATTAATGTCTCGATCCTTTAATCTTTATCACCTCTATCGCTCAGTCCATGTTCCCGTTACCACAGTTTACTATGTGCTGTTGCTCATTCCCATCAAATATTATTAATGTGGTATACTCTCGGATAATATAGTCAAAATTTTATTTGCTCCATTCTAGGTAAGGATTTTTCTCTGTGAACTCTTATAAATTAGTTTCAATTCCGGAAAATTACAAAATAATGTTTCTTAATCGTTATAGGAACTTCACTGATGTAGAAAATCTTAAAGACTCAATGATGCTCTAGGAATGTACACTAATATGTGAAGGAACCATTAAAATGTTGCTAAAATTCGTTAACTACAATTTTAGGCACTTGGGTGATATTCGAAAAGATTTTTTCTTTGGAATTCTAATAGTTATGTTCGTATTTTTAAAATGATCCCTTCTCTCGTCACTGGTAAGTTTGAATTACAATACTACATAGTGGGATTAAAATGGAGTGAAAAGTGACTATATATAAGTATTGTTTAAATATTTAAATAGCAACAAAGTAGCTTATGCCATTTTAATACAGCTTTAAGTAACTTGGTGAATGCATAATTTAAATTTCAAATTAATCAACCAATATATTTGTTTATACAAAGATATAATATATACTGATATTATATGATATAATATATTTATAACAAATAGTTGTATAAAACTATTAATGACGAAAAAGATAATTCAAGTTTGTTCGATTTTATATCTGATAATGATCAATAGGTTTTTTTTTCAATTTCATAGTCCTAGGTGGAATATTTTTTTTTTTTTTAGTAAAGTATATAAATAATAAGTTTATGGATTAGCGTCGCCAAAATTAAAAATACTTCAAGAATTAGGAAAACTTCCATCCATTGTATAAAAGTTTGATATTTAATATATTGAAAATTATTATGATTTTCTCATCTGACGGTTTTATTTTATTTTTTTATAATTATGCAGATTTAAAGCTTTGGGTTATTTACTATAAATAAAACAAAAGAAAAACATTCGAGTGGTCATTATCTCCGTTTATAAAGAGAAAAACAAGAAAATATTCCTAATCACTCCTCTGATATCAGTTTCCTGATAATGGATGACTTATCAACTTTATTTTCGTTTTGTTATACATACTGAATATTGGCACTTGAAGAAACTTATTTTATTATACCAACTCTTATCAAATCCCGGAGATGGTGTAATTTTTATGAAAAGTAAATTATTATAATAGAAATAATGTAATATTTACTATTTTAAAACTTTTAAAATCGCAAATTTATTGTTTGTTTGTTTATTTAACGTCACTTTATGCTACTATAGCTTATCGGACGATGCTCCAATAGAATTTCTAAATTTTTCCTATCCAGGTTTTATTAGGATAGGAATCTTTAACGAGTACGTGACATCGCACAGGCTCGGAACCACCTTTTTACGTCCCCTTCGAAGCATAACTAAGATTCTTTTACTCCCATTAAAACATTCTAGGGCCACCTGGAGGTCTTAACCCGCAACCTTTGGCATAGAAAGTTATTATGGTAATCGCTATGCTATGGACGACCCCGCAAATTTATTGATATTAAATAATTTATGAATACTGTAATAGTATATAAAATTTAAAAGAAATAATTTTGAGTTAGGTCTCAATAATTCTTAATTTTCAGACGTTCTATTTATTTTTTACAATTTTAGATGACATTGGAACAGCTGATAATAATTAGATAGTGAATTTAATAATAATATCGATCGTTTCAAATTATACAAGAATTAATATAAGTGTTCAAATTATGTAAGAATTTAGTTGTTCCATTTCTCATTAACTATTATTTTATATATTGGAATTATTTTCTAATAATTCTGTTTCTATTTTCGTAATTTAAGGCAGCGCTACACGTGAAAGAAGAGGTAGGTGAAAATTTGTGAAAGCGGGTGCGTGTGAGAGTTCACGTTGGTAGCGGAAAAGAGAGAAGGCATATTTATAAAAATAAATTCGGATAATAACTATAAAAATCAAATATTAATTTTTTAAAATTCCTCTAATATATAACAAAACTAAATTATGAAGTTATATCTTAACACACGACTGTAATATAGAATTTATGAAAACATGTTTTTAATATAGAAACCTTTACTTTTATTTTACCCCTGAGTCATGATTGTCATATAATCGAAAGAGAAATGACTAAACAACAACCCAATATAGAAACCTCATGTTAATAAATATAACATTATTTTTAATAAAAGTTAAAAAAAAAAATAATAAAAGTTTATAGAAAATACGGTTATTTTATATTTATTATTATTCTTTGAAAGTGTTAGAATGTATGAAATTACTATCACCGAAATGACACCGAACCTTCCCACATTTTACTTTCCTCTACTCTCGCTGTGTAGCGCAGCCTTATTAAAAGTAATAAAGTATTTAAAAATAATCAAAATTATCCAAGGATTGTTGTTAAAAAATCTTTTCTTTTTTTTCTAGATAGGTTGACTGGCTAGGCAATTATAAAATTCATTACACACTGTTTTGGTTTGGGACTGGCATCATTTTAAACATTATGTGAACTCACAGATTGACAAGAATACAACGAAGTTAAATGATACGAGGTCTTGAAGATTATTGGTAACACTTAAGTGTAACACATATCCCGAAATATAAGAAAGTGTTGTATCTTATCTTCTCACTGTGAATGTGTTAGACATTTAGTGTTGAAAAAACAAATGTAGCGAGTCAGTGAAATATTTCGAAATGTAACCTTTCAACATTATTACACTAAGGTTAAGAGAAGTGAAATAATTGGAACTTTGGGTGCCGTAACCTATAAAAGTTTATTTGTAAATTGTTACGAAAGAATGCTGTAGTTTAAAAGTAATCAAATATAATTTTCTCTTTAGTATCGAGACGTTTATTAGTTTATCCGTGCTTTATCTCGAAGATGTAAAACTCAGGGACAGTTACATAATTCATTTCATTGATAACTGTGACTTTTAATTTTTTTTTGTGTGTGTGTGTTTTATTGATGTAATAGAGTAAGGTTTCGGTTTGCGATGGATTTCCTGGATGCGATGAACGGCCTGGAGAAGGTAGCGCCGCCGGAGACTGGCGATAGCGCCCCCCCTGGAGGTGGGAGCCAGTCAGCGCAGAGGATGTTCCCGACGCGGCTGCACCACCTGTCCATGGCCGCCTGCCTCCTCGCAGTCAGTGCTCTCCTCGTCGCCGCAGCATACACCCTCAACTTGGACCTCTGTGTCAAGGGCTCCTCCGACATGGAACAAGTCGTCGACCGCTACATCCAGCCCTCTGACCGCTACACAGGCTTCCCTCAGGTAGTGGTGGATCTCATGGCCTCATTCATCGTCCTTGTAGCCATCTTTTGTTTCTACCGCTGGGCCTCCTACCCAAAGTACCGCCCGGCATCCAAAAGTCTATAGACCATGTCAACGCAGAGCCACCAGAGATGGTTCAAACCATCTGTAAAACTTTCTTCATGGATCTTATAAACATAGAACTGGAAAATTTCTTTATTTATTTTTCTTTCATGATGTTTTTCATTTTTTTAGCAGTTACCGAAACCTATTTGCCAGAAACCATTTTCTGGCCGAGCGAACAAGATGACTTTCGGTTTCTAGAAGTTCCCACCTTCTGCTATGTAGGTTTTGGCCTTTTTGTATATTTTAAACCTGTTATTATTGCCATCATTGGAGGATTTGCCATCCTGTGCGCTGTTTCTGTTATCAATCTTTATCAAGACTATTTGCATTTAAAACGCAATGAAAAAATGCCAGTGGCAGGAATTACTGAATATATAGATGAACAAAACAATGCAATCCTTTTGAATGTACGATTTCCTAATTTGAATGAAGTGCAGAACCAGGACGATGGGACTGATCAACAAAATAAGGGTATGGAATCGGTTTATGTTGGAGCAGTGGAGGAAATTGATAATTGTGATACTCGTGCTAGTGACATGAAGATAGTTTGATATGTGTGATGTGATCTTACTTATCATTAAATGAAACTGTGATTTCTTAATTATTTATTTATATTTTTTAGTTAATCTTAAAATCTTATTATATATATATATATATATATATATATATATATATATATGATTTGGTAATTAAGTTTTTACATTTTATGATTTTTAATCTCAGATATTCTCTTGGAATAAATTTAAAGTCAAATCCTAGTTTTATTGCAATATTTTTGATGAATTATGATTTAAAATAAAAAAAAAAAAAACAATAGCCATTATAACCACACACACACACACACACATATATATATATATATATATATATATATATATATATATATATATATATATATATATATATATATATATATTTTATATTATTAGTAGGACTATTTGAAATTATCAATTTTACATTTTTATTTATTTTTTTGTAATTGAGGAAGAAAGTGAAATATTTTTGCATTTATATTTATTGTTTAAAACCCAGCCTAATTGTAACAAAGGTCTTTTTCTGTTAATTTCAAATGACATATATGTAATAAATAAGGTCATAAAATGTTATCATTAATTTAATTTATTAATGGGAGGTACGGAGTACCCCTGAGTCATGATTGTCATACAATCGAAAGAGAAATGACTAAACAACAACCCAAACCATTAATTTAATTTATTAATAATTTTAATCCTTATTTAATTTTTAAAAAATATATTTATCATTCCAACCACTTAAAAAAAAAAAACTTTTTCTTCCTAATTTCTCATTGAAGAAATGCAGTACGAATCTTAGATTTGTTATTTGTAAACAATTACAATTATGAAATCATAAATTACTTTTTCAATCCTGCTATTTTTTTTTATTTTAATTTAAATTAATTCTTATGTGTATTTTGTTCTATAGCCTCAAAGATAAAATTATGTTGAGTATTATTACAAAATATTTTGGATTACTTACAATTATACTATCAAACTCTATTTAGCAGTCTAGTTATTAGCAAAGATTAATTAGACTATCTAAAAAGTTAAGGTAAATAGTAGTTTGAGGTATGAATTTGAGAGATGAATGAATTATAAAATTAAATAGAGTACATAAAAAAACAAACACCAAAATAAACAATATGGCATATCAGACTTTAAAAAAAAAGAAAGTGAATGGTACAAAAATATAGAAAAAACTAGATCAAATAAAAATAAAACTGATACTTAAAATGTAAAATAAAGTGGAGTGTCATTTATTTAAACTTGTATGATATGCATAATGATAATCATGATTTTTTTAAAAACCAAAATCTCAAAAATTAATGTTGATTTAGTTAAAAAAAGTTTTATGAAACGTATAAAATTGAGGATCAGCTAATGATTTTTCCAAAGGCAGAAACTAATGGGTCCTTTTCGGCTTTATGTATTGTGATTGATCTATTAAAATGTTAATAAGATAAAAATTTCAATTGAAAAGTCTTTAAAAATGTATTTAAAAGAAATTCAAGAAGAGAGCTACAAGTCTTGATCTCATTTATCCTTGCTTTCTTCATCAATAAAAATAAATTATTTACAGTGAAATTGAAAAAAGATAGCAGATTAGAGACTTTTTTTGACATTTCTATATTTGTTTTCTTAGAAAATAACATTAAGCCCATCTTTAAAATTCATGTATGAGAGAAAATCAGTTGTAGAGAATCATAATATTAGTTTTTTAAATGAATAAAAGAAAATAAATAAAATACTAAGATTAATTTATTTTCAAATGAGGCACCACATAAAAATTTTATGAAGTAGATAAATCTGAAATTTTCATCTTGGGATATCTTTAAAAAAACAGCTAAAGCTATTAAATAATACGTAAATGTTTTAGGCTCCTGATTTTGATGATTGGGGAATAGTAAAAAATAAAACCAATTTTTGGATAATTATTTACCATTTTATGTTTTCAAACTTTTCCCTCAACAGAAAATTTTTGTATAGGATCATTTCAAGAGGAAATTCAAGAATTCTGTATCCCTGAAAATTTTTGTTGTGTACTGTAAAACTCTTGTGATATTAATTAATAATGAGTTTTTTTATTCCTCACTATATTTTAATTAATTTTTCTCAAGTAAATCTAGCATGACCATAGATTTTGAGGATTTGTAAATTCTTTAATAGAGGTTTATAGTTTTACTTCTTTGACCGTTGAATTGGATTGCAGAAAAAGCTGTTGTGCTTGAAAGGTAAGTTGAAATTGTTGTTAGCCTCCTTACAATGTTAACTGAATAATACTAAGGGGTTAAGGAGCTAATTAATATGGCATTATCTTTGATTTCATTTCATTGAATAGTGAATGTGCTTTATCTTATGAGAATCGGTGTCTTGAAATTTTATTTTCTTATTTCAAACATATAATATAAATAGATAGATAAATACATTATTATAGAAATGATAATTTTTTAATGTTATCCCACTTATCCACTTTCTTTATATAATAAAAATAATAATAATAATAGGCTTATCGAACCCGAAGGTTCGATGCCGATACCACCAAACTCCGCCTGCACAGACTCGTCCAATGTTCAATGTAAATCTTGGAAGTGTGTTGTTTGCTACAATATATAATGCTATAGTGAGGGTTTTAAACATCATAATGTTATTATGCTAAGCAGTTATTAGAACAAATATAAATCCAAAGAATTCCCGTCTCACATATCGCACTCTCATTAGCATCTCCTTATAATTATCTATATTTCATTATTTTTAATAGTTGTTTATATTGTCTCCAGTCTCTAGAACTTCTAAAGAACCAACTTTATAACAATATTTTGTAGGTCAGGAAAATTATACTATCTACTACGTGTGCAACAACCCTGGATGGGTCTTGACCTCCACAATGAGCTGCTGCCAATCAGCCTGATTCTGTGCTGCTGCTCTCCAGTTTCTGATCCGTAGCAGGCTCCTTGCTTCAGCTGCCACTCTATCTACTCATCGCAATATTGGAATACCGGTTCGTCGGGTACTGTGAAGGGGGATTTCCAAAGCTCTTCTGGGCAGTTCTTCATCTTGCTTCCTAGTGACATGGCCAATCCAACCGAGCCTAACAAACTTTGTTAATTAAAGACATCTAATTCTCCATTAAGGTCATAAAGTTCTCCTGTTCTCCTAATTTCCATCCATTCCATATCACAGAGCCTACTATATGTCTTAAAACATTGGGCAAAACTATACTAATTAAAATGTTTTACTTCTGATTTTTTCCAGTAATAATTAAATTTTCAACTAACTATGCTACAATTTTTAATTAAACTTTTTTAATCATAAGTGATATTGCTAAAATAATAATGGCATCATAAATAAAAATCCTTCTCGATTTTCCTATCAAAGGCATTGATTTTCACATTATATAATTTCTATTTCATTATCTTTTATAAGTTATTTTTTCATTAGAAAGTAGATGTGTATGGTAAATCAGACTGTCACTCAATAAACCAACTGGTCAAGAATCAGCAACCTCTTCCTATCTGATCCCTGAGTCTTCCAGAATCTTGAAAAACTTACCTATCATTTTATATGACTTATTATTGTTTAAAGAGGTAGTCAAACATTCTAAAAATAGAAATATGTGGTTTTATTCTATGGTTTTAGAACCATAAGAAGGCTGATCTCTGAGATGTTTTTTTTACATTTTTTATTTTTATTTTCTGAAGAAAATTACAGATTTTGTTGTTATTGCCTTTTAGTAGAAAGTAAAAACATTATATATTTATGAAGTGAACATAAGCTAAATAAAATGAATAATATTTTGAATAACTCTTTTTTTTCATCGGTAACCAACCTATTTTAACCAAAGTGGGTATGCAAAGATTCACTCATGGGATTGCCACTAAGTAAATATTACCAGTCGAGGCTGGATTCCCGGATAGATACAGAACACAGCATAATATATCAAACTCGGGAGGCATTAAGGTCTAAATTAATGGTATCTTCATCTATGGGGGTTAATTGAGATTATGTATTCCAGCAACACGATGTTGTTATCATAAATTTTATCAACCTATTTCATCCTGAGTGTGCGGATCGAATATTAAATAAAACTTGACTATCCTCATCTTTTGAACAACTGAGGTCATATCCCTAGATTTATCTGTATAAATTATTGAAATATCCATAAGTATTTCAGATTTAACTTTTATTTTGAGTCATACACAATCCTATATCCACTAACTGTTTTTATTATCTCAATCCATTTCTTCCTAAGATTAATTGATTTATATTTTTTCAGGTAAATCTTGAAGAAGTCCATCAATTCCAGATTATTTTCTATTTTCAATATTCTGAAATTGTTCCTCTACCAGTTATTTCTTGCATCAGGTAATTAACTTTTCTCTTTTAAATTTTTAATTGTGAATAATGAATATATATTTTATTTTATCATGCATATTTTTTACTATGAATTATCAAACGTTGATATAATTGAAAGGATATGGCTGGTTTTATGTTTTTTTAATCCTTTTTGAAATTTTTTGCTTAAAAAAAATTACTTTGTTTCTATAATTAGGTAATTACTGTTGGGTTATCAAAATGATGTTTGAGTCATTATCAAGGTGCTGTAACTAATCTCTCTGTAATCTTAACTGACATTGGGGAACACAAGCCTATGCCATTTGTTGTCGACTGTAATTTGATAAACCAGATATCAAGTTTCATAATGACAAATTTATCTGCTAATCTTATTGACTAGTTATAATTAACAATACTTAATTATATATTAAAATTAGTTTTCCATATATTTCAAGTAAAATATAAAATATCTGAACATAGATATTTCAATTAATAACTAATTATGTAATTTTGCCAATCAACTTTATATATTTTTTTTTATTTCAGAAATAGTTTAATATCTTTCATTATAACAAAATAAAATCAGAAAATATAGGAGCTATACAAATGTTCATGTGAATGCGCTACTTAAAGACAAGGCTCTATTCAGTTCTAAAAATATTTACTATATGACTCCTGATCAATATTTATCTTACTATAAATATTATCAAAAACTCTAATTAATTTCTACAAAATATTTTCATATATAGCAAATGTGTAATATTAATTAGCCTAAAGGCAAAGGCCAAAATGAATATTAATATTATTTTTTTAATATGTACTAACTTGTGAGCTTTGAATATATAGAAAAATCATTAGTATAACTTTAAATTGGAACAAGCTTTTCCTGGGAAATATACTCAATTGTGTTTTTTTTTATGAGAAGAAATTAGTCCGGGTATTTATTGTCTGCTAACATTTTGACCCCCATTGTGGGTCTCATGGGTATCATGGGCGAATTGAAACTAGGTACCAACTATATGAAAACTAGGGCCGCCACCCGGACTAATTCCTTCCAGTGATTCTTAAACAGTCAACTAATTATATCCAGTATGATGAAATCAACACGGGAACACCAAAAAGATACATCCACCTCAACTCTCCGCCGCTGCGCCACAATACAAAATTGCAGACAGAATATACTATCCACATCTCAACAACACAGTCTCATCTCAAGAAACAGGTACCTAATTTCTATTTGCCCATGATACTGATGATTGGGGTCGAAACATTGACAACCAATAAATATTTGAAACTATTAAGTTGCTTCATTTACTGACAGCCACCCGAACTAATTCTTTCCAATAATTCTCAAACAGTCAACTAATTATATCCACTTTGGTGTTATTTTTTACGTTAATATTAAACTTAATCTTTATATTAAATTAAAATATAGATTGTATATTCATTTAGAAATAGTTGCAACAATACTTACAAAAAGGAAACAAATTTTGTTTTTGTCTTAATGTTTCTTTATTCACATCTGTCATGCATTTGAAAATCAATGAATGTGGTGGGATAAGGATTTGATGTTGTGGTGGGGTAGGTATGATGGATAGAGTAATGCCCAGTGGCACCTCTTCTTGATTTGTATTTTGCATTCATGTCAGGAGGTCCCACATCCAACTTCTTTTCAGCCTTCTACAGGTGTTGTGAAGCATATTGGTAGTGGAGATTTCTTAAAAAAACAAAATGTGCTACTTTTTTAAACTATAATTTGATAAAGTAACCTGTAAGATTTCTTAGATAAAATAACGAAAAGCTATTGCTAACCACCATAGTCTAATTTTGAAATCTTTAGAGATATAGTATATCAATTTTCAAAGAATCCTAAAATCAAGAAGGTAGATTTTATATGGAAGCAGCGAATGAAGATAATTAAAATACTTTAATACAAAAAAGAGGTAACAGGAATATAACTTGAAACATTATAGTAGTATGGAAATGTGAAACATTGATAGCAGGGTGAAGAATATTAAAGTGTCTAGTTTATAATGCTGTAATGATTTAAGTACCCTGTCCTCAGAAATGAATCTTGAAACTTATAAAATGGTTAGACTACCGGGAATGGAATTTAGACTAAAACACACATTGCATGACCAGTTATTCTCATTAATATCAATAATGGTTTGAACATTTAATGTTATTAGTGAATAAAGCATTAATCCCTATTTAGCAACCTAGCAGCAGCCTAATAAAAAAAATAAATAAAAAAAAAAAAAAACCTGTACCACCACAACCCATGAAGGGTCTTGGGCTCAGTACATATAGAGATTCGTACTGTTTCAACGGCAGTGCAATGAGGTGATTAGGCCTTAATCGCGCTCAGCCGCCAGGTTTTTCCCCAATTAATTTGGGTACCCACTTTATAGAGGCTGGGTCTGCCCCAGGAGGGTCTCCATATCCCAGGATCGCTCCCGGCTGAAATAACAGAATAAATAATATTCCGCCACAGCCGGGATTCGAACCCAGGACCCGGAGCACAGTAGACTAGCGCTAAGCAGCAGGCTAATACTTGCATAAATTGTGTAGCTAGAGATATCCAAAAGGCAAAGGTCTATGTATAGCATGAAAAACATGTCACACGACATAAAAATAATTGGAAATTAGTATCTGATTAATTTATTTCTTAGAATATTTTTAGAGAACAGCTCTATTCACTAGACCACTTCACTTCCTAAAATATAAAATAAAAATAAAACGTTTTAGCTTCTGTAAAAACAAGTTATTTTAATAATGGTTCAGTTACTCTATTCCCCCATATGTCTTCATGTTTCTGATTGATCATTATATCAAATTTAAAAGTTATTTTAATTTAATTTGAATTCAATAATTTATTATTCATTAATTAATTAGTTATTAGTTAACAATTAATTCTTGTAAAATGAATAGTGATTTTGTAGTCTAGAAAAGTTTCATTAATGGTTGGAGTAAAAGTAAAATGTAACATTTACAGTACAATAATACTCTAAAAAAAGAATACAGATAGCCAAATACTATGCAGTAATGGAAATAACATTTGATTATCAGGGATCACCTGTAGCTGGGTGGCTAGCATAACAGTCTTCTATGCCAAAGGTCGCAGGTTAAAAAACCTGGGACGTAAAAAGGTGGTCCTGGGCCTGTGTGAAGTCAGGTACACATTAAAGATCCCTATCCTAATTAAACCTGGATAGGCAAAATTTAGGACTCCCACTGTATCATCATCCGATTAGCCACAGTAGCACAAAGTGACATTAAATAAGTCAACAAACATTCGATTGTCATTCTTTTAAAATATATTATAAAATTAAGTTGATATAAAAATTGTTTTTTAAGGTATCTAATTATAGATCATATGTTTTATCACAAAATTTCTTACTTTTATATCAGCAATTACTTAGGAGGCCAAATGTGATGTTAAGTTTCAATATTTTTCTATCGATAATGACAACTTTCTTAAATAAAAAAAAAAAAAATAATCATACAAAAATGACAACTGGTCTTTTATTTTATTTTTATTTCTTTAAGGTAACTTAATACTTACAATGCTGTGAAAATATTTAAAAAGAAAACTATTCTACTCATTAAGATATAATCCTTATGTTCTTTTAATTTTAACTAATATAATATTAATATTAAAAAGGTTTATAACAGAGCCTGTTATTTGAAGGAATCGATTAATACATTTTGGATAAAAAAAATGTACAGAAAATTATAAAAAAACTGATTAAATAATAGTGGTTTAGAAATAATCGAATTTTTATGAATTATATTTTTAATTTGATAATAAAACATAATAAATTATATGATAGCTGCATATAAAAATCCTGGTGTTACATAAACTACTTAGTTGTTTTATTGTTACAAAAGGAAACAATAGCGGTTTGTAGGTTTAAGTAAAAATCAATCAGTTACCAAGTTTAACAGATTTCAACTCATTAAAGAAAGAGTTTGATTTTTCTAAAATAATAAGTTCTTGGAGTGCAGACTTCTTTTTGTTACTACTACTACTACTTCTACACTCGGAAAATTTACACCTGCCCCAACAAGTTTTTTATCTGTCGAGTGAATCTCCAGTAGTAAGCCTTTACTTAAGCTGGTACCTATCTCAGACACATCTATACCAGTATCTAACTTGAGAAGGAGCTAGGTACTTTCAGAAATTATAATCTGTACTTTCCTTGCAACCTGTTCACATCCTCTTCCTTTACCTATGGTTATGTCACTTTTTATAATTATATAGGTTTATAACTTAAGTTATTATATAAGTTTTATGAACTTTTCAAAGAAACTTTCTCCATCTTTTAGCCATGTTCTGACACAACAAATTGTCAATATCAGTAGATTATCACCATGATAGCTTACCGTTTTGTATCAATTTCGGTGAATTAAAAATATTTGGTAAAGTAAGCATTGATTGTAACTCATTAATGTAATGGCATAGGTTGACTCAATGTAGTAACTTTGATTTATTAGGTATGTACTCCCTATTAAATCAACGGAACATATGAATATAATTTAAAAAGTAATTTTTGTAATACAATTGCAAATAGTTATGAATAGAGGAAACTTTTGAATAATTTATTGATATAGATTAGATGCTCAAGATGGGAACAAAATATCCTCGAAACATTCAAATAGAAAGAAAAATGCTTATAAATTATGGTCCTGTAGAATTTCTTTGATAGAATTTGGAAGTGGAACTTCACCCTTTTCTTATCTTTAAGGCTATACGAGGGTTTACTCTGGCCAAGGAATGAGGGCAGGGGATTTATGCCAGAGTAGGAAAAACAGGTTTTTGGTCATCTGCTTGCTGCTTTCATAATAACTAGGCATTGCAATCTAGCCGGAACCGGATGGATTGACAAAATCAGATTGATTTTCGCCTTTCGGTCCAAGATGAACAATTAGTGAGTTTAATTTTACTCATAATAGGAACTTTATAAAATAAAAGATATGTTAGGATTAGACATGCAGCGAAAAATTCGAATTTAACGTAAAAGTAAAATTTTAACGGCTATTAAACATTCGGCTTTTGATGATTATTTGCTTAAATTGAAACTGACAAGTGCAGAAGCTGGGAGGGCTTTTTCGGCAACAGGCTATGTTTGTAGCCCCATTAAAAGTCGACTGACAGGTGACGCGATTAACACTATTCGTTTTTAACGTTACTTTTTTCAAAATTTTGATAATACATACTAAAATAATTAGTACTTAAATACTATTTGAAAAACAAATATTGTTAGTAGAATAATTTAAAGAGTTATACATATAATAAAAGCTCATTATTGTGATAATTACGACATTCATTAGACGGATTCCTCAAATGATGATGGTGTATATCATAAATATAAGACTTGTTTATTAGTATTCTCAAATAATTTAATATCATTGTTATCATAATTCCCATCTCAGTTAATTACTCAAGGTTAATTATTGGGTTGTTTCACGTGAAATGTCAGTTTTTATAGTTTCTGAAATACATAAAGGATTTTGCAGGTCTCTGTTGTTTTCTTACGAATTTTTAGATATTTAAAGTAAACAGTTACTAATCCTCTACCTTTGTATTATAAACATTAGCTTCCCAATCAATTACCCAGTTTTTAGTATACCTCCAAATATGAGCATGGAAACACACTAATTTCGAGTAATATTTTTGTACGAGTTTAAACTCGGCCATTCAGCAGCTGAGGCCGCTAGAAATATTTGCAAGGCATTTGGGGAAGGGAGTGTTAATGAACGGACCATTCGCCGTTTGCTAAGTTTTCAGCTGGGGATACCGACTTAGAAAACTTGCCCCGAAGAAGACCTCCGTCCGTAATTGACAACGATGTCCTCAAAGATACAGTAGAAGGAAATCCCTACCAAACAGTTAAAGGACTCTCAGCACAACTAAATGCAAGTGCATCTACCGTTTCCAGACATTTAAAGTGTATTGGGAAAGTAAAAAAGCTCGATACATGGGTACCTCATGATCTCACTGAGCGGCAACAAGATGTATGTTTCAGGTATGTTTCAAAACATACCGTGCAAAAATTGAAAGAACTGGGCTACGTAGTTCTTCTGCACCCACCATATTCTCCCGACTTGTCTCCAACAGATTACCACCTGTTCAGGAATTTAGAAAACTTCGTCAAAGGAAATTTTTTTGAAAATGATGATAAGTGAAAAGTGCGTTTTCAGATTTTGTTTCACTTCAAAGCTCAGAGTTTTTTAGTTCGGAGATAAAAAAGTTGGTGGCACGTTGGGAAAAATGTGTAGAAAAAGAAGCTAAATACTTCGAATAAAATTATCTTGTTTTCATATCGTATTTTTAATAAAAATCCTTTACCTTGAAAACGGATATTTCATGTGACACAACCCAATATATTATATTTTATAAATAAACTTAATAAATACATAAAACTATCTGAGAAAGTGAAATTTACGAAAACGTGAGCAGGAACGTAACCAGTCTACATAGATTTGTACGCAGTGTTTCATATAATTCAGTACTTAACATCATGTCATGAGTAAGCAATTTCTCTAAAACAAATATTAGGGATTGTTTCAGAAGTTCCTCTCCAGCAAACTTATAGGATGCTATAGCTCACGTAAATTGAAGAAATTAGTATATTTTTACTTACATTTAGCACCAAAAACCAAGACAGTTATTGTCTCTTATACTGAACTGAACCGATGGCGTGTTGCAATTTGGAGTTGACTCACCACTTAACATTTACACCAAATGTAACTCATAACCGTTTCCAGACATTTAAAGTGTATTGGGAAAGTAAAAAAGCTCGATACATGGGTACCTCATGATCTCACTGAGCGGCAACAAGACCCCATGTTTCAAAACATACCGTGCAAAAATTGAAAGAACTGGGCTACGAAGTTCTTCTGCACCCACCATATTCTCCCGACTTGTCTCCAACAGATTACCACCTGTTCAGGAATTTGCTGAACCGATGGCGTGTTGCAATTTGGCCTTGACTCACCACTTAACATTCACACCAAATGTAACTCATTTAAAGTACCTGTAGAGGACTTGGGCGCCTCCTGATGTCCGGCGGGCCTCCGCGTCTCTTGCCGATCCGCTCTCTCTTGACTCTGTATAAGTGGGTACCGAAATCATAATTTACAAACCAACGGGCGTTGATGACCCAGTAGTTGAACTACTACCCTTAAACCGGTTCAAAACAAACAGACATTAAAAGTACCAACCCCATTAAACTGCGCTATGTTTGGCCACAAATTGGTATAGTCGGATCCAGTAAACGTTTGATGATGCCGGATCTTTTTTTCCGGATCGTAATCCCTAATAGTAACCCACTCAGCCACCCAGATTGGTAGTGGAACTGTAATAAAAGAACAAGCAATAACATCATACGTAAACTTCATTTTTTTTTTAAATTATCAAATCATGTCCCCCAGTCTCACTCAACCTCTTAGGGTTTACTAAAATTAGTGGTAAAACCTGGCTGAGTGTGATTTCGACCTCATCATCTCCTTGCACAGCTATTAGTCTGGAAAAAGCACTAATCCTTAATACGTAAGGAATTTAAGGTAATTTAGATGCAGAGAGACAAGTTTTTTTTCAGTCCAGCGATATCGGTCGATGACGATTGCTACATCTCAAAGAGTAATGGAATCAGGGACAATTTCCTCCCTCTTTCATTTAGATCAGAGAAAATAAACCAATTTTACTTAGTGAGATACATGGATAATTTTTTTTTTCAAATACTTCATTCGTGCTTGAACTCTCAAAAGTTTTAACGCTTAAAACAATTCTTTTTAGTAGTAGTTTTCTGCAATATATTGATACTTTCAGTACATGGTTTTAAGGTTTATTTATATCGGGCTGATGCGAAATTAATGCAGGTTTCCTCTATTGCAATATCTTAATTCCAATTGTGTAAACAAAGCTAATCCTAACATTGATCATTATTATACCAAAACAAACCTTATCTAATACCCTCTCTTTCACCATGAATTTGTTTAGTAAAATCGTTTTGTTCAGTGTGTTCAAAGGTCTTGAATCGAAAATGTCAAAGTGCGATTTTCGTCAAATTTATTTTTACGAATTTAAATTAGGGCGCAAACGGCTCGTAATATTAATGAAGTGTGGGGTCAGGGGGCTATTAATGAGTGCACGGTGCAGCGTTGGTTCCAGAAGTTTCGCAGAGGAGATTTCGACCTCGAAGAAAAGGAAGGTCGGGGCCGTCATCTTGCTCTGGACAACGACCAGCTGAGGTCAAAAGTGGAAGAAGACCCAACCAAAACCACACGAGAAATGGCGGCGGAACTCGGTGTGAACCAATCCACAGTTGTACGCCACTTGGAAGCAATTGGTAAGGTAAAAAAGTTGGCCAAGTGGGTGCCACACCAATTAAACGACCACCAAAAAAATCGCCGCTTTGAAATCTGCTCCATGCTTGTGACACGCAATAAAAATGATCCATTTCTCGATCGCATTGTGACGTGCGATGAAAAATGGATCTTATACGACAACAGAAGGCGTTCTAGCCAATGGTTGGGCAAAGATGAACAACCAAAACCTTTCCCGAAGCCCAACCTGCACTCAAAAAAGGTTATGGTCACAGTTTGGTGGTATAATGCTGGTGTTATTCACTACAGCTTTCTCAATCGAGGTGAGACTATAACTGCTGACAAGTACTGTCAAGAAATTGACAGCATGAATCAAAAATTGCAACGTCTTTGCCCAGCATTGATGAATCGGAAGGGGCCGATCCTGCTCCACGATAACGCCAGACCACACGTTGCACAACCAACGCTTCGACGACTGCACGTGTTGGGCTACGAAGTTCTCCAACATCCGCCTTATTCACCTGACCTCTCTCCTACAGACTTCCACTTTTTCAGGCATCTGGACAACTTTTTGAGGGAGAAAAATTTTCAAAACCAGGACGACATTGAAAATTCTTTTCGTGATTTCATTGAGTCCAGGGATTCGGATTTTTTTTCTGGTGGAATAAGAAAGCTTGTTGAACGTTGGCAAAAGTGCATTGATTCAGATGGAAATTATTTTGATTAAATATATATGGTTAAAGTAAAGATATGGCGTATTTACAATACCTACTAAAAACCTGCATTAATTTTGCATCAACCCAATAAAATATTCTCAGCTTTATAAGAAACTAGCTGTGCCTCGCGGCTTTGCACGCGACTATTTCATTTTTTTTAACTGCTGCGAATTAAGAAATTTGTTTATGATAACTGTGCTAGATGAGGTCATACTATATAAATATATCTGAGATAGCAGTAAGTTAAACTTTTAACTATGTCTATGTATGGCAAATAAATGATTATTGTTGAATGTCAGATATTAATTTTATTCAGTTTAATCTACAATAACATTCCAGTAGCAAGCAGCCCGTGATTATCTAATACTGACATTTTTGCTTTGAAACATTATCATTTAATACACTCGTAACTTCTATGTAACATAAATGCGTATTTTTTCCACTCGGGGTTGTACCCTTCCAACTGAATAAGCTTTTTTTTTAGGATTCAGAACTAAGTTCTATTAACTTTTCAAAACCTAAACGTTTTTTTTCAGCCTATTGATCACTATAAAAAAACCTAGGGATCACTTGTAGCTGGGTGGTTAGCATAACAGCCTCCTATGCCAAAGGTCACGGGTTCAAACCCGCAGGTGGTCCTAGGATTTTTTTTTTATGGTTATGCCGTCCTTCAGAGGGGACGTTAAAAGGTGGTCCCAAGCCTCTGCGATGTCATCAGTTACTCGTTAAAGATCCCTATTCTAATAAAACCTGGATAGGCAAAATTTAGGACTCCCACTGCCATGCCATGCCATAGCAGCATAAAGTGATGTTAAATAAATAAACACTTGAAAAAACCAATAACAATGAAACATATGAATTTGATAGAAACCTACACACGATACGGAATGTACCTGAATATATAATATAAGTTTGTTTGTTTATTTATTTAACGTCACTTTATGCTACTATGGCTAATCGGACGATGCTACAGTGGGAGTTCTAAATTTTGCCTATCCAGGTTTTATTAGGATAAGGGATCTTTAACGAGTACCTGACATCGCACAGGCTCGGGACCACCTTTTAACGTCCCCTCCGAAGGACGGCGTAACTAAGGATTTTTAATGGGAGTAAAAAATCCTAGGACCACCTGCGGGTTTGAACCCGAGACCTTTGGCATAGGAGGCTGTTACGCTAACCACCCAGCTACAAGTGATCCCTATAATATAAGTATTTTATTATCAATTCTATTACTGATAAGATAAAGATGATTTTGCTTCTAGGTAGTTCGAAATTTGATTATCATTTAAATAGTTTTTGAGGATGCCTATAGTTTTTGAGTTATTTGAAAGCCAATTTTATTTAACGTTTTAAATTTTTTTTTTAAATTACTCAGAGGACGAATTTTCCTAAACTCAGCCTTATTGCACATCTAGACGGTAAGACGAACCTCCAGGAGAAATTTCAGCCTCATTACCATAGTCATTTTTGAGAAACTGCGATGACCAGAAAATCGTGTGAAATGGGACTTTCTTTTATAAATATAGATTAAAAGAAAAATAGTCCAATTTAACTGCTCGCTAATATAATCGGATGCCGTTTAACAAATACAAAAAAACAATTTTTTTACTTTCATACCACTACCAGGCTAGGAAAGTTTTGAAATCAGGTCATAATTTCTGTGTAACATTAATTAACCTCTGCGATGTTAGGTACTCGTTAAAGATCCCTGTCCTAATTAAACCTGGATAGGTAAAATTTAGGACTCCCAGTAGAGCATCGTCTGATTAGCCAACAGTAGCATAATGTGACGTTAAATAATCGAATAATTTATTTGCGTGTCTGTAAAAATGATTTTATGCATAAAACTAGGTTATAATTTTTTAATTATTTATTTTATTGGATTCAATCTATAAATACGAAACATGGATATGAATATCACTAAGCTTTCAACATATTTGTTAATACTGGTCAGATTGAGGTGGTTTTGCTTTCATGTAGTTCGAACATATATTGTCTTTCAAATAAGTACTTATAATTTTTCAGGAGATGTAAATATTTTGAGTCATTCGGAAAACTAGTTTAAGAAGGTTTTAGAATTTTTTTCGAACCACTTAGAGACGAATTTTTCATAATCCAGCCATTTTGGACATCTAGACAGTAAGACAAACCTTCTTAAACATTTCAGCGTTACAACCATTGATCATTTTTGAGATACTGCGATGACCAGAAATGTAAATGAAATGAAAGACTCATTCATAAATATAAATAAGGTATTGTAGCAATGTTTTTAAAAATGCCTATTTTCTTAAATGAAACCCGTTCACTATTTACCTTTAGTTTTTATTTTTAGTTTTTTTTTTTGCTGAAATGGAAACTTTACATTCTCTGGAACGTTCCAAATGGAAAAAAAAAAAAAAAAACACCGGCTTGTATATTTTTCCTCATCAGAATCTCGTAAAGATAACGGCTTGTGATTAACATTTATAAGCCGAACACTCCAGCAATCTCCTAAACCCTGTAAAAAACCAAGGCCAAAAAAGACTGAAGAAACTGTGCCTAGTCTTGATAAGTTCACAATTTTATTTACTGCAAAAAGGCTAACTTTTCTCATTTGTTGAAAGTTTGTGAAACCCTCTTAGCGCAGATATAGGGAGTGCCTTTTACATCGCATCTTTCACTACTTCTCATTTTTCATCTCATGTAAATTATACCTTCTCAGTAAATAAATAAAAGAATTACCTCATTAAAAAAAATCATGGACTGGATTTTAAAACAGGCCTTGACTTTTTCTCTTAATACGGTAGAGATACGTTGGAGCCGTTTATAAAAAAAACAAACTAAAATGATAAAAAAAATAAATAAAAAATTGAATTTCTAGTATGCTTTACACGGTCAATATGATTTCATGGAGATATCTGTATTAAATTCTTGTGTCGGACAGAAACTACTTCTGTTCATAAAATCAATATTTTCCGAAATTATGGAAATCGATACTTAAATAGTATCAAAAGATTTTTTCTAAAATATCATTAACTTTTTAGGATTTAGTCCAATCTTGGAAAGGTGATGACAAAAAAAAAAAAAAAAAAAAAAAAAAAAAAAAAAAAAAAAATTGAATTCCAGTTTTCAACGGAAATAGACGTTTTAGGGTCCCCTGGGTCTAAATGACCAAGTCCCGCAAAAAGGTGTGTGTGTGTGTGTATCCGTGTGTGTGTGTGGTCAAGCACAAAAATAAAATAGCTGAAATTTCATATTTAAGACAACTATACGCCTAGCTAACCAGAAGAGCCACTTTATAGTATGCATTTAGCACCTTTTTACGATTGTCACATAAACGGCTCTAACGATTTTGATTAAACTCCCTATCTCGATGTAAAATTTAATTGGCTTCAATATCTTTTAGGTTTCATTCTGATTGAATTAGTCTGACAGGGCTTAAATGCCGATATTTTAAATTTTCTTCCTCTAAAGTACCTTTAATTTTGTAGATGCTAAAAAAATAACAATATAATCTTGTTATAAACAATAAAATAACTAGCAAATATATAATCTGAACGAATTCGATCACTAACTAATGGAGAAAACTTCAAAAATATTTGTTTAATGCAATTTTTCGTTTTTGAACATAAGAACGGTAATATTATAATATACCGTTGGAAAGCTAAAGGTTTTAGAAAAGATATTTCCTTACACAAGCTTGTAAAAATCAATAAAGAGTGAATAAGAGCCGATAAAAACCAACTAATTATTATTTTAGAAAATAATATAATAGATTGTTTAATAAAACACATGTTTCTAGAGAAATTCGATTTAATTAGTTATTTATTAGTTTTACTCATTTTTATCTCTAAATGTATTTGAAAATTCTTTAATCGATTTTAACAACTGCGTGAATGTCGTGTGTTGCACGTACCAGATGTTTTTAATCGGCATTTGAATCATGAAACAAGTAATCTAATATTGAAGTGGATAGGGGGGGAAAATCGTAGTTGATCACTATGGTTGTTAAATCAAAATAAACCAAATGGATCGGTATCATAATTTTTCTATTCCATATTTGATAATAAATCGATTGAAATTAGGAACCTAAGATGCTAGTCATAAAAATCAAGTATAATTAACTATAGAAATGTTGAAATAGGGTGGGAGAATGAAAAAATCTGGTGCGGGTAACACACGACTTTCTCTTACCTCCGTTTTTAGAATCAATTAAAGAATTTTTAAATACAGTAAGAGATAAAAATGTTTGAAACCATTAAAGAATTAATTAAATGGAATTTCTATAGAAACATGAGTTTTATTAAAAAATCTATTATTATTTTTATCTAAAATAATCAGTTACTTTTATCGGCTTTTCACCACTCTCAACTAACTTTTAAAAGCTTGTGTATGAGATAAGATTTTTTCTAAAATCTTCAGCTTTCCAACGGTATATTATACGTGTATATCACAGTTCTTAAGTTAAAAAATATTTTTCAGTTTTTTCTTTTAGTTGGGTATCGAATTTGTTATATATTAAACTGTTTTTCATCAATAGTAACAAGATAATATATATATATATATATATATATATATATATATAATATATATATATATATATATATATATTTTACAGAATCTACAAAATTAAAGATAGTTTAGTGGAAGACAATTTAAAATATCGGCATTTACACCTCATAAGACTATTTTAATCCAAATGGAACTTACATGATATTAAAGCCCATTCAATTTTACATCGATATACCGAGTTTAATAAAAATCGAGAAAATAAAAAGTGCAAAATGCATAGTATAAAGTGGCTCTTCTGATAAGCCGGTTTTGATGAAAAAGTTTTTGTAACATTTCAGGCGTATAGTTGTCTTAAATATGAAATTTCAGCTTCTTAGGACTTTTCGTTTCCGCCCGGGAGTTACCACACACACACAGACCTTTTTGCGGGACTTGGTTATTTAGACACAGGGGACCCTAAAACGTGTATTTCCGTTGAAAACTGGAATTCGAAAATTTTCTCGATCGCAATACTTTCCCCTACTATATATAGTAAGTGAAAGTAAAAATAATACTAAATACGTTAGTAATGATTGAATCAGCGCTGATGGTTGTTGAGTGAGAAAGCAAACAAAAGCGTATCCCTAATTGGTTAAATGGTAATGATCTTGTATTAGTTGACTTGGCAGCTTGCTGTCAGGCCAGGTGTGAAAGATATCTCACTCGACAAACAAGACAGCCTTTTGATAGTTGAAGCGTGTAAGCTTCCCAACTCTCACCTCATGGTGCCTAATGCCAATGTAATTATTGAAATCCTTTAACTTACTCTCTCTCTCTCTCTCAACGTTCGCTAGCAAACTTCGACCGTTACAATTATTGAAGTTTACATGGACTTAAAACTGGACAGTTAAAGTATGATATACATTTTGATTTTTCCCTACCTTTATCTGTTCTCTATATAAAGGGTGTTTTGTGATTGCACGGCACTATTTTAGGCATGTGCTCATTATCATAAAATAAACAAAAAAGTTCATATTAACATGTATCTCAAACTCTTTATTAAACAGATATCAAAGGTTAAAGATTTATTATTTATTTACGACATTAAGACTTACTTTACAAAGCTTAATACTAAATAACAGGTTTTAATCTCCTGATACACAAATGTACAATAAGCAATGATAGTAGCTACTAATCTGTTTGTCTATTTCTGTGTATTTTAGTGTGAATGAATACTGTGGCACAGTTCAATTTATGATTATCATGGGAGACACCATAAATGTATTTACTTCTGCAGAACGAACAGACATGCTTTTAAATTATGGCCAGTAGAAATGTTGCTGCTGCTGTTCGAAGATATGAAAAATTTCCTAACCGAAATATACTAAATCGTAAATTGTAATTGAGGCCATTGAAAGACGCCTTAGGGATAATGGCTCGCTAAAACCTATAGGAGTAAATACCGGTCGACAAAGATTTCGACGAACTGCAAACGTTGAAGGAGAAATACTAAAATTTTAAGTAATCAAGTGATCAAAAAATTAGTCCTGAAATATGAACAGTAATATAGACCTGTTTTTTTATAGTAATATACTCAGCAACTATTACTGTCGTGGTTCCTATTATGCAGCTATGTCAAGATGCCTATCATTCAGCTTCTTCTAGTGTCTTCAGTAGATGTCATCAGTCATGGTAGTTGCATCTAGTGTGGCACTCCTTGCTTGCTCTTACGACAGATATATTAAAATAAAGGAACAGAGAATTATCCTGCGACACCTGGGTTCGCACCCAGAATCGGCAGTACCCTGTATTTTATCGACTGGACCACACCGCTGCTACCATGGTTAATCCTTAGTATCGCTATTTTTTACTAACGATTGTACGGGTCCAGGGAATCATGGATGTATGCATCATTTGCATGGGTGTAGTAGTATCATTTGTTTTATAATACGATAGTTTACACCTTTTGATTCTGGCTCCCAAGTATACCTGTCTTTAATTAATATATTTTTCTTCACCCTTGTAGAGATACTAAGCATATTATTCACTCGCCCATTTGCGTAAGCTTGCTCTAGCCTGTTCATTCCCATGTTGACTAAAACAGCAAATTTATTCGTTGAAAACATTTATCCTTGAGCAATAATTTACGAAGATTTCTAATGTTTTTCATTTTGGAAGTGAGATTTATCAGTTGAAAGATATTAATCTTTGAAGGAACATTGTAAACTTTCTAGATGAATGGGATGCATGCGGCATCCAAGTACACGGGACGGTAGGAAGGCCGGTTGATTAAGATGCAGATTCCACTAAAGACCTAGTATATCAACCTGTTCTCCACCTCTTGGTGGCTGGGTTTAATAGCAATAGCAATAGGGGAGGGAGATTTAGGGCGTTAGCAGCCACATATTTCACCCTCTCGTCTTGGCAATCTTAGCCAAATGAAGAAGAATAGCTTCCCACCGTCTCTAAATGGCTCTTGTACTTGGCACAACTTTCCTAGTTTCATAATTTGTTTCGTCTCTTTCAATTTAGTAGTTTGTGGGTATTGTTTCTTGTAAGTATCGATCCTATGTTTCTTTGGTTCAAGCATTATCTGTCAATGGTATGGTAATAAAAGAATAATCTTGAATAGATCGAATATCTAGATTTAAAAAAAAAGAAACCATACTTCAAGGGCTCGGATGTGGGGTTGAAGAGTGTGAGAGGCAGTAACTGGATCATTATCTACGGATAGCACACACGTGTCATCAGCATAAGTAGAAAGAAAAGTGTTGATTGTTGAAAGTTTGGGATTTCAGCTGTATAGAATTTATAAAGAACGGGTCCTAGGATGCTGCCTCGAGGAACACTAGCAGATTGAGAAAAAAGGGAGGAATAGGAACTATTGTGATTTATTTTGAAAGATCTATCAGCGAGCTAGGACTGGATAAAAATAAAATAGGTAGAACAGAGATCTAGACGGCGCTTGTAAAGCAATCCCGGGTGCCAGACTCGGCCAAAGGCCTGTTCTACTTCGAGAAAGACTTAATAAATTGAAGTTAAAATCTTATAGTAAAGATGAATTGATACTATTCTTTTTAATAAAACCTACCTTGTGTGTGCTCCCTTTGTACACCTGCGTACAACATTATAATGCACATCAGGAAAAATCTGACGGCTGATTGTGATGCCATCTCCTTGCACGGCCGTTGGTCATTTATGGATTTGTCTAAATCGGAAGAAATACAAGTTCAACGAGAGTAATCTCACACTGAATAACTCTCTACGGTAAGGTCTTGACATAACGTTCTGTTCATAGACCATCATCCTCCGGTTTTTTTATTTTTTTCTGGTGGGAAAGCATGTACACTATTTTTTTCATTTCTTCCCCTCCTTTTAGTCAAAACAAACAAACAATTCTGAAATATATGTGAAACATTCATTATACCTTTTCTTTTCCGAAGACATCATTATAAGCAGTTTGGCCTTATGAGTGTAGATCGTGCATTTATACTACTGTAGGAAATGTGTTACAACCTTTTTGTATAATTTTGTTACTTCGAAATTAAAAAAAAAAAGTATTTCTCTATGATTGGGAAAAACTATCTAGCATAGATACGCATATTAATAATCTACTGCTTTTATTAGTCAGGAAGGGATTTCGTTTGCAGACGGACGGGAGTATCGATGAAATATTGAAAGGAAAGAAAGATAGAAATAATCTACTAAAACATATATTTTTAATCATCTCTCTTAAGCGGTAGGTCTTAGCGAGAAATGTTATATAACAATAAATATTTTTCACTAAATTTTAGACGCGGGACTGTCGTCAAAATTTTGATTTATGAAATACCAATAGAGATAAAGCATTTATAAAAGCGCCAGCACTAAAAATATGTAAGCTAATCTTTACTGTTTTAATTAAAAGCTACACAGATCCTAATCAGTTTATCCTAGCGACAAATTTAGTACAGAAATTACTTCAAATTTTCAATGCAAGCAACAAACACAGGTTTATTTATTTTTTTCAATAAAGCCCTAAGGGCGCGTTTTAGTGACATAAGAGGTAACGGGTTCCTATAAGTAAATAGGACCCGCTACCGCTTTAGCCCAAAAACGCGTGCAGTATAAACTCACTACACACTGAATCCAAAAATACCGTTTATGGGCTGTATAAGTTGTAGCATTTTTCTGTTTTAGGTATAATAGACTCAATGTACTGAACATAGAAATATCGTATTTTACTTAGTTCCTAATTTACTATTATAAACCTTAGTAATCATACCAAAAAAAAAACCATAATGATAATGAAATAAAACCTCAATTCTTAGAGTTTTTAGTTTCACGTACTTAAATTCTAAATATGGAAATAAATTCAACCATCCGCCATCAGAACACCAAAAGAATTCCTTAAAAAAATAATTATTGCATTAGAACCAGTACCGCCAAAAATGGCGTTTGTACCCTGTTGTATCCTTCGTAAATTATTCTTTAACCTCTGATAATAGATTGTTATATTTACTGTGTAGCTATAATGTATCGGATCAAAATCTAATCTATATCCAATAATTTACTGTGTTTCGGAAACTATCGCGAATATTAGAGGGATCATTTAAAGTAAGATTGCTCTCTCAAATAAGTCCGTACAAAAAAAATCTGGTGCGGACAACACACGACTTTCACTTAGCTCCATTTTTAAAATCAATGAAAGAATTTTCAAAAACAGTTAAGAGATAAAAATACGCGAAACTATTTAGGAATTAATTAAATTAAATTTCTATAGAAACGTGTGTTTCATTAAAAAATCTATTATATTATTATCTAAAATAATCAGTTAGTTTTATGTTCATTTCATCACACTCTATTAACTTTTAAAAGTTTGTGTATGAGATAATATTTTTTCTGAAATATTTAGCTTTCCAACGGTATATCATACATGTATATTACTGCTGTTATGTTCAAAAACGAAAAATTCCATTAAAAAAATATTTTTTCTGTTTCTCCTTTACTTGGGTATCGAATTTATTCAATTTATATATTTACCTGTTTTTCATCAGCGTTAACAAGATAATATAGTTATTTTTATTGAATCTACAAAATTAAAGATACTTCAGGGGAAGAAAATTTGAAATATCGGCATTTAAGCCCTGTCATTCCTTTTTAATCAGTATAAAACCTACATGATGTTAAAGACCATTAAATTTTACATTGATATAGCGAGTTTAATCAAAATCGTCGGAACCGTTTTCAATAAAATCGAAAAAAGTTGCAAAATGCATTGTATAAAGTGCCTCCTCTGGTAAGCTCATTTTGATGAAAAAAGTTTTGTCACGTCTCGGGCGTATAGTTGTCTTAAATATGAAATTTCAGTTTCATAGGACTTACCGTTTCCGCCCGGGAGTTACCACACACATACAGACCTTTTTGCGGGACTTGGTTATTTGGACTCAAGGGACCCTATAACGTGTATTTCCGTTGAAAACTGTAATTAAAAAATTTTCAGGATCGGAATACTTCCCCTTACTATATATAGTAAGTGAAAGTAAAAATGATAGTCTTTTGAATTGGACTCTATTAAAAAAAAAAAAAAGGTTCTAATTGAAAAATCTTATACTTTTTGAAAGAAAATTTTAATTTTTGATCAATGACTATTGGGAAGTTATGAACCGTTTGTGCAATAATTTGCAATTTTTTTTCTACATAATTAATTGGCGCCTGTGATAAAAAGTTATGGCTATGAATAATAGTCTCGCTGTTGTTTCGGATGAAAATAATGGCTTGTCAGCTATCGCGAAAGAAACACTGCGGAACCTCGTCTCGAAATTAATTAATTTACCTTGTAGCACTGAAAAAGATCTTTGATCTAGCACCTTTTTATGTTCATCCTCGTTCTAGGTCAAACTTATTAATTCATTTTATGGATGTTTCATTCATAGAAGTTTCTTAAAAGATACTTCTACATATGTTGTCTGTTTATTTATCGACGTAAGTGATTAGTTGGTTTTAAATAATAGATAAATAAACAATTTTAAATCTACGTATTACATATCTAAGGGTAAATTTAGTAGTAGTTATATGATTATAATTCCTGTTTAAGGCTCAGTTTTTGCATGAAGCATGATTTCTCCGTTTTATTTTATGAGCGAAAGGTGGGCTCGTGAACTAGTATAAAAAGGAGTTAGCTTTGTTTGATTTGTCAATAGGTTTTAATTATACATATTAACGATTACTAACGAATAGAAGGACCGCAATGAAAATAATTAAAATAAATGCACATTTATTATACAACTATCATTTTCTTCAAAATTTTTGCATGTTATAGAATGTATTCAAAATCTACTGTGTAGTACTTTAAAATATTAATTTTAATGATTCGGTTTATTTATCAATTCGCTGAAATGATTTTGTTTATTATCGGAAGGCCTGCAATAATAATAATAAAAAATAATGGATGTGGTAGTTTTTAAATGATGCGGAGTGTATAAATGAATGGTTATATTATACACTATTGTAATGGGAGTTAGTTGTTCTTAATCTATTTTACATATCTTTGGCAGGTGTTTCTTTTGATGTTGGCTGGCTCCTGGCCCATCATTCTCCCTGTTCAGCTTCCCTGTGCTTCTACTCGCACATAAGGATGTTTTGGACAGTCATTGCCTTAGAATTTCACTTTTAACTGGGCAACACACTTTCATCACTTGAGGCACATTTTTTCTTTATGACTGGCACTTACTTGCCAACAAAATGGAGGGTCCGAAATGGTGGAGTCTCCCAATTATAATTTATAATAAATTTAACTGCTAAATTATATCCTTTTCAAGGAAAATCCTTGAACAGATTCATTCCCCATTTTCGCTAAAAAATACAAACAAAAAAACAGTAGATAAAGTTATGTGATTTCTGTGATTATCAATTATATTCCAAAAAATCGGTTTGAAGAAACTATAACTATGCCAGAAATAATTTGCGAGGAGACAATGTACAATAGTACAATGTATAATTATATATTTTCAGTATGCTCTAAATTCCTTGATAACGTAAATATAATAAAATAAAATAATAATATACTGATTTTATTTTATCTAGTATGAGTGACATCTATGTGGATATGTATATAAAAATATTATTGCAAAATTGTGTACATTTTTTTAAAAAGTTTTTTTTTTCGTGTTCTTATCTTTAAATTGAAATGAGTTTCAAGTGTCATGGCTGCGAGTACAGTTCACTATACGTATAGCTCTATGTTTCTTACCTTCTCATCACTGTGTTACCGCATGAATATCCTTCAAACTTTCTGAATCGTAAGATATTGCACTGTTGAATACTTTACCGAACACAAGAGAGAGGTGAGTGGGTTTTTGTTTTAAAGACCATTACAGACTAGTGACCGCATGGGCTGGAGATAAGGGCCAGCTGTGCCGGCTAATCCTTCTCTTGTGTTGACAAGGTCTCGGCCAGAACTGTTGTTCAAAGACGTAACCAACAATATTTATAAACATTATTTTTCTATCTCCATGAGTTTTTTTTTATTTTGTTTTTTATTTTAAATTGTTCTTAAGATATTCATTTTTGTTTTCATTAAGTTAGAAATGTTTGCTTTGTTTTTTATATTTTTTATTGTGTATGTAAATAGTTGTAAATAGTTTAGTTTTAAGATCTTTAAGGTTAATTTTCTTTCATTATTAACTTCTTTAAGTATATATTTCTTTTTTCTTTTCTAATAATTATAAATATTTTCTTTAATTTTTTAGAGGTATATTTAATTTATTTAGTTTCATATATATCTATGTTATTTTTACATTTTTTTTCTTGTTAAATTAAGTCATGGATCTAGATCAGACCCAATCTTGCGACGACTCGGATGAGGAGACTCCCTTTTCTGAAATTAGCGAGTCAGACTCACAGTATTTAAAGCCAAGGACACTTCAGAAACGCCAGAGAAAGAACACTGGTTCCACTGGTAACTCACCAAATAAAAAAAAAAATAAAGCGGCTAAGACCAAACAGCAATCAAAAACAATGCCATCACCACCTAAAACTCGTAGTACCACTGCAGCCAACCTAAATGACACAACGGCGCCATCTACTTCAAAACCTACCGGTTCTACTTCTACCTCTAGCCCTTCAGCTAACGCCAACAATAAAAGCCATCTTCCGGAACCACAAGAATTTTCTGACCCCGAACCACCTCCAATATTTGTATCAAATATAAATAACTTCCTCTCATTCGGCAAAGAAATTTCAGATCTTATAGGCCAGCCAAACTTTCAATGCTTTTCACGAATAAATGACATAAAAATTAATACTACCAATAAGGAGAGCTACAAAAAACTAATCACTTATTTAAGTACGAAAAATTTTGATTTCCATTGCTATCAACTAAAACAAGATAAACCTTACAGAGTAGTTTTGAGAGGGCTCCACTCATCCACTCCTACTGAAGCCATCAAAAGCGGCCTAGAAGAAATTGGCCATACCGTTAGAAACATCTCTTCTGTAACGCACCCCAAGGAAAAATATGCGTTACCCCTGTTTTTCGTGGATTTGGAGCCAGCCAGGAATAACATGGAGATATTCCAGGTAAGACGGCTGGTATATTCTACAGTTCGGTTTGAAGAGCCAAGACAGAGAACAATAATCGTCCAGTGCACCAGATGTCAAACTTTAGGGCACACAAAGTCCTACTGCCATCACCCTGCTAGGTGTGTTAAGTGTGCCGGGCCACACACCTCTGATACATGCCTCAAACCCCCTAATGAGCCTGCTAAGTGTGCACTTTGTGGTGAAGGCCATCCGGCTAGCTATAGGGGCTGTAGCGTATATAAAACCCTTCTTCGGCAGAGAACGCAGTACCTAGCGGAACCACGAGTGGAACACCAGATTCGCCCGCAGGTACCTGTTTTGGATTTGAATAACTTCCCGGAAATTCAGAAACAAACAGGTATCATCGTTCAACAGCCACCTGCCGTCAGGGAACCGACAGAGCACACCAAAACACCTTCCTCTGAGATCATCGCCAACAAGCATCAACAACCACGACGTCAGGCGCCTTCTAAATCCCAAACCAAGCCTCCTGCCTCCCATCCTAACCCACAACCTGCAAATCGATCCCTTCCTCCTCATTTTCTACCCTTACGGGTAAAATTACCTCCTGAACATCCTCCCCAAATACCACCTCCTACTGTTCAGCTAACTCAACCAAACCCCTCGCCTCAAGTACCTCAGCGGACTGAACATCATCGTACACCACGGCGAGTCCAGCCCCAAGCCAACAATCCTGACCATACAAATTATCCACAAGTCTCTTACCCACAGCCGTATCCCAACCAAGATCCTTTCAACATATGCTCCATTCTCCAGTCCTTTCTCTCAGATCTTAAAGAAACTATCTTACCACTAATCACCCTTCTCACTAGAATCCTTACCCAAGTCCCATTCAATCTCCCACAATGAGTGTAAAGCCCCTAGCAATCCTATTGTGGAACGCTAACGGCCTACTCAACCACCGTGACGAACTGGACATATTTCTCCGTGACAACCATATTGACATAGCACTCTTGACTGAAACTCACTTCACACGACGAACACGTTTTTACATACGTGACTACATCACATATAGGTCGGACCACCCAGACAACACTTCCCATGCCGGGTCATGCATCCTTATTCATAAATCCTTACCTCATTCCCTTATTCCTTCTACTCCAACTGACGCCATACAAACAACCTCAGTGACCATTTCCACTCGTCCTTTCCATCTCACCCTCTCAGCTGTATACTGTCCTCCTGGTATTCCTATTTCCTATAACCAATTCGAAACCCTGTTTCGATCCCTCGGACCGCGCTTTATCGCTGGAGGAGACTATAATGCTAAACACCAACGGTGGGGTTGCAGAACTTCCAACTCCCGAGGCAATCTCCTTTCCAGTGTCTCAACATCCCATAGCTATACTGTCCTCTCACCCATGAATCCCACATATTGGCCTACATCTCTAAAAAAAAAGCCTGATATCCTGGATATATTTATCACTTTTCAAATTTCCTCCTCCCAAACCACAATCAGATCACTGAACGACCTCTCCTCAGATCATAGCCCGGTTTTGCTTTCCTTGCATTCCAGTTTTGTTCCTAAACCCCCTCCTCCTACATTGATCAAAGGACAAGTAAACTGGGACGTATTTCGACTGGACCTTGAAAGCAAATTGGACTTGAACACTCCACTTAAGACAAACAATGATATTGATACAGCTGTAAAAAAACTGACTGACTCCATAACTTGCAGCATAATTGACAACACAAAGACCACTAACATCACTGGCACTCAACATACTGATCTGCCACAGCACATTCGATCCTTAATAAAAGAAAAACGCAGAGCGAGATCGAAGTGGCATAAGACTCGATACCCAACTGACAAAACGTACTATACCAAACTAACTAACAAACTCAAGTCAGAAATAAAAACATACAAAATTCAAAATTTACTCAACTTTACTGAAAATCTTACTACAACAGACAAATCATTATGGACAACCACAAAAAAACTTCTTAAGTTCAAAGACTGTAACCATCCACTCCTGACTGAAAACCAAACCTGGACAAGATCTGACGAAGAGAAAGCCCAGATATTCGGACAACATCTTTACAATACTTATACTCCACATCCAGATATCCTTAATCCCAATCACCTTGAAAGGATAGAAGAAGACCTAACTATTCCCCTTCAAATGACCCTTCCACCTAAAGCTTTCCATCCTTCAGAAATATCCAATATCATTCATAGATTACCTGCTCGAAAGGCTCCTGGCCATGACCAAATCACTTCCCATATCTTAAAACATCTCCCGCAAAAAGCCATCCTTTTCCTCACGTACATCTACAATGCCGTACTCCGTACTACTTATTATCCTGCCTCCTGGAAATTATCCATAGTAAGAATGATTCCTAAACCCAAAAAGTCACCTGAAAACCCATCTTCCTACCGTCCCATATCTCTTTTATGTATTATGGGTAAAATTCTGGAGAAACTCCTTCTGAAACGTATATACCCAATCCTTGATTCCCATCATATTATTCCAGATCACCAATTCGGATTCCGTACATCTCACTCCACTATCCAGCAATGCCATCGTGTGGTGGACGTTGTCTCCTCTGCGTTGGAGCGCGGATTGTTCTGCACGGGAGCCTTTCTCGACGTAGAGCAGGCCTTTGACCGAGTCTGGCACCCGGGTTGCTTTACAAGCTCCGTCTATTCCTCCCTCCTACCTATTTTCTAATTATCCAATCCTACCTCGCTGATAGATCTTTTAAAATAAATCACAATAGTTCCTATTCCTCCCTGTTTTCTCAATCTGCTGGTGTTCCTCAAGGTAGCATCCTAGGACCCGTTCTTTATACAGTTTATACAGCTGATATCCCAACCCATCCAAGCACTTTCCTTTCTACCTATGCTGATGACACGTGTGTGCTATCAGTAGACAATGATCCTGTTACAGCCTCTCACATTCTTCAATCCCACATCCGAGACCTTGAGGTATGGTGTCAGAATTGGAGGATTAAAATTAATTCTAACTAATCCCACCAGATAACATTTACCCTACGTCGTAAACCAATGACTTCCTGCCCTACAGTATCCTTTAATGACACTCCGCTAGCCCCTGTTGAACAGATTCGATACCTAGGACTCCACCTTGACAAACGTCTGACATGGAATCCTCATACAAGACTTAAACGACAAGAAACTGCTCGACGTTTTCGACTACTTCAACACTTACTGGACAAACGCTCCAACCTTCCACTTAATTACAAAAGACTTATTTATATGACCATCATAAGACCGATATGGACTTACGGAGTAGAGCTATGGGGCTCTACTAAACCATCGAATTCTTCTCGTATCCAATCCTTACAATCCAAAATCCTTCGTAAAATCCTTAACGCTCCTTACTTTGTCACGAATAAGCTTATCCATAAAGACCTTAATATCCCATATGTTACTGAACTAGCCCGAACCAGGTACCAATCATTCCATGAAAAACTCCATTTCCACTCTAATCCACTAGTTTCTATCTTATCATCCTCTTCAATTCCTGATAATCCTCCGAGGCGTCTGAAAAGAAGATGGCCCCGAGACCTTCTAGTTTAAAATATTTTTAGAGCGCTGCCAATGGGTGGCGTCTCTTCATGTATTTCATGTCATTTTCCTATATCCATCACATTTACTTGTTGTATATAATTATACAGTTGTAAATATCAATAAATAGTTTATAAAAAAAAAAAAAAATTGAAATGACTCAGAGCTGGGGCTGATTTTTATTTATTTTTTAATTTTCTTTTTCTGTTTTTTTTTTATTTTATTTTTTATTTACTTCTCTATTTCTCTGCTTCTTTTCGTTTCTATCTTTTATTGTTTTGTTTTTTTATCTTAATATAATTAATTTTTTAGGAGTATATATATGATGAATTGTTTAAAGTTTTATTTCTTTTTTAGTTAGATTATGATATTTGTAAGTAATATATCTTTTTTTTTTTTTTTTTTTTCCTCGTTTTTTTAAAAATATTTATTTCTCTGCTTCTTTTTGTTTCTATCTTTTATTGTTTTGTTTTTTTATCTTAATATAATTAATTTTTTAGGAGTATATATATGATGAATTGTTTAAAGTTTTATTTCTTTTTTGTTAGATTATGATATTTGTAAGTTGTATATCTTTTTTTTTCGTTTCATTATATAAATTAAGCTGGTATGTAGTACATTACTATTTACTTATAATTTCAATTATTATTATAATTTCAATCATTGTATTGTAATGCATTGTAATTTTTTTGTATGATTTACCACCTTTAATTGGGCCTAGGCCTGTTGGTGGATGGTGTAAAATAAAAATAAAATAGTCTAGCGAATGAAATTGGAATAGATTCGTAATGACTTATGAAAAAGTTGATTCGCTTGCTAGGAGTTTTAAGGAATATAATACTTTAATATAGTAAGATTGTATTTCATGTATTATATATTTTGTAGAGCTTTTAGTAGCACTTTAAAATTTTATATCTTTTATCTTTATTGTATATCTAGGATGAATTTAACAGTCCATTATCAGAAAGTGGATACTTAAAATGTTTATATCATGCAATCTTAAGCGTAATAGCTCCTTATAGCTAACATTACCTGACATATAAATGTTTTTATTTCTTCTTCTCACGATAATTTGATTCCAATAACAATTATCGTTACATAGAAACTCTTTACTAATTATTAACCGAAAAACTATATAATAATCTAGGAATTTGTTAAAATCTGAACAATGATAGTTGGATCCCATATGTAACTCGTTCCATTTAAAATAGAATCAATGATATAAATATCATCCCAAAGATCAAATCGCGTAGATGACCATAAATAAATAGTTATAAAATTTTCTGTAATTTCCAGTATCATCAAGACAGTAAAATATAAGATAATATACTTCCAGTGGAAAAGTACCATATAGGAAGTTCAAAAAGTACTAATAAATCAGAGACAAAATACGTATTATTGTATTAATTATTTCTTGTTTATTCATTTAACGCCACTTTTATGCTTCTGTGGCTAATCGGAAGATGCGACACTGGGAGTCCTAATTTTTTTTCGACCAGGATTAAAACGGAGAAAAAAAACAAACAAACCTTGTACCTCTGCAACCCCTGAAGGATCTTTGGCTAAGCAGATATAGATATTGCTTGTGTTTTGGCCAACGGCCATTCAACGGGATGATTAGGCTCACGCGTAATCACACTTAATCGTTAGATTTTTCCCTCATTTATTTATATCCGCTATATAAAAGTTACCCTAAGGGTCACCTATAGTATAGTAGCTAGCATAACAGTTTTTTTTTTATCGAGGTGGTGGATTCATACCCCACGTGGCCATAAGAAGAGGAGCGAAAATTTCTTGGTTATGTCGTCCTTCGGAGGGGACGTAAAACGGTGGTCCCGAGTCTGTACGATTAAATTAAAACTATCAAGTACCTGACATGGCACAGACTTAGGACCACCTCCGAAGGAAGGTAAAACCAAGGATTCTCTCTTTAAAAAATCCTAGAGCCATCTTACGGTTTTGAACCCAACACGGCTTAGAGGTTTTAGCGATTTACTAGGTACTTAAGAAGTATATGAGCGCCCGGATCTTTGAAATCTTGCAGTCATATCTTTACTTTATTTATTGTCCCTTTTTTTTGTTTATGCTCTCTTTTAATTTTTTTTCTTTTTGATAAAAGATACGCAGGTAAAATCATAACTGTTTATTCTTATCATCCGTAATACAAGTATGATTAAATGATTTATTAAAACCCTCGTGCTCCTCCTTCCATAATCCATACCAGGAACTTATACTCAACATATCCAGCTTTGATATTTATCCTTTAGAGGGAGGAGTATAAACCATGTCGGCTGCCTTCCCCACATCCGCTTCATAAATAAAACAAAGGTCCTCCGGGTCGCAGTCTCTCCACCTCTGTCACTCCATATCTCTCCAGTTGAAAATTCTATCCGAAATATAACTTAAAATCCCATATTAAAATGCCCTAGGATCCTTATCGGTGCAGGATATTCCCCTAAAATTTGGATATGAATTAAAGACAATCCAGAGTATGAAATGCATATATCAGTTGAAAACTGTCAGAGAACAAGAATCTATAATATTTACGTTTCAGAAAAGAATAATCCGGACTCATATTTATATTGAAACAACTGTTTTATATTCCACCTATTCATCAGGGATAATTGTTTTCGGCCACTTCTCTTCTGAATATTGTTATAAGATATAATAACAATTGAGATAACACCAACCTATATATAACATAAAAACACTCTAAAAACAACCCAACGATTCCTTCCCCTCATCTCTTCCCAACCCTTCCCCCCAAAAAAAACAAAAATATATATTAGTATAAAAAATACATTTAAGTTTCTTTTATCGTTAAAATTTCATGTGACCTTGAAGACAAAATCCCAAAACGTCGACGTTTAAGCATAATTTGATGTTACAGACAAAATAACGACAGGAGGGTATCAGAGAAAGATCCAAAATAAAATTAATGGACTACATCTACTTACATATGGCAGAAAAGAAGCTTGCGACTAGGGAAGAGAGGACTCTAGGACAAAAGATGCTTTGATCAAAGGACCTTCAAGCTTAAAAGTATATAGGAGAAAGAGAAAGAACAAGACAACATGAATATTTTATAAATAATCATATTTGCTCATTTATTAATTATTAATAAGATTATTCCTCCTAAGGTCAGTTAAAATAAATTTTAATATATTTTGGTGCACGAATAAATGAGGTATTCATTTAATTTCATCTGAGAGATTTTTTCAAGAATCAGCCTATTATTACCTTATTCTAAATGTTAGAATAGCCCTTTACACATCAGTATAATGTTTCTTGACGTTGTTTCAATCAGGAGTCAGGATTATCTGAATCCTCTTAACAAGAATATCATTTAAAAATAATAATAATAAAAAAAAAAAACATTAAGGAAAACGTTCAATCAAAACATCTATTCATTATAAACTGAACTAAACATCCCTTGTAGCATAATTTGTTGAGTTTTCATGTCCTAATGTACAGTAAACATATTAAAAATTTGCAACTCATGATGAATCCTGTGGAGCATTGGGGTCACATTGAATAATATATTCGGAGAGACGACAGCTGTTGAAGTAGCCACGGCGGCAGGGAATCTGTTTATGCAGCAGGCTCCACTATTTTAGGGTCAGCCTAGTTGAGGGTGTTTATGTTAACGAATCCCGTCCAGCACAGGAGCGGTCCATCTGGAGCACGACCACGCCGAAAAGCGATTTCACAATTTTTTTCTACGGATACAAGCATATTTATACGAATTATATCTAACATAAGTTCAATACAAAGGGTATGCCCTAATCAATATTCACAGATGTTTTGATAAACGTTATAGACTAAACTCCTAGTGGACCATACTCTCAAAGATTGATTTACAAATATTTTTAGAAGACCAGTTATATTTTTAGAAATGACATTTGAAATAAAATTATTCTACCTGAGTTCAAAAATTTGATTCTCTGATAACTCGGTTATTATATGATAGAAAAAAAATGTAATGTGTTCTGGAAACAGAAAATTTTATTTGAATTATTTGAGAAAATAAAAAGATGTAGTAATGAACTGTAGTATAAATGGTTTTAGTTTATTATTTAAAAAAATGAATCTTTGCAATCGACCAAACAAAACTAGCACCCTCAAAACTTGCGTTTCAAGAAAACCAAAATATTCTACAAAATGAAAAAACAATCATAGAAATCGGTTTTGAAATAGCAGAGATATGGCGTTTTAAAATCAGCAGTGATGATATGCCATTTTCCTTTGAATTTGTTATTGATTTGTATATCAATTAATTGCCTTTAAATAGCTTTATATACCCTAAGATAACTATTTAGGAATAAAAACTATTGTGCAATAATTTGGAAAGTTTTTTTTTTAATAGAATGAATGTTTCCATCAAAATTCAATTTATCCATTTAAAATTTTTATAACTTTGTTTGAGAGTCTAATCAAATTATTTATTTACGTTTACCAATGATTTTCCATTTCAGAACTGATTTCCATGATTATATTTTTATATTATATCAAGAGAGTAACGATAAAAATAAATGTTTTCTTTAAATAATAAATAAAATAGAAATGAATATCACAACGAAACGAGTAGGTATAGAAATAAGGAAAGAAGTGAGAAGAACTCATTAAAACTCAATTTAGTTGATCCACTCCTACTGCCATACAATAAAACAATAGTCGAGACGTGGACTAACCCTTGATAAGTTTCCAATTTTATTTACTGCAAAGTAGTAAACTTTTCTCGTTTGGGAGAACTTTGTACATCTCTCCAACAAGAAAATAAAGCAAGGTTTGACAAATGTATTTAAGTCTTAGTTTCAAACACACCTTTTTTTTCATTAATTCAAGGTACCCCTTCAAGGCTTCCAAGAAACAGGAGAATTAAAAATTGCTCAAGTCTCATGAACTTTCTCCATCGCTTTTATCTCATCGTGTCTGTATATTTTATAATGCAACTTATATTTAAGTAATACTCACTAAACGACGAAACTCAAAAGCGTTATACTAAATAACTATCATGATATAATGTTAACATGTATGCCAAAAACGTTTACATACAAGTTCACGCAAGAACAAATCGATATTTCCTTTCCTTGATTTTATTTTTTATTTATTTATTCTAGAAGGGATAAAGTTAAAACTAATTAATTATTTATTTGACTGCAATTAGAAAGACTTGAAGATAGATGTTTCCCTAGTCATCTTTTGAGTCATTATCATATGAATACATAAATTTCATTCAAGTTTTGGGACACCCAGGACTGCTTTACAAGCTCCGTAAATTCCTCCCTCCTACATACTACCTCATCATCCAGTCCTACCACTCTGGAAGATCCTTCAAAATAAACCACAATAGTTTATCCCTTTTCACTCAGTCTGCTGGTGTCCCTCAAGGTAGTATCCTAGGGCCTATTCTCTAAACAGTCTATACAGCTGATACCCAACCCATCACAACATATTCCTTTCTACCTATGCTGATGGCACCTGCGTGCTATCAGTCAATAATGTTCCTACTATTGCCTCTCAAACTCTTCAATCCCACATCAGAGAGCTTGAGATATGGTGTCAGAATTGGAGAATCAAAATCAATTCCAACCAATCCCACCAAATTATCCTAATCCTTCGTCGTAAGCCTATGACATCCTGCCTTTATTAATATTCCGCTAGTTCCAGTTGAATAGATCCACTACCTAGGACTTCTACTTGACAAACGTCTAACATGGAATCCGCACACAAGACTGAAACAAGACAGACGCTCTAACCTTCCACTTACGTACATTATATGTATATATATATATATATATATATATATATATATATATATATATTTTTTTTTTTTTTTTTTTTTTTTATTGTAGAACATTTTGAAAATTTCAACTCTTCCTATCATTTACTTTGAATTTTTTTTCCATTCCTATGAATTTTATTTGCATGCTTAAGGTAATAAATACACTGAAATAACTGTTATTAAACTTTTAGGCTTGATAATGGATTTATTGTTGAAGAACAGCATGGACTCGTAGTGGTAGTTCCATGAAATAAAGTTAATTTAGTAAACAAATACACCTTTGTTGATGACATAATAAGTTTTCATTAAAAAAAACTTTAATATAATATATAATCAGTAAGCTAAACAGAAAATTACCATTAATATTCAATTCTTACGGAATAAGGAACATAATATCGGAATCAATCCCCTACTTCACCAGTTTGACATAGATTAGTCGTATTATTCTCCGCGCAAATTTTGTAAAACTTCTTATACTGTCAACCTATCATGTTTTTCTGCATTTGAACAATATTTACCTAAAACTTATCTCTTTGGGCTAACAAATAGCAGCACTAACTCAAAACTTGAAAATAAGGGACTTATCATGTTTTTTCTCTGTATTCTTCTTATGTGATATGGGAAAGTTTATTTAAAATCTAAAATTACATAAAACAATTTATAAAAGTATAGTAATAGAAGGAAACATTTAAGAAACGTCGTAGCTATATGAGCAGTTTATTTTAAAACCGGCCATTTGTACTTGAATTTAGATATTTTTTGTTTGAATCAAATTTTGTTTATTTGAATGAATTAAACATACTTATTATTCAACATTGCAATCGTCCACTTACCAAGAGTAACTTGTTAGATACAAATTAATTAAAATTACCTTCATCACTGCGTTGGTTACCTTCATTCACTAATAATGAATAATTTAATTAACTATGAATGGAGTCAGGCCACTTTCAAAATCAACGACTGATATTACTATACTACGAATCGAAAATATTTATGCGGTGAAGCATTTATAATTACATGTCATTAAGTAGTTTTATCTAACTGTATGATTAATATTCAAATTCCTCTTTGCTTTTCAATTGCAACTAGAAACTTCGTCCACGTGGAGTCTATTACGGACGAAACGCAAGACTCGAATAAGTAGAAATATTGAATTATGGACGGTTGGAAAGGTATCAATAAGTGATAAATGCTTTAATAAAGTTGCCTTTGGTTTTCTTGAAAGATATAAATGGCCGGTAGAGATTTATTGGCGCCGACCTCACCTCCCTAACTATTTGAGCCCCCTCCCGACCAACAGCAAAATATAAATTACACGAACCTGGAACGGCAGGCAGCCCCTTTGTTACGTTCTCGAGCAGCTTTCAACTCAAGCGAAATAACTACTTTCCAATAGCTCTGGGGAAATCTTTGTTTTTAATAATGCTTTATTTTTAATAAAATTTATCGATCAGCTTTAACAAGCAAGCCTTCTTACGCTTACTAGTATTTAAAAAAAATTATTTATTTTTGGTTTTTACAGGCGAAACCTGTTAAAAATTTACATTTACAAAAGTAATGATAATAATGCAAAGTGTTAAAACCTGACTAGACTTTAAATTTATTTGTTATAGTTTAATTTAGTAAACGAAACGAAGTTTTTTTTTTAACATTAAATTTTTATTCACACCTGTCAATAATACAATAAACAATCAGTGAATGTGCGATCATTTAAGAAACATGGCGTGATAGGCATGAGGGAGAGCAGCACCCAGCGGTACCTACTCCAGGCATGAAATTAGTGTGAATTACTAAAGGAGAAGGTCCCACATTCAACTCCTCTTCAGCCTTCTGTAGGCATTTCCTGGCATGAGTGTTGTGGCCATGACATTGATTAGTGTGTTAGAGTGACCTTGTAGTTTGTCATGGAAACGTTTGTAGTGTGTCCGTTTGTACTCATTGGCAGTTGGCATGTGAAGGTTATGTTGCTAACGTACCACGGTGCTTTTGTAATTGTTCTATAAGTTTTAGCTTGAAAGATTTGAATTTTGTTAAGGTGAGTCTTTTTAGCTGTCCCATATATCTGTCATGCATAAGTCCAAATAGGTTTCAGTAGGTAAGTATAGGTATTTAATTTCTGTCGAAGTTTTAGTTTCGAGTGTTTTGAAAAGGGTGAGTAAAGAAGTCTCAGACTTTGAGTGCACTTGAAGTTGAGGCTTCCGTCATTTTTCCAGTGGGAGAACACACTTCACTACATAAATTTTGCTTCTCTCGTTGTTTACATGTTCAGCACAAAAATAGGAAGAAAATTAGTTTGTAAACAATAAAATTTGTCACTTAAAAATAACAAAAATTGGAAAAAACTAGAGAGCAAACTTATCACAGTTATAACCTTCCGCGTCCAAAATGCGACCTTCCACGAAACGAAGTTGAATTTTTAGTACCGATACTATACAGGCTTGCACCTTCATTTTACTTATTTTCTTCGTTATTAAACTTTTGATATGGTCAAAATTAAGTTGTTGTAGAAATAGGAAAGGGCCAAAATGATCTGAGAGTTTAAAGGTAAAAAAGTTAACTCGCGGGCCAGTGGGAAATTCGCATATTATAAGTTCGGTAAAATAATGAAAGAAATGTCCATTACTGTTATCAAAAGTAGGTTAATAGTCATCAGCTATAAAAACAAAAATTCAAATAAATAAAAAAAGGCATAATGAATATACTAATAATACTACTTCTTGAGGATTCCATGGGCTTAATATTTTCATTATATATTGTTTTAATCAGAAACATTTAGGAACACATTATAGGACGATAGTAACTAGCATGTGAAACCTGAAAATGTCAGCTATACCCTAGACAAATCGTTGTGTGCAAGATCAGAAACGAACTAATCTTTCTTATATTCCATTGATGATACATTAAGCATCCGTTTTGTAAAGAGTTGAATTTCCTGCAGCCGACAGATGCGCAGCTGGAAATTGAAACATGTGAAATTGATGAAAGAGGCTAAACACGCCATGGAAAGTCCGAGTAGTAATCTAAAACTCATTACCGCCGGCAGCTACCACCTTGCCAACTTGAAGATTCCAATTAGTGCTGTTGATTTTGCTGTCCACCGATGTGTCTATGTTATAAATAATCTATATTTTTAATTATTAAATGTTATTTTGTTTATATTCGGTTATAACAAGCAAAAGTATAAAATGACTCGGAGTTTTCTTAGAAGGCTATAATAGTTACAAAAGTAAATCTACATAACTAATTAATAATTGGTTGTTTTAGACAAAAATTATCACCGGTCAATACCGCCCGATTCATAAATTAATCGCAATGCAACTATTTTAGTTATAATTAGGTTTTAAGTAATGAGGAACTACACATCAATTGATTAATCAAAACTAAACTCCATCCATCACATAGAGATTACGAGCGAAGCTAGTATGAAGGAGGTAATCAAGATACAGAAAAGGGTATAGATTGAGGTAAAACATTGAGGATCTCGAGGTGACACAAAGCAAAGGTTGTGTTTCTAGGTAGTCCGATTGAGTCAAAAAAACTTCATAAATTAAAAAAAAAAAATGGAATTACAAGAGGAGCACTGTATATAAAAAAATATCTAAACTGACTATCCCTATGTAGGTAGGGAAGAATCCCATTGAATGAGGATGGGCTAAGGAACTTATTTCCAACAAAATATTTTCGCGGACCCCTTGATCTAATCATTACAATTAGAAAATTGCAGTTCTTTTCGAAAGTTAATATTTAATCCGAAAAATCTCCTTCCACAACGTTAACAACAACAAATCTAGATATAAATTGAAAAAAAAGTAAATAAAAAAAAAACTAAATATTTTCTACAATTATATAGTATAGCACCTATTTCAAATCATTGTATTAATGTTAAGGTGCAACCGACTAACAGAAACCTTTTGTTAAAATAATAGATTATTGATTAAAAGACTGCAGTTGAAATAAATTGTTTAGATAACCCAATATGGTATATGCTAAACTCAGGCTCTAAGAACTGACCACAATCCGTAAAACAGTATCTTGAGTGAATTACTAAAATTTAGAAATACAATATAGATGTACTTATTTATTATGATTTACCGCGGGGAATTTAAAGAGTCTGTGCTATGCGTTTGTTATTTTTGTTACAAGCCAAGGATTTTTTATCAAGGTAATTTAATAAAAATTTTCAACAGCAATTCGCGGACCCCCTGGACATCGTTTGCGGACACCGGGGGTTCTCGAGATCTTGAACAAAAATAAGTAAGTTAAGATATAAAGGCGGTAAGTTAAAATAATAGTTACATATCTGAAAATATGTGAAAGAGAAACATAAATAAAAGGGAATCAGCACATTTTTTACCAACAGAAAGAATTATATATATATATATATATATATATATATATATATATATATATATATATATATATATAACTTATGTGTTGTCCGAAAGATAAACTAAAAAAAAGGAATAAAGGGGCATAAACAACACGCTTGATGGCTATTCAAACACTGTCTTTATTGGTCTTTTAATCCTCTATATATACATTTCTCATGTTTACAAGAGGTGGTTTGGAATTAAGGCTGATATACTACCTTATCAGTCCTTAATCCCCCCCACCAGTTTACGAACAATCCTCGTAAACTATATTAACAAAAAAAACAAAACAAAAACAGCGAAATACAAATTGCATAAGATGATACAAAAGCAAAAGAAACTAAGTTTACATAATAGAAATAAATACAAAAAAAAAAATTCCTGAAACACAACACAAAGGAAAAATAAAAAATAAACACTGTGAATAAACTGAACAGAAACACTGTCAAAGAACAACACTGGCCAAAGCTGAGGACACTCCAAGGCTAGGATGCGTCCATGGACGGGAGTTTTAATTGTTCCAAATGAACCGTTCGCCGCTTCCGGGGTTCGCGCAAGCTCTCAATGGTGACCAAGTTATGCTCACGAATGGCAACCACGCGGAATGGGCCTTCATAACGCCGGAGTTCTTTCCCCCTATTAGTCCCCACACGCCGGTACACCACTGTTCCAATTTTTACGAGCCCCATCAGATCCCGGACACCGAGATTATGACGCGCCACTCTGCGACACTTTTCCCGCTCAATCCGACCACGGACTGTGACCCATAACTTCTTAAGCGCAAGGCAATTGCTCACGACGGCATCACTAGCCCCCGCACCGCGAGAATTCCGCCGGCGGCCTTGCAAACCAAAAAGGACTTCGAAAGGGGTAAATTCCGTCACAGAGTGAACGGAGTGGTTATAGGCAACGACCGCTCGTTCCATAGCCACGTCCGGCTCCAATCCCTTTTCTAATTGAAACACCCGCAGGTGATCACTCAGGGTACTGTGGAGGCGCTCGATACCACCGCGACTTTTCGGATGACCCGGAGTGTTAAGATGCCACGTGACACCCAAAAGCTTCATTTCCTCCCGGACACGAGCGTTATCGAATTCGCGGCCACTGTCCGATGAGATCCGGTCGGGGACGCCATAAAACTGGAACCAGATCCAAAGGTCCCGTAAAACCGCCTCCGCTGTACGCTCCTGAACGGGATACGCCAACGCCACCTTACTAAACAGATCCAAAATCGTGACCCATTTATAACCCTTCCAGGTAAAAGATTCGATTTGGAGATCGACGAGGGGCGCATCGGCAGTCGGGGTTTCCTCCTGTACCGCGCGGGGCGGATGGCGATCATATTTAGTGCGAAGACACACGTCACATTTCCCGATGGTTTCCTGGATAGTGCGCTTCATCCCCCGCCAATAATAACGTCGCCGCAATGCACGTAACGTTTCGGTCAGACCCCGGTGGTTCGTTTTGCCCTGATGATACGCGAGCGTCACCTCCCGCTGCCGTTCCGCGTCACGGATAGTCTCAACTAACAGGGAACAGCGGACAAACGACCGGTCAACTCCGATTCGCTCCGCCCGCCACAACCGTTGGATACGCTCCCATACCACGGCGTTACCGACATACAAGTGATGGGTCCTACCAGGTTTTGACGCGTCCGCCAACGCCCGACAGATCTGGTCCTCCCCAACGGTGGGCTGCGACCAGACAGTGACCACCGAACAACCCTCAAAACGCTGGAAATCGATCTTAAGGAGTCCAGACGTCCTTGTCTTCCATATAATTTGGTGACGCTTGTCGTTCACAATCTCATCAAGCTCCTCCATATCCACAGGGCGTCCCTCAGAAGAGTGTTCGTCTCCCGATGTCAGGGCCCCACCCGAACCATCCGACGCGGTAGGCTGGAGATCCTCCCCAGGAGTCCACTCCCTCAGAAATTGGCGCACATCCCGAGAAGACTCGCCACGCTCCTCCACTGCATTCACCATAACCGCCCGCGAAAGCCAATCCGCGACAACATTGTCCTTTCCGGGTTTGTAAACAATGTCCATGTTGTACTGCCCAAGGAGCTCTTTCCAGCGCGTAACCCTTGCGGACGACTCTTTTAGCGTCCCCACCCATTGTAGAGGACGATGGTCGGTATGGACCCGGAACCGCCTCCCGAAGACGTACGGCCGGAAATGATCGACGGCCCAAACAATTCCCAGGAGTTCCCGCTCCAGAGCGCTATAACGGGACTCCGCATCCGTAAGGCGCCACTGGCGTATGCAACCGGACGCTCCCCCCGGGCACTGTCCTGAGATAGCACGGCCCGAGAGCGTAGTCACTGGCATCCGTCGTGATAGTAAACGGCCGGTCGAAGTCAGGAAACGCCAGCCCCGGATCCCTCTGTAAATGGTCAATGCACCTGCGGACCTTGTCCGCGATATCCGGGTCATCACAATCTTACAACCTTTGCGGAGCAAATTATTAAGGGGCACAAGATATTCAGCCATTGCTGGTACAAACCGGCGATAATAATTTAAAGCACCCATCAACCGCCGTATCCCCTTAACCTCGGTTGGGATGGCCATACGCTGTAAGGCCGCCACTTTCTGAGCATCTGGCTTCACGCCCTCCGCGGAAATCGTATGGCCCAAAAAGCTAATTTCCCGACGACCCAGGGTTGACTTCTCAGGAGAAAGGCGGAGACCAAATTCCCGCATGCGATGAAACACAGCCCTGAGATGCCCAACGTGGTCCTGTTCCGTCCGACTGAAGACCAGGAGATCATCCATATAAACCTGGCACACGGATTCGTCCAGACCCCGAAGGAATTCATCCATCAACCGCTGGAATGTGATGGGAGCATTTTTCAAGCCAAAGGGCATCCGGGTAAATTCATAATGGCCCCTCTCGAAGGTAAACGCGGTTTGTGACGGTCCCGGGGATGCATCCCGATCTGATGATATCCCGCCTTTAAATCCAATGTGCTAAAAATTCTCGCACCACCTAACCTGTCCAAAATATCATCGAATCGCGGTAGGGGGTATTTCTCATCGACAGTATTCTCGTTTAACTTGCGGTAATCGATTACGACCCGATATTTTTCCCTCGTGTCGCCGGGTGCACTCTTCTTCTTGACGGCCCACAACGGACTATTATAGGAGAGACGTACTGTCCACGATAATGCCCTGTCGACGTAAATCGTCCAGCTCCTCCCGGATATGTCTCCGAAGAGCCTGAGGGTACCGTCTTTCTTTCACGTAAACGACTCTATCCTGCTTCAGCGGAATTTCGTGCATTGTCTTCCCCGTAGTCCCAAGGACATCGCCCTCTTTAAAGAATATATCCCCGAATTCCTCGAGAATAGCCGCTTTCCAATCCTCGACCTGATTCAGGGCCCCGATTCGCGTTGGACCGTCCCCAACCAAGCGAATACACGCATATCGTCTCCCTCCAATTCTGATGTCCCATTGGCCATCCTTATTCCTGATCCGCGCTCCGATCATCCCAAATAGATCATTCCCTATGATCACACTATACTCCCTTGGCATTCTACTTACAATGTGAACGGATAAATTGCCACCCTTCTCTCCCCAAGTACTTAAACTCATCTCGGATTCTCCCTCCACGCTGCAGGGCCCCCCTAGGGTAATTAGATGACATTTGCATACCTGCACCTGGAGTGCCTTCTCTCGGCCGTTCCATCTCTCTAGCGCCTCTCTGCATGCGATGGTGCTCGAGCTCCCGGTGTCCACCAGGCATGCGACTCCCTCTACGCTGATGATAGGCAGACCGCCGCTCTCTCCTCTCGCATGGTAGCTCACCAACGTGCGGTTGCCACTCTGCTGATACCCACCTCAAATTTCCTCACGCGATGACTGAGCTGCCGCTTCCGGTCGCCGCCATACACTCCTCCTGCTCCTATGTGCACCTCCTCGAGCGGGAACGTCCGCCTCAGTCTCCGTTTCTGCGGACTCGGACCCTCCAGATGATTCGGTTGCTGATGTCATATGCCTCCTCTGGAACCGTCCTGGTCGTATTCTCTGAGCATTTACTTCCATGGGTTCCGGCTGGTTCACATCACGCCGCCGGTACATATAGGGGCAATTCCTTGCCATATGTCCTTCTACTCCGCACTCAAAGCACCTAGTGCGTGGACATTGAGCTACCAGATGCCCAAGCTTGCCACAACCATGGCACTTGCGGTCTTCCCGCCGCCCACTGCTTCTTGGCTTTGCTGGCCGTCGATCACCTTGCGGAGGCCTCTCTCTTCTATTCTCCCGAAAATCTCTTCTTTTCCAAGCAGGAGGGGTCCTGGGCTGATTGTACGAGACCCGTGTCCAACCGTGCTCCTCCGTCTCCATCCTAGATTCTTCCTCTCGGGCACTGGCGTCCATCAGTTCTTGAGCGCATTCGATGAACGGGCGCTCCCTCTGAAACCCTTCTCTTTTCCCGGTTTCCTTCGCCAGCTGCACCTTTAGAATTATTGCCAAGAAATCCATCCTAAAGTGAACCTCCTCAACACTCGCGGTCTCTCTCATCTTCTCCGTTATTCGGTTAAACTTCGTAAGAAGTTCTCTCGCATACTGACCATTAGACTGCCGCGGCTTCTTAGTTTCCCTTATCAGGTGGAACACATCTTCTTCGGGGGCCCATCTTCCCCCTCCGTAGGCCTTCTTTAGTCGCTCCTTCACGACGCTCCAGGGTGTCTCCTCATCTGCTTGAATATGGTTCAGAATGCTCCTCCTCACCCTGCAAACCACTGCAGCCCTTAACGCTTCGGCATCCTCCCCGTCTAACAGGTTTTCGGGCAACTTTGAATGGATTCTCACCATCAAGCGATCGCCTCCTTTTAGAAAGTGGTTGAGCTCACCGATCTCCCCAGTGAATCTATCAAGGTCGGATGTAGCCTTTCTCAACTCCTGAGCTGTCGCCGTTTGGATCTTCACCCACTCCAGCGTCGTTCTATGCGCCTGCGCCAGTGAAACTTCCGGTAGTGGCGGTAACTCAACTGCCGCCGCTGCCGCCTGCTGTGGCGCAGCCGGTGGGACGTTCAGAACGGCTGGCCTCAAAACCACGTTTTCAGCCATGTTATCGGGTTTTACTGACAAGAGATTAAAAATAAAAAATAAAAATAAAATAAACTCACGTACTCTGAGAAGTAGGCAAGTACAAAAAGAAAATTAAAAAAATTACGTAGTCTGAACTTATCTAAAAGTTCCCGGGTTTCGGCACCACTTATGTGTTGTCCGAAAGATAAACTAAAAAAAAGGAATAAAGGGCATAAACAACACGCTTGATGGCTATTCAAACACTGTCTTTATTGGTCTTTTAATCCTCTATATATACATTTCTCATGTTTACAAGAGGTGGTTTGGAATTAAGGCTGATATACTACCTTATCAGTCCTTAACTCCCCCCCACCAGTTTACGAACAATCCTCGTAAACTATATTAACAAAACAAAACAAAACAAAAACAGCGAAATACAAATTGCATAAGATGATACAAAAGCAAAAGAAACTAAGTTTACATAATAGAAATAAATACAAAAAAAAAAAAAACTCCTGAAACACAACACAAAGGAAAAATAAAAAATAAACACTGTGAATAAACTGAACAGAAACACTGTCAAAGAACAACACTGGCCAAAGCTGAGGACACTCCAAGGCTAGGATGCGTCCATGGACGGGAGTTTTAATTGTTCCAAATGAACCGTTCGCCGCTTCCGGGGTTCGCGCAAGCTCTCAATGGTGACCAAGTTATGCTCACGAATGGCAACCACGCGGAATGGGCCTTCATAACGCCGGAGTTCTTTCCCCCTATTAGTCCCCACACGCCGGTACACCACTGTTCCAATTTTTACGAGCCCCATCAGATCCCGTAGTCTGAACTTATCTAAAAGTTCCCGGGTTTCGGCACCACTTATGTGTTGTCCGAAAGATAAACTAAAAAAAAGGAATAAAGGGGCATAAACAACCCGCTTGATGGCTATTCAAACACTGTCTTTATTGGTCTTTTAATCCTCTATATATACATTTCTCATGTTTACAAGAGGTGGTTTGGAATTAAGGCTGATATACTACCTTATCAGTCCTTAACTTATATATATATATATATATATATATATATATATATATTATATATAATATATATATATATAATATATATATTGCTTTAAAGATATGTAAGAGGCAGTAATGATTAAAATGTCCAAGGCGTCACTGTTACAACCTCGAGTGATGCGGCGCCGATTTTAAGTTTATTCATACAAGTATTAAATTCCCACCTCTCTACTTAGTTAGGAATAACTTGACTCATTTAGAAGTTAAACTAGCCATGATTGGACTAGGACGAAAAACAAATAATCCAATAACTATATAAATAAATGACACATTTAAAATGGAAGACATAGTTGGTTGTGCTGTCTGCAGCAGACAGCAACAGCTCATGTTCAGTCTGCCAGGCGAGAGCTCCGTCTTCTCCGGAGAAAGCCACAACCATACTGAGAGCTCTCAAATGGATTAGAAGCTCAGAAAAAATGTCATGGACTATCGTGACAAACTCGTGGAGTTTTCTTACAGCCATTGACAGCCTAACACCATCTAATGTCATAATTAGAGATATAATAAATGAATGGTGGGAGACAAACATTAAGTCTAAAATTGTGATTATGATATGGGTACCATCTCACTGTGGCATTATTGGGAACGAAAGAGCTGATCAAGCAGCTGATTAGCCAGAAAAGGAGAAGCCGTGGTGATTACTCGAATAAAAAAAACCTCAATGGAGGATTGGGTGATTAGCTATAAGAAAGTTCTGTTAAAAGAGTGGAGGACGGTTGGAGAGAGAAAACATCCAAACTAAGAACTATCAAACCCGACTGTCAAAAGTGGAGAGATAGTGCAAGAATTTCAAGGAGAGAGAAAATAATTATATGCAGGCTAAGGATTTGGCACTGCCAGTTTACACATGGCTACTTTTTGAGACGTCTGGAATCGCCAACCTGCGAAAAATGCAATAATACTCCCTTAACTATAGAACACTTGCTAATTGAGTGCCCGCTTTTCAATGAATTAAGGAAAAAACTCAACTTAAACGGAACGAGGAAGAAAGTGTAACCAAATTATTAGAATTCACGAATCTAACAGGTTTCTACCATAGAATATAATTATTTCGACCACGCCAATGACCCTGAAGGGTAGAGGCGGACAAACAAATAAAAAAAAAATGTACACTATCAAGAAAAAGAATTATTCAATATCAGTTCTCTTAATTATTTTAACCTGAATAAATCGAAATTTATAGCATATTACGCATTACAAAAAGAAAAGTATGTTTGCCAATTATCCGTAAAATTTTAAAATCAATGATTTTAGTGATATAAAAGAATTGTATGTCTTTTATTTTACTTTTTTATACTTCTTATTTTTATTTACTTTTGTATAAACTTTATTTCAAAAACTATTTAAATGGAAATATTAAACTTAACAAAGATGTTATAAATACGCGTCTTGTCGCAGGATAGTATGCGTAGAAATAAATGCACCCATTTAGTATTATTTTAAAGTGGAAACCCAGAAACACATTAACAAAATAAGAAAACATAATACCGTGAGTTTCAGAAGGAATAGAATCATACAATGGTTACTGCAGTGGAGTTGATGCAGAGTCAGTAATAAAATCACATACGAACCAGAATTGGCGTAGTCCACACCGGCCACATATTATTTTTAAAAAGGAGGACTGACTAAGTATTGTTTTCATGTCAAAAAGTCATATGGGCTAGGAAATCAGCAGAATCATCAAGCAATAAATTCGGGTATGAAAAACAGTTATATGAATGACTTTTAAGTAAAAAGTTCAGTAGAAACTGGTTTATGAATGGAAGAAATTTAAATTATTTCAAGGTTGATTCGTTGTAATTCTTGAAGCCAGGTTAAAATAATAAAAATTAATTCATTATATATATCTGGGACTAGACCCTTTAGAATAATATTACCATAAAAATTAAATAAAAACCTAAATCCTTAGAGTATAAAAACTAACAAAACAACAGAAATTACATTATATAACAATAAAATAAATTAAGAAGCAACCTCAAATAATAATATAGACAATTTTTACTATGATATTAAACAAAATAAAAGATGATGTCCATATATACAATACTCCATAAAAAGAAAATTTAGTGATTTTTTCTGTTTAAATAATAAAAATAATAAACTATTTGTACTCTGATGTAAACTCGATCGAAACTTTGACGATAGAAACAATTCAGAAAATTAAATGGAAAAATATTTTTTGTTATATATTATTTAATCGAGCAAGGACCAACCGTTATATGCTTTATTCTAATAAGATCGAATAATAACAATGAAATCACATTTTCTCAGCTTCCATTTAGTCGTGGCATATTGACACGCTCGCTCGTTGTCCCAAAAAGCTATTTCCGTATATAAAATTTGTGTCGCAGGGCCTGACGTGATTGAAGATTTATAGTGTTTTAAAGAAAAAAAAAAAGTGTAATTGTGACTACATTCTATTATATTTTAATGTTGGCGAACAATGTTATATGTACACTGCGTTGTCTACCTATAGCGTTGTTGGTGTTGCCCTCCGATAGAAACAATTGATGTGACAGTTCTCTGGTAATAAATTGAGTAGCTTAGAACCAGCATTTTGAAGCTAGATTGATTTCAATGAAAAAAGTCACCAATGTCCATATCTATTTCTGAATTAAGTTTTTATAAATTGACATAGTACATATCCCACATACCGGAATCTTTTAAGTAAATTACTCCTGTACCGCGCGGGGCGGATGGCGATCATATTTAGTGCGAAGACACACGTCACATTTCCCGATGGTTTCCTGGATAGTGCGCTTCATCCCCCGCCAATAATAACGTCGCCGCAATGCACGTAACGTTTCGGTCAGACCCCGGTGGTTCGTTTTGCCCTGATGATACGCGAGCGTCACCTCCCGCTGCCGTTCCGCGTCACGGATAGTCTCAACTAACAGGGAACAGCGGACAAACGACTGGTCAACTCCGATTCGCTCCGCCCGCCACAACCGTTGGATACGCTCCCATACCACGGCGTTACCGACATACAAGTGATGGGTCCTACCAGGTTTTGACGCGTCCGCCAACGCCCGACAGATCTGGTCCTCCCCAACGGTGGGCTGCAACCAGACAGTGACCACCGAACAACCCTCAAAACGCTGGAAATCGATCTTAAGGAGTCCAGACGTCCTTGTCTTCCATATAATTTGGTGACGCTTGTCGTTCACAATCTCATCAAGCTCCTCCATATCCACAGGGCGTCCCTCAGAAGAGTGTTCGTCTCCCGATGTCAGGGCCCCACCCGAACCATCCGACGCGGTAGGCTGGAGATCCTCCCCAGGAGTCCACTCCCTCAGAAATTGGCGCACATCCCGAGAAGACTCGCCACGCTCCTCCACTGCATTCACCATCACCGCCCGCGAAAGCCAATCCGCGACAACATTGTCCTTTCCGGGTTTGTAAACAATGTCCATGTTGTACTGCCCAAGGAGCTCTTTCCAGCGCGTAACCCTTGCGGACGACTCTTTTAGCTTCCCCACCCATTGTAGAGGACGATGATCAGTATGGACCCGGAACCGCCTCCCGAAGACGTACGGCCGGAAATGATCGACGGCCCAAACAATTCCCAGGAGTTCCCGCTCCAGGGCGCTATAACGGGACTCCGCATCCGTAAGGCGCCTACTGGCGTATGCAACCGGACGCTCCCCCCGGGCACTGTCCTGAGATAGCACGGCCTCGAGAGCGTAGTCACTGGCATCCGTCGTGATAGTAAACGGCCGGTCGAAGTCAGGAAACGCCAGCACCGGATCCCGCTGTAAATGGTCAATGCACCTGCGGACCTTGTCCGCGATATCCGGGGTCATCACGATCTTACAACCTTTGCGGAGCAAATTATTAAGGGGCACAAGATATTCAGCCATTGCTGGTACAAACCGGCGATAATAATTTAAAGCACCCATCAACCGCCGTATCCCCTTAACCTCGGTTGGGATGGCCATACGCTGTAAGGCCGCCACTTTCTGAGCATCTGGCTTCACGCCCTCCGCGGAAATCGTATGGCCCAAAAAGCTAATTTCCCGACGACCCAGGGTTGACTTCTCAGGAGAAAGGCGGAGACCAAATTCCCGCATGCGATGAAACACAGCCCTGAGATGCCCAACGTGGTCCTGTTCCGTCCGACTGAAGACCAGGAGATCATCCATATAAACCTGGCACACGGATTCGTCCAGACCCCGAAGGAATTCATCCATCAACCGCTGGAATGTGATGGGAGCATTTTTCAAGCCAAAGGGCATCCGGGTAAATTCATAATGGCCCCTCTCGAAGGTAAACGCGGTTTGTGACGGTCCCGGGGATGCATCCCGATCTGATGATATCCCGCCTTTAAATCCAATGTGCTAAAAATTCTCGCACCACCTAACCTGTCCAAAATATCATCGAATCGCGGTAGGGGGTATTTCTCATCGACAGTATTCTCGTTTAACTTGCGGTAATCGATTACGACCCGATATTTTTCCCTCGTGTCGCCGGGTGCACTCTTCTTCTTGACGGCCCACAACGGACTATTATAGAGAGACGTACTGTCCACGATAATGCCCTGTCGACGTAAATCGTCCAGCTCCTCCCGGATATGTCTCCGAAGAGCCTGAGGGTACCGTCTTTCTTTCACGTAAACGACTCTATCCTGCTTCAGCGGAATTTCGTGCATTGTCTTCCCCGTAGTCCCAAGGACATCGCCCTCTTTAAAGAATATATCCCCGTATTCCTCGAGAATAGCCGCTTTCCAATCCTCGACCTGATTCAGGGCCCCGATTCGCGTTGGACCGTCCCCACCCAAGCGAATACACGCATATCGTCTCCCTCCAATTCTGATGTCCCATTGGCCATCCTTATTCCTGATCCGCGCTCCGATCATCCCTAATAGATCATTCCCTATGATCACACTATACTCCCTTGGCATTCTACTTACAATGTGAACGGATAAATTGCCACCCTTTCTCCCCAAGTACTTAAACTCATCTCGGATTCTCCCTCCACGCTGCAGGGCCCCCCTAGGGTAATTAGATGACATTTGCATACCTGCACCTGGAGTGCCCTCTCTCGGCCGTTCCATCTCTCTAGCGCCTCTCTGCATGCGATGGTGCTCGAGCTCCCGGTGTCCACCAGGCATGCGACTCCCTCTACGCTGATGATAGGCAGACCGCCGCTCTCTCCTCTCGCATGGTAGCTCACCAACGTGCGGTTGCCACTCTGCTGATACCCACCTCAAATTTCCTCACGCGATGACTGAGCTGCCGCTTCCGGTCGCCTCCATACACTCCTCCTGCTCCTATGTCCACCTCCTCGAGCGGGAACGTCCGCCTCAGTCTCCGTTTCTGCGGACTCGGACCCTCCAGATGATTCGGTTGCTGATGTCATATGCCTCCTCTGGAACCGTCCTGGTCGTATTCTCTGAGCATTTACTTCCATGGGTTCCGGCTGGTTCACATCACGCCGCCGGTACATATAGGGGCAATTCCTTGCCATATGTCCTTCTACTCCGCACTCAAAGCACCTAGTGCGTGGACATTGAGCTACCAGATGCCCAAGCTTGCCACAACCATGGCACTTGCGGTCTTCCCGCCGCCCACTGCTTCTTGGCTTTGCTGGCCGTCGATCACCTTGCGGAGGCCTCTCTCTTCTATTCTCCCGAAAATCTCTTCTTTTCCAAGCAGGAGGGGTCCTGGGCTGATTGTACGAGACCCGTGTCCAACCGTGCTCCTCCGTCTCCATCCTAGATTCTTCCTCTCGGGCACTGGCGTCCATCAGTTCTTGAGCGCATTCGATGAACGGGCGCTCCCTCTGAAACCCTTCTCTTTTCCCGGTTTCCTTCGCCAGCTGCACCTTTAGAATTATTGCCAAGAAATCCATCCTAAAGTGAACCTCCTCAACACTCGCGGTCTCTCTCATCTTCTCCGTTATTCGGTTAAACTTCGTAAGAAGTTCTCTCGCATACTGACCATTAGACTGCCGCGGCTTCTTAGTTTCCCTTATCAGGTGGAACACATCTTCTTCGGGGGCCCATCTTCCCCCTCCGTAGGCCTTCTTTAGTCGCTCCTTCACGACGCTCCAGGGTGTCTCCTCATCTGCTTGAATATGGTTCAGAATGCTCCTCCTCACCCTGCAAACCACTGCAGCCCTTAACGCTTCGGCATCCTCCCCGTCTAACAGGTTTTCGGGCAACTTTGAATGGATTCTCACCATCAAGCGATCGCCTCCTTTTAGAAAGTGGTTGAGCTCACCGATCTCCCCAGTGAATCTATCAAGGTCGGATGTAGCCTTTCTCAACTCCTGAGCTGTCGCCGTTTGGATCTTCACCCACTCCAGCGTCGTTCTATGCGCCTGCGCCAGTGAAACTTCCGGTAGTGGCGGTAACTCAACTGCCGCCGCTGCCGCCTGCTGTGGCGCAGCCGGTGGGACGTTCAGAACGGCTGGCCTCAAAACCACGTTTTCAGCCATGTTATCGGGTTTTACTGACAAGAGATTAAAAATAAAAAATAAAAATAAAATAAACTCACGTACTCTGAGAAGTAGGCAAGTACAAAAAGAAAATTAAAAAAATTACGTAGTCTGAACTTATCTAAAAGTTCCCGGGTTTCGGCACCACTTATGTGTTGTCCGAAAGATAAACTAAAAAAAAGGAATAAAGGGGCATAAACAACACGCTTGATGGCTATTCAAACACTGTCTTTATTGGTCTTTTAATCCTCTATATATACATTTCTCATGTTTACAAGAGGTGGTTTGGAATTAAGGCTGATATACTACCTTATCAGTCCTTAACTCCCCCCCACCAGTTTACGAACAATCCTCGTAAACTATATTAACAAAACAAAACAAAACAAAAACAGCGAAATACAAATTGCATAAGATGATACAAAAGCAAAAGAAACTAAGTTTACATAATAGAAATAAATACAAAAAAAAAAAAACTCCTGAAACACAACACAAAGGAAAAATAAAAAATAAACACTGTGAATAAACTGAACAGAAACACTGTCAAAGAACAACACTGGCCAAAGCTGAGGACACTCCAAGGCTAGGATGCGTCCATGGACGGGAGTTTTAATTGTTCCAAATGAACCGTTCGCCGCTTCCGGGGTTCGCGCAAGCTCTCAATGGTGACCAAGTTATGCTCACGAATGGCAACCACGCGGAATGGGCCTTCATAACGCCGGAGTTCTTTCCCCCTATTAGTCCCCACACGCCGGTACACCACTGTTCCAATTTTTACGAGCCCCATCAGATCCCGTAGTCTGAACTTATCTAAAAGTTCCCGGGTTTCGGCACCACTTATGTGTTGTCCGAAAGATAAACTAAAAAAAAGGAATAAAGGGGCATAAACAACCCGCTTGATGGCTATTCAAACACTGTCTTTATTGGTCTTTTAATCCTCTATATATACATTTCTCATGTTTACAAGAGGTGGTTTGGAATTAAGGCTGATATACTACCTTATCAGTCCTTAACTTATATATATATATATATATATATATATATATATATATATATATATATATATATATATATATATATTGCTTTAAAGATATGTAAGAGGCAGTAATGATTAAAATGTCCAAGGCGTCACTGTTACAACCTCGAGTGATGCGGCGCCGATTTTAAGTTTATTCATACAAGTATTAAATTCCCACCTCTCTACTTAGTTAGGAATAACTTGACTCATTTAGAAGTTAAACTAGCCATGATTGGACTAGGACGAAAAACAAATAATCCAATAACTATATAAATAAATGACACATTTAAAATGGAAGACATAGTTGGTTGTGCTGTCTGCAGCAGACAGCAACAGCTCATGTTCAGTCTGCCAGGCGAGAGCTCCGTCTTCTCCGGAGAAGCCACAACCATACTGAGAGCTCTCAAATGGATTAGAAGCTCAGAAAAAATGTCATGGACTATCGTGACAAACTCGTGGAGTTTTCTTACAGCCATTGACAGCCTAACACCATCTAATGTCATAATTAGAGATATAATAAATGAATGGTGGGAGACAAACATTAAGTCTAAAATTGTGATTATGATATGGGTACCATCTCACTGTGGCATTATTGGGAACGAAAGAGCTGATCAAGCAGCTGATTAGCCAGAAAAGGAGAAGCCGTGGTGATTACTCGAATAAAAAAAACCTCAATGGAGGATTGGGTGATTAGCTATAAGAAAGTTCTGTTAAAAGAGTGGAGGACGGTTGGAGAGAGAAAACATCCAAACTAAGAACTATCAAACCCGACTGTCAAAAGTGGAGAGATAGTGCAAGAATTTCAAGGAGAGAGAAAATAATTATATGCAGGCTAAGGATTTGGCACTGCCAGTTTACACATGGCTACTTTTTGAGACGTCTGGAATCGCCAACCTGCGAAAAATGCAATAATACTCCCTTAACTATAGAACACTTGCTAATTGAGTGCCCGCTTTTCAATGAATTAAGGAAAAAACTCAACTTAAACGGAACGAGGAAGAAAGTGTAACCAAATTATTAGAATTCACGAATCTAACAGGTTTCTACCATAGAATATAATTATTTCGACCACGCCAATGACCCTGAAGGGTAGAGGCGGACAAACAAATAAAAAAAAAATGTACACTATCAAGAAAAAGAATTATTCAATATCAGTTCTCTTAATTATTTTAACCTGAATAAATCGAAATTTATAGCATATTACGCATTACAAAAAGAAAAGTATGTTTGCCAATTATCCGTAAAATTTTAAAATCAATGATTTTAGTGATATAAAAGAATTGTATGTCTTTTATTTTACTTTTTTATACTTCTTATTTTTATTTACTTTTGTATAAACTTTATTTCAAAAACTATTTAAATGGAAATATTAAACTTAACAAAGATGTTATAAATACGCGTCTTGTCGCAGGATAGTATGCGTAGAAATAAATGCACCCATTTAGTATTATTTTAAAGTGGAAACCCAGAAACACATTAACAAAATCAGAAAACATATTACCGTGAGTTTCAGAAGGAATAGAATCATACAATGGTTACTGCAGTGGTGATTGAGTCAGTAATAAATCACTAAGAACCAGATTGCGTGTCCAAACGGCCTCTTTTGTTTAAAAAGGGACTGGCTAAGTAATGTTTTCATGTCAAAAAGTCATATGGGCTAGGAAATAGCAGAATCATAGCAATAATTTGGGTATTTAAACAGTTACATGAATGACTTTTAAGTAAAAAGTTCAGTAGGACTAGTTCAGAATGGAAGAAATTTAAATTATTTCAAGTTCGATTAGCTTGGTATTCTTGAAGCCAGTTTAAATAATAATAATTAATTCTTTATTTATTCTGGGACTAGACCCTTTAGAATAATATTACAATAAAATAAAAATAAAAACATAGGCGCCTTAGAGTACAAAAACGAACAAAACAACAGAAATTACATTATATAATATTAAAAATAAATTAAGAAGCAATCTCAAATAATAATATTGACAATTTTGACTAGATAATAAACAAAATAAGAGATATGCACATATATAAAATGCTCATAAAAAGAAAATTGAGTGATTTTTTCTGTTTAAATAATATATTAATAACTATTTGTACTCTTGATGTAACTCGGATCGAAATTTGACGATAGTTACAATTCAGAAAATTAATGAAAAATATTTTTTGTTATATAATATTTATCGCAAGGACCTACCGTTTAGGATTTATATTAGTTCCAATATAAAGAAAACTCACATTTTGCTTAGCTTTATTTAATCGTGGGGCTTTATTGACACGCTCAGTGTCCAAAAAGCTATTTCCGTATATAACTTTGTCGCTAGGGCCTGGCGTGTTGAAGATTTACAGGTTTTAATGAAAAACATTAGGTTTTGACTGCATTCTTTTTATATTGTTGCATCATTTTTGACACGTTTTGCTTTGTTGATGTTGGTGTTGATAATAAATTGAGTAGCTAGAACCATCATTTTGAAGCTAGATTGATTTCAATGAAAAAAGTCACCAATGTACCAATATCTATTTCCGTATTTAGTTCTTATAATTGACATAGTCATATCCACATACTCGGATTTTTTTTGTAAATTATTGAAAAATATCTATAAAGAAAAAAATAACATCGTACATATTTTTAGATATTAACCGAAATATAAAAACCGGTAGCAATAAATATAATTTTCAATAGATACATAGTCATATAGGAATGTCAGATATGATGCGGCAGATAGTTCTGCCGGGAAAAACAAGCTGCAAAAGAAAATGCTTAAGTACCTCTCCAAGATTTTTTTAAAATGTCTACAGAAAGAACCATCCAGGAATAGAAAGATAGTATGACTGGGAGTCACACAACGTAACCATGGCTGCACATACATGCAAAGTCCCTGAAGAAGTGTGGAAAATATGAGAAGAAAAAAAAAATTGGTAGTTTTACAAGAAGAAAAAGCCAATTTTTTTCTTACAACAATTAGACAAACAAAAGTTCGTGTTGATCAAACCATTCTTCGTTAACACCCAGTGCAAAATCTAAAAAAAGACTTCACAAAATGTATTTTATTTTTTAAAAGACTCTCTTTTGAGTCTCCTTCCTCTCTCTCATTTACATAATTTTATTTTATTCTATATTTACCTAATTTATTCATTTTATTTATTTATTATTTTTGGATCCGTAACCTAACATTTTATTAAATTATTCCAACTATGTATTGACCACATAGGATATGGTTTCAAATCTTGAAGATCACTTGTTGAAAAAATAATTAAATAAATAGTTCTTATAATTAGTAATAGTTGGTGATAGTATCAAAACATCTGTTTTGCATGTTTGAAAATTTTGTTTTCTCAGATGATACACTACCTTAGGATACCATGTGTGTTCCTTGATCAGTAAGCGATCGCCTTAGGTACGAAAATGATTTAAGATGTCTATCCAAGAAAACTTAGATATGAATTAGATTGTATTTGACATATTCATGATCTATTGTTTTTCTCATTCAGGAAGAAATAAAAAAGCCATTTTTTTTTTTTTAGATTTTTCATTATTCACTTCTAATTTCAGCATGTAGACTGCGCAATAAGCAGAGGTATTTCTCTAAAATGGTTACTATCCCCTGTATATGCTTATACAGATATAACAAAATTAGTAAGTATATTGGTTGTAGTTATAAACATAATTCGAAGTATTAGTTTATTGGAAATGTATGCAGAAGCATATGTTATTGTGTTTATAAATATTGTTGCGTTATTTATTTTCCTCTTATACATGTAGATATATATTTTTCCATCTCCTCGATCTGTAGAATACAATATTTTGAGCCCAACTCCGCCTTGTTACCGAAACCTTTCGACAGCATCCGTAAGAAGCGAAAGGAAAATAAAAATAGATTGGACCTCTCCCTTCACGTTCTTCGGAGATTGGAAGCTATACGATACACACATATATAAGTTTTTATATTCGGCAGGAGGTAACTCATGGGGCAGGGCACTGGAATACTGTTCTCCGGGTTCCGATCTACAACCCTGCTGCGGTAGGATGGTTATTTTATCTGTTATTTAAACCGTGAGACGACTCTGAGATAAGATTCATCCAGCTTCTAAGAGTTGGTACCCATTAACCGGAGTATTACAGGTCAAACATTTTTTCAGGTATCTATCGTTTTATTACAAATATTTTACAAGTTTAACTGAACTAAATTTTATCATGTTTTGGTACATTATTTTCCATAAAGAACCCTTGTAATAGACAAAAAAAAGAAAAACAGATTACCCCCTTCAACATTTGAGGACTTACGTTTCAATATGCGATACAAATTTCAAAAAATCCGTTTCTCGTAATTAATAAATAAATAAATACTAATGAATTAAAGTTTCTACATAATGAAGAAGGAATCATTGTAATTATTGGGTTGATGCAAAATTAATGCAGGTTTTTAGTAGGTATTGTAAATACGCCATATCTTTACTTTAACCATATATATTTAATCAAAATAATTTCCATCTGAATCAATGCACTTTTGCCAACGTTCAACAAGCTTTCTTATTCCACCAGAAAAAAAAATCCGAATCCCTGGACTCAATGAAATCACGAAAAGAATTTTCAATGTCGTACTGGTTTTGAAAATTTTTCTCCCTCAAAAAGTTGTCCAGATGCCTGAAAAAGTGGAAGTCTGTAGGAGAGAGGTCAGGTGAATAAGGCGGATGTTGGAGAACTTCGTAGCCCAACTCGTGTAGTCGTCGAAGCGTTGGTTGTGCAACGTGTGGTCTGGCGTTATCGTGGAGCAGGATCGGCCCCTTCCGATTCATCAATGCTGGGCAAAGACGTTGCAATTTTTGAGTTCCGAGTTCCGCCGCCATTTCTCGTGTGGTTTTGGTTGGGTATTCTTCCACTTTTGACCTCAGCTGGTCGTTGTCCAGAGCAAGATGACGGCCCCGACCTTCCTTGTCTTCGAGGTCGAAATCTCCTCTGCGAAACTTCTGGAACCAACGCTGCACCGTGCACTCATTAATAGCCCCCTGACCCCACACTTCATTAATATTACGAGCCGTTTGCGCAGCGCTGCGCCCTAATTTAAATTCGTAAAAATAAATTTGACGAAAATCGCACTTTGACATTTTCGATTCAAGACCTTTGAACACACTGAACAAAACGATTTAACTAAACAAATTCATGGTGAAAGAGAGGGTATTAGATAAGGTTTGTTTTGGTATAATAATGATCAATGTTAGGATTAGCTTTGTTTACACAATTGGAATTAAGATATTGCAATAGAGGAAACCTGCATTAATTTTGCATCAACCCAATAGTTAAGAACTAGGAGATATATAGTGTTTTGAAATTATTAGTGGTGATATGCTATTTTCCATTGAATTATTTATTTCTTTTCATATTACTTAATTTCCTATCTACAGATTATTAAACATTTATACTATATTATTGTTATTTGTTAATAATAAATCATTGTGTAATAATTTTCATATTTTTTTTAAATTAAAACATTTGCTGTGTTAATTAATTCTCTTCTGATGTTTAAATAAAATTCATTAATGTTTTTTTTCCTTTTCTTTTCAGGTCAGTTTTTACTACTTATTATCAAGCATGTAAGTAATTACATTTTAGTCCAAAGTACAATAGAATACAAATTTGAATTGTTTGTCCTGTTTTAACCTTTTAAACTTATTCTACTCAACTTAAAAATATTTTTCTTAACCTTAATTATGTTGAGCTCAAAAAATATTCTTTTCGAACAATCTTGTTACGAAATTTCGTTCACCAAGTAAAACTGTATAGATTTTAATTCTAATGGTATATTTTTTTAATTTAGACTCTTATATGTGCGTTTTGCCAACATATCAACTATAAAGTAAAAAGTTATAAAATCGTATGCAAGAGCGGTGTTAAACTAAAGAGATGTCTCTAAAATCTACTAAATTAAATAACTGTTCAAACTAAACGTCTTAATAGTGACATTAATTGTGCTAGAATATTTGGGCATTTAGAGGTAAGTGTGCGAATGAACACATATTCGCGTGACTTGTGGTTAATGGCGTTTGACCCGGGGAGACAGCAACTCAGTTCCTTTGTCATTTGAATTTGCTAATCTTGATGTTACCTCCATTTTATGTTGAATGTGTAAATACGCTTTATTTGAGTTCCATTTCGTTTACTGTCCTGTCATTTTGTTTTTATTCGATCATTTTATGGCCCGGGAAGTCGTTTACCTTTATTCGAAGCTTAATAGTTCTCACGAACTAATACTTGCTTTAATAAATAATCATTTTTCTATTCGAACGAAAAATAAGTTTAAAATATTATCTTACCTATTCAAAAAGTTTTATTTTTTATTATTAATTCGAATTCACTTCTGTATAATTTACCTCTTCCATATGGAACTTCCTTCTGATATCCGTAATTCTACTACCCTTCCGACTTTTAAATCTCGTCTATTCCATTACCTCCTGTCCATTCAATTTCCAAACAATCCTGACTGATTCAGTTCCATGAAAATGTGTAAATAGAAAAAGTTAAATAAGTGTTTCTTGATTTTCAATTTTTTTTTAACTAAGTAAGAATTTTATTTTATTTTTTAGTCTAGGTTATGAATGGAATTATGATAACTATTTATTTATTATATTCTTTAATCATCACTTAAATTTTTTACAAATATTTTTACAGCCATTAGTTTTCGAAGATATATATTGGTTTATAATTTTTTTATTTTTGTCATTTCTCTTATCGTTTCTTTTTTACTTATTATTCATTGTATATTTCTTTTTTCACTTTCACTTACTATATATAGTAAGGGAAAGTACAGCGATCGTGAAAATTTTCGAATTCCAGTTGTTAACAGAAATACACATTTTAGGATCCCCTGAGTCCCGCAAAAAGGTGTGTGTGGTAACTTCCGAGCGGAAACGGTAAGTCCTATGGAACTGAAATTTCATATTTGAGACAAATATACGCCCGAGACGTTACAAAACCTTTTTCATCAAAATGAGCTTTCCAGAAGAACCACTTTATACCATGCATTTTGCACTTTTTTTCGATTTTCTCAAAAACGGTTCCGACGATTTTGATTAAACTCGCTATATCGATGTAAAATTAAATAGGCTTTAATATAATTTAGGTTTTATTTGGATTAAAATGGTGTGACAGGGCTTAAATGCCGATATTTTAAATTTTCTTTCTCTAAAGTATCTTTAATTTTGTTGATTCTATAAAAATAACTATATTATCTTGTTACCACTGTTGAAAAACAGGTAAATATATAAATTGAATGAATTTGATACCCAACTAAAGGAGAAAACAGAAAACATATTTTTTTAATGCAATTTTTTGTATTTGAACATAAGAGCAGTAATATGCATGTATGATATACCGTTGGAAAGCTAAAGATTTTAGAAAAAATATTATCTTATACTCAAGCTTTTAAAAGTTAATAGAGAGTGAAGAAATGAACATAAAACTAACTGATTATTTTAGCTAATAATATAATAGATTTTTTAATAAAACACGTTTCTATATAAATTCGATTTAAATAATTCTTTAATCGTTTCACGTATTTTTATCTCTAACTGTATTTGAAAATTGTTTCATTGATTTTAAAAATAGAGGTAAGTGAAAGCCGTGTGTTGCCCGCACCAGATTTTTTATTCTTACTATAAGAGAGTAATTCTCTCATTATTGCATATTATTCTAAAGGGGCTTGTCCCAGAATAAATAAATAAATTATTTTTATTGTTATTATAAAGTAACAATGCTAGAGTTAATCATAAAATGGCTTGAAACAACATCTAACTTTGCAACATTCCTGAGATAGCAGTCTCATCATCATTTCAAGTCAAACTTTCTAGTTTTATTTTTGTTGTTTTAGATGCTTCTAAGAATTATCTTAATTCAACAAAGAAGCAAGGATTGAAACTTGAGGATTATGCGGCAAAAGGAGAGGAGAGAAAGAAATGGTGTGGTTCTATTTCTAGTCAAATTAGTTTCACATGGAATATTTAGGATATTTTTTTTAATGACAAAAATTAGGACAGAATCTTTAAGGATTTCTTGAACGATGTTGGATTTTATGGCCGTAAGGTATTATAGTTCCGTAAGATTATAACCGTATGCTTAATCTAGGTCACCTAAACAAACCTGTAGTAATTAACTGGAAGGCTAAATCGTTTGTCTTGTAAGTGTTGATGTAGTTTAAAACAGTCAACAAATGTTTTTCGTGAGACGATATTCCAATACAATACAGTTTAACATAAAAGGTGTATGATATCATCTTTCATTTTTCATATGTGTAAATAAAATTAAAAAGAATCTTATAATTGACCTTTAAATTAATGTTTAAAAAATATTAGAACCATTTTTTTTTATCTCTATCCTTTCATCGCCCCGAAGAAGGTCTAAAACTTAGGCTGAAACGATGGCACAAATAAGTTAAGTTTCTACTTAATCATGTGTTTTAATGACTACATACCATAATTTACTTCTCCTCAACTACAAATGTTTTATTTGAAGTTAGAAAAATCAACTACTATCCAGATGTAATCATTTGCAATCATCAAGGAGGTATTACTTTCGAAATTGTGGATTCGGAAAGTATTTGCGAAAAAAAAAACTTTTTCGCTCAATGCAATCATATCTTCACGGTCCTAACAGTTGTAGGACATACAAAAAGTTATACAGAATATCAAGTATAAAAAAAAAAATCTGTGAATTTCAGTGTCTTTCCTCCTTACCTTGCATGATGCAATTTCTGGTTACTTTATAAATTTGGGTTTAGGCAAGATCCAATGTACCTACAGGTCAGAGAAGATGTCTTACTTTCAAATTAAATCATCAGAAATAGTTTTTCTTCCTAGCGACTTATATTACAATTCAAAATCGTTAGTTATTTCTTCTAACTTTATATTGATATTTAGGGGTGTAAATTTACTTATTATAAATATATATTTTAAATTTTAGATGAAATGACAAATATTTTTTTTAAATATTTTTATTTTAAGAAGAATTTACACGTGAGTCGTGTAAAACTGGATAACTCGAGTTATATCAACAATGAGTTAACTCCACGTATCGCTCCCTCACACCGTCTCCCACGTCGTGTTAAATTGTTTAAAGAAGTTTCTTGGTGAAAGAAATTTCAGGTGGAAAGAAATCTGTATGTTAATTACTCTATTTTTGGTATTGCGTAAAGTTTAAGTCGCTAACCTGTAAAATTAAAGATTTTGACTTAACCACTTATTCACGAACGCCACAGATATATGTTATGGTATTTTACCAATTACATGTTACACTAAGTATTTTGTACAAGTGGGGTTAATGGTAATATTAGCCTAAGTTAGTTTTTTACAGTAGGAAAAATCTATTAAAAAACCTACACAATAAAAAAAAGATTTAAAGTGAAAACAAAACAAATTGTAACATGAAGATAAAAAAGGCGAGTAATAAACATAAAAAATAACATGGTGTTATGCATATACCATATACTCAACCAATAAATTTTTATGTTACACAATTAATAAAGTAATATGTGTTTCCTACGTTTGTGTGCGTAATGTTTCAGAGTACTCTTGTCATAATCACTTATTTTTCGAATGATTGGGTTATCGCAGTGGGAAGTAAGAAAAAAGTTTTTTTGTGCCAACGAGTATATATATATATATATATTTATGGATGGAAGTTGCAACTCAGGTAACATAGTAGAATTCCGTGTGTATCGAGCATAATTATTTATAATTCTCATACATATGTTTTGAACCACCTCCATTATTTAGTAGTTGGAATCACAGGTGTAACTCCAGACTGGAGCAGAATATGACGGATGACAGTTTTGTATAATATCAATTTGTTTTATTTTTGGACAGCTAGTCTCCTAAGAATAATGTAAATTTATCCTTATAATTTAAGATCTTAATTAATTAATAAATATAGCTTTAAATAATTAAAGATATATTAAAACAATAAAAGTTGGGATAAAATTTAACTAAAATAAAAATAAAGAGGGCTAATTGTGAAACTTGGAAAGGCGCGGTTTTTAAGGTTCAAGGAGATGGATAAATACTTAATCTTTGAAGGAAGTTAAGAAATAGAAAGTATGAATGTATCCTAGGTAATGAATTCCTAAATGAAGATGCGCGAATGAGGAAAGATCTCTCAAAGGAAGCAGTTCTGTGAGAGGAAATGAACAGGCTCAAGGGCTCGTGTCGATTGAGCGGACAGAGGAGAGTGGGGTAAACATGCTGTAGTTACAACACAATGTTACATAAAAGGTATATGATATTTCCTTTAATTTCTCATATTATCAAAGTATAGCAAGGAAGAAGTTATTATTTACCTTAATTAATAAATTAATGTTTAAACAAATATTATATTTCTGCTGAACCAAGAACCAAATCGGCATACTTGTTGATTTATCCCCAATCTTCTGAGGATTTGCCTTAAACTGCTGAGACGGGATTCAATATCGATTGCTTATGAACAATTAATGTGCTTACAAAGTGTCGCCTCACGTAGGCTGGGAGCTAACAAGTTGTGCTTCGGTTATTGCAGCGGTCGCCGAAGCGCTTGCATTATCAACAAACTGGGGCTGATTGAGTTATAACTATTGAGTCTGGAATTCGATTCATTTCGCGCCTCATGCCGGTGAAGTTCCGTAATCAACGCTGCCAGCTGATCTCATTGTCTACTAACGGCCTTGGAACATTAACCGCCTCCTTGCTAAGCTGTTTTATAGTCCCAAGCTGTGCCGAGGCGAAAGAAATAACATTTGCATTCAAAAGCTGAACTATTATGGAACTTATTTTATATTTCGTTGTGACGTCTTCGTTGTTTGATGTCTTCACGAGAATATTTTAACACCGCATAATTACATGAAGCTCCACAGAATTCATTCAGATGTAGGTGGGAATGATGTGTTTTATTAAATGTAGGAGATCTTTGTACAGAAAACAGTTTATTATTTTTACAACCTATCACATTTCTATTATTTTTACACAACAACTAAACTTGTTTAACCTTCCCATATGCCCTCTATTCTGTCTGCTCCTTCCACTCGCATGGGGGTTTACATTTTTCTGGATAGCATTTGTTTCCAGTGCGGAAATAAAAATAACATAATTTCCCTTTAGAGTTATAGTTCCTATGACAACTTGAACTACGACTACGCTTGAGGTTATCCCGATCTCGACTTCGGCTACGTTCTAGACTGACATGTAAAGCCTGAATTTGTTCTTCCTAGGATGAAATTCTATCTCTTATTATTTCGTCGGTTTTATTTACCACACTAATTTCCGAGCGCGAGTTCATAGCTACAATTTTGTCGGCCATAAGAGCAATTTTGTCTAAATTTTCTTCGCTTATTGACAGAATAGTTTAAATCGAATCCGGTAGCTTATCAAGCCATAATGTTTTTAAGGCTTTGTCGGATATTTTATTGCCAGCAAGAGCTTGCATTTTATGTAATAATTGGCTGGGTTTTAAATCGCCTAATACTATGTCTGTTGCGAGCCTTTTAATTTTCTTTTCTTGACTTTTTTTGAAAAGATCAAGAAAACGAGATTTTGCAAGTAAATATTTGTCATTTTCCTGCCCTGTTACAATGTCCCAAATGTAATAAATAAATTTCGAATCCAATTGTGAAATCAAGTAATTGAATTTTGTTATTTCACTAGTAATTCCATTAATGGAGAATTGAGCTTCTACTTAGTAGAACCAAATTTCAGGTTTTTCTACCCAAAAAGGCGGAATTTTTGTAGAAATACGGCTTACCTCAGTATTTTGAGCAGTTAGCACTTGGGTTTGGACAAAGTTTTGATCTTGAGGCTCCGTTATTTTGGTCCGAAAATTTGGGATCACCAATTGTAGGTGAAAATGATGTGTTTTATTAAATGTAGGAGACCTTTTTATAGAAAACACATTATTTTTTTTTACAACCTAACACATTTCTATTATTTTTACACAACAACTAAACTTTTTTAACCTTCCCATATGTTTGCAATCGATTTTATCGATTGTTGATTTCTCCTACACATATTTTGCGCGTAAGTACAACAGTAACTATCTGGTCTGAGAAAAAATAATAATGATAAATAAAAGAGGAGCATAAAACCCCGAAGCTGCTACTAACTGAATATACTGTATCAATCCAATATACAATCTTAAGCCAATAGAAAGAGAAAAATCAATAGATAGAATGATATGTAAAATTTAAAATAAAATGCCGTATAACAAAAATCTAAACTGGTTCTGAAATTGACAAATATTACTTTCAATTATCTACTTATGAAATATATAGTAAGGGAAAGTATTGAGAACGTGAAAATTTTCAAATTATAGTCTTTAACGGTTGTAATACAAGTTTTAGGGTCCCCTGAGTCCATATAACTTAGTCGCGAGAAAAGGTCCGTGTATATGTATATCCTAGAGAACGATAAGATTTATAAAACTGCAATTTCATATTTTAGAAGGGTATATACCTCAGAGGGAGCGGCGTGGTTCGAATCCCGGCTTTGGCAGAATATTATTTATTCTGTTAATTAAGTCGTGGGCGACCCTAGTGTATGGAGGTCCTCCTGGGGCAGATCCAGCCTCTATTGCAGAAAAAACCTGGCGACTGAGTGTGATCGAGGCCTAATCACCTCATTGTCTGGCCGTTAGTCTGGAAACAGTACGGATCTCTATATGTACTGAGTCCAAGACACTTCATGGGTTGTATAGCGGTACAGGGTTTGTTTTACTCCTCAGATCTTACACCTACTTTTTCAAAACGATCGGCTGACCGAAAGTGCTAATTTATATTACACATGTTGCACCTTTTTAAGGATTTCTCAAAAAGAGCTCTAACCATTTTGATTAAACTGGCTGTATTTATTCAAAATTTAAGAAGCTTTAATATCATTTAGGCTTCATTTGGATGAGCCTGAAATACCCTTTTTTTCCCGAACACAAGATAATTGATAAAGATTTATGATATCCTGTTGGAAAGCTAAAGATTTTGAAAAACATGTCATCTTATATGCAAAATTGTGGAAGTTAATGTAAATAAGAATACATAAACTTACGTGATTGTTGTACATGAAAATTTTATATTGTTAAATTATTTCTATTTTAAAGTAATCCTATATTATTTCATGATCTCTTATTAAATATTGACGGGTATTGCTTCCTCATGGCTTAAATGCGTTGTTTGAAGTCTTGGATTTTCTTGCTGTATCGGCCTAAAACACTTTGTCTGCAAATCCATTAAATCGGGCGAGCGTGGAGGCCGATGAATGCCCTGTTTTGAGAAATGTCGTGAGGCTCAGGAACAAAGCATTCAGAGCTTTCATTCATCGCCTACGCCGCCCCAACAAAACCTTACGAGCTCAAGGCTTCATCCCTAATCATCCCTTTTCACTGCCAGATCCATGTAAGCCAAGCCACTTAGCGACTACAGTGGCTAGGAAATGTGGGTTTATTCATTAATATAAAACTGATAATTTTAAAAATTATTTATTTTTGAAATATTTCTATTTTAATATCGGATACTATTTCCTAGGATTCTGATTCTATTTTTCTACTGCTATTCAAGTTTTCAGTAAACGATACGATGGATTGAAAAAAATAAATAAAACATAGTATTAAAATATTATTAAAACATTTTTTTATTTTTATAATGGTTGCTTTTCTTTACTATATTCTAGTTACAATTCAGAATATATGGGCTTATACATTCAATGAATCGGTACTGCGTCGTAAATAAGAAAATAAAAATTGTTTATAAATTTGCAGTTTTTATTTAATGTGAATCACAAATGGTTAAAATTAAATTCCTTTCGTAACTTAAATTCAGGCCTTGTATGATTGGGACTTATTTATTATAATTTTAAGTATAAAAAATAATTCTAAAATTCATTGGTTTACATTCTGAAATTTTATTTATATTAACTATAATTATATACGTAAAAGAGTGAGAGATCTTTACTTATTTTACTAAGGACTTTTAACGAGCACTCACTGCTCTTGTTCTGCTCTACTCAAATTTCTTGTTGCTGAAGCTGTAACAGGCCAGATAATATACTGGTAAGCACCATCACTTGATTATAATATAATCATATATTATATGATGGAAAACGACAGAAATTAAGATGCAGATAGATCTTGTTAAAATGAATAAAGTTATCTATAAAAGCAATAGATCAAAATATTTATATCTTTTATAGCGTAGTCTATAAGCTAATAATAATTCAATCAGGCATTAAAAACAAAAAAACAGGACAAACAATAAATATGTATCAAACATTTTACCTATTCTAACTTATGGAATTATTTATATGATATCTTAATGGATTTTATACTATACTGGAAATGAATACAAAAAATAAGTTAACTAGTCCATAAAAAAAAAGAATTTGAATAATAATTTTATTATGTGTATATTTTGAATTAATTAAAAAAAAAAATAAAGTCTGAATTCTATAGATTCTTTTGGCTAGCACAGGGTGATTGTGTATGAAATTAACTGTCCAGTAGGGTGTTAATTTGACCGATATGGCATCATTATTTTCTAAATTAATATTTCTCGATGACATTCATATTTTAGCGGTCAGAGATAATTCGGAAATGGGGGTATTGTTTCTCTCGGCCGACAACCTCTCATTTATTATTGACAGCTTTTTGGCGCCGGGATGATTTAACATTTATTGTTCTTTGGCGGTTCGCTCTGAATGACTGATGAGCTGTCGACAACAACAACTCCTTTTAATAATTTTCCTCTCCCTGAGATATGAGTATGTTGATGGTGATAGCTTCAACGATTTTATCTGATTAACATTCCTGTGGCTATGATTTTATAGTTCGCACGGATTTACATCAAGTTGTTTTTTCAACATGGATTGGTTCGCATTCTCTGATTTATATTGAAAGATTCTAATTAAATTTTAGCTGAATGTTTTGGAAGGATAAGTGATGTGAACATAAATTCTATATTAAAGAGAACCTAGAGATGGAGATGAAACATTGTAATTTATCCTTCTATTTTTAATATTTTGATTTAGCGTATAATTAAAATAAAATAGAATAAAAAAAATAACTTCGGCAACCTATGGAGAGTCTTATTTTCTTTTGTTTATGGTTGGTATTTTAAATTTAAGAAATTTTGGGTTTAATGAATGTGTGATTTTTTTTAAATTTTCAAAAATATTTAAAACCGTTTATCAATTTTTACGCTTTTGATAATGCTCACAATTGGCTTTAGAGATTTTTCAATAGAAAGACTAGAAAAAAATGTTAACTAAAATTAGATTTAAGCCTAATTTAATATTTTTAAATGAAAAAAAAAAACTTAATGAATCACCGCTCCAAAGCGAGATATAATTATGTGTGCCATGAGATGATCTAACTGAACTAACGCTCAGCCGCACAGTGGTTCCAAACGCACTTTTTCAGAACAAAAGTCTGCATTTCTCGTTCTTATTAAGATATGTCACCAATTTTAACGTCATTTCGTTTCTTCGTGAATTCACTTTTAATGGTATGATTGGCATATTTTTAGCTCATTTTTGTATCATGAAAATTTATGATTTTTGTAGATTATTTCAGAGAAACGTCTCTGTAACTAATTATTCTTATATAAATCTTTATATATCTATCTTTCTCATCTCTTCGAATCTCATCTCCATGGCATGGAGTTGACTTGTATGCTTGCTGTTAAGGGGTCCACGGCCTAGAAGGCTGCATACCTGCCTAATACCGGTTGCAGACATGAATTCTTCGGTCCAGTTATGGCAGGTTTTACCGCAATTTCTGAAAAAAGCAAAGAGGCTTAATATTGCTTTCCGGAGCCACAGTGGACCCCTTTTCAACAACATGGACGGACAGTAACCCTATCGAAAGCTTTGATCAATTCGACAAAGCAGATATAGGCCTCTTTGTTCTTGTCTATGAGCTTCTCTGAAACCTGCCTGATAACGAATATTAGATCCCCTGGGTGTTCCTATTTTCCTGGAATCCTTCTTGTTCTTCTCCTAGTTGTGGTTTTACAACATTTCACAATTTTGTTTTAAAGATTTTTAAGTACACTTTACTAGATGCTTAAAAAAAAAGAACAAAAAAAGGATTTTTTCTAATAATGCTATATTCTATTGTATTCAAAAGTAGTGATAAAATAAAAAAGAATTGGTTAATTCAATTGCTAGAAAATGGTTACTGAATGCTAGAGTAGATTTGAATAGCTCTCTCTATCTATTGCACGAATCACCTTAACTCCATGATCATTTATCAGTTACTTTAACATATCTCTTTTCTCTAGGCCATGGAAATCTACCCAGCATGTTTCAACTTAATCAATTTTTAAAAGAGCTATCATAGATTTTGTCCCTCGTGTATTAACAACAATGCTTCTGATATTCAAAGACGAAAATGGCCCTAAGTTCGGAATTTATCAAGAGAAACAAATCCGCCCGAACAGAGAGTTGTTAAAAGATTCATGGGCACATAAAGGAAGACCGAAAGAAGATGCGAGATTTTAAATAATTAGTGAATCCTAGGGATCTAGGGCAGCCTTTGGACTTCGTTTTTTAAGATCAAAGGTCCCATTCCATTTTTAGGGGAAGGTATTGGATAAGGAAAGTATTTTCCTTTAAGGAAATACTTTAACCATGTATACCTCCGCAGCAAACTATTTTTACAAGCTATTATTCACATATTTATGATTAAATATAGTGAAGTAGACAGTTATTATATAAATATTGCCGGATCAGATTGAAAAGATTCTTTCAATTCCCTTCTCCATTTCCACCTTTTCAGATACTTTTCTTATCATAGGCTTTAGAGTACGTTTTATATAACTGATGATTGATGGGTAATCCAAAATTACTCATATTTTAGAATTCTAAGAAATAACATTAGTAACGAATTATATTCCGTCCCAAACATGATATTTTAATTCAAATAAAAAAATCGAAAATTTAATTTTTTTTTTTTTTTGAAATACCTAAAAAGCAAGACCGGCTCCGACCCCGTTACAGTTCAAACTACAAAATCAGCTATACACATAAACAACCATAAACACCTGAACAAAGCATTGGAGTTTACGGCTAAGGACTTATCCGGTCTGTCGTGCCGACAAGAAAAAAAAACGTCTAGTTTTGAGTCGGCATCCTGTTTCACGTGCTTATTAGTTCTTTCATGCCTAAAGTAAAAAATAAAGTATGAACAACGAATCTAGGTTTTCAGATGTTTATTTTTTGTTTAGTTTTATTTATTAGAAAAGGCTTACTGACTATATAAGACCACACGATATTTCTCTTATGCTAGTGTAAAGACTGAATTTTGGTCTGTTTTTTTTATTTTAAATTTTATTTTGCTCCATTCTGGTATTCTCTTGTTTAATTAGTTTTCTCTGTTTGCATATTAAACTTGTAACTTTTCATGTATTAGAAATTATTTAATAGATAATATCAATACGTTGCTGATTTGGCGTGAACCAGGTATCAATCCTTCTATGACAAACTTCATTCCCACTCTAGCCCACTAGTTTTAATCCTTGCTTCCTCTTCCATTCCTGACAATCCTCCGAGGCCTCTGAAAAGAAGATGGCCCCGAGACCACTTGACATGATAGATGGATACGAGACTTCTAGTCTAAATTACCTAGTGGAGTGCTGCCAATGGACATTTTATCTTCATGTCTTTTTTATGTATTTTCTGTGTTAGCTAATTTACTTGATGTATTAACTAATATAGTTATAAATTTCAAAAAATAAAAAAATATATGAAATCTTTACTTGAGGTTACTATAATATATATAAAAAATTCCTAAGCTATTCAATATATCTATCTCTTAATAAGGAAAAATCAACTAAAATCCAAAGCCCCATAACAATCAAATCTCGTGTGTGAGGTTCGCAAATATGAATATACACTAACTTTGAGTTATTTGTCAAGTAAATTTGTGACGCTCAGGTGAACTATCAACACAAAATATTAGCTTTTAAATGTCTGTCAGGTTTTCATTTAGTACTACCCAAACCATGGCTTTTCCTCGTACTAGCAATTGTACATAGTTTTTTTTAATTCTTATTTTGTTTGCTTATGACTGTTTGTGAGAAACCTAAATACTAAGTTTTTTTCTGGGTTCGGAAAAAGAGTTATATATTGGGTTGATGCAAAATTAATGCAGGTTTTTAGTAGGTATTGTAAATACGCCATATCTTTATTTTAACCATATATATTTAATCAAAATAATTTCCATCTGAATCAATGCACTTTTGCCAACGTTCAACAAGCTTTCTTATTCCACCAGAAAAAAAATCCGAATCCCTGGACTCAATGAAATCACGAAAAGAATTTTCAATGTCGTCCTGGTTTTGAAAATTTTTCTCCCTCAAAAAGTTGTCCAGATGCCTGAAAAAGTGGAAGTCTGTAGGAGAGAGGTCAGGTGAATAAGGCGGATGTTGGAGAACTTCGTAGCCCAACTCGTGCAGTCGTCGAAGCGTTGGTTGTGCAACGTGTGGTCTGGCGTTATCGTGGAGCAGGATCGGCCCCTTCCGATTCATCAATGCTGGGCAAAGACGTTGCAATTTTTGAGTTCCGAGTTCCGCCGCCATTTCTCGTGTGGTTTTGGTTGGGTCTTCTTCCACTTTTGACCTCAGCTGGTCGTTGTCCAGAGCAAGATGACGGCCCCGACCTTCCTTGTCTTCGAGGTCGAAATCTTCTCTGCGAAACTTCTGGAACCAACGCTGCACCGTGCACTCATTAATAGCCCCCTGACCCCACACTTCATTAATATTACGAGCCGTTTGCGCAGCGCTGCGCCCTAATTTAAATTCGTAAAAATAAATTTGACGAAAATCGCACTTTGACATTTTCGATTCAAGACCTTTGAACACACTGAACAAAACGATTTTACTAAACAAATTCATGGTGAAAGAGAGGGTATTAGATAAGGTTTGTTTTGGTATAATAATGATCAATGTTAGGATTAGCTTTGTTTACACAATTGGAATTAAGATATTGCAATAGGGGAAACCTGCATTAATTTCGCATCAGCCCAATAGAATCAACGAACTATGCTTTAAAACATGTAGTCAACTGGCGATGTAACTAGAAATATGATGAAACAATTAGGCATACATAATTATATACAATAGACCACTGTATACATCATATCATGCATTAGATTATGAACTACTTAAATCTATAAGGCTATTTGGAGACTTATTTGAACTAATTTACATCATTGGTGAGACTTCCAAACATCCGAACCACAGACGTATCTTGTTCTTTCAGTGTTAATAAAGTCATCTGAACATTAATCATTGATCTATATTATGTTATATAATATACCGCTTTTAATCCATATGTCCTTGTTTAAATACGTCTAAATTTTCAATAATTGAAAATTATAATAATCTTTTTAAACACTGTATAATCTCTGTCCACTTCTAACCACATCAATCGGAAAATGTGAAATTGGAGTTCTGTCTACTGTAGGCTTTTCCAACCAAGTCCTGAGAGGCTGCGGATCTACTAGTGCATTCTCTGAGTCTCACAGTCTATTTTTTTAATTTTCTATTCTATAGCTTTTTGGGATATTCGGAGTTTTTGAGGGCCGGATTATTTTTGATTTTGACTTAAAGTCAAAGTTAAAAGTATCCCCGGCACCAGGACGCGAATTGTAAATATTTTTATCTTTGGTTATCTGGTTAGCGGATAACGAGCTGTTCTCACTCATTAACCCAATAGGTCTCAACGTACGTAGGATTTTTTAAAGAGAATAAGAGAATCTTTGGTTATGCCGTCCTTCGGAGGGAGCGTAAAATTGTGACCACGAACATGTATAGGAAAAATGTATACTCTCTCTGTAGCATAATGAATGAACCAACGTTTAATTAATTGTCAGCCTCCACAGACTCTCAATAATACTAGTGCGGCTGGAAGAAGCTCTGAAAGGAGGAATCTTGGTTTGATCCTGGAGCTTCTTAAGATCTATAACCCATTGCTCTTCGGTATTGTATATTGCATTAATTTTGGATACAAATTCCATTTCGAAAAAAAACATTGAGAAATATTTCATTTTATTGATTGATATATGAAAAAAATGTCCTTGTTGTTGTTTTAATTTTAAGGTAAAAAACTGCTTATGTTGATTATCGCACTCACATCTTTACAAAAAACAAAAAGAAACGATGTACCAAAATGAAGATAGTAGAAAAAAGAAGAAAATAAAATGAAAATATAGATAAATAATAAAAATATAAAAAATAAATAAATGAAATAACTAATAATGTTAAAAGTAAATAAGTAATAATAAATAGAATATAAAATAAAATATTAATATAACATAAATACCTAATGATACAAAAATAAAATAAAGAAAAGAAAAAAATTAAGTAAATAAATAAAATAAAGAATAATAATAATTTAAAAAATACTAGAAGATATTAGGTCCAGGTGGCGTTCAGTGAATGAAACAATTAAGTAGTTTCAACCATTTATTTTCTGCCGACGTTTCGATCCCCCTTGTGGGTCATCATCAGGTCGTATTGTAGGCGAATGGAAACACATTAGTTCCCGAAACCTATTGGTTTCCAACTAATTTATTCTAGTAACTTCCAACGATCAACTAATTATATCCAATATAATTTAAAAAAATAAATAAATAAAATAAAATTTTAGGTTAAACTGTAAAATGGAAATGTCCTTAAAAAATTTCCTTATTGTAACAATAGTTGGGTATAGTTAAGTTCAGTATGGAGTTGATCTTGCCCAATAATTGCTTCGGCTTTGGTTCAAAGGAGCGTAGAGGATAATCCCATTTGCTGCCGCCGATGGAGAAGAGGACCTACTCCTCCACCCACTCACCAGCTCAGCGATTAGTTCAATAAACCAGTCCAAATTGAATAAACTTAGCACCCAGATGAAAAGCCCCACTCGATTAGATGAACGATCTCAACGGATCAAACTGTCTGCACATCAAAGCCAATGCAATCTATGATTCTCTTTTGAAAAAACAACACTTATGCTCTTTGAAATTGAAATTTGATACATCTGAATTCCAATTAGGCGAAATATAACTGGTATACGTATACCAATACGTATTTTACACTTGTAAAAGTCCAACTAGACTTCAAATTTATGTATTATAATATTTCTTGACTTGAACTGCCAAATTTTCGAACACAAAACGCATTCAATCCTTTTAATCGAAAGTCCTCTGAACAATAGTTAAAGCTCCTTATTAGGGGTGGGCATAATCGAATGATGATTATCGGATCATTCGATTATTCCAATCATTCGAATTAATCGATTATCGGATTAATCGGTTTGGAGAAACGAATGATCATTCGAACTGAACTGTTTAACGTTAATGGAGGGATTACAAGGAGCTCGATTATGAAATCATTCGATTATTTAAATCATCGAAGTCCGATCATCCGATTATGACGATCATTCGATTATGCCCACCCCTACTCCTTATTATGTCTAACTGAACAGGGAATACCTAGAAAGTTAGTAAACCTTGTAGAAATGTGTCTGTCGGAAACATTCCATAAAGTTATTATCGGTCATATTTACTCCGAGAGATTTGAGGTTCGACCGGGTTTGAAACAGGGTGACTCCCTTTCACCTGTTTTATTTAATATAGCATTAGAATATGTCATAGAAAAGGCGATGTGTTCAGAAAAAGGTTTGAATATAGGTGCGAAGACACGGAACTATACAACTTTATACAAGTGCGTTAATGAAGACCAGTGAAGAGATAGGACTCGATATAAATACCGATAAGACGAAATATATTATTAGTAGCAGAAACGGTGGCGATCTAGGTGATATTGATATATCAGGGCATACTTTTGAACACATTGAGAAATTTAAGTATTTAGGCTCAATGATAATAAGAAAAAATGAAATCGAGGAGGAAATAAAGTCCGGTTAATACGAAATAAAGGCGGAAATACGTGTTATTATTCAGCTGCTAAATTACTTGGCTCGTGGCATCTGTCTAAAAACTGTTTAAAAAAAGGTTAAAATTTATAAAACTATTATTCTTCCGACGGTTATTTACAGATGTGAAACGTTGCCGAACAACGGATAAACGATGTGAATAATGAACAACGGCTTAAGGTTTTCGAAAATAAGGTAATGCGTAAAATATTTGGTCCGAAGAGAGATTAAGCTACTAGAGAGTTTAAAAGGTTGCACAACGCGGAATTGCTGAGCTTGTATCTGTGAATATAATTGAGTTGATAGCATCGCACAGACTCAAATGGACGAGTAAAGTTGTTGGGCTCGGTGAGGAACTCATTCCGAGAAAGATCGTATTCGCTGAACCGACGAAAGCGTCGATAGGAGGATTGCGTTAAGGCTGATCTCGGGGGCTTGATTGAACGGGGATCGTTGGACGAGTCTGCGTAGGCGGAATTGATGAGTATCGGCATTGAACCTTCGGGTTCAGTAGGCCTAGTATTATTATGTCACCAACTATACCTTACACCACGACCAAAATATTCCATTTACTTTGGACATTATTCCATAAAAATTCTCCAAATTCCATCAGAACCTCTAGCTCAATCCCAGTCCAGCTCCCTTACCGTCCTTCTGGAAGGTTAAAACGGCAGTGGCCTCGGGATCTCTTGTTAACTTGTATATTAGGGTTCTAGCAGTGGCTAAATTCTCCACTCAATGTGCTGTATTTTTAAAGATTGTATGACTTCTAGACTGTGTAAATATTTATTAATTATTTATTGTTTATTATTTTATTGTTTTGTAAATATTGTATGAATGTAATTCTTGATCAATATTATAAATATCCTAATAAAGACAGATTGTAATATTCAAAGAAAAGAACTACATACATTGTTAAAAAAATATATATATTTCTTGAATTAATTTTTTTTTCTAATTTTGCTTGCTTCCAAAATGAAAGAATAAAAGACATATAATGTTCAACATATGATTCCTATCGTCGTATCCACACTCGAGTCTCTCCTCGCTCAATCTTTGCCCCAGCAAGACCTTTTCTGTAATCCTTAATTAGTACACAGTGTTGTGTGTTTCCTTTTAATATTGAGACATTAAAGCCAACCCAGCTGGGCCCATCCCTACAATATATTGCAACACCGACCTTTTTGAAGAGCAATCAACCAGGTGTATCAACCATTTATAATCTGTTTAGACACTTTATTTGTTTATTTTTTCTATTTCACATTTTGTTTTCTTTGTCTTAATAATTATTGTTTTCTTTAATTTAAGACAAGTTAGTTAAACTTTATCTATTTGTTTTTTATATTTATATAATTTTTTTATTGTTATTTTAATTATTAACTGACTAACGAACTGCCCTTGATTTGCACGGGTGCAATTTAAATTTGGTGTAATTTATGTTTAAAAAACTTCAGTTTGACCAATCAAAAGTTTATTACTTTGGGATTATGAGTTCATCGTAACGAAAAGTGCACTTAGCAAGAAAATATTATGTTTATTATATAACGTCTATTAATTCTTATATTTAATCATCGGTAGAAATTAGAAACATAAATTGGTCAAAAAATCGAAAATTGGTTTAGTCTATTTGTTTTAATTTAATTCGATTTATTACAATTTTAAATTTCATAAGAACTTTTTCTAGATAAATTTTAATGTATTAAAGTTAAGTTAGTTTTCATGTGAGTCCCATTTAGTTTACAGTAGAACTACTATATTTTGTAAAATGATCTAATAGTAGAAATAATTATAACCGATATTAGCTTATAACAAATTTCCTTTATTTTAGCAACTTAGTACGATTTAGTACATAATATTTTGTTCTAAATTCTTACCTACTGCATGAAGTATATAACCTGTACGATCACCATTCTATACATAGATATTATTTATTTAATAATTAAAATTATTTATCCTTTCGAATCAACGTCTATTCATTAATATTGTCATTCAGCGTCGTTGATATTTTGACATCGTCCCTTCCCCTACAACATGACAGATTAAAAAACAAAGATAAATAGATAAAAGCAAGTAAACTTTTTCTATCATTGAGTTATCAAATTTGTTATTTATTTAATATTAACAACTTCTTGAAATTTCCAAAAAAAAACTGCTTATAATTTAAACCAAACTGTTTAAGTAATTATCTCCAACTTAATGTCAAGTATTTATCTTACTCGACAAAAGAGTACATGAACAATACCATGAGACAACTAAAGAAACTTCTATTAGCGCTAGAAATGTTTTGATAGTTTCCTAATAAGATATATTTTTAATAAATATTGCACTATATTCAAATAAAACTAGAAATATTTAATTTAATTTATACGAAAGATATTATAGATATGTATGATTTGTTTATTTTGTATCGAGATATCTTACATTTTAGGACTTTACTAGGGTATATGAATTTATAACATTATCATTCTCACAGATTATCAATCAGAAATATATTTCTTGTTGTTATTGAACTTTGAGCCATTTGGATATTATGAAATAAACGGTTGGGTGACATATGAGTACAATTTTTAGCGGAATATATCAATCGTTTTAGACAGATGAAGGATTTAAGTCAGTTAGGAAAAAAGGTTTACTAAATTTGAGATGATTGACTGGTGTAAGGGACTTACGACTGCAGCAATTCTTTTACGAAGGAAGGTAAAGAGACAGCCCTAAGGGGAATGAAGGGACTGAGAAAATAGGACTAGGGTTGTTATTCCATTATTGTTTTAAGTTTTCATCTCCGAACCGAATTACTTGCCTTTGCCTAACTGCTACTGGTAGTTCTCTCGACTGGCTTCTATTTTTCTTATTAGCCTTGCCTTTCCATTTCACATAGGATATACTGAAAGTGAATCTGAAATATGCAGAATAAATGTATATTATTGAAAAAAATCTTGTCCAACAGACCTTTACCTGGCATACGAGTATTTCTATTATATTAGTTATAATCTAGGATGTATGAATGTGGTCGCATATCACTATTACTATTGTTCATTTGGATCATTTGTTCATATTGAATAGTATATGCACTTGTAAATAATCTCAAACATATTAAAATTATTCTGTTATAATTTATCAATTATTTAAACAAATTAAATTATAGCTTAAATAAAGTTATAAAAAAAAATTACGAAATGATGATGAGAAGGTGGGATATACACCTTTTTAGTACGGTTATGTTTCCATTGTATATTTTGCTTTAATTTAAATCTAAACCATTCAAATTATATTAGTATTTTTTGGTTATTAATAACAATATAATAAACAATAAAAGTGCATACACATTTTAGTATTACTGGAATAAAGTTTTACGATTTGTCAGATTTTATCGAGAAATTTCGCAACTTTATATTTATATTTAAAGATTCATTTAAATACCGTATCCCCCTTGGTCCTTAAAATTTAATGTCACTATAATAGTTTTATTGATTAAAATAAATCTTTGAGCTATAAAAAAACATTTTATTTATAACATGCTATATTGTGATTTTTATCAGTGCAAAATTAAACAATAATTATTTATTGAATATTTTTAAGTTTATAATTGTCAGGGTTTTTTTATGTAAAAGTAATAAGGCATAAATTGAAGTATTTGATGAGCTTTCTATTTTTTTGATATGGATGTGTGTTTTGTCCGCTTTTGTTCGGTAGATCGAAAATTCGACTATAGTTCTCCTATCGAACATTTAATAGAGAATATTATATATATATATATATATATATATATATATATATATATATATATATATAATTTGTTTTACAAAGACCTACCGATTAAAACCATCTTGGTTTGGATGAAAAGTGATATGTATTTGATAAGTCTATCTCAGAAACGAAAAGTCGAGCTGCACTAAAATTTCACACTTAAGTCTATGCTCGAGATGTTACAGCAACTTTACCATCATAATTGACAGTCCATATGTGCGACTTTGTGATTTAAATTTTTTTTTACGTTTTTATAATTTTCAATAACGTCCAACGATTTATATTAAACATGTAATATTGATGCAAAATTATATGGGCTTTAATTTCAAGTATGTTTTCTTCTGATTAAAATTCTGTGGCAGGGCTTCAATACCAAATTTCCTAAATTTCTTCCTCTGAAGCATCTTTTATTGTTTTATTTGTAATAATCAACCATTTATATATGAACCATTCAATATGAAGATATTGATGAAAAAAAATCAGAAATATTTTCCATATTAAATATTTTTTAAACAAAATGAAGATTTGTAATTTGGGTCTATAACATGTCATTGAAAAGCTAATTAAAACAAACAAACAAAAAGTTGTCTAATGTAGGAAGTAATGGAAAGAGACGAAAAACGGTTGTAGATAATAACAAAAATCAATATTTTCATAGAAGCTTAATGTAATGTTTTAAACTTTTTTTTGACCATGACTTTATTTTTAAGTTCTTAGAATTTGTTTTTATATTTAATTAAATTTCACAATTGTATATAACATAAATACAGCAAGGAAAAGTGTTGAATTATAATAAAGGGCATGAAAAGGCTCATGAAGAAACTACCCAGCGGTAGAATTTCAATGTTTGTTTAAGTAAGTAGATCCCGAGGACATCTTCATTTCAATAGCCTTGGAGGGTTATCAGGAATATGTGAGGTTGATAGGTTGCGGAAGAAAGGGTTTATGTGGGTTGGGAGTTTCGAATTAAAAGTGATATATCTGGTACGAGAATGGTCTGCAACAAATGGGGTATTAAGTTCTTTATATTTGTAAAGAAGTAAGGAGCATTTAGGATTTTGCGAAGGTTTTTGAATTGTAAGAATTGGATGTGAAAGGTTTTAGATGGTTTAATAGAGCCCCAAAACTCGATTCCATATGTCCAAATAGGTCTGATAATGGTAACATATATGAGCTTTTTGTAATAGAGTGGAAGTTTTGAACGTTTGTTAAGTAAGTGTTGTAGTAATCGGTATATACGAGCAGTTTCTTGTCGTTCGAGTCTTGTATGAAGATTCCAAGATGGTTTGAGACGTTTGTCAAGATGGAATCCTAGGTATCGGATTTGTTCTACAGGAGTAAGTAGGGTGTTATTAGAGCAAAGAGTGGGGCAGGAGATCATCGGTTTGCGACGAAGAGTAAAGGTAATTTGGTTGGATTTGTTAGGATTTATTTTGATTATCATGTTCTGATACTATTGCTCGATGTCTGTGATGTGGGACTGAAAGATTTGGGATGCAGTGGTTGGGTCATTATAGAATTATTTGAACAACGATAGTAGGTAAAAGTCGTGATATTGGCTATTTTGTTACCAACTTTCCTGTAGGGATATTACCAACAAAACTCTTTGGAATGGTTAAGCTGGTTTTTTGAGTGATACTGAATGAATGAATGAAAAAATGACTTTATTCTGTGACTAGGTCCCTTAAGAATAAATACATGTACAAAAAAAATGATTATACTGGCCAAAAAACTCATACAAAAAAAAACAAAAACTAAAAAATATAAATATTTACAATTATTTTAAATAATAAAACGAGAGAGAAATTAAAAAATTACAATATATTGGACTGCATGTGATAGAAAGAATGAAAGGAAACTATTATATTGACTTTTGTTATAAGAAATTTTATTAAGCTAAGGTTTATAGTTAAGTTTGTTTGTATGTTGTTTATTTATTTCCCAACTTTGTATTTATCTCTACTACAGGTTGTTGTTTTGATTTGTTTGTTGTTTCTTTTTTTGTTTTATTAATTGTTATTGTTTTGCATATATTTGAATTTATTCATTTCCGATTTTATGCAATTTGACATTATTTTCTGTATATATTGTATGAATGTGTATCACATCACTATTACTACTGTTCATTATGAAACAAAATGTAATATATCTTAATAAATTAAATAAAAAAATAAATAAACTAAGGTTACAATATGTATAATATACTGTTAGGTAGATAGTTTATGAATTGGTGATTCTGTTTCTTCTTTTTCCTCTTCCTCTCCACATCTCCTCTGCCATGGACAGCCACTGGGCTGCTATTTACTTCTGCATGATTTTCTTATGAAACTTACAATAAAAAAACAGTCTATGTGCCCAGCACGGATTTATTAGATCTGTACTCAACTTGAGCAGGGTGTTCTGTTTTATCTAGTTTTCTTCAGTTTCCTTGTTCTACTAGAGATAGCGTCACTTAAATAAGGGGTCTAAATCATTTCACTAAACATTCGCTCAATATTTTTTTATGTTTAAAGTGCGCCCTCCACTCAAATACTGAACCTAAAAGATAAATTTGATGGATCTTTATTGTATCCATTTTTTTCTTTATGACCCTTGAGAAAGCAGGACAGATATAAAGCTGTGAATTGAATACAGAAGCTATCCAGGAGACTTAGGCTCACATCCTTGGGGTAGGATGGAGACAGGGATGGTGGGACCTACATACCATAAATATAAACCAGCGATGCCTCATTTAACCAGGGCCTCTCTGGCACATTTTATGGCACGGCATTGAATTTCTTATGGCTTATGTTCCTTCTGAGGTTAGTTTGCCGCATAGCTCTAGATTGTATAATTTGACCAATTTATAGAATTTGAAATTAGTTAGAATTTATCAAATCACCTTTAATATACTTCTACATACCTGGCAGAAAGACATTCTTTATGATTTTTTTTCTTTAATGATATAGATTGTTCTGTGCTGTTTCTTCTTTACAGATATGACAAAATTATCTTATGTTATCTAAAGATTTGATTTTATTGCTTCATTATCTAATTAGTTTATCCTTATTTTTGGTTAGCCGTTGAAATCGAAAATCAAAGTAATATTTAATATTTTTCAATAAATAAGCTCTTTTCAGGTAAATAAATAAAAACTTCTTTCCGGATTTAATCAAAATAATTGCCAAATTTAATTTTCCAAAACATTGTATATCTTGGAATAAAATTTGATAGGCATTTAAAATTTTCTGTTCACTTTTCTAAAAAAAATAAATCTGTAAGGCGAAAAATGTTCAGGCTTAACCATTTAATATTATCTCTATGTTTTTCTCTTTAACTAAAAGTGATGCTATACAAAACTATTCCGTCATTGTTGTATGGCTCACAGCTTTTCCACACTTAGCGAAATCAACGGAAAAGAGAGTCCAGACATTACAAAACAGCATTATAAGAAGAATCGCAAAAGGGACGAGATTCCAAAGAGTAAAAACAACAAAATGTTTGATGATGAAGTGTTGAAAATACCAACAATTGACAATTTTTTAAGTGAGAGGAACCTAAAGTTTTTTTTTATCTAGAAAATTTGTATCTACCCCTTATTTAATGAAGTAAAACCTCTAAGAATACCTCAGCGATAGCAGAAACTCAATAAATAAATAATTTAGTATAAGCTTTAGTTGTAAGGCCGAAACAAACTAAAATATTAGCCACATCACCTTAATTATTACTTAAAATGTTATCAATCTCCAGAAGCTACGTTGAAGAGACGTGACTCCTTAAAATGCATGATTGCAGAAAAAGAACCTTCCAGCATTGCTTCTTTGAAGAGAGTAAATAAGGGACTAAGAAAAAAAAAATACACCATTAATTTACAATATGTTTTTTTAGTTAGAACAATTTCTAAAATTATAAAAGGTATACGGTTTGAGGTCTTGTATCCATTATCAAAAAAAATAAATCAATTTTGTCGAAATTAATTAAATGTTTGAGTTGTTTAAAGGAGCATATTTTTCACACATTAGTAAAATTCGATTCTCATATAACAATTAACTTTTATTTATATTTAATAGCTAATATAGATTTATTGTTATAAGCCAAAATATAGTATTTCATATTAGGTCTCTACTTGTTTCAAATTGTGGACTTAGCATTCTGGGCTCATTATGAAATATGGGTTCTACTTTAAATCTTCTGGTTGGTTCTGTATTGATATTATGGTATTGTTCCAAGATTTTGCTAAAGATCTTATTGTATTTTGTACTTATATTAAAACTTTAAATTTTATTATATCTGTAATATATGTTAATGTATAACCAGGTTTATGTATCGGATTTATAGTTGATTGTCTTATTATATTCTCGATAACATATATGTATTTTTATATTTATGTTATTTTGCTAACTACTTAGTATTTCCACTTCCTATAAAATTTAATTTATCTTCCTTTGTAATTTAATGATACGGAATGCCAGGGCTGTAGTGTTAATGTTTGTAACATTTTTTTTCAGTTGATTATATGTTGTAAAATTTGTATTTTTAACTTTCTGATGTTTCTCCCTTAAATACTCCTTCACCATTGTCATATTTTATTTTGTGTATAATATGTCGTTTATCTAATTTACCTTTTATTTTCTTACGTGGTTTACAATTTGTTTTTGCTATATAAGATCTAAAAGAGTATTAGGATGATTTTTTATATAATTAATAAGTATAATGCACTTTTTATCTTTTCTGTTAAACAAAAACATGCGCCATTTTATGATATTCTTTATTTTGTTTAAGTTGTTTTCATTTTGTTGACTGTGATAATATCATGTGTTAAAATAATCTGTTCATTATCAATATAATTTCTTAATTATTATCAGCTGTTCATTAGTATACAATTTATTACAATAACCAGTTCAATTGTTTAAAACGTGTTTTTATTTATGTTAGCATTACTTAAAATGAATAGAGCCTAATTTTTAAAATCTAAAGGCTTTCATAAAAGGATTAACTATTTTTTCTATGTTGTTTTCTTTTCTATCGACCTGGAAAACTTCTTAAATCCAAAGGAATAAGAAGAACTGTATATTTTTATTTAATACATCCAATCTCAATTAACCGAATATTTGAGAAACTCAAGCAACGTTGTCATGTGTAAATAATGTTTCACGGCTGGTTTCTAACTAGTTTACTTTGATTTTATTGCTGATAAAATGTCAAACCATGCTTTCTTTTTAAAAAAAACATTATAAATTGTTAATATTTTGGTTCTTCAGCTATCGAGGCAGCACATAATGTTACAATTAGAATGTTTACTTTATTTCAATTGTTTTATTATTTGAATATAAACTTATAAAATTTATTGACATTTAATTTTTTTCCAGTTTACATACTTGTTACAATACGTAACAATATTAAACATGACAAAAGTTAGTTAATTAAACATCAGCAACTCGTTAATTTAAAATAATTAGTAGCTAAAATTTATCCTAGTTATTCAGTCAATATTACATTATAGTTCAGTCGTGTATTTATGCTGTTATAATATATCAAAAAGATAAATAGTCTTTAATGTGATTACTATTCAGCCATTTTAATTATAATTTGAGATAATGACTAGTAGGCAATCTTTTAATTACAGAAATACAACACTGGAAAATATACGATAGCAGTGTTCAGGATAAGTATTTATATTTCGTTTACGTGAGTAGAAAGAATTCTTGTGAAAAGGGTAATTCTTTTTCTTAATAGGCGTGAAATAAATCAGAGGAACAGAGAAACTGAGGCATTTGTTTTGTAGGGCCCTTTGTTAAGATTAAGAATCTCGGGTAAGGAACGCCTTCCTACTTCGAGGTTTACTTCCCGCTACTTTTATGTGTTTTGCGGTTTTGCGTTCTTAGCGCCGTCCTTTCCCCAATGTAATAATTTAAGAGCATATTATTCAAGCTCATCTTAATTCATAGCTATTTATATATAAATATTAGGTATATTCCAATATTTCGTTATATATACAGATCATAATATTTATAAATATTTTTTCATATAAATATTATTGTATATAAATATATATATTCTTTTTTTTTTGTAGCGAAGCAACAAATAATTACAGCACAACCCATATAATGCTCGTTTCTTTTTCAGTTCTATCTTCTTGGCCCATCAAAGGTTCTTCTTTTTTTTTTTTTACTGTCAGTAATTCTCTGTATCCCTCATTGAATTTAATTACTTACTATATTATAGATAGTATATTTACTCACACAGCTTTATATATATATATATATATATATATATATATATATATATATATATATAATTCCAGATTGTCGACTTAATTAGTTCATTATGTGAATGACGATATACTATAATAATTAGAGTATATCGTTTTCGTGGGTATTTATATTGACAAATTACAGGAAGGGCATCATGACTAATTGTTAGTTGCAACTTAAAACATTTGACAAACATGCTACTTTTTATTACTTGCAGGTATATTCCTATATTCATGTTTTCAAAGTATTTTAACATTTTTTTATTGTTAAACTTGTTGTTAAAAGGAGTAGCAGCATAATTACCAAAAAGTTTAAATAAACAATCTGTGTCAGGTGTTGTGTAATAAAACATTCAAAACAAAGAAATTAACACTATAAAACAGAAAAAAAGAAAAATCATTTCATTGTTTTAAATGATTACACTCATTACATGATGGGTCATGATTAACAATAACCACCATTCTATGTTAACGATAGAATAAATATCTAAAAAAAATATTTCTTCCTTAAACGCCGATTATTTACCATTAAATGAATTAATATATTATTATTAACTATTCAAATTAGCTATATTTATCATATATGTGGTATGAAATGATATAATACTTATTCCTCTAAAGTCTTAAAACATATATAGTCTTCCGTTTTCAAGGGATGTCCCTATCCAACTATTTCAAGCATTTAATTGAATGGAGATTCACTAAAAACTTCCGCCCGGATATGAGAGACCCGTCAGACAATTGAGACGTTGAGTTTCAAAAGGTACTATATCCATTTTAGACCATTTTACAGGAAAAACGCAAAAATCTGTTATTTATTTATTATTGGGCCAATTTACGTGATTTTTTTAAAATTAAAATCTAAAGTTGAGGAGTTAAATTCCGACCTGTACCTCCTCGTGGTACTCCTTGGGTCATGCTAACACAGGCGGTGGGGCAGACAGAGCTCCTAGCTGGGTTAAGGCAATCTGTCTAGGGGAAGGTTACCCCGAAATCAAAACCCTGGTCCTCCAGGTTGGGGGTTTAGGATTCGGGCCAGCACCCCATTTCCTTGGAAAAAAACAAATCGCTTTCAGACTCAGCAACAGAAAAAAGCCGGATGGATTTAATCGGATAAGACAAAGGCTTCGGAAACGGACTAAACAAATTGGAACTTGGAATGTTCAAGGACTCCGGACAAAAGAAACGGAGGTGCAACAGAATATGGAGAGGCTTAATATAGAAATTGCGGTACTAACCGAGACAAAGAAAAAGGGAAAAGGAGAAGAGACCTTAGGAAGTTTCGTCCATTACTATAGCGGCGTCGGCAAGGATAAGAGAGCTTGCGCTGGAGTGTCTATTTTGGTACACAAAAGACTTAAAAACCAGATATTAAATTATGAATGCATAAATGAAAGGATAATCACCGTAGAAATGAATCTGTTTGGTGAGGAAGTAATTATTGTTGGCGTATATGCACCTACAGAAAGTGCAAGAAATATTGAAAAAGATATTTTCTTTGATAAACTGAACCAGATTCTAGAATCTATTCCATCAAGGAAAATAACGATATGTATGGGTGACCTGAACAGCAGAACAGGAAATAGACTCAGGAGCACGGTAGTTGGAAGATATGGGGAAGATTCGGTTAATGAAAATGGTAAGCGACTTATAGAGTTATGTGAAGAGCAAAATGTGACAATACTTAATGGTTTCTACCAGCACAGGGATACGCATAAGTATACGTGGCAGCAACCAAAAAGGAAACTGAAATCAATTATCTTATGAGATCGACTATGTTCTTATGAGAAGAAACTCTCGAGTGATTCCGCAGGATGTGCGAGTAATGAGGGGTGCAGAGTGCGGATCGGATCATTTTCTGGTAAAGGCCAAAATATTATTTAAATTTCCTAGTACGCCAAAAAGAAAACAACCTTGCGATGTGACTAAGGCTAAAAAGATTGAGTACCAAATAGAGGGGCTTCAGCATGAGTCCGTAGGTGGTCTTTATAAAAGAAGACTTCAAGGGAAAATAATAAATAAATCAGAAAAAGGAGATCTGAACTATGAGGATTTAAAGGAAATTTGTCACGAAGCGGCCCAAGAGGCGTTAGGAACTAGGAAAGAACAGAGATCGGCAAATAAATATTGGTGGAATGAAGAGGTAGCTTGTGCAGTTGAGAAAAAGAAATGTGCATACCAGAAATGGCTTTCTACAAATGACTACATCTCTCTAAATAATTATAGAAAAGCTAAAATGGACGTAAAAAAGAAGAGAAGAGAGGCAGTAGACAAGTTTTGGGATCACAACTGTGAAATGATTGACCGCTGCATTCAAGGCCAAAAAGTGAAGGAAGCCTGGAAAAGGTTGAAATCTATTAAGACTCAATCCCGACACAAAAATAGCTCCCGCTTAATATCTACTGGAAAATGGAGAGATTATTTTGCTGAATTACTGCAAGAAGAGAGGTCACTCTATAAGCTCGATGGCCAAGAAAACGACCAGAGTGAGTACGAAGTTGAGGATGTCACTCTAGAGGAAGTAGAAAGGGCCTTAAAGGGGATGAAAAATTGTAGATCTTCTGGTCCCGGAGACCTGCCGATTGAATTAGTAAAAGCTGGACCAATGGAACTCAAGGGTAATCTTGCCAAGGTATACACATCCTGTATGAAGAAAGGTAAAGTGCCAAAAGATTGGTTAATAGGAGATATTATACCTATCTACAAAAAAGGAAAGAAAAACCTGTGTATAAATTACAGAGGGATCACGGTAACAAGCAGTGTGGGCAGGCTATATGGCCGAATCCTGAAGGAAAGGCTGGAGAAAGAGTTCTTTGATCAGATGACAGAGGAACAGGCAGGGTTCAGACGAGGTAGATCATGCTGCGATCATATTTTCACCCTGATCCAACTTGTGCAGAAAAGAGCAGAATACGACCTAGAAACTCACCTAACATTCATTGATCTCCAGAAAGCATATGACAGTGTTCCTCTGAAGAAACTTTGGGAGGCGTTAGATTTGGCAAAGATAAGTAAAGGCCTGATAAAAGCTATAAAAAGTTTGTATATGGGAGCCAAATCGAGAGTGAAGATTGGAACGGAATTCTCAGAGCCTTTTCCAATCTCAAAGGGCTTGAAACAAGGATGTTGCCTATCGCCAACACTTTTTAACATCTATATAGAACAGGTCTTAAAATCATGGAAAAAAAGTTGCCGGGGTATGGGAATAGAGGTCGGTAATGACGTTCTATTCACCTTACAATTCGCGGACGACCAGGTTTTTCATATCATCGGATGAATTTGATATGGAATATATGTTGAGGAAGCTCGTAGAAGTATATGCACAATGGGGTCTGGAAATAAATAAGGAAAAAACTGAATATATGCCTGTTCTCTCATCTGTCCCTGCTCTCTGTTTGGAAGGCTGGACGATTCCACAAACTGATGCCTTCAAATATCTAGGCGTTACTATAGATAAGAACGCATCAATAGATAGGGACATATCTAATAAGATTGTTAACGGAAAAAGGATTATCGGGATACTAAATGGAGTGTTATGGAATAAGAAGGTTTCACTCCAAACGAAAAAAAAGATATTCCACTCCTTTTTGGTTGCAACTACGCTATATGGATGTGAGTCTTGGACGGTGAAGAAATCCCAACAAAAAAAATTATTATCCATGGAGATGGATTTTTGGAGAAGAAGTTGTGCCGTGTCTCGGTTAGAGAAAATCCCCAATAACCAAATAAGGGAAAGAGTGGGGGCCGAGCTCACCATTCTCGAAGAAATTAGTAGAAGAAGGCTGATGTGGTATGGGCACGTTATGAGAATGGATGAAGCACGTTGGCCTCTTCGATTAATTGAATACTGCCCACCCAAGAGGAGAAAACGTGGAAGACCTCGGAAAAGATGGTTAGAAGAGGTAATGGAGGATATGGCAGCCAGAGGTCTGACTGAGGACGACTGTAATGATCGAGAATATTGGAGAGACGGAGTGCTGAGGACCGGGATGTGATATCATTGCAGAACCCCGGAGAAAAAAAAAAAAAAAAATCTAAAGTTGATTTTTAAGCGTGTTATCAACTTATTTTTCAAATTATTGCAGTTTTTCGTTGACTTTTAAACAATATAATATGGTTATAGTACTTTTTGGAAGAATATAATGCGCGATAAGTTGGTGACCACTCACTAGGCGAAACATATCTTCGTGAATCCTAGGCAACCCAACCCCACTGATATGGGCCTTAAAAGCCTTTCTCGCCAACCGAAAGAAAAATTCAGCCATGGAATCTTAGGTTCGGATATAGGTCTCTTTTTTTTTTTACACTTTCAGCTTAACTACACTCCTTAGTTTAAATTTTGCTGAAGAATGGAATTAAAAACAAAAAACAGGGTAAGTGAGGGAGTCTAAGCCGTTTCGCGGTACCCCACTTTTGTTGGGGAAGAGGTTAAAGTAGCTAAGGGTAATCTCATATCGATCTCTCGATCTGAGAAGAATCGACCTTTACTCTAGCTAATGAGAGCTGAGGAAAGCGTTTTAAGAAGTTAGGATTATCAGTCATTAAGGGAGCTCTGCTCATCCGCAGGAAAAGCCACTGATTACACTTTCTTACGCCCGCCTTCTTTTCATGATTTTTTTTTCTTTTTAGAAGAGTGCTTAAGGCTTTTGTGCTCAACGGTGGAGTTTATTCCAGCGCCTGTTTTATGTTGGAAGTTTAAAAAGATTTATGACCTGTTGGGGAAGATGAATTAGCGGCTTGGTGGGTGCAGATTTGTTTTTCTTTTTTTTTTCTGACATTTCCTCAAAAACGTAATGGTTGAATAGGGTTGATTTCTTTGATAGTTGATTTTGACTTCCAAAGGATCTTTTAAATACAGGACGATCACAATTCAACATTTCGGAGGATTTCACCCTCTTCACCAACGTTTGGGCTGCAATAAATTTTATGTGGGTAAAACATCCAAAAATATTACTACCGGAATCAAACAACACAATATCAATTGTAATAAAAGTAAAATATCAATACTACAGCATTAGCGTGTGAATAAGGCCTAATAACTACATGAAATCTGCCCCCACGTATATCGGAACCAAATTTATACCATTGTTTCACACCTATAATCACACGATTTTTGAAAATTTTTAATCTCATAATCCTTATAGGAGAGAAGTTATAAAATCGTTTTTTCCTGAACAGCTCGACCGATAAAAAAAAAAAAAAAATTGTTAGTGATCTTCAAAAAGAGTTTAAATAAATATTTTTCCCACCAAATGTTGAGTAAAAATTATTTTTTGAATTTTCAAAAATAAAAAAAAATTTATATTTTGTTTATTTAGAGTGCTTCTACTTTCATGCATTTTTATGTTTCACTCAAATTTACTTGTTGCATTCCATAATACAATTGTAAATTCCAATAAATAAATTAAAAAAAAAAAGAAAAGTTGTTTGATTTTTTTTGTTGACACCTACCTCACCTTTGAAGGCTAAGGTGGTTTCTCGGGCCGGGGGTGAGGGCAGGGAATAAATGCTGAGATAAAAGCCCACCAGCAGCGAGAAGCGAACTTGTAATTATTTGACTATGATCATATCAATTGGAAACAATCTCTTCTTGTTTTTGTTCATATGTATTTATTTATTCATGCATGTCAATCTTTACAACGTTTCGAGGCTTTACATGCCTCATCTTCAGATATTTAATGTTATCTAAAATATAATTGTACAAATATTTCAACCAAAGTAATTATTTGGTTTCAAGTTTTGGTTCTCTGTTTCCAGCAACGCGCGTTCTTAACTAACCCTCTCAGACACCCCGTCCCCCTGTTCTGTTTGATATGTACATCTCATTTTTTTTTGCTATTTTATTCCATTGGGTGGTGCTACATAATATATATATTTTTCAATTTCATCGCAAGTGTAGCCCATGGTGAAAAATTAAGTAGACATTTTTTCTCCTGAACGGATATTGCTATTTTCATGAAAAAAAGTATTAAAAAATGAATGAGTATTTTAAAGGAGTTTTAAAAAACTTTTTTTAATTTTTTTTACGAAATCGTGAGTTAAAGCGTGAGTTGAAAACGTTTTTGGCTTACATTTTGGGAGAAAAAATTTAAAAAAATATTTTTGTAACTCTTTTTGAAGATCCCTAATATATATTATCGTGAAAATAGGTTGAGCTGTTGAGGAAAAAAAAAAATTTTTTTTGTCCCCCCCCACCTCTCATAAGGATTATAATTGCAAAAAATGGACTACCAGTAAAAGTAAACCGAGGAGAAAATAATCCATATTATGCCCACTTCAATGTTTTGGTTTATGACTTATGGTAGTTGTTTGGTTTGTTGTTAAGTCAATTATATATGTTTTATCATAATTTTTACTATTATTGCTAATTAAAAAAAAGAGAAGTAAAGTAGCGCCTCTGAAACAATAAAATGAGGGAACAGCTTGTTAGAGTAAATACATACACAGCAATAAAAACACAAGCTAACTGTAATTGCAACTCTTTGACCTTTCCAATTAATTCTCTCTTTTTTTCCAATTAAACGTAAATGGACCTTGTACGCAATTTCTTTCGAAAATTGGCTGTGTTGCTTGTTTGAAATAAACGGTTATTTTGATCCTTTATATTTTTCAGGATACTGAATGTTTTTTCTCTATATCTAAGCGATTAGCTTAAGTAATGGGTGTAGGAGTTATTTTATGGCTTATTTGCTAAAACAAATTTATAATTCGAAAATTATATTCTCAAAGTGAGTGGAGAGCCACAGAAAATTAGAGCTTTAATATGAAGTGTAAACTATCCGAAGGCTATTATTCAGTTATATATTGTATATGTACGTAGTTTTTATGTGGTCGCCTGTGGTGTATTGGATAGCATTACATCTTTGCATGCCCAAAGTCGCTGGTTCAAACCTGGAATATGGCCCTAGAGAGAGTAAAAAATCCGGAGGGGACTTGAAATGGTAGTGGTCAACCCTGTGTGATGTCAGGTACTCGTAAAAAATTCCCATCCTCATTAAACCGGGATAGGAAAAAAAAAAAAAAAAAAAAAAACCCACTGTGAAATTGTATAATTAACAACAGCATCATAAAGTGGCGCTAAATAAACAAACAAACGATATGTTTTTTTAATTTTTGGTTCAAGTCAACGAAGAGATTCGGATCCTCTACAAACGTTTTCACAACAACTTACACGGACATACTAACAATCTAACACGAAGCATGGCCACTAGTAACATGCCGGAAAATACTCACAGAAGACTGAAAAGAAGTTGGATGAGAGACCTTCTAAGCTAAATCCGTAATAGGAAGCACGCCAGGAAGAGGTACCGCTGGGCATCTTCTCTCCATCATGCCTACCACGCCAACTATCATTCCTTCATCATCACACTCGCTGATTGTCAACATTATTAACAGGTGTGAATGAAAAAAATTTTGAAGATAAAAAAAATTAAATTAAATTTTTGGTTTATAAACTACAATTAATAGAAATTTCTTACCGATTTTATAATTCAATGATTATATGTTACAAAAGCTGTTATATAATTATTCTATGAGTTATATACATTATTCTATTACAATGTTATCTTACTTGCCGGATATATGAGCGGTCTTAAAATTTTAGTTGAGCTGCACGAGTAGAAAGAGGTTTTGCGGCTAAATTGACTTTTGAAAGGTTATTCCCTGTTAAGGGTCGGCGGGAGCCTGTCGAATCCACACGATACCATCTGCGGGGTACCTAAAGGGTCTGTACTGGGGCCACTACTATTTGTCGTTTTCACGGCACCGGTGGTCTCAGTAAAGCATCCGGGAGCAACAGTAGCAGCCTATGCGGACGACATCGCCATTTACTCCACCAGCATGAGCGCCACCAAGGCACGTGACCAGGCTCAGAAAGCAGCCAACGTCATAGTTGGGGAATTGAAGAAGATCGGAATCAGAGTCAACCCAGCCAAAACGGACGCCATCATCTTGTCCTTCCAGAAGGGGAAGAAGAAGTTACCCACCGAGTTTGAGATAGACAGTGTAAAACTTCCTCTCTCCAACTCAATTCTTTACCTAGGTGTGACCTTGGACCGACATCTGACATTCTCCAGCCATGTACGGGAAAGAATCAAGCTGGCCCGCAGGAAGTCCCATAGACTCTACCACCTACTCATCTCGCCGCAGCTCTCACTGCGACTCAAGCTGCAAATCTACAAGGCCGTTATCAGACCGACTCTACTCCATGGTGCGCCCCTGCTCCGCCACCTCTATCAGTCCACGCTCAAAAGGCTGCAGAGTTATCAGAACTCCGTCCTAAGGAGGATAGCCAGAGGAACCGCACTCCAGCGGGCGAGAAATGCCACCATCCACGAGGAACTCCATCTTCCCTCGGTGCCAGAGTTCATCAGCAGGAGGCACGTCAAGTTCTTTGACGGGTTAAAGGCTTGTGCGAACCCTCTCTTCAGGGACGTAGTTCCACCACCTGCGCCTGGAAGGTGGCAAGGCTCTCTCCCCCTGGTCGACGCGGTCGCCCTGGGAAGGGGTCTGGACTCTGCAGTCTGACCCGCATACATTTAACCACCAGGAAAATGGTTCCTCCCCATTTTACTTCAACAAAGGCACAAAGCCACCCCACTCCTCAAGCGCATACCGCGCCTAGTGCGAAAGGTACCTTAGAATGCAAACGGGCAATACGAGGCCTGAGCCATGGACTGTATATACCATTGCTGCTGTATATACATAGAATGTTTTTTGTATTTATTTTGTAAATAAAGTTGGAGGAGAAGAAAGAAAAAATAGTTGAGCTGCATTTTTATCTGTTAATTGATACATATTTTAATTTATTATCAAACAAATATATTTATATTGGAGGATCGTCTTTTTAAAATTCAGGGATTTAATGATTTTCAAAGAGAGGAATAATTCCATTGCCATTTTAATAATTATAGTTTTTTTCATCATTTATTGAAAAAATTAGAAGTCAGTTCAGCCTATTCAAAAATAATTTCATTAGAATTCGCATATAAAAGATGGAACATAATTATTTTCTTTTGGTCTCTTAGTGTAATTTTTTCAGATGATTTTAATTAAAACCTTCATATTTACTTGACCCAATAATGTTTATAATTAAATTTATAAACTAATTCTACAATATTTTAAAAAACATTAATACTTACGACTTTATGTAAAGTTTTACTTAGAAAACTGTTAGCAAAAAAAAAAAAAAAATTTCATTTCATTTATATTGGTTGCATTAATAGAATTACTTTCTTCTCTATCCTCTATAAAATTCAAGTAAAAATAAATTATTATTAATTGTTCTGTAGGTTATTATTAAAACTATTTTAAGATGATCATTCCCGAATATTTATATTCTAGGTGCATAGTTAGGGTAATATCTTATGAATCAGCATAAATAATATACCAATAAATGGTAATTTATAACTAGATGGGTAGCAATTTCTGAGAATGTTCTCACATAAAATTTTATGTGGAACGGTACAGCCATGAGGAAAAACGGTTAGACAATATACCGAACGAATATTTATGTTTGATGGACTGTAGATACTTTTATATTGAATAATTCATGCTTGATGTAGTTTTAAATTTAATCTAAATTGCATTATATTAAATTTATTCAGTTATTTCCTTCTGATATATTTTTACACCAGATTTATAAAATAAGTTTTTAAATTATAACATATGATTATTAATTGATGCAAATTCGGTCATGTTGAGTAATAAAATATAGAATCGTTCCTCTAAATATTCAATGCTTAGAACATAGACATGAAAAATTGAAACCCAAATACTAGCTCTAGTAATTATAATTTACTAAAAATAGAGTTGAATAGAGGGGTGATTGTTTTTAGTTAGATAAATTTTGTAGAAATGACTATTGTCTTGTGTAACTTGCTGTAATGTCATATTAATGCTAAACTTACCGTTCTTACAAAAAAAAAAAAAAAAAAATATGACATTGAATTATATGGTCATTAAATATCTGAAATAGTCTCACAGAATTATTGTCCGAATAATTAATTCATTCTTTAAAGTACCTTATTTTGGTTATAATAAATAATAAAGGATAAAAGGATTGTTGTAGCAATCGGAGTGTATAAATACTTAGTAAAGTATGAAAACGTTTATAATCAACTAACGTAAAAATAAAAAATATTTATTAAAAGTTGAAGATATTTTAAGAAATAAAAGTAGTAATATATATGTGTGTACGTAATACATCTTTGGAAAGCTAAAATATCATTTTTACTTTTCGACAGTGATGAAGATAAGCAAAAACAGCACAAATTAACCGGGTATTGTAGATAACAATTTATAATTTTATCCTTTCAGTTAATAAATTATGTTTTCATGGAAATAATGTAATGTGCCAATATTTATTTTTAACATATTTATATCGCCTTCAAGATATTTACTGTTGTATAACTGTTTCTTCTGTTCTGTTCTCTTCGGAGTTGATATTAAATACAAAATAAACTATAATAAGTATATTAATAACAAAAAATCAACCTGATGATTAGGTTTTGAACAATGTGAGCAAAAAAATAGATTCACTTTCCAATTATTTAGAGTATATAACATTCAAATAAAATCTTCGGCACAATCTCTTCTTTTTAATGTTTATTAATTCATCAATATTACAATTCCACATTTCGATTTTCATACGCCTCCTCTTCTGATTCTGGTCTGCAAAGAAATCCATATGTTTTAATACTGGTCGAAATATTCAAATATCATATTTTTGTAAAAAATATGGTCATTGGCAACTTAATTGGCTATTAACTATTACACTATCACAATTCTATTATATCCTACTCTGTTTAAAATTTACACCACAGGCAAGGAGTAATTCTAAAGATGAGGCATTTAAACCTGAAACGTTAATTGTAATATTGATGAATTAATAAACATTATTCTAAATTGAATATTAACCTAGTAAGATGTGTTTGTCGGAAACATTCCATAAAGTTAGAATCGTCATAATTACTCCGAAGATTTGAGGTGCGATCGGTTTGAAACAGGGTGACTCCCTTTCACTGTGTTATTTAATATAGCTTTAGAATATGTCATAGAAAAGGTGATGTGTACCGAGAAAGGCTTAAATATGGTGACAAGATTCCGGTTTTGGGTATGCCGATGATCTGGTACTGCTAGGTGAAGACACGGAAACCATACAACTAAATACAAGTGTGTTTAAAACCGTAAAGAAATAGGACTCGAATTAAATACCGATAAGACGAAGTATATATCAGTAGCAGAAACGGTGTCGATCTTGTGATAATGATTGATGTATCAGGTCATACTTTGGAACACGTAGAGAAATTCAAGTATTTCGGGTTCAATTATAACTAAAAAAATGAAATCCAGGAAGAAATAAAGTCCGGTTAAGGTGGAAATGCGTGTTATTATTCAGTTGCTAAGTTACTTAGTTCGCGGCTTCTATCTAAAAACTTAAAGATTAGAATTTATAAAACTATTATTCTTCCAACGGTTCTTTACGGATGTGAAACGTGGCCGCTTACTTTAAAGGATGAACAGCGCTAAGGTTTTCGAAAATAAGTATTGCGTAAAATATTTGGTCCAAAGAGAGATGAGGCACTGGGGATTAGAAGGTTGCATAACGCGGAATTGCGGAGTTTGTACCCTGTGAAATAATTGAGTTGATAGCATCGCGGAGACTCAAATGGGCGCGTAAAGTTGTTGGGCTTAGTGAGGAACGATTCCGAGAAAGTTGGTATTCGCTGAACCGATGGTAGGCGTCGAAAGGTAGGCCGAAGCGTCGATGGGAGGATTGCATTAAGCTGATCTCGGGGCTTGGCTGACCGGTGAACATTGGACGAGTCTATGCAGGCGAAGTTGGGTGGTATCGGCATCGAACCTTCGGGTTCGGTAAGCCTATTATTATTATTAATAAACATTATTAAAAAGAATAGAGTATTCCGAAGATTTTATCTGAAAACAAAAAAATGATGTAGCGATGTAAGTGATAGTCAAGTGGTTCGTACATCGAATTCTGTTCATTAATACTAATAGGAGTATCTACGGTAGATACACTTTAGATATCTACAGTTTTAATATTTATTTTCAAGCATTAAAATAATTAAGACCTGTGTTACGCGCGCAATAGACGTTGTTTTTTAAAATTAGTACAGGAATTTTAAGCCCTATTACTATATTATAATAAAATAAATACACTAGATGCCGCTAAATAGTTCCATGTAAAGTAACGTTTATTTTCCACTAGCACTAACAGGTCAACATGTTATTACAGCGATAGAGAAGGCAGCGGCGAACGAGGGCGATCTATATGGCTGTTTACCCGTCGCCCAGGCGACCCCCACTACACCTGTCCTTATCAGTGCGATAGTGAGAGTGCCCTCTGCCATGTCGTTCAGTGATGATAGACCTCTTTTCCAAGTGCCAGGTGTGGAGGAGATATGGGAGGCTGTGGTGGTTAAGGCCCTGGGTCATCTGTTTTCCTGGTGAGCCTTTCAATATCCTCTTTATACAATTTTTTTACGATAAGATATCCCAAGCGGTCTCATCAAGTGAGGCTTCCGGCATAAATGATGTCAGTGACGATCACTCCAGTCTAAACACTATATTAATGTAACATGCGTGAGTAATCCTTTCACAATGGATTTGTCAGATTAGTTGGAATTCCATCGGCGCTAATTTTCATTTGCCTCATATCAAAATCCAATTATCCCAAAAAATCAAGATATTGAAAACTGTTAGACGAAAGAATTAACTACGCACTTTTTTCTAAAGTGTTTTAGGTTATTGTTGAAGAACATACATTATCAATGAGAAAATCTGATACACCTGTCACACAACTCTTACTTCTAATACTTTTTTACCTAAACAAGACTTTAAAAGTTTATATTTGAACAGTTAATAATTATAATAATATGATTAGCGTAACCGAAGGTTCTATGCCGATGTCACCGAATGTTGCATATATAGATTCATCCAATGATCAACGTCCAAGCCCACTCTATCTCCCAACAACGCCTCGGCCTACCTCTCGGACGCATACTAACTTTTTTGAGAATCCATTTCTCACTAAGCTTCATGACTTCACACGCCCATTCGAGTCGCCCATCACCTCAATTTTATGACAGGGTACAATCTTCGGAATTCCGCCTTGTGTAACTTTCTAAATTCCTCAATGGTCACGTCTCTCTTTGGACTAAATATTTTACGTAGTGCCTTACATTTGAACAGTTAGGGAAATGAAACAGCTGTCACATTTCTTTTGAAAAGTGATTTTCTAGAGCATTACAATTTGATAGAAATCGTGAGATACAAGCAATATAATTAATAATAAAAGTAATAATTTTACCTTTTATTCCTCACACTAATGCCCTAAAATAATGTGTTATTAATAAAAAAAGGAAAAAAACAAAACAAAACATGTTTTCAAATGTCATTTTTCAGTTTCGAATAAGTACTCATAAGATTGTCTAAACGTATAAATTCTCAATTAAAAAAATAACTTCACTCTCTATCAATTCATATGGAATCATTTCTAACATATTATTTCCCTGAACGTCTAGATCTTCCCAAAAACTCATTTAATATTTTTTCGAGGACGAACATAATTCATTATCTTATGAATTATTCAGTATTATTGTACTTGATTAGGGAGCGGCGTGGTCTAGTGTATAGAGCGCTAGTCTGCTGTGCCCGGGTCCTGGGTTCGAATCCCGGCTACGGTAGAATATTATTTATTCTGTTAATTCAGTCGGGGGACGACCCTAGGGTATGGAGACCCTCCTGGGGCAGAACTAGCCTCTTTAAATTGGGTACCCAAAATAATTGGGGGAAAATCTGGGGGCTGAGCGCGATTAAGGCCTAATCACCTCATTGCACTGCCGTTGTATGTACTGAGCCCAAGACCCTTCATGGGTTGTAGTAGTACAGGTTTTTTTTATTTTTTATTGTACTTGATTGGTTATTATGCGAACTGATTCATTATTGATGAATGTACAATATAAACAAATGTGAACTATAATCATGACAAAAATTTTAATACTTTATCTATAAAATAATTATTTTTGGTTATTCTGTAATCTTCCTTTATTATATTCTAAATAAAATAAAATTAAATAATAACTAGATCTAATGACAGGTTGATGACGATGGCGTCAGAGAGAAGACTAATGAAATTAGGGCAGTACTGTTTGTAAACAAAACACTTCTTCCTCTGTAATTAAAACATATTATGTCGCTAAAATATGTTTTAATGTCAAGCGCGATGCATGAACATATCTATGGCGGTCGTGAATCAGTGGTTAAGTCAAAATCTTTCATTTTACAGGTGAGCGACTTAAAGTTTTACGTAATACCCAAAATAGAGTAGTCAACATACAGCTTTCTTCCCCCAAGAAATTTTTTTAACAGATTTAACTCGACATGGAGACGGTATGAGGGAGCGATACGTGGAGTTAACTCGATTTATCCAGTTTTTCACGACCGACACAGATATGCTTTTTGAAGATTAATACTTTTTTTTTCAACAATTTTATTTTATTTTACGTTGGAAATAGTATTGAAAAATCTTAAATTAAATATTAAATGCACTTTGCTGTTGTTTGAACTATGAAAATAGACCGTGCCCTAAGAACACGGCGTTGAATATTTCAAGACGTTTATGAATTAAAAATTATATTTCTAAATGTAGCTTATGTCATTCTTCTCTAAGTTGATAATAAAAAGTAAACAAATCACATTTATGTCATAAAAAACAACTGTTTTCCGCATTTTTAAAATTAAAAAAAGGAAAAAAAAACTAAAGAGTAAATTTATTATATTATAACGTTTAATAAATGACATTGTTTTTTGTTTTGCTTTCCTGCTTAAAAGCGCCTTAAATATGTAGTAGGTTTTTTTGAAAATCATGTTCTGGTTTTCTACCATAACTACCTTCTTCTCCTATTAGTCCTGACAATGACATTGCTATTATTAACTTTTACTAACCCATTAATAAATGAAATAGGTAATTATAATAAATCTTCTTTGAAAAAGCTACACTCATAAAAGAGCGAAACATGTGTTGCTAGTTTAGGATAGTATGATTTAATTTTATATTTTCATTATTACTTTTTTATATGTTTGTTTGTTTATTTAACGTCACTTTATGCTACTGTGGCTAATCGGATAATGCTATAGTCTGAGTCCTAAATTTTTCCTATCCAGGTTTAATTTGGATAGGGATCTTTATCGAATACATGACATCTTACAGGCTCGGGACCACCTTTTTACGTCCCCTCGGAAAGGACGAGATAACTAAGGATTTTTTACTCCCATTAAAAATCCTAGAATCACCTGCGGGTTTGAACCCGTGACCTTTGGCTTGGAACGCTGTTATGCTAGCCACCTAGCTACAGGTGATTCTTTTTTAAATGTATTTTTTTGTATAATTTTTCCCGAAATTCCACTGTAATTTCAGTTTCTATCTCTTAAATTTAATGAATTAATTAATATTTAATTTAATATATAATTAATTTAAACGAAGGAATAAAACCGAGAACAATTTCACACGCCACATTGTTTTATCTTCTCTGGCATACGCACATATTGTGCAATACTTAATATTTAACGAAATAGTATCTTTATGTAACATACGATTATTTTAAATTATCAGCGTGCTTGCCAAGTAGAAAGAACTAATTAATTTTAAATTTACTACATAACTAATTCATAATTAACAATTTTTTACGGTATCGACCGTACTTCATTATCATCACTTTAATTTCACCGCAGAAAGAAGTAAAAAGAAGAGTATGTTAAAATATTGGTCCGAAAAATATTAAGAATTCCGTTTTTTTTTCTAAATAAACCCTCTACATGTTTACTCTGTATATAACTGTTTATATTTACTGGATACTCCTTTGTATGAGTATATTACTACACTTAATAATTCTCTTCCAACGATAATCTTTGTTCACATTTGTGACATTACGCTACTTAGGAATAATTTAACAATAAAAGTAGTCTTTACTAAGACGACAACAAGTAATATTTGTATCATTTAGTTTGACGGGTTTAAACTAGTCTGAAACGGGTTCCAGGCGGTCAGAAACATCAAACAAGAGTGTGCGAGCGTTAATCAGTGCACTGTTTAACGGCGTGTCAAAACATTTAGGGAGGAAGACTTCAGTCTTAATCACAAAGAAGGTTGTGGAAGGACTTTGTCTCTTTATGACGATGCACTGCAGGCGTTAGTGGAAATAAACTTCTTCGGGAACAACTGCTCGAGAACTTGCAGGAAAACTTAACTTTCGCAAATCGACCGTCTATGACCACCTCAAAGAGGATGAAAAAGTAAAACAAAACTTGAATGTAGGGTTCCACAAACATTAGGCAGTCTCCAAAAACAATTAAAATTATGTAGTTTGTGCTCTCATTCTTTGCCAAAACAAAAACAACTCTTTCTTGCCCACTATGGCTACTTAAGATGAAAAGTGGATAATTTTCCATAATTAAAAAAATATATACATATGATGGTCACTGTTCGGTTCGCTTCATTTGGTTTGATGCACTATAGTTTGTTTAAACCCAGAAAAACCATGAATGTACAATCGCATTGTAACTAAATTTATAAAATGCATCAGATATTGGCAATAATGAAGCCATCTTTGGTCAATCGGAGGCATGACAACGCCTAGCCTCAGGTCTCACGCTTAAATTCACAAAACTGATGGAGCTTGGATATGAAACTGTGCCACATCCGCCCTACTCTCCGAATCTTAAGGCTGTTGATAATTTTTTTTCCAGACATCAGGACCACTTGCGTGACATTAAATTAATGGACAAAGGAATTGAGAAAAAGCGTTTTTGGAATTTATCAACTCTATGATGGGAAATTCTATTCCGAGTGAATGGAAAAGTTTATAACACATTGGTAGTAGTGGGGACTAGTTTAATTAAATAAACAGTTGTGAATCTTTCTTTTTAAACCGAAATCCTGTATTATTTTTTTGGACAACACAATACAAACAGTTGAATCTGAATGTAATTTTTAGTTCCATAAGTTACTCCATAGGCTAATCTTAACTCATCTTGCATGATTAATACTTATTATTATGAGTCTTAATACATGACATGTTTAAGGAAAGGCTTAGTTTCCTTCAGTAAGGAGAAAAAAAAATATGGATTTGTAAAAAATAAATGGGCACGTTATGATCCCTTATTATAGGATTTTAATTTTTAAATAAAACTAACAAACCGTACTAACAAATCTTGGTTCTTGGGTTCAGTCCATGTAGAGGTTCGATCCGTTTCTGAGCCAACCGGTGTACAAGCAGGTAACAACGCCTCTGCCACCAGATTTTCTCCCAGTTATTAGGATACTGATTTATATATATATATATATATATATATATATATAAAATACTGATTTATATATAAATTATTTATATATATATATATATATATATATATATATATATATATAGAGAGAGAGAGAGAGTGAGAGAGAGGCAGAGAAATATAGAAGCCTAATAACACCCGGATGAAATAACAGATTAAATAATGATTACAGAAATACATATTTCCACTACAAGGGTTGAATCCTAGACCATAGAGAAGTAGTTTGAATACTGATTAATCAACTACCTTTAATTTCCCCAGCCATAGATTATTCTAGATTATGTACGGTCTAAATATTTAGACTCACAATATTTTTTATTTCTTTAATTAATAAAATAATATTTTTGATGCCCTTCACGTGTTATGACCGTACTAAAGGTTATTATAGCGAACATGTACCACGTCAGGAATTTAATTTAGTAAGGGAACAATACTGTATCATATTTCAGAAATGTCGTACGACATAATAGTTCTATCTAATCGATTAACCCTGTTATTTGTCAGCTAATTTCCTGTTCTTATTTCTTTTGAGTTTACCTCTTTATTATCATCTCTTGGTCAAAATCCATGCAGTACGTAGGGTTAAACTTAAGACCGTGTCCTAAGACACGGTGTTGAATATTTTAAGACGTTTATGAATTTAAGATTATAGTTGTAAATGTAGTTTATGTCATTCTTCGTTAAGTTGATAATAAAAAGTAAACAAATCACATTTATTCCATCATAAAAAACAACTGTTTTTCCGCATATTTCAAATTGAAAAAAAAACTTTAGAGTAAATTTATTATATTATAACGTTTAATAAATGACATTGTTTTCTAGTTTTGCTTTCCTGCTCGAAAAGGCCTTAAAGAAGTAGTAGGTGTTTTCGAAAATCATGTTCCGTTTTTCTACCATAATTATCTTCTTCTCCTATTAATCCTAACAAAGGCATTGTTTTTATTAACTTTTACTCTTACCCATTAATAAAAGAAATAGGTAATTATAATTGATCGTCTTTGAAAAAGCTACACTCATAAAAGAGCGAAACATGTGTTGTTAGTTTAGGATAGTTTGTTTTAATTTTATATTTTTATTCTTTTTTTTTATATGTTTGTTTGTTTATTTATTTAACGTCACTTTATGCTACTGTGGCTAATCGGATAATGCTACAGTGGGAGTCCTAAATTTTGCCTATCCAGGTTTAATTAGGATAGGGATCTTTATCGAGTACTTGACATCACACAGGCTCGGGACCACCTTTTTACGTCCCCTCGGAAAGGGCGAGATAACTAAGGATTTTTTACTCCCATTAAAAATCCTAGGACCACCTGCGGGTTTGAACCCGTGACCTTTGGCATAGAAGGCTGTTATGCTAGCCACCTAGCTACAGGTGATTCTTTTTTATATGTATTTTTTTGTATAATTTTTCCCACAATTCCACTGTAATTTCAGTTTCAATATATTGTATTTAATGAATTAAAATCACTAAACAAACATTTTGTTGATTGTAAGGATGTCTCATCCAAAATTATTTGTAAAAATCTTGTAATTTTGTAAATATATTAATAAAGTTTCTTTTCTTCTTCTTCTTGGATAAAATAAGAGGATCAAGACGAAATTAATTATTTTATAAATAATTAGATAGCATTTAAGGCGTAGGGGTAATTCAAATCGTACTGAAATTATTGATATCAATTAAAATTCGTTACAATAATCCAATTAAATAATACATTATTAAATTGATTGTAATTGATGCGCGTTAACATGTTAATTTAAAAGCGGAACAAAAGATTTCAAAAATAAAATATTTCTACTAGTGATGTGCTTGGATACGAGATTACATTCAGCCTTAGTTTTGACAATGTTATTATTTTTCATTCTTCTTCCACCACCCGGACTGATTCCCTACTAAATATCTAAATAGTTAAATATTGATAATTATTTAAATAAAAGTTGGTTAGAAATCAATTAAACAGTGAGGAATAATCTATATATAGGAAACATAAAGAATAACATCATAACTTAACGTGAGGTATAGAAAAGCAAAATAAAAGGACTATTATAAATTATGATTGCGTAATGATTTGTCGCTTTTATTAATTATTTTAAACATGTGTCATTTGACTCGTTTTTCCATATTTTCTCAAAAGAAATAACGATGAAACCTTCTAGACTTACATAGGTGACGGTTTATAAATGTTCGATATTTAATTTGTTATTGTATAGCATTTCCAAGTCAATTGTAACCTTTTCCAAGTCAAATGTAACTTTTTCCAAGTCAAATGTAACCTTTTCCAAGTCAAATGTAACCCTTTCCATTTCAAATGTCACCTTTTCCAAGTCAAATGTAACCATTTCCATTTCAAATGTCACCTTTTCCATTTCAAATGTTACCTTTTCCAAGTCAAATGTCACCTTTTTCTTCACTTCTAGCCTTAAATATTCCGTTTTAATTATTTATTTATTGAAAAATAATTACTTTAATTAAAATTATGACTTTTTTAAAAATTTTGGCATATCATATCACTGTTTTTTTGTTTTGTTTTTAGATATTTGATATCAAATTCTGTTTCTTACGAACTAATATTAAAAAAAAATATTTAGTTTTAAAATAGTTGTTGATTTTGAATTTTTAGAGGGGAGGGATGGTTTTTGGGAATAATTAATGTGTTTTCGGGTATTATAATTACGGTTTTCGAGATGTCTTTTTTATCGCTCGCGTGCATATTAACTCGCATTTACTTTTAATGTTTTTTATTGATATAGGGATTAATTAATGTGCTTTCGGGTGGTTATGATTACGTTTTTTGAGCTCTATCTTTTATAGCTCATGGGTATTTCAACTCGCATTTACTTTTAATGTTTTTTATTGATATAGGGATTAATTAATGTGTTTTCGGGTATTATAATTACGTTTTTCGAGCTGTATTTTTTATCGCTCGCGTGCATATTAACTCGCATTTACTTTTAATGTTTTTTATTGACATAGGGATTAATTAATGTGCTTTCGGGTGATTATGATTACGTTTTTCGAGCTATATTTTTTATCGCTCGCGTGTATATTAACTCGCATTTACTTTTAATGTTTTTTATTGATATAAGGATTAATTAATGTGTTTTCGGGTATTATAATTACGTTTTTCGAGCTGTATTTTTTATCGCTCGCGTGCATATTAACTCGCATTTACTTTTAATGTTTTTTATTGATATAGGGATTAATTAATGTGCTTTCGGGTATTATAATTACGTTTTTCGAGATGTATTTTTTATCGCTCGCGTGCATATTAATTCGCCTTTATTTTTAATGATTTTTATTGATATGGGCATTAATTGTTGTGCTTTCGGGTGGTTATGATTACGTTTTTCGAGCTGTATTTTTTATCGCTCATGCGTATTTCAACGCGCATTTACTTTTAAAGTTTTTTATTGATATAGGAATGAATTATCATGCATTCGGGTGGTTATGATTACGTTTTTTGAGCTCTATCTTTTATCGCTTTAAGTAATTCAACTTGCAATTACTGTTAATGTTTCTTATTGATATATAGGTTATTAATTGTCTTTGCGGGTCTTGTAATTACGTTTTTCAAGCTTTATTTTTTATCGCTCATGCGTATTTCAACTCGCATTCACATTTTATGTTCTTTATTGATATAGGGATGAATTATTGTGCATTCGGGTGGTTATGATTACGTTTTTGAGCTCTATCTTTTATCGCTCATGCGTATTTCAACTTGCATTTACTGTTAATGTTTTTTATTGATATAGTGATTAATTATTGTGCTTTTGGCTGGTTATGATTACATTTTTCGATCTATATATTTTATCGCTCATGCGTATTTTAACTCCCATTTACTTTTAATGTTTTTATTGATATATAGGTTATTAATTGTCTTTGCGGGTCTTGTAATTACGTTTTTTGAGCTGTATTTATTGTCGCTTGTTCGCATTTCAACTTGCATTTACTTCTAATCTTTTTATCGTTATAGGGATCTATACTTGTGTTTTTGGGTGGTTATGAAAAAACTTTTTTTGGACTGCTTATTCTATAGCGCGCCCCTTTAAACTTAGTGCTAATATCATTTTATATTTTGATAGAGTGGTCTTTCTTTGTTTTGTTTTAGGGGATTCTGATTACGTGTTTTGAATATTATTCTTTTATGCGCTTGGGAATATCTACATACCGTAGATATTATGTTATAATTTGAAGTAAAAATTATTTGTTGTGTTTTTGCTCGTTCTGATTACTTTTTTTAACTGGATGTTACATCGCAATTGCTCATTGTTCTAGATCACTTTTTATTTAAGTTAAAATGTGCACTAGCTATAAAAAAAAGTCATAAACTCTAATAGTATTCCCCAAAACACTATAAACGATCCATCTATCAAATATTTATGAAATAGGAACAGTAACTTAAAATGAGTAAAAGCGATAACAAATAAGGTTCAAATAATGTTATAAGAACACCCGAAAATAGAAAAACGATTCCACAATTAAATTATTAAATAATTGTAAGAACAAGTGAGGAAGTGAGTCCATTATAAAATATTTAGTTGAAAAAATTTACTCAGGAAGCTAAAAATAGAACTATAACTGATCCTTTTATAAAAAAATAATAATAACAATTTTAAATAAAAATAAATGAATAAACTAAATAATGTATATTCCAGCAACGTTAAAAAATCAATCCCAATATCAATCAAAAACATAATCATGACCACCCGAAAGCACAATAATTAATCCATAAATCAATAAAATACATAAAAAGTAAATACGAGTTGAAATGTCCATGAGCGATAAAAAATACAGCTCGAAAAACGTAATCATAACCACCCGAAAGCACATTAATTAATCCCTATATCAATAAAAAACATTAAAAGTAAATGCGTGTTGAAATACGCATGAGCGATAAAAAATACAGCTCGAAAAACGTAATCATAACCACCCGAATGCACATTAATTAATCCCTATATCAATAAAAAACATTAAAAGTAAATGCGTGTTGAAATACGCATGAGCGATAAAAAATACAGCTCGAAAAACGTAATCATAACTACCCGAAAGCACATTAATTAATCCCTATAATAATAAAAAAAACATAAAATGTAAATGCGAGTTGAAATACCCATGAGCTATAAAAGATAGAGCTCAAAAAACGTAATCATAACCACCCGAAAGCACATTTATTAATCCCTATATCAATAAAAAAACATTAAAAGTAAATGCGAGTTAATATGCACGCGAGCGATAAAAAATACAGCTCGAAAAACGTAATTATAATACCCAAAAACACATTAATTAATCCTTATATCAATAAAAAACATTAAAAGTAAATGCGAGTTAATATACACGCGAGCGATAAAAAATATAGCTCGAAAAACGTAATTATAATACCCGAAAGCACATTAATTAATCCCTATATCAATAAAAAACATTAAAAGGAATGCGTGTTGAAATACGCATGAGCGATAAAAAATACAGCTCGAAAAACGTAATCATAACCACCCGAAAGCACATTAATCAATCCTTAAATCAATAAAAATCATTAAAAATAAATGCGAATTAATTTGCACGCGAGCGATAAAAAATACATCTCGAAAAACGTAATTATAATACCCGAAAACACATTAATTAATCCCTATATCAATAAAAAACATAAAAAGTAAATGCGAGTTGAAATACCCATGAGCAATAAAAAATACAGTTCGAAAAACGTAATCATAACCACCCGAAAGCACAACAATTAATGCCCATATCAATAAAAAACATTAAAAGTAAATGCAAGTTGAAATACACATGAGCGATAAAAGATAGAGCTCAAAAAACGTAATCATAACCACCCGAAAGCACATTAATTAATCCCTATATTAATAAAAAACATAAAATGTAAATGCGAGTTGAAATACCCATGAGCTATAAAAGATAGAGCTCAAAAAACGTAATCATAACCACCCGAAAGCACATTAATTAATCCCTATATCAATAAAAAACATTAAAAGTAAATGCGAGTTAATATGCACGCGAGCGATAAAAAATACAGCTCGAAAAACGTAATTATAATACCCGAAAACACATTAATTAATCCTTATATCAATAAAAAACATTAAAAGTAAATGCGAGTTAATATACACGCGAGCGATAAAAAATATAGCTCGAAAAACGTAATTATAATACCCGAAAACACATTAATTAATCCCTATATCAATAAAAAACATTAAAAGTAAATGCGAGTCGAAATACCCATGAGCAATAAAAAATACAGTTCGAAAAACGTAATCATAACCACCCGAAAGCACAACAATTAATGCCCATATCAATAAAAAACATTAAAAGTAAATGCAAGTTGAAATACACATGAGCGATAAAAGATAGAGCTCAAAAAACGTAATCATAACCACCCGAAAGCACATTAATTAATCCCTATATTAATAAAAAACATAAAATGTAAATGCGAGTTGAAATACCCATGAGCTATAAAAGATAGAGCTCAAAAAACGTAATCATAACCACCCGAAAGCACATTAATTAATCCCTATATCAATAAAAAACATTAAAAGTAAATGCGAGTTAATATGCACGCGAGCGATAAAAAATACAGCTCGAAAAACGTAATTATAATACCCGAAAACACATTAATTAATCCTTATATCAATAAAAAACATTAAAAGTAAATGCGAGTTAATATACACGCGAGCGATAAAAAATATAGCTCGAAAAACGTAATTATAATACCCGAAAACACATTAATTAATCCCTATATCAATAAAAAACATTAAAAGTAAATGCGAGTTAATATGCACGCGAGCGATAAAAAATACAGCTCGAAAAACGTAATTATAATACCCGAAAACACATTAATTAATCCTTATATCAATAAAAAACATTAAAAGTAAATGCGAGTTAATATACACGCGAGCGATAAAAAATACAGCTCGAAAAACGTAATCATAACCACCCGAAAACACATTAATTAATCCCTATATCAATAAAAAACATTAAAAGTAAATGCGAGTTAATATGCACGCGAGCGATAATAACGACATCTCGAAAAACGTAATTATAATACCCGAAAACACATTAATTATTCCCAAAAACCATCCCTCCCCTCTAAAAATTCAAAATCAACAACTATTTTAAAACTAAATATTTTTTTTAATATTAGTTCGTAAAAAACAGAATTTGATATCAAATATCTAAAAATAAAACAAAAAAACAGTGATATGATATGCCAAAATTTTTAAAAAAGTCATAATTTTAATTAAAGTAATTATTTTTCAATAAATAAATAATTAAAACGGAATATTTAAGGCTAGAAGTGAAGAAAAAGGTGACATTTGACTTGGAAAAGGTAACATTTGAAATGGAAAAGGTGACATTTGAAATGGAAATGGTTACATTTGACTTGGAAAAGGTGACATTTGAAATGGAAAGGGTTACATTTGACTTGGAAAAGGTTACATTTGACTTGGAAAAAGTTACATTTGACTTGGAAAAGGTTACAATTGACTTGGAAATGCTATATATAGTTTTTCTCGGGTTATTGTCAGAGCGTTATGTTACCTGTACTGAATTTTAAACTGAATTAACAGGTCGGTTCAATGTTAAATTTTTAAAATATTTATGCTCTAATTACCATACATAAAAAAAAAAAAGAAATAATTGCTGTCACTAACTAACGACATAAGGGACCTGATATAAAATCCGTCTTGTTTATATTGGCCGTGCATCATCCACTTGCCTTATCTTCATTGAGTGTGATATCTTATCTCTCAGCATGGCCATATTGTCTCTCTAGATATACTCTTTTTAAAATTATATTTATGTGGGTTTTTTTTCTCCCTCTTAAGCCGAAATTGCAAATTAGGCTTATACAAAGATTTCAGTGTTTAGCGAATTTTCAAGAAGTTATGGATTATAAACAAGCAATAAAAGGAAGAAAGGAAAACAAATATCCTAAATGATACTAAATTTAAAGATTTCACATAATTATTTCACAACGTTAGGATTTGGACAAAACATATAATTAATATAAGCCTTAAATTCAAATTAGTATAATTTAAGTGAGGTGAGAATGGTTGACTGTGTGAATAAGTGATAGAAGTTAATTCAGGTTGCTGTCAAAAGAACACACAAATATTTAAACTTAATAACGAAGACGGCACTAGTTTATTAAGTTTATATCTTATTTGTGTATTTTTTTTACTACACACTGAACTAACTTCCCCACTAGTATAATTTAACTGTAATTTTTCATTTTTTGTGGTTCTTTTTGGGGTCCTAGAGGATATTGGAAAAAGGTGGGATTAGCTTGAGAAAAGGAAAGAAGCATGGCGAATAGGAGTAGGTTTTAATTTCTTTCATTCTTTTTTTTTTTTTTTTTTACTAATAATGTACCTTGGTGCTGTGTTTATGACTATATACTAAAAGTATGCGATTGATAAATTTATATGTGAATATAAAGCTGTATTAGAAAATACAGGTTAGGTAACCGAAGGTAGCTTGAGGTTTACTTTACCTTTTTTAATTACTGAAGACCTAAAAATGTCAAATTAATTTCAAATGAAATGTATTAAATATAACACCTATCACTTTATTATTTTTTTTTTTTTTTACGGCTTGGCGAATATGAGGTCAGGATGTATTTTATATTAAATGGTATAATTTTATATACTTATATAATCACATCCTGATAAATTATATAAAAGCCTTTGTTATATAAGAATTGTTAATAAAATAAAATGATTGATGATAAGTTTCTTGATACGTAAACAAAACAAAACTTATTATTCGTCTAACTCCTCTTACAAATACGAGATCATTTAATATAGACTCAAATCCCACATCAATGGTTCCATTACTTTTCTTTTTTCGAAAATAGATTTTACATTAAGAAAGTATTGTGAAATTTTCCTTTTATTTAATATTTATTATTATTATTCGCAACTGCGTGGCTGCGCGTCCAGGATTCATGTTTTTTGTGATCAGAATCATTAATTACTAACAATTAATAATTAATTTAGTAGATCTCTCGGTCATCTTCATTTATGTCTTCTTTTCGGTTGGGCTGGGAAAAGGGAGAAAGAAAGTGAAGAAACGGGTTGATTTGGGTGGTTGTGTGCCGAATGAATGAATGAAACGTGTTATATTTATCGTGAATGAGAGAATTTTCTGTTGGGATGATAATGTCTCTGTGTATAATTATTTATTTAAACTTAGTTTGAAAAAGTTTGTATATAAATAGTTATTATTTAACGTTAGTGTGCAGCGTGGTCTGGTGAATAAAGCACTAGTGTACTGATCCGTGTCCTGGTTTTGAATCCCGACTGTGGCAGGAAATTATTTATTCTTATTATTTATTTTGGCCGGGAACGAAACTAGCATATAGAGATCCTTCTGGGGCATACCCAACCTCTAGAAAGTAGGTACCCGAATTAATCACTGACGGATGAGTGTAATCTCGCCTTAATCACCTCATTGCACGGTTGTTGACCAAGAAACAGCACGAATCTCTATATGCACTGTGCCCAAGACCCTTCATAGGTTGTAGCATTAGAGGTTTTTTTATTATTATTAAAATTTAAATATTTGTTATTATCGATATAAATCGAGACATACATTAATGAGGAATAGTGTAGATATTGTTACTCTGGCTATAATAAGACTAATACTTGTATCAGTTACCCAAGGATTTGAGTTTTTTTATAATTGTAACCGGTTACTCAGCCTAATGTCTACGCTAATTAAATATAACGGTTGCTTTCTGAGATAAACAGCTGATCGTAACAGATGGCTAAAGTGGTTTTTATCAACCTTCCTTGTTATCTTTGATCTCACCTTCTCGGTCTACCTTCTTCTGAACTGCTATCTCCGACCTTGTTACGTATGAAAAAGAGTTATTTTTTGTTGATAAAGTTGATATGTACATAATATTGCAATTTAATAAACTTTGATCCGATTGTTATCAGTCCTAATGAAAAAAAAAATTGTATTATGCAACTGGATAATTATAGGACTGAGGAACGTTATTCGGAATCAATTTGCACAATGTTTGAACAATTTCAATGTGCCGATGAGTAGTTCTCAGAAACTTAAGAACGTTTTTCTAATAAATCGAATGATAAGTAGATTAAACAAAAATAACAGAATATATTTCATGATTAAAAGAAATAATGATTCATTCAATAAAAAGAAAACGAACTTTAAAAATGCTATTCTTCCTTCGGAACCAGGCGGATATACGGTTTTTTACTATCGTTTAGGATATTCTTTCTTAAAGGTTTATAAGTATTTTATAAGTAAACATTCAAATAAAATTTAGACTAGGAAATTAAATTTTATACAATCAAGTCTTAAACAAATCTTTCCTGAAATATGCGATTCAAAGCGCAATATTTTAGAAAAGTTTATATCAAATAAAATAAGTAAAAAATTAATATACAATTTATTTTATTAATACAAAATAAAATAAATGTCGTTATAAGCGCATGAATTTATGAACATATGTTTTTAGTAAATATGTGATGAGGGGGGTTATGGTTATTCAGTGTTGTACCCATACAGTATCGTACAGGTTGTATTCTTCCATTCAGTAGTACACATTTATGAAAAAATGGCATTACCAAATCGTACGTAAGTTGTTAAAATAAATAGAAAGATATTATAAACTAACATTTTTATGGATTTACACTTTTATTTTATTACTTAAAAACATATGATTCACTGTAAACTAAATGGGAAACCCACAGAAACTTTTTAAATGTATTAAGAGATAGTTCATTTGAAATATAAAAGAATAATAAATCGAATGAAGTAGGAAAGGTTTAAAATACCAAAGTAATAAACTGCACCATTTCTGATTTTATGGCCAGTTTATATCTGTAATTTCTGCCAATGATTAACTATAAAAATGAATAGACGGCATAAAATTAACATAATATTTTATTGCTAAGTGAACATTTTATTACGATGAACTTATGTTCTCAATGTAATAAACTCTTAATTGGTCAAACTTTGTTTAAAATAAAAACTTTGACAATACATAAAGGACGCAACATGTAAAGTTGTACATGTAAATAATAAGATTAAGAATTTAAAATAAACAAACACCTGTTAGGGATAATAGGTGTTGGAAAAGGAGATATATCAATGTGGATAACTATAAAGAACGACACGAATTCCAGAATACAGAACGGCAAGAAAAGCTTAAAATTTAAGATACATTGAATTATTTACAAACTTGATTATTTACATGTTAAATGAGTTGGAGAAAGACATTTATATATATATATATATATATATATATATATATATATATATATATATATATATATATATATATATATAACAACTTATTTTAATAGAACAAAGCCAAGATATTCAGTCATAATGATTGAGTATTCTTATCAAAAGTCTAATTTAAGATGTTTAAATATGGATAAGGAAGAGCGCGACGTATATTGGAAGGAATGGAATTCCAGAGTGCAGTGGGTTGGGCAGGAAAGGATCAAAGGCTTTAGTTCTGTAAGATGGGATATTAAGGACGGCGTGGTGCGATCTTGTTTCAAGCAAGTGGATGGAGGATGTAAATTGAAGAAGTCTGTGGATATAAGAAGGGTCCTTGGGATTTTATCGTTTAGTAAAGTTACCCAAAGTTACCCAACGGAGTACTGTCTATGTGAGAAGGGGGAGAGGCACTTCAACTCATCGTAGAGATGGGTCACGTATTGAAAACTAATCTTAAAACAATCCATGATTCGCTTTATTTTGTTCTCAAGTACCATAGAGAGACCACCCTAAACCACTTAGTTTAGTCGAAGTGTGAAAAATGAGTGACGAATTGAGGAGCTTATGCGTATTATGTAGAAGAAGGTGATTAGAGCCGTGAAAAACTTCTGGGTCCTTAGTAATAGATCTTCGGAATATTTGGAAAAAATATGATTTCCAGGATAGGGTTTGGTCAATAGCGATCTCTATTTAAAGGTGACGTTGGATTTCCGTAGGGCACTGGAACCAATCACAATAGCCTGAGTTTTCATAGCTTTTAAGCTTAGCTTATTGAGGTTTCCCCTGGCACTGATTCTATCTGATTTACTTTATAAGTCTTGGAATTTAAGAAGCGGTAAACGAAGTTATGTGAGTAAAAGCAAATGATTATTTTTTTTAAACTCTTCTGAATTTAGTTTGGTTGGGATTAAAAAAAAAAAATTTAGTTACAGAAAATATTTTACCGTCACTGCTTTGAATATTTATATAAGGCTACATACAGGCTCTCAATATCCTCTACAATCCCCATCGCCGGACCAGGGCAGATAAACAGAAGCCACATTCCAATTATTAAACTGTCAGTTGTAAGCCGTTTGCTGCCAAAGGCACTACCTCCGTTGGCCGGTCCACGCTCGCTCCGCCTTCTTAATAGTAACATATCCTCCCAGCAATTGTCTATATATCTCCCTCGTGGTCGCTTTTCCTCTCTCTATATATGTTTGTATATAATGTATGGATATAGCAAGTTTCTTTATTTCAAAGATATATTGTTAGGGACCGGACAGGTTGGACGGATAAAACGTAAATTGCATTATCTGTCTTCATTTATGCTTTTATAAGTTTTCAAATATAATAATTTTTTAGTATATGACCATATATTGCTATGCCATTCATAGAAATTTAATAGATTTATAGCTTATCATATTTGTTTCTAATAAGGATGATACATTTTAGAAAAAATATAATACAGTTACTATGTATGCTTGTTCTTTTGGTATGATTTTTTTTTTTTTTTTTTCTAGCATTACAATGATGATTCATTAATTTATTTTACGGAACATTTTTTAAGATATTTATATAATATATAAATATTATATATTTTTGGGGATATTTATATAATATATAAATATCCCAACAAATGTTCAAATTGAAATTATTCACATAAATACGCTTATAACTCAGTTTTTTTTTTAAGATAAAAATAAATTCGTTTGTATAATCAAGTAACAGATTATAATAGATGTAATTACACGAAAAAATTGGTTATTATTAAAGATTGAGAAAAATAGAAAAGATTCTCGTGACCAAGGACGCGATGAACAATTTGCAAAAAAAAAAAAAAAATATTAGAGATTTCCTGATAACTCGGTTATTATTGATGATAAAGATAAAATTTAAGGTTTTCTAGAATCAGGAAATTTTATTTGAATGAAAAAGAAAAGGAAATAGTAACGCAGTCCTGTATAAATGCTTTTGGTTTATTATTTTCAATAATCAACCTTTGTAATCGACCAAAAAAAAAAAAAGAAAGAATTATCCATGATCAAAATTTGAGAGGTTACGTTTCAAGATGCGTAGAATCCGAACAACGAATATGAAAAAATCCGTTTCTCCTAATAAATAAATGAATAAATACCAAAAAATGCAGAGAATTAAATTTTGGACCAAATGAAAAAAGAATCACTGAATTTGGTTTACAACTAGCTTTGATATTGCGTTTTGAAATAAATGGTAGTGTTATGACATGATGCTTTGAATTAGTGCTTTTCGTATTACTTAATTGCCTATCAACAGCCATATAAACAGTTATACTCTGTTATAACATTTATTTTGAAATAATACACCATTGTGTAATAATTTGCAGCGTTTTTAATCCATTGATATTGGTAACTTTTTCCTTTAAGCCAAAATATCGTAGCTCCTAAACGGTAGGTCCTGGCTAAAAATCTTACATAATAAAAAGTATTTTCCATAAAATTCCCCACCCAGAATTTTCGATCCGAGGAACACCAACAGAACTAGAGCGACTCAAAAATAAATATTTAAAAAAATATATTTATTCAATAATATATTTTAATTATGCAATTATGTTTTTAATTTTGTAATTTGTTGAAATTAATCATTAATAAATATGTAAACTTATTTACCTTGACTACTTCTTGTAGTATTTCATTAATGTCCATTGCTCCATCATCTATCGTACTTATGTGGTCACCCACTCAGTACGACAGTGTGCCATGTGCGTAATTACAAATTGCCTAAATGTCTATGACAGCATATACGATCGATACGCGGACCATTTAGCAATTTATATGGATATTAATTTTGATGACAATAATAACGTTACAGCTGCTGCTCAGTTGTAGATTCCATGATGTTAATCTAGCCTGATTTACGGCTATCAGTTTAGCAAGAAGGTCATAATTATAACACTATATTAAAAATAATTTTATATATAAGTATAAAAAGTAGTAGAGATGCATATCAAGCCCGTACATCCGTTCAAGTAGCTACTATAGAATTATTAATCACCGTGTTTTTAAAAGTTTTTTGAACCAGAACACTTCTTTCAAATCAAATTATAGGTTTGAATATGTATAAAAGTTGAATTTGAATTTCAAAAATGTCTTTGGGAATATAAACTTTTTTTTCTCTCACCTCTTAGTTATGTTAAATTACTTCTTACACATAAAACACATAAAACACACAAACATATAAAACTACACCAATCGATTTTCTTATTGGCTGCGAAGTCACTAGCTGGTTTAGGGTCCATAACCGTCTGCCTTTACTACCTACATATTAATTAACCATAAGGATAGTGAAGTACTGGTACAGTGGTCAGCAGAAGGCAAGATTGGTAAATCCCACAAACCGTGACCTTCTTTGCCTTTTATAACGATCAAATAAACAATTGAATAAAAGGTCACCTGTGGTGTTGTAGCTATCAGACCTGCCTTATATGCCGTGTTTGAACACACTGCAGATGGTCCAGGATTTATAAATTTATTAAAGAATAAATGAAAGAGTAATGTCATACTCCGGAGGAGACGTAAAATGGTGGTCCCTAACCAGTGTGATATAAGGTACTCGTTAAAGATCCCAATTCCAATGAAAGTTGGCTAACCAAATTTAGGACTCCCACTTTAGCATCGACCGATTAGCCACTATAGTATTTAGTGACTTTAAATGAATAAACAAACAAACAATGTCAATTTATGCTATTGATATTAGTGAAGTGTTGATAATGCATAAGTCGCATTGTATTAATGTATATTAATCATATATACGCCAGTAGTAAATGATGTCTTGAAGAATTCTGTTTTTAGCATAATATTACTTTTGAAAAAAATTGGAATATTTACATTTTAAACAACTGTAACTTTACAAAAGCGACGTTGTTAGAAATGTAATTATATCCTTCTGCTCTGTTATCTATCGAAGAAGCCCTTGGAATCATCTTGCGCTTCAATAAAAAAAGATCGAAAGCGAAGCAAGCCTGGAAGGCATAAAGGAGGAAGACAGATGATTTATTAGAGCTTTGGAGGGTTGTGTGATTAATACCTGAACCAGGTGCTCTATTGCATTGGAAATTAAATTCTGGGAAGAAGGAAGTAGGGTGCTGGGCGAGAGGAGGGGTTGACAGTAGTCATCCACTCCTGCTAATGGTAAGGAGCACTAACGTTAATGTAAGATATATCGTCGGGGCTGAAGAAAAATGGATAGCACGTGTGTACTCAGACTCTATGTTCAGTCGTATCCAAATTTTACGATATAATATTAGAATTATCCGGTCTTCTAGTTGTCTGTCCAGGTTAAAATATAAACTTTTCAGGTATTAAATATTTAGATTTTTTTTTTTCATAGAATTTAAAGTTATATAACAGAGCTTAAATGTCAGTAATTTTTTTCTTCTAAAGTATCTTCAATTTTGTAGATTCGAAAAAATTGACCATTTCATGTCGCTAGCATTGAAAAAACCTCGCTAAATATATGAGATGAATGAATTTGACAATCAACTGAAGGAGGAAAATGCAAAAGTATGTTTTAATGTGTATTTTTTTTTAAGATAAGAATTGTAACATACTTGTATAATACACCATTGGAAAGCTAAAAATTTTAGAAAAAAATATTATCTTATACACAAAGTTGTAAAACGTAATAGAGAGTGAGGAAAAACGGATAAAATTAACTAATTGTTTTAGATAATAATATAATAGATTATTTAATAAAACACATGTTTCTATTGAAAATCAATTTAATTAATTGTTAAACTTGTTTCATCTCTAACGGTATTTGAAAATTCTTAAATGGATTTTAACAACAGAGGTAAATTAAAGACGAGTAGCAGATTTTTTAAAATACATATTCATCTAGTTTTTATCCTGATATGTAATTAAAGGACTATACCGACATTTCTCTGTAGTTGCTCTATTTCTTTCATTGCCTCTACCTTATCAGTGGGTATTAGTCTACTACCTCACATCTTCAGTGACCCTTGGATCACCGGTGGAATATTATGGGTGGCAAAAAACAAGCTCCCTTGCCACTCTATTCTCTCACAAAAACATAAAATAAAATATACAAAAACATTCAGGTTTAAGAAGTGGGATATTTATCAAGGGTGTTATCCTCCGGTCTTTTTTATAGTCTGCTTTAAATAATGGTTTTCATTTCTCAGAGCCTAAAAACGTTTGTATTCTTAAACTGTAGTAATTTTTTTTTTTTTTTTTTTACTATTTATTTCACTGAATTACCATTGTTATGACATTATTAACTGAACCGAGTTAGTTCAGGAGAAAGAGCACCTGATCAAAGCAAACTTATCAGTATGTTACTATTATAATTTGTCTTGAAGAATTTCAACTCCTTCACTCGAGTTAGAGAAGGAAAATTCAAAACATTTTCGGATTATATTTTATTTAAATCCTCCAGTTATATAAAATCCATAATATTATTCAAAATAAAACCATAGTCATTTTAAATTATAAGTCATCATTTCCATTTTTCCATTTTAAACATATTTATTGATATTTACAACTGTATACAAAATACATCAAGTAAATGTGATGGACATATGGTAAATTGACATGAAATACATGTAGAGACACCACCCATTGGCAGCACTCTAAATATATCCTAAACTAGAAGATCTCGGGGCCATCTTCTTTTCAGACGCTCGGAGGGTTATCAGGAATTGAGGAGGAAGAAAGAATGGAAACCAGTGGATTAGAGTGGGAATGAAGTTTTTCATGGAATGAATGATACCTGGTTCGGGCTAAATCAGTAACATACGGAACATTAAGGTCTTTATGGATAAGTTTATTAGTGACAAAATATGGAGCATTGAGGATTTTACGAAGGATTTTGGATTGTAAGGATTGGATACGAGAGGAATTCGATGGTTTAGTAGACCCCCATAGCTCTACTCCGTAAGTCCAGATAGGTCTTATGATGGTCATGTAGATGAGTCTTTTGTAGTTAAGAGGAAGCTTTGACCGTTTGTCAAGTAAGTGTTGAAGTAACCGAAAGCGTCGAGCAGTTTCTTGTCGTTTCAGTCTAGTGTGGGGATTCCATGTTAGCCGTTTGTCAAGTAGAAGTCCCAGGTAGCGGATCTGTTCAACCGGAACAAGCGGAATATTATTAAAGGATACTGTAGGGCAGGATGTCATAGGTTTACGGCGAAGGGTAAAGGTTATTTGGTGGGATTTGTTGGAATTTATTTTAATTCGCCAATTCTGACACCATACCTCAAGGTCTCTGATGTGGGATTGGAGAGTTTGGGAAGCAGCAGTTGGATCGTTATTGACTGATAACACACAAGTGTCATCGGCATATGTAGAAAGGAAAGTGTCAGGATGGGTTGGGACATCAGCTGTATAGATTGTATAAAGAATGGGTCCCAGGATGCTGCCCTGAGGAACACCAGCAGACTGAGAAAAGGATGAGGAGTAGGAACCATTGTGATTTATTATAAAGGATCTATTACTGAGGTATGACTGGATAATAAGAAAATATGTAGGAGGGAGGAATGTTCGGAGTTTGTAAAGCAATCCCGGATGCCAGACTCGATCAAAGGCCTGTTCCACGTCGAGAAAGGCTCCAGCGCAGTACAATCCGCGCTCTAATGCAGAAGAGACAACGTCCACCACACGATGACATTGCTGGATAGTGGAGTGACTAGTTCGGAATCCGAACTGATGGTCTGGAATGATGTGATGGGAATCAAGAATGGGGTATATACGTTTCAGAAGGAGTTTTTCTAGGATTTTACCCATGATACACAAAAGAGATATAGGGCGGTAGGGAGATGGATTTTCAGGTGGCTTTTTGGGTTTAGGGATCATTTTTACTATGGATAATTTCCAGGAGTCAGGAAAATATGTAGTGCGGAGTACAGCATTGTAAATGTAGGTGAGGTATAGGATGGCTTTTTGAGGAAGTTTTTTTAAAATATAGGATGTGATTTGGTCATAACCAGGAGCTTTTCGAGAAGGTAATTTGTAAATGATGTAAGATATTTCGGAAGGATGGAATGCTTTAGGTGGGAGAGACATTTGGAGTGGAATAGTCAATTCTGCTTCTAAACATTCAACGTGATCGGGATCGAGAATATCAGGGTGTGGAATAAAAGTTTTGTGAAGGAAATGGCCAAAAAGCTGGGCTTTTTCCTGGTCGGATCTTGTCCAGCTTTGGGATTCGGTGAGGAGTGGGTGATTGCAGTCTTTGAACTTCAGGATTCTTTTAGTGGCCGTCCATAATGATTTGTCAGTAGTGGTAAGTTTTTCAGTGAGATTAAGTAAATTTTGAGTTTTGTGTTTTTGAATTTCTGATTTTAGTTTGTTAGTCAGTTTTGTATAATAAAGTTTGTCGGCTGGGTATCTCGTCCTATGCCACTTCACTCTTGCTCTACGTTTATCCCTTAATAAGATGCAAATATGAGGTGGCAAGTTGGTCTGTGGTGAGTTAATAGCTGTTTTGTTCGATGTGTTTTGTTTTATACTGGTCTCTATTGATGTTGTAAGTTTTTCTATTGCTTTGTCGATGTCATTAGTTGTCTTGAGAGGAATTTTCAAGTCCAATTTGTTATCCAGATCATTTCGAAATTTGTCCCATTTGATTCGTCCTGTAATCAATGTAGGAGGAGAGGGTCTTGGAGCGAAGTTTGAATGTAATAAAAGCAAAACTGGACTATGATCTGATGAAAGGTCGTCTAAGGATTTTACTGTGGCTTGGGAGGAGGAAATTTGGGAAGTGACAAATATATCGAGGATATCAGGTTTTTTTTTGAGAGATGTAGGCCAATATGTCGGGTTCATGGGTGAAATAATTGAGTAAGAGTTGGAGAGGGAGATATTAGAAAGGATATTACCGCGGGAATTGGATGATCGACAACCCCAACGTTGGTGTTTAGCGTTGTAGTCGCCTCCTGCAATAAAGCGCGGTCCGAAGGAACGAAATAAGGATTCAAGATGGTTATATGAAAGGACATTGCCAGGAGGACAGTATACAGCTGAGAATGATAAATGGTAAGGACGTGTTGTAATAATTACTGAGGTGGATTGGATGGCGTCAGTTGGGGTAGAAGGAATAAGGGAATGGGGTAAGGATTTATGGATAAGGATGCAAGAACCGGCATGGGAAGTGTTGTCCGGGTGGTCTGATCTGTATATAATGTAGTCACGTATGTAAAAATGTGATCGTTGAGTAAAGTGAGTTTCTGTCAGAAGTGCAATGTCTATGTGATTATTATGTAGAAATATGTCAAGTTCGTCACGGTGGTCAAGTAGGCCATTTGCATTCCATAAAACGATAGCAAGGGGCCTCAAACTCATCGTGAGATAGGAAAAGGAATGACAGTCAGGAGTCTGGTGATGAGAGAAATCAGGGGGCTGATGGTTGCTTGTAAATCTGAAAGGAAGGATGATAGAATGGAGGTGATGTCAACCGCATGTTGGTTGTAAAGAGGATAGGGATCGGGAAGTTGAGGTGGATAGCTAATGTGATTATAATGGGTAGGTGGGGGCTGGATACGTTGTGATGTACTAGGAGTTGGTTCGGTTTTTGAAGGTTGGGTAGGGTTCGACCGAATAGGTAAAGGAGTTGGACTTGGTTGTGAGTGCTGAGGGTGTAATTTAGCCCGCGATGACAAGTGATGGGGAGGAATTGTCTGAGGTTTAGCCTGGGAACATATGGTCGGTGGTTTAGATTGGGAGGTCTGTGGCTTGGTTTGAGAGGTCTGGGGCTGGGATTGGGAAGTCCGAGGCGCCTGAGGTCGTGGTCGTTGATTCCTTGTCGTTCCGAAGTAAGGGTTGATGTTCTGCGGTGGTTGATAACGGGCTGCTGGGGTTGAAGGCTGCGGTATGGTGGCTTGAGTTGGTGTATTATCCAATTCTGGAAACGTTTCTGAACATTCAAATTCAGGAGGCTGGACGTAGCTCTTCTCTTGTCGTTTACTGGCTGGATTTAGAGATCGGTTCCTGAGTAGGCTTTTATATATTGAGCACCCTCTGTAGCTCGCCGGATGGCCTTCCCCACAAAGAGCGCACTTTGCGGGCTCTTCTCTGGGTTTCGGACATGTACTAGATTCGTGTGGGTCAGCACATTTCACACACCTAGCCTGGTGATAACAATAAGCCTTTGTATGCCCTAATTGCTGGCACTTCGTACATTGTACAATAATGTTCTTTTGTCTTGGCTCCTCAAACTTAACAGTTGAGTAAACCAGCCTGTTAACATTAAATATATCCGGATTATTAGTGGCTGGCTCTAAATCTACGAAAAATAGAGGTAACGGATGTCTATCTGCTGGATGTAAGACTCAGGACACGTTTCTCACAGTATGACCAATTTCTTCTAATTCTTCTCTGATAATAGTTGTAGGGGTGGATGAGTGGAGACCTCGAAAGACCACTCTGTAAGATTTTTCCTGTTTTAATTGGTAGCAATGAAAATCATAGTGCTTTGAAGTGAGATGACTGATCAGTGTTTTATAAGTCTCTTTGGATGTAGTATTTATTTTTACGTCGCTGAATCTAGAAAAACATCTGAAATTGTTCGGTCCTATTAAATTGGCTATTTCTTTACTGAATTGTATGAAATTTTCAATTTTGGATACGAAGACAGGAGGTGGTTCAGGGTCAGTAAAACCCTGAGGCTCTGGAATTGCATTTGGTATATTTTGTGTGGTAATGGTGTTATTGCTGGCTGAAGTACTCGGTTTTGATATATCTAATGGTAAGGCTGCAGTCGATTGGCTGCGGGTGATTGGTTGAGTTTTATTTTGAGGAGCTAACATTTTATTTTTGGCTGATTTATTTTTTTTCTTATTCGGCGAACTGCTAGCCGAATTTGGGGCCGAATGACGATTTCTCTTTTTTAAAGTACGCCTTGTTAAGTATTGAGAGTCAGTTTCGCTGATTTCCGAAAATTGTGTCTCTTCCTCAGAGTCGTCATTTGAGGTTCGGTCTAAATCCATATTTAATTATTACAAAAGAAAAAGATGTAATAATTAAATATAAGTAATACGGAAAAAAATAAAATGAAGAGAAAAAAAATGTATAACCTATAGATGTTTTTAAAAAATTAAATAAATCCTTAAAAATTAAATTATTTACATAAATATATACAATCAAACAAAAAGAACATTTTAGAATTAAAAAAAATAATGTATAAAAAGAAATAGGAAAAAAAAAAAGAACTTCTATCGTCTATATACGAACTGAGGCCGGCTGGAAGCAGGTAGGTTGCCAGGCCGACCGAGAACTTGGTAATAAGAACTGAGGATTAAGCGCCTCGTGGCAGCCTTAAGGCAGAACCACCACTTATTCAGTTAGTTACTAATCAAAACTCACTCACCTACGTGGTAGATAGTCTAATAATGTCAAACTGTACTCAACATAAACTTTTACAAAGTCTGATTACTGTTTATCACGATTGGCAAAAGTTATAGAGTCACAATAGCTGAGCGAAATGAAATGAAAACTGCACTGTCGGCCATGACACCGTTACTCTTCAGTCATCATTTGTCCATAAAAACCCGAAAACAATTACGTTTACCGTTTTCAGGGATAAATAAAATAAGATATACAAGAGATAAATATTCTTGTAAAGTAAAGGGACAGGAAAAGGGTGCGTGTGTCTATTGCTCGTTTGATAAGACGAAAACGCTATCCAATATTGTATTTTCAGTCGTTTTTGTAATATCGTAAAATTGTAAATGCAAAAATCAACTCAATGTGTTAAATTCAGCGATAGAATGTGCGTACCTCCGGGTAATAGAAGGACAAAATGTGACATATATACATATTACATTTGTATTTGTATTTTGTTTGAAAATAAAACCAGAGGGGAAGAAAAAAAAAAAAAAAGATAGAATGTGCAAACAATTTAAAATTAACAACTGCGAAATTAAACTATCGAAACATATAATATAGATCGGAGTCACCTTTGATAGACATTTAAAGTTTTCGGTCCACTTTGGTAAACAAATTCAGACAGTGAGACAAAAATTAAGGCAGCTTAATCACTTAATTAATTCTTCAAGTATGTCTCTTCGACTAAAGATATTAATATATAAGGCCATTATACCTCCAACTCTGTTATATGGTGCTCCACTCTTTTCGCATATTGCTAAGTCGACCAAAAAACGTTTACAATCGTTCCGAAATGGCGTACTGCGGAAAATTGTGAAAGGAACGTCATTACAAAGATCCAAACCTCAAGAATTCATGAGGAATTAAAAATTGACAAACTTTCCGAATTCGTTACTAAGAGAAATAAAAAGTTCTATGAAGCGGTCAAACTTATTAACAATCCGATATATAGTAAGCTAACACCTTCTGGATTACCTCAAAGATGGCAGAATATTGAGATTTAGGTTTTAGGATTAGGTTAAGGTTCTACTTAAACCAAACAGTGAGTCCCATCACCTCATTATAGATTCTCAGAAGATAATTATATATTACAGGTATTATAGAGATATATATGACATCCTAATATGCCTAAATGCAGAAAAAGGAGAAAATTAAAAAAATAAGGTTTTAAGAAGAGCTAACAAAAGGGGCTACGAAAAAAAATGCAATTTTTTTTATAGGGAGACTCGAAATTGCCAGATCTATTCAAACATCAATTAAAAATCACTCCACAACCATCGTCGGAGCCCTTTTCCCTGAAGGATGTAACATTTCCAAGTAGGAGATGGTAGGTAAACTAAGCGTATTTTAACGATAAACGAAGTTTCTTTGTAAAAATAAAATTATTCTAAGAATTTGTCCGGGTAGTTCGAAGATTGATCGGTATAGATCCTAGAACAACTATGTGCAACAAGATTCTGTAACCTTTAAGTTGTTCTCCCACATTTCCTTAAAAGCTTATAGAATTTGAAAAATGTCATTTCAAATAAGTACCATTTAATTTTATTTTTAATAATACAACAAACGTATAAACGAAAAAACAAACGTTTTTAGGATTGTCAAACCTCTAGTCACTAATAAAGAAGCCGTGAGTCATAGATTCAGATCAAATAAATCGCTGAGAACCGTTTAACTATTGTGAAATACTGTTAAATAGCATAAGCAGAAAGAGCTCTCAGCAATTTAAGACGTAACTGAACCATCAATTGCATGAAATTAAAATGTAGTAGCACACTTCCTATAAAATATATCAATTGTGGCAAATATAAAAATTTATTAAACAAGTATCAATATTGGATCGAAGCAGGAAAAGTTGTAATAAAGTCAGTACTGAAGTGAACAATGCCGTAGTGATGGGCAATATAACAAATTAGATATTAACTCTAATTTACTATATTTTGCATTTTTTACTTTCACTTACTATATATAGTAAGGGGAAGTATTGCGATCGTGAAAATTTTCGAATTCCAGTTTTCAACGGAAATACACGTTTTAGGGTCCCCTGAGTCCAAATAACCAAGTCCTGCAAAAAGGTCTGTGTGTGGTAACTCCCGGGCGGAAATGGTAAGTCCTATAAAACTGAAAATTTCATATTTAAGACAACTACACGCCTGAGACGTGACAAAACTTTTTTCATCAAAATGTGCTTACCAGAAGAGGCACTTTATACCATGCATTTTTCACCTTTTTTCGATTTTCTCGAAAACGATTTTGATTAAACTCGCTATATCGATGTAAAATGTATTGGGCTTTAATATCATGTAGGTTTTATTCTGATTAAAATGGTCTGACAGGGCTTAAATGCCGATATTTTAAATTGTCTTCCTCTAAAGTACCTTTAATTTTGTAGGTTCAATAAAAATAACTATATTATCTTGTTAACGCTGATGAAAAACAGGTAAATATATATATTGAATGAATTCGATACCCAACTAAAGGAGAAAACAGAAAAAATATTTTTTTAATGCAATTTTTCGTTTCTGAACATAAGAGCAGTAATATACATGTATCATATATCGTTGGAAAGTATGATAAATCTCATACACAAGCTTATAAATGTTAATAGAGAGTGATGAAATGAACATAGAACTAACTGATTATTTTAGATAATAATATAATAGATTTTTTAATAAAATACATGTTTCTATATAAATTCAATTTAATTAATTCCTTAATATTTTTATCTCCAACTGTTTTTGAAAATTCTTCATTGATCTTAAAAATGGAGGTAAGTGAATGTCGTCTGTTGCCCGCACCAGATTTTTTTTGTGATATAATCTATTAAATAAAAAAAAGAGTGGGAAATGAAAAAAAAAGAAAAAAAAAAGAAAAGGAGATCCTACTGTAGTCTTAATCCTGTCATGCTCCTAAGTCAAGTCAGACACGAAACGATATTTCTTTCACTATATTTTCGGACACTATGAAAAATTAGATATTAACTCTAATTTACTATATTTTGCATTTTTTACTTTCACTTACTATATATGGTAAGGGAAAATATTGCGATCGTGGAAATTTTCGAATTCCATTTTTCAACGGAAATACACGTTTTAAGGTCCCCTGAGTGCAAATAGCCCAAAAAAGTATGTGTGTGACCCCTAAGTCCAGCTAAAAGGTCTGTGTGTGTGTATGTCGGTTTGTATGTGTGTGTGTGTGTGTGTGTGCATGTGTGTATGGTAACTATTTCATATTTAATATTACAATAAGACCGAGATGTTACAAAAACTTATTCATCAAATTCCGCTAACCACAAGAGCCACTTTATACTATGCATATTGCACCTTTTTATGATTTTCTCAAAAACGGTTCTGATGATTTTGATTAAGCTCGATATATCGATGTAAAATTTAATGGGCTTTAATATCATGTAGGTTTCATTCGGATTAAAATGGCTTGACAGGGCTTAAATGCCGATATTTTAAATTTTCTTTCTCTAAAATACCACTGTAACCACTGATGAAAAACAGGTAATATATAAATTAAATAATTTCGATAACCAACTAAAGGAGAAAACAGACAAATTATTTTTTTTAATGCAATTTTTCGTTGTTGAACATAAGAACAGTAGTATACATGCATTTTGGAAAGCTAAAGATTTTAGAAAAAATATTATCTAATACACAAGCTTTTAAAATTTAATAGAGAGTGATAAAATGCCGATAAAACTAAGTGATTGTTTTAGATAATAATAGAGTTTTTAATAAAACCCCTGTTTCTATAGAAATTCAATTTAATTAATTCTTTAATAGTTTCGCTAATATTAACGTCTAACTGTATTTGAAAATTCTATAATTGATTTTAACAACGGAGGTAAGTGAAAGTCGTGTGTTGTCCGCACCAGATTTTTTATATTTTTATGATGCAGCCAAATCATTATTGGTTAAAACCTGTACTGGGGCAGCCACATTTCTCAAATCACCCGAAAATCCATCGCTACCCAAAAACCATTCCTAAGAATTCCTGATCGCATCCCACCTAAATCCCGTCTACTATCATCTTTCTTTTTCCCCCAGTTTGACTATGGTTGCAACGTTTATGGCGGGCTGTCTGAAATAATTTACATAATACTGAATTGTTTCATTAGATTTTTAGTATATAGTATCGTATATGTAGTTTAATAGGCTCAATCCTTATTTCAGTCGACAATAACTTCTTAGTGTCTGTCTTATCTGATCTTTCAAATAAAAAAACCTCTTTATGTATTCGATATGCTTACCACATGATCCTCTGTCCATTCAGTAAACATTTGGTAAATAAGATCCCAATCTATAAATTTGTATATACATTTCCTCAGATCCGTCTGCTTCAAAAAATCTGTTGTCATTCGCGCATCATCCTATTTTAGAATCCACTACCTATATCTATTGTTTAACGCTTTTCTTTAACAATAGATACTTTATTAAATCATCAATTTCTTCTCCATCGCCTAAAATACGATCTTCACTACATATGTAATGTTTATATTTGTGTATATATATATACATATATATATATATATATATATATATAATATATATATATATATAATTATATATATTATTATATAATAGTTTTCTCTTCTAATAGCTTTTGATAATAGTGTTGTTTGATTAATTCTCGATTGTTGATAATAATAATAATAATATATATATATATATATATATATATATATATATATATATATTAATAATATATTATATATCAAATTACTATTTATAGTATAAATCTTTGTATGACAACTAATCTTTCAATTAAATCCGATTTGTAACTATACTGAAGTAATAACTGACCAGACAAAGACGTCCTTTCTTTTGCACATGTTTGTTATTCTTAGAGAACTACTCTTTTTTATTTTCTCTTTGGTTCTTGAATAAAATATAATTAACAACCAAAATTATTTCTATACATTCATGAAATTTATGTTTATTAAATTCATTTTTCTAAGAATAAAATTTAATGTAGCTACTGGCTCTTTTTTTTTTTTTTTTGCTTCCCTCCTGGCTTTTATCATATTTCATATTTGACGTATTGTCACTAATAACTCTATTATTTGTCACCAATAGCAACAAAAACCAAAAGTTTTAGCCAGTCCGATTTGACATAGCCTCCTTACATTATATACGTGGTCGTTCCGGGTTTTCCTGAATTACATATTTGATGAAATAAAGAGGAAAAACGAAAACCAATAAAACGACCCTCAAAATATATATATATTAGGGCTCCTTTATGCATATACAGAACACCGACCGATATAGTCAATAAAGATTATTTAATTTTTTTCCTCTACTGGAAAAAAGGATAAAATAATTCTGCGAAACAGTAAAAAATCTCGGGTAAAATTCAGAATATTTACTTAAGTTGGAACTTTTTCTCTTTTCCTTTTTTAAGTTTTTATTTTTAAAATTAAGGACACAAGCTAATTTTCATATTTTGTTAGAGGTTATTTTATACGTCTTATATTTATTTTATAAAAATGTTTATATTATTCTATTTTTATTTTATTAATATTTTTACTCATATAGGGTAGAGCGGGGCTAGTTGAGCATAGGGGTAAGTTGGACAATTGAAATATCTCGCAAACTATTCAAGAGGAAGACTACAAGATGTTCTTAATTGAAACAGTGATCATTAAGTTCCAAGGATCGAATTTTTTTTTAAATAGAAGCTATATGCGTAATAATGTAAACATTTAAGCCTGAGTTGAAATAGAAACACTGAATCTAATGTTGATGTTAATCTTAAGATACGTTATTGTTTTATTAATTCTAGTTTTGGTTAATTATTCAAAAAATATTACTTTAATTTTTTTTGTTTTGTTACTAGAAGACGAGAAAAAAAATAGCTGATTGTTGAGCACATATTTTACTTTATTTTTAGTCGAAATTGAATCCATGGTTTGGTTAGACATTCTTAGTGCTCAAATTGCCCCATACTCTTGCTCAACTTACCACACCTATGGGGTACATTTAGCAAACTTAAATTCGCCTTTTCACAACAAAATTATTATGGGCATTTTTGCTAAGGGATATATTATGAATCCATTAAGCCGCTAAAAAACTCATTGGGACTTATCATTGAGGAGCTATAGCTCAACTAACCCTCTCGTATTAACGGAGTAAAGAATGTTCATTGGTTTTTCCACTTTTCTATTCTGAGCGTGCTGTTAACTGGGTGTTCAACAACTACGTCTCCAATAATCCATTGCCATTGAGGCAACTTCTTTTGCTGAATCTGTTGAAAGCGTCGTTGTTTCTGACGCATACAATTCTCTTACTCTCAATCTATCTCTTCGGCTAAAAACATCAATATATAAAACAATTTTACACCCTCACTCTATTTGACTCTATTACGCTCCACTATTTTCGCGCATTCCTAAGTCGACCAATAATAAAATAATAATTTTAAAATGTCGTAATACAGAAATTGTTAAAGGAACATCATTGCTAAGGAATCAGTGAGGAATAACAAGTTCATTAGAACGAACAAATGTTTAGACATAATCACATGTATAGCAAGCTGACACCTTCTGAAATACCTCAACGGTTGCTGAAAATTCAGGTTTACTTGTAGATTTATGCCTCCATTAACCTAAAGAGCAACATTACCGGATAATACATTATTAACTAGATTAACTACAAAGATTAAGATTCTGACAGACCTTGAAATGCATGCTTGCGATGTTCATAAGACTTTAGTAATCCAATAGAACTTGCCGTAATAATAGAAAATAGTTATGGTTTGTTTTCATAGTATCTATTCTGAAACTTCTTCATTCGTTTCGTTGTAGGGTTGATGGTATACGATTTTGTACTTTGGAATGACAATCATTAAATATATAGCTATAAGTTAAGCAATCTTTTCAAAGAGCTCCCAAGCGGGATCCTGGAGCGAGGATATATTAAGAAGGAGCGTTATCAGGTGGAGTAGGTCCGATTATTTAGCCGAGATGGAAAGACGAGGTGCTTGGTTAAATGACAGAATTCCAAGTCGATTTCTCTTTCGACAACTGAGGAGGCTCTCTGGGGGGATATTATTCATCCCCCTCCTCAGCCGTCATTAGGCCAACTTAGTCTTCCAGGGTGCTTTGTCTTCTCTTATCCTGTCTCCATTCCGAGCCTCTTTATTGCCGAATCAGAAAGTTTGAATGTTCATAATTAAATTCAGGTTTGCAATTTATCTTAAGTTTAGAGAAACCTATATGCTTAAAGGACCAAACACATTCGTTTATATCGAGCTAAACCTCTCCGACGGCTTTTTAACTGGTAAAATTAATTCGATAACTATAATAACTTATTAAAACGAAAATAGAATACATTAATATTTTATTAGATGTAATGAATAAAAACTTGAATAAAGCTTTGTCCCTATTTGGCGGGAAGCGGAGTGGTCTAGTGGGTAAAGCTCTAATCTACTGGTTCGAATCCCGGTTGTGGCAGAATATTATTTATTCTGTTATTTCAGCCATGAGGCGATCCTGAGGTATAAAGACTCTTCTGGGATACACAAAAGTGATCTCAGTCTAATCACTTCATTGCACGGCCGTTGGTCTAATCATAATACAAATCTAGTGGTACATTTTTTTTTTCCTCAATCCTTCCTCAACCTTTCCTTGTTCTTTTGGAATATCCAGTTCCGTCGCTACAATACCCTTCCAATATTCAAACTCCTGCTATTTCTAAGGAAGCGGCGTGGTCTAGCCGACAGAGCACTAGTCTACTGTTCTCCAGGGCCTGGGTTGGAAACCTGACTGTGGCAGAATATTATTTATTCTGTTAATTCAACCATCCAGCGACCTTAAGGTATTGAGACCCCCCTCTTCCCCTGGGGCAAGTTGTGAAAGTTGTGAAAAGTGCGTGCCTTATATTTTAAATTTTATTTATTTTATATTATACCTATTCGAAAACAGTTACAGAGAAACTTTTCTGATTAATATTTACTTAAAATTAAAAAAAAAAATTAATTGTTATAAATATAAAATCCTTCCCCCCTTATGTAAGAGTTAAATCGCTTATTCCAAATAGCTGCTATCTAAAGTAACGGGTCTATTTACCTTTCCTAACCATATTCTATTGTAGAATAGGCCCTACAAAAACCCTTTTTTATCTCTTTTATTAGATTTTTTTCTCATCTGATTGCACAATGCTCTATAATTGAAACTTTCCGTCGCTTTATCCTTCCTTTGCTCCCTCCCTCCCACTTCCTCCGCCCCTATTCCGGTTAATATTAATTCTCAAATTTGCATTTAAATTGCTTTATTTATTATCTCCGAAAATACATCTGTTCATTGTGAGGAATTTGCATTTATAAGGATCGGCAAGAGATATTCAATATTAGAATCTCCTGTCTTTAGGCATCGACGAACAAGCTTATTGTAGAAATAATTTTGTTTTTTGCTTTTATTCATTCATTTCACGTTTATTTAATACCGTTTGCATAAATATTACAGAAACGTGTTAATGTACAATATTAAAATTTAGTAAACTATTTTACATCAACATTTTAATAAATAATTGTAATTGTTTTAGTTCTCTTATACCTCATTATTCCACCGAACTATTAATTTAAACACAACAAGTAATAAAAGAAAACGAGTTTTAACTTTTAGATGTTATTTATTTACTCAATCTGCTGGTGTTCCTCAAGGTAGTATCCTAGTACCCATCCTTTCCACAGTTTATACAGCTGATATCCCAACCCATGCTAACACCTTCCTATCTACCTATGCTGATGACACCTGTGTGTTATCAGTCAATAACGAACCTAGTATTGCCTCTCAAACTCTTCAATCCCACATCCGAGACCTTGAGGTATGGTGTCAGAATTGGAGAATTAAAATAAATTCCATCAAATCCCACTCAATAACCTTTACCCTTCGTCGTAAACCTATTACATCCTGTCCTACAGTATACTTTAATAATATTCGGCTTGTTCCAGTTGAACAGATTCGCTATCTAGGACTTCTACTTGACAAACGTCTAACATGGAATCGGCACACTAGACTGTAACGACAAGATACTGCTCGCCGCTTTCGGTTACTTCAACGCTTACTACACAAATGCTCTTAACTTCCACTTAACTACAAAAGACTCATCTAAAGACCATCATAAGACCTATCTGGACTTACGGAGTTAAGCTATAAGGCTCCACTAAACCATCAAATTCTTCCCTCTCAACCCTTACAATCGAAAATCCTTCGAAAAATCCTCAACGCTCCATATTTTGTCACGAACAAGCTCATCCATAACGACCTTAATATTCCCTTTGTAGCTGATTTGGCCTGGACCAATTATCAATCCTTCCGTGACAAACTCCATTCCCACTCTAACCCAATAGTTTCAAGCCTGGCTTCCTATTCTATTCCTGACAATCCTCCGAGGCGCCTGAAAAGAACATGGGCATTTTCTCTTCATGTATTTTTCATGTATATTATCTGATAGCTAATTTACTTGATGTATTAACTAATACAGTTGTAAATCTCAATAACTGAAAAAAAAAATGTTATTTATTACAAAAAACATTTTATAACATATAAATTAAATTACTTCAAACCTTAAACAATGTAAAATTATTCAGAAATAGGCGTAACTCTGATTAGAAGAATATATAATTATAATAACAGTAAAAAATATGCTAGCATATAACCTTGCATTTATGCTTGGTTTCAATAGATAAAAACGACATAAAACTTAATGTGTTCAAAATATTACTGTATATTTCCATGAACAATGTAGTCATGTCTATTGAAGTAGTAGTTAATGAATGACGAAATATTTCTGTGCCTTAATTTCCAATATCTTCTTTGTGCTTAGCGATGAAATGTGACCCATGTCCAGTCTATCCTGCAATTATTGCTATAGTGAAAAAAAAAATTAAATAGTTTCAACTATTTATTGTCTTGCCAAAGTTTCTGCATTTTACAGGAAGTGGCAAAACAATAAGTAGTGAAAACTATTTAATTGTTAACCGTCACCCGGACTATTTATCTCCTGAATCTCTCATTGACCGACAATTTATATCTATATATAGCATCTCCATGACATTTATAACTTCAAGTCAAATGTAACCTTTTCCATTTCAAATATAACCCATTTTGATTTAATTGTAAGGAAAAAGTTACATTTGCTTTGGAAAAATTTATATTTGAAATGGAAAATCTTACATTTGACATGGAAAAGGTTAGAATTGACTTAGAAGTGCTATAGTTAAAATATCTAATTACTTGTTTGTTTATTTATTTAACGTCTCTTTATGCTGCTGTGACTAATCGGTAGATGCTCCAGTGGTAGTCTTAAATTTTGCCTATCCAGTTTTTATTAGGATAGGGATCTTTAACGAATACATGACATCGTACAGGCTTAGGACATCCTTTTAACGTCGCCTCCGAAGGACGGTATAACTAAGGATTTTTTACTTCTATTAAATTAAAAAATCCTGGGGCCACCTGCGGGATTGAACCCGGATCTTGGCCATAGGAGGCTGTTATGCTAACCACCATATAGTACAGGTAACCCCATAAACCGAGGTAAACCGAAGAAACGATCTGCACCGAGCTGATAATAGAATGAAAGATATTTTATAACGAATACAGTATATTAGAAAATATTTTAAGAATAGGTTGCCTAAAAAAATCCTGGACAGACTATTTTTAATTATTAAAAAAAATATTTTTTATTAAATGTTGCAAAATCATGATATTAAGAAAACTTTTACTCTGACTTAAAGTATCAAAGATATAGAATGTGCAGCCGTTGTTTTGCCTAATCTTTTCCTGGATAAACTATAGGTTGTCAGGTAAAAAGCGGGTATGTCGATATCAGTTATCTGCACCGGTTTGATATTAGAAAAAAAAATAATATCAATATAAGCGTTGTTTTATTGCAAACACATTGATATAGGGTTGTCTGCAAAAAACTTGGTCCTAATCTGGGTTGCCGAATTTAAAGATTAAATTTTAACGCGAAGTGGAAATGCGTGACAGAGAGATCCGAGTTGAGTATGGCGTGTAATAATAAAGGACCCAACATTGCAGCCGCACGTAATCGGACATTGGATATAGAAAGTTTGATATCTCATTAAAATTACAGAACCATTTATTAACAAATACCAAATACCAAATTACTGGGTAAAAGTTTTCTTATTATCATGATGTTAACATTTTAATTAAAAATATATTTTTTTAAATAATTGAAAAATAGTCTGTCCAGGAATTTTGTAGGCAACCCATTCTTAACATATTTTCTAATATACTAAATTTGCTATAAAATATGTTTCATTCTATTATCAGCTCGGTGCAGATCGTTTTCGGATCTTCTACTAATATCTAATTGTTTTTCATTCAAACGATCGCCACGAGACTGATTCCATCCTGAATCTCTCTACGGTCAACTATTGTTAAACATTATTATTATTGGTATTCTTAACTGTGTTGACCCTTTTCTAGCGAATGTGATTTAGGAATTGTTTTCATTATATTCCTGATTCTTTTCGGGTCCTGAATATGCTTGGAAATCAACTTTTAAGGTCTACTGGCCTTTTCATAATATAAACAATCTTTATTTCTTTTGTGATATTTGACTCTTCAACGTTCAGGCTAATTAATTTTATTTTTGCAGTTTAGATATCATGATAGAAAGATATTACTGAATTGGTTACGTTTTCCCAACTTAAATCCAAGCTTAGCAAGCGAAGATTAAACCTTGCAAGGAAGAAAATTTTGTCAAGAGTATGCTCCTGTTTTTGCAGACAAGGCTGCTCCTCGCCTTGGTCGTTGTACGTGTATTCCGCTCTAGGCAACATCCCATGCCGTTCTTTGTTCGGGGAGTGCCACCCGGCCTGGAAACAGAACAATGGAGTGAGATAATCCTTGCTTTAATTTTCCTATCTCCGCAACTCTCTTTACGGGTGGCTTCCTCGCTAGATATTGTGTCAAATCGGCTCCTGCTTTTGATGGATTCAGTAAACCGATTTTTCCATTCACTGAGTCGCTGGAGCTGAAAAAATCACCGACAATGAGTTATGGGTATGGCATCCTGCTATTGTGTTATCAGTACTGCCGTATAATAACACAGTTCACATCCTTTATGATTTATAAATAGAGACTCATGACTCATTTTACTGCTCACTTGATCAAACCTTTCACCAGGATTATTAATATGCTTATTTTTACCCGTTCGATTTCCGTTTATCCTTTGTAATATGTAAGATAATAATGGAAGCATATTTTTAAGAGACTAATAATGTTTATATTTTATATGAATATATTTTTAATGATTATTTATTATGGTTTCGGGGTATTTTATCCATCTTAAGGATCATATAAATAATTTTTACTCATCACTATAGATTCATTAAAAGCAACTTGATCTAATATAAATAATTGAATTTTTTTTTTCATAGCCCCTTTTGTTAGCCCTTCTTAAAAGCTTAGTTTTTGAATATTTTCCTTTTTCTGCATGTTTGCATTTTAAGGATGTCAGATATCTGTATATTATATAATTATCTTCTGAGAATCTATTATGAGGTAATGGGACTCACCGTTTGGTTTAAGTAGAACCTTAATCTAATACTAAAAGTTTGTCTATTTTTAATTCCTTGTGAATTCTAGAGGTTTTAGATCTTTGGAATGACGTTTCTTTCACAATTTTACTTAGTACACCAATTCGAAACGTTTTCGGTCGGCTTAGCAACATGCGGAAAGAGTGGTGCACCATATAATTATTATTAAAGAGTATTGAAGATTTTTAAAAGTTAGGAAAACAAATCAAAAAAGTATCTCTGTTTAGGCGGAAATATGTCCGCAAAAAATATCGTTTAGTTTAATTTAAATTTAGTACCGGGAGGTGCTGCCCCCTAATACGTTATTAAGAAGCTCACTCATTTGTAAGAATAAGTTCATTATTTGTTATAGTTCGTTAGAGATCGTGTCAGTGCATCGTTCTCTAAGGAGCGATCGAATAGTGCAAGCAGGAAGTCTTAAGATTGTTACAAGACGACTGACGGTTCTTGGGGGTCCAATCTACCCATAGTCCTTTTTCCTTTTCCCTCCCCTCTCCCCTTTTAGGAACCAGGTCAGAAAAGAAGGAAGTCCGAAGTAAATTTAATTTTTAACCCCGAACTTGTTAGAATAATATATATTTTATTTTTTTAATATATATACAATATTTTATAAATACAGTCCACTGGCTCATACAATCTCAAAATCAATAATCATATAAAAATTATTAACTTATACCTGGCATTGAAAAAAATACTTACGTCTCCTTCCATTATATATTAAACATTTTCAATCGTTAAAAAAATCTGGTGCGGGCAATACATGACTTTCACTTACCTCTGTTTTTAGAATCGAATAAAGAATTTGCAAATACAGTTAGAGATAAAAATGAGTGAAACCAATTAAGAATTAATTAAATGGAACTAATATATAAGAAACATGTGTTTTATTAAAAAATCCTATTACATTATTATCTAAAATAATCAATTAGTTTTATCGGCTTTTTATCCCTCTTTATTAACTTTTACAAGCTTGTGTGTAAGATAATATTTTTTTCTAAAATCTTCCTCTTTCCAACGGTATATTATACGTCTATATATAACTGTTCTTATGTTCAAAAAAAGAAAATCATTAAATTTTTTTTTCAGTTTTCTCCTTTAATTGTTTATTAAATTCGCTCATCTTGCATATTTAGCTGTTAATTACAACAAGATAATATAGTTATTTTTATAAAATCTACAGAATTAAAAATATTTTAAAGGAAGAACATTTAAAATATCTTCATTTAAGCCCTGTCAGACAATTTCAATCAGAAATAAACTAACATGATATTGAAGCCCATTAAATTTTACATCGATATATTGAGTTTAATCAAAATCGTTTAAGCCGTTTTTGAGGAAATCGTAAAAAGGTACAAAACTGGAATTTGAAAATTTTCACGATCGTAATACTTTCCCTTACAATATATTTCATATATAGGTAAGTGGAAGTAATAATAATCAAAACTTAAAAAAGGTAAATTAACATCAAGTAAGGTAATGCCCAAGATCTTTATCCCCAACTGGATTAGGGCTATACGAATTTAATAACGCGAATCAATTTTTCTATGGTATGACCATAGTGGTAATAATAGAATAATGCACGTATGATGTTTTCTGGAAACATCAGTACCATAAAAGTTGGAGTAATTGATAATTTAATATACTAATTTAAAATATATATATAAATATATCTTCTAAAATTTGTTCATGAATCGAATTAGGCATTTATTAAGTTTATCGTATCTCTTAGCAATTGACTTGGAGGATTAACACTTTTATAAGAATAGAGTTAGTTTTAGATACCTATCTATATGACGCTTCTTTTTTTTTTTTTTTTTTTTTTTTTTACTGGTTTAATTTAATTTAATTTTCAATTTATTGACGAAGTTTGCAACTCATGGTTTTTTCAAGTTTTTTTTTTTAATTTAGTGTGCCGTGGCGTTCTATGAACTATTTAAATATATATATTTTTCTTAATTTTAAATTAATAAGGATTTCATTTTCGTTTAAGTTAGCTTTCAAAGCTCTTGAATATTAGTCTGAAGTAAAATAATTAATAATCTGCTTTTGTAATTACAGAGAACTGTATCGTAGGGTATCGCAACAAATTAAATCAAATCCTTTTTGAACTAATTAATGTTATTATTAAATACGAAATCTACGAGCTTAACATTGGTATTTTATAATTACAAATAGCTCATGTTAATTACTTTAAATGAGGTTAATTATTATTTTGTTTTGTTACAGGTAAGGCCATACAAAAACAATAAAGGAAACAACAGGATTACAATGGTAACTTAATTATTTTATTTAATCTGTTAACTCTCTCTCTCTATTTCTCTGCTGTTCGTTTCCTTTGCCGTTGTTTTTCACCCTTTCTTCATCTTTCTTGCCTTTTCTTTTTCTAAGCCGTATTACCCTCTTCCTTCTTCCCGATACAAAAATACCATTTACTTGCCTCATGATCTAACTCATTCATCCCACTTTGCTAAACCCTCTGCCATCCTTCCTCAAATTCCCTTCCTCTATCCATTCCCTTGTTTTTCCACATCATTTCTACCTATGACTAATTTTTTTCTCTGCTCTTTTCCAAATATTCTCCCCTTTGCAATCTGTCGTTATATCACTAGGGCCAATATGGTGCCTATTCGAGTGATCAGGTTTTTACTCATCTAACACGCACTTCAGCTCGCTTGGGGTCGTGTCTAAGTATACATATTTATATCTCTAACTGTATTTGAAAATTTTTTTATTGATTTTTAAAATGGAGGTAAGTGAAAGTCGTGTGTTGCCCCCACCAGATTTTTTTTTTTTTTCAATTAACATTCTATTCACATCTGTAAAAAATTACAATAAGGCAATGTACTAAAATCTATGGAAAAATGGCGTGGCAGGCATGAGGGACACAACACTCAGTGGTGTATCCTCCTGGCATTAGGCAAAACTATATTTTCAGGAGGTTTCTAATTCTAATAAGTTGTAGCTACGTTTTGAACAAATTTGTAAATGTGTCTATGTAGTTTGTCGTTAAATTGTTTGTAAGCCATTCGAATATGGCTTGTAGTCAGAATACGTAAGTCGGTATGAAAAATATCGTTTGAAACAAATTGTGGTGAGTTCGTTGCCAGTCTTAAAAATTGTGATTGGAAGGTTTGCATTTTTTGTATGCGTGTCTTTTTAGCTGGTCCGTATAGTTGGCCATCGTAAGCACATATAGGTTTTAATAAATAGTTGTATGCGTTATGTTTTTGTCTAATGAGTAATTTAGAATGTCTATGAAGTACGGAATACAATTGTCTTAGTCGAAAATTTATAGTTGTACGTTTTGTCTAGATGTGTGGGCCCCATGTCAACCTTTCTCCAAAAATTAGTCTTCAGTACATTACTGTGTTTGATTGCGGTATCTGGTGATTGTCTGTGTAAACTGGGGGACATGTGTAATGTAACGTGTCGTGACTCGCGGTGTCTGCAAATGTTGCCAGAAAGGTATCAGGATGTTTAGGAATATCAGCAGTGTAAAAGATGTGTAGAGGACGGGTCCCAAGACGCTGTCTAGAGAAACACCGGCTTCAACGGGATAAAAGTCGAGAAATAGGATCGGAGAATGAGGTAGAGAGGCCGGGTTAAATGGGTTTTCAGCATGAAGAGTAATCCAGTGTGCTATATCCGGTCAAAAGCTTGCGCAATGTCGAGAAACGCACCAGAACAATACTCTTTGCATTCGAGAGATGGGGAAATATGATCTACGACTCGGGGTCCTTGTTGAACAGTGGAATGCTGCGGACAAAATCCAAACTGATGGGAAGGAAGATTTTGAGATTCTAGTATGGGTAGGATACGTTTAAGAAGGAATTTTTCGAAGATTTTTGAGAGAATGGGGAGTAGACTAATAGGTCTGTAGGATGAAGTGGTTTTGGAAGGTTTGCCTGGTTTTAGAAAAAGATAGTGTAATGTTCTCATAACATAGGGAAATATGTGGTGCGTCGGAGGATCTGGAGAGTATGGAGATCGTGTCCAGGAAATTTACGGAGAGTCAGTTTTTGGAGAAAATATTTGACCTCAGTTGGATTAATAGCTTTAGGAGGTAGGGAAAGTGGAATTGGTGACATAAGAAAACCTTGCACTGTTGATAGTTATAGAAGCGGGGATCTGTTGTGTGTCGGGTGTGCTGCCATAATGATCTTGCTCGGCGTTTGGTATGGATGAGGCCTATGATATGTTGTGGTATATGATTTTGATGAGGATTTATATTGGAGTGTTCAGGAGAGGAGGCAGTCCAGACAGCCTGTTGAATGACAGTAGTAAAGGAGTAGACGGAATTATCTAGGACATCTGGGTTTTTAAGGGTCACTCTGAGATCAATATTATTGGTTAGGATTTGGCGGAAAAGGTTCCAGTTGACAGGGCCTCGGATGAATGATGGTGGCATGGGTTTCGGAATAGGATTTAGGGATACTTTTAGGATCGGTGGACTATGGTCTGAGGAGAGTTCATCAAGGCGAGTTACAAACAAGTTGAGGGAGCCTGATCCGCCTGGATGAAGAAGTAAAGGATGTCAAGATTACGGTCAGGTTTGGTGTGCCAGTAAGTAGGGGATTCATGAGGCAGGAGGTTAGAATTTCGGGAATTGAGTGCAGACAGCAAATTTCGTTCCCGAGAATTCGTGGTTCTGGAACCCCACTGTTGGTGTTTGGCATTTGAATCTGCACCCAGAATGAAGCGGTTTCATAAGAAATTTAGGAAGGATACGAATTCGTGATTGGGAATGGAATGTTTGGGAGGGATATTTGCAGATTACTATGGCTATGGATTGTAGGAAATCATAGGTGAGAAGTGGGAGTAAATGATGAGAGAGGGATTGGTGGACAATTATAGCAGAACCGGCATGAGCTTTGCCGTCTGGGTGGTCAGTACGGTATGTCATGTATTGCGGTATTTTGAAGAACTGTTTAGTCGTTAGTTTTGTTTCAGTAATAATTGCAACATCAACTGTTTTGTCTTTCAACTACGCTGTCATTTCGTCAGTATGATTTCTGACACCATTCGCATTCTAAAGGAGAATGGATAAGGAGTTAGGTAATGTCATTCAAGGATTTTTCAAGGTAGGGATTAGATTTGACACTAGATTTGTAAGGAGTGATATAAGCGGAATAACAACAGATTTGATTTCGGAGATGAACGATGTCATTAGAATGGTAAGATCTGTGACATTTGATGGTGGAGGGATATGACAAATTTGATGTTGAGGAGTTTTTTGAAGATTAGGTAAATTTTGAGGGATAGATTGTTGTGCAATAGAATGGGAATGTTGAGGAATACGTTGTTCCTTCATGGCTTCGACTTAATGACTCTGGTTCCCACCTCCTAGTAAGTGGGCAAATGACACGTTGGAATTTACAAGTTTAGATGGTTCTCTTCTGCTTCTGATTGGTACAGCTGTTTCATTTGGATCCTGAGGTGTTTGGTATCTAGTTTTGAGTTTCTTGTAGATTTCAAATCCCTTGTAGTTAGTCGGGTGGTCCTTGAGGCACAGAGCACATTCAGCGGGTGTTGGTCTTGATCTTGTACATTCTTTTGATTTATGCTGTTCACCGCATTTCACACAGCGTGGTATGTGATGGCAATAACTTTTGGTATGACCATATGCCTGACAGTTATGGCACTGGACTATTTCTTTCTTTGTGTAAGGTTTTTCAACTTTTACACGGGTATGGTACAGTCTAGTCCCAAGTCGACGAAGAATAGAGGCAGTGAGATTTTTTCTTTTAGAACTTTGGTGACTTGCCTCACTTGGAATCCTATCTCCATCAGTTGTTCTGTAATAACTTCAGCGGGTTTTGAGGAATGTAGGTTTCTGATTACAACCCTTAAAGCTCTCTCCTGGCGCAGCTGATAGGTATGAAAATCAGCTTTGGTCTCAGTCAGATATTTTACAATCTTTCTGTATGTTTCGGCAGTAGTCGGAGATATTTTAGTATCATTGGTTCTACTTATACAAGAATAACTATTAGGATCAGTTACTTTGTTTGAATGCGCACGAATCAGTTAAAAATTTTTAACAAATATTGGTGGAGGTTGTTGTTTCCTGGGTATAGGAGTAGGTTTCATGGTTTCTTTTTCATTGTGGAGGATCTGAAATGGATTGGGAGTAGAAAACGGGGATTCATCAGTTGTTCCTTGTGATGATGTGCTGGGCTGTGGTTCAGATCCTAATGAGGTGGCTGAAGTGGTCGCTGGTGGAATCATTTTTTTTATTTTGTTCACGGCGGGGTCTCTGTTTTGTGGACGACGAGTTTGAACCTGCAGATCTAGATCTTTTACTTTTAGCCTTTGAGGACATGACTTGATGAAAATATCTCATTGATTAAAAATAATAATAAATAAATAATGAGATAAAAATTAAAAATAAAAGAAAGAAAAGTAGAAGAAAAGCAAGCCCGAGCTTGCCGTGCTATTATATAAATTATAACTTTGCTTACTGAGATTTCTCCAATATTCACTGCTGTGGTATATCTGAGGTCTAGTGATGTTCTATAGACAGAACTCAAGCGAATTCCTACCGACAAAGTCAAAAATATAAGAGACGAAGTAACGTATGACTGTTATCACCGAGCGCATCAGCTGTTCATGATTACATTTATTAATCATAATTTCTGAATAATTTTCCTTATTCTTCATTATATTATTACTTTTTATCCCTAAAATCCCATTGCATGGTTGTTTGTTTCACCCTGTGCCAATTTAAGTTTATCTTATTTGTAATTTAAAGTTTATCTTCCGTCTAGTCCCCTTCCATTATAGTAACATTTTCATGAATTTTTATAACCTTTAATTTCACTTTTTTCAGTGTGTCTTATCAGGATCGTCCCTAGTTGTCTATCTTCAAATCCAAGCGTAAAGGAATTCACATTTTCGCTTGTTCTAGTAATTTTTTCACACAATCGCCCGAAGCATTTATCTATACTTTTATATCCAGTTTTTTAGCAATCTCCGTGAACTGCCTTTTGGATTCAGTGCCCTTTGAAGGGCCCGTATCAATGTTATAAAAGCTAAGGGTGGCTGTAACAGCTTTCCGATAGGATAGGAACTATCTCCTGTTCACAGCTGGCTATCAATGCCTGAATTCCCTCAGTAACATTTAAATGATTGCATTGCTATTGTGACAATTTTGGATACTAAAGTTTATTTAAAACATCATATAAATGAAGTCAGTGGCAGTGTACCTCTATACTATTCTGAATTAATGAGAGCTAATGGACTGTTATCATTTATTGGTATAGTAAAAAAAAAAAAAAATAAAAAAAAAAATACCATTCCATTACTTATTGAATACATGGAAAGATTTTAACATTTATCTGAGTGAAATTTAGTTTTATATCTTTTTTGATTTATTGTAACATAGCTTTTATTTTTTTGTTTCAAGTCCTTTTATACTTTTTAATATTGTTTTAATTAATAACATATTGATTTTTTTTTCACTTAACATTTTATTAACACCACAATAAGCAAATGTACTATGTAGTCCTAATATTTAAGGAAACAGGCATGAAGGAGACAGCATCCAGTGGTGCATCCTCCTGACATTATGGAGAACTATATTTTTAGGAGTTTCCTCATCTTCAAACTCGTTTTTAGCCTACGTCGAATTATCTATGGATTTGTTAATGTGTCCATGCAGTTTGTCGTGAAATCTTTTGTAAGTCATTAGAATATTATAGAATAAGGGGGTTTCCCGGACCAGGGAGATGAGGGCGGATGATTAATGCCAAGATAAATTTCCCCCGCATCGAGATTCTAACTCATAATTATTTTAACTCTATCCAATTGTATTATTCGGTTGTTTGGACATATTGATTTTATAAAATCAATATCATATTAACAATAAAATATTTAAACGCGGTTTCAAATCTTATATCCTACTGACACCATGTAGTGCTGGTGGTCCCCAGGTACTCTTTAATAGTCTCTTTCCTCAATGAATAAACAAAAAAATTAATGTTGGGAGACCTATAACTGGATCATCTGAACATTTGACAGTCTTATCTTATCTACTTAACTTAAATTATAATTAAATAAAATGATTGTACCATATTCAAAAAATCATTCACCAACTCCCATAATAGAATATTCTTTTCAAAATACAACTCACTGAGCCAATAGACATCCAATGAACATAAAGCAGTGAGATATAAAATATATATATATATATATATATATATATATATATAATATATATATATATATATATATATAATATATATATATATATTATGAATGTATGAATAGATAGAATAAGCACACCAGTCTCGAAAATGGGGACAAAACTCCGAAACGTTGATAAAATGTTATTGAATTTTGAATAGAATAAACAATATTATGGAAGTTGGTGAATGCTGTTTTGAATATTATAAAATAAAATGGAGCTTCTTCGAGTAGAATAAATAAAAATAAAATAATTATAATTTAAGCGCATATAAAATCATTAGCAATAGATTATTCTTAGGATTACTGTATTTTGAATATTTTTTTTTACACACTGCATTCAATCGGTAAGCAGATGATATAAAGTTTCTGATAAGTGGAAACTATATACCTAATCTTGTTTTCAGGATGGAGTCAATCTAGTCTAAAAAGAATATATTTCTAAAAATTTATGTATTTTTTCTCTCTCAATGGTATATTCAATAAAAATATTCAATTCTTATATTCATTCTGATCGCATGGGTCTTTCTTTTCACTAATAGATGACTTTTATGAATGCGGAAAATAAAATATTTGCAATGATTTTTGGGCGATATAAGAATTAACATATCCAGCTTCAAGGTTATCATCTATCATAAAATACAACTTGCTTTAGGGTAAGATAAGATATTGTAATTTTTCATTGTATATGTATTCATATTGTAAAATGGAGGAATAATAAAATGTTAATTAATCCATTATTCCTAAAATGGAGGGGAATAAATAAAATGATTTATAATTAATCCATTAATTCCTAATACGTATAGATTGACAGAAAAAAATATGTTATAGAATATTAAATCAATAGTGAATAAAAATAAAAGTTCTATATAATATAAGAAATATGAGGCGCAAAATAGAATACTACGAATGCAGAAATGATTGATAAAACGTAACCCGAAGTTGATGTTTAAAAGGAGTATAAGGAAAAAGTTATAACATCCAATGTTACACGATTGACAAAGTATATAAGGGTGCAAAAAAGAGGGAAAAATAGATTAAGGAAGTTACTCTCTTATAGAGGTACAGGCAGAAGGGTCTATGTGCAGGTTAAACGGGGAAAAGAGCAAAACAAGATAATTGGCGTTTTCTGATTTTGCAATAGATGGTGTATTTAATGTATATTGGCAGTGAAAACATAAGTTATTAAGAATAGTTAAGAATTGTATTTATAAAAAAATTTAAATGCAATCAGTGAAATTCGCCATTTGTAATTCTCTAGTTATAAGCTAATGTGTAAACAGCTAAAGCAACGGCTCATCCCAGAAGAGCACATTAACTGATAAGCATAGCTCTTTGCCACTTTACGTAGTCGTCGGGGTGGTTTGACGGGATTGGTAGAGAATTTTAATGTTCTGTTAGTGGGTTAGTGCTGTATGTTAGTCTTAGGCGTGAGTTACTGTATTTTTATTGTAACAATGGCTGAAATATTTGGAATGTTCAATTCGTTATGCACAACGTCATTTGTTCACCATTATACGCAGCACTTTAACAATGAAAAGGCTTTATTTATGGATGTTTGATGGTTTTGCGGAACCCTACAGTTCTATCCCATATGTTCAGATTAGTTCTCGCAAAAGCTTAACAAAAATGTGTTTGATTATGTAGGACGTTTGTCGAGTAATCTATATCAAAGACCGTATTGTATGTTAAGTTCTTTATGTTTTGGCGAATGTATGTTCTTCAAGTCAGTTTTTTGTTTTAAGTGAATACGTAAATATCGAATTTGGTCTCATGTAGAAGTTGGAATAGAATAAAAATGAAAGGAGAAGACCAGACGAACACTCTCCAACTCATTCATTTTCCACCTAGTAGCCCAAGAAGCAATTATTGAGGCGGTTTTGAAGAGTGTTTGCCGCTTGAAATGGATTTTTGGCTTAACCAAGTAATTTATCCATCTGTGTACACCTGTGTCATCAGCAAAAGTATACAATAGAGTTAACAGTTTAAGAAATTAATTTTTGTATTGTTTATTATAATAAAATTTGTTTTAAGCATGTAATCGTCTTTAATAGGTAGTATCTTTAGTTTTATTAAGTAGGAATTAGATTCATTAGGACGGTTTACCAAGCGGTGTTTAGAGTTGCAGAAAGAACGGAGAGGACTTTTCCGCGGTATTTTACTAAATTTGAGTTTGTTTTACCAAACGTTGATTCGGAAGACATATCAGTCATCATGTTTTGTTTTTTATCATTTTTTTTTTGTTTACGCCTCAACTCTACAGCTGATAATCATGAGAAGCACAGAGGTGACCCGTTGGAGAGGTACATCGGCAGGAGAGTCACCTGCCCGTGAGAATAACCTCATCCCGCTCAATTAGCCTCATCGGGAGGTCGCTTGATTTGAATAATGGTAATAGGGGGGGGGGAGGAGGGAGGTAATTGGATTGGCTGATTGGGCCTACCGTTACCCCCTCTTAATGGACTTCGGCTTCAAATTTATATTGCCATTTACAGATTACTCCCGGGAAAAAGAGATACCTGGAGGTTACTAATTGCTAAAGCCATGCTCATAATTAGAAGTACAAGTTGCTTGTTAATCAGAAAATCATTGAATGGGACAGCCAGTAGGAATAGTAGTAGTCATTTATTGGAAAGGAATTGGGTTTCATGTTGACTCAATATTGAGAGCTTATCGTTTGAGAACGTTTCTGAGGTATTTTTCTTCTTGAAAGCAATCCAAAGACTTAACGATATAGCTGTATAATGTATGTATTACATAGGTACCATTAATACGCCCTTAGTAGTAATAATAATAATAAATTCTTTATTTATCCCTTTAAAATAATATTACAAAGTACATAAAAAAAACTTGATTGTCTTAAAAAAGTACAAAAATGAAACCAAAAAATAAAAAAAGATTATAATGAAAAACAAAATGAATAATAGTAATAAATTGAAAGGCAGCTTATTAATAATTCTAATAGGTAATTACAGAACTAGAGAAAAATAAAATATATGAATATTATATACAATAAATATGAATGTACGAATCTTAATAACAAATTTTGATTATAAGGTGATAAGCATAAGGTAATTAGTTATATTAAGATATAATAAAACTATAATTAAATGCGCAAAGTCAACTTATAGTAAAATATCATATCTAAATTTAATTTAATTTAAAAATAATTTTAATAGAAATTAAGAGATTTTTTTTAGTTCTTCTAGAATTGGACAGAAAGGAAGTGATTTGGAGGTCGGGAGAGCATCGGAATGACGAATATACGACGGAATGGAATTCCATACTGACGAGGAGAGAATCAGGAAGGATCTGTTTTGTTTTTTATCCTCTGAATTTATTTACAATAAATACTTAAACATTCTTAACCTATGTATAACTGATGTATACATTCCACGGCTTAAGCCTCGTATTGCCCGTAGGCTGTCGAAACCTGTGATTTTTTTTTGATGTTTTTTTTTAAAGTTTTTTTTTTTTTTTTTTTTTTTTTTTTTCTTACCCTCTGGTTTTATTTTCGAACAAAATACAAATACAAATATAATATGTATAGCTGTCAGATTTGTCCTTCTGTTACCCGGAGGTATTCTAAAGAGGATTGCTATATGCGCTGGATGCACTAGTAATCTTTCAAGGGCTTCTTCTAAGCCTTCATTTATCCATTGCAAAATGGGAGGGACCATTCTTCAGGGTTTTGGCAATAAATTGAGTTCAGACATAGTCCGAACTCCTTCCCTCGGCGACAACGTCAACGAGAGGTAGTGATCCTTGCCACCTCCCAGGCTTGGGTGGTGGGGTGATATCAGAAAATAATGGATTAGCACAGGCCTTCAGCCCATCAAAAAATTTAATGTGCCTCCGGCTGTTTTTAAAGCTTTAGTTCGATGGGGCGTTATATACAGGTGTGAAGGCCGCAAACGAATGTTACGGGAGTGAACGTAGGATTTGTGTTTATGTTATTCTTATGGGACTAAGTCCCAGAATAAAATCATTTTCTAGTCTATTCTATAAATATATAACATTATAATGATAATAATTTCTAAGGATTGTCCTTGTTATACATTAGTTATACTTTAAATAAATGCAATATTTCCTTGGAGAAGAAATTTTAAGTTTTACCTTTTTTAAGAGCGACAAAGAAATCAGATTGGCCAGGACAATAACTGGAGCATTATGTCTTGAGGAGGAACAAGGAAGGCTATCGGAAAATCGTTTTAAATGTTAAACAGCTGGAATCTCAGAAACGAAGTCTCCTCCGGAACGATCAATCATTGTGGAGTTTTCTTTAAGGGGCTTGGAGAATGGCCTGCACGCGAGCGATAGCTTGTCCAAACGGTAAGCCAAAATAAGCCTGAACTTTCCAACGCATAACATTCATTATCTGTCAATTCTACCACTATTATATTGTGGTTATCTGACACGCAGTTTTATCCAGAGGATTTCGTTATAAAATGGAAGAGAATATTTTTCATATATAATTAGGGTTGTTAATAATATGATTCTTGTCGGTTTATGAACAATATAATTTTAAGTCCCAGAATAAAATCATTTTCTAGTCTATTCTATAAATATATAACATTATAATGATAATAATTTCTAAGGATTGTCCTTGTTATACATTAGTTATACTTTAAATAAATGCAATATTTCCTTGGAGAAGAAATTTTAAGTTTTACCTTTTTTAAGAGCGACAAAGAAATCAGATTGGCCAGGACAATAACTGGAGCATTATGTCTTGAGGAGGAACAAGGAAGGCTATCGGAAAATCGTTTTAAATGTTAAACAGCTGGAATCTCAGAAACGAAGTCTCCTCCGGAACGATCAATCATTGTGGAGTTTTCTTTAAGGGGCTTGGAGAATGGCCTGCACGCGAGCGATAGCTTGTCCAAACGGTAAGCCAAAATAAGCCTGAACTTTCCAACGCATAACATTCATTATCTGTCAATTCTACCACTATTATATTGTGGTTATCTGACACGCAGTTTTATCCAGAGGATTTCGTTATAAAATGGAAGAGAATATTTTTCATATATAATTAGGGTTGTTAATAATATGATTCTTGTCGGTTTATGAACAATATAATTTTAGAAGGGAGAACTAAGGAGTTTTGGTAAACAAGAAGCAGGTTTATCTTTATATTTTATGCCACAAACATTTTTTTTCCGTTAGTGCACCCTCTTTTTTGTTGCGAACCCTTCAATCATTAAAATGTTTAGTTACCACAGCTAAAAATAAAATAATTAGGTTAAAATATAAGCTCATCCCAAAATGTTTAATTTTTTTCACTTTAAGCATAGTCCATGGCCAAAACCAAATAACGCATCCATATTTTTATAGGAGTAAATTTCCATATTCCATATTTTTACCTAATAATTTTTTTTTCTTTTTATGGAATAGATTTTTTCTTAATAGTTTGAAAATCTCGTATATTTCTTAAGATCTTTCAAGGATTTTAATGAGCAATCGGCTGCACTGTTTGTGACGAAGCTTTTAAGTTTTTTTCATTACTAGAATATAATATATCAGTGGTATCCGGGTCAATCCATTCCAAATCGTCCAGACCTGAATATTAACTCCGGTAATTTTGCACATTTAGGAACCAAACCAAAACTAGAATGATAATGAGAGTATATTATAAAATTTTGATCCTTACAACACATTATCTAAGTAGCCAAGAAAATGGTTTAAAAGAATCACGAAACATTACATCACCTGAAACCTTTGGCGCGCTATGACAAGGGAGGTTAGAAATGATTTCCACGCTTAATTATTTTTCCTTATATAGCCTTATCATTGCACTACTTGTTTTAGAAATTTTGATCAAGTAAGCTATACCTTTTTTTCAATATACATTTTCAAAGCAGGATTTTTAAGTTTTCCAGCTTAGAAATATTACAGTAAAATAACTCAAAAAGGACTGAGTGAAAAATAATATAACTCATACAGATGATACCTCTATATAATAAGTACAGTAGAATAAAATTTAGTGTTTGTGAAAATTGTATACATACCTTTGTTTGATTTTTTAGCAATGGTGATCACTGTTTACTCTACGAGTGTGAAAGAAGTTCTTACAAGTACGGCAGGTTTTTTTAGACTTTGTCAGTGCTGTATCAGTGTTTTTCGACTGATAACCAGCTATATTGGAACAATTTCTTCCTGAAAAAGTATGGTTGGTATTCGCGGTTTCATGTTACATGACTACTTAGAATGAAAAACGAAAAAAAAAAAAAATCTTAGGAAAATACTCACAAGGAAGGTATACCAAATGTGTCACACAGATTTTGATGTTTTTTAAAACTTATTTTAAGCAAAACTAAATATTAAACCATTAAACTTTGCTTAATATTACATTCCAACGCTTCCCAGGAGCCACGTAAAACAGTCTAGAAGTTTGTGCTCGAAAAACGCAATTAATTATTTCTGTTTCTGGTGAAGATATAAAAAAAATATTCTGCTCAAAATTACCTCTATTTCAAAGCGAAAGAATTAAAAAATAATCCATTAAAATATTAAATTTTATATTTGTCAATAACACAAAAAATATAAATGATATTGTCAAAAAAGTACTTTGAATAAAGTTTCTTAAAAACTGAACTCAGATTAAGATTCCTTATTCCTAAAAACAGTTTATTACAATTATTCATTAATAATTTTGTCAAAAAATCGCCTTGAGGGTCCATTTAATTTTTTTTCCTTATTCAACGCCATATATGAATTGGGAAGTATGATTGAACCGGTAAAATCGTAAAAATGGTTCCTGAATTCTTCTGAAGACATTATTGCAGAAGGCGCAGATGATTTTCTCGGGAGAAATATATTTTTAAATTGTGTTAAGAAAACCCTCAAAGGGTACCCCCGCGAGTTGATTTTTTACCAAAAAAAATTTAGTTAGCCATTTTAATCCGAAATCTGTTTTTTAGAAACCTTATTCAATGTACTTTTTTGACCATATTATTTATATTTTTATGGTTATTAGTAAACATAAAACATAAATATTTTAATAGATTATTTTTTCAATCCTTCCACTTTGAAATAGGGTAATTTTGTCACCAAACTTTTTTTCACCTTCACTAGAACCAGAAATATTATATTAAAAAAAAGGTGTTTTTTTTTTCTCACAAACTTCTAGATTTTTCGTGCAACTCTTGGGAAGGGTTAGCTCTAATAATATAAAAAGTCTAATGGTTTAATGTCGAATTTCGCCTAAAAACAAAAAATCGAGCTATCGTTTATAGAATTGACTTTATACTTCTATTCCTTTTCTTGATAAAATTAAAATGTTTATAGAAAGATACTTTTTTATTCTTTAGTCTTTTATCAAAGAAATCACGCGCTTCATAAGACTGTACTTTATCTTATCCCGCTGCAGGGAGAAACTCTATTTTCCTAGAATGAGGCAGAGATAAGGAGAGCTGACCTGTCGAAGGAATACCTTTCTTGAATATTTATGCGGAAGAAGTAATGTTTGCTATTTCCGTGATTCCTCTCTTTCTGTTTCAAACACCTATCAAGTGTTAGGCTATAGGAGATTACTTCCTTCGATCATATGATAATTGAAATGAAATAAACAGCTGTATTTTTACTTAAGGGGTGCTCACTACGTTTGTATAGCATGCTATTGTGCTAAACCAATCAATTTTCTACCGGAAATAACTGTAGAAACTCGACGGGTTTAGCAAAATAACACAAATAGCATACTATAGCAAACGTAGTGAGTACCCCTTTACTATATTAATTTTTTAAACATCAAAGGAATATATTTAATAGGAATGTACATGTATGAATATTAAGTTATAATATGAGGATAACATTAATCCTCTGCCTCTCAATCTTATATAAGGAAATTAAAAAAAACAAAACAGGAAATTTAAAGCAATTCAATCAATGTGGAATGATTATGATTGACAAAATAATTACGATGAGAATATACATTATGCTATTGTCTCCGATTTAATAAAAAAAATCCTTGCTTAAAATTTGTATTTTATTCCAAATAGTACTAATTACAAATTACAAATAGCGAAGCACTCGCATAGGATTGGAGTGGTAGAGTCTCCACATTACTGTCTTTGTGATGCAAAGCGGAAATTATACAGCGCATCTAGAAGTATGCTTCCGCTAACAAAAATTAAGAGCTGAAACTCCATCCAGATCGGAGTGGTACTGGGATGCCAGATCACCTATGGCTGAAGCGGAAATGGGGAGGCAATGTTGAAAAAAAAAAAAACTAATTACAAATTTAATTTAATTCCAAATCACTCTAAAAACATTTAAAAAATCCCTTTTATAACTTAAAAAATTTTAATTTCTCTCGGATTGGTCAAAATTACAGATCATAGATATGTTTTAAATAAATAAATAAATGCTTCATTATCCTGGGACACCTCCCTTTAGAATAAAAAATACAGAATGTACAAAATGTGCTTTGGAGTCTTAGAGTAAGTAAAATACATGTTAACAAGTTAATAATTACTTATAAAAAATTAGAAATATTCAAATAAGAATAAAACAAAACGTTTTACTTTACCCTCGAGATTCCCAGAAACACCATCGTATACCGCACAGCATTAGTCGAAGTGGGGAAATAGTAGAGAGTTAACGAGGAGTTTTCGGGTTTCATCCGGGAATAGGTGACGGAGGGAATATAGTCGCTTTAAGGTTGAAAAGTTTTGACGGAAGATTTCGGAAATATGATTTTTGGAGGATAGAGTTTGGTCGAAGGTTACTCCCATATTTCTGACAGTCGGTTGGAACTTTATAGGATTACTATTTAAGTACAGGGTTGGGATATGTGGAACAGTTTTTAGGAGGTGATGATGTTTATGTATTATATATATTAAAAATCTAGTGCGGGCAACACACCACTTTCACTTACCTCCGTTTTTAAAATCGATTAAAGAGTTTTCAAATATAATTAGGGATAAAAATAAATGATACTTTAAATAACTAATTAAATTGAATTTCTATAAAAACATATGTTTTATTACAAATTCTATTATATTATTATCTAAAATAATCAGTTAGTTTTTTCGGCTTTTTATCACTCTTTAATAACATTTACAAGCTAGTGTATAAGATAACATTTTTTTCTAAAATCTTTAGCTTTCCAACGTTATATTATACATGCATATTACTGTTCTAATTTTCAAAACCAAAAAATTGCATTAAAAATTAATTTTTTTAGTTTTCTTCTTTAGTTGGATATCGAATTCGTTTAGCTTATGTATTTACCTGTTTGTTTATGAATAATAACAAGATGATATGATTATATTTATGGAATCTACAAAATTAGAGGTACTTTAAAGGAAAAAAATAAAAATATCGGCATTTAAACGCTTTTAAACTATTTCAATCAAGATAAAACCTACATGATATTAAAACCCATTGAATTTTTCATCGATATAGCGAGTTTGATCGAAATCTTTGGAGCCATTTTTGAAAAAATCGTAAATAGGTGCAAAATGCATAATATAAAGTGGCTCTTCTGGTCAGCTGATTTTGATGAAAAAGTTGATTTAACATCTCGTGCATATAGTTGTCTTAAATTTAAAATTTCAGATTTATAGGATGTTTTGTTTTTGCTCTAGACTTACCACACACACACACACACACAGACCTTTTTGCGGGACTTTGTCATTTGGACTCAGTGGTCCCTAAAAAGTGTATTTCCGTTGAAAACTGGAATTCGAAAATTTTTACGATTGCAATACTTTCCCTTACTATATATTCCATTTATAGGTATTTTGAAATAATTAATAATTGAATTAATGATTATTCGAAAATATCAATGTTGAGATAAAATAGAGGTTAGTTTTTCAGTGATACCAATATAGCTCCTAAATTATAAGTCCATGCGTCAAGTTTTATATAACAAAAATCTTTTTCATATAAATTCTGACAGGAAAAATGTCATCAAATTTCGATCCGAGCTACACTAAGAATGCTTTTATACTGCACGCTTTAAGGGGGCTGATGCTGTAGCGGGTCCCTAGAATTCTAGGGGTAGGAAAGAATAGAATATACACAAAGAAGGGATTGCCGCCGGTAGGTAGGATAGAGCCACTTTAAATTGGAGTCTTTTTTTTTTTTTTAATTGCTGTATTCAACCTCCTGAGTGTTTTGGAATCACTCTCAAGCCATTATAAGTAAATAAGGAAGAACAATTTTCTAGAAAAGGCATTCAAGAGAAAATGCTTATAATTGATTACGTTTGTGACAGCAATTTCGTTCTTTTATTGGAAATAATAAAAGAAACATATAAATATTTCAAAATTGATTATAAAACCTCCGCCAAAAGAAACGATCAAGTTCTGCATGAAAGAATTTTGTTAAATAATATTCCTCTTGGGAAAAATTTTATTTCACAAATTTTTATAGTTTTTACAGAAGTTATACTAAAAATTTGGGGAGCCAGTAGCTGTTTGGCAAGTCTAAGGTTGCGAGTCCGAAAGGGCTTTTTGAAGCATATAATTAAATGGGGATTCCATCCAGTATGTGAGGCCCGTCAGCTAACTCGCGGCCGTCACAAAAATAGACATAGGGAATCATACGTCTTCTTTGGGATTGTCGAGTGGGTTAGCTCGCTTTGCAATATACTCACCTGTTAACCAGATGACCAGAACTAGAGAAAAAAATAATTATGAGTTCGCCACTCGGTGCCGAGGGACTTCTTATTCGGCATTAATTCCACGCCCTTCCGGCATTAAGATCCTTCCTGTACCTAGCTGTTAATGCTATTACCATCTTGGATTTTACGGGTTGCCTATAGCGTTGTAGAAGGATGGAAGGACATGTAAATTTGTAGGTCTCCTGCTTACAAATATACAAAATTACGTCGAGTGTTGGATAAATTTAGTTAGATAAATTAATAATATGGTCGATAAGAGGGATTATCTCAAGGAGTTAGGTATAAAGTCCGAAGTTAGGGACGGGAAAGGTTCCATATTCAAATTCTTTCCAAGGCAAAGAAAAAATCGAATTTAGAAGGAAGAAATTACATACGTGGAGAAAGGCTGGAAGACTAAGTTTTAACATTCTTACATGGATTTGCTCTGGAACATAGTCACTTGTTCGAGATATTAGAACGTATGCAAATATATTTTTGGGTAAAATCTATCGGAATTAAATTGTGCCACAAGAGTAGAAAAGGCTAGAAGCTTAAAAAAGTGGACCTACTAAATTAGAATTTAGCTTATCAGGTGAAACTGAGAAGTAAGTACTGGATGTCGATATAAAAATAATGTCCTCAGCATTTTCGACTTCTTTGTGGAATCTGAGGTTTGGGATATCTTTGAATGGAAATATTGTGCCTTGGAACGGCGAAAGGTAGACTGTGTAGTTCATTATCTAGTTGAATAATTATCAGGAATTCAGGTACGCCTAAAAATTTTTCTGGAGACATATCTTCTGTTTATAAAATTTCTTATTTCAGCAATAATCCAAGAAGAATCGCCGTTTGGAATCCACATTTTACAGCCAAAGGACTATAGTTCCATTTAAAGATAATAAGCATATAGCATGTTGTCCTACAAAACAATCCTGGAAACAATGAAGGTTATTAATTTAAATATATTCCTTTCCTATATGGTGCTAATAAAGTTGCTAGATTGTTATATATTAATTGTTGGAATATTATACTAATTAATAATATATTAAATAAATAAATTATGTTAATTGTTTTATTTTAAGATATAGTTGTTTCACTGTGTTAATTGTCTTATTCAAATTTTTATTAATTAATACAAATTAATTTTAAATAAGCTTTTGAAAATAATGATCTAACAGATCTCGGAGGAAAAATTATTTTTTTTTTAAACGCGGCTTCAAAATAGTTTAATTCGTTATAATAGAGCTTGTGGTATGTACAGTATGTATTAACATCCACTATTATTATTATATTAATATGAAAAATTAATTCCGGTTATTCTTTAGTAATAGTAATTAAATTTAAAAATGTACGAATCACAAGTTGAGATTAAAATTTAATATTATTAGGAATGTTCTTTATACGGGCAAGCTTCTTTTCAGCTTTTAGGCTTAATAGCTCTCTATTATCTTTACAGATATTTTGGTTGACCTAAGTTATTTCCCATCACTTATTGTAATAATCGATTTTAGTATTCCAATAAAACTATGTATATTTCATAAAATAACAGTAATAATAATACTAATTTCAAGTTAACCAAAACCTAAATTTACTAATTTGGCGTTTGATGGGAGCCATGAGCATCAGAACGTCAAATCTTCTAAAGCAGAGAGGCTTTGGGGATAATAATTTCCAAGTTGGTCGGAAAACAGGGCTTGACAAAAGGCTCACACCTCGGCAGAAATCCTGAATCGAGAAAGCAGCTATAATTGCATCTCTGACTTCTCCCCCCTCGGGGCTCACCTCCTGGGACTTAAACTTTATCCGTTAAGTTTGTTTGCCTTTCGGTCAAGCCGTGTAGCTCTTTTGTGCAAAGTCTTCTTCTCTTTTCCAATAGTCAGCTAACTGTCCCTCATGCAATATGTATGAATTCTTCAACAGGAACAGAAATAAATGAATAAGCCATTTCGAGTGTTCTTTTAAATGTTCCTGTAGGTTTCTTGTTGTTTTTTTCGCTCCATATTTCTCATAGCATGATGCTTTAAAATTATGTTTCACAAGCAATTCGGATGCAACTTATTAGGTTGAAAGGAGAAGCTACTTGTTAGGTGGGTGAACTTCAACGAAACATTTTAAAGTTAGAGGTTTAACAAACTAATGGGCAAATTACTTACAATTACACAAATTTTCGAAGAATGTCTCTTCTACACTAGACAATTAAACCAAAGGGGAATACCACACAATGTTGCGGTTGCGCCGGAAAATGATGTAAAAAGAATTGACGAATAGGTGTGCCTCCTAACTAAAATGAACTTTAACAAGCGGATTTGACAATTTGTTTTATTATTTTTTTAAAATTTTTATTATTATTTAATTGTTCTTAATTTATTATTTATTTATAATTTATTTTCTTAATTAATTTATTAATAATTTGATTTCCTAAAATGAGTGTCTGGCACTGACGACCGAAGTGCCAATAAAAAATAACAACCAACCAACCACAATCCAATGAGGTGTATGAAAAAAACAAACTGTTTTATCAAATTCAAGATTGCAAAAGACCGTAAATATTTTAATACTTACCAATACATAATGATTCCTTTATACCATTCGTTTTCGAAGATTGTTTAATCTCATTCGGCTTCTTGGAGAAAGTCCATTGTTCATTTATTTGTTTCAAATAAGAAGCTCCTGCCCCCCAGTATCCTTTAATAACATTACCCTTACTTCTGTAGAACAAATCCGATACCTGTGTCTCCATCTTGACAAGCGCCTTACTTGGAATCCTCACACAAGACTGAAACGACAAGAAACTGCTCGAAGATATCGATTACTACAACACTTACTAGACAAACGTTCAAAACTTCCAGTACATTACAAAAAACTCATCTACATCACAATTATCAGACCTATTTGGACATATGGAATCGAGCTTTGGGGCTCTACGAAACCATCTAATTCCTCCCGCATCCAGTCCTTACTATCCAAAATCCTGAATGCTCCTTATTTTGTCACAAATCAAATCCTCCATAATGACCTAAACATCCCATTTGTTGCAGACATAGCCCGTGATAGATACTCCTCTTTCCATTCTAAACTCCCTGCACATACAAACCCACTTGTCCGTAATTTATCTTCCTCAGATATCCCTGATAACCCACCAAGGCAACTGAAAAGAAGGTGGCCTCGGGACCTACTGTATTAAAATAGTTAGTGAAGTGCTACCACTGGGTGGTTCTTTCTCAAGACATTTTCATGACTTTTTATATTCATTCTACATATTTACTTATTGTATTCTTTAGTACAGTTGTAAATTACTATAAATAAATAAAAAAAAATAAAATAAAAAATAAGAAGCACGAAAGAATTATTAGAATATAATTTTTACAGACGTTGGATGGGCTCTATCAATGGATATCGATGAGGTTCTGCAAGAGCGTTTGACTCAACAAACTCGTCCACAATCACTAGCAAACGTGCTACGAAGTGTGGTGTTCCAAAAGATACTGTTGGTCCTCATCAGCTCTTCTTGGAGAAGACTAAAAAGAGCAATCGACTGTGCCTTTCTTAGCAATCAGTTAACAGTTTAGAAATTTTTAGATACAAAACTTCTAATATGATATGTTACAGAAAGATGGTCATAGTGTTAAAAAGTAGGTCTACTGACGAAATCAGAATACCCGTGAACAATGATTAGATCTCGTTCAAACTGCTTTTTCTTTGGTTTAAGTGAGCAATTTTAAAAGAAAATCCGCCCTTTTTTTTGTTGGTATTTTGAATGTATTCCTGATATTGCTCTGTTATTTCTGAGCTCCACTTCAAACAGCTGAAAAGTTATTCAGGAAGTTGTTAAAGCATTATCCTGCTTTGATCAAACGAAAAGGAGATGATCAAACAAGATATTGCTCATTTTTACACTTCCCGTCGAACCAAAGAAAATTTTAAAGAACTTCATGGGTTCGGACTCCTGCGCCATCCACCATGTAGTTCATACTTCCCTCCATCTGATTACTACTGGTTTTTATCAATGACCGAAGGAAATCTTTCAAAGGAAAAAAGTTGAAAATGCGGTCTAAGGACTTGTTGACAGCCATCTCAAAGAATGGTATCAGTGTGGTATTAAGTCATTGGCTAGCAAATGGCTACTGATGGTAGATTTTTTTTTTACTACACCTCATTAGTACTATTATGCCATCATCAGTTTTTTTTTTCTTGATCGTAAAATTGCCCCTTCTTCCTCTTCCGCTTCGTGGATTCGCTAATGTATACCAGAATAAGGATTTAAATTTTCAGTGTTTCACGGCAGTTGATTTGAAAATATAAAGAGTTAAGATCCCAGGTGTCAAAATGATGAGAGCGTTCCCAAATTGTGAAATAATGTGTTAAATTACTAGAGTAAAGGAACAGAAGGTACACTTTCTATTCATGCTTCTACATATTTGAGTAATTTTCCTCATTTTACTCGAAATTTATGATTGTTTTGAATGTCTTCCGATTGATTGATATACTTTCATTAATTGCATTTTAATAATTAATTGTTCTATTCGATGTATAGAATACCTAAGGTTTAAGATTATCTATGTTGATTTTTATTTCTTAAATTGCCATTCACGTTTGCGTAATAGTTAAAAATAAATGAACTCACTTTTTGATTATATACCTACTTGAAATCAGTTTTAAATGATCTTATTTGATATTTTTTATGTAATATAAAAATATAAATTAATTGCAACTATTCCTATGAGTTTTAAAGTTGATCCGTTTGCCACTCTACTGTATACTGTTTAACTTTACTTTTTGAAATCAACAAAATGAACCGTACATAATAGAAATAGCTTGTGGAAAATTAGAAATTAATACTTGTCAGTCTGCTTTGTGAGAATAAAACTATTTATTTGTACATTTATTTAATAAGTTGAAATGATTTATTTATTTGGTATTCCGCATCTACCATTTCGGGTCATTAGCGGGTCTTGATAAACTACGTTTATATTGAGTTTAACAGACCAATGTCTCTAAAACCTCCCAAAGTCTTAAAACTGTGTCCTCTTTTCATTTCCTAGTGCTTCTTTTAAAGTTGAAGGTATTTTATGTCTTGTTCTGGTGTCAGTGTACAAAGTGCATGATGTTACAATGTGTTTATGGTCAGTGTTGTGTTACATGTGTCACAGAATGGCGGGTCCTAGGCCTCTCATATACGTAAAAAAATCTGGTGCGGGCAACACACGACTTTCACTTACATCAATTTGAAAAATCAATGAAAGAATTTTCAAATAGAGTTAGAGTTAAAAATACGTGAAACTATTAAAGAATTAAATAAATTTAATTTATATAGAAACATGTGTTTCATTAAAAAAACTATTATATTATTATCTAAAATAATCAGTTAGTTTTATCTTCTTCTCATCACTCTCTATTAACTTCTAAAAGCTTGTGTATGAGATGATATTTTTTCTAAAATCTTTAGCTTTCCAACGGTATATCATACATGTATATTACTGCTCTTATGTTCAAAAACAAAAAATTGCTTTAAAAAATATTTTTTCTGTTTTCTCCTTTAGTTGGGTATCGAATTGATTCAATTTATATATTTACCTGTTTTTCATCAGCGTTTACAAGATAATCTAGTTATTATTATTGAATCTACAAAATTATAGGTACTTTAGGGGAAGAAAATTTGAAATATCGGTATTTAAGCTCTGTCAGACCATTTTTATCTAAATAAAACCTACATGATATTAAAGCCCATTAAATTTTACATCGATATAGCGAGTTTAATCAAAATCGTCGGAACCGTTTTCGAGGAAATATGGAAAAAAGGTGCAAAATGCATGGTATAAAGTGCCTCTTCTGGTAAGCTCATCTTGATGAAAAAAGTTTTGTCACGTCTCGGACGTATAGTTAGTTGTCTTAAATATGAAATTTCAGTTTCATAGGACTTACCGTTTCCGCCCGGGAGTTACCACACACACACCTTTTTGCGGGACTTGGTTATTTGGACACAGGGGACCCTAAAACGTGTATTTCCGTTGAAAACTGGAATTCGAAAATTTTCACGATCGCAATACTTCCCCTTAATATATATAGTAAGTGAAAGTAATAATTGTATTTTAGGCGTATAACTACATTAAAATACGTTGTAGCTCTTTTGAGCTTACTTTTGCTTATTAACATAAACACAGTCAAACCACAGCATGCAGAAACATGGGCGTACCGATTCCTGTATTTCATCTGTTAGCTGATCGAAATTATGTCTTGTACATATATACCGTAAGCAGTCGTCTATTATTACTAGATGTTGCAATTAAATTATAACACTAAACGCAAATAACTTATTATGGCACTGACCTGCGTTTAATGCAAAGAAAGAATGAAACTTTTAGGAAAATATAAATATGTAGACTAAAACAGTGAACCATTAGATAACATTCTTGATATCGATAGCCTGATCGATTAACTAAATTCGATTTTCTTTTTTCAAGTTTGTACTGTTTAAGTTGTGTTTAAATAACATTTATAAATTGAATATTTATTTTTATTGTATTCTTATTTTGGGAAGTTTAATTTAAATTTTATATACGATATGATGTTTATGTGAAAAATGATATGTATGTGAACAATGTTTATTTTATTACTACTCTGCTATTTTATCATAAAATTAAATTCATTATCAATATTATTATTATAACTTAGCCATAGTAGGCACCCGGAAATAAGTATATAATTTAATTATATATTAATTAAACTATTAATTAAAATAATAGTATATAATTCACTGTTACAGGAGATACATGTTTTGCTATAAGTAGAATCACGTTCTTGATTTATGTAAATTGTATATGTATTACTATTATAATATTTTTCTTATTATATTATTTTATTATGTTATGCATAGCCCATCTACTAACCAAAATCAGCCTACAAAGAGTCATATTCTACGGCCACTTGATATTGTAAGCAATTATTCAACTTTCAATTCAATAAATTCAAGGCGCGTTACAACGCGAAAGAAAATAACTTCCTTACTATATGAATACTGAAGGAATCCGTATGATTAAAACGTGACTATTCATATGACCTAGCTAGAGAAACTGCTTGTGTCGGAATTGATTACTAATGTTTATTACTTTCACTTACCTATATATAAAATATATAGCAAGGGAAAGTATTGCGATCGTGAAAATTTTCGAGTCCAAATGACGAGTCCCGCAAAGAGGTGTGTGTCTGTTGTAACTCCTGGGTGAAAACGAAAAGTCCTATAAAAATGAAAATTTATATTTAAGACAACTATACGCCCCAAGACGTTACAGAAACTTTTTCATCGAAATCGGCTAACCCGAATAGTGACTTTATACCATGCATTTTGCACCTTTTTACGATTTCTCAAAAAAGGCTATAACGATTTTGATTAAACTCGCTATATCGATGTAAAATTAAAGGGCTTTAATATTCTGAAGGTTTCATTCTCATTGAAATAGTCTGATGGAGCTTATAGGCCTATATTTAAAATTTTCTTTTTCCAAACTACCTTTAATTTTGTATATTCTATAAAAATAACCATATAATCTTGTTATCATTGATTAAAAACAGGTAAATAAGTTGAACGAATTCGATATCCAACTATAGCAGAAAACTGAAAAAATATATGTTAATGCATTTTTTTATTTTAAACATAAGAATAGTAATATACATGTGTAATATACCATTGGAAAACTAAAGATTTTAGAAAAAATATTATCTAATACACAAGTTTATAAAAGTTAATAAAGAGCAATGAAAAGCCGATAAAACTAACTGATTATTTTAGATAATAATATAATCGATCTTTTAATAAAACAAATGTTTCTATAGAAATTCAATTTAATTAACTCTTTAATAGTTTCACTTATTTGTATCCATAACTGTATTTGAAAATTCTTTAATCGATTTTAAAAACGAAGCTAAGTGAAATTCGTGTGTTGCCCGCACCAGATATTTTTAAATAAATACATTTATTTAATGACATTAAATAATACGCACCCAGAGCTAAATTTTATGGTATTAAGAAATAATAAAAGAAGATAAGGGCTTTTATTATGTTTTCCCTTTGAATCGGAGGGATGTAGGTAATGGAAAGGAGATAGGAGGTAATGCCCTACCTGCCTTATCGCTGCCTCAACATGGCCCTTAGTTACCTGTTTGCCCTCACACCGCCCATTATCTAGGCCTCCAGCTTACATCATATCAAAATCTTCAGCACTATCAATACCTTTACAAAATCCGAAAAATCAAGTATTACAAAAGTCGGTTTGTATTGCTAGTGGCACACGTTTTCAATTGTATATTTTATAGCAGTATCTCGCTCCGATAAGCGGATTTCACAACAATTGACATAAAGAGCATGTGGGACGTAGATACTCATTAGAATCAACTCGTTAAAAGGAATTTACTTATGGAGATCCCTTAGCCAGCTTCTTTGAATATTTTCTGGCATATGTCTCGTGGCCTTGTTTTTAATGAGTTTGTTAGTATGTCTGTGAAGTTTGTCAAAAATTTTTATTTATTTATATGTCAGAATGGATCTAGTACCATTGGTGTGTGTAAATCTGTATGTAAAGTTTTTTTTACCGGCATGCCATGGTGAACGAGTGATGAGTCTTAAAGTTTCTGATTGAAAGGTCTGGAATTTAATTGAGTCCGTTACACTATTCCTTAAATCTGCGAAACGTGGTCTATATGGATTTTATTATATAGGTAAAAGTCTTCATTTTTCGTTTGATTTCTAAAGATAGTGTTTGTACAGCAAAAATATATAGAAATCATAGTCAATTGTTTTAGTTTAATGTGAGGCCTTCATGCCATCTTTCTGCCGAAAGTGAGTCTATGTAATAAACTGTGTAGGTTGTTATCGAATAGTTGTTTATGTAACAAAGGGCAGAGTGTCGGAGGTAAAGGTAATATGTTGTGATTTGTCACTGTGTGTTTGATTTAAAACCAGTCTTCCGATGTTGTAAATAGTTCACTCCATTTAATTTCAATTTTCTATATATTAAATATACAGTAAGGGAAAGAATTGCTATTGTGAACATTTTTGAATTCAAGTCTTTACCAGAAATACACGTTTTAGGTTCCCCTGAGTTCAAATGATGGGTGTGTGTAGTGTGTGGTAAGCATAGCACGAAAACGAAATGAGTAGGCAATGAAGATTGACGAAAGGGACTCAATCATAAGTGATGGTTTATGAAAATAATTTAATGTTTTTATCTAATGTTGTTCCATTTAAATCTTCATTTCAAGAATGGATGTGATTTAAAGTATATGTTACGCGCACTAGGTTATATTTTGTCTTGTATGATTTTGATGTAATAACCTGCTTTTCCAGATTATTACAATTAAGATACATAAATAGAATCCAAGGTAGCTGATATGTTATTAATTACCTTATTACGCTCGGGTCGAAGCGTTCTATTCTAATTCGGTCTAGTTGGATGAATTTTTTTTTATGTCACATCTATAGATCCCGAATCTTGGTATCTCATGCTTTCTTACAGCAGAAGTTTTTGATACAATAGGAAGCTTACTGGACAGACGTCCAACCTTCACTTATCTACAAAAGGCTCATCTATATCACCATCAAAGGCTGTCTGGACTTACGGAGTGAGCTTTGGGCTCTACGAACATCAAATTCTTCCGTATTCAATCTTGCAATCAAAATCCTTGAAAAATCCTCAATGCTCCTTACTTGTCACAAATAACTCATCCATAAAGATCTTAACATCCATATGTGCTGATTGGCCGAACTAGTATCAATCCTTCATGACAACTCCACTCCACTCTAATCTCTAGTTTCAATTCTTGCTTCCTCTTCATTCCTGACAATCCTACGAGGCGCTGGAAGAAGATGCCTCGAGACCTCTAGTTTAGTTACTTAGTGGAGTGATGCCAATGGCATTTTCTCTTCGCGTTTTTTTCATGTATTTATCATATTACATATTTACTTGTTGTATTACAAAATACAGTTAAATTTCAATAAAAAATTTAAAAAAAATATAATATAGAAAGGCATCTCCCTTAGTTTTAGTTCATTACACGTAAACTACGAATTCAAGTATATTTCTTTATTTATAATTCATCTTACTCTGAATAATCATTAAGACTCATTTAAGTCTACTTTTATCTGGAAGCGCACTTATTTTGTTTATCGTCCAAATGATGCAGTCCCAACTGCCAAGTCGACACCATAAGCTAGAAATCTAAAGGTAACAGTTGTCGATATGAATAGAGACGTGGAACTCCTCTCAAACATATCATTATTTTGTAAGTATTACGTGCTCCATGGAAACTAACCAACTTGTCAATGCCACCATTATGGACTATTCATTCCCTGATAGCTGTTCTGGTTCGCTTTTCTCATCTTCCATTTTGGATAATGGAGTGAGGATATGTCTCGTCTACCAGGATTCAGTTTAACGAACCTTTGAAAATGAAAGGCAAATCTTATTGCCAATATCATTATGATATGCTGAATCAATTTTAGTTGTTGACATAAATGTCTTTTGCCAGTGGCTCTGTAACTTTCATTGTTTAACATTTTTTTCACCCCCAGTTTAACATGCTATAGCTGTGTTAGTGTAGCTCGGATCGAAAGTTTTACGACAGTTTCTATGCCAGAAATATGGTGAAAAATATTTTTAGCCATATAACATTTATCGCTATTACCTAACGATTAGGAGCTGTATATAGAATTCTATCCCTCCTGAGACCCGTCCTGCAATACTTCCTTTAAATCGATCCTTTTCAGCCACTTCTTCTATTTCCAGTCGACAGACAATTAGTTTATTGTGCAGATACTATAAATACCAATTTTGTGTTGTGTCTTTATATTATTTAAATCACTTCTAGTGAAGTATCTATTTTTTTTATGTATCGTTTTTTGTTTATTTATTATACCAAAAGAATTTAATTTGAACATTTTTATAACCTCAATTCATGCTCGAAAAACATCAATTTAATTTCGCTTTTGATGTTTAAATCTATGACCCCCTTCTTCGTAAACCAATGACATTCTGCCCTACAGTATCCTTTAATGACACTCCGTTAGCCCCTGTTGAACAGATTCGATACCTAGGACTCCATCTTGATAAACGCTTAACTTGGAATTCCCCTACAAGACTGAAACGACAAGAAACTGCCCGACGTTTTTGACTACTTCAACACTTACTGGACAAACGCTCCAACCTTCCTCTTAATTATAAAAGACTTATTTATATGACCATCATCAGACCGATATGGACTTACGGAGTAGAGCTATGGGGCTCTACTAAACCATCGAACTCATCTAGTATCCAATCCTTACAATCCAAAATCCTTCGGAAAATCCTCAATTCTCCTTATTTTGTCACCAACAAACTCATTCATAAAGACCTTAATATTCCATATGTTGCTGACTTAGCCCGAACCAGGTACTGTTCCTTCCATGACAAACTCCATCCCCACTACAATCCTTTAGTTTCAATCCTTGCTTCCTCATCGATGCCTGATAATCCTCCGAGGCGTCTGAAAAGAAGATGGCCACAAGACCTTCTAGTTTAGACTATTTTTAGAGTGCTGCCACTGGGTAGTGGCTCTACATGTACTTCATGACCATTTTCTATATAACCATCACATTTACTTGATGTATTTTTTTTAAATACAGTTGTAGATATCAATAAATATGTTTAAAAAAAAATTTAAAAAAAAATCTATGACCACGCTACACAGTCTCGCTCATCAAACTTGTATTTTCATTTTATTCTGAAGGGACTTAAGTCCCAGGATGATGAAGATATTTTCCATTCATTTTATTATATATTTATATTAAATGGTTATATATTTCGAATGAAAAAAAGTCACGTTTTGTTACATTTATTAAATGTTGGGACTTTTTGACACGCTCTGTGTCAAAAAAAGCTGTATCGGTGTTGCTCGCATTTATAATTTCCATTTTTTTTTTTTTTAACAAGAATTAACTTTTAGGTTTAAGAGGTATATTATTTTAAATGAAAAAAGTCACGTTTTGTCTAAATTTTTTTTTTAGTGTTGGATCTTTTTTGGACAAGCTCTATCTCTGATTTTTTTGCTCAAAGTAAAATTTTAACGAAAGACCTCATGTCAAACATTTAGTGAAGCATATGTTTGTTATATAACAATTGTCGTTAGGGTCTAGAGTTTAGGAGCTACCTTAATTTCACTGAAAAAAAATCACTGGTTTGTTCGTAAGGTTATTTTTTTCAGCTTCAAAAAAAATAACACGAATTCGGTTTGGTGTTGCTCGGATTGAAAATCGGCTTACAATTTCTTTATCAGAAATTTAATAATGAATATTTTATGTTATATAACGCCATGACCTAAAATGTAGCAGTTACAATGGTTTCAATGAAAAAGTTTCTATTGCAACTCCTTTATTTTGTCAACTTTGTTTATTTCAATCAATCATTAGTCCCCTGGTCCTTCTGCAAATTCATTTTCTTTCTGCCTGAGAAAATAATTAGATTATAGATCGATATATCCATGATCTTTTGTACAATATTTATCAGTAGGTGAGAGATTTTTTGATATCACCTTTATTTACTTATAAGAAATTTGTATTTTAGATTTTTTTTCGTTCCTTTTTAGAGATGATGGATTTTTCTGAAATCCCATGGTTTAGTTAAATTGAATCCCTTACTCTTTGGAGTCCAAAGTTCTCCTGCTAAATGGAAATTCTGGCGGAATAAAGAGAAAATTAAAGAAGGGAATTAAATAGCCGAGAAAACCAGGGTTCGAGAGTGGTTGAGACATGAAAAGTATCGCTTAATTAGGGCAACAAAAGGAGAAAAGTGTGCTTGATATTCAAATGAGGTCGGGGGCCAACCGATGTAAATTAGAAATTAGCCTTGCTCGGAATGTTTAAAAGTCACTTTGCATACTTTTATAAAAACATTAAGGAATTGTTGAGGTGAGTCTTCAAGGAGTGGGTATTTTCTTTTCAAGTTCTCTTTTCTCAATCAGTGTCTGCTTTTCTCAGGTGGAAGTTTTAAGTTTTACCTTCCATATTTAGCTGTCGAACAATCAAACATCGCACTGGGCTTAAATAGTGATGTTTTAAATTGTCTTCCTTTAATTTGGTAGATTTGAAAAAAAAAAAAAAAGGTATCATCTTGCTAGCATTGATTAAAAACGGATAAATATATCAGTTGAACGAATTCGATATACAAATAAGGTGGCAAAGAGCAAACAATTTTGTTTCTGCAATTTTCGTGTTTGTGAACTTAAGAACATTAATATAGGTGTATAATATAGCGTTGGAAAACTGAAGATTTTAGAAAAAAATATTATCACATACACAAAAAGTTAATTGAGAATGAACTAACTGATTTTCTTCGAAAATAATATAATAGATTATTTAATAAAACACATATTTCTATCGAAAATCAATTTATTTAATTCGTTGACTTTATCTTCTTTATGTCTTTAATTACGAACAAGTGAAAATAATACTAGGATTATGTTGAAACTCAATCACTAAGGGTAAGAATTGATTTGAAGCGAAATAATCTCACATAGTTTTGGATTTTAATTAATAAGACATTAGTTAGAGTGTTTACTTTATATATATATATATATATATATATATATATATATTTTTTTTTTAATTTAATTTTATTTATTTTTTTGACGATTCCTCTCGGTTATTCAAACATTTATCGACATAAATTGAAAAAATATGGTGCGTGCAACACACAACTTACCTCCGTTGTTAAAATCAATTTAAGAATTTTTAAGTACATTTAGAGATAAAAATAAGTCGTTAAAGTAATAATTAAGTTGAATTTCAATAGAAATGTGTATTTTAATAAAATATATATCATATTTTTATCTACAACAATCAGTTAGTTTTACCGGCTCTTCATCACTCATCATTATCCTTAACAAATCCGTGTATTAGATAATATTTTTTCTAAAATCATCAGCTATTGAACGGAATATTATACGTCTATATTACTATTCTTGTGTCCGAATTCACAAAAATTGTTTAAAAAAATATGTTTGCACTTTTCTCCTTTAGCTGTAAAAATCTGCAAAATTAAAGGTACTTCAGAGGAATAAAATTCATAATATAGGCCTATAAGCCATGTCAGACAATATCAATCAGAATGAATCCTACATCATCTTAAAGCCAATTAAATTTTACATCGATACATCGAGTTTAATAAAATTCGTTATAGTCGTTTTCAAGTAAATCGTTAAAAGGTACAAAATGCATGGTATAAAGTACCACTGCCGGTCTGCTGATTTTATAGAAAAAGTTTCTGTAACGTCTTGGGGCGTATAGTTGTCTTAAATATAATTTTTCATTTTTATAGGACTTTTCGTTTTCGCCCGGGAGTTACCACAGACACACACCTCTTTGCGGGACTTGTCATTTGGATTCGAAAATTTTCACGATCGCAATACTTTCCCTTGCTATATATTTTATATATAGGTAAGTGAAAATAATAAATTCCGACACAAGCAGTTTCTTTAGCTAGGTCATATGAATAGTCACGTTTTAATCATACGGGTTCCTTCAGTATTCATATAGTAAGGAATTTATTTTCTTTCGCGTTATAACGCGCCTTGAATTTATTGAATTGAAAGTTGAATAATTGCTTACAATATCAAGTAGCCGTAGAATATGGCTCTTTGTAGGCTGATTTTGGTTAGTAGATGGGCTATGCATAACATAATAAAATAATATAATAAGATCAAAATTATAATAGTAATACATGTACAATTTACATAAATCAAGAACGTGATTCTACTTATAGCAAAACATGTATCTCCTGTAATAGTGAATTATATACTATTATTTTAATTAATATATAATTAAATTATATATTTATTTCCGGGTGCCTACTATGGCTAAGTTATAATAATAATATTGATAATGAATTTAATTTTATGATAAAATAGCAGAGTAGTAATAAAATAAACATTGTTCCCATACATATCGTTTTTCACATAAACACCATATCCTATATAACATTTAGGTAGTATTAATTACAAGCTGTAATATTAATTTTAATATTGAAATTTATCGAATTAAATTTATAGTAATAAAAATGCATAGAGTTCTTGTAGATTGACTTATTACATGTTTCTTAAACTCACAATTTTATTAATTATTGAAATTACGAACCAGATAAATATTTTATTGATGAACAATTATATGATTAAACAAGTCAATGATGGAGATAATTTAGTCTAGTAAAACACAAAAATTGTATATAGATCTATTATTTACTTGCTTAGTGTTTTTTTTTTCTAACTATAGGGAAGTAATTACTCAAGAAAAAACTTAAAGGCCATGTTCCTCATCCATACAGATTTAGGTTAATTTTTTTTTTTTTCTATTAAAGGTATATACGCTAAATTTTATATTTTGGGGTTTTTCTGCACAAGTTTAGACATTTTGAGATTTTTACTCTAATTGTTAGTATGTATAACAACAGAGATAAACAGTGAAAGCCGTGTGTTGGATACACCAGTTTTTTTTATTTTTTACTTAAGTGTCTGAATATTTCAAATCTAACATTTTTTTCTCATTACATAGAGTAAAACTTTTCTTTCTTTTTTTTACAATTATTTGTAAACCTTGGTTGGTCAGTCCTAGTTAAATGAATATGCGCCAGCTTTAACTAGGTTTCGTTTAATCCAAATAAATTTCAATTTACCTTGAAAATATATAATATTCAATTAGAGGCGAAGTCACAGCTCACCTTGGAGATCGTGACATAAGATATTTAATTTTCCAGATCATTGCTGCAGGGCAGGGGAGCCCCCTTAATGAAATTTCTGTCAAATTATCTACAAGGAGCTGGGAATCCTCTTAGTCGCTGACCCAGTTTCTTTTTTCCCTTTCTACGGCAACACAGAATTATACTTTAATTATACTATAGGAATATCTGTAGGCTCTGGTAAGCTGTTGCCATAAATCACTCAATTTTTTTTTCTTTATTATTAAGTTAAACAACAAATAAAAAATTGCTGCACAAATCTACTTAGAGTTTATGGCAGAAACCAATCGCGAGATGATTTTATGTATAGATAGAGAAGAGAAAAATAGAGAAAGACCTGGAATAATCAATACTAACTTTCATTGATAAACTTACTTTTAAAAGAATCAAATGGGTTAAATAATATTTTTTTTTTTTTTTTTTATATATGCCTTCTTACACCATCGAGCTATTGTTATGTATAAAAGAAAAGAAAACAAAGGTAACAACGGTCCCTATTTAATTCGGTTTATAATTATTTAATGTTTTTAATGAGCTATTTAAAATACATATAAAAAGTTTAATTTATTTTTTGTTTTTTTCTCAAGTGTAACATCTATTTTGATTAAATAATTTTCAAATTAGAAATAATTAATAACATTGTTAGTTTATGGATTAATTACAACTGACTTACGATATAGTTTGTTTATTTATTTAACGTCACTTTATGCTACCATGGCAAATCGGACGATGCTACAGTGGGAGTCCTAAATTTTACCTATCCAGGTTTTATTAGGATAGGGATCTTTAACGAGTACCTGACATCGCACAGGCTCGGGACCACCGTTTTACGTCCCCTCCAAAGGACGGCATAACTAAGGATATTTTACACCCATTAAAAAATCCTGGAACCACCTGCGCGTTTGAACCCGTGACCTTTGGCATAGGAGGCTGTTATGCTAGCCACCCAGCTACAAGTCATCCTATTTTACGATTTAGTACGTTATATTGTTTCCAAAATTTTGCGTACTGAATGGAAGAATATAACTTGTCCACCACTGAATCCAATAATCTTCCCCATTACAAATGTTTAGTGAAGTGATTTAGACCCATTACTCAAGTGCTGCCATCTCTGGTAGATTAATAGAACTAAAGCAAACTAGTTTTAAAAGGTACCCCCTGAGTAGGTACAGGGCAGGTCTAATAAATCCATGCCTAGCATATGGAAAGTTTTTATTGTGAGTTTTATTACACCATTATGCAGGAGTAGATAGCATTCGCTACCATGGAAGAAATGTGAAGAGAGAGAGTGAGAAAGAAGAAAGACAATTAAATGCCATAAACTGTCCACCTAACAGTATGTAATATACATTTTAATCATAGTTTATTAATATTAATTATTATAACAATAGCCAATTCAATAATTTCCTTATATTTTTTCCATCACATACAGAGTCCACTATCACTAAAAAACAAGTTTTGTTGGTAATATCCCTATAGAACGGGAATGCTAACAAAGAACATTAGTTCATAAGTTTATAAGTCTTATAATGACATTACGTTATGTTGTACAACTCAGTTTAGCGTATTAACTTTTCTAAAAGATTGCGTTTCCCAACGGTATATTCTACGTCTATATTACTACTAAAAGATTTTTTGAGGCCTTGATTACAGAAAATTTAATTTGGCCATCAGGAGAAAAACTTTATTGCAATTTATTTTACTTATAAAACTTCAGAAAAGAATGCGCTACTAAATGATAATGAATATCGTATCAAATTCTTCGCGCGGTTCGGAAGGAGTTCGCGGAAACCAAAAATCGCGTTATCCACAAAAATCACATAGTATTATCCGCTTTTCATCACTCTTAATTACCTTATAAAACTCTTTATATAACATTAAATATATATATATATATATATATATATTATATATATATATATTATATAGATATATATATATATATATATATATATAGATATATATATATATATATATAGATATATATATATATATATATATATATATATATATATATATATATATATATAGATATATATATATATATATATATTTTTTTTTTTTTTTTAATCTACAAAATTAATCGTACTGTTGATGAAGAAAACTTTAAATATCGGCATTTAAACCCTGTATCAAGATTTCGATCTGAATGAAACCTACATGATATTGTTTCTCATTATATTCGACAACGATTTAGTGAGCTTAATCAAAATCGTTGCATCTGTCCTGAAAATCATAAAAAAGGTGCAGAATGCAGATTATGAAGTAGCACTCCTAGGCAGCCGATTCTGGTTAAAATTTGGTGTAACATCGCTTAGTTGTCTAATAAAATTTCTGTCTCGTCGTAAAAAAAAAGTCGTACGACTTTTCGTTTTTGTGCTAGACTTACCACACATACTTTTTCGCTCTTTATACTCAGGGTACCCTAAAACCTGTGTTACGTTGAAAACTTGGGTTCGAAAATTTCACAATCGCAATACTTTCACTTATTGTATTTTTCATATAGTAAAATACTAGGTTTATACTACTTAATTTCTATTAGTTAAGTATAAATATTCACACTAAATAGGTTCTGGACATCATTAATTATACAAATAAATTCCTTGCTAATAACGTCTTAATTTAGCAATCGGGAGTAAATGCAAGGTATTGGATTTTATGTGAACTTAATCGAGAATAGTAGCAAACCGTGATAAATTTGGATTGGATATACTGTTAAATTAATTTATAGATAAATTATCAGTGCTGAATTCGTAGATACCTATATACTATATTAATATGACAAACCATTTAATATGTGGTTGCTTTTCATATTAAATGCATTTGATAAGAACGCCGTTCTTTGTACGATAACAAGGTCGAGTACACAATTATCTATATCAGTCTTTACAGAAGTAATTAAGGGAAAATTGTTATGCTCTGAAGCGATTTTGTAAACACATTCTACCGTCAACTTTCCTTTATGTGGGACAATAATCTCCTTTACAAAGGAGTTTTCATTACATTTATAAGAATAATCAAATCACATTATCCATTTCTGAAAAATTACTATCATCTAAAATAATACAAAATTTTGTAGTATTTTACATAATTTTTGTTATAAATTCTTCAAAATATATCATTATTTTAGGCGCTGATTCCATAAAGTTCCAAAGGACATAGTTTACGAGATGGGTACTTTGAACTATTTGCGTTCATGAAAAAAACGCTGGAGCTCTTAAATAAGGATCTTACATACAGTATATATGTAAAATTTTATCGCCACAATTACTAAAAACATCTCCTTCTATGAAATAAAATAAAGGTTATAGTAAAAAATAAATAAAAAAATTGTAGATTTAATACAAATATTTCTTCTCCTTCAATTGGTTATCAATTTATTTTATATTGTATATTATATTATATTTTATCATTGTTGTTGAATTTATTCAACTTATACATTTACCCGTTTTTTATCAATCCTAACAATTTTACATACTTAATTGTTTCGAATCTAATAAATTGAAGGCACTTTAGAGGAAGAAATAGAAAGTTTAGAATATCGGCATTGAAGCCCTGTCCTTTTATTTGAATCATAATGAAACCTACATGATGTTAAATCCTATACAATTTTTCGCTGACTTAGCAAATTTAATTAAAAATATGCAAAAGTGGTTCTTGTAGCTCCCCGATTTTGTTGAAAAAGTTACTGTAACGTTCAGACAAATACGCATCTATAATATGAAATTTAAGTTTTACAATAATTATAATTTTCGAGCTGGACTTAACACATAAACACGCTCACGCAGACACGCACATTGACTATTTTGTAGGGCTTGATCGTTTGGATTGAAGAATTTGAAGGGTAGATACAAATTTAAAAAATGGATACAAGATAGTAAAAAATCAAATAAATTATGAGAGATATAAGTGCTCCTTGAAATTCATCGTTTTTTTTTTTGTTTTGTTTTTCGGAGGAGCAGTTTATCATACATTTTTAATGGAAAAGATAGAGATGAACGGGTAATGTTTGCTTGAATATTCGTAAGCAGTAACAGTTCATCTAAAACTCCAAGCTAGCAGATCTGTAGGAAGAGGTAGAAGACATATGAAATATCAAAGAAAAGATCGTCTCAGCAACAAGAAAAAAGAACAAGTTTTCCTCAAAAGCTTAGCAAAGGAATCGCATATATTGAAATGGAGGTGAGTAGGTCATGAGGGTAGGCTGGATCCCAAAAGAAGGTCTAAAATTGCTACAAAGTGGATTCCAAGGGAACGAAGGAGATGGCGAGGAAGACCACTGACGAGGTAGAGGGATTGATTTGTGCAAGTAATGATGGGTTGTACAGTGGCCAGAAATAGGAAAATGTGGAATAATGTGACAAAAAATCTATCATTATTTTATTTTTTTTTTTTTGGTGAGTTTTTGTTACAACATAGTTGTTTCTCGTTTCTAAATTTTTTTGGTCGAGCCATATCTCCCGAAGACCGCTTGCAGCCATGCCTTCCTCTACATCCTGTAAACTTCCTTGGGTCTTCCTTCCCCTTTTTCGCTTTTCCATAGGCTGATAGAGAAAGGTCATCTTTCCTCTGTCATCCTCATGTCCATACCATGTTAACTTTTTTATATATATTTTGATCAAAATATTTTTTTCTTCTTGGACATTCCGTCTAATAGTTTGGTTGAAAACATGCTGTAGTCTAGATATAACACAAGAACGCTTCTAAAATTCCATCTCCAATGATATTAGCCTTGCCTCTTCCTTTTTGGTTATCACCCATGTTTCTCCTGCCTATAGCGTGAATGGTATAGCCTTTTTTTTGTTTGGAGACTCACCTACCTACTTACTCCATAATACAGAATTCAGGGTTCCAATTATCCGCCTTCCTCTCGTGATTTTTTCCATGAAGTTCTTTTAATAGCTGTCATCCTCAGTTATCCATCCATTTGCCATGATAGCGTTTTTGAAGGATTTGAGTGTTTACATTTCATAAAATCAAATAGATCATTTAGAAAAAACTAAAAGATAGAGATAGATAGATAGATAGATAGATAGATAGATAGATAGATAGATAGATAGATAGATAGATAGATAGATAGATAGATAGATAGATAGATAGATAGAGAGAGAGAGAGAGAGAGAGAGAGAGAGAGAGAGAGAGAGAGAGAGAGAGAGAGAGAGAGAGAGAGAGAGAGAGAGAGAGAGAGAGGAGAGAGAGAGAGAGAGAGTCTTTTAAGAAATTTTTTTTAAATTACTGGAAATAGAAACAAAAATAAACAATTTACAAATTACAAAATATAATAACAAAAATAAGACACACTTCATGGTTTTTAAAATTACATCAAATAAAAATAAACAATTTATAAATTAAAAAATACCATGACAAAAATAAGACACATTACATGGGAGTCTGGCTCGCAGTTCGGATCCGTAAGTTATTTATTTTACTTGGTTAGTTGGTTTCTTGGTTATAAACTAAATGATAAAAATACAAATATGTCATATATAATTTTTTTTTTTTTAATATCCTTCAGTAACTTTTATAAATTAACGTCTCATATGCCATTTAATTGTTCAATATCAATAATCTCGATACCCGAGAAGATCTTAGAAAAAGAGACTCTCATTTACCAAAATGATAAAGAGTTCTGCCAAATACTTTTCTTGTGGTCAACAAAACCATTTCTCCCCCAACTCCTTAGTACAGCTCCTGGGTATTAGGCTGGAAAGGCGCTTGAGCTTTCAACCCACGTCTGCCAGAAATCTACTCGGCAAGATAATGATCTAATCGCCAGCACCATCTTCTAACTTCGTTAGCTCTCTTTCCCCCAAACTTTTCTAGGACGGAAGGGACGGCTGGCAGATCATCCAAAGAGATTGCAAGATATTTCGCTAAATTTAATGAGTGTTTCCAAAGAATGTAGCTGAATATGCTATAGTGAAGCTGTTCTGAATGTTACTATAAGAAAGCAAACCGTAAGAAAGCATGACTCATTGAGATCATCCATTATTCTTGTATTACAGACATTAAGAGTAATATCCGTTTTTTCAAGGATCGATCCTGTTTAAAACAACATTTGAGAGTTTTGGTATCTTTTTGTTTAAAGAAAATATAAACTTTTAACCTCAATTTTATCATGTCCTCAACTATAGCCTTTGTTTTAGTGATTTTTTTTTTTTGGTTCAATATTTATATGATTAATAGAAGGGACCCTTTTATATATCGAAGGTGATTAGATAGCAACCGTCTGTAATGTAGTGGTGAGCATAACCGCCTTTTATGCCCATGATCGCGGGTTCAAACTTGGCAAATGGGCATTAGATATTTTAAAGGGAGTAAAATATCCTTGGTTATGCTGTCCTCCTGAGATGACGTTAAATGGAGGTCCTCTAATCCCTATCCTTATTAAACCTGGAATGGCAAAATCCCAGTGAGGCACGGTCCAATTAGCCACAGTAGCATAAAATTTACTTTAATTTAATAAAAAATATGATTAATAAAATTTTTAGAGTTGAAAATGTAAAATATATTCATAACAAATGTTTCCTGACTAAATTATAAAACTTATTAGTAGAACATTAGTTCCATTGCATGTTTCATAAATCTGTCGTTTAAGGCGTGAAATTGCTAATGGTTATTATCACCATTAAAACCTCACAAAACGATTTAATGGATGTGGTTTAATTAAGTAAAAATTCCTTAATTATGCCATACTTTAAAGGGTAAGTAAAAAAGTGGTCTTGAACCGGTGCGATGACATGTACTTGTTTCTATCCAACTTAAAATCTAAATAGAAGGAATTCAGGACTCTCACTGCAGTATCGTTAGATTAGCCACATCAGCATAAAGTGCCTTTAGATGATTTTTTTTTAATTATATGATTTTTTAAATAAATATCTATTGAAAAATACAATCTCAAATTTCGAGGTGGCGTTAGTTTTTTTTTTTCTCTCGGTCAGCACCGATGAGCCTATTGTTTTCACGAGATATTTTTGTACCTTAGAAAGAGTGTTTCAAAGATCGGTGCCAATGTGACTGTAAATAGTTAGCAAGCTTGAACTTTGTATTATGGCGTGTTGTAAGCGCAGGAAGACTGTCTCAGCCTTCTCAGAACATTCATTTTAGTTTTCCTTATTTGATTGTGAAAAACACCGAAAAAGACAAACCTGATTAAATTTAGTATATGTAATAGGTTCTTTAAGTTTTATTATTTATTCATTTTATTTTTAGGAGGTTTTTCTCTTTTTCCCTCCTCTCCTATCGCACAGATCCACCCCAGGATACATATTTGATACAGTTGCAGTAATAATTTGAAATAAGTATCTGAAATAGAAAAAAAGAGAACCATGATGTTATAATCAATCTTGAAATCGTCATGATAACGAAAAAATTAAAAATCTGGTTAGTCCCGTGATTACATGAATTTATAAGAAAAATGAAAACATTAATTGCTTATTATCTGTTAATTACAATAATTTGCTTAATAATAAATAAATATAATATTATATTTATTAATCAAGTAAACATAATTAATATAAAAAATTAGATTTTTTATTATAATAATAAGAATAGGAGGATTACCCCCATTTATTGGATTTTTGCCAAAATCAATTACGAATCAAAGAATAATTAATAATCAAGAATCCATTATAATTACAATTATAACTATATTTAGATTAATCATTTTAATATATTATTTACGAATTATAACTAATATATTTATATCTTATAGAATATAAAATAAATGATATATTAATTATAGTAGAAAAATAACATTTTCACCTATTATAAATAATTTTAGATTACCTTTAATTATAATAATCGATATTATTTAACTCAAAGCTTTAAGTTTAATAAACAATTAACCTTTAAACCTTAAACCTTAAACTGCAGACTAATCGTTCCACTGAACTTCTGACTAGCTAATTGCGGTTGAATTTTTGTTAGAATCTTTCATCGATCGATGGGTTCAGAAAAGTCAATTCCTATTTCATTATAGTGTAGAGTCTTCTAGTTCTTAAATTCGTAATTATTTTAAATATACAAAAGAGTGCTCCGTTTTTTCTATCTCAAAGTTCATAAGAAAAAGAGAGGAAACGTAATCGCGAAACCGAATGAAATATTAAGACTTCATTTTCGACTGGGGCTCTCTTAAGTTAGGTTCCCTAGAGCATCGCTCCTGTTGCCACTCTAGCTATACCTTTGGGTGAAAATATTAAAAAAAAATTACATATAAACTATATACAAATTTTCTTTCAAGAATCTTTTTGTACTAAGCACGTGCCAATATGATCAGACTAAAAATGATACAAACATATTTATCTTTTTTTCTTTCACCTACCTATACATAAAATTGTGTTAAGAGAATCTATTGCGATCTTGAGAATTTTCGAGTTCCAGTTTTCAACGAAAAGACAGGCTTTAGACTCCCTAGAGTCCAAATAGCCAAATCGCACGAAATGGTCTGTGTGTCCGTTTGTGGTAGGTCTAGTACAAAAAAGAAATGTCGTACGATCCTGAAATTTTATATTTAAGACTACTTTATACCATACATTTTCCACCTTTTTACATTTTTTAAAAACGGCTCTTACAATTTTTTATAAAAATTTAAAAGTTAACGGGCTGTAATATCCTGTAAGGGGAGCGGCGTGGTCTAGTGGGTAGAGCGCTAGTCTGCTGTGCTTCGGGTCCTGGGTTCGAATCCCTGCTGTGGCGGAATATTATTTATTCTCTTAATTCAGTCGGGGGGCGACCCTAGGGTATGGAGACCCTCCTGGGGCAGACCCAGCCTCTACAAAGTGGGTACCCAAATTAATTGGGGAAAAACCTGTCGGCTGAGCGCGATTAAGGCCTAATCACCTCATTGCACTGCCGTTGGCCTTGAAACAGTACGAATCTCTATATGTACTGAGCCCAAGACCCTTCATGGGTTGTAGTGGTACAGGTTTTTTTTTTTTTTTTTTTTTTTTTTTTTATATCATGTAAGATTTTTTCTGTTTAAAATAATCCGATAGGGCTTAAATATACTATCTTCCTCTGAATTACGTTTAATTTTATTTACCATGGTATTCGGAAAATTGACTATCACGTGTTGTTAGTACAAAAAGCAAAAATTCCATAGCAATATTCTAAAAAATTAAGTAAAATACTTAATTACTACTGAAACTTGCAAACAACATCTATATGCAATATTATTGTTTCACCAATTTACCTCTTCAAAGCCAAAAAACCTAATTTAGAAATATTTGTTTATATCTATACTCATTTTAAGGAATAATATAAAGAAATAATTACATATCTGGTGAAGATAGAGGTTTTTTTTTCTTTTTACCACATAATTTTGATCTTCCGTCTTTTGCGGTTTGTGCCATCTATTCTACATTTAAATTCCACGATTTTAACAAATAATCTGTAACGTTGAAAAGTTTTATCCTAAACGTCTAATCAGAAACACGACCTTTCCATCATAAAAATTTAAGTCTTAAAAATAAATTAATTAATTTTTCATGTGTAATGATTAGTTCCTAAATAGTTTTGTTTTAGTTGGCATAGGTTCCATAATAATGTTTTTTTTAATCTCTTCAGTGGAACTAAATCCAATCAATACTTCCGTCTGAAGGTCAGAGCAACTTGTCATGATTTTGTGAAATTATATAGTGGGCAAAGCATTAAGGATGACGACATGGTTAATATTGTCCAAGGGTTAAGGCAGAAACTGGGTCAAGCATTTGTCATAATCTAGGGTTGGGAGGTCAGAGTTTAAGTCTCGCTGGGATAAGTTTATTATGAATGGTTAGTGACTCTGCTGGTCAACTGTTATATTTTATCTATTATAGAAGCACTAGAATATAAAAAATGTCTCTATTGAAACAACAATACAGGATTATTTTAAAAATACATCATAGATAATCAACGACTGGTTGTAGCTTAAACCCGCTTATTTACTCTTGAATGATGTCCTGAATCATACTATATCATATCAATCAACTGTCTTCAACATATTTGAGAAATAATGTTTTGCATTAATTTTTACAAAAAAATTAAATCCAGGAAGAAATAAAGTCCCAGTTAAAGGTGGGAAATGCGTGTTATTACTCACTTGCTAAGTTACTTAGTTCGTGGCTTCTATCTAAAAACTTAAAGGTTAGAATTTATAAAACTATTATTCTTCCGACGGTTCTTTACGGATGTGAAACGTGGCCGCTTACTTTGAAGGATGAACAACGGCTTAAGGTTTTCGAAAATAATGTACAGCGTAAAAAATTTGGTCCGAGGAGAGATGATGCCACTGGGAAGTTTAGAAGGTTGCACAACGCGGAATCGCGGAACTTGTATCCTGTGAATATAATTGAGTTCATAGCATCGCAGAGATTCAAATGATCGAGTAAAGGTGTTGGGCTCAGTGAGGAGCGGATTCCGAGAAAGTTGGTATTCGCTGATCCGACTGGTAGGCGTCCGAAAAGTAGGCCGAAGCGTCGATGGGAGGATTGCGTTAAGGCTGATTTCAGGGGCTTGGGCTTGAACGGTGAGCCTTGGATGAGTCTGTTTAGAAGGAATTTGGTGTTATCGGCATCGAACCTTCGGGTTCGCTAAGCCTATTATTATTGCAAATTTGCTTGGTTTTACCAGAATATTTATATACCCGGACCAAAGTCAAGGGCTAGGCAAAAATTACTACTATACTATATTTAAAAATTGTCTGATGATACTATCTGTACCGAGGAGAACTTTTCGGGCGGTTTTAAGTTTTTAATTGCTAAAATGGTGTCATCTGGAATGAGACCGTTGCATGAGATAATTATCGGATATGCCTTGATTTGTTCCAGCTTATAGACTTGACGTAGTTCCTGGCACAAATCTTGATATTTTCCTATTTTCTCAGCAATATTTTTGTCCATATTGTCATTATTATTATTATTATTGATTTTTACAAATCTGGTACTACCTCTTCTTCTCTCTCTAAATATAAAATGATTACGCGATTTTAGTTTCCACGAACTCCTTCTGAACCACCAGACGGGTTTTGATACTGTTTTCACCATCATTTAGGGCATCCATTCCTGAATATTTTTAAGTAAAATACATTGCTTTTTCGCAATTTTCGATTCGCTTTTCGCTAAACGGAAAAAATAAAATTTTCTGTAGCCAAGTCAACAAAAAATGATTCCTGAAACATAGGTAGTAATAGAGATGTATAATTTACCGTCAGAATGCGTCAGATTTTTAGAAAAGATGACATGCATTAATGAAATCATATAAGTTGTGTAAGCCCATAAACCTATGAACATATGCTGTTGGTGAAGACTAAGGGTAATTTTATTTATTGATTGGTAAATGTTCCCCATTCCTATGCGAAAAGCCCGTTCCTGTCGAGGAACATGAATCATGAGAATTTTTGTATGCTGGCATTTCGGTAGAGAATATGTCAGACTCCGTATAAGAAAAAATTTTCCGAAAGAAATCTGAAGCGGTATACACCTTCATTACAACATAATTACAAGGAATATATTCTAAAATAACCAGATCCGCTTAAATGCTGATGCTCTCAAAGAATTATAATTTTTTATTATTATTACAATCGGAAGCCTCAGGCATCTTGTTTGAATTTCACATTGAGTTTGAATTGTAAATTCAGGAAAAATAATATAAATTGATTTCCCCTTAGTGATATATTATATGCTTATAGAATCAGTTTTTATCTGGACTGAAAAAGCTTGTATTAGCTGCTTTATTATATCAATTATAATATATTATTCTATTTCATCCACAGTTAAATGAAGAAGAAAATTAATTAATTAATTTAGTCGAAATATGTTTTGTTTTGTTTTATATTCAGAACATCATCCTTATTGCAGTTAGTCGATTTATTCATTTTATTTATAAATTATGGGATACCTGGATAAAGCTCAACAAGCAAGTCCCTCACAATTCTTTGCGTCTGAGTAGATACATAAACGAATATACAATATATTGTTCCAGTTTGAGGTTGAAAGTCTTTGAAAATATTTTTAATGAAGCCGAATAAATATAATTTTATTTATCGAAGCTAAATTTTAACCAACTTAAGCGAAATAAATGAACAAATACGTAAAACAGACCAGGTAAGGAAATAATTGCAATGGGTGGAATACTCAAAGTACCACGTTAAATGACAAACAAGTTTATTAGGATAATTTACCTAAAATAATTCTTCTTCCTCTTGGAAGCGTAGAGAAGCCTCGATCCAGCGCTACCAGTTATCCCAGCCTCTGTTTAGTCACTTCATTTCTGCCAGGGTCTTGTCTCTGTTACTCTCAATCCTCTTGATATGTTGCTGGCAGGTGATTCTTCGTCGCAGGCTAGCCTTCTGTCTGTAGGGGTGAGGGCGGGGGATATTTGCCGAAATAAAATCCCCCCAGCACGAGAGTCGAACTCGTAATTATTTGGTTTTAACTTTTCGGTTATCTGTTGCTAGGCAACGCGTGCTCACAGCAACGCGCGCTAACACGCTCGGCCACCCCGCCCCCTATAGATATGTATATAACATCTCGCCCTATCTCACGATGTCCTGGTATGCTAAAGTTGATCTGGTAGTAAACGTGGTTTGCTGTATTAACTCCATTTCCTATTTCTTGGTCAATTCTGTCAGACCTATCTATAATGGTTACCCAAGATAGTTGAATTCATTAAGTACTTCTTGGATCTTTCCATTGCATACTAGTTCAGCATTTTCTACTTCGTTCCTAGAGAGAACTAGGAACCTGCTTTTAGAGTCATTGATGGACATAATCTTACGTTGTAGTTCTGCTTCCCATTTCACCTAAACGGGCTTTCATTCCACCAGCTTTTTTTTTCTTTCTTAAAATACAAAATTTTATTCCCCCAGAAATAACGCAACCACAAACTGAATGACGCATTATTAGAATAATTTTAATTTGGAGAATATATGACAGATAAATTATTTATTCGTTATATTTGAACAAATCATCCAAAATTCAAAGAAATTTGGAATTTTAAAGGAGAAGTTGATTCCGGGTGCAGTCATCAAAACATTTAAGATTTGTGACAACGTTCCTTCTTCATTCAGTGATATGAACCTTGCTTTTGGAGTATCGATAACATTATCTTACGTAGTAGCTCTACTTTCCATTCCTCCAGAATGGTTTCCATTCCACAAGCTTTTCTTTCGTGTCTTAAAATGATTCTGAGTTTTTTTCCTCAGTAATAACGCAACCATCAATTGAAATTATATTGTTTCTGAGGATTTATTTTAAAATATAGTACTGGATTTCGCCATTCCTTAGCTATTTATTATCTTAAACGTATGGAAAGATATATATATATATATATATATATTATTATTATATATTTTTTTTTTTTTTTTTTTATTTAAAATATATTATATTTTATTATAAGATTGTTTAGGCTGTTATTTTTATTATTACGAGCCTTGCATTTATGGTTCTTCTGTATTTTTATTATATTGATTTATAGGTTCTGACATTTTTGTGAGCGCATTCGAGTTTCGGTAACTTTTGAAGATTTGTATTGATTGGTAGAGTACTGATTAACAGGTATGACAAAACAAAAAAAAAAAATATATAAAAAAATATAGTACTATCTATTTAAACTTTGATGTAGCCCTGGACTACATGGAGGAGGGCTGGACACCTTGCAGGTCAAAGACGATAAAAAAAAAAGCATTACTGAATAAGTTAATGGATAAATCCTGCAATAGAAGAAGATCGTACCTGAGATGGAGGGATGATATTGTCCAGAGACAGGGAACAAATTGGATGAAAGTTGCTACAGACAGAGAAAATTGGTGCAAAATTAAAATAAAATAAATAAATATAAAATAAAAATCTATAAATAGTGTTATTTCCTTACATTAAAAAGGTATATTTTATATTTTTTAATGTTTATTTTAATTTTTTTTTACTTGGTACTTCTTGATGGTGCAATTTCGAACCAAACGTATAAGCGTGCATGTTATTACCAAACCAGACTTGAGACTTTGTGTTTAGCAACATGTAGTAAAGATTTATTCCGTTGCGTTAAAAAATCACTAATTTTCAGTTTATACCCTGGTGTTTTTAAATAGTATACTAATATAACAACACATAGTAATATATAAAACGATATTGATTAATTAGCTTTGAAAACTCATTCGTTGCAGCTGACCGATAATATGTTCTTGTTACTTTTCAAAATTAATAAACCTATTCTTCAACTAGGGTGAGTGGGTGGGATATTCTACAGGTTGCTAACCTATTCAAGTCCTATTGGCAAGGTCTAGATTTATAACACGAATCCGACAGGAGATAAAGGTCAACCCTCTTTATGGGACACATGCCTATTTTAGCCCAAGCTACCTAAATATGGGTGTTCAACATTAACTTATATTTTTGTTATATGAATTTTCATGATTTTAAAATGTATTATATATATATATATATATATATATATATATATATATATATATATATATATATATATATATATATAATTTTTATTTTTTTTTTAGTTAATTACCTAATGTATAAAAATCTTGAGTCACGGTATTTGTTGTGGTTGTACTCTCCCGAACCGGCTCGACTGATTTTTAAGAATTTTTTTATTAATATTCGGTAGGTTTAAGAATAGGTCCTAAAGTATATTTCATGCCGGTAGGTGATTCAGGTATCCCTATTATCACGAAAATGTTTTTTTTTTTTTTTTATTTGGCATACAAAAATATCCATAACCCCAATTTTTTCAGTTTGTACACAATCCCCCACCGTCGTATTTTAATCACGATTTGAGTATTTTTATATACACAATATCCAAATAATTTAACTGTCGTTCGTATTTAAAAAATCTTGTGCAGGCTATACACGATACATGGGTCCTCATAATCTCACTGAGCGGCATGTTTCAAAACATACCGTGCAAAAAAACGGTTGAAAGAACTGGGCTACAAAGTTCTTCCGCAACCACCATATTTTCCTGACTTGTCTCCAATGTGAAAAATAAAAAGGAAAAATGTGTAGAAAAAGGAGGTAAATACTTCGAATAAAATTATCTTGTTTTTATATCGTATTTTTAATAAAAATCCTTTATCTTGAAAACGGACATTTCATGTGACATAACCCAATACATCTAAATTACTATCCTTATGTAAAAAAAAAATTACAATTACATTTAAAAAAATAGTTTTGCACACACACACGCACACACATACACACTCACACACACACACACACACACACACACACACACATATTATATATATATATATATATATATATATATATATATATATATATATATATATATATATATATATATATATATATATATATATATGACAGATTAGAGGTATATAAATATTTTATAACAATGCATGAATGTTGTTGATTATATTTTAATTAATACAAATGATGTTATTATGTTTTTTTTAAAAATACCTAAGCCTAAACGTTTGAAATAAAAAATTAAATAGATCAAAATCATATTACAAGTTATTTCTTCGATATGTTGTCTGTCTGATTATTTATAATTTATTTATTGTAAGTCTTGCTAATTATTTATTTTTCTGTGTTTCAGGTAAGATTCCATTTCTGATTTTAACTTGAAGCCTACTGGATGTAAATATGTTGGTATGATCTTATTACTTCTTAACAATATTTAATTAATTAATTGTACTGCATGGGGTAGGTAGACAACTGTAGTAGAAGGTGAGAATAAAAGAAATCATACTTTTTCTTTTAGCTATTATTCTATTCCAAATCGTAACAAAACGATGAATAATATCTAGGGTCTAGAGTGATGCCGTCCTTCAGAAGGTACGTAAAATGATAGTCCCAAGTCTTTGCGATGTCTGGTACTTGTTAAAGATCTCATGCTAATAAAAACTGGATGGGAAAAATTTAGGACTCCCATTGTTGCATCGTCCGATTAGCCACAGTAGCGTAAGGGTGACATTTAATGAATAGATAAACAAACAGAAAAGAGCAAAATTAAACCACTTATAAAAACAATAGATATAATGAAAGAAATGAAATGAAATAATAATTTTTTTCTGGGACAGCTAGTCCCCTAAGAATAATATAAATGTACATTAAAGTATTAATCTTCTGGCTATTACGTCTACAAAATATACATCATATCAAAAATTATACTCCATATTATGAATTAAAAAAAGATGCATACATACACTTGAACACACGCATATACTCATTTATGTACAAGGTAATATTGCAACTTTATAATTAATAAAAGAAATACATATTGAGGGTGTATAGTCGACTGTAGTCAGTTTATGCTTGGACATGGCTCAGTAATGCCCTGATGATGGCTCACAAGCTTGAGCCGAAACGTTGGCAAAATTAAAAACTTTTCAAAAATGACTGATTCCTGACTATTCCACCTATAAAAGAAATAAAATGAACTGAAACATTAAATAATAAAAAAAAAATGAATAAATAAACAGTGTAAATAGTCAAAACTTATAAAGGTGCGATAGACTGATATTCAAGGAGATGGATAAATAGTTTATGCTTGAAGGAAGTTAAGGATTGGGATGTACGAATAGGCATGGGTAAGGAATTCCAAAATGAAGTAGCATGAATAACGAAACATCTCTTGAAGGAAGTAGTTCTGTAGGAGGGAATGAACAGGTTCAGGGACTGGGATCTTGTGTTGATAGAGTGGACAGAGGAGAGTGGAGTGAACATGTTATAGATATAGAGGGGTTTTTTGGTTCTGAAGGATTGATAAAGATGGGCCCCTATTATGTATTGCCGTCGGAATTTCGGATAAAGCCACTTCAACTCGGCGTACCTGGTGGAGACCCGAGAGCGCCTGGGAATCCCGAAGATGAATCTGATGAAGCAGTTCATTATTCTCTTCAGCCCCCTCTCAAGCGTCTCTGACAGTCCGCCAAACACTAGGCACCCATAATCGAAGTGGGGGAAGATAAGAGAGGAGACTAGGAGCTGGCGGGTTTTAAGAGGTATTTGATCATAATAATGAGCAACTGGCAAGAAGTTCCAATGGATTTGCCACTGAATTATAAAATAAATAAAGGAAATTTATTTTCTTATCACTATCATGAAGAGTATAAATTTACTATTACATTCAAATTAGAACAATCTATTCTCATTAATATATTTAATACCACTTTTATTATACTATGTACGTTTCGAGGGCTTACCACCTCATCTTCAGAATAATGTATTATTTTGATACTTACTCAAAATTGTTCCTAGTTCTAAGACTTAAGTTCTAGCACTCTTATATGGTAATACAACTCCATATTTTAGTTTAATTTTGTTTCAAATCACTACATACATTTTTTATTATATTCAAGTCAGAACAATCTCTTTTATATGAATATGTCTAAGGCAGTAACAAATCCATTTCCTCTTTGCACCTACTAACTGTGTGATTGTAACCCACACTCCTTCACGCACAGCACACCCGACACACAATCGAAATATTTTAACTTTTTTAGCCAAGAAATAGTTTCATCTTATCTGCATTACTTGTGGTGGAAATTTTAAATTTGGACTAATTAAATTGAAGTTTTGATTAATTAATTGTATTAACTCTATATTTTTCTAATTTATTAATTATTATTATAGCTATATAACAGACTTTATACAACTTAGATGAAAATGAGCAGAAATGGCCCTACGTGCAAAATTACGGCCCCCGTTAGGTAAAGAGCAGTAATAAAGTTTATAGACAAATAAAAATCACGGAAGCGAATACCCTGAAATCGATTTGCCGAAATTACCGCTTCATGTTATTGACTAAACTTTTTTATTGTTTCATAAAAACTGGAAATAGGCTCGATCAAAGTATTTATTTCGATTTATTATTGACATTTCTTTTAGAGCAGGTCGGTCACTTCCTAATTGAATTAACTTTCCTGGCTTGATTGATAAACGTTAAAAAGGACGTTAAAAATGACTACCATAATAATTCATAACAAGTAATAAATATATTATATATCTTTAAAGCTATTTCATAGATTTTTTAATTTTGTTTATAATAACTTACATCTGTATAAAGAATAAAAAAAAATTAGAAATTGTAAATAACTCCTACATTAATTAACTCCTAAAAGGCAATGATAAGTAACGAAAAACGCTCCTATTGAAATCACTATTGTAGATAATAATTTTTAGTTGTATTTGATTGCATTTACTTAAAATTAAGTTTTATTTAATTATTGCTACATATTTACATGAATTCGGATTTTCATTTTATTATATTTTTGGAAAATAAATACTAACGAGTTAAAGTGGTTAACCCCAAACTTTCGAAGACAATATTTCCTTGGATCATTCCTTTATCAAATCATAAACTCCCACCATCCATTTTATGTCTACAGCCTTCTGGTATTTAAATCCTCAACCCATCACCAGGAAACAAGATCCCGTCTGTCCGACCTCCACACTCCTTTCCATAGAACCAAAAAATATGACTGCTCCTTTTTAGCCCGGTCCTCTTCCTTATGGAATACTCTCCCTTCAAACATCCGTCATGCTCCTTCCCTCTCATCGTTTAAATCCCTCCTCTTTCAATACTTCCTTTCTCTTCAGTCAGATGTAAGCTAATTTTTATCATGCCAACTTATCTAAGGTGAATTTTACTTTAATGAGATGTAAAAGTTACATTTTATGTTTATTCTTATTTATTTATTTCTAGAATTTGTAAATAGAAATGACACTATGACCCTTTATTTTTTTTTTTTATTTTTTTTTTTTCATTCTTGTGTTATTTAATTGTATTTATATATTGTTTTTGGCCAGTTATAATTTATTATTTAGTTCATAATTGTTATTCTTAAGGGACATTGTCCCAGAATAAAGTTTTGTTTTCTATTCTTCTATTCTAACTTATAAATTTTATTTGTAAGAGGTAGTAATTTTGTGTTATGTGATGTAAGTTTGTGTAATGTGTGTTCCATATTTTTTTTAAAAATAATCCTCACGGGAATCATTAACATATGACATATTACGACGAATGAGACAAATGCTTAATTTAGTGAATACATTTGGGGAGCGTCGTGTTCTTGTAAGTAGAGTGCTAGTCTACTACTGTTCTTCGGGTCCCAGGTACGAATTCCGGCTGACGCAGAATTATCTATCCTGTTATTTCAGCCGTGGAGCGACCCTGAAGAATGGAGACTATTTTCCATAAAATGGGTAACCAAAAACTGGAGAAAAACCTTTAAGCATGACAAAAGTTTTAGGAAGCGAATTCATAATTCTAAACTAAGTTTGGAGGTTGAAATTGTTTTGTTGTTGTTCTGTATCCTATTAGATTTATTCGGCTGTGGGTTTGTATTTACTCAACTCTACTGTTTGTCGATTTCGGCTGGCAATAATCAGATGCCTACTCAAAGCCCAAGGTAAACACTGGGCGTAGTCAGCGCTTTATCTGTTTAACTTTCAACATCCTATTTCAGGGGCTGTTTAGCCTTTTGTTGTTTTTAAAAAATAACTTATTCTGAATGGAAATGTTATCTTAAATATATTGTTTTTTTAGCTCTGTAATCTATGCGGACATAAATAAATAATATTTTTTGAAGGGAAAACTTCTTTAGGCGCGTTATGCGATTTTTTTAGGGGTAAAAGCTTCGATTTCGTAACTATGGCAACGTTACGAACATGCTCTTGACTGGCGCATGCGCTCTTTGTTAACATGTCTATTACAGATAGAATGACGATGGTAATGGTATCTAGATCGGGCCAAATCAGCAACATACGGACCATTAAGGTCTTTATTCGTGACAAAGTAAGGAGCATTGTGGATTTTACGGAGGATTTCGGATTGTAGGGATTGGATACGGGAAAAATTCGATGGTTCAGTAGAGCCCCAATCCCAAAGCAGCTCTACTCCGTAATTCCATGTCGGCCTTATGATAATTATGTAGATGAGTCTTTTGTAGTTAAGTGGAAGATTAGAACGTTTGTCTTGTAAGTGTTGAAGTAGTCGAAAACGTAGTGCAGTTTCTTGTCGCTTCAGTTTTGTATGAGGGTTCCAAGTGAGACGTTTGTCAAGGTGCATATTTGAAAATTAAATAAATTTAAATAATATAGATTCCCATTAAGCACAATGTATATTTCATTAGTAATTAAAACATATGTTTTTTGTTTGCTTGGGAGAGAGTTTTTATCTCTGTGAAACAACTATAAAGTTTATTCCTAAATGTCGGAATTTCTTTTTAAAAAATGTGCTATGTGTACCACTAACTCATACACATTGTTAGTTTGGACTCCGGCCGTGAAGGATCTCCCAGTACAAGCTAAGTTTAGCATTAAGTTTTTTATCTACATACTACTTTCTCATATTTTATATTTTTCTCGCATTGTATTTAGAATTAGAAGACTTTAGTTCCTTTATTTTTTGCATATAAGTTTCCTTATTTATTTATCTTCTTTATTATTCGATTTGTTATTTTATTTTTATTTTTTAAATCTATTTTATTACCTTTTGTTTTCTTCGTTGTTGGGTTTTCTACATAATGGACGACCCTGACGAATCTAACAGCCCTTTGGCTAAAAGAAAAAGACCTCGGGGTAGAATAAAAAATCCTCCCGACAAATTTTCTTTGACAGAAAAAATTAATTTAACCCCCACATTTCTCATAGTTAGACGTACAGATGAGGAAGATTTTAAAAAAGTATCCCCATTCTTTATTAATAAGTTTATTACAGGTATCATTGGTGAAGCTAAAAACATTAAAAAACTTCGAGAAGGTTCTCTCCTCGTGGAAACTTTTAAGGGCACACAATCAAATACCCTTTTAAAAATTACAGACTTTGGGGGTCAATTTCCCGTCGAAGTAACGCCACATAACACGCTGAACTACAGCAAAGGAATTATAAAAGTATATGATTTTCAATACTTGGACATAGAGGAAATTAAGAGGGAATTGACGAACGTCATAAAAGATATAGTTAGAATTAAAATTAAAAAAAACGGAGTCGAAATAGCAATTCATAGCTATATAGTTACGTTCCCAACTCCAATAGCGCCTAAAACTATTAAAGTGGGATATGAAACTGTACCCGTATTTTCATACACGCCAAACCCTTTACGTTGTTTTAATTGCCTAGGTTTTTACCACAGTGTAAGAAACAAGCAATCTGCATACAATGCGGCAAAAATAAACACGGTGAAAATTCGAGGTGCGAAAATGCTCCTAGCTGCGTAAACTGCAGTGGACCCCATCATGCACTTGACCGGTCCTGTCCAGTATTTAAAATGCAAAAAGAAATTAAATCGATACAGGTAAATAATAAGATATCGCTAATAGACGCTAGAAAAATATATAAACAACGTCACCCTACAACCTTTTTCAAATCTTTCGCGGATATCACGAAAGAAAATACAAATATATTTAGTAAAAGAGAAATCGGCACGCAAGTCGAAATACCATATTTATTTGGAAAAATTAAAAATAATAACGTCATATCTACAGATAATACCGAAAATAACAATCCTAAGGCTAGCGATAATAATGTAACAGTAGGTATTAATACAAGCAGCGCAGTAAACAATAACATCAACACGCTGCTCCCTACTACGCCGCCTCCGCTCCCCACTCCGCCGCCTCCGCTCCCCACTCCCGCTCCTCCACTAAGCCAGAGAGAATACCGCCTCCGTCGTGGCAGGTCCGCCTCATGCCATCGCCCTGTTCCCTCAAACTCCTGTCCCATCCCCTCCACCTCCGCCCAACCTGTCCCCACCACTATCCCCCCTCCCTCGAGCAACTTCATTTCTAGTCCTCTCGTCGAAGCTGGAACATCTACGGATGGCTCCTTAGGTGATCCCATCCTTGACGATGGGTGCCGGTCTGCTGATGAGGACGTTTTTATTAAAGTTAAAGGCAACAGAAAGACCAAAAAGAAAAATGAATCTAATAATAGCTAATATTGATAAACGCCCTCTTTGAATATTGATGTCTATAAGTATAATGATTATACATGACATGTATATCTGTTTGTACATGTATATATGTGATAATGGGTGTATCACCTATATGTGTGTATGTAAATATGTGCGTATGTATGTGTTTATTTCTGTATATATTTGTATATCTAAGTATGAAGTAAGCTATTATTTTTTTAATTACTCGTCATATTTTGTTTTATTATTTTTTTCTCTTCCACTTATCATTATGGTCATATTGCCTCCTGACTTTTTAACTGTTAGTTGCCTATCAACAATTCTTTCCGACCGGAAGTGCATCCGTTCCGATGAGTCTGACCAATCTATCAAATTATCTTTCAAAAGTAACTATATTCCAGCACAAAATACAATTATTACACATCCTCTTTTATCTTTTCTAATTTATTTTTTAGTCTCCTTATTAACATATGAAGATATATTTTTAATTTCCTCCCTCATGTGTTGCTTTCATTTCCATATATTTAAATTTACCATTACCACCGCTACTTTTTTGTTTAATTCTACTTTCTCTTATCTGTTTATTTATCTAATTCTAATTACTATAAATAATTATTTTTTTAGTTACCAGTCCTATCTTGTTTTATTTAATTCTTCTTTTGCACTTCTCTTTATGTTTATATTGCCTCCTGACCTTTTAATCTCTTTCGATCATATCCCTCAAAATGGCGATACTTCAATGGAACTGCAATGGCTTAAGATCTCATTTCAATGACTTAAAAATTTTAATTCACGATAGTGAGGCAACTGTCATTGCTCTTCAAGAGACAATGCTCAAAACAACGGACCCCTTTTCTCTAAAAAATTTCGAAATATACCGAAAAGACGGACCAAATCAGAACCATGGTCACCACGGTGTCCTCATAGCAGTGCACAAATCCGTTTACTCCGAATCGATCCCTCTCAACTCCCGGCTACAAACCGTAGCTGTTAGAGTACATCGAGACTTTCCGTTAACCATATGTACTATATACCTCCCACAGGATCCTACAATAGACACCAATCAACTCTTGGATATTTATAACCAATTACCTCGTCCTGTACTTTTTGTTGGAGACATGAACGGGCACAATCCTCTTTGGGGTTCTCCAAATATGAATATCCGGGGTAAAATAATAGAAAACTTTCTAGACAGTTCCAATCTCCTACTTCTCAACTCCGGTGACCCGACCTTCCTAAGTTCCAGCTATGGGACATACTCAGCTCTTGATCTGTCCCTCTGTTCCCCTTCCCTATATAACGACGTAGACTGGACCGTCTTGCCCGATCTACATGGTAGTGACCATTTTCCCTTGCTGATTAAAATGAAACATGTTAAACCTACTCGTATAACTCCGAAATGGATGCTCCATAGAGCGGACTGGGATCTCTTTGCCTCCTTAGCTTCGGCACCTCGAACCCCTCCTCATGAATTGACCATTGATGAGGGTTGTTCAACTATCACTAATACAATCATTCGTGCAGCTAAAGAATCGATACCAATGTCTTCTGACTCACCAAGAAGACCACCCGTACCTTGGTTTAACGATGCTTGCAGGGAAGCGATCAGAGATCGTCGAAAAGCGTACAAAAAATTCCAAAAATGTATGACCTCAAAAAATCTAGTAGAATATAAGAGGCAGAGAGCTCTTTGCCGAAGAATAATCAATCTGAGCAAAAGCGAATCATGGAAAAAATATATAAGCTCCATAAATTCGTCAACGACGTCAACTCAAATCTGGAAAAAAATTCGTAAAATCACTAAATCCTCTTCGTCAACACGTTACACCATCCTCATCAATGGACAACTCTCCGACGATCCTAAAACCGTCGCAGATGCTTTTGGCAATTTCTTTTCTGAAATCTACACCTCTGGCTCAAGCAATAACGATTGTGAAGTCATAGATTATGTGAATAGAAGTATACATGATGACTCCGCCGATTATAATATCCCGTTCTCAAAGTGGAAACTAAAAAATATTTTGTCCTCCGTTAAAGGATCCACTCCTGGCCCCGATCTGGTCCATTATGACATGATTAAACATCTACCTAGCAATACGCTTACATGGCTGCTTAATTATTATAATCATGTTTGGTCCACGAGACAATTTCCGAATTTCTGGCGTCACTCATTTGTCATCCCTATTCCAAAAAATGAAAAAGATAAGCGTTTACTCAACAGCTATCGCCCCATATTCCTCACTAGTTGCTTGAGCAAAATTATGGAGCGTATGGTAAACAAAAGACTGATGTGGACGATAGAAAACAACAATTTGCTTCAACCATTTCAATCTGGATTCCGCAAAGGCCGCTGCACAGTTGATCACCTAGTCACACTAGAAACCGAAATCCAATACGCCTTTATCAATTCCCAGCAACTAATAGCCATATTCTTCGACATGACTAAAGCTTTTGATAACATTAACCATTCAGTGATCCTCAGCAAACTCTCGTCCAATGGGATACATGGTCATCTATTCCATTACATACAGGAATTCCTTCAACATCGTTTCTTTAGAATTAGGATAGGATGCGAACTGTCTGCGAACCAAGAACAGATGAAAGGAGTCCCACAAGGATGTGTGCTTAGTCCGACTTTGTTTTGCCTCGCTATCAACGAACTGGGGCTCAACCTACCTCGAGGTGTCAAAACGATGCTGTTCGCAGATGATTTCGCCATTGCCTGCCGTTCTGGAAACGTTACTACTATACAGCATAAGCTACAAGACGCTATTAATCGCATCAACAACTGGTCACATTCCATTGATCTCGAATTCTCCTCCGAAAAAACCAGAGCTCTACATTTCAGCAGGAAAAGAAATACTCCCGCCTCCCCTACACTTTACCTCGGAAATTCTCCCATTCTTTATACAGATAGTCATAAATTTTTGGGGTTGACGTTCGATAAAAGACTATCATGGGAACCACATGTTTCAGCACTTAAATCGGCTACAACAAAAAAACTTGCTATATTAAGATACCTTAGCAATACTTCCTGGGGATCCGATCGCTCTACGATGTTTAAGATCTACCAACATTTAGTTTGTTCCAAATTAGATCATGCTTGCTTTGTTTATGGATCGGCTCGTTTTCGTACTCTAAATAAGCTAGATACAGTGCACCATATGGGCATCAGAAACGCAACCGGAGCCTTCCGAACAAGCCCAGTTCTTAGTTTATGCGCCGAAGCAGGTATACCTCCGCTTTTATTTAGAAGGAAAAAACTAGCTGTGAACTATATATCGAAATTAATTCTCCAACCTGATCATCCTACCCATAGCTCCATATTTAAACCAAAATTCACAAATGCTTTTAGAAACAAACCTAACTCAACCCTCCCTTTAACAGAAAGAATGTCTTCCGCCATCGATTTCCTTAAAAGCTTACCTATCTGCAAACCAGAACCTCTAAACCCTCCGTGGCTTCACAAACCCCCCAATATTATGCTTGACTTGTCACGATTACTCAAAACCAATACCTCCCCTTCCGAATACAAAAATGAATTTACCACTCTGCTCCATACTCTTCCGGATACCTTTTTAATCTATACAGATGGATCAAAATCAGAAGAATCTACAGCCTGCTCATTCGTTACACACAACTCGACACACAAAATAAAATTACATAAACTATGTAACATTTATACTGCAGAACTTCAAGCAATAGTTTCAGCTTTACACTACGCTATGTCAGTTCCCTCTTACTCAATTACCATAGTTACCGACTCACTGAGTGCCTTAAAAGGTTTAAATAGCATGTACTCTCCCCAACCTCTCGTCCTAAAGATACACCGATATATCCATATGCTCCAAGAATTGGAAAAGACAGTATGCTTTATTTGGATCCCAAGCCATGTGGGGATAGTGGGTAATGAGCTGGCGGATAGGGCCGCCAAACAGGCGCTCACCCTCCCGGGTCAAGGCGTACCTATCCTAACACCGCGAGATATGTCTCAGCTGCTCCGAAAGGAAATATCGGCTGCCTGGCAGTCCATGTGGGACGAGAGCCCTGCTAGCAAACTGAAAGTCGTCAAAACAAAAGTGGGGCCTTGGTCCTCATCATGTCGCTCAAACCGCAGAGAAGAAGTTATCCTGGCCAGATTAAGGATTGGCCACACTAACATGACCCATCTTCATCTCATTACCAAGCAACCACCTCCTAAGTGCCCACATTGTAACAGTATCCTGACTATCAGCCACATTTTAGAAGAATGCCTTTCTTATAGGACAGGTTTAAACAAATTTGGGCTTATACCTAATATATCCTTCATACTTTCCGATAATGAAAACAACATCTCAGCGCTGTTCAGGTTTCTTAAGAAACACCTACTATTTAATAAAATATAGTCTTTTAATTTAACTTATCTTTATTTTATTTATTTTTTTAATTATTTATTTATTTTGTTACTATTTTATCTAATTATTATACGCCTAGTTTATTAGTTTTGATTTATTTTTTTATTTATACTTAAAGAGAACTATAGGCGTTGATGACCCCTGGGTTTTACGCCTTAAAACCCCAAACAACAACAACAACTAACTCATACAGCCAACAGTCACATTCAGATTACGATGACACACTTCAAGATGATATATCTCTACAGGGTGATGTTTTACAATTAAATAAAACGATGATAAAAAAATGTACTTTAACTAACGCACTCTTCTTTCTAACCCAATTCTAGCGCAAATCGAGAATTAAAAAAAAAAAAAATAATTCTATCGGCAGCCCCTATGACTGCATGAATTTCGTTATTTTTTTAATTATTATTCGAGGTTTATTAACTTTTATTTCTTATTCTGTTATTTTCAACGGTCTTATCAGTGGTTTAATAATATAATGTTTCGAATCCCTTCTGTGGCAGAATACTTATTTATTCTGTTGTTTTAGCTATAAGGTGACCCCCAGGTGTGACCCTCCTAGGGCATACCCAGCTTCTATAAGATGGGTACCCGGAATTCAGAAAAAAATTCCTGGATGCTGAGCGTGATCACGGCATTATTACCTCATTGCACGGCCGTTGGTCTAGAAACAGAACGAATATCTATATACACTGTGCCCAAGACCCTTCATGGGATGTAGTGGTAGAGATTTTTTTTTTTTTTATTTGAATTTAAATATCTTGTATTTATCGATGGAAAACGAAATATGAACCAGTGAGGTCATGGTATGCAGAGGCACAGGCTAAAAAAAAAATACTATAATGAATCATTGAGTAAACTTATCATTCTCCAGGACTTTATCACAATCAAAATGTAGTTTGGTTATAAATGGAAAGTCATTCTTCACCATGGATATAAATAGAATTTTCTGCCGCTGAAACCATACTTAAATTCATAAGGTATCTTTTAGTATCAGTTGTTTGCAAAAAGACGTTCTGTCAATTCTTAATTTTATCCGGAAGCGCTGCAACGAGTGATCGAATTAAAAAAAAAAAGCAGAACCTCGTCTGATTTCCTAATAAAATCAAATATATAAAAATGTCGTATCATTGTGTTTGTGGTTGTACTCTTCCAAGCCGGCACGACCGATTTTAAAATTTTTGTACCGATATTGTATATTTGTAGGTATGAGAATAGGTTCTAAAGTATGTTTTATACCGCTAGATGATTCATTTCTGGTGTTCTTACAAATAAACTTTTTTTTTTTAAAGAAAATGTTTTTTTGTATTTTTTTTTATTTGGCGTAAAAACTACCTATAACACCAAATTTTCATAAGCCTTTCCCCACACTTGCATTTTTAATGACGATTTTTTTTGTAAACATACCCAAATAATTTATCTGTAATTCGTATTAAAAAAAATCTGGTGCTAAGGATTTTCACTTACTCCGAGTCTTAAAATAAATTGAACCGACCGTGTTTTAAATCTGTATAGAGCCGTTGGAATTATAAGAGTTTTATAAATTCTAAGCTTTAAGTTTCTTAATAGACGCTGCTAGCTAAGTAATTTTGCAAATGAAATAACACACATTTCCCGCTTTTAATCACGACTTTACTTCCTCCTGGACATCGCTTTTTGTTCTGCTTATCATAAAACCTAATAGTTTTTCTAGAACCTCTATTCAAATATCAAAATATGTTATTCATAAAAATGTTTTAAATTTTAATTCGCACTTACGGACTCATACATCAGACACTTATTCTTTACTACGAAGTAGACATAGAATTTCCAAATAGAACTTTGAAGTCGCTATAAATATATAAGGAAGGCTTGGTCTATTTTCTGAATTAGTAGGAAGTGGCCCTACGGGAGCCCCTATAGGAAGAAGAGCCCTTACATCCTAATTAGGCTACATATAATCTTGCTAAGTCTGTTTGATCTGCTTCTTCTCAAAAATTTCTCTTCTGCTACAGTATTTTTTTTTACTCCCACCCCTCGGAAGTTCGCTAGGATGATTTTTAATTATAACCCCTCCTCTTTGCCTTTCCTAACTCTTTTCAACTCTCATGAATATACATTTCTCTAACGTAGCCAATTTTTTGTCGAGTTTTTTCCGGTTTTATTCACTTGATCCTTCTGTGTATATATTTCAACCATTTGAAGTAGCTCTTTCAATCTGTGATCCTAAAAAAATAAATGAAAAACAGAAAGTGGAATGAATTCCTTTTATAATTTAATTCATATTCAACAGATGATATCTTCTTTATCACGGCTCTGAATGCGAATAGATGATATAAAGCTAGATGTGAATGTTAGTTTGAAATAATTATAACGGTAGTTAAATCTCATTTATATAATATTATATCATTTTTAAAGTCATTTTTTTTAATGGTTAAGATTTTTTTTTGTATTATAAGAACAAATAAATTTATATTCTGTATGAATAAAAGAGTCTTCCGAGCAAAATATTTAAAAACGATCACATTAACATTCCTTAGGGCACGAAATCAAAAACTAAAAAATAAGTAAATAAAAATACACGCATATATGTATCTGTATTGTGGTTAGTTCTCGACTGACAGTTGATAATTGAAGTTCTCTACGGGTCTTGCGGTTCAGCCAATAAATTGTTGTGTTTGGCTACGTTTTGAAATTTTATCGTATTTATGCCCTGATAGTTGAATAGACATCTCAATTACAATTTTAATTGTTTTTTTTTACTTTATAAATACATATAAAAGATAACATTACAAATTTATTAACAATTTGAGATAAACTCTTACATGGACCTATGTGAATATTACAATTGATATGTCTATTTAACTTATATAAATCCATTCATTGTGCTTTCTTAAATGTATTTAAAATTGTTTCCGGTCTCTGTAACAATAACATCATCTATTAATTATTGTATCCAAATTTTAATATTCTGCTTTTAGTTCTTTCCCCTGATAGGGAATTAATATGAGAACAGTACCTTTTTGGAACGTACCTAAAACCCTTGCTTATTTCTTGGCTGAACCTCAAGACCCGTATAAATTTACTAAAGTATTGTCGAGATATGGTTATTATGACGGATAAGATAGGGTCACAGAAAGTCTCGACAATTACATGTTCATGTCAAGGAAGAGAGTATGAGAGAGATCGGTGCCCTTCGTGGTAGAAGCAGTCGGCGAATCCGCACCTATCAATTAGTAGAATGGACTGGTGAGGAAAGGTATAAGCTCAAAAAAAAAAAAAAAAAAAATCTGTTTCTTGACTAACTATACTTTTTTTTTTTTAAATATATTTATTGGTATTTACAACTGTATAATAAAATACATTTTGTAAATGTGATACAAGATATGTTGGCATCATTCATATGTAGGGACACTACCCATTGGCAGCTCCCCAAAGACTATTCTAAACTAGAAGGTCTCTGGGCATCTTCTTTTCAGACGCCTCGGAGGATTATCAGGGATTGTAGAGGAAGCAAGGATTGAAACTAGTGGGTTAGAGTGGGAATGGAGTTTATCATGAAAGGAGTGGTACCTGGTTCGGGCCAAGTCAGCAATTAAGGGAATATTAAGGTCTTTATGGATGAGTTTATTTGTAACAAAATAAGGAGCATTTAGGATTTTTGATTGTAAGGATTGGAGACGAGATGAATTTGATGGTTTAGTAGAGCCCCAAATCTCTACTCCGTAAGTCCATATTGGTCTTATGATAGTCATGTATATGAGTATTTTGTACTTAAGTGGAAGGTTTGAGCGTTTGTCCAGTAAGTGTTGAAGTAGTCGAAAACATCGCGCAGTTTCTTGTCTTTTCAGTATTGTTTGAGGGTTCTAAGTAAGACGTTTGTTCAGGTGCAGCCCTAGGTATCGGATCTGTTCAACAGTGACAAAAGGAGTGTTATTGAAGGGTACTGTTGGGCAGGATGTCATAGGTTTACGACGAAGGGTAAAGGTTATTTGGTGGGATTTATTAGAATTTATTTTTATTCTCCAATTCTGACATCATACTTCAAGGCCTCTGATGTGGGATTGAAGAGTTTGGGAGGCAATAGTTGGATCGTTTTTGACTGATAACACACAAGTGTCTTCAGCATAGGTAGAAAGTAAAGTTCTTGGATGGGATGGGATATCAGCTGTATAAACTGTGTAAAGGATGGGTTCCAAAATACTGCCTTTAGGAACACCTGCATACTGATTAAAAAGGGATGAATAGGAATTATTATGATTTACTTTGAAGGACCTGCCTGTGAGACAGGACTGGATAATGAGGAAGTATGTAGGTGGAAGGAATTTACGGAGTTTGTAAAGCAATCCCGGGTGCCACACTCGGTCACAGTCCTGTTCTACTTCGGGAAAGGCTCCCGTGCAGTATAATCCGCGCTCCAATGAAGACAACGTCCACCACACGATGGCATTGCTGGATAGTGGAGTGGGATGGTTGGAAACCAAACTGATGATGTGGGATAATGTGATTGGAATCAAGGATGGAATATATGCGTTAAAGAAGTTTTTCTAGGATTTTACCCATCATGCATATAAGAGAGATGGGGCGGTAGGAGGATGGGTATTCAAGAGGCTTTTTGGGTTTTGGGATCATTTTAATGATGGATAATTTCCAGGAAGCGGGGAAATACGTGGAGCGGAGAACGGCATTACAGATTTAAGTGAGATATAGGATGGCTTTTCGAGAAAGTAGTTTTAGTATATGGGAAGTTTAAGGTCATGTCCAGGAGCTTTGTGGGATGGTAAACTCTGGATGATGTTTGTAATTTCGGATGGATGGAACGCTTTAGGGGGGGGGGGGTGATTCATCTGGAGGGGAATATTCAGTTCTGCTTCAATACATTCGAGGTGATGAGGATTAAAAATATCAGGATGAGTTTTAGTATTTTAGAGAGATGTTCTGCGAACGTCCGGGATTTTTCGTCGGCTGATCTTGTCCAGGATTGTGATTCATTTAGGAGAGGATGATTAAAATCTTTGAACTTTAGGAGTTTTTTAGTGGTCGTCCACAGTGAGTTATCGGTAGTAGTAAGGTTTTCGGTCATGGACTAACTATACTTGAAAAAAAAAAAAAAATAAAAAAATAGTTAATATACTAATCATCTAAATAGAAATTATTATAAAAACCTGGATTATTCATACTTTTTCTTAAAAGTAAATTAAAACTAAGTTATTGGATAAAAAATAATATTAAAATGGTATTCAATACTGGCGCCTCTAGTTTAGACTATAAAAATTATAGAATCAATATAAAAGCAATCACTGTTCGTCCTACATTCTGCAGTTATTGTTTTTTTCGCCTAAAATTTTTTAAAATAATGTTGTGCTCGTGACATGTCAATATGAGCGTAGGAATTGGTAATTAAAAAGTTGACTAGGTTCGCAGGTGGCCACGTCGGAGCGGATTAGGGTAAACCAGCAGCCACAATTCCCTCGGGCTCTGCTGGAATTTTCCACATTTTTCACCTGTCCGCTCTGTCTCTGGAAAACGCCTGAATTTCCATTGAACATTAGTCATAGTGGAGAGTCTCTAAGTTTGTAGAGTGAGATTTTCCACCGTTTGTTATGTACAGATTCCAGTCATCTGATAACGAAATATGATCAAATCGTAGTAATTTAATGTTTGTAAGAACATGAAATGTTATGTATTGAGGATACCGAGGGAAGTTAAAATGCATTATAAAATAATGAGATTAGGGATCACCTGTAGCATAGTTGATGCCATAACGGCTTAATATACCAAAGGTCACAGGTTTTTAAACCTGCAGGTGGTCCAAGGATTTTTAACGGGGGGAAAATTCCTTAGTTGTGCCGTCCTTCGGAGGGATGTAAAAAGGTGGTCCGAGCCTGCGATATCAGGTACTCATTAAATATCCCTATCCTAATTAAACCTGGATAGGCAAAATTTAGGACTCCCACTGTGGTATCATCCGATTAGCCCACAGTAGCCTCATTGTGTAAATAGTGTCTAAGGTTAATATATATGTATTAGATCTCTTTAATAATAACTGCTTTAATTAAAACCTGTTGGTTATTAAATCTCTCCATGCCTACCACCTAGTACTATAGTGAGATTGGTAAACATGATATCATTGGATAAGAACTCCAATGATTTTAGAAAATGCAGTCTAAAAACCCTTTAAATATATTAATTAATGCAGTTTTTGGAGTTATCGCTGGACTAGAAAAGCAGATAAATTATTATAATAAAGGATCCGGTACTAATCCAAAGTAATTTGTCATTCTATGCCCGTGTACGGAGTTCTGGTAACTCGACAGACGTTATCAGGGTAGGTCTGATAATAACCTTATAAATCTGAAATTGACATTTGGAGTACGTAGCAAAAGATAAATAAGTAAAAAGACAATATGTTAAATATATAGAGTTTTAACTCCAGATAAATGTTTTGAGATCGAGTCTTACAAAGAAGTCTGTGGTGAGTCTACCTCAGAAACAATAAGTTCCATTATACTGAAATTTCGTATTTAAAACAAACAAATGCATAGAAACTAATTTTAACTTTTTGACAAAATCCACAAATTTCCTACGTAAACTCCATATTACACCCTTATACGATTTTCTCAAAAACGATCATAAATATTTGACTCAACTACCTATATTGATGTAACATAATTTCACGTAGCTTTAATTCAGATTTAAATAGTCATTCAAGGTTTAAATAATAAATTTTTACAAACATTTCGTTCAGATACCTTTAATTTTGTTGATTCAACAGTTACTTTTAGTTTGCATCGAAGACAAATGTGTGAGAGAAAGTATCAGAAATATTTTAACAGGTTATTTTTTTTTTCTCGTAATATAATGTATACTTATATTCCGTTTGAAAGCTGACTATTATTTCTAATCTCTTTAATTTGACATAATAAAAATATATAACAATAACAAAACAAAAAATACAACAGCCTTGCACTACCTTTTGAGGTATTTTAAGTCGAACATTCCAAAGTCCACTGTATGTGATTGCAATAACTGTAGGATTTGGCCTTAAACTTAAAGCCTTAAACCACCTTCCAGCCTCTCAGAATTTAATGGATTCAGACTGTAGAGTCCAGACCCCTTCTCTCGGCGAGAATGTCGACCTTAGGGACAGTGCTTTGCCACCTCCCAGATCTCTGTGGTGCAATCTCTGAAGAGAGGGTTGGCACAGGTGTTCAACCCATTAAAGAGCTAGATGTTTCTCCGGCCTATGTATTCAGGCACTGGGGGTAGCTGGAATCCTCGGGAATTCGTCTATTCCTTGTCTGAGAACGGAGTTCTAGATCAGGGTAGGTCTGATAATAAACTTATAAATCTGAAGTTTTAGACGTAAAGAGAGCAGCGTTGACCTCAGCATATTGTAAGCATATGCGTCTTTTGCAAATTTCGATTTCTCCTGAACCAATTTTTTGTTTCTCTATATCCTCCATTTACTTATCGAACAAAAACAATATACGTATTATCATAATCGAAATCTATCTATCTATCTATCTATCGGCGCTATGGTTCTTGTAGGACCTTGGCCTCCTCAACAATCCTCCTCCATTCTGACCTGTCTTCGGCAGCTCTTCTCCATCCACTGACTCCTAACGACCGAAGGTCCTCCTCTACGTCCTGCAGCCAACGAAGTCTAGGTCTGCCTCTGCTCCTCTTTCCACCAGGGTGTCCCTCCATCATCATTTTGGGCAGCCTCCTACTTTCCATTCTCTGTACATGCCCCAGCCATCTTATTCTGGCACTCTTGATCTTGGCAACTATATCAGGTGCTTGATACAGAGTTCTAATTTCCTCATTCGTCTTCATTCGCCAACGATCTCCTTCTTTTGTAGGACCAAAGATTTTCCTGAGAATTTTCCTTTCCCACATGTTTAGTAGTCTTTCATCATTGCGTGTTAATGTCCAGGACTCGCTTCCGTACATGACCACTGGCTGAAGGACAGTACAATATAGTCTTATCTTCAGTTCTCTGGATATATTCCTGTTCTGAAATATTTTCAGAAGAGACCAATAGCATCTATTGCCAGCTGTTATCCTTGCTTTAATTTCGTCTCTAATCTTATTGTTCTCTGTGATAACAGTGCCTAGATACTTAAACTGTGGTACTCTCTCGAACCTATATCCAGCCCCCTCGATATACCTGTTTCCTCCTTCTTCCCTGCTGATCCTCATATACTTAGTTTTTTTCGTATTTATGATCAGTCCTGTTCTCCTCGCAGCCACTTCGCATTCCTCGAAAGCTCCAAGTAAAGCACTGGTTGTTCTTCCGGTTATCACAAGATCATCTGCAAACGATAGATGTTGCGTCAGTCTGTGATAAATACATCCTCCAGGCCTTGTCCTTATTGACCTCATGACCACTTCCAATAACAAATTGAATAGGACTGGAGAAAGAGGATCGCCCTGCTTAACACCTTTCTGAATTTCAAAAGAGGTTGACATTTCACCTTGAATTTTGACAACTCCTTGACTATTCTGCAGGGTCATCTTGATAAGCCTGATAAGCTTTAAAGGATATCCTAGGTGTTTTAGCTTTTCATAGATTACGCTTCTATTTATGCTGTCGTATGCTTGCTTGTAATCAATGAACAGATGATGTTGTTCAACATTCCATTCCCAGCATTTTTCTAACATCATCCTCATGCAAAAGATGTTGTCTATTGTAGATCTTTCAGGGCGGAATCCACACTGGTAATCGCCCAACACCTCTTCCGCTCTCTTGACAACCCGCTTCATTATCAAAGTTGACATCACCTTGTAGACTACACTAAGTAATGCAATACCTCTATAATTCCCGCAATCCAGTTTGTCTCCTTTTTTATGAATAGGCAACATAACAGCCACCTTCCACTCACTGGGCATTTCCTCCTTCGTCCATATCATCAAAATCAATTCGTATATTTCTCTATAGAGTGCCTCCCATCCAGCTTTGATTGCTTCTGCTGGGATCCCATCAATTCCTGGCGCTTTGTTATCTTTTAAGGACATAATTACTTCTTCTACTTCATCCGGATCTGGTGGTTCCAGCTCTACGTCCTCTTCTACTGTTCCGAGATCACAAATTGTCTCTTCACAGTTTTCGTCTGGATTTAGCAGCTCTTTAAAGTATTCTTTCCATCTGTCGATCACTCTATTCTTGTCACCCAAGAGTAGACCTTCCTTGTCTTTGCAAAAAGATATCCGGGGTTGGAATCCTTTTCTTATGTTTTTTACTCTGCCATAGAATGACCTGCTGTTTTTGTTTTCGAAATCCTGCAGCATTGCGTCTAGATCTTCTTTTTCCTTCTTCCTCTTTTTATATCTGCAGAGCTGCTTCACAATTTCTCTTTTCCGTTTATATTTTTCGCTGGCCTGTCTTGTCCACCTTTGAAGCATCTTTTTATGAGCTTTTAACTTCTCCTGTACCGCCATTTCACACTCATGATCGAACCAACAGTTCTTTTTCTCTCTCTTTTCCTCGCCTATCGTCTCATCCGCCGCATTCCTTACAGCTTCACTTATTCTACTCCATTTCTTTTGCACGTCTTCTTCTATTTCAGGTGCATTGTTTTGTAGCTTTTCTTCCACTTTTCTAACATATAATCGAAATCTACGTGATAATAATCCTCCTTTTGCTGGTAGGCACGCCCGAACAGAGAATAAAAAGCTGAGATTATAGAAGAACTTTAGCTAACAAAAAAAATAAAAAAATAAAAAATAAAGTGACGAAAGGTGCATAAACTTATTTGATTGAGGTGGATAATGATTTATATAGCAGTATTAATTCTGGAATAAATGTTCCTTCCAATATTAATGCTATTCTCTTTTCTACTTTTATTAGTAAATGTGTTAAAAAAAAAACAAAAAAACTTTTTAGTACAATATTTTTTATTTTATTATCTGATAATCAAGTAATCATGTCTTGATAACGGTATTAAAATACAAACCTAATATAATAACGGAACAAACTACTTACAAGATGATAAATAATAACATAGTTGAGCACAAAGGATAAAATATTAGAGTTGATTAAAGTATGTTTCCGTGTTCCTTTTGTGGTATAGTTAGTTAACTGAGGAATGTAACATGTTCCACGAAGCAGTTACATTACTAATCCTATCTCAAGAATTTCTGTAGGAATTCTACCACAAGCCAAACAATAAGCTCGCTCCGGATCGCTGGAATATGTTTGGCTCTTTCCTTAAGGATGTATTGCCCAGCTGTGCCTCACCGCAGGATTGCTGTTGAGGCTTGTATACCCTCTAACTTGTCGTGGATTCTCGAAACCCCTTCCAATTATTATAGAGTAATATAATGCTATCATAGTAAACACTAAACATTATTAAATTGTCTTGCACTTATATGACAAATAAGTTGTGAATAATAGTAAACCTGTTAATCTATATAGTAGTCGTTAGAGAAAAAGAATCATAATTAAAAGTCGTTGCCTTCGTTCCATAATGTTGTTAGTTGAACTTCAAGAAACTATTGTATTTTTTAATATTTCATGAATTTGTAAAGTAACCTAATATTAAGGAAAAAACAACTCATAAGGTTTTTAAAAATACCGCTTTGGACAATATAAAGATGAGGCAACAGCAGAATTCAAACGGTACCAACAACCTCAACAACTTTCATTTCAACATTAATATCAAACGAGGAAGAATGTCATTTGTTTGGTAATGATATGTCAAAAAAGTTTCCATACACTTTCAATATTAATCCTATTTGTTGTACTATGATCGCCATTCCAGCGTTGTCTGTATAAATCTTGTTCTATAATAAAATCTGAGTTCAGTATTAGCTTTACTTGTGCCTGGGAAACTGATTTCTTTTCAATATGCGAGTTTGTCGTGATTTGAAAGAGATTTTGGTTCTTAACAAATGCAATGCTAATCTCTCGGAAAAAGAAAAATGCAAATCTATTGAATAATCCGCATACTACTGTACAGTATGTACTAAAAAGATATAGAGGCTTGAAATCTCTGGAGGATAGAACCTCGCAAGAAGACCTAGGAAACAGGGAAATCACCATAGCCGAGCCATCCTAGTCTATGCAAATCCTCACACTTCCGCAACCTCAGTAGCCATCAGAATAAATAGGGACTATGGGATTCAAGTCCACTCAGAAATATTCTAAGAAGGGAAGGATACAGTGGTCGAGTCACAAGATGTTCCCAATCAACTAAAAATATCTTCACAGTCACTTGGCATAAACCCTATTGAGTACTTAGGGATTAATTGGGAGTGCGAATGAAAAACCAAAACAACAGAAGAGCTAGAAGTCGCCCTATTTACAGAGTTTAATATAATTAACAATGAGAGAACGATAAAGCTGGTTTTAAGTATGAGAAACAGGCTACTCGAAATTCTAAAAGCAAATGAGGACCCACATGCTATTAGAAAAAAATGTATTAATAGGGGTACTCACTACGTTTGCTATAGCATGCTATTAGTGTTATCTTGCTAAACCCGTCGAGTTTCTACAGTTATTTCCTGTATAAAATTGATGGGTTTAGCACCTAGCATGCTATAGCAAACGTAGTGAGTACCCCTAATATATATATATTTTAGTGTATGGAAACTTTTTTGAGCCAGTATATATATATATATATATATATATATATATACTTTAAGAGTTCCTTTCCATTTTTCACTTTATCTCTAAAATCAATTATTAGGTTCTCTAACCAAACACATATTGATACTTAATGATTCTGTAAGCAACATATAGTGGTCTATACCATGACAGTAAGGGTTACATTTCCATTTTATAATAAACAAATTTAGGCTAGAATAAATTTACTTAAATTATATTGAAGATTCTCTAAATACATATTTAATGAATCTATTTCCTCACTAAAAGGGCGTTTTTCCACCTTAATTAACTTTACTATAATATATCGCCCTCCTAAAATAGCTGATCTTTACATCAATCAATTGGTTTATACTTGCCTTTACGAGTCCATAAATTTCTCTATAACCTAGTCATTTACAGATTCGAAAAGATTGTGAGATGATAGTATTTATTTCAATGAAAAACATGCAATAATATGGAATTCTAATCGATATAATTAGTGAAAGTTTTATTTAGGAGTAGTGTTCTTTGTTTTTTAAAAAAATATTAAACCCTTAACTGATTTTTTACGAGTAATAATTGGGATAAAAATAATTTTTTTGATACATATTTGGATTTTAGTTCTTCTAAAATTGTATTATACTATAATAATTATTTTGATTCTACGTTTCAGGTCTTTTCCCCATCTTCAAGATTCACTGACAGCAACCAATCCGTTCTAATTCCAGTCATGTTGTTAGCCATTATAGCAAATTTTGTGAAATATAAATAAAAACTTTCATTATAAAATTTAACTATCACAGCCAAAATATTTCTTTCGTCCCTAATATATTAATAATATTTAATTGTTAGCATGATTTACAGTCGTAAATCATTCATAAGTCCCAATTTCTAATAACTAATTCATTTGCTGAAAACCCTTATACCTACAGTTTACTCAACGGATTCCTATACAAACAGATTAACGATTCACAATTAACACTAACTGTGGCACTGAATAGGCATTTACATATGCAACTACTCGTCAACATTGAGCCGTATTCAGTAATAGTTTCTGGCTGTTGGTTTATTCTAAATGGTGTAATTACTGCAGTCAGGCGATGTAAGAAACATGACTATCACTACATCGATTTTACGAAAATATATTTAATAAAATTTGTGTTATATATTTTGTATTAGAAAAATAATATTTTTTTTTCAGAACTACTTTCATCAATTTCATAAAATATTGTTGACAAGAAACCTATGTTAAAATCTTAAATAATTTGTAAAATTAAGTTATTTCAAACATTTAACTAACGTAAAGGAAAAAAATTTATGAAGGTGCTTTTGTTGGACCAGTTAAAATTTATAAAATACTTTATTAAAACAATAATTTATTGTTCTTAGCTCCTTATTTTCTCTTTTAAAAGCTGAAAAGCTGGATAATTCTCATTTTTCTAAAATTATGTATTTTAAGGAGTTATATCTCTTCAACGTAACTTCTAGAGATTAACAGCATTTTAATTAATAATTAATGATAGACCTTACCTAATTTATTTTTTACCTCAAAACTTAAGCCAACGTTATTTATTGGATAGTTTCTGCCTACGCTGGGGTAATAAAAGGGGTTTCACGTGATTAAACAAGAGGATAGTTACGAGTTTTGCTAATTCAAAAAACTTTAGGTTCCTCTCACTTCAAAAAAAATTTAATTGTTGGTATTTTTAACACTTCATGTAATTTTGAAGTTTTTACTCCTTAGAATTTCCTTTTGTGATTCTTCTTAGGATAGTTTAGCTATGACTGGATACGCTTTTCCGTTTATTGCGCTAAATGTGTACAAAGTTTTGACCGACGGACGAAGAATTGTTTTGTTTATGACCGCTTTTAGCCGAAGACATAAACTTGAGGATGATACTATTGGGTTGTTTCACATGAAATGTCCGTTTTTATAGTTTCTGAAATACATAAAGGATTTTGCAGGTCTCTATTGTTTTCTTCCGAATGTTTACATATTTAAAGTAAACAGTTACTAATCCTCTACCTTTGTATTATAAACATTAGCTTCCCAATAAATTACCCACTTTTTAGTATACCCTAAATATGAACATGGAAACACGCGATTTTCGATTAATATTTTTGTACGAGTTTAAACTCGGCCATTCAGCAGCTGAGGCCGCTAAAAATATTTGCAAGGCTTTTGGGGAAGGGATTGTTAATAAACAGACCATTCGCCGTTGGTTTGCTAAGTTTTCAGCTGGGGATACCTACTTGGAAAACTTGTCCCGAGGAAGACCTCCGTCCGTAATAAACAACGATGGCCTCAAAGATACTGTAGAAGGAAACCCCTATCAAACAGTTAATGGACTCTCAGCACAACTAATGTAAGTGCATCTACCGTTTCCAGACATTTAAAGTGTATTGGGAAAGTAAAAAAGCTCGATACATGGGTACCTCATGATCTCACTGAGCGGCATGTTTCACTTCAAAGCTCAGAGTTTTTTTCAGTTCGGGGATAAAAAAGTGGGTGTCACGTTGGGAAAAATGTGTAAATACTTCGAATAAAATTATATTGTTTTAATATCGTATTTTTAATAAAAATCCTTTACCTTGAAAACGAACATTTCATGTGACACAACCCAATAATGGTTGTCTGAACATTTTTCGCCTTACAGATAAAGTTCTTTAGAAAAATGGACTGAAGATATTAAATGTCAATTGAACGTGATTCCACGACAAACAATCGTTTTTGATAGTTTAATTTGGCATTAATTTAGATTAAATCATAACGGAAGTTTTTTTTATTACCTTTCTGGAACGAATAAACTATCCCATTTCTTTATTAGTATTCACTTCTATATTTAATTGCTATAGCTCTGTAGCTATCTTTTGACAGCTAGTTTGTTATTACTTGAGAGCCGTTTGAACTGCAATACCATCAGCAAAAGCTTGAAAGGAAAAATGTCCTTGTTTTCCTTGCTTCCAACGATGTTGGAAGTTTAAATCGAAAACAATATAGGAGATAGTACTGCTCCTTGTTAAACATTAAATGTGAGATGTACCGAGCCGGAAAGCTCTTCCGCAACTTTTACTGCCAAATAGCGATTACTTAAAAACTATTTAATATGTTGAATCAGTTTTTGGCAGAGGACTTCGTGTATCAGTGAATCGAATGATTTGTAGGAGTCGAGTGCTATCATAGCAGTTGCCATGTAGGAGTTGAAGTTTCGGGCCACTTCGTTGTGCAGTCTAATCAACTGAAACTATTATCTTAAATAAATTAATACAATCTAACATTTAAGTATCAAAAAGGTTTAAAAAAATTCTATGTTTATTTATTATTAAGGGTGAGCTGTAGTGTAGTAGCTAGTATAAGAGCTTTCTATACTCAAGTTAGCGGGTTCATACCCAACAGGAGGCCCTAAAAGTTTTAGAGAAAGTAAAAAATCCTTGGCTATGCATTTTTCAGTTTAAAATATATTGTTAACTCAATTGGAATGAAAGAGGTATAAGTGTGGAGAAGATGGTTTAGCGTTAAATAACAGAAATAATTTTATTAAATATGGAAGAATGTCAAGTTATAACCAAAAGATGGGACGAAGTCAATGAAATTATTTAATGAAATATAACAATATTTGGATATGAGAATACAATAAGAAAAAGGTATTTTTTAAAGATTTTTTTTTTAGTTTTTGGAAAGGTTTTAATAGGTTGTGGTACTGTCAAATCGATCGGCCAGTCCGCAGACGAATTTTGCCCGTTGTACATCAGGCATGGATTGAACATTTAAAAAAATCCTAGGTTGTCTAGTAGTTTCAACCACTCCTCTATATTTTATTCTCCTATCATTGATATTTATGTGCCGCCAGGTCTCAGTGCTGGGGTCGTTTGTCACTATCAACTCTGTTAGTGTCCAGGTTTTTGTGTAACTCTACTTTATGTGAAACTCTCCAGCCTGGGGTATTGATCAAAGTTTTTATAGTTGTAATATTTAAAAAAAAAAAAAAAGAGTTTATTTATGGAGTTAATGTTTTAACAGCCAGTAGTCTTACTAATGTTTAATCCACTCAAGGAATAATGAAATGCCGATTTCTGGATCTGAATATTTTTTGTTAAATACATTTGTTTTCTCTCATGTTGAAAGTAATAGATGAAGACTTCTATATAAATATATTCATTGATATATTTATTCTGCCATTATTCAAATTATTGATTTCCAATATTTAAAGTAGTTAATGATTATAATAATACATATAGTAACAATAATAATAAAGAATTTCATAAATAATAATTTATTTAGGCTGTAAAATCAATATGATGACATGTGTCAATACACTTTTTTTTTAAGATATATGCAATAAAAGGGTAAGCATATATATGTTATTTTCGTTTTTATATATGAATCTAATAATTTAAATATTTAAAAAAAATATTTTTTTTTATTTTTTAAATTTTTGAAATTCGCTATAGCATAAATTAATAATGTTTCAGGGGAAAAAAAGACCAATCAACTAGAATACGTTCTCGCTATTTCTTTTCGAAAATAAATTACTTCTGATGATAGTTATTGAAAATTTAAATGAATGAGGTATTTATTTCCGAAATGTGGTCCAAGTTATAACTGTTATAACTGTGAAAAGAAATATTTTATTTATTAGCAATTAATTTGAAGAATAAAGTAATTGTAAATTAACAATAACACTAAAGTACTTATAACCCGTCACTTCTAAGGAGAGCTAAGTAGAATAAATTGAATGAGTAGTCTATCTCAAATTAAAAATCATTAAAATTTTAAGAAAAATAATTATATAAGTAATATAAAATCACTATATTTACAATAGTCTTCATCAAATCCTTCTTAGCTTAACATATAATGAATATAGACAACGGTACCTAGGCCAATCACCACAGAATATTCCGGTTAATACAACGCCCAAGCCATACTCATATTTGATAACCTCGAAAAGATAAATAGTGTTTACTATTACACGATGGGAGATTTGTAATATTTTATGTTTTATTTTCTCCTTTATGAAGTACTTAACTCACATTATTAAAATTTGAATGAGATTATTTTGATTTATTCGTATGTAATTTTTACTAGGCATTCTCTTTTTTCAAACAAATATGTATTCTATTCTATTAATTATAATAATAGGCTTACCGAACCGGTAGATTAGATGCCGATACCAACAAATTCTCGCCTACACAGGCTCGTCCAATGTTCACCATTCAAGGCCAAGCCCCCGAGATCAACCTTAACGCAATCCTCCCATCGAAGCTTCGGCCTATCTTTCAGACGCCTACCAGTCGGATCAGCGAATACCAACTTTCTCGGAATCCGTTCCTCGCCGAGCCCAACAACTTTACTCACCCATTTGAGTCTTCGCGATGCTATCAAATCAATTATATTCACAGGATACAAGTTGCGCAATTCCGCATTGTGCAACCTTCTGAACTCCCCAGTGGCCTCATCTCTCTTCGGACCAAATATTTTACGCAGTACCTTATTTTCAAAAACCTATATATTTTATAGGTTTCGTCTTATCTGTATTTAATTCGCGTCCTATTTCTTTACCAGTTTTTATTAACACTGTTGTATGGTTTCCGTGTCTTCACCTAGCAGTACCAAATCATCGGCATACCCCAAAACCGGAATCTTGTCACCCATAATTAAACCTTTCTCGGTACACATAAAATTTTCTATGACATATTCTAGAGCTATATTAAATAAAACAGGTGAAAGGGAGCCATGTTATCATAAGCCGTCTATTCTATTAATATGATTAATAAATATGAATAGGTGTATAATATAATTGACCTAGAGGAAATGAAAAGGAGTATACTACGTACAGAATACAGTATAACATTGTTAATTGAGAATGAAGCAACAGTTCCAAGTTTGTAAGTTACCAATTATCTTACACTAGCTTTTCTTTTCATTTCACTGAAGAAATATCCTTAAACCTTATTTAGTGCTTGTATCTAGCAACTTATGAATGGGTCTGGATTAGATAAGTTCTATAAGGAACTAAATGAAACTCCTTATTTTATATTAAGTTAGATGATGTAATAGGGGTTACCTGTAGCAGGGTGGTTAGCATAACAGCCTCCAATTCCAATGATCCCGGGTTCAAACCAGCAGGTAGCCCTAGGAATGTTTAATGGGAGTAAAAAATCCTTAGTTATGCCATCCTTCGGAGGAGACGTTAAAAGGTGGTCCCGAGCCTGTGCGATGTCAGGTACTCGTAAAAGATCCCTATCCTAATAAAACCTGGGTAGGCAAAATTTAGGACTCCCACTGTAGCATCGTCCGATTAGCCACAGCAGCATAAAGGGACGTTAAATAAAAAAACAACAAACAAATGATGTAATATAATAATTCGTGAAGATGGAGGTTTTAATTTATGCTTTAACCAAAATTAAGAAACATATATATTATTCTATATGTTTTTATGTATTTTTTATATATCGCTTTATACTTTTCACGCTTCTAAAACGAAGTATCAAGTCAAATTAATCACAGTTCTGTGAATTAATAACAATAAATGTAAATCAATTATTCTAAACCATTTGAAGTTATAATACTCTGGTGATTAGTTTTAAATTTTTATTAGTTTAAATACATGTTTGAGGTCTATATTCGGATTCGTGGCTCGGAAATTAAAAAAAAATAAATAGTTTTATAATAATAAAATGAAAAGCTGTCCCAATACAAACGATGAAAAGTCACAGACTCAGTACATATTAAATGTCCGTTCCTAATTAAATAACTTGAACGTGAGTATTTCCCTTACTTTTCGGTAACTACTTTACAGAGGCCGCATGAACTTCAGGAGTGGTCCTAGACCCTAAGCAAAATACAAGAAAAAATAGTTATCCTTCCACAGCCCGAATCGATCCCAGGGCCCATTGCTCAGTGTCCCACAATGAGCTAATCAGCTTTTGTGATTTTGACACATGGCGTTGACTGATTTCATTTTAGGAATGTTGACGGTAGATGGTGAGAATTTTGAATAAAAAAAACATCACTGTGGGTAATTGGACGATGCTAAATTACTGGGATTTCTAAACTTTGCCTATTCAGGTTTGATTATGATAGTGATGTTAAACGAGTACCTGACAATAAGACATAACATACCTCCAACCTTAAAAGAAGCATTGAAAAATATTAGGTTTTAAAAATTTGGATTTTTGTAGAGACTTTCCTCTGTTTAGTTCAGTATAAATATAGTGAATCACGACTCGCTGATCACCCAAAAGGGTAGATACGGAATAACAAATAAATATATAAAGAATAGTAATAATAATAAATAAATTAAATAAATACTGCCAATAAATATTTTATGTTATAGAAAAGATAAATAAGTAAACAATAGTAATATTGGTAATAAAATAATTAAATAAATAGTAAAATAGCAAGATTCACAAAATAATATCATTGAGAAGTCTGGGTTTGAGCCTGCGAGATGTTTGAATCCCAATGGTTGACTACTGGCACTTCCAACAGCTGAAAAAAAAAATCATATAGATAATGTCAAAAAATTGTTATCTACTAATTCATCTGCATGTACAAAGAATCATTTGTTAATTACTAAAAAAGTTTTTTTTTATCATATAAAGAGTTGCTGTAATTGTTTTTTCGTGTTAGCACATGCTGTGCAAAAAAAGTTAATAATACAGGTCAAATCAATCATGAGATAGTTATTAATAAAAAAAAAATCATTATTCCTTAGAATTCAGTTTCTATAATAAAAAAGTTTCAGTGAAAAGTAAAGAAGTATCGATAATGAAGAGACTGGTCCTAAGAAATACGTGCCAGATTGATAAAAACGGATTCCGATTGGTATTGAAGCGAACAATAGGTTTCCTGCGATTGGCTTAAGCACCAACTGAGCGAATTACAGAATTGTCGATTTCGGTACCATTCCCCTTTTCATCAACACTTTCTTTTCCCAACAAATATTCTCCCGTCGAACCATAATCTTCTTGCACTTAATGCATAGTATATAGTGCTATAAAGATTATAGTATATGTCTGGTATAAAATGTTATATTTTATCATAACTTATTCATGAGGTTACTGTGAGTTTGTATCATATATTCGCAAAAAAAAAAAAAAAAAAAAGAAGGAAAACAAAGAAGGTATTTTGCAATGTATTGATAACAACTAAGCATCATGTTTACACAGTACCACCAAGAAATACGTAAGGATTAAATATGAAAGAATGGATTGAAAAGTTAAGGATCAAAAAAGGGAAATCTTTTACATTGTGGATGTCATTAGTTGACCGTTGAGATTTTCTGGAAGGAATTAGTCCGGGTGGTGGTCATTAAATGAAACAACTAAATAGTTTCAACTATTTATTAAGAATGGAAACATCAGTTTACATTCACCCACCATGCGCCCTGATGATGCACCTGCAGCCCCACAAAGGGGGTCGAAACGTTGGCAAACAATAAATAGTTGAAACTATTTAGTTGTTTCATTTAATGACCGCCACCCGGACTAATTCCTTCCAGAAAATCGTTTTACCTATTTTTTTTAAAAAACATTTAATTTTTATTTACAACTGTACTTATAATAATACGCTTACCGACCCCGAAGGTTCGATGCCGATACCACCAAATTCCGTTTACACAAGTTCGTCCAATGATCACCGTTCAAGCCTATGCCCAAGATCAGCCTTAACGCAATCCTCCCATCGACGATTCGGTCTACCTTTCGGACGCCTACCAGTCGGTTCAGCGTATACCAATTTTCTCGGAATCCGTTCCTAACCGAGCCCAACAACTTTACTACCCCATTTGGGTCTCCGCCATGATATTAACTCAATTATTTCACAGGATATAAGCTCCGCAATTCTGCACTGTGCAACCTTCAAACTCCCCAGTGGCCTCATCTTTTTTCGGACCAAATATTTTACACAGTACCTTATTTTCGAAAAACTTAAGTCGCTGTTTATCCTTCAAAGTAAGCTGTCACGTTTCACGCCCGTAAAGGATCGTCGGAAGAATAATAGTTTTATAAATTCTAACCTTTAAGTTTTTAGATAGAAGCCGCGAGCCAACTATTTTAGCAACTGAATAATAACACGCATTTCTCGCCTTTAACTGGACTTTATTTCCTCCTGGATTTAATTTTTTCTTGTTATCATTGAACCTAAATACTTAAATTTCTCAACGTGTTCAAAAGTATGTTCTGGCTTATAATAAATATTTACTGACAGTATATAATAAATATATACTGACTTATAAATAAGTAAAGATTGCTTCGAGACCTACTAATGAAATTGACATTGAAGTGCTACCACTGGGTAGTTTCTTTACAAGACGTTTTCACGCCCATAAGTGTAAATTAACCCTTTTAATTATCTTATTTATTATAAGTAATATGGGCGTGAAAAAGTCTTGTAAAGAAACTACCCATTGTAGTACTTCAAAATCAATTTCATTTAGTAGGTCTCGAATCCATCGTATTTCAATCGCATCGGAGGATCGCCAGGAATAGATGGAAATAAGTGCGTACAAGAAGATTCGCGTTGGTCGTGAGTTTGGAATTAAAAGAGGCATATCTATTTCGGGATAGTTCTGCGACAAATGGGATATTTAGGTCAATATGGATGATTTTATTCGTAACAATAATAAGGAGCTCCTTCGTAATAGGGAGCTTTTAGGATTTTGGATTGTAGGGATTGAATACAAGAGGAATCAGACGGTTTAGTAGAGCTCTAAATCTCGATTTCATATGTCCAGATGGGTCTGATGATGGTCAAATAAATGAGCTTCTTGTTATAAATTGGAAGTTTTGAACGTTTGTTGAGTAAGTGTTGTAGTAATCGGTATCAACGGGCAGTGTCTTGTCGCTCAATCCTCGTATGATGATTGTATTTGAGTTCACAGTCTTAGACGATTATGTTTAAGGAAATAATTAAGCGGCAAAATACGATAGAATAAGCTATTAGTGATACCCCAGTGGAGTTAATGTGCGATAGTTGCTCCAAGAATAGATGGGACGGATGACAATAGCTGGGGATGGAATGGGGTATTGTTATCCCAAACCTTCGCTATTTCCACTATTGTTGAATACCGCGTCGCTCCACACTTTAACTGGATAATCGGGGAACATTCTTACCGCATAGCTATAATTTGAGGTCTTAGTAAGTATGAAGTATAGAATATGTAAATTAATTTGTGGAATATTTGTGGTAAGAAAACTCACTATCTTCTTTCTTTATTTGATTCCCCACAATAACAGGCCCATTTAAGGTACATGTTTCTTGCTGTAGTATTCTGCTATAGACCTGCTATATAAAGGGTATAAACTTTAGTTTGTCTTTAGTTATGTTACCTAGTAATTTTTGATACGAATTAAAAATCAAGGAAAAAGTAAAGTTCACTTAATAAATTTGGGAATTTTCGAAAAAAAAAATGAATTTTAAATTTGAGGCAAAACCCTACAGTTACAGCTACCACATGTTAAACTTAAAATACCTCAAAAGTAGTGGCCTGAATATTGCGTTATTCGTGTTTCCAGTGTTATATTATAATTTTTGTGTTAAACAAAGAAGATCAGAAAGAAAAACAACAACTTAATTAATAAAAGGATGAACAAAAATCAAGGTAGTTACTGACCTCGCTCAAAATGCATAAGAGCAGGCCACTTTGCTATTCAGAAGAGGAAAATTGTCATACACACACACACACATATATATATATATATAGATAGATAGATAGATAGATAAGGGACTATGGAAAATAAATACTAACTACTTAGCCTTTTTAGTAACATACGAAAGTATTTACACTGGGTTCTCGAGTTTAGTTAACCTTCTGTAACAACGAATAACTCAGTATTGAGTAGTTGGAAAAACACCCTTAAGAATAACAAACGTGTGTATTAAATAAGAAACGTAATATTTATAAATGATGCCGTTGATATACTGTTGTATTGTAGAATATAAAATCGATTCGATATGTACGGAACCTAAGACCCTGAATGGGTTGTAGAGGTACAGACTGCTAATTTTATTTTAATTTTTATGATGTGTGAGCGTACACGAATAGAAAACAAAGTTGATCAAGTATTAAAATCTCAAATTTTAACCTATGAAGAAATGATTTATAACGTAAGTTAAAAAGAAGACAAAAAAAAAAAAAAAAAAAAAAAATCAGATATTCTTTTCAAAAGACGATATCATAAAGTTACTATATTAGGAAAAAAAAAGTATAACATTTCAACTAAAAATAACAAATTGTCATTAGGTTGATAAGTACGCTGTGCATAGTAGCAATCCAATACAGTTGGGCAGAACCGTTTTGTTTTGTTGTATTTTTAATGAAATAAAACATATTTCATATAAAATAAAAACATAAAATTTTGGAATCAACAGAAAAAAAAGCACTGATTATTAAAAGTAATTTTTTATTGAAGGGGAACAGCTGTGCTATAGCTCGAGAAAAATGGTGGTTGGTGAATAATAAAATATTAGCGTAAATAATCCATATTCAGCCATGTATGGGATATGGTATATATTATTATAATTACATAACGATACGTTAATAATGATATTAACAATAACTTAATTCTGGGCCTATGTCTCTTAAGGATAACAATTTCGTATATATATATATATATATATATATTGTCTGTCCGAGAGACCAATAAAATAAATGTTTATTCACAAATGTGTAAAAAAAAAAAAAATTAAAGATAAACTATTTTTTAAGATATATAAAAAATATATGGAATATACACAAACAAAAAAATATGCTGTAGAATAATAGAGCTAAACAATTTCCAAATAAATGAAGTATTCCGTAACTCTAGGATTTTGATAAAATAAATAATTTTGTCTTACGTTGAAAGTAGGATAGTGGATTTACAATTTTACATTTAGTGCGTGTCTCTTTGAGATGCTAGAAGGTGTTCGAAAAGATGGGATTTGTATGAGAGAATGGTAGAAGCATGGCGAATATGATTAGGTAGGAAATTATGATAGGTCCAAATGGATGCAGAGCGGATACAAAAGGAATTATCAAAAGATTTAGTTCTATGGATGGGATTTAAAGGTCGGAATGGCGTGATCTGGTTTCTAAGTAAGTGAATTGAGGATTTAAATCAAAGGATACTGTGAATGTATGGAAGATGTTAAGATTTAATGACTTGGTAGAGTATGTTCCGAGGAAAATATTTATATAGAAGTATATCGTGGACTAAAATTTGGAATGCCAAATTATTACAAGATGTCTTCTATAATTTCATATTGGACTAAATAAGAATTTGAAAAAAAAAAAAAACATATTGAGCCCTATATGGAATTAAAGCAGACAACTAGTAACAATTTGACATGCCCAATTACTCACGATATAATTATACTTACTGGATTGAGAATGTGGGTGACACTGTACCACTCGTTCCAACTTCATGGTCACACATAGTTGCACTTATTGAACTCTAGTATTAACTTTTAAAGCGCCGACAGCATTTATGTTATCGCCAATAAAGCAACTCCAACGAGGCTCCGTAATTGAAAACGACTGTCCATTTGAGTTTAGCTATAAAAAGGTAATAAAATCAGCTGGAAATTCACTATTCTTCTAGTGTGTCTTAATTAAAAAAGCAATTAAAAGGAGTGAGTTATTATTGCATCATGTATATCGATGCATTTTTTTAGCATGTCCCATCCTTTGAAGAATCACTTGTTACCTTGTACATAAACATTATAGATAAATTTAATAATAATTCTTTTTATTTTGGGACGAGTCCCATTCAAAATAATATTACAGGTATAAACAATGGTTTTAAGATTGGAGCCTTCTTCTTCTGGCAATACAGACCGAAGGTCCTTGGCCTGCCTCAACATAGCCTGCCACAGTCCTCTATTCTCCATCATACGGATGGCACGCATATCCTCCAGGACTTGTCCTTCCATCGCGCTTTTGGCCTCCCCTTTTTCCTTGTGGCTAAGATTGTTCCATGGTAGGTCTTCTTCACCTGCCTGTCCTCACTCATCCTGTTCAAATGTCCATACCACTTTAACCCATTCATCCTTACGGCGTCAGATAAGCGCAGCCCATTAAATAGTTATAAATTTCCTCTGTTTTTTTCTCATGCGTCATCTCCCATCTCCCTTACACACGCCATACCACCTTATAGCCCATACTTGTAGCTCATATTTGAGTACCTTTCCATAATTAGGTCTATTTCAATATTTTGTTTAATGCTCAATTTAATAATATATTATAAAATTAAGAACATAAGATTGTTACTTAGCTCTTTAAAAATGTATGTGTGACTAATTTACGTCAATAAATGGTTAATTTTTTTATATTTTTCTTATTTTTGAGGCAAAAACAAAATGTTAGCCCATATTTGGTTACTCTCCTCTACACTTGTTAGTTAAGATGTAACTTTATCTTTTTTTTTTTTTTTCTAGGTTTTCTTTAATGGTATTATAGGATTTTTCAAAAAGTAATATTTAATGTTATTATCTAAATTTCGTGAACTCTTACAAGACCTTATGATATTTCACCTTTCCTACACCTCCTGTTTTCTCACTGTGTTGCGCGTATTTACTGTCATACATCAAATCGCTACAATACATTAGTCATAATTATTTAATAACCAAAATATTCACTAGAAATAATTTATGTAGCCCGAAAAACGTTTGGCTGGTCAGCTAGTAATAAATAAAAAAAATTGAGGACGAGCATCTACTACATTAAAAAAAAAAATGTTTCGACCATTTTGTATTAACATATAGAGTAAGTGCCCCAGTGACTTTTAGGCCGGGCAGGTACCGCGGAGAACATTCCCCGAGGCCATGAATGAGAGGTGCAAGTGGATAGGTGGGAGTGGGAGAGAGCGGTAGTGGGGTGCCACTTCAGTCTGTGCTGTGTCCTGTGCCTGGTAGGATGCCATGATCTGTATTCGCAGCTCCAGCAGCTTCTTCTATCCCTTCGGTGAGTCTTCACGGAGACTTTAACGCTCTGTAATCAAGAGATTAATGAGATAGTATTTCTGTTTTTGTTTTTTTTTGTTTATGTTTCTTCAATGAATAACAATTTTATGTACGGTAGGGTTTGTGATTATTTTTTTATTCAAGAGAATTTCTCCTGTACTTAACATTTTATTATCCTTTAGCTACAATTCCAAAACAGTGTTGTGATCAGTGAAAATATAATCAAGTTAAATATTATCGGTGTGGTTTCGTTATTTTAATTCATTACTTTATGAATGTGATTAATATTCTTAACATAGTAATACAACATATATATTGAACATATCTAAGTCAGGACAACTAAAAGAAATTATAAATATGTGCGTTACATTACTTACTTAGATGACCTTCAAATAAATAAATAAAACTTATACAAATCATTTTTATCAACAAAAAAATATTTAACTCCAGCACATCATTAAATATTTTACTTATTTTTTCTTTAGGTAACATGTCCTTTAATTAAATACTTCTATAGTAATTAAACCTTGTCAATAAGGCTAACCAGTAATGAAGTTTTTTTTTTTTTAATTTTTTGACCATCTAATATTTATTGAATACATTCTAAATACAACGGATATCAGTTTTTCAAATACAGGATGCATATGATTGTTAATTGCGTAATTTTCTATTAGTAAATAAAAGGAAAAAGTAAAGCTTGAAAAACGGTTGATGTTTGGTCCGTTATCAGTCACAGCCTTTAAACATTCTTCGACCAGCGTACCCGTTATCATTAAAACAACTGTAATTCTCTTCGATTTATGGAGTATTTAAATTTATATCCGTAAAATAAATATACACTTCCACTTGACCTAATTCTCTTCTATAGTAATACTATTGAGTATTGATTTTTATTTTATATGTACGCTATTATAACAATGATTTGAATCAAATTGGAACAATATGAATGATTAATTAATTAATTATTTAACCAATTTATTTGGTTTTATTTTCACTTACCTCTGTATGAAACATTAAGTGATAAAGTAGTTTCACCGAAAATACAATTTTTAGCGTTGCTTGAGTATAAATGACCAAGTGCCGCCAAAAGGTCTGTGTGTGGGTGAGCGGTCAGTTAAACTTGAAAATGACAAGTTTAGTAAAACTGAAATTTCATATATTCAAGTTAAAAAAAAGAAAGTAAAAATTAAATTTTATATGGGAACGTATATGACTGAGATATTAGAGAAACTTTTTTAACAAAACTAGCAAACCAGAAGAGCCACTTAATACCATGCATTTTGTATTTTATTTTTACAATTTTCTCAAAAACAGTTATAAAGATTTTAATTAAACTCGCTATATCGATGTAAAATGTAATAGGATTTAATATGATATAGGTTTCATAGTGAATGACATGTCTTTAATTCCGAATTTTTTAATTTTTTTCCTCTAAAGTACCTTGAATTTAGTAGATTCGGAAAAAAAAAAACCAATATCATGTTATTAGTTAACACGGATAAAAAAAGAGTAAATATAATATAATATATATCGAGGTGAATGAATTTTATATCCAACTAAAGGAGAAAAGAAAAAAGCTATTTCATTTCTGCAATTTTTTTTTTTTTTTTTTTTTTTTTAATATAAGAACACAAATTAAGATATATACCATTAGAATCTAAATATTTTAGAAAAAATATTATCTTACACACAAAATTTTATAAAAATTTTTAGAAGGTAATCAAGACTGATGAAAAGCGGGTAATTGATTGTTGTAGGTAATAATGTAATAGATTATTTTTATAAATGAACATATTTACCTTTTATTTTTATTTTTATATGTTTTTTATAGTTAAAACACTTTAAAAAATATCGAATGTCTACGTTTCGGGCTCTTATCACCGTTATCAAGACTTCTATTTATATTTCATGGTTGATATTAATATAGCATAATAGCTCTAAGTAAATTCTTAATGTATCATGTTGGATCACTGTCCCCACTTGTTGGACTATACAACCATATTCCCATTTATAAAAATACAGGAAAAATAGAAGGTAATAAAGCAGAACGGTTCATATTTAACCCTGTAAATCAATCTTAAACTATAAACATCTTATGTTTATATCGTATTAAAAAATATATGAAGCCTATAGAATATCTATCATATATCTAATTTAGTTTTAAAAACTTCATAATCATTTGTTTAGTTAGTTATATCATGAAATCAGAATTTATACCTTTGGTTCGTCATTTATTTCTTTTTTTGCATAAAAATCATTTAGTCACAGTGATAGCAAATCAACATCTTATTATTATTTTATTCGTACAGCTAATTCTTGTAAATCCTTGACGTACTCTCATACTTTGAATTTTAAACAAGGTATTAGTTTTAAGCGTTTTTACTAACAAGCTGTTATGTTGTTTGCTAACACCTTGGATTAGTGCTACAAGTCATTTAATTCATTTTTATCTTTTTTTTTAATGTTAAAATAATGTGAAATCCATCTTCTTCAATTTTTCCATATTCGGAGTTTTGAGTCACAAAGAAGGGATAATGATGACTGCTGGCCTCAGATATTTGAATTACAGTTCTCTGGAATCGCGAATGACGCTGATCAAACACCAAGTTACTCAATCCGGATTAGTCCTTAGTATCATAGTATTCATAATGATTTAGCAATTTGATTTTTTTATTAATAATTCGATGACGAGATTTATTGATTTGAACAACATGAATTCTATATCCATAAAAAAATAAATAAAATAAAAAAAAAAAAAAAAGACCTGTACTATTACAACCCATAAGAGGGCTCAGTACAAAAAGATAATCGAACTTTTTCTAGACCAACGGCCGTGCTGTGAGGTGATTAGACCGAGAACACACTCGGCCGCCAGATTTTCCCCCAATTTCGGATACCCACTTAATGAGGCTGGGTCTACCCCACTAAGGCCTCCATACCCTAGGGTCACCCCCCGGCTGAATTAAGAGAATAAATAATATTCTGCCACAGCTGGGATTCGAATCCAGGACCCCGGAGTACAATAGACTAGAGTACAGTAGACAGTTGCTCTATCCACTAGACCACTCCTCTCCCTTATTTTCCTCATTACCTTAAAATATTTTATATTTTTTGGTTACTGTCGGAAATATGTAACATGATTGATCTAATGGGTGATCGTTTTCTTCCTAGGAGTCATTAATGATTTGGTTTTTTTTTAAATACTTATTTGTATTATATATTTTAAAAACGTGTTTTTATTTATACCTATTATTTCTCCGAAGTAAATTAATGGCTAGGTGTCACCTGTATTACCTCAATTTTTTAAGTTATTTATTTAACTTTTAATACATAAGTTGTATATAGAAAAGTTTATTATAAGAAAGATCGAGAACCATAGGGTTTCTTAGCCTATTTCGAAGAGTAAAGAGTTTATTTTTTGGTTAGATTGGACTGTTTCTTGATCTTTTCTTGACGGATATAAGAAAAGGTGATGTGGTCAACACCCACGTTCAATCACCAGGCTTATATTGGCGAGAGAGATAAGGCTATAAAGAGACGTTATGTTCTATCTATATCCTAGTTTAACCTCAAAGAATGTCTCCCACGTCAGAAAAGTAAATTTTTTGTCACAACCGATCTCTAATCTCGTATATATGTTTTTCGTTGTTTGTTACTGTTTATTATTATGATTTTAAAATATGCATAATGTGTAAAATACTTGTTCAAAACCTTGGTTCTAGAGAGCACAATAACTCAATTGCAGAGTTGAGAGGAATATAATTTGTACTAAAGCAAATTGGAGAGACAGAAGTTATCAAGATCAATCTCAGAACTGTGAACAGGCAGCCAAGAGTAACTGAGTTAAGAGAGCTGACCCATTTAGCACCTGTTTCGAGTGAGCAAACAGCAGCTATCTGAAAAACATCTATTTCACAGCTCGCTTTCCACCCCAGTTTATAATAGCTCGTTTTGTAATAACGTTAGTCTCTTTTCCTCCTGTAATTACTCCAGTAATAAAGGACATACCTCATACATAAATGTAAATCCCTCTCATTTTTACTAGATGTATAGCCTAATTCAGGATTCCGAAATCAATCACAAAAGAAAACACCCAATATTATGATGTGCATTGTATTTTTAGAATATTGTATTAGAAATATACATATGAATACAGAGGAGGAAACTTTGTACTGTTTCTTAAGCATCACAAATGCAAAGAAGTGATGCAACCCACGCTCAACCGTTTACCTGACAGTTGAAAGGTTCAGCCTTATAGAGACCGGGTTTTCTTGAGCTTACGGTCAATCCACGGGACATAGTTGTCAAGGAAGGCACACAAACTCGTTCCGAATCTCCTGATAAATCGTTCTGAAGAATGCTAATAGGTCGACTAACCTAAATCCTTAACTTTTACAAACAAATCAACTAAATGTTCGTTCCATATAAAAGAGTACGGTGGACTAAGAATTTTTTTCTATTATTTTCTGCATTTATTTTTTATTTCTTCAAACAACAGACCGATTGAATGGAGAAGGATTGGAACGTGTTAAGCACTATAAATATATTGGCCCTATTTAATCTAAAAAGGCTATTTAGATGCAGAAATTAGAGAAAGAATAAAACTAGTCAGTAAACGCTTCAACTAACTAAAAACAGGGTTTTAAAGAAAGAGAGGAGTGTCGAAGCATGTTAAGAACACTGTATATAAAATCACATTCATTTTATGTTAGCAAATCCAGGAATATTGCCTCAAAGCACAGAACCCAATTTCAAGCAATGAAAATACGGTTCTTAAGAAGAATACGGAGGGAAAACAAAGAAGGATAAGATAAGAAACGATACAATAAATCGTAGTATTGGGGTAAAAGCTGTTGAAAACACAATACAAGAAAATATACTTTTTTGGCCATATAAAAATAATGCAGAAAGATGGGACAGCCAAAATAGTGAAGGAGTTGAGAGTTAAAGGAAAGAGGTCAAGAGGAAGACCCAGAAAGACATGGGAAGTTTGGATCAGGCTCTATTACGTAAGAGTCTCTCACTGATCAACTTTAAAAGAGGAAACGATTAGAACAAGAAGAAAGAAATAATGGAAAGATGATTGAATAGGTGTAAAACTAATATTCACGTCATGCTTGCCTCCATCTTTCTTTTATGTGTGTGTGCTCCGAGATCCAAACTAGATTAGATTTAATTTAAACAAATGCTAGCATGTATGAAACAATGTAACCAATTGTGCTTGTGAGCCCATGTAATTATTTCAACGTGCTATATCTTTTATGTAACGCTTTCTTGCCTATAACCACAGTCATAGTTTTGTTTTGCTCTTCTTTCCGGTTTATAAACCTTAATGAATTTTCACATTGATTCGAACTTATCACTCAATTCAGAAAAGTTTAGATGAGTTTAGACTGTTGTCACTGAAAAATAAGTACTCAGAAAATATTAAGCTGTAATATATTAATAAAACATTAACACCAATATTTCATAATGCCACATTTTATCAAAATAGATCTACCTTCAATTAATAATTAAATTAAATTAAGAGGATAAAATAGAATAGTACAGTTATACAAAAATATGTTAAAACATTTTTCATTGTTTTATTATCAAAGACTTATTAGCATATGGAATACTTTATACTTTTTTAAGCGTTTTCTGCCCCGTAAAGTTCGCAATTCTGCCTCCTTATATACTTACCTAGTTTCATGCAGAAAAATAATTGTAATTGTGTAATATGCTAATTATTTACTATGGAATGTTACAGTAAATTGATCATGTTAATTGATTTTCTTTATCACATGCTCTAGTTGCTTTTTAGAGGGGATCGTGCCTTTTAACTTTTAATTTACACATTCCTTTCAAAAGGTATTAGTCTACGTGTTGAAGATCAAAGCATTGATTTTAATTTTTAAAAGAACCTGCCTCTTTAACCTGGAAGAAAAAAGTTTTTAAAATTAATTAATTCTTAATTTTTAAATACCTAAGTAAGATTTTATCCTTGTTATTTGACTAATAATGTTTTAAATAGACCTTATTATAGTGAAAAGTTTATTAATAATTATTTATTAACATTACTTTAACCCTACGATACTTGGGAGGTATCATAACTCTAATAATTATTAAATTTTGGCTTCTAGAACGATATTTTTATCTCTGCCAAAATAATCTCCAAAATTAAAAATATGTGGTCTAAGTAAGAAGTATAAAGTAAATTATTAAACAAAAATAAATGGCAAGACATAAAGAAATGAATAGTTAAGCTATTACATCTCACTTTTGAATGTCAGTGGGTTATCTTTCTTGGTTTAGGTTACGGTAAACTGTTATCCATTCTACCTAAATTAAATAAATACAGCATTGGTAATCCCAAAGCTGTCTACTAACCTGTTATAACTAGAATCTTAGAATGTAGGTTAGGGTGTATTCCAAAAGACCACCAGGAGATAAAATGCAATCCTTCTCGCACGGATTAATCATGTGGCGTTCGGCTCGAGGCTGCTTAAATTTCCCGACTGAAAGTCCTCACACAACTTGTATAACTTTCAGTTAGACAGATGCTGATGATTCTAGCTTTTGTATACTGCTTACTATTAATGTGAAATACTGACCTGATCTAACCATCATCAGCTTTGGCCTATAACTATTTAGCCTGATCGTACTGACCTAACCCAAGCACCGTCAGCTTGTGACGCCAGACTCCAGGGCTATGACCTCATTCTCAGAGTGGCAATCTCCCGTTGGCGAAACAGCTTGATCCGGTTCTATAAATAACCATTACTAGTTCTGTCCTCCTAATCTTTAATAATTATGTCTTCATATGATTAGGAAGCCTTAGCAAATTACAATTTTCTCTACAGGCCCGACACAAACACACTTCTTCATGGTTTAAAAAATGTACCTTTCTGCACTGTATCTGTAAATACCTTTTATTTATTTTTTCTTTTTCCTCTACCCAGGGAATCATTGGCATGAGATGAATATTACACTATATTCCAATTATTCGTTTCTTTCAGATAACTGAATCTGCTATAGTTTCCGACGAATTCAATTTTTGTCGTGTTAGTTCAAATAGGGTACACTCAAGCAGTATATTTTTTACTGTTGGTAGCGTATTGTCACAAAATTTGTACGTTGGAGCCGCTAGGCCTCTGAACTGAAAGCTACAGGTAAATTGACAGTGTCCTATTCGAATTTGGCATAATATGGTTTTTTTTTCTTCTTGATTTCATGGTAATGGTAGTCCACCTATTTGCAAACGTGTTTCATTTTAAACGACTTGGATCGGTTTATACTCTACTCTCTTTCCCAGGTTTCAAAGATAATTTTCTTTAGTTGATTTATCTATTCTTCCGATGTGACTTCTCTCAGCACAAATACTTTTTTTAATTTTTTTGGTATATTTTAAAAACTTCTGAGGATAATTAGATTAGCTATTTAATCATTATTAACCTCGCAAATGTTTCATTTTACGAAACTGAAATTTTATATTTAAGACAACTATACGTCCGATCAGAATAGAAAAATCAGCGAACCAGAAGAGCCACTTTATACTTTGCATTTTGTACCTTTTGCCGATTTCCTCCAAAACCGCTTCAACGATTTTGATTAAACTCTATATATCGAAGTTCAATTTAACGTGCTTTAATATCATGTAAGTTTCATTATGATTTAAATAGTCTGACAGGGCTTAAATGCGGGTATTTTCAATTTTCTTCTTCTAAAGTACAATACATTATGTATATTGCAAAAAATTAGGTGCATCATCTTATTAGCATAGATAAATAACGGCTAAATATTAAAGTTGGGCGAATTGATAAACAACTAAAGAAACAAAGTGCTAACATATTTCTTTATGCAATTTTTGTTCTTTCGAACAAAGGAATAGTAATATATGTATAATATACCGTTGGATAGCTATAGATTTTAGAAAAAATATTATCTGATGAACGGAATTGTAATGGGTAATGGAGAGTGATGAAAAGCCGATAAAACTAACTGATTTATGTAGTTAAAAATATAATAGATTATTTTATAAAACACATGTTTCAATTGAAATTCAATTTAATTAATTTTTAGCAATTTATTTTTATCTCTACATGTAATTTAAAAATTCTTCAATTGATTTTAACAACGGAAGTAAGTGAAAGTCGGGTGTTAGCGTACCAGATTTTTTTTAATTGTTATTTTAACTGCAGCCCTGACGGTTATGTACATGTTTATCTTTAACTATTTTTATGGATTTTTAAATGAAATGTTCATTGGCTGATAACGAATTCTACTTCTTATGGTTTATATTATAGAACTAGCTTGGCCAAGGAGAGAAACGGTATTTGCCATAAGTCTTCTTCCAAATGGCTCAGAGGCCAGGATCATTAATGGTTGGAGAAACTTGAGAGGTTTGGGCCGAGTCCGGTGCTAAGCCTGTTTGTGATCTTTACTACTTGAGGAAACTTGCCTTTCTCTAAGCGCCTCCTACCTAAGCCCCCCTGGGACTTTCTACGTATGACCATGTACGTTCGGGGTCGTCTGAAAGTTGCCCTTTAATAGTATCCAACCTTACTTTCGTAGTTGTTCGTACCTTCTGTTCAGCCCTTTTAGTGGCCAAAATTTATTCCGACTTATCTTGGAACTTCACAACTAAGTTGGTGAAGACCTTATTAATAAATACAAACAGTAAAACATAGCTTAGGGAGAAGAAAAAAAAAATGTCGAAAATTCCTTGCGTTTACAAATTTCACAAAGCCTTTCTTGTGTTTGATAAATCCAACCATCTTGGATGAAATTGTTAACATATTGTTTGAGAATCTCGCTATTTTTTTTTTTTTTAATAATTTTTTTGAAATTTACAACAGTATAAAATGCAACAAGTAAATATGCTGAAATGATAAAACATATTAAATACGCATGAAGAGAAACTATCCATTGGCACACTCTTTAGTAGTGAGTCAAAAAAGAAGGAACTCGAGGCCATCTTATTTTCGGAGGATTATCATAAATTGGATTGAAACTAATGGGATTAGAATTTGAGTGGAGTTTTTCATGGAAGAAGTGATACCTGGTATGGTCCAAATCAGCAACATATGGAACATTAAGGTCATTGTCGAGCATTTTATTCGTGACAAAGTGAGGAGCGTTAAGGATTTTGGATTGTAAGGATTGGATACGGGAAGGGTTAGGTGGTTTAGTCGCTCAACCCAGGTTTAGTAGCCCCGAAGCTCAACTCCGTAGGTCCAGATAGGCCTTATGATGGTCATGTAAATGAGTCTTTTACAGTTAAGTGAAATGTTAAAGAGTTTGTCTAGTAAGTGTTGGAGTGCCGAAAACGTCGAGCAGTTTCTTGTCTTTTTAGTCTTCTATACGGATTCCATGTAAGGCGTTCGTCAAGGTGTCCTAAATAGCGGATCTGTTTAACCGTGACAAGCGGAATATCATTAAAGGACACTGTAGGGCAGGATGTCATAGGTTTTCGACGAAGGGTAAAAGTTGGATAATTGTTGGGATTTATTCTAATTGATTTTAATTCTCCAATTCTGACACCATACCTTTAAGGTCTTTGATATGGGATTGGAGAGATTGAGAGGCAATTGTAGGTCGTTATTTACTGATAACAGGCTAGTGTCATCGGCATCGCTATTCAATGCATAATTTAGTAAAAATTTAAGAACGTTGGCTGACAAATAATATTGGACGAATAGAATAGATAAAGCAATTAAAACACTGAAGAGAAACAGTTTAGGAAAAAAACTACTGTGCTATAAGAGCGACTGTACAATTAGACCTTCCGTTCCCAATCCTTTGATAGTATTGGTTTTAGTTCTTAGTAAATAGGTCTTTCTTCAAGTCCAACGCATGTATGAGGAGGTGAATAGGTTACAAAAACGTTTATCATTCTAGATAACAGGGATTTTCCCGCTTATCTTTCGGTACTTACTTTATAGAGACTGGGTGTAAAACAGGAGCGTCTCCGTAGCATAGAGGCACCCCTCGGCTGAAATAAAAGATAAAATAGTTATCCTACCTAAGCCCGGTTAGAATTTGGGAATGTTAAAAACCGCTAGTCTACGTCATTTCCTACTAAAAGTAGATTTTAGAAGAGGAAAGAATAGAAAGAGAGTTAAAAGAAAAAGTTCTTAAAGCAAAATGAATCCTGCTGAGGTGTTGTGAAAGAAGAATGAGACTTAAGGAAGTGGTGAAGGATACATGAAAGGATGGAAGATAAAGCAACATAAAATATCTGAAAATTGCTATGTATTTCCTTTTAGGCCTTGTTGAATTAAAAAAATTGAGTTCTAAACATTCTAGGTTGAGTATTGACCCATCACATCTCTCATTGCTAATAAATGTGATATTATTGTCGTACCCTTTACTTATTGTATCATAATTTCTAAAAATAAGCTCTTATACTCATACAAAGCCAATGAAATAAATATTTAAAAAATCTTTAACGTATTTGCTGTGTTTTTTTCAGACGAAAATTGGTATAATTTGAATATTTATTTTAAATATTTATAAATGAATCAAACTCATATATATTTTCTTTAAATTCTAATTATGTTCAAATTTATACGGTGAAGCAAGATGTCGGATGGCCGATTGACCAACTTCTACGGGATGGAAAAAAAAAATTAAATGATGTAGTGCACCATCTTAATTAATATATCAGACACTTTTATTATTAATTTAACCATCGACGTGCGTTGCTAATTTCTAGGAAAATGATATTTTACTCACAAATTTCTACATCGGTTCAAACGATGTTCTTTCTGTTTAACATATTAAGGTTATCTCTCACTTTAAAACTACCAGATTACAATGAAATATCAATCTTTCAAACTCCAAAAAATCAGTAATTAATTTCCTTTTCTTACAAATTTATTTTTCTTCACTATCTATGACATTGGTTTTCTACATTTATGGGTTATAAACCATGAAACGTAGAAAAGCAATGTCATAGATAGTGAAAAAAAAATTTGTAAGAAAAGGAATGTTATGATTCTTTTTTGAGTGTGAAATGTTAAGTGAGAGAGAGAGAGAGAGAAACAGTTCTTTATTGAGTAATATTTCAATCAGTCCAATTTAGGACATTTTTAATAGTGATAAAGTACAACATTCACATGATATATACAAAACAATAAATTTATATACTAATAATACAATATACATATATACAAAACTAAATCAATAAAATATTATACAAAACAAAATAAAAAAAAATATTATACAAAACAATATCAATAAAAATAGTATACAAAAAAAATCAATAAAAATATTATACAAAACAAAATCAATAAAAATATATACAAAAGTCACTCATACCTATATACAATCCTCAAGAATACAGCACGTGAGTGGAGAATCTATCCAATGCTAGAACTCCAATATACATGTTACAAGAGATCTCGAGGCCACTGCCGTTTCAACCTTCTAGGTGGGTGGTAAGGATGTGTGGAGCTGGATAAGGATTGAGCCACGGGATTAGGGTGATGGATAAGGTTCTAATGAAATTTAGAGAATTTTGATAGTATAAGGTCTAAAATAAATGGAATAATTAGGTCGCGGTGTAAGGTAAGGTTGGTGACATAATAAGGAGCATTGACTATGGTTCCGAGGACTTTGCATTGGAAGGATTGAATGGGTTTGATGTTAAAAAATTTGGCGGTTCCCCACAGTTCAAGTCCTTAGGTCCAGATAGGTTTCAGTACTGTCTTGTATATTAGCAGTTTGTTTTCTATGGATAGTTTAGAATTTCTGTTCAGTAGTCTGTATAATTGCCAAATCGTCGATTAAGTTCTTGTCTTTTAAGTCTAGTATGTGGGTTCCAAGTTAGTCTAATGTTAAATGAAGCTTCCAAAAAAATTAAAATGTTTGACATCTCAAATAATAAAACAGCCCAACAAATCTTTAAATGCTTTTTTCTCATGCAGTATTCTATAGCTAAAAAGACCTTAGGTGAAAAAGAAAGGTTATAATGTATTTATGTCATTCAACTATGCAGCTCCCATGGAAACACGTTCAATCGTATTTTAAAAATTATTTCTATGTAGGGACTAAAAAAACATTTTGCTGTCGGATATAAAAGAATTTATTTATTAACCTAAAACCTAAAAACAACGTGTTTTTGCGTTTAGGTGAACCACGAATAGGGTAAATAAACATTTATGATGGATACAAGTTGTGATTATTACATAAACGATGTAACTTATTGATGTTATTATTTAACGTCCCTTTATGCTGATGTGGCTAATCGGACGATGCTACAATGGAGTCGTAAATTTTGCCTATCCAGGTTTAATTAAGATAGGGAGGGATCTTTAACGAGTACCTGAATTTCGCACAGGCTTAGACCACCTTTTCACGTTCCCTCCTAAGAACAGCATAACTAAGGATTTTTTAATCCCATTAAAAATCCTAAACCTCGGGTTTGAACTGGAACCTTGGATATAGCAGGCTGTTATGCTAACCACCCTGCTACAGGTCACCCCTGTAGCTTATCGATACATTTTGGGTAAAGTAGATGTAGGCTTGCTATTGTAAATTTAACCAAATAAAATTAAGATTTAGCGTCAAATAATAAGTTTATTCGTTGTGCATAGCTTAAAAGTAACTAATTTTTCGATAAAGAAGTTGTATGTATCATAGTTATTCTTACCAATGACGCAAATTAATGTAAATCAACACAAAATGAAGTATCCGTGAGTCCAAACTCGAGATGGACGCTAATATTTTATACTATCCCATTATACAAAAACATAATATTTATTCCATTAGGACGATGTTATTCCAGCTACTTCTTCGGACTAGAGGTCTGTAGGAGGAAGTGATTTGTATGGTAATTGCTCGGTTTTGTACCTGCTCCACGAATTTGTAGGGGTATGATGAATTTGTTTTTGCCCGGCACCCTTCCCCTCATTACATATGCGGTAGATTTTGTATATTTAATAAATTACCATATCCCTGTAGTGGCCACTGCCTCATGTAATATTTATGGGGATGCAGAGATGACGCCGGAAGCTGCTGCTGAAGACGGAAGAATTATAGCCGGTGCTCTGTCTGCCACTGGTCCCCGCTACTAATTGCCTTAATAGAATAATTTTCCAATTTCCTGGCTAATAGGCCCAATCTGGGAATGGGATTGCAGTTTCATTTTAGTGCATTAAGAGTCTGCTTCTGTGGTTTATCGTCTCTGTTCGAGGTAATATCTACTATCTGTGAGTATTCATTAATAAATTGCAGTGTACAATTATCCTTCATACTTTTTTTAATGAATATTATTTTTTATGGGACATTCTTTCCTCTAAAAATAACGAACGATAAACTTAAAAGGTCAAGTTTGTATGGCATCATTTAGATAGATAATTACATAGCCATTTAATAACTATCAAATACTAGCTAACCCGGCAAACGTTGTTCTGCCATATTGATTTTTTTGGGGTTATCAAACAATTTTTATTGAGTGATATTACAATCTGTCCTAATTAGGACATTTATAATAGTGATCAAGTACAACATTCATACAATATATACAAAACAATAAATAGATTATTTCTAGTGAATATTTTGGTTGTTAAATGAAAAATACCCAATGTATTGTTAAATATTACCTCCCACATAAACAAAAAAAACACTATCCCTATGTACATTTTCTAAATTCAATGTATTGTATGTATTCAATGTAACACGTTTGTTTGTTTGTTATTTTATTTAACGTCACTTTACCCTGCTGTGGCTAATCGGACGATGCTACAGTCGGTGTCCTACATTTTGCCTATCCAGGTGTAATTAGGATAGGGATCTTTAACGAGAACCTGACATCCCGCAGGCTCTGAACCACCATTTTGCATTCCCCTAGGACGGACAATATCACCACAGACGAGTTTGCCAGATTTGAACCTACGTCTTTGTATACAGAAGGCTGTTTTATAAGAATTATAACTATTGTGATTGTACTATTATGTATTTAGTCTGTTAATTTGTTTATTACATTAGCGATATTTTATTATCAGTGTTCATCTTAGAAAGGACATTTACTCCTGTCCCCTCTCTATGGATTCGTTACTGTTATGTAGTCAGCCTTCGCTTCTATATCAGATATATATATACTAAACGATTTCAGAATTAAAAATGTTTTTGAACCTAAAATGTCCAGGAAGTTATTTAAATCTTTCGAAGGCATTATTGCACATAGAAAAATACGTTTCCCACACAATGTGCACACAGTGTGCTCGTTAACATATAGAGGTATAGAGGGCAGAAACCCTACTCCTCTGTAAATCCGTCTTGAGGTGCCTTGGTTTAAATCTATAGAGCATCATATTAGTAACACATGATTGCTTAATTTTTATTTATTAGCAGTTAAAGTTTCTTATAAATTATGGCTTAGCTATAGGTTTTAGGTATTTAAGGAGATATTGCGTTCCGTCAAAATGAAAAAAAAAAATGCATACTCGTATCTTTAGGTATGAATGTGGCCAAGATTATAATTATTTTCTTTTATTTTTATTTTATTTTTTTATTATTTTTTTTCCATTTGTTATTGAGGTATTTATTTTTTGTTTGTTTTACTTTGTACATATGGAATGAATGATTCTTTTATCTCTAATACTTATTGCCCAAGATAGTGGCAGATTGTATTACTTCTCAATAAAGCAATATTATTTAAAAAAACTCGTATCTTAGAGAAATAATAACAGCTTTGAACATGTAAAGATTATATGTTAAACCAACATAGTATCACCATTGGCTCGTATCCAACGAAACACTGAAACGGTCAAAGGCTCCTTTTTTTTCTTTTCTTTTTTTAACACCTGTTACGGACCTGTGCCTCATCCATATTCAAGAGCCTGGGCTACATCCTCAAAGTGACCAACAACTGGCTAATACTGGCCGATCTACGGAATTGTAGTTGCTAAACATTCCTTCAAACGGCGTACAAGGCATTGTTGAGCTTTCTTGTCGATTGGAAAACTCTAAGAATTAAAAAATGTTTTCGGCATTTCGTCTTCATTCTTCTTAATTTTTACCTCAAGTTTTTAGGGATTATTTTTATTTTTCTAGTTCAACATACGATCCTACTATCATCTGTTTTTTGTTATATGACCGCTAAACACAAAATGTTTCATGTTGCTTAAGAGCGCAGAGACTCAAGTTGCAGCCAAACTGCGCACTAGACTGCCTGGGAGTGCCTGGAATTTTCAACCGCCTCTTAAATGTGACCTTGTACTTCGAAGTCAATTCCTCTTTCTTACTAAAAAAAACCTTGTTTCTCTTAACTTTTAAGAATGATTTTTCGAAATAAAATTAACTTTCAAAGAGTATTTTTTATTAAACTTTTAATGATATACTACTTATTAAAGAATTTAAATATCAAAATGACATTAAAAAGAAGCCTGGGTTTATTCTTGGCTCAATTTATTATAATAAAATAAGAAGTTCTTAATTTAATTAAATTTGTTTAAACCGTAAATACTCTTATTTGGTATATACTATTATTAGGTATGCTAATTTTCTTCATTATATATTGAAAAGAATATAAATTAACACAATAATATAATATCGACAAGGCCTGAAAGGGAATACGTAATATATTGGTATTTCAATGTTCTTTAAATATTTTTATTTTTTGCTTTATTTGCTACGTTAGTTTAAGATTTTCCAGAAGAAACAAAAATGTTACTTTTTATTTATTTCTTGAAATTTAAAACATCCTTAAAAATCGCAATAAATAAAACTATGGCGAGATCGAACATGAAAATTGCTTAAAAGGAACATACTCGTATTAAACAATTCGCTGACTGATTTAATTTTAAGGTCCTAAAGATAACGTAAATAATACAATTAATTAATTTCCCGAATTAATTAAAATTTAAGCCTAGTGTAGTATTGAAATTTATTGCCATTTTTATTATTCGTGGCGTTTATTATTACAACATATTCCTTAATTTTTCATGGGTCACCTGTTGTGTAGTTGCATGACAGCCTCTTATGTCCAAGGTCTCGGGTTCATACCTCATAAATGGCTCTTGGATATTTTAATAAAGGTAAAAAATCCTTATTTATGCCGTCCTACGGAGGAGACGTAAAAAGGTGGTTCCGAGCTTGTTTTATGTACTCGTTAAACATCCTTATCCTGATTAAACCTGGGTAGGCTAAATCTAGGACTCCCTTTCTAGCCTTGTCCGACTAGCCGAAGTAGCATAAACTGACGTTAAATGAATAAGCAAACAAACATTTCTTAAATTTAAACATATTGCATTTTCAATATTTGAATAGCCGTTCATCAGCATTCAGAAACAAATATTTACGGTTAGTCACAGTCGTTGACGCCTACTTCGTCCTTCACCAGCTTTCTCCTGTTATTTGTTGAATAGCAAGGCTCGGCGCTTCCTGTTTTCAGGGATAAATTCCATGGCTCCTGTCAAAAGTTGTTTTTAGTAATATGACATTTTTTAGATTTTTATTGGGGATTCAAAATTAGTGAGCTTCCATCGTTCTACTATCCATTGTCATCGGATATAGTACATTGCAATCTTAATGTAACTATATTTTGACAAATAAACCATAGCAGCTATTATGAAGATTTTTGATAATTCTAAACTAATATTACCTTGAAGTATAGGAGGATCCGGATGACGGTAAAAAATGTTAAACAAAAAGTGATTAACTATTTATTGTCTAATGTTTCGAAGTGCTTCCAGGGAAGAGTCAAGAAGCAAAGTGGCAAATCATTGCAATTGTTAACAATCATATGAAATGGAAATTCTTCAGATTGCTTTTTGACTCTTGCCTAGAAGCCCTGATGAAGACCTGCAACGTAGGTCGAAACGTAGGACACTTTTTTAGTTTAATTTTTTTTTGTACCGCCACCCGAAGTATGTTCATTTCAGGGTATTGTATTCAAACAGATATTACTGTATACCAAATCGTACAAAGTTGGTCGAAGTTTCAAAAGGATAAATTGAATCTTAATACTGTCTTTATTTATTTTGTTTTATGTTGAATTATTTCTTTTTTATTCCATGCCTCGAATAATGTTTTTATTTTTATTTTTCAGGTAAGTCAGATTTTTCTCAGAAGATGGGATATCAGAGGTAAATTATATTTTACTTGGTAGTGCTACTTTTATAAAACCTAATTTGTGTTAGTACTTAATGCCTCTTTCAAGAAATGTAAAAACGTAGGGGTTGTCAATTTTTTTTTTAAGTTATTGTATATTTCCTTATTTTTTAAGTTTTTCTTTTAGTTGAAAGTGTAAATTCATTAGTATCAATTTATTAGTAATCCTGCTGCATTAAAATCAGTTTCAAATCGAAACGAAAAATATTTACAAAATGAAATATGATATTGAGAGGTTTTTTTCGAAAGAACTAATTCTTCCTTTAGTTTACATTTTTAGTGTGAAATTTTATACTTTCGATTAGAACAGTTATTTATCAAATAATTATAGTGTATATATCTGACACAAAATTAAAATATTAAAACATATACGGAGGTTTATGGTTGCTTAGTCATCTAATCAGTAGAAAGTATTAAAAAAATTTATTACATATATATGTCATTGATATGTTAGCTAAGATAATTACCAAGTTATTGTAGGGCGGGGTGCCTGAGTGGGTAAGCGCGCGTTGCCTAGCGACCGCAGAGGACCAAAATTTGAAATAAAAATAATACGAGTTCGAGTCTCGGTTGGGGGGCTTTTACTCAGTATTTATCCCCCACCCTCGCTCCCTGGACCGAGAAACCTCGTATAGCCTTCAATAGCGAGGTAGAGATGAACAAGCAAACAAAAAAAATTACCTAGTAAGTACTATCCCTGATGATAGTTGGCATGCTTGGACCGAAACCTAGGACAAATTAAATAAAAAAATATACGATTGGTTTCTGATTATATTCCTCCTGTAATAAAACATATAACTTTAAAGTAAACCGTTCTGGACTGGTGTTGTTTAATATTATTGACCATGAATATGAAAGGTATATTGTATATATGGTAAAACGGGATAGCTTGAGCTATTAGAGAAAACTATGATGTTTGAAAACCTCTGATCACTTGTTGTTTTTATAGAATGTATTTAAAAAAAAAAAACATAAGATATCAAGCCTAATGGATCCATGTTCTAGTACGTATTAAATTAAGCATGCATGTTCTAGGGGTGGGGATAATCGAATGATCATTCGAAGTGAACTGTTTAACGATAAAGAGCTCGGATAATCGAACAACCTTTTTTTTTTTTTCCGATCATCCGATTATGACGATCATTCGATTATGCCCACCCCTAGTATGTTCCATTTCTGTATGTATTTATTCAATTTAAGTTTATTTTTAAACATATTAAAAGAAATATATGCTGAAATTCGCTAGTCGTGAATTAGAAGCCAATAATTTTTAACTACTGGAAAATCTCAGATTTTTTTTATTGTCATTAGGATTAGATCGATTGAATTTTTAAGCAAATCAGTCTGAATGGTTGGTATTGAGATATTTTTACGTATACTCAAATACACAACGGCCAAACTCGCAGGATTTTGAATAAGTTTCATTAAATGCAATGTTCGTTCTAATGTGTGTATTCATGGAATAAACACATTTTTTCCACTACCCGTGTTAAATTAATTAAATTCAAGGGAAATTCGCTGAAGCCTTAATGGTTAATTATACTGTTAGCTCAAGTCACGTAGAGCTTTTAATAAAATCTACTTTATATAATACAATACTACAACCCATTAACGACCAAAAAAAAAAATTGTCATAGTCTCCTAAATAGAGTTGTAGGTAATATGATAGGGTGCTTGAAATATTAGAATCACAGCAAGTCCTATTTCCATGAGAGAAGATGAACCACCCTAATCGACAACAAATGATCCTGTACCCGTTTGGGATGTTTTATGGCGGCAATTAAACCTTTATGACAGGCGGAGCCATAAAGTGGAATAACTATAAAGGGGAGGATTAGCGATCCAAAGTGATGTTCGTTCCAATATGTCCTCGGTCCTACCGATCTCTGATACAGAGTAATGCAAACTGCAAGCCGTATCTTCCTCTATATGTCGTTATGCATTAAATTATAAGCCCATTTTGATGTGGATTCCCTTCAAAATATTACAAAAAGTGGTGGTATTGTAAAGTATTCGTATAAATATATTTTATTATTATCTAACGGCAAGGGATTTTCGTGTCTCGAACTGAACAACACGTTATTTCTTTATTAACTAAAATATACGATGAAATATAATCAATAGTGTCAAACTCGGAAATTCAAAATATTTTATAACTTACATAAATAATAAGTTAAAATAACATATACAATGTGCTTTTTAGGCATTTTTGGATGTTACTCAAGCTTTTGATTGTGTGTAACTTTAGGATGTTTTTTAAACTAGTACTTTCAGCCACTTATTATTTAGTTTTATTACATGATTTACCGACAAACGAAAGCATCCTAACTCCGACTTATAACGAAGACACGGGTGTTTGTACGCACAGACCCCATACAGGTCAGTTTAACATAACAATACCACTTGGTGGTACATACATACTAAAAATACTAATACCTACTACTAATACATAACATACTAAAAATTAACCATGACGAATCACAATACGTTACATTTGCAGTAAGACACGGAACCCTCACTCCACTTTATATAGACAATCACTAGATACCACAATCAAACACAGTAAAGTACGTAGGACTTATTTTTGACAAACGGTTCACATCGGGCCCACACTTCAAGACAATTGGACAGAAGGACCCTAACGGAGGGAAACTTAAAGTATACACTAATTAAGTAAAACCTATTTGAACTTACTCTAGCCAAAAATACAGATCTGGCTTGCTGACTTTGTTCAATAAGTTGCTGTGACAACTGGCGTTTGAACATAAAATTTCAGTTTCCTACAATATTTCGTTTTCGTGCTAGAGTTACCACACACACACTAAATTAACTTTCCTTTACTATACATTTCTTATACAGGTATGTGAAAGTAAAAATAAATGAACATAACAATATAATGACTAAAATGATATAAACTTCTATAATATTATTATGACTGAGGAAAAAACCCTCTATAGTGACTTTAAAAACTATTCGTAACATTAAATTCATAAAAAAAAACATAATGCACAAAAAAAAAAAAAAATAATAATAAATAAAATAAAGATTCTAGCTCTTGAATTTATGTTATAGGTGCAAATATTTTATCGAATGTATTCAACTCGAGTGCAGCTTGTCGTCATTTGAGTTTTTAGAAAAGCAAGGACAACTTACATAAGTTTTGTTATGCAATGAAGAGTAATTTCAACATTTCTGTTGTTTTCTGGTAATAAATAATGCATGTTTTTTACCATCAGTCCTGAATATAATTATAAGAACTGTTTAAAAGGATTTAACAAAAAAACACAATAGCTTGTTTTGTCACTTAATCCAATCAAGTATGCATTAGCGCTAGAAGTGTTAACTAATTATACATTTTTATTTATTTATTTTTTTTTTTTTGTGTTACAGTCATCGGTAATTTAATTATAATATATTTACTTAGAATCCAAGTATTTTTGACATTTCACTGATTATTTCCTTTTTAATTATGTGTAAAATATTAAAAGTTGATTATTAAACTGTAATAATAAAATATAATACTCTAACTTTAATTTTTTAGATACATCAATCATACTTTAAAGATTTTATACTTAAACCCCTAGAATATACCTCCAATAATCTGCAAGATTAGATGTGTCAATATGTACACACTTGCGTCGTGAACTCCCATCTTTGGCTAATTAATAATTATCAAATATGAATCATTGATGTATCGCTTTTTTAAAAAAATTATATTACTGCTAAAGGAAATGTAGCGATGAGTAATCAAGTACCTTTTTTTGATTCCTTACTATAAAAAATCTGGTGGGCGCAATACATGAATTTCACTTATCTCTGCTGTTTAAAGCAATATTATAATTTTTAAATAAAGATAGAATTGAAAAGCTTAAAACATTTAAATTGGTTTTTGATTGAAACATATGTGTTTCAGGTTAAATAATTTAACACTAAATTATTATTTTCGTCTTCCTGCCTTACGTTTTTTATAAAGAATAATAAAGTTGTTTATAAATAATAATATATTTTCTGAAATATTTAGCTTTCCATCGGTATATTATACGTCTATATTTCTACTCTAGTGTTCGGAAAAAAAAAATTACCAAAAATAATATTTATGCTCTTTTCTCCTTTACTTGGTTTTCAATTTCGTTAACGTGTATATATAGCCGTTTTTTTGTATGAGATGATGTAATGAGATGATAAGTTTAATTTTTTTAAATCTACAAAATTAAAGGTACTCAAGAGGAATATAATTTTAATATAGGTATTTAAGCCCTGTCAGACTATTTCAAACAGATTATAACTTGCATGATATTAAATCCTGTTACATTTTACATCGATTTAGCAAGTTTAATTAAATTCTTTAATGAGAAAAAGTGCTAAGTGCATGGTATTAAGCGGCTCTTCTGGTTCACCGACATTGATCTATTAGTTTTTGAAAAATCTCGGGCTTAATATGAAAAAACATTCATCACACTCGCGCAAAATACATAGACATCTTTTCGCGCGACTCGGTTATTTTCACTAAAACGTGTATTTCCGTTGAGAACTGGAATCGAAATACTTTCCTTTACGAATGTTTCTTAAATATTTCAAGAAGTATTTACAATATTTATATCAAATGTACCATTTTTATAGTTTTCATGAATTTGTTCACATTTCTCTTTTTTTTTTGGTCGATCATTAGGGTGTTGATACATAAAAAAAAAAAAAATTATTTACTGATCACTCCATCCTATCAAGAATATCTTTTCCCATATTATTCTAGACAAGAGATTCTATTAATAACCGAAAAAGTAGATTTACAATAATATATTTATAACAACTTGAATTAAAGTTGAACTAACTTGAAAACAAAATATCTCCAATATGATATCTTTCGAAGATAAACTAAAGCGAACAGCAGATAGCCCTTTAACCTATCCTGAAGGTTTTGTTTTATCGTAGATCGCCTTCTATCCCAAGTACTTGGGGCAAGTGAAAGGTTTGCCCGAGATGCTTTCACAGTAGGTCTTACTTCACAGAGCAAACCAGTTCTTCAGTTTTTTTCTCTATTTTATTTTTTTGCCTATATAAAACCGTATTATTGTTTTAAAGTATTGTGTTTTAAAATAAGTTACTAGAATTTTTTTAAGTTGATATCGATAACAACTTTAGATTTTTGTAAATATTTTTAACAATTATTTATGACCCATTTTGATTCATAACATGTTGCCATCTTTTAGGTAATTTTTAGTTCCGTACACACAGAATAAAATTGTGTGTGTTGTTGTGTGTGTGTGTGTGTGTGTGTGTGTGTGTGTTGGTGTTGTGTTGTGTGTGTGTGTGTGTGTGTGTGTGTGTGGTAAGTCTTGCACGAAAATTAAAAGTCGTACGAAACTGAAATTTAATAAGACACGAATACGCCCAGGTGTTGCAACTACTTTTCACTAAAATCGGCTGGCTGGAAGTGCTAATTTATACTATGCATTTTGCGCCTTTTAAATTTTGATTAAACTTCCTAAATCAATGTAAAATTTAATTTACTTTAATAGCATGTGTTCCGTTCCAATTAAAATGATCTGACAAGACTTAATGACAGGATATTTTAAATTGCAGTCCTCTAAAGTAGCTTTATTTTTTTAGATTAAAAAAAAAAATAATCATGTCTTGTTTTATTATTGGTATGAGAAAAACTTAAAAGGTTAAATTTAAAGAAAAAATGAAATAAATGATTTAAGAAAAAAAAAGAAGGTGTGATTATATTTATTTTTTATTAAATTAAAATAAGAACAATTCTCAACTAAAACTATTTATTTACAATATGACAATGTTCTCATTTTTAACGATTCAAACTTTAATTGCTTAATTTTTAAAACATTGTATCCAACTGCTTCTTAATATTTACCCAAAATGTTCTTAGTTCGAATTCTTAAGTTCTTCTAACACTTCTGATATAGTGTTCCAACTCCATGTTGTATATTAGTTTACATTAAAATATTTAAAAACGAAGAGTATATAATTAATTATGATTTTTTTAATTAGAACAATTCTTTTCAAATATAGTTATTTATTATCACAATAATACAATGTTAGTATTTTTAACGTTTCGAAGTGTAATTATTTCATTTTCAAAATATTGTATCTAATTGCTTCTTGACTGTAATATTGTGATAATGAATAAATGGTTTTAGAAGAGATTTGTTCCAATTTTAATTTCATAAATAAATATATTTATACCTTTTTTTAATAATTTTAATATATTATTGTATTATATTAATATTGTACTAATTATTAAAATTATACATATAACACATATTCCTATGAAATTGTAGTATGCCGTGTGATGAGCAACCTAATGCAGTTGGGCTGCACCGATTTATAAATTAAGTGTTTTATCTTCTCTAGTCCAATGCTACATTAATTTGTTTATAATGTTTTCGAACCGAATCCTGTCTATTCTGATAGTTCTTGGCGTGAACAAACTTTTTGTTTGATTTTCTTCGGTTAAGCCCGAGTAGAGCGACTGTTCTTTTGCAGTCCCTACCTCAGAACTGGCGGTTGTAAACAGAATTACAACCCGGCTTGGGCCAGTCCGCTATAAAATAGCTCTTTAAACCTCTGCCTGAAAAAACAAATTGGATTTTTTATTTTATTGTCTTCATAATACCTAAGCCAGATTCCTTTTTTTTTTTTTTTTTTTTTTTTTTAAGCAGAATTAGTTTCTTATTATCTACAACGCTTATGAGTAAACAGCAGTGAAAAATAACAAACACATATTTGTATTATTTCACAACACCTGACAACTTAATACTTTAATAATTTTACTTAACTTATCGTTATATGAATATTTAAGTAAATAGTTCAAATCATCAAGTTGAGTATAAGTGGTATCTGAAGATTTTTTATCAACTGTGAAACATTCTTAACTATATATTATATTTAGAAAACAGCATGTAGATATTGCTTTTTAACCCTAAAGTTGTACTTAAATAGAAATTTTTTTTATATATTATGAAAATCTGGTGGGCGCAACGTACTACTTTCACTAACCTCTGTTGTTAAAATAAATTTAAGAATTTTTAAATACAGTTAGGGATAAAATTGATAAGTGCCAGTAAAGAGGTTAAAGAATTAATTAAATTGTGATTCGATGGAAAGACGTGTTTCGTTAAATAATCTATTATTTTATTATCTGCAACAATCTATTAGTTTTATCGGCTTTTATTAATCTCTGTTAACTTTTTTTGGATTCCGAATCCGTTCAAATTATATATTTAATATATAAATTATGTACCTATTTTTCATCAATGCTAAGGTAATGTGGTTAATTTCTTCGAATCTACAAAATTAAAGTTATTATTTAAGAAAGATTGACATAGAACCCACACACACATACTTAAAAGACAATAACTCAACCGACGATTCGGACAGTTATACCGACTACTCAACAGAAAATCTCAACTTACAGTTGACAACAAATTATTAATATACAAGACAATACTGAAGCCTATCTGGGACCTACGGTCTTGAACTGTAGGGGACAGCTAAACGTTCTAAGATCAAATGCATTCAATCCTTTCAATCCAAAGTCCTCCGAACAATAGTAAATGCTCATTATTATGTCTCCAACTATACCTTGCACCACAACCTTAATGTTCCATTTATTTCAGACCTAATTCCATCCAAATTTTCCCCAATCCCTATCCAGCTCCACTCATCCATACAACCCACCTAGAAGGTTGAAACGGCAGTGGCCCCGCGACCTCTTGTAAATATATATATATTGGAGTTCTAGCACTGGCTAGATTCTCCACTCAATGTGATGTATTTATGACGTGTATATAGGTATGAGTGTTTTCTAGACTTTATTTTATTGATTCATTCTTGTATATATATTTTATTGTAATTGAATGCTGTGTAAATATTGCATGAATGTAGTATGTATGTTATCTTTCACCACTACTATTGATGTCCAAATTGGGACAGATTGTATTATTTTTTTTTTCAGTTGGCGCGACAGGCCTTGGAGGCCCTTGGCCGCGCGGTATGGTTTATAGTTTCCACACCGCGATACTCGATGACATTTTATAGGGTAGGGTCATCACTCCCTACGCCCATTTTTTTTGAGTAGCCATACCCGGGGGAGATTGTGAGTGAATCCACATTTATTTGTATGCTTAAAAAAGTTCTCCTGGAACAGGGATTCGAACTCACAACTTTAGCGTGGCAGGCTAGCGCGCTAACCACTCACCCACGGGCTCTCCTGATTGTATTTCTGCTCAATAATTTTTTTTTTTTCTACTGAATAAAAATCTTTGTTGAAAAAAAAAAACTATATAAGATGGAAATTTAAAATATCCTCATTCATTCCCTTTCAGGCTATTTCAATCAGAATGAAACTTACATGATATTAGAGCACATTAAATGTTACTCCCGTATAGCTAGTATAATCAAAATCGTTCGAGCCTTTTTGAGAAAATCTTAAAAAGGAGTAAAATGCATAAATTGGCTGTTTTGGTTCACATCTTAGGCTTATAGTTGTATTATATACGAAATTTCAGTTTTGCACGACTTTTCGTTTTCATTCTAGACTTATCATTTACACAAACACTTAAATACAGATCCAGTCCTTTTTGCTGGACTTGGTGATTTGGACTAAGGGAGCCCTAAAACGTATATTTCACTTAAAAACTGGAATTCGAAAATTTTCACGATCGCAAAACTTTCCCTTACTATATATTATATATATAAGGTGAATTTTACTTTAATGAGATGTAAAAGTTACATTTTATGTTTATTCTTATTTATTTATTTCTAGAATTTGTAAATAGAGATGACCCTTTATTTATTTTATTATTATTATTATTTTTTTCATTCTTGTGTTATTTAATTGTATTTATATATTGTTTTTGGCCAGTTATAATTTATTATTTAGTTCATAATTGTTATTCTTAAGGGACATTGTCCCAAAATAAAGTTTTTTTTTTTTTCTATTCTATTCTATTCTATATAAGTATGTGAATGTAAAAATTCTGAATGAAGCTATCTCCGCTGTCTATAGAATTTGGTACTCTATTTCATAAAAAACAAACAAACATTGTCGCTGTTTTAGTGAATCGCAAAAATTAACTAATTTTTTATGCCGTGTATCCCATATAGGTCAAACGTGTACAGTAATTAATGAAGCACAAACAACTTTTAAAATGGTATTGGTGGATCACAGCAAGGGTGCTCAGTCTCATAGATTATTGAAAAAGCTGGAATAATGATTACATTAATGATGAAAGCCTTTTCCATTAATTCAAACACTGTTTAAGAGATAAACCTTTTAATTTAAATTGTAAAACATGGTAATGAAGTATGAATGATGAAAACGTGCTTCTTTAATGAAAAAGGTGTTTAATTTTAATTGATGTGGGAGATAATGCTTCGGACAAAGTTCGTTGAGAGATTAAAAAAAAAAATTAAACCTTCAAAAGTAAATTATTTATTTATGTGAAATGAGCATTATATTGATGTATTATTAGAATTCATAATTAGGTTTACTATACAACCTCATAATAAAATGTGAATAGATTAGATCACATAAGCCTTAGTTTTTTGTTAAACTTTATGTTATGTTGTGTATATTTATACAAAAAATGTTGAGTTGATTTTTATTATTCACTGGGAATCCTGCATCACCACAAATATTGAGGCTAAACTGGATTTTTTCTTTCTTTATCACATGCTTTAAGGTAATATTTAAATACAGATTAATGAGCCAATTAATCAGACATCCATAGGTATATTACTTAATTTATAATTTGTTGAGTACATTAACTCTGTTTCACACTTCTGTTTAATTTTTAATAGCGGCCCGTTAAAATCCAGAACAAATAAAAAAGCAAATATTCTACAATTTTATTCGAGTAATAAAAGACCATTCCATTAAGAAAGTTGAGTAGGAGCCTCCCACAGCGGACTTAATTTAAACTAAGTTCATACTTAAACGGGCGTGAAACTGCCTTCCTCCGACCCACTTCTAAGTTTATTCGACTGTAGTTCACGGCGGAACTTGTGAGCTCTTGGCGATTCTTCATTCTGTTATAATTTCCCTTTATACCGCTGGTCCCTTGTAGCTATTTGAATAACTCGCTCCTTTCTTCGTCCTAGAAATCTTATCAGCCTGGCTTTGTGTTGTCGGGTCTGGGGTTCATCGCGTGATGGAAAACGTAGCCCATTTTCACAATGCTGTGGCTCTATTCCTCGATGATAGAAAAAAATCTAGTTAAAACCTGATTAAACTCTGCTTATATTTTATTGTATCTGCCCATTTTATCTATCAATAAATCCTGGAAAAATTACGAAAATATAAAAAACTTAATTGTAATAATTACTAAAAAAGGTAATTGAAAAAAAAAATGTATTTACATATTTATTCATTTAGCGTTATTGTTTTGATCTTCTTAGGAATTAAACGGTGCATTGTACTTCTATATTACACTTTAAACTACTGTGGCTAATCGGACGATTCTACAGTGGGAGTACTAAATTTTTCTTATTAAGGTATAATGATAATATGAATCATTAACGAGTTACAGACATCGTAAAGGCTCGGGACCACATTTATACGCCTCATAGGAACCTTTTTACTCCCATTAAAAAATCCTAGGACCACCTGCGGGTTTAAACCCGTGACCTTTGGCATAGAGGGCTGTTATGCTAGCCACTTTACCACAGGCAACCCCAATTTGTATTATTTACATTTACATATTTTAAATTTATTTGTGAATTTTATTTATAAATTATTTCGGTTATCCTTAAATCCACAACTTGTCCTTTACACTAGTTGAACAGCTGAACGTAGTAATAATATTAAGAAAATTTAAAAAAAACAAAAAAACAGTAATAATAATAGTAAATAAAAATGAGTACAATACTTTGAAGTTAGAAATTATTAATAAAATTTTAAAGAGGGTGTAATACACATAATTAACTTAATAATAAGCGTTTTGCACTTTTATGTATGCTATGTTTAAAGGAGCATTTATCGAAATTGCTTATCACTTACCTTAGTGTGTTCGTATAACCTTTAGTTTATCTGAAATATGTCTTGGTTTGGAATAAAACTAGTTCTTGTGTTGAAAGGAGTTCAAGACTTCAATCATTTTGGATATTTTTGTGTTACGTTAATTATTAATTATTCTCATAGATATATATTGAATTCTCTTGGAATTTTTATGCTTAGTGAGGGAGATGGAACTCGAAACGGATGAAGTTTGTGTTAGTTGTGTTTCTTTTTTGAGCTGAGTCTGAAGATCTTATTAAAATGTGCAAACATTTTGTATATATATATATTTATATACAATTGCACGTTTACGAATAAAATATAATTTTGTTTATTCCTTCTGGTTTGTTGATCAGATTTATAAATGGATTATTTATTATTGCGATGTTACTAATTAATTTGAGACAAATTAATTGATGTAATGCTAAATTATTATAAAAAACTTTTTCAGTTATCAGTTCTTATATTTTTGATTTATATAACGTAAGTTAGGAGTCTGTTAAAAATGAAAATGAGAGAAAAATCATAAGAATAGTTTTCAAATGCTATTGTTTGAATAGTCCATGAGGTTAAGTGAAGGAAGCTACGATTGAAACTTTCAACTCAACTGCGGTGGACCATGAGAAAATGTTTTATTCTTTTTTCCCAAACCGCTGCATTTCTAACTGAAAATAGGGAGAGAAAATAAATAAAGGAAAAATGGTAACCTCCTATATTTGCTATAGACCATTACCTTTATAAGTTCTTTGAAACCGCAGAGATCAAAACGGAGAGGTCCCTGAATTGGCCATAATATCTCAAATCCCATAAGCTTTTAAGTGAGCTATTTTCCAAATAAAATTAATTATTATGCAACAGGAAGGGGTTATATGGTAATATGATATGATTTTCTTTTAGTAAGAAAAAACTTATAATCCCATAAAAAAAAAAGAACTTTTGAATTCTATCATGCTCATGACATTAATATTAGGCACATTCTGGAAAGCTAATATGTTGCTAATATGGAAAGCTAACAATCGAATTGAATATAACTGATATAGAATATATACAAAATAATTATATAATATAAGTTAATAGCAATTTTTAATAGCTTTAATGTATTTACAAACCCAAATGCTCACACGTACACACCACTTTTTTAGACTTGATTTTTTTCGTCATCGGGTAATAAAATATGTGATTCCGTTTGAAATTCAGATTTTTAGTTCTAAACCGGAAATGATTCATAGTTTAATTATTCAAAAACAAACCAAGGTTAACATAGAAAGCACCTGTATTTATGTTGTTGATTTATTTGAGCAAATTATAAGAAACTTTTGACGTCTATTAGTCGAAGGTCAGATAAATAACCACCTGTTCCAAACACATTTATTATTTACTGATCTTATTGCATATATAATATGTATATTGTTATTACAGTCTGCGTTCAAATGTTAATGATGTTTAAAGTTTATTATTTTAATTTATTTATTTTATTATTTAAAATATACTAAATAAAATATTTGAAATTACATACATCATAGCTATTAGATGCTATTATTGTTAAAATATTTTTTTAATAAACTAAGGTATTAAAATGTATTTGCAATAATAAATAGATGGCATTACTATAACGTAAAATATAAAATATAAACAATTTAGCTATGGTATATTGAAAATTTATTTTGGTATTAATTTCATCAATCAATACCGTAGTCTGAATCCGTAAAAATTCTAGACTTAATTCTGGACAGATCTCATACATCACCAAACCATTAATGGAACAGATGACAATATATATATATATATATATATATATATATATTTAAACTCACGGCTTCTATCTAAAAACTTAAAGGTTAAAATTTATAGAACTATTATTCTTCCAACGGTTCTTTACGGATGTGAAACGTGGCCGGTTACTTTGAGGGATGAACAACGGCTTAAGGTTTTCGAAAATAAGGTACTGCGTAAAATATTTGGTCCAAAGAGAGATGAGGGCACTGGGGAGTTTAGAAGTTTGCACATCGCGGAATTGCGGAACTTGTACCCTTTGAATATAATTGAGTTGATAGACTCAAATAGGCGAGTAAAATTGTTGGGATCGGTGAGGAACGGATTCCGAGAAAGTTGGTATTCGCTGATCCGACTGGTAGGCGTCCGAAAGGTAGGCCGAAGCGGCGATGGGAGGATTGCGTTAAAGCTGATCTTGGGGGCTTGGGCTTGACCGACGAACATTGGACGAGTCTGTGCAGGTGAAGTTTGGTGGTATCGACATCGAGCCTTCGGGTTCGGTTAGCCTATTATTATTATTTATATATATATATTTTTTTAAATTAATTTTATAAATATATGTAATTTTTTATATATATATATATATTTTTTTTTTATTTGTATTTTAGTAAATTTAACTTCATACAACATTAAATAAAAACTAAAACCAAATGTTTCCAATAAAAAATTTAATGATTTTTTTATTTTATTTTTTAACCTAGTATATGGACAATATTTTTCTATATTTTTAGAGACTATTCAAGTTTCTAAAATACTTGAGGTATAATGAAAGCAAAAATAAAACTTCATGGAATTATTTTATGTCTCTCTTATTATTACTTCAAATTATGAATAAATTTTGTACGGTAATTATGATTATTTATATCTTTTAAAAAATATCCTTAATATTTTTTGACACATTCTCAATGAAAATATTAAAGGGTGTGAAGATACAAGTATTATTTGAAAAAAGTTTTGGTTATTATTGTCGGTGTTTGCGCCGTCCGGTTGTATTCTTTATATATTTATTTTAAAATAATTTAATTGCTTATGTTTAATTGGATTCTAAGTATCCCCGAAACGTGGTACCTTACATTTCGATTTACACTTATAGGATTGATGTTTAACTTATGTAGGTCAATAGGCTGAGCAACTAGAGCGCTAGTCTCTCATGATACAGGTTGTGAGTTCGAATCCTAGTCCCGGCGCGCTTTTATAAGGATGTAATTAAATGGGGTTTCACTATCAGCCTCTCGCCCGGGTATGTCAGACCCGTCAGCCAAATGGTGTCCACTCACAAAATTAGCGGTAGGGAGTGATAACCCTACACTACAAATTGCATATCTGTATACATATTCTTGAATATTGAACATATTGTGAGCATCGTAAAAGAAGTGAAACTAAAGTGATAAGACTGGTGGTAATGGAAAAAAAACATACGTTTTACATTTAACAATCTTTAGAAAATAATAAGCCATAACGGAACCATTTGCAGCGTTTTTCCAACATGGATTCTTTGAATAACAGTTTCTTAGAAGATAACGCTAAAAGAAAAAAAAAAGAAAAGCAAACTGTGAGACGGTTTGTGTTTAGGGAGGGAATGGGACATAAAAGGAAAATGGGTCTGGGATGGACGGTGATGAGACAGTGTGGAGACGGTAATACCGGAGACCTAACAAGCGATGTCTTCTCCTGGCCTATTTCCTCCTCTCGGTTCCGGTAAACACTCTTCCAGCAGCCGCCTTCCAGCCGCTGGAATTACATGGGAACGGTGATGGCCTCTAGGATTGGTTTTACATATGTCACGAGATAGAGGGTAATAGTAAGATAAGCCAGTGAGGACACTAGGGTAATAGCAGGTCGTAAACGAGTTTTCTGTCTATCCGCTTTTCAACAGGAATAGGAAGTAGTAGAAATAACATTTACTATTTATGTATGTCTATAAATTTCGGCATTAACGATCAGCTTTCTAAATGCTCTATCTTGTGTTTCAACCTAATTACCTTCTAATAAAATAATTTTAATTAAGTCTAAATACATTTTTACTCAGGTGATTTCGGTTTAAATTATATTTGCAACACATTTTAAAAGAAAGAAAAGTTAACTAATGTTAAGATTGTGGCTCCGCAAATAAAAAAAAAAAAAGATATAAAAAGAATTACATAATTATAGGTGGAATAGTCAGGAATCAGTCATTTTTGAAAAGTTTTTAATTTTGCCAACGTTTCGGCTCAAGCTTGTGAGCCATCATGAGGGCATTACTGAGCCATGTCCAAGCATAAACCTGGTTTATGCTGGTTTATGCTTGGACATGGCTCAGTAATGCCCTCATGATGGCTCACAAGCTTGAGCCGAAACGTTGGCAAAATTAAAAACTTTTCAAAAATGACTGATTCCTGACTATTCCACCTATAATAGTTTCTACAGTCGACTATACACCCTCAAAACAAAAGAATTACATACTTTCAGTTACGGACAATTATAACCAAAACTTTTTTCAAATAATACTTGTATCTTCAGACCCTTTAATATTCTCATTGAAAATGTGTCAAAAAATAACGAATCACATGAGGACTGGCCTGAAAATATTAAGGATAATTTTTAAAATTTAATATAAATAATCATAATTACCGTACAAGATTTATTCATAATTTGAAGTAATAATAAGAGAGACATAAAATAATTCCATGAAGATTTATTTTTGCTTTCATTACACCTCAAGTATTTTAGAAACTTGAATAGTCTCTAAAAAATATTGTTCATATACTAGGTTAAAAAAAAAAAAAAAAAAAAAAATCATTAAATTTTTTATTGGAAACATTTGGTTTTAGTTTTTATTTAATGTTGTAGGAAGTTAAATTTACTAAAATACCATGATACATTTTGATCGATTAAATGCGATCGATCAGTGTTATATCAATTTAAAAATTAATAAAGAATAAAAAATCAAAATATATTATTTTGTAAAGTTAAATATGTCGATTTTGTGCCTTTAGACAATAATTCATTATAAATTCTGTATGTGTCGTAAATACCTGAGTAAGGCAATCATAAACGCAGAAAACTCTATAGAAGCATATAATAGACCATTAGTCGATTCGAATGCTCCTATTTAGAGTAAATTGATCTGATGCAAAAAAATGGATGAAATGAGTAACTTTGAAAAATAATTAAAAATATAAAAAAAATGTAACGAGAGTAATTTTTTCCACACACTAATAAAGAACATTCTCTACTCATAAGTAAAAAAAGAATTTTTATTCGATGATTAAGAGTTAATCAGATCAAGGGTTAAAGATTTTTGGCCACTAAATCGTGATCTTTACCCACTCTGCGGCGTGTCAAGCGCTATAATTATCTCTTACAATTCACACGAAGAATAACCAACTAGATTTTTTTTTGTTTTAATTCAGAAAATGAGAGATGTTTTAATTCTTAGCTAATAAGTACATTTGTCAACTTATTGATTGGATATTGCTCAGGCACGTGTTAAGCATCACTTAAATATAATGTAGCAAATTCTACCTATAGCATAGTTAAAAAAAAAAGTTCTTGTTATTTTAAATCAGGTTTTCTATCAACAATACCTTGTTCTGTGCTGAATTGATAATTACATTTATAATATTGTATATTATATTGCAAAGTGTTAAAAAAAAACAACTGATGTGATGAGAAATTGCCCCCAACTCCATTATCATAACGCGTCGGTCAAGATTAGGCAAAGATCCTTGGGAAAAATACCACTTGTTTTGATGAGGTCCACTTTATCGATACGGAAGGTTTAGTGAGATATGCGAATCGTTGTATCCTACGAGAACAGAAGAGCTGCAATGGTCTGGCCCAACCGTTCGGGTTTCAAGTTGATCAGTCAGGTAGAGTGAAAAGGGAAAAGAGAGTCATCTACGAGAAATGCATCCCATACTTAAAAGAAAAGTTTCGCGAGACCTTCGGTAAGAGATAGTAAGAGGACTGTGGTTTGGGTCACGTGGAACAATCTCTCGGGCAAAAGGCTTTCTAAAAGACCTGGTGTCAATAATAAAGATATAGTGGTGTTGGCAAAAATCATTATTTTAGGCTCCGTTGAGACTAACCACATTCACCTGCCTGGCAATTAAAAGAGAATGTGAATTTACAAGTTATGTTGAGCTTTAAAACTTATTCTTGTTACTTGCGTATCAATAGATTTAGTTTTAAATTCAGTTTTTTGGCCCGTTAGAGATATACCTCTTTTCAATCCAAACTCCCTGCCCACTCAAAAGCGCTTATCCGTGACCTCTCCTCCATATCTATTCCCGACAACCCACCGAAGCGCCTTGAAAGAAGATGGCCAAGAGACCTCCTAACAAGTGCTACCAAGTAGGTAGTTTCTTCTAAGGACTACCATGTGTTCTAATCATATATAAAGCCCATTTACTTGTTGTATTTATTTAATACAGTTGTAAATTTCTTTAAATAAAAAAATAAATAAAGTCAGTTTTCGAAAGTAAAAAATCTGGTGCGGGCAACACACGACTTTCACTTACCTCCGTTTTTAGAATCTATTAAAGAGTTTTCAAATAGAGTAAGAGATAAAAATGAGTGAAACCATTAAAGAATTAGTTAAATGGAATTTCTATAGAAACATGTGTTTCATTAAAAACCTATTATATTATTATCTAAAATAATCACTTAGTTTTATCGGATTTTCATCACTCTCTATTAAATTTTAAATGCTTGTGTATGAGATAATATTTTTTCTAAAATCTTCAGCTTTCCAACGGTATATTATACATATATATTAGTGTTCTTAAGTTAAAAAACAAAAAATTGCATTAACAAAATATGATTTCAGTTTTTTCCTTTAGTTGGGAATCGAATTCATTCAACTTATATATTTACCTGTTTTTCATAAGTGGTAACAAGATAATTTGGTTATTTTTATAGAATCTACAAAGTACTTAAGAAGAAGAAAATTTAAAATATCAGCATTTAAGCCCAGTCAGACCATTTTAATCAGAATGAAACCTAAATGACGTTTAAGCCTATTTTATTTTACATCGATATAGCGAGTTTAATCAAAATTGTCGGAACCGTTTTCGAGAAAATCGAAAAAAGGTGCAAAATGCATGGTATAAAATGGAACTTCTGGTACTAGCTCATTTTGATGAAAAAGGTTTTGTAACATCTCGGGCGTATAGTTGTCTTAAATATGAAATTTCAGTTTCGTAGGACCACACACACAGACCTTTTTGCGGGACTTGGTTATTTAGACTCAGGGGACCCTAAAATGTGTATTTCCGTTGAAAACTGGAATTCGAAAATTTTCACGATCGCAATACTTTTCCTTACTATATATAGTAAGTGAAAGTAAAAATCCGTACAAGAATTAATTTGTGAGTGAAGTAAATAAATCTTAGTTAAAAGAAAACTGTAACATGAGAAATTGAATTCTATAGAATAAGTTAAAATAAAAAAAAATAAGTATGTATGTACTTACTATATTTATTTATTTATTTATTTATTTATTTATTTAGGTCTCCCTGCCTTGCCATATGGCAATACGGGCGTCGGTAGCCATGAGTGAGATGCTACCAGTAGTAATCTTGAGTTTCGTTTTCTTCTCTTCCCAGCTTTTTAATCTGGTCTCTCCTCGATGACTATCCCTTCAGCTCCTGCTTCTTCTCTCGGAGGTGGTCTTCCTCGATCTCGTCCAGTTCCACCTACGTTAAAAGCTGCTGGGCCTACTAATGTTTTCCACCCGTGAATAAATGATATAAATTGTTTATAATTTTGTTCGGACACCAGCTGAGGGAAATCGCTCACCGAGAGGACCCAGAGGCCACATTCCCTCAATAGTTTGGCCCTTAGTGCCTCAAACGCGGAACATTCCACAATGATGTGCTCAGCAGTCTCTGGGACTCCACAACGGGGGCACAGGGGATCTACGTCTTTTCCGAAACTGTGCAGCTTACTTCGGAAAGCCCCGTGCCCAGTGAGGAATTGCGAGACCCAGTAATCCGGAACAATCCATTTGGCTTTCAATCGTGACCGGACCGTGGGGAAGAATTTCTTCAAGGTAGCACCTTTTGAGGTTGTCACCCACCGCCGGTCCCACTCATCAATGGTATGTTCCCGGATTGCACTCTTCCATTTCCTTGGGTCCTCCGCAATCCTCATTTGGATATTCCTCGGGAGACCTGCTGAGCCGTACCTCTTGTAGGCATCATTAAATAAATCTTCACGCAGGAGGAGGTCGAGAGGTACTCCTCCTGCAAGAATTTGAACCGCCTCATGGGATACAGTACGGTAAGCCTTTGTTACTCGTAGTAAAGCCGTTCGCTGAATGGTCGCCAACCTACGCTTCTGCCGTTGTGTGATGTTCTTGAACCAGGCGGGGGACGCGTATCTCAGAATACCCAGCACCATGCCGTTATAAATGGCCATGTTGAATCCTTTGCCGAATCGTATCCCTAAGTAGGTGACCACTTCACTTGGACGTATTCTCTTCCCCTCAATGCAGAGGTTTATAGGGTGTGCCCTATCCGTTTTTCCTCTTAGCAGGATGGTCTGAGTTTTAGCTGCGGCCATTTTCAATTTTTTCATACGACACCACCTTCCTACCAGGTTGGCGCACCTTTCAGCTTCTGCTTTTATCCCAGCTCTGCTGTTAGATGCCACTACAACCGCCAGGTCATCAACGTATGCAGTAGCAGAGAACTGTTCCTCCTCAAGCACTCCAGCAACTCATCAAATATTAGCTTCCATAGAGCTGGGCCGAGGACGGATCCTTGAGGACATCCCCTCTCTATAGAAACTTCAGTCTCATAGTAACATCCCCGAACCTTTACAAACCTGTCTTGGAGGTAGCTATTTACGAGAGCGTATAAGTTACTGGGAGCTTCATACTTATGCAGCTGCTGAAGCACCAACGGCCACCAGACGCTATCAAAAGCGGAGGATATGTCAAAGAGCAGTAACATGACATATCGCTCCGTTTTTACTGCTGCGTCTGTACGAACTTGAAGGAGGGCATCTGCGGTTCCCTTTCCTTTGGTTGATCCGTATTGTCGCGGATGGCTTGCTCTTGCAAGAACTGGTCGTAAGCTGCTTAGAATCAGATGCTCCAGAACCTTGCTCATTAACGGGAGGAGGCATATGGGTCTATAGGACTTAGGGACCTGCTTATCCCTACCCCCTCCCTTGTAGAGGAGTTTCAGATCGGCGATCTTCCATTTTTTCGGAAAATATCCCCTATCAAGGCAGTCGTTGAAAAGATTTAGCAGCTTATCTTCTATGTAGGGGAAACTGTTTTTCAAGATCGCCGCGTCTATAGCATCAAGTCCTGGAGCACGACCAGCTTTCTGCTTATCCACGGCAATACGCAGATCGTATATGTCCCATGGAGGGTATAAGTCCGTGCCAGGTGGGCATACCGTTGTGCGTCTCACGAAGTTATCCTCTACATTATCTTCAGAACTATCATCTCTGGGGTAAGTAGCCTCTATGAAGATATTTGCCGCTTCTTCAAGAGTTACGGCCTGATTATCTCCATGTTTTAGGGCTGCAACAGCATGAGGAGGGGTCAACTTGCCCATAGCCACTTTATATGGGATGCCCCAAGGATGCTTCTCGGACTCATTGGAGACGAACTCATCCCAAGAACGTCGCATGCGTGAACGCACCTCGTTTCGGTATGCCTTGGCTTTAGACTTATACTCGTTACGAAGTGAGATGCGCCTCTCGTCACACCTACACTTCTGATACGATCGCCGAGCCTTGTTGAGTTCTCTCTTCATGGTGGTTAAGGCCGGCGTCCACCATGGGACAGGTCGAGCTCTCACTTTCCGATGCTGGAGGGAATTCTCTGCTGTGTCGCGAATAAGATTAGTAATTCTGGACACTCTGAGATCCAGGTCTTCTTCGGTTTCAAAATATCCTTCTTCCCAATCTTCATCAACAATATTTCCCTCCAGCGTCGATCGGAAAGCATTCCAGTTGCTTATACGTGTTACATAACCGTTTTTAACACCGTGGGAACGCTCTTCATCCTGAACTATGTCAAATACTAGAGCTTTGTGGTCTGAACTCGTTTCAGATCTGAGGGCCCAATCGAAAACGTGTCCTACGAGCGTCGGAGATGCCAGCGTCACGTCAATCCAACTCTCACCCATCCCGCCGGAGAACGTAGGGATGGAAGCGGCTTCGTTCACCACGACAAGCTGGCTTCTCGCGAGAAACTCTCCGAATTTAGCACCCCTTCTATCTGTACGATTGGATCCCCAGACCGTGTTCCAGGAATTGGTATCTGAGCAAATGATCACATTTCTCGTGCTTGTTGTGATCTCCTCCAGGGCAGATATGTCATCTTCAATGTTGCCTGGGTTTGCCAGATATGCTGAAACCAGCGTAAATGAGATGTTACCATACCTGATGTAGCATGCAACACAATCTGCCTTAGAGAATTGCCTCAGATCCATTACGTCGAGGTTTGGATTGTTAATCACAATCGCAGACCTAGGCCTCCTCTCTCCACTGCTTAGGGCTATAACTCTCGACGTAAGGCCAAATCCTGTGACCATGTTCCCACGGCAGGTCGGTTCCTGGACCGCCATAATGTCGTAGCGTTGTGAAAGAGCACGAAGCTCATCAGCTACAACTCTCCGGCGGCCCATGTTCAGTTGGAGAACCTTAATCTTATTCATAATAAGTCCTGTTTGCCATTTCTTTGCACCACTTCAAATGCACAGGGCACTCTCGACTCCCTGATTTGTTCGCTTTCTTCGCTTGGCTACGAGGGACCTTCTCCCGCAAACAATTGATACAAATCGGTTCAACCTTGGCATTTTTCTTTGGACACACTTTCATTAAATGACCACTCTCTGCGCACCAGATACAAACTTCAGCAGCTGCTGTGCATGTGGCCTTGGTATGCTCATAGCCCTGACACTTGGTACAACGAGCAGCATCAAGGTAGTCTTTAAACGACAAGCACCACCATTCTTCTACCAAGGTTCCCAACTCCAACAACTGGAACCTAACCATTGGGTGTACCTCTAACACCCAATTTTTCGTTAATCCGTTTTTAGCTACCGAGGAGAAAAGTGGCCGGAGATCGTCGGAAACTAACGGAGTGGGAACCGACTTCTCGGGTATTCTTTCCCACAGAAACCTCGCCACATCGGCAGAATTCCATGTCAGAGGCACACCCCTCACTTCCATCTTTGGTTTTCTCCTCAAGGCCAGCCTGCTATGTAGACCGCTATCTCGGAGCCCTTTCCAGCCAATTACTTTTGTGACTTGAGAGCTGTCCTCAAGACGAACCAACACTGAGCCTGCTTTCGTTTTTCTCACAATAGAGGCGTTCACACCTATTTCTTTCAGGGAAGGGAGTCCTTGGATGATATCCGTAGGACTTTTTCCCGACCCACTAATTGTTAGGTAAGTGGGTTGTGGAGTGCTTTTTGGCTTTAGTGGCAGGTTCTTAACAATATCTGCTAACGTTTTAGGTTTTTGTGCTGTTACAGGTTTTTCAGGTTCAGGAGTATCATGTTTATTTTCTTCCAAACCGTCTTGATTCTGTATTCTTCTTTCTTGCTTGGACTTAGCTTTCTTCCGGTTTCGTTTGTTCTTTACAATACTGAATTTCTCGATTTCAGCTGTTTGATGAGATTCCTGTACTTACTATATGTCGAATGTGGTGTGATGAGTATGCTGTCACAAGCAGCCTGGTGTATGTAGGCAGGACTGCAAAGGAATAAAGCATTATCCTCTCCACAATCATATTTTGTCAGCATATTTCGTGTATAAATAAAATAAAATAATTATCAAACAGTCCCTTTATCAATCGTTCCTTCATCATCATTTTTCTCTTGTATCTAAAGTCCTTTTATCAAGTATAATCCGTGAATAATTTAATAAAACGTTTCTTTGGATCAATAGGCTTTTAATACAATAGAAGAACAGAACAAAGCATATTTAATAAATAAAATAAACCTACTGTTAGTTCGTCCAGAATATAGCAGTTCAAAATGTTAAATTGAAATAGATCAATTGGAACATTGGGCATTACCCCGAAACGATGCATAATGAAAATAGAGGAAGCGTGTATTCCAGATATACATATGTTTTGGTATTTGGAAAATACAGTTTATTAAGTTTCATGATGATGCTTGTTTTTTTTTTTGGAGGTAATATGTATGTTAAAGATAGAGGAAGTCAGAGAAAGGATTAATGATAATGATCCACGTTCACTCAACAGTAAATACTTCCTGGGATTTCTCTTTTCTTAATTAATCAATTCGATGATGTATTTAATTAGGTAATGGATGTAACTAAGCATTTTTAATTCTCATTAATATAACTTTATTGCCATTGTGGTTTTAAAAGTTTTAGAAGAAACTAAGTATAGTTCTTCCAATAGTTCAAGTCTCTTCCTTAAAACTCTCTCTCCAATTCCGACCCTATTTTTAAATAATAATTCGACAAAATATCATCAATCCATTAAAAACCTTGGAATCACATTTGAGCAAATCCTCTCTTAAAAAAACATATTTCTGACATCTCACTTCGCACCTTAATCCCTTTTAAGCGATGAAATGCACTCCTCCAGAAAAAAAAAAAAACTATGGAAGTGTTTAGTAATTGTTCCTTTTTTTAAAAATTAAATAAGATTAGTATTTTTTTTTTATACATGATAATTATTTATTTTGTTCATTTAATTATCATTAATCATATATTTAAATTTTTTATAACTATGTTTTGTTTTTGATGCTATGTTCTGAATTATTGTATTTTTCATTTCCATGTGATTTATATTGTTTTATTTTTTTATTATTTTTCGCTGTTGTTTTTTATTTTAATATTCTTACTCTAAGGCAGTAAATCCCAATTTTTTTTTTGTGTGATTCTAAAGGTCTAAAGACTAGTCCCAGAATAAATAAATAAATTATGATTATGGTTAAATATAGTTAAAGAATTTAAGAAAAGAGCTAAGAGTCTTAAATATAAAAATACAAGGAAGCATAGGACGTCGCACAGGAGGAAAAAATTTAAGGTCATGTATGGAAATAAGTATCATAAAAATCTCACAAAAACATTCTAAAAAGGGTTTTTTAAGCATTTGCTCATTCCTACTAAAGAAATGGGAGGTATCTTTACAACAGTAAGGAATTATTATTAAAATTAGTTTATCACCAAACTTCTTCTTCTTTCACAAGCTCCTTAGTGCCTTTCAGCGTGGAGCACCAGCCTCAGTCCATCGCTTCCACTCATCCCTTTGAATGACCATATTTTTCATTTGGGTAACTGATTTTCCTCTCTTTCTTCCGAGTCTCTCCAGGTACTGCATATACGTAGTTCTGAGTCTGCCAACATTCTCTTTCCTATTGGTTTGGCTTCCATGAACCATTTCACTCTTCTGTCTTCTAGGAGTCTGCACACGTGCCCAAATCAGCGTAGTTCTTCTATTGTTTCCTTCAGTGCCACCACTTTCAATTTTGCCCTGATGACTTCGTTTCTAACGCAGTCCCTTCTTATTTTTTCAACTATCCTTCGCAGGAATCTCATTATCACCAAACAACAGAGTAATATATATATTTTACGCATAAAAACTGTTCTAAAATGTCATAAAAATAAAGGCCCAGCAGCTCAGCTACTACACATTTTTATTAAATATGCAAATCAAATAATAATTTATGCTTAGTGTTTAAAAGTAAGTATAGTTAATGTATAATAATAGGCTTAGCCACCCAAAGGTCCGATACCGATACCCCCAAATGTTGACTACACTTATACACTGGACGGATATCCAATCATCGTCGCTTAAGGCCAAAACCCCGAGATCAGACTTAAAGCAATCCTACTATCGATGTTTAGCCTGTGTCTCGGACGTCTACCAGCCCGTTCAGCGCCTACCAATTTTTTTTGGCATTTGTTCTTCACTAATCCCGACAACTTAACACTCCATTTGAGTCGCCGCGATTCAATTAACTCAATTATACTGATAAGGTAAAAGCTCCACAATTCCGCGTTGTGTAACCTTTTAAATACTCTAGAGGTCTCATCTCTCTCTGGACCAAATATTTTATGCAGAATCTTATTCTGAACCAGAAAACCTTTAGGCGTTATTTGTCCTTTATTGTAAGCAACCACGTTTCACATGTGCATAGAACCGGAGAGTAATAGTACAAATCAAATGATAAAAAATCAAAAAAAATCTTAGGTTTCCCAGCTTTCCGAAATATTGAGTTTATTTTTACGTTTTCACTGATTAAATATGAACTGAAAATTTTCTTTTTCTATAGTATAGGCATCTGTATGTTTACAGAACAATAAACATTGTTTTGATGGTTTTTATTCTCTTTAACTCTCCTAATTTCGCTTCGATAAAAAAAATAAGCCATGATAGAAATATATTCCTATTGGGTTACAGATTCTTCATAACTTGAACCTTGATTTTTTGATTCTTGATGTTATGTAGTCACTTTCTTAAATCAACCTGTGCAAGTAATATTCCTACGGTAGTAAAGTAAATTATATCCAAGCAATCTCAGGACAGTGACCGATTCTTCAATTTGTTATATTTAAAAAAAAAATTATTAGTTATAATCACATATTAAAAAGATAATCAATTAAGATTAGAAGGTGCATATGTAAACTTTTTACAGAAACTAAATTTACAGAATTAATAATGGGTTAAATTTTTTAAAACTTTATGCATAATCATTTTTTAAGGAAGCCAACGAAACAAGTAATCTTGCATTGGTCAATTGTTGAAGTGCGGATGGAATGTTGCCTAACCACTTGCACCTTGGCTTTCTCCTCGTTACCGTCACCTTATTGTCTTCCAACAAAAAAATCTACATAAATTTATCTTATCTTGTTTTAGGGAGAAACGCCAGAAATAGTCGATAGCTATACATTTTTTAATTATTAAAAATTGCAATTGTATTTGATATGTAACATAAGTGAACATAAAGAACTATGGAACTATAATACGCTTGGCTTGTAGATAAACCGACCATCGTTATCTTTATCATTAATTTAGGAATTTTTTAATGTTTGGATTCCAGTAATCAGAGTTTATCAAAAACCTGAGCTTTCAACCACTTAAATCCATAAGGAATTGGAATTATTGTCATATAAATGAGCCTTTTGTAAGTTATTGGAAGCTTAGATAGTTAGTAAGTCATTGGTAATGTTAAAGTAGCAATAATTATTTAAAAATATACAACATATATTGATTAATTTGTTTTTTATTAGTAATTAATAAATTGATAAAATAAGAGACCGACGCTTTAAAATAGCTTAATCAGAAAAATCTTCAGTCTTTTTTTAAAAGTATATTAGATAGTAATATATTTAAAGGTTTAAACAATATTTTCGATTAGTAGTATAAAATATTCTTGTTATATATTGAGTCTTGATATACTTAGGTGAAGCTTGAATGTAAAATATGAATAATTATTGACATAGTAAATATATATATATATATATATATACATATGTTTAACTTATTAGATTTTAATCCAGTTCATTGTAGTTTGAGTTATCCTTTATACTTTAAAAAAATAAAAAATTCTAATTTTTATCCTTTAAGAAAAATATTTGGCAAATGAAAATAGTCAGTAGGTGAGCTAACCGACTACATTTTTGCTTATTAATTATTTAGTGTTTTTTTTTCAAATTTATTTTTAGTATCGGTTAGATTTATTTTTACAGAAATATGTGTCATATTACTGCTACATAATTTACTTAATGCCATTGTTTTACTCTTGATTTTCGTTTTGAAAGTAAACTTGTAGAAGTATTCTTAACAAAATAAATTAATTAACTAGGTATAACTACATGCGCTTGGTTGAAATTATAGTATGTCTAAATATATCGTGGTAGTATATATTTTTTATCATTTATTTTCATATTTACACCTGTCACTCAGCCTATGACAATAAGCAATTAGTATATAAATGGCTTGTTGGTTATTGAGGAAGGTCAATACCCATTGGTCTGTACTCTTATGTTGAATTTTAAAAAGAGCTTCAGGAGATCCCTTAGACAGATTCTTTGAATATTTTCTGATATTTTTTGGATTGGATATATTCATATCCGTTGTGGCCATGTTTTGTGTGAGATAAGTAGTAGGCCCATGAAATTGGAGTATTTTTTTTTTTCTCTTTAAATCTATATTTACGCCTGTCAGAATGTATCTGACAATCAGCAAATGTGTTGTATAAATTGAGATCCAGGCATGGTAGGTATGAAGAAGGAAAATGCCCAGCAGCACCCCTTCCATGGCTTTATTTTATCCGAGGAGGTCCCTCATCCAGCCTCTCTTTAGCCTTCTTCTGACTGGCATTTCAGCTATTAACATGTCGTTAATCAGTCTATTGTCGTGTCCGTTAAGTTTACTGTGAAAACGAGTATAGAATGTTCGTATATGTTGGTCAACTGTTGGTTGTTGTAAGTCCGTATGTAGGGTTCTGTTGTTTACGTACCAAGGAGCTGTCGTTATCAGTCTTAAAATTTTGGATTGAAATGTTTGCAGTTTTTGTATGTGAGTCTTTTTTGCTGAACCAAAAATCTGTGAAGCTTAAGTCCATATTGGCTTAAGAAGGTATGTGTATGTATTCAGTTTCTGTCTAATTTTTAATTTTGAAGATTTAGATAAAAGTGAGTATAGTACTTTCAGTCGGTGGTTAAGAGTCTGTCTTCTCATCTTGACATGTGGGCCCCAAGCCATCCTTCGATCGAGTGTCAGTCCTAGGTAATGTACAGAGTTGGTCTGAGGAATTTGGTTGTTGTCGATAAAAATTGGTGGGCAAGTGTTTTGTCGTAGTGTGAACGTTACGTGTTTTGACTTGTCGTGATTTAAACGAATTTTCCATAGCTTGTACCAATTTTGTAGTATCATCAAGTGATTTTGTAGAGTCAGTGAGGCGAGTACAGGATCGTCGTTTGATGTTAAAATTGCTGTATCGTCCGCGTAAGTAGCAGTCAATGTGGTGGGGTGAGTTGGTATGTCATTTGTGTATACAATGTATAGGAGCGGAGCAAGTATCGATCCTTGCGGTACTCCTGCCAAGACTGGTCGGATTGAAGAAGTTTCTGAGCCCTGCCGAACAGAGAAAAATCTATCAGAGAGAAAAGAGTGTATAATAAGATAGTATGTGTAAGGTAGTACGTTCTTGAGTTTAAAGAGAAGCCCCTCGTGCCAGACTTAATCAAACGCTTGGGCAACATCCAAAAATACTCCAGTCGCGTATTGCTTTTTTTCTAGTGCTCCTGCAATGAAGTCAGTAACTCTGTGTAATTGGTGTGTCGTTGAGTGTGACGTGCGAAAACCGAATTGATGGTCAGGTATTATTTTTTGCTCAGTCAGTATGTCAACCAATCTTTTATAAATTAATTTTTCGAAAAGTTTAGAACATATGGGAAGGAGACTAATAGGCCTATAAGAGGATGGTTTGTACATGTCTTTGTCTTTTTTGTGTATCATTTTTATGATTGAATATTTCCACTGTATTGGGAATTTAGCTGTCCTAAGTATGCAATTGTATATTGTCGTGAGGAACACCAGAGCTTTCTTGGGCATCAGTTGGAGCGCCTCGGCAGTTATTAAATCATAACCTGGGGATTTTCTTTTAGGTAAGTGTCTGATTTGTTGTGCGACTTGTGAAGGAGTGAAAGATATAGGAGGTAGTGTCAGCTGTAGTGGAATGTCCAGAGTACTTTTAACTAAGTTTTCATGTCTATATTAGGGTAGTCAGTAGGTGGTATAAATACAGAGGAAAGATGATCAGCAAAAATTTCAGATTTTTCTCCATCTGACATGGCCCATGAACCATCTTCTTTTGGCAGTGGTACTGACACCTGTCGATGTTTCAACAATTTCTTGGTATGCTTCCACAAGCTGCCATCGTCAGTTGATAGGTTGTTTAAATAGGAATCATAGTTAGTTCTATTGAATTTTTGTATTTGTCGTTTAAGTTCGTTGTTCAGTCTGTTAAAGTTTTGTCTGTCAGAAGGAAGTCTGTTAGTCTGCCATACCTTACGAGCTCTTCTCTTTGCTGTGATCAAGTCCCTTATATATTGAGGGTATTTTGGCAGATGATCTAATCTCGATGTTATCTTCTGAGATGATGACCATGCTGCTCTTTGGACACATTAAGTAAATGTTTCCACCGCATCTTCTAATTCTGCTTCTGTTTTGATGGACATGGGTATTGAGAGATTTGTTTCAAGAAATTCTCGGTATAGATCCCAGTCCAATCCGCTATTTATAAGCATGGGCACCCTTTGCGCATTGCATGGTTCGTCGAGAACGACCAAATGTAGAGCAGAGTGATCAGAGCAAAGATCAGAGATCGTTTTTATTGAGTAAGGTATGGTACGTAGTCCTTTGGTAATAAAAAAGTCCAGTAAGTCCGGTGTTTTCCGTTGCGAGGTTGGCCAGTAGGTTGGTGTGTCTGGTGATATAGTGTCTAATGAAAGCTCGTGGATGGCAGCCCTCAGATTTCTTCCCCTAGGGGTGCAAAGACGTGACCCCCAAAATTGGTGCTTTGCGTTAAAATCGCCGCCTGCTATAAAGCAACGCCCTAAGTTTTGAAAATAATTGCGAAACGCCGAAGATGTCAGCACATATCTTGGAGGACAGTACACCGAAGCTATACTTATCACGTGGTGTTTTGTGTGTAGTGTAATGCCAGTGGTTTGAATGTCAGGTGCAGTTGGTAAGTGTAAAAGGTTATGTTTGAGTGGTGTCTTAATGAGGATAGCAGTCCCGCCGTGTGCTGTGTTGTCCGGATGGTCTGTTCTGTATGTCAAGTAACCTGAAATACCAAATTTTGATCGTGGTGTAAGGTGTGTCTCTGTGATCAGTGCAATGTCAATACGTTTTTCATGTAAGTATATGTCCAATTCTGTCCTATGTTGTTGTAGTCCGTTCGCGTTCCAAAGAAGGATGGACAAAGAGCCCCCAGTCAGCTGATTACGGGCCATTAGGAGGGCAAATAGCTTGTGTTACCTGTGCGAGCTGCTGTAGAAGGCTAAAAAGAGGCTGGATAAGATTACTCAGACCGCTTAGTAGCTGATACAATTGTGGTGGGATATCAGCTGAAGTGGGCTGCTGAATACTTTCCCGCCTCATACCTTCTGTAGATTGGTTAGACTGTAGTCCCGAGGGTGTAGCTTGTTTCACTGCTGTCTGTTGACGAGCTGATACCTGCTGCTGCACGGGAGCTTGCCGTTGAGATGGTTGTTGCTGCTGCTGTTGCATCTGAGGAAAACTTCTTGGTGGGATTGATTTCGAAAGATTGGGGTATTCTGTTGGATTTAAAGGAGGAGGTGGAATACGTTGTTGTTGATGGCTCCCCATATTTCTTTGTGATCTCAAATCCTTCAGTGTTTGGCACCCTCGATAGTTTGCGGGATGTTCCCCTTGGCAATTCGCGCATTTCGCTGGCGTATCTCGGGTTTTGGTGCATGAAGAACTTTCATGCCCTTGTCCACACCTTACGCACCGTGGTGCGTGGTTGCAATAGGTCTTGGTGTGACCGTATTTTTGGCATCTAATGCATTGTGGGAGGATTCTTTTCTTTCTAGGTTCTTCTATGACTACCTTGGTATAGAAAATTGTTTTTATATCAAAAATCTTTTCATTGAATGAATGTTTAGTGATATCAATAAAGAACATTGGTAATGGCCGCTTAAACCGTGATATTACGTTGGTAATTGCTACGGTCTGGTATCCGTGGTTTTCAAGATCTTTTTTTATCTCTTCAACGGGTGTGTTGTGGTGTAGCCCTGTGTTGTGGAGTATTAAATACAAATTATTAGCGTACAATAAAAATAAAATGTGATGTAATATAAATTGATATTTTGGTTTCAGCACATATCCAAAGGACCGTCAGGGTAGAATTTTCCCGCCTCCCATTATAGGTTAACTACTTCTCGCACCGAACCACTAATCAATCACCAACTACTAGATAATCAGTTGCTACAACTAGTTGTCAGTAGTTAAGGATAGTTGAACCCTACTTTCAGCTCGTGGTTAACGCTAATTATATCACTAACTAGTTTTAATGAGTTAGTCGGCAGCTCTGAGAAAATTTAATTTTGATATTTCCATCTACTATAGCGTTGATACCAGTTTTGTGTCTAGAAAGTTTAGGTACGCTCAACTCACGACTTTTACCTACAAACCTTCTTAAAATCAGTTCTCAAAGTTCATATTTACCCAATTTTTAAACGGGAAGTGGTATATTGTTTCGAATCAACAAAATCGAACGAAGCTTTTAAAACTTTTTAATTTAAGCTATTTCAGGACAGAGTAGAGACAGCTATTACAGGACTGTATCGCTCTAATAAATAAACCTTCGAATTCTTACGATTCAAAATTATTCCAAAATTCTTCTACTATAAAGGGTACATTTCATGAGAGGGATGAGGAGGCATGAAAGGTCTTCTTCATTATTCATCAACAATCTTCTTCCTCTGATAGGGCTCACAGTTGTAATTTGCTTAAATATATATATTTTTAAAAATAGCTATGTCATTTTAATGAGAATAACAAGATACTAATATTCATAGAAACATACATTGATATTACGTGTTTAATCAACATGGTTTGGGGCTGTTTTGCAAAAATGGTAAACAAATTAATAAGCTAAAATAAACTTAACAGAATAAAATGCCTCTTCCGGTTCATCTATTTTTATCATCCTTAACTACTGCTATCAATGTCGATGTTTTGAAAAAATAAAAAAAAGCCTCCTAAGCTAGAATATGAATTTTCGTTTTTTTACGACATTTTGTTTTTTAACTAGAATTCTAATTCAGATTTTTGTTATATACTCAATTGTGTAGACTATTAAGATGATTTCTATATGTTCAAGAAGATCTTAATCTTAAAATAAGAAAACATATATGGAATAATTTATAAATCAGGAAAAAAACATACTTTTTGGTATTATTATTCACTTTTTTGTTTTGGTTTTCATATATATTCATAATATATAATGCAAAGTTCTGAGTAAGATTTTGATTTTATATTGTTTGTTGATTAGGAAATCATTGCATCGTGTTTTCTTTGAAGTAGATATATATTTTTTTTTTTGGAATAGACGAATGAGTATAACGTTTTAATAAATGTATAGATATTATCATTAATATTCTTCAAAATAATGTGATAATCTTTTCTTCGGTTATTACTCATACAATAATTACTATGCTGCAAGGTTATTTCCTTATGTTGAGGTACTTACAACTGTTAGTATATAAGGAATGACCTCTGATATATAATTAATTTTTGGCAAATATTTCTTGTAATATAATTATGTATTTATATTTAATAGTTGTATTAATCCTCGTCAAAATAATTACCTGCTAGACCCAAATATTAGATAGAAATCACATTATTAACCTTGTTATAAGGGCCACAATTATAAAATGAAAATAACCACTAAAAGACAAAAAATTATGTCTATACATAATTTATATTTTAAGAAATAAGCTAGAAAGTAATATTAACGTGTAGATTATTACTACCTATTAAACAATAAGTATCAGCAATAATCAAACACCTCTAAATAATTATTCACCATATTCATACTTAAAAAAACAAATACTAGTGTACTTGTGAAAACATTATGATAAAAATATCGTTATTACTTTTTTTTTTTTTTTTTTTTTTTTTTGGAATAGAAAACCAAATTTATAGTTAACAGAAAAAAAATGATTAATTTTTAAAAATGCACTTAAATATGTTTTATATATATATACTTTGATAAGATTGATTATATATTTATATATATATATATATATATATATATATATATATATATATATATATATATATATATATATATATATATATATATGTTTGATCGTTATTTGCACTACGTTTTTCGATAATTTAATTGATGCTTGTTTCATAGTTTTACTTCTTATTTTGGAACTATTAGCTTTCATAATAAAAAAAATGTATTGTTAAATTAAATAAACTATATTGGGCAGTGTCTTTATTTTCCATTTTCGTATCACATTATTTTTTTAAACCTTATTTTATAACCAGGTTTCTTGGGTACTTGTGTACGCAAGTAATATTTTTTTTACTAGTGTAATAAACAAATCGGCAGTCGTGTCATAAAAAAAAGGTGATTTATAAAAAACTTTATTCTTAATTTTTGAGCTTAATTTAAAACTTAATTAAAACTTATAACTTTATTATTATAACTTAATTAAAACTTAATTAAACATAATTTAAAATTATTGAGCTTTTATTTAATTTCTCAAAGGCAACTCGCTGTATTTCCTCTCTTTATTGAACCCTTTCTGACTGACTAAACGATAATTTTTTAAAAGCGTTTTGTAGCATTTTATTTCCTAGATAAAATAAATAAGAGGTTTAAAATTAATTACACAAACAATCAATTTTTAATTTTTTTAAAATTTAATTATATATGTATTTATTATCTCTAAGCTGCAAAAAATAAATTTTATATCCGGTAGTTTTTTGGCGATTCACTTTAATGATAGGTAATAAAAGATTTCCGTTTAAACTCATCCATTTTTTTTTTTTTTTTTTTTTTTTTTTTTTTGTTAGTCTTAGGACGAAAATAATAAAACAAAACTCATCTTATGTAAATTAATATTTTACCAGTTTACTGAATCAAGATATCCTCCCTATATCTATAATAATATCTATATATATAAATATGTTAAAATAAATATTGTGATTCATGCAATATATTTGCCAAACACTTCGCTCAGATGATGTTAAATCAGATTAGTGCTGCTGAAGTATGTTGAGTATGAAACCATTTTTGTGTCCGGGTGTTCTGAAAAATCAATTATACCATATTTTTTTAGTGTCAAGGTCTTCCTTTGTTCAGCGGTTAACATTCGGGTTTTAAACGTAATTAAGCTTAATAATAATAGGTTTTTTGTTGTTATTTGTTTTTTTAGAATATTTTTAATTATTACGCATCCTTAACATAGATTAGTTTGTCGAAGTTCTTCTAAACTCTTTTGAAACAGTATTAGCAAAACCAAAATTTTTAGTATATTTACATTACTTGAGGTTTTTCAGCACCCGAAAGCAATTTTTACTTTTATTTATCAAGAAATGAAATATATAGCAAGAGAAGTATTGCGATCGTAAAAATTTTTAATTAAAGTTTTCACCGGAAATACACGTTTTAGGGTATCTCATTTACAACAAGCATTTTGCATTTTTTAAGATTTCCCCAAAACGGATTAAATTCCCTATTTAATATGCTTTAATATCATGTAGTTTTCAGTCTGATTGAAATAATCAGACATGGCTTAAATTCCAATATTTTCTACATCAAAGGTATAGCTTAATTTGTAGATTTAAAAATATTAAACATATAACCTTATTAAATAGATTAAAAAAATCTATGCGCGCAGCACACGCCTTCATTTAACCTCCTTTATTAAAATCCATTTTAGAAAATTTTTGAATACATCAAGAAATTAAAATAAATTGTTAAAGAAATAATAAAATTAAGTTTGAATAGAAACACGTGTTTTTATTAAATAATCAATTATAATATTATCGACGACAATCAGTTTGTTTTATTAGCTTTTCATCCCCCTCCGCACTTTTAGAATTTATAATGTATAATAGTATTTTTTATAAAATCTGTAGCTTTCCAACGGTATATCATACATCTATATTTCTGTTGTAATTTTCAAAAAAACCAAAATCGCATGAAAGAATATTTTTACACTTTTCTACTTTAAAGTGTTCATTTAAAGTTGTTCATTAAATTCGCTCCATTTGCATATTAGGCGTTATTCATCAATTCTAATAAGATGATATGCCTTATTTTTTTCAAATCTAAAAAATTAAAGGTACTTTAAAGGTAGACATTTTGAAATATCGGCATTTAAACCCTGTCAGACTATTTCAATCGGAATGAAACCTACATGATATTAAGCCCGTAAAATTTTACATCGATATAGCGAGTTTAATCAAAATCGTCGGAACCGTTTTCAAGAAAACCGTAAATAGGTGCAAAATGCATATATAGAGTGGCTCTTCTGGTTAGCTGATTTTGATGAAAAAGTTTATGTAACATCTCGGGCGAATAGTTGTCTTAAATATGAAATTTCAGTTTCATAGGACTTTTCGTTTTGGCCCGGTAGTCCACCACATACACACCACACACACACAAACACACACACACTCACACAGACCTTTTTGAGGACTTGATTATTTGACTCAAGGGACCCTAAAACTTTGTATTCCTTTGAAAACTGGAATTCGAAAATTTTCGCAATACTTCCCCTTACTTATATATTTCATATATAATTAAGAGAAATATAAAAAACTTACAAACCACTTTTGGAAGGCGCTTTCTTCTAAGGAATCATCACCATACATACTGAAAATTTTAATAACTAAAATAATAAATCATTAAATAACGAAAATGAGTTTTTTTCTCTTCCATTTTGAGTAAGCAAAATACCAGTTAAGTAAGGAATTGCAGTTGAAATTGATGCATAAAAGCACCTCAACTAATACGTTTTTAGAATATGTAAATATTATTGACCAAGTAAACATGATTTTATAATCACAGAGAGGATTAAACTGAAATATTGTGAAAAACTACAAACTTATTTACAACACAATTACCGTTAGCTAGAGATTTGAGAAAAAAAATGATATTATATGGAAATTTGTAGAAGGTAATATAAAGCGACGAATATGGCATAAACTTAAGTGATTACATTAACATGACAATTTTATATGATCATATAATTTAATCTAAATCATGTTCTCAACCCCAAACTGAATATAAATTTCTAAGTTTAATTTTCTTAAAAATTTACCTTTATTTAATAGTTCTTAAATTGATTTAAACAAATGAAGTGAGTAAAAGTAGATTTTTTATCATTCACATCTGTGTTTCTTGAGTCCTATAAATATTAGTGTATAGTTTGAAAATCTTTTAATTTTCGGGTGCCAGTAAAACCTTTTACAGTTCGAGATCTTGAAGTGATTCAGAAATACTGACATGCCTCAGGTGAAGAAGAGTTATGTCAGAGGCAATCCAATCCTTGTTGAAAAGAGATGAGATGGCTGGATAAGATTAGGCCAATCCATTCTGTTCCTTTATGAAAACAATCGAGATTGTGGCCTGGATTCCTCCTTGGAGATAGCATCTAATATTAGCGTGGCTAGGGGTTGAGTTCTTCTTATAGCAGCTCAACATCCCTCTTTAGTTATTCTTAGTCATCATTTAGGTTTTAATATTTATATAGGATTTTATATTTTTATTTAAGTAACCAGCTAGTTACTTAAATAAAAATATAATTGTATCATATGGGGGGGAAAAATAATCATAGACCCCAATTTTTTTTCTAAACAGCTAATTTATACGTTGATTTACAAAAAGTACTAAAAGACATTTTTTACGAAATTTATATTTTGACATATTTTTATTCTCATTATTTAGTGTTATTAACATCTTTGTTTTTATCTGACGAACACTCAAGTCCTTCACGATTTAGAAATGCAATGATTTTCCATAGATACTATTTACTTTAAATATTATTATTCATGGAGTAAAACAAATAATTCAAGAATTTAATGCGAGAAGAATCGAATAGTAATGAGAGATTTTCGAACTTCGAAAATTTCCTTGAATGGATGTAGTACGTTTTGGAAATTAACGTCTCAATTATAGGATTTTTTTAGTTTTTTTTTTATTATCTTCTTTTTATTTGTAGTTCTTTTTTTACTTTAAGTGGATTGGGTCCTTCATATTATAAATTTAATCTTAATTTATAATTAATATTAGTTGTACTAATTATTAATAAAAAAAACATACATCTACAACCCATGAAGGGTCTTCTTAGACTCAGTATATATATAGAGAGATTCGTATAGTCTCTAGGCCAACGGCTGGGCAATGAGATGATTTTTTCCATTTTTTTTGCCGATTGTTTGGGCAATATTTGTAGTGGCTGGGTCTTCCCCAGGAGGGTCGCCTCCCTCGGCTGAAATATAAGATTAAATAATATTCCGGAAAACAGTATACTAGTGCACTATCCACTAAACCCTATATTCTTCAATTAAGCAAACTTTTATAAAGTTTATGAAAAAGTATATAATCATTGTGTCAACAGATATTCCTAAAAATAATAAATATAATTTGTTAAATGTATTAAAAAAAAATCCTGAAGAGCATAAGACTGTAACCCACTCTGTTTCACTGAAACAGTAAATGTATTGAAAAAGCTGAAATCTCTCCATTTTGCATGGAGTTCAACCTGGTGCTTGAAATTGTCTAGGCGTAAATTTAACTACCTTAAATCTAACTGTTGAGGGTCGAATCTGTCCTTTGACGTACATTTTGTAGCTGCTATCCCTTGATATTAATCTTGCTTTCCCACCGCGAAGCCGGTTAGAATTACTTTGAAAACTGTAGGATAAGCACTTGTTTTTTCTTAAAGGGATTGGAATTGATGTTCAAAGATTTCTGGAAAATGTAAATTAAAAATTCTAAGCAAAAACAGAAATTTTGAGAGGACGCTTTTTATCTATATGGTTTCATAAATAGTAAAGAGTGACTTTTTTTCTAATACTAGGTCTCCATATTCTTATTTTTAGCCATTTTTCGGCAGAATCTTGTTAAAATGACACTAGACTATTTATAAAGATTATTACAAAAGAACGTAATATGTAAATATGACGTGACTCGTCCGATTCCTTATGAGCTACTGTACTATATATCTAAAGTTAAAATGTTTCTTGGAAGAAAAAAAGAAGAAGTAAAAAAAAAGTATTTTAGCACTAAGCTGTTTAAAACTACTCTCTATAATGAAGACCCTTTCAAAGGCGTATTCAGCTGAAGAAAAAAGGATTATAATAAAAACTATATTTCAGTGCAATATTTTTAGAAAAAAGACAGAAAAAAAAGAGAGAAAGAGTTAATATATTTTATAGTTAATATTTTTTATATAGAGTTAATATATTTTTTATTATATATGATTTTTACAGTAAAAGAAATAATCGTATTATTAAAATCAATATTTGCGTCCGCTTAGCCATAGTAGCATAAAGCGACGTTAAACGAATAGACAACAAGATCAATATTTGTTATATTAATTAATAGGTTGAATTATGTTTTTAAAAAATTTAAATCCTACAAATCCAAATAAAACTTTCTTCTTCTTTTATTTCTCAGCCCTCAATTTACCCAACGAAACAATACAATAATTAAAGTAGTTATATATATTTATATATAACTACCTTCTGTTACCCGAAGATACTGAATAAATCTTTGCAAATGGTGGTGTGTGTTTACAGGTTAACTAATCAATTCAATTGAATTTCGATAGAAACAAGTGTTTTATAACATAATCTATTCTATTATTATCTACAACAATCAGTCAGTATTATCGGCTTTTCATCACTCTCCATTAACTTTTGCCATTTTATTTATAACATAATACTTTACCTTTTCAACAGTATATTATACATCTATACTAATGTTCTTATTTTCAAGTACACAAATATTGCATAAAGAATATACGTTTGCTCTTTTCTCTCTTAGTTTGATATCGAATCCTATCAATTCTCATATTTAGCCGTTTTTTACACATGCTCATAAGATGATATGTTAAACCATCGGCATTCAATGCCCTGTCAGACTATTTCAATCAGAAGGAAACATACATGTTATCAAAGCCCGTTAAATTTTATATCGATTTAGAAACATTAACGAAAATCGATAGAGCCGTTAAAAAAAAAAAAAAAAAATCGTATAAAGGGGCAAAATGCATGGTGTAAAGTAGCTAGTCTGGTTAGCCGATTTTGAAAAAAGTTCGGGTGTATGGTTTTTTAAATATGAAAATTCAGTAAGACTTTTCTTTTTCATGTTAGATGTACCCAACACACCCACACAAACGGTCACACAGACCTATAGGTAAGTGAAAGTAATGACAGCAGTGTATTTAATTGGCTCATAACTTCATTTGAAAGCAGGAGCTATTACTAAGATAAGCATCGGTATGTCAATCACTATGGATAAGTTTAATGCTTTTTAAAAAAACTTTCTTGATAAAAACATACTAATAAATTAACTCTCCGGATTGCCTTAAGAGCTTACGGAGGTGGTGGGACCTGATGAGACTAAAAGTTGCTAGGTTTCCCCACTAAGGTAAATTAAATATGCAAATTGAAGACTTGGTGGCGGTGGCTGATAGTCTACACGCTCTCAGTCAACTCCCTTGTATCTTCTCCTAAGCTAATGAACACTAGTACTTCAGTTAGATTAATGAAGATTGATTCGGGTAAATTATGCACTTATTCGGCATTTTTCCACTTACATGCAAAAAAATAAAAAATAAATAAATTATATATTTTATATTGTAGTGCATTAAATTTCTAAATTTTTTTAAAACATATTTATTGATATTTACAACTGTATAAAGATATACATCAAGTAAATGTGATGAAAATTAAGAAAATGGCATAAAATACATGTAGAGACACTACCCATTGGCAGCACTCTAAGGGACTAAAATAGAAGGTCTTGGGACCATCCTCTTTTGAGACGCCCGGGGGAATTATCAGGAAATGAAGAGGAAACAAGGATTGAAATTAGAGGGTTAGAGTGGGAATGGAGTTCGTCATGGAAGGAATGGTATCTAGATCGGGCCAAATCAGCAGCAAACGGAACATTAAGTTCTTTATGGATTACTTTATTCGTGACAAAATAAGGAGCATTGAGGATTTTACGAAGGATTTCGGATTGTAGGGATTGGATACGGGAAGAGTTCGATGGTTTAGTAGAGCCCCACAGCTCTTTTCCGTATGTCCACATCGGTGTTATGATGGTCAATAAATGAGCCTTTTGTAGTTAAATGGAAGGCTGGAACGTTTTTCCAGTTACTGTTGAAGTAGTCGAAAACGTCGGGCAGTTTCTTGTCACTTTAGTCTTGGATGATTCCAAGTTAGACGTTTGTCGAGATAGAGTTCTAGGTATCGGACCTGTTCAACGGGAACTATGGGATTGTGATTAAAGGATACTGTAGAGCAGGAAGTCATAGGTTTATGACGAAGGGTAAAGGTTATTTTTGGAATTAATGTTTATTCTCCAATTGTGACACCATATTTCTAGGTCTCGTAAGAGTATGAGAGGCAATAACTAAATCATTATCTACTGATAGCACGCAGGTGTCATCAGCACAGGTAGAAATGGAAGTAATTTCTAATTAAAAAAAAAAAATTAAAAGAGATTTCAACAGAGATACAAATTTTATGATCTCCTATTTTCAAACAACTAAGTCTGACAAAATGTTATATGTTCGTATAGGTAATAAGTCTAGTTTGAAAATGAAAAGGCGTGTAAATTACATATTTGAGTTTCGTTTTGGCGGACGTGCCTCTTCATGACATAGATAAAATAACATGCATTTTTAACATTTCCTTTGGAACAAATATGAAAAACTCAATAATATATGATATCCGGTCGGTTTTTATTCGTATAAACTTATTTTGACAAGAGCTAAAACGGAATTTTAAAATTTTAAAGAATTTTTTTTTTTTTTTTGTTATGAACTGACCTGTTCAACGGGAACTATGGGATTGTGATTAAAGGATACTGTAGAGCAGGAAGTCATAGGTTTATGACGAAGGGTAAAGGTTATTTTTGGAATTAATGTTTATTCTCCAATTGTGACACCATATTTCTAGGTCTCGTAAGAGTATGAGAGGCAATAACTAAATCATTATCTACTGATAGCACGCAGGTGTCATCAGCACAGGTAGAAATGGAAGTAATTTCTAATTAAAAAAAAAAAATTAAAAGAGATTTCAACAGAGATACAAATTTTATGATCTCCTATTTTCAAACAACTAAGTCTGACAAAATGTTATATGTTCGTATAGGTAATAAGTCTAGTTTGAAAATGAAAAGGCGTGTAAATTACATATTTGAGTTTCGTTTTGGCGGACGTGCCTCTTCATGACATAGATAAAATAACATGCATTTTTAACATTTCCTTTGGAACAAATATGAAAAACTCAATAATATATGATATCCGGTCGGTTTTTATTCGTATAAACTTATTTTGACAAGAGCTAAAACGGAATTTTAAAATTTTAAAGAATTTTTTTTTTTTTTTTGTTATGAACTGACCAGTGTTTCAGTTATAAGAACCTTCTGGGTCAGACCCTCTGTCTCTGTAAATTGGGTACCCAAAAAAAGGATTAAAAACCTGGCGACTCAGTATGATCTCTGCCTAATCACCTCATTTCACGGCCGTTATTATAGAAACAGGACGTTTATCTATATCTGCTGCGCCTAAAATCCTTCATGGTTTGTAGAGAGAGGTACAGTTCGGAAAAATTGAAAACTTGAAATAGTAAATGTCTTGGTATGTTACTGAATGTATTTCTAATCGGTGGAAACCTCTAAAAATTGATTGATAGTTATCGATAGTAATTTATATTATTTATTGTTATATTATTTAATCATATATTTATAATATGTGTTCTTGAAATTCTGTTGTTTTGTTTTAATATATTATTAATTTTAATAGGTAGTTTAGCGAACGATCTGTATTTTTTCTTTTTCTGTTTTAATGTTAGAAATAGGGACCAACGTAGTTTAGGAAACCCCTATTTAGGGCAACATTATGTTATGTAAAGTAGGTGCCCAAAAATTAAAGAAAAGCCTGGAAGCCAAGAAAAAAAACGAAATACCTAGAAAGAGTCAGTTGTAGAGGTGTTGTAGGTTTGCTTTAAAGAAAGCTATATTAATGCTGGATGGAAAAAAAGTAGAATAAAATATTTTATACTGTTTCCTGGCTTTACATGGAAACCGTAAATATCAGCAGGCATGTTTATTATTTCAACTAAATTTTTCCTATTCAAATATCTAGTAACGGTCGCTTTCCCCTCTTTTATATTTTGGTGCGACATCGCTAAAGAACTAGATATTTTCCCCGGATGGCCCACATTGTGCTCGGAGGGGAGTCAACGGTATACTGTCGTATCTTCAGTCTATACAATAGTCTATGGATTCCCATCTCCGTGAAAAACGTTTAAGCCTTTCCACCCACGCAAAAAAATTTCAGAAATCGTCACGATAGTTTCTGTAACGCCCTGACTAAAATATTAATTTGATTACTCCTTTATAATAATCAAATTTATTGCTATAGACTGAAGATTAAGCATTAAATATAGTAATCGGCAAAAACGAAAAGTCCTATGAAACTGAAATTTCATATTTAAGACAACTATAGGTCCGAGATGTTACATAATCTTTTTCATCAAAATCCGCTTACCGGAAGTCCTACTTTATACCATGCATTTAACACATTTTTACGATTTTCTCAAAAACGGCTCTGGCGATTTTGACTAAACTCTATATGTTGATGAAAAATTAAATGGGCTTTAATATCATGTAGGTTTCATTTTGATGGAAATAGTCTGACAAGGCTTAAATGCCGATATTTTAAATTTTAATTTTATACATGTCAAAAGATTAATCATATCATCTTAATGGCATTAATTAAGGACGGCTAAATATACAAGTTGGACGAATTTGATGACCAAAAAAAAGAATAAAAGAGAAAAAATATTTTTTAGCGTAATTTCTAGATTTTGATATTAAAAACAGTAATGTTGACGTATAATATACCGTTGAAAAGAAAAAGATTTTAGAAAAAAAATTATCTGATACAAAAAGTTGTAAAAGGTTATATATAGTGACAATTGAGGAATAAACTTATTACTGATTAAAATTTAATGTAGTTATATTATTTAATCAAAATCAATATGTTTCCAACGAAAATGAATACACATTTTATTAAAATTAACTTTAATTTTTTTTGAAATTTAATATATTTAATAGTTTTGAAATTTAAGTATATTTAATAGTTTTTAAATTTATTTTAATAGTCAAGGTAAGTGAAAGTCGTGTGTTGCCCGCACCAGATTTTTCATTTTCTGAATATTCATAGTTATAGAATATTTTTTTTGTTTTATTCATTTAACGCCACTTTATGCTACTTATAGTGGTGGGCATAATCGAATGATCGTCATAATCGGATGATCGGACTTCGATGATTTAAATAGTCGAATGATTAGTATGCATTGTGAGAGACGATTTATGTAACGAGAAAAAAAAATAAAAATAAAATGGTAGCCTTCGATTATCGGAGCTCCTCATAATCCCTCGATTATTTGAGTTAAACAGTTGAGTTCGAATGATCATTCGCTTATCTACACCGATTAATCCGATCCGATAATCGTCATTCGATTATGCCCACCCCTAGCTACTGAGGCAAATTGGAGGATGCTAGAGTGTAAGCCTTAAAGTTTGCCTATCCAGGTTTAATTAGGATAGGGATCTTTGACGAGTACCTGACATCGTACAGGCTCTCAACAGCTTTCTTTATACCTCCACTCCGAAGGACGGCATAACTGAGGATTTCTAATACCATTAAAAAATCCTAGGGCCATCTGCAAGTTTTAACTTACAACCTTGGGCATTGAAGGTTGTTATGCTAGCCAATTATAAAATATTTTATAAATCATTTTTTCTATACAGTGTATAGAAAAAGAGGATAATTTTGTTTCTAGCAACATCTCATGGCATGAGGGCAATATAAACAAATCACCATCAAGTTTTTTCTGCTCATAATAGATTTTGCTCATAACAATATTTTGGAATGTAAGTGTTCACGCCATATGTTACGGCCTGATAAGGTTTTTATAGTTTTTCAATCGAAAAATTATAAGTTCATAATTTTATGATATTTATAATAAGATCATTTTTTTGTTTAAATCTTTATTTTTTAATTTCTTTTAAAATAGTTATTTTAAATATAATTATAAGTTTTTAAACGAGAGCAGTAGAAGAGAAAGACAGAAGACGATCGTACTTCAATTGTTTTTTGACTGCCTCGTGCCAGTCGAGTCTTAAGCTAGCGTCTGAGCGGTGAAGATGTGCCGTATATAGACCCAAGATTCCTCTCAACGTTTGAACGTTTGGAAACAAATTTCTTCATCTTCTCATCGTTCCCCTTGGAACTTGGAAGAGCCGCCCTGCGGTCATTTTCAACACCCAAGAGAACTTCGTTCAAGCCGCCCTGCGGTAATTTTCTTCAATACTCAAGACGACTTCGTTCAAGCCGCCCTGCGGTCGTTTTCTTCAACACTCAACTGGACATCTTTACGTGAATATAACCTATCTTTATCCATTAATGGAACATTTAATTTCTTAATTCTTATTCAAGAAACTATTTAATTTGATAACTATTTTTTTTTACATCTTTGAGCATTAATTAAGTTAAGTTTGTTTCTTCTATTTTTACAATATTTTAATTAGGTTTATTTTGTTTCATACATTTTCTTACAGCTGTTTAATTATAATTAGGTTAATTTTTCTTATATAAATTTATTAGGTTAATTTGTTTCTTATCATTCTTATATGTATTTCAGTGTATTAAATGTATTGTGATTCGTCGTTTGCTTTCATTATTTTTATTTATTTTAAATCTATACAGTCCACTTATTTATTTCAATAGAACCACCCTCAATTTTGAGTTGTCACTTGAAAGTACTATTCTTTCACGGATAGCCCAGCGTATACAGTAAGAAAGAGTTTTATTGAAACGAAAATATTCAAATTCTTTATATACTTTATACATGATCTTATATTATTTTTAATATATGTCTTAATAACCTTTGTTTAATGTGTGGATCCTATGCGTGTTTGGAATTAAGAAACATGTTTATTCGTATTCAGACACAAATAGACTGATGTGTATTCACTTTTTTTTTTGTTTTTTTAATAATATCTATTTTTTTGTTACAGGTAAGGATTTTGGAAACATTCTTCAAATGTATTTTGCCGTAAGTCACTAACCCAAGGTAAGGCTCCATCAATTGGGTATTTTTCGTATTAATTAATGGAGGTGTTAAAAGATATAAAAGTTCATAAATGTGTTGAAGCTTACCATCCATTCTTCGATTATGGCATAGTCATACTTATTAGTCTAAAGACGTTTACCTTGTTGCTTTGTTTTCTCCTTTTCACTTGTTGAAACTTAAAGATTATCTCTTGGTATAAAATTGGTCTTAGAAAACTCATTTTTAAAGTTTGGTGGGCCAGATATAACAATGCATTATATTTCTAAAAGTTATCATGCTGTAATCTGTTGTCAGATACCATTTGATACAGTCTTGTGGTTTTGTGTAAATTTGGTAAAAATCAACAATCTGAAGAATGTTGTAATACAACTGATGCATGAAAAAGTAAACAAAAAAGTTCTCTCTGCTGATTCTAGCTTTATTAAAAAAGTTTACTTTGTTTTATTTAAATGAAATATCTCCCAGAAATGTACGGAACGAAGCCGAATTTGCTAACTTTAAAAAAGCTCTTGATTACATCACATATAATTTTAGTCCCTAATACGTAAACATAATCTAAACTATCTTTTTCGTTTCATTTATGTTAGGTTTAAGTTCATGAAGCATTGGTCTTTTTTTCAGGAGTCTAGACCTGTTGCAATCAGTAATTTGTTATGTTCTGACAATATTGACTCTGATTATATTGGGTTGTTTCACATGAAATGTCCGTTTTTATAATTTCTGAAATACATAAAGGATTTTGCAGATCTCTGTTGTTTTCTTCCGAATGTTTACATATTTAAAGTAAAGAGTTACTAATCCTCTACTTTTGTATTATAAACATTAGCTTCCTAATCAATTACCCACTTTTTAGTATACCTCCAAATATGAACATGGAAACACGCGATTTTCGAGTAATATTTTTGTACGAGTTTAAACTCGGCCATTCAGCAGCTGAGGTCGCTAGAAATATTTGCAAGGCATTTGGGGAAGGGAATGTTAAATGACTTTTGTAATGTTCTTTTTTATTATTCTTAGGGGGCTACTCGTCCTAGAAAAAAATTTATTTTCATCCATTCAAACAAGACTGCTTCTAATATACCTAACAAAAATCCTTCGAAAAATCCTCAATGCTCTTTATTTTGTCACAAATGAACACTCATAAAGACCTTAACGTTCCCTGTGTTGCTGACTTGGCGGGAACCAGGTACCACTCCTTTCATGACAAACTCCATTCCCACTCTAATCCACTTGTTTCAATCCTGGCTTCCTCTACAATCCCTGATAATCCACCGAGGCGTCTGAAAAGAAGATGGCCCCGAGACCTTCTAGTTTAACATAGTCTTTGGAGAGCTGCCAATGAGTAGTATCCCCACATGTGAATCCATGACATTTGTATCTTGTACCTCATTTACTAGATGTATATCATTATGCAGTTGTAAATAGCAATAAATCTATTTAAAATTCTAATTAATTTTATTTTTTTCTACAATATGTGCATAGAGATGTCACTATGACCTTCATTTTTCATCCCTTTTTATTTTTTAACATAATTTCATATACTTGCTATTATCATAATTGTTTTGGGCTGGTTATAATTTTATTTTATTCATAAATGTTCTTCTTAAGGGACATTTTCCCAGAATAAAGTTTCTTGCTCTATATTATTCTAATATAGACGGTGCAGTTCAAACGATTTTATTTAATCATAACATATTTAATTCCTTCTATTTTAATTTATTTTCAACTGAGAGAAGAAGAGCCGAATGGTGCATTTTAATGAATCCGAGAACATAAGTTCCGGAGAAGACAAACAGAGCAGACTAAGCTAGCATCTTGATTCCTTGTAACTTCTTCACGTATTCAAGAACTTTCCCTTAGCAAGTGACTATCCAAGTTTCCTCCCTATGGCAAGTTAAATTAACCCTCTTCTTCGTAGATGACTGACCCCAACTCTAATTCAATATAACAAGTTGCCATTCAATGGGTTGTGTCCCTTGTCAATCGTATGTGTTTATTCCCTATGCCCAGACATGTCATGACCGTAATCAAAATGTTGGCTTACTAAATACAAAGCTAATAATGTTGAAAAAAAAAAAAAAAAACCTTTCTTCCGGAGCTTTATAAGTTGGCCTGATAATACATACGTCTTATTAGATATTAAAATTTTAAGATGGGGACAATTATTGTAAGATTATTTCTAATATTTTTATTACAAAAGTCGAACAAGCGTTAGGTATTTATTAGCTTTATATGATTGAATACGAACTTCTGTTATTGGGCAGAGTGGCTGAATGGGTCAGTGCGCGGTGCTGAGTACTCGCATCTTCCAGCAACCAGATGATCAAAAACTTAAGAATAAAATAATTTGGAGTTTTCGTCTCGGTGCTGGGAGGCTTTTAACTTGGCATTTTTCTCCGGTCTCACGACCTTGTCCTAGAAACCTCCATATAGCCTTCCAAGGCCAAGGTGGGGTGGAAAAATAGAAAAATCTGTTATAATCTAATTTTTGTTTTAACTTTTTTTTTATTATATCAGGTTACAAATTTTAATTGTAATTGATTGTATTGAAATGTAATTAATATGGCGATGCTGTGACCGGAAAGCGAGAGGTTTTATTTTTGTTTTTCGATTTGAATTTTTTCAGTATGTGTTATTGTTTTCCTGTATGATTCTTTATGATATATTGGAATAAACCATATACACATAAACTTGTGTTTCTTATAAATTTACTTTTCATTAAACGCAATTCTAATCGTTTGACTTCTGCTCCCAACAGAAATGGTTTATGAAATCTTTCTGTTCCTATTGTTTTTATTTATTTTATTTTTTTAATGTGGCAAAAAGGTTGGGATATATTTTTTTTATGTTTGCCTAATTATTATTGATATTTAAGTAGTATTGGAAATGTTTCTAAAATATAAGTATAGTAAGGGAAATATTGCGATAGTAAAATTTTAGGTATCGAACTTTTAACAAAAATACACGCTTTCGGATCCCCTCTGAACAAAGTCCTACAAAACACTTTGTGCATAGGTCTGGAAGAAGAACATTTTTAAAAAACTGAAATTTCATATTTACGACAAATAGGATGTTACAGCAACTTTTTCTAAAAAAAATTGTATAAGTACTACTTTATAATATGCATTCTTTAAGTTTTTACGATTTTCTCATAAACAGCTCTAAGAATTTTAATGAAACTCGCTAAATGGGTGTAAAATTAAATGCTCTTTGGGGTCACCTATAGCATAGTGGGTAGCATAACAGTCTTCTTTGCCCAAGGTCACAGGATCAAACCTGCACTAGGATTTTTTAAACTGAGTAAAAACTCCTTAGTTATGCCTTTCTTCGGAGGGGACGTTAAAAGGTGGTCCCGAGTCTGTGCGATGTCAGGCTCTTGTTAAACATCCCTATCTAATTAAACTTAGATAGGCTAAATACAGTGCTCCCAATTTAGCATTGTCCGATTAGCCAAGGTAACATTACTTGACGTTAAATAAATAAACATACAATTAGGCTTTAATTTTATTGTGATTAAAATAGTTATGGAATATTTCTATAGAAAACTATAATTTGTTTTTCTTCTAGAAATATAGTAATATGGAGGTATACTATAACATTAACTTCCGAAGAATTTTCAACTTTAAGTTTATTTAAAACTTCATTCCAAGATGTTAAATGTTGAACACACAACATGTTTTCTTGTTATTTATAATTCAACATTATAAAAGCTGAATAAAGTTTCTGCCTGAAGTTAGTCAGGACGAGAAGAGGAGATACAGCAGATTGTTTTGCCAGGCGGTCGTCGAGAGCGCCACTGTCGGTATAGCCAATAAATCTCTTTTTTACTATCTTAGCTCATAAATTTTATTTATATAACCATCCCTAGCCTCCCAATGGATTATCTCTTATTCCCTTTCCCGCTTTATTTCTTTTCCTTTTATTCCTTCCCGGTTTTTATTACCGGTTTCCCTATCTGTTATTCCCGCTATCTTCTTCCGTCACACTACCGTTTCGTATTCATCTTATTCAGTTAGAACATAAAATATAAATGTTTAGATTATTGATGATTAAAATATTAATAATAATACTTAATTTTTTTTCGGACCGTCCTATACAAAAGGAATTGGGTAATCCAATTCATATATCACAAAGAAATAACCAAACTGAAAACTGCTAAGAGACATCATGAATGTAAGTTAAATACATAAAGCATACTTTTTGCAATCACATACGGAAATGTTAAACAAAACTAAAAAATCTGGTGCGGACAACACACGACTTTCACTTACAAACCATTTTTAAAATCAATGAAAGAATTTTCAAAAACAGTTAGAGCTAAAAATACGTAAAACTATTAAGGAATTAATTAAATTGAATTTATATATAAACATATGTTTCATTAAAAAATCGATTATATTATTATCTAATATGATCAGTTAGTTTTATGTTCACTTCATCACTCTCTATTAACTTTTAAAAGCTTGTGTATGAGATAATATTTTTTCTAAAATCTTTAGCTTTCCAACGGTATATCATACATGTATATTACTGCTCTTATGCTCAAAAACGAAAAGTTGCATTAAAAAAATATTTTTTTCTGTTTTCTCCTTTAGTTGAGTATCGAATTTATTTAGTTTATATATTTACCTGTTTTACATCAGCGTTAACAAGATAATATAGTTATTTTTGTTGAATCTACAAAATTAAAGGTACTTTAGGGGAAGAATGTTTAAAATATCGGAATTTAAGCCCTGTCAAACCATTTTATCCGAATGAAACCTAAATGATATTAAAGCCCATTAAATTTTACATCGATATAGCGAGTTTAATCAAAATCGTCGGAACCGTCTTCGAGAAAATCGAAAAAAGGTGCAAAATGCATGGTAGTATAAAGTGCTCTTCTGGTAAGATCATAAGACTTACCGTTTCCGCACGGGGTTACCACACACACACAGACAGACCTTTTTGCGGGACTTGGTCATTTGGACTCAGGGGACCCTAAAATGTGTATTTCCGTTGAAAACTGGAATTCGAAACTTTTCACGATCGCAATACTTTTCCTTAATATATATAGTAAGTGAAAGTAAAAAATAATAAAGAAGGCAAAAACTTGAGGAATATATCATTATACAATATAAATATTTCAAATTTACAAGCTTCAAACTCAAGAAAAACTATTCTAATAAATAGGACAAAATAAATTATGCTTCAATTTTTAAATGAAATTAATAAGATACTATGTCCGAAAAACGCGTATCATGAACTCATATCATTCGTTTTTTTATAAATTATGTAATTTTTATATGTTTTATATAACTGTGTATAAAAATATCATTTAATTTATGCAAATTATCAATTTGCTATGTTTATAACTGGCTGCTTTTCTAAGGCAGCGGTAACTTAATCAGTAATTAATCTATTTAATTTAATTATATATTATACCTTTCGGAACCATCGGATTTCCTTTCCAAAGGTTTCGTGTTTATCAATTCCAATGAGTGGCCTGCAGGGGAAGATCAACTTACTAACAGATTTAAATTAGAGCAATTATTATTAAATATAACTATGACATAGATTTCAGGCTTACACTCTATTTACACAATTTCCAGACCTATGATTGAGAATACTGAGGGGTTCGTGGTTCTTATCTTTGCCATACAATATAACATTAAAAGGTTACCTTAAAAACACAGCTACCGAAGATGGTGGAATTGCTCACTACTAAGTTTCGTACCCCAGCGACTCGGCTCTGATCTCTGGTCTCCGACGGACTTCTTTTCGACCTCTGACTCTTTCGTGGCTCGACTCAACTGCTGTTCTCGATGGTAGTACCCGTCTTGTCTCTCACTCCACTTCCACTGCCTCTTCTTGTGGATCGAACACCCTCGTCACTTCTATCCCCTCTTCTTTTCCAAAAAAGTCCCATATTTTGGAATTTGCCGATCTTTTATCGAACAAAGGAAGGCAGGGCTGATATGGGAGTGGCCAGTCCAGTCTTTGTCCAGCCTAGCGGCTGGGGTCTAGAATGTTCTTGGGGTATCACTGCTGTCCATGGGAAATCTCATGGGGGGGATGTCCAATCCTTTTAACTTTTACCGACAAAGGGTTATAAACCTTTACTTGACTAATTTCAAACTTATTTAATACGGAACTTATTCCCTTAGTATTCTCAATACATAACAAATTATTAACAGAGAGCCATGCTTTGTGTATTACATCAAAAAGTGATGTAAGTTACATAGAGTAAGCAATTTTCTTTCCCCTTCAGGTTGTGGGTTTTTCTTTCACTATATCTAATTTAGGAATTTTTCACTTGGAGATAGCTGCTAATGTTTCCGAATGGTTAATGTAAACAAAAACCGTTCGTCATTAATGAATTTTGTATTAAAATCCTTAGGGTTAGGCAAAAAAAATTACTTTTAACCTTATCGAGTCATGAAATATATTAATTATTTTTTAGACTGGCTGAAAATAATTTACTTTTGTATAAATATTTTAGTTAATTTTTTATATTCCGTTGTAAAATTAGTTCATAGCGCTTTTCAATATTTCAATGTACCTTTGTAGTTGTACATGGCACCTAATACTGTAATCAAATAAATAAATATTTCAATTAATCCTCTTTTTGTTTAAAAAATCATGTTTACTTGGTAAATAATGTTTATATACTCTAGTAAATGATTAGTTAAGGTTCTTTAATACATTACTTTCAGACAAGATTCCTTATCTTTAAGTAGTATTTTGCTTGCTCAAAATGGAAGATAAAAACAAATAAATTTTGTTATTTAATGTTTTTTTTATTTTCGAAAAAGAAAATCCGCTGTAAAGACGCTTATCAAAATTTGCAGTGTGCCTGGCGATGATGCCTTAGGAGCATTAGAAAGCATAGTCCGTAAGTGGTTTGCTAAGTTCAGAACCGGAAATTTTTATTAGAAAGATGCAGAGCACTCGTGAAATCATAAGAAAATCTTGAAGGACAAAATTAAATAATTACCTTAAAGATAAGAACAAGTAATAGCTAATATATTATTAGCTTAATTAATATTGATTACAGATATTTACAATTCTTTATTACAAGTCTGGCCATAGACGGCAAACCGTTAACATCGTTCCTGTGTCTCTCTCTACATCAGTCGCTTTTGTTATCGTAATTCTCCTTCTTCTTTCAGAGTTGTGGTAATTATAGTCATATATATCTGTATCTCTCATAATTACATTATTTAAATCACCACTTCAAAGAAAGAATCAGTGAAAAAGTTCGGTGTTTTATTCTGAATAGGTTGGCTGTGCTCAAGTTAATCCCTAAGCCTTAGAGTATTAAAGGACGTTGACTCAGGCCTTTATTGATAAACACCTTTCTCTCGTGAGTACAATTAATATAATTTTTTATTCAAAATCAAAATGGCTCAGTGCTCTATTTGTGACGCCGTGATTGCCAGGGACGAGAAGAGCAGCGTGAGTTGCAGTAAATGCCGCGTAATTTTTCACGGTAAATGCTGCAATTTATCCGATAAAGAAATTGAGGATATCAAATCGGCTAAAAAATCGTGGTTATGTTCAAAATGTGACCTAGGAAAAAAGTCTGGGGCAACCGCTGAAAAACCGTCATCACCTACAGTGAGTAGCTTAAAGCACGTCAAGGAACCAACCCCTTCCGACATACTCTTAGCGGTGAATAAACACGGCGACCTCGTCAATGAAGAGATAAAAGATCTTAAATCGTCTCTTGAAAAATATGGGGAGCTGAGCTTTGAGCTAAATGAAAGGCTCACCAAAATTGAAAATCATTTAGAGGGCCAAGCCAAGTATTTAGAAGAATTATCTTCTGAAAACAAAACATTAAAATCGAAAGTAAGCGAATTAGAGGTTCGCTTAAATAAGGCTGAACAGGGCCTACTGTGCAGGTCACTGGAAATCAGAGGTGTGCCGGTCCGTGCGGGCGAAACCCCTGCGGCTCTGGTAACCAATGTAGCGGCGGCCCTCGGAATTAAAATTAAAATGGAAGACCTGGACACGATTGAACGACGAAGGCAGAGAAAGGATGACCCGCGACCGCCTCCCGTCATCGCTCGGTTCGTCAGACAGACCATAAGGGATGAGCTGATTAACAGTAGGAAGATGAAGAGAGACTTCTCTACGAGAGATATAGGTTGGCAGGAGAATGACTGCCACCGGATATGCCTCAGCGAGGAGATGACCCCTACCAACAGGCACCTCTATTGGCTCGCTCGTCAGAAGAAGTCAGCTGGTAAGCTGAAGTATGTGTGGTTCGCGGGCGGTAGGGTGCGCTGCCGTAAGGGCGACGGCCAACCTGTCATCTATATTGACCATTCTCAAGACCTCGATGTTTTTGGCTGACACCTGTGCTCTCGTCTACTGACTAGCTCCATTCCTAATTTTGCCTACGATTCTTCTCTTCAATGTTTTATCGCGATATCATTATCTTATTATTTCTTAATTTTCATTTTAATCACAAAGTCAAAAGTTTATTTAATTTTTATTAAGGATATTTATGCTTTTATCAAAGTTATTTTTAATTTTAACGAAGTTATTTCCGTTTTCATCAAAGTTATTTTTATTCTATTAGTACTAAAGTTATTTTTATTTCTATTTAAGGTGCTTTATTTTTTGTCAAAGTATATTTTATTTCTATCAAAGGCCATTTTATTTTCATCAAAGATTCTTTGTTTTGTTTTCTCTTTCAAAGTCTATTTTACATTTATCAAAACTTATCTTATTTTTATCACAGATAGTTATTCAGCTACTATATTTTTTATCAAAGTTTTTCTCATTCTATTCTTACGAAACTTAATGTTATTTTTGTATAAGATGTTTGTATATTTTCTCATATTTCATTTTTACTTTTATCAAAAACTATTTTGTTTTATTTATATCAAAGTTTATTTCATTTCCATAAAAAATTATATTATTTTTATCAAAGTTTATTCTTTTGTTATCACATATATTTATAATGTCATCAAAGTTATTTTCATTCTTATGAACATTGTTTCTTATACAATTTTTATTATAGTTATCTTCATTTTTATTATATATATTTGTATTCTTTTTGGAAATTTACATTGTATATGTCAGGTTCACTATATTTTATTTAAATACTATTATTTAGGTGTATGTGTACGAGTATATGTGTATGTGTATATTTATGTGTGTATATATGTATATATAGTTTCGTTGGCATTTATCTTTCAGATATTTTTAAATTCATTATTGTTCATCAATATCATCATTCATTATCTTAGCTACATCGTTTTCCTATTGTCTGTATTCTTTCTCCCTCCATCCCTATGTCTAGTATCCTAAACGTCTGTCATGTGAATTCCCAATCCTTGCCGGCTCATTATGACGAATTCCTCCATTATTTTACCCGCAATTTTTATCATATCATCGCAGTCTCCGAAACCTGGTTGAAACCCTATATCCCCTCCACCGCTGTCTCTCTACCTGAATATTCCTTTATACGTCATGACCGAATAGGCCGTACAGGCGGAGGCGTCGGTCTTTACATCCATAATAGCCTAAAATCTCGCATATTAGAAGTCTCAACCCCATCCGACCAACCACATATTGAATTCCTTTTTTTGGAAATTACATGCAACACCCATCCTATCCTAATCGCAGTTGTGTACCGCCCTCCTCTCGTTCCTTTTGACGCTCCATTCGAAACAACCCTCTACAATTATATTCCTCTCTACAATAATATCATAATTTCCGGCGACCTTAATACCAATATCCTTTCCGATTCCAATGACAAACAATACCTAGAAAATCTTCTCTTTTCTCTCAACCTTTATCTTGTTCCTTTTTCCCCGACACATCATACACGATGTTCTGACACTTGGTTAGATGTTCATATTATTGATTCTGCGCAGAACCTTCTATCCCAATCTCAATTGCCAGTCCCATTTCTATCCTCCCATGACTTAATCCAGATATCATATAATATCCCTACACCAGAAATCCTTCCAAAAATCATAACTTTCCGTAACATTAATTCCCTCACTCGTGAAGACATCCTACCCGACCTTGAAAGCATGAAATGGGACGATATATATTCATGTTCCTCCATTGACGCCATGGTCGACATCCTCACTTTCAACCTGACCACTCTCCTTGACAAACATGCTCCCCTAAAAACCCGTACCTTCCGTCGCAGACCTGCCCCATGGATGTGTCAAGAAATAAGAGAACTACAAAGAAAACGTGAGGCTGCCCGTAGGCGCTTCAGACGTACAAGGCAAGCAGAGGACTATGAAGCGTTCAAGGCCCTCCGAAACTTGACACAAACAACAGTAAGGCGAGCGAAGTCCAACTATTTTCAAGAAGCCCTGTCCTCCGCTCCTGATCCTAAATCCAGATGGCAACTTCTTCGTAAACTCTCTCTCTGTAAATCCTTTACCTGTTCAGTCTTCCCGGTATCACCCAACTAAATTCATACTTCTTACCCGGCTCCTCCAACATTTCACCAGCCTTCTCTCCTAACTTATCCCTTTCATCATCATTCAATTCCGACAACTTTTATTTCTCCTACATTTCACCAACAGACCTCATATCTTCCATAATGAAATAACGTGCTAATTCCTTAGGTTTCGATGGAATTCCGGTAAAATTGCTAAAATTATGCCTTCCAGAAATCCTGCCAGTCCTTCTTTTCATCTACAATTTTTCCCTCCAAAATTCAGTTTTCCCTGCTTCCTGGAAACAAGCTTTGGTCCATCCTATAAACAAAATCTCTAACCCATCTTCCCCTAAAGACTACCGACCTATATCCATCCTATCGAACCTTTCTAAACCTCTTGAACGGATTGTACAATCCCAGGTATCCAGTTTTCTTGAAAAAACCAACAAACTTAATCCTTACCAATCCGGCTTCCGACCTGGCTACTCCACGCAATCCGCTCTGACCAAAATCACAAACGATATTTATACCGCTATAGATGAAAAAAGATTAACTGTCCTTATACTTTTAGATTTTACCAAAGCCTTTGATTCCCTCAACCATTCGATCCTTTTCTCTAAATTAAAATCATTATCCTTTTCCAACAGTTCAGTTCGATGGTTTCAATCCTTTCTTTCCAACCGCACTCAAGCGGTTGTCATTCCTAATCAACCCCTATCTGATTTCCTTGACCTAACCTCAGGCGTTGCCCAAGGCTCGAGTATTTCACCCCTTCTGTTCAATACTTACATCAATGACCTTCCCAATTCAATCCACCGCTGTTCCTACCACCTATATGCTGACGACCTCCAAATCTATTTATCCTTCCCACCCTCCGAGTTATCTGTAGCATTTGCCAGTATTCAGGAGGACCTAGATGGAATCAGTGCCTGGGCAAACCTGAATAACTTGAGGCTTAATCCTACAAAAACTCAGGCCATCCTTATTGGTTCCAAATCCCTCCTCCGATCTATCACCACCCTTCCTCCGCTTTTGCTTAATGATCATCCTATTGTTTTTAGTTCCTCTGTTAAAAACCTTGGCATCATCATCGACCAAAACCTATCCTGGAAACCCCAAATTGCCCAAATTTCCCGTCGATCAATTAGTACCTTGAAATTATTCCACCGATCCCGACATCTCCTACCACAATCTACCCGTAAACTCCTAGTTTCATCACTCATTTTTCCCCACTTTGACTATGGTTGTGTGGCATGTGGCGGCCTCTCGAAGGTGCTCGAGGGCAGATTGAGAAGGATTATGAATTGCTTCTTAAGATTTGTGTTCGGTACCTCGAGACGGTCCCATGTATCCCACCTCTACAACCAGTTAAAGTGGTTAACCCCAACCTTTCGAAGACAATATTTCCTTGGATCATTCCTTTATCAAATCATAAACTCCCACCATCCATTTTATGTCTACAGCCTTCTGGTATTTAAATCCTCAACCCATCACCAGGAAACAAGATCCCGTCTGTCTGATCTCCACACTCCTTTCCATAGAACCAAAAAATATGACTGCTTATTTTTAGCCCGTTCCACTGCCTTATGGAATACTCTCCCTTCAAACATCCGTCATGCTCGTTCCCTATCATCTTTTAAATCCCTCCTCTTTCAATACTTCCTTTCTCTTCAGACAGATGTTAGCTAATTTTTTTTATGCCAACTTATGTAAGGTGAATTTGATTTTAATGCACTTACTTTAATGAGATGTAAAAGTTACATTTTATGTTTATTCTTATTTATTTATTTCTTTAAACTGTAAATAGAGATGGTACTCTGACCCTTTTTTCATTTTTTTATTATTGTATTATTTAATTGTAGTTGTACATTGTTTTTGGCCAGTTATAATTTATTATTTTGTTCATAATTGTTATTCTCAAGGGACCTTGTCCCAGAATAAAGTTTTTTTTTTCTATTCTATTCTATTCTATTCTATTCTATCTGAAGTTTTTATTGAAGTCACGAGTATAAAACTTTACCAACTCATTTTACAACAAATAATATCTACCCTAGAAGAATATCCTAAAATATTATATTATTAAAAAAAATCAGTAAATTATCGATCATATTATTTTCACTTTTGATAATCCTATATATTTTTTTATTTCGATGATTTTCATGATTTCATTTAATTAATTATCTTCACACAAAAAATATGGAATAAAAAAAGGAAGGCTTGGGGATTTCGGACCGGACCATCGTTAAGGGGAAGCGGGCTGGAATCATTACCGCCCAAGTAATCCCTAATGAGGGGGCAGTTATTAGGGGTTTGTTCCAACAACAATCCATAATTCCTTCTCTCAATTAATCGTAAAAATTACTCCTTATTTATTAGGTAACTTTCATCCTAGTACAATATGTTAATGAATAATTGTAAAACTAATTATACTATAAATCGAATTTTAAGCATATGCATTTAGAGCGTTGATACAATTAAAATAATGATAGGATAGTTTTTCATTTCATTTTCAGATTATTTGGCCCGAACTAGATATCAATCCTTCTATGACAAACTCCATTCCCACCCCAACCCACTAGTTTCAAACCTTGCTTCCTCTTCGATTCCTGATAATCCTGCGAGGCGTCTGAAAAGAAGATGGCCTCGAGACCTTCTTGTTTAAAATAGTTACTGGAGTAGCTTCCATTGGGTTGCTCCTCTACAAGTCTGTCTCATGTGATTTTTCTTTTAGCATATTTACTTGTTGTAATATAATTTACAGTTGTAAATTTCAAGAAATAAATATATAAAAAAATTTCAGATTACATGTATTTATTTCTTTATTGCTTGATGGAAGTATGTTCTTGTTCTTTTAATTATTATTAAAATATAATAGATTAATTACATCATTTTAGTATACTATTTACGCAAACTTTATCTGTTCCTATCGGCCATGAGATAAAATATATATATTATAACGATTTGTTTTCCCCGCTGGGATCTCGCCCGTCCTGCGTCTCGAATTTAAAGTTTATCCTATTTAAGTGAATGTGCTATTTTTCCTATTACCTATGTACGGTGTCGCTATCTACATTGATAATCAATCAGATATTGGAACCCACCATTTTTAAGTCATTCTCGTAAGCAGTCTCATACCGATTAGATAGAAACACAGATGTACCGTATTACCCAAGAGCAGTTGGAAATTATTTATCTTAATTTTTCTTCTAGTTATCTGGCGAAGAAGTTGCCGTCATTATATTATTTAATATAAATTTTTGCGAACCAGCGTTGGTGTTATGACCGTAAAATTTCAACCATTTTACGTAATCTATGCCACTAATAAACCTTTGTACCTCTGGATTTTTTTTTTAACAACTAATGACTTCTGGAACTAAACCAATTATATATATATATATATATATATAATATATATATATATATATATATATATATATATATATATATATATTCATGTCCAAGCCTAATTCAACCTTTTCCACATTCAATTTTAACTTTATTACTTTCGATTTCTACAAATTCAAAGAAATAATGTCGATGTATTTGTATGTATTTATGGTTCCGTCCTTCGGAAGGGACATAAAACGGTGGTCTCGAGCCTGTGCGATGTTAGGTACTCATTAAAAATCCCTATCCTAATTAAACCTGGATAGGCTAATTTAGGACTCCCACTGTAGCTTCACCCACCAGCCACTGTAGATTAGCCACAGTAGTTTAAAGTGACGCTAAATAAATAAAAAACAAACAAATAAACTGGACAGAGGCAGTATACTCTGTTCTTCAACTGGTTGAATTTTTGAGTACAGTCCTCTTATCTTTTTGTCAGTATTTCCCCATCTCTATTAGTGGCTCATCATTTACCTAAATTTAGTATTTTTCATTTAATTGTTTCGGTCTGCTTCGTTAGGTATTAATTCACCTCGAAAGATTTTAATTTTTTTATCTCGTGATTTTTTTTTATTTTTTTTTATTTTATTATACAAACTCGGAAGTTTGTAAAAATTTTCCAAATTCGTGTTTTAACCAAAATTATACCTTTCAGTGTCTTCTGAGTACTGTTGAGAAGCTAATGATTTAAAAAAAATATTTTCCTATACACAAACTTGTAAAATGTGATGGAGAGTGATGAAAAACGAATAAAACTGAATAAACGCACCAGAATTTTTTTCTCCGTCTAATATTTTATTACTTACTTATAATCTCTACTAGAATATTCCAAGAAATAGCATATTCGAAAGAATAATTATTTACCTGTGTATAATATTTTTTTTTTGGTTCTATTCGAATTTAAATTAATCCTAACTTGTCGAAGATTGGTCCCGTCGGACGTTAAAGAGGCTTGGTGAGAGTAGGTCGCCTTGCCTTACTCCCCGTTTAATTGGGAATTCCAATGCTCCCTTCCCTCTGCCATGGAGGCAGCCTTATCAGTACGCTGGTATTCTATTAAGGCAATTTATTTCATTTACACTCCAATAGGTTTCAGAGTTTCTATGACATTTGTAAAATAAATTAACTCAAGACAACATTGATCGGTAGCCGCAGCTGTAAAATAAAATGGGATTAATTATACTGTAATGAAATTATAAAGCACATTCTTATAAATTCTAAGTGATCTTATAAACTAGCAGAATCAGAACATAGTTATTTTCTGAAAGTCGTTGGGGACTCTAAGGAAATTATTATAACAATACTAATTACTATATAATATATCTCTATTGATTGCAGATAAACTCCATTCCTTGCATTCTTTATCTAATTAGGTTAAACAACTAGATAAAAAATCTGATGCGGGCAACACGTATGTCGTGACTTTCACATACCTCCATTTTTGAAATCGATTAAAGAATTTTAAAGTACAGTAAGAGATAAAAAATGAGTGAAACCATTAAAGAATAAATTAACTGGAATTTCTCACTCTCCATTAACTTTTAAAGGCTTGTGCTTAAGAAAATATTTTTTCTAAAACCTTTAGCTTTCAAACGGTATATTCATACATGTATATTACTGTTCTTATGTTCAAGAACAAAAAAATTGCATTAAACTTTTTTTTTTCAGTTTTCTCCTATAGTTGTTTTTCAAATTTGTACAACTTACATATGTAGCTGTTTTTTATCAATGCTAACAACATATAGTGGTTATTTTTATAGAATCAACAAAATTAAAGGTACTTTAGAGGAATACAATTTAAAATATCGGCATGTAAGCCCTGTCAGACTATTTTTATCAAAATGAAACCTACATAATGTTAAAACCTATTAAATTTTACATTGATATAGCGAGTTTAATCAAAATTTTCTGAACCGTTTTCGAGAAAATCGAAAAAAAGGTGTAAAATGCTTGGTATAAAGTGGCTCTTCTAGTTAGCTCATTTTGATGAAAAAAGTTTTGTAACGTCTCGGGCGTATATTTGTCTTAAATATGAAATTTCAGTTTCATAGGACTCTTTGTTTTCGCCCGGGAGTTACCACACACGGACACACACAGACTTGGACTCAGGGGACCCTAAAATGTGTATTTCCGTGTAATGTGAAAACTAGAATTCGAAAATTTTCACGATCGCAATACTTTCCCCTACTAGAGAGATACACTTTATTCATAAATAAACAAAAGTAAGTGAATAAATATAGTAAGTGAAAGTTATAAGTAAATTCAAATAATAAAATTACTGTAATTTATTAATTCAATTTAAATAACTTTGAAATAAAGTTAGAGTTGAAAAAAAGTTAAAGAATTACGTTGAATCTCAAGATCTAAAATTACTTCGATAACAGTTCCAAGAATAATTATATGAGAATTAACTGGACTTACATATCTGTGGAAGCGCTAAAGGTGATACTGATATTAACTTATTACATTATTAATAAATCAATATTAAAAGAATTACGAATAATATTTATACTCATGTATTTTCTTTGTCTTTATCTCCCAAATATCTGCTTGCATTTAATTATTAATTTTATTCAAATTCTCCTGTCAAAAAAAAAAAAAAAAGTTTGCCTCTGTGCTCTGTTTCATTTTTTAAATTTATTTGTTTTGCCTACAGCTGCTTTACTTTAATAAAAACTACAAACACTTTCAGTTTAGTTTACAATAAATCATGCCGTCATTGCAAGAGGAAATTAATTTTTTATAGGTTCAAATATTAAATATGTATGCGTCATGATTCTAGCTTCATATTAAAACAATCTAATAAAGAGAGACCAGCCAATTATTCTCTCATTTATATCAGGTAAGAGCTTATTAAGCGTAGGCATATTTATTAATATTTGGTCCAATCACATTCTAATTAAATATCTGAGTTATTTCAAATTGCCTTTGAAATAATATCTCTTTAAAACTTAATTACATGATGATATAGTAATAATATTTAATATCACATCAGAGTCTAGAATAATAATAATAAATAATTACACAGCATTTATTGAACATATTCTATAGGGGTCTGATTGCCCTCTTACGTCATCAAAATATGACATGGTGCCGAATATATTTTCTCAAGTTATTCCAACAAATAATTTCATTGCTACAATTGTTCAGTTAACCGAAGAATAGTATATATATTTCGGTTTGTGTGAGATGCGAATTCAGTCAAAAGGAAAAGGTCTTCTCAGGTTGATGTAACATCGAAAATACTCACTTTATATTTTAAAAGAGTGACTCATTTGCCTGGTTTACTCATTCGTGATATTATTCCTTAATACACAAAATAAATAAAAAATAAAATTGTATATATTTTAAAAATAATTATTAGTTTCTGTCACTTACATGTGTATAAGCAGAAGTAAATAGAAATAGAAAAATTGAAAGTGATTTTACAAGCAATGTTGCTGTCATAGGTGGCGTGCATGTTCCCGTCACTTGTCACTTGTGTTGTTGTTGACATTTGTAGTTGGTTAGTAAGTAAATATGTAAAAAAATGTCGAAAACATTTTTAGACATTACTCTTATTATTATTAAAACAAGATGACACCATTGAACATTCATCTTTACATAAGAACTTGTTAACCTAACAGAGCTAACCAACCTTTTCAACAACTTTCCTGAATACCACTGTTCACACATCCACCTTTGCCGAGTACTGTGCGTACTCTCACGTATACACGCGCACATTTTTACTCTCACGCAGTCTTCACCACCTTCTACTCTCGCGAGAGTACTTTCACCTCACCTGAACATACCTATTTCTCACCGTGTATCGCCGCCTTTAGTGAGCAGATTTAAAAACATATTGATTAGACTCATAAAGAGAGGTCATTTGACTGGACATGATTAATTAGACTCAAATGCTTTCAAATGCATATTTTTGGTTGACCTAACTATATGATTCTTTTCTAAATTAAATAAGCATTGGTGAATGAGAATACATTCTATTCGAGTAATCACAAAAGAACCGATAAAATATTGCTGCGTAAGGCATTCCAATGCCATGATACGATAAGAGTTTTCTCTCACTTGATTCTGAAGTTCAATCACCTACAAGAAGATTATTTCAAGTTACGATACTCTTTTTATTTTCAAATCTCTAAAAGTCTATTTCAGAATAAGATTTTCAGTTCACAGAAGATAATTTTTTATCCCTACTCAGCATATTATATTTTTAATATTTTCATTCTCGGATCCAGATAATTTCTTTTACTGTTTAAACAAGGCAAAAAGTTAATGTCTATCGATCCTTGGTTTGCTAGAACATTAAAGTTTGACTATTCAAATTTTCACATTAAGAAAAAGGCAAAAGATGGCTGCAGAAGGGCCATAATTAATCAACTGGAACTCTATAATTTAAAGAATTTATTTTACTAGTAACTTTGAGTTATCAAAAGAAATAAAGAGTATTTTAGTTAAATTCATTGCTTTAATTAATCAAAGTTTTAAAAGAAACGAATATCAAAAGTTGTTTGAGTAAAACATCTTTAGTATTGGGATGTGAAGTTTACAGGAGGATTTTTTAAAGTTTTGAAAAATCATTTTAAATCCTGTTTTAGTACTTATTTATTTATGGACTATATTATCTTATAAGGGGGTATTTTTTATTTTAAAATACAAAATTGAACAAAATATCATTTATTTAAAGTCTTTCAAAACCCATTTTTTTTTAAATAAATGACTTGAGCCATCTTGCCTTAAATGTATGTTTATGCTTAGTATTTACAGAAGAATAAGGTTTTTATAAAAATATTTACCACACATACCTGACACACTCTTTGCAACGAACCTGTCACATATATCTATCTATATTAAAACAATAAAATAATATATATTTCTGATGATAAGGTCATTTCGATACGTCAACGGGTATATGTATATTAAGGAATAGTAACGTTAAAAAAAAAAGAAAAATAGGCACGTATAAAACTTAGGAACGGTCTTAGGTTAGAAATTTGAACTGTTTCTAAGCCAACGGCCATGCGATGAGGTAATTCGGCCGGTTCACACTTAGCCGCCAGGTTTTTCCTCCTTTATGGGTATTCAATTAATAGAGTCTGGGTATGGCTCAGGAGGGTCTCCATATTCTAGGTTTGCGTCAAGGCTGAAATAGCAGAAATAATATTCTGTCACAACCGGGATTCGAACCCAGGACCTGGAAAACAGTAGGAAAACACTAGTGTTCTTTCCATTAGGTTACGCCGGCACATTATTAGGTTTTAAGGAAAATAAAATGTTGATTTGAAAGAATAATGTATTCGATTTAAGTATTTGTAATATAAGTACATTTAATTGAAGTACATTCACACGTTTTTTTTTTGTTTTTTTTTTTTGTAAAAAAATAAACTAAAATGTATTACAGAGAAATCGAATTTGTTCTGGTTTTGTTTGTTTGTTCAAGCATGAAGGCTTAAACATCTTAATTCATCTACTTCTACAAATTCACTTTAATTGTATACATTTAGAGAATAAAAGTACTATAATACTTAAAATAATGAAAAAAAAAATCCTAATTTAATATTAACTAATATAAGTGAAAATCGGGAATGAATAATATGATAAACATAGATAAAATAGCTTTGAATGATTAAGGGAATAAACTTAATTCAGAAATAAAGCTATAGTTCAGATAGGAGTTGGTGTGTTTTTAAAAATCTGATAACCGTTGCTATTTATGCTCTATGGTTAATCAGAATTCTTATCATGTATGGGGAAAAATTTTTTATACATTATAGTAGATTATGTTTATGGACGACTTGGGAATGAATACCTAATACTGACATATTAAGAAACTTAAAATTCTACTTATTTATTATAGAATATTACAGAGTAGCGGAAATATGGTAAATATTAGTGAATATTTACCACTAGTGATCCATTATATGTATTATATATTATATTATAGAAATCTTTCATGTGTTGAATGACAAGTATGGAGTTTTAGGACAATAAATAGCGAGATTATAACGTCCGAATCAATACTTTGATATACAAGTTCATAAAGATTCCAATGATATAGATACATAAATGAACTACGTACAGACAATTTTGGAAGTGTTTTCTTATTTTCGCTTGCCTACAGTATTCTTTATAGCCCTATGAGGAATTCCAAACAAACCCATTCGTCTTCCTCTACTCCATTCTTCCCTCTCGGCCATTTCTTATGCGGGTTATAGATCCCGAGAGACGAGGTACACAGCTAATGCAATTTCTCGCTTGGTATCCTTTTGCCACCTTGTTATTCTAGTATTTTTTTTAGTCTTGTGCGACCCGCCGTCACAATGACAACCCCGCCGAGTAGATAAGACCTGACTTATGTGGTCACGGCCCGGGTCGTATATTACGGCTTATCTTCTCGTCTCCGCGGAGGTTAGTCAGCCCATCGCCTTCCCGGCACTCAGCGGCCATTTCCTTGATTGTACGTCTTCGAATGGCATTATTTCGTTTTCCTGAAGTTAGAAATGGGCAGATAGTCACAAAAAAAGTAGGATTACTGTACTCTAATAATCAACCAATTGAAGTACAGTGTATATCCATTTTGTGCTCCAATCCTCTGTCCATTTTGAGGTCTATCAATTAATTTATTTGGGCCATAATTTTTTTTTCATACTATCGACGTTAAAATAGATTATTTTAAGCTCTTCAGATATGTCTTCTCTATACATATAAAATGATAACGCAATTTTAATTTCCGCTAACTCCTTTTAAACCACAAGACGGATTTGGATACGGTTTACATCATAATTTAGGGTATTGTTTCCTGAAGGTTTATTAGTAAAATAAATTGAAATTTGGCATTTCTTTAAACGAGAAAAATAAATTTTCTGTCACTGAGTCATCAAACAATTATTATTGAAATATAAGTATTAATGTCGACGTATAACATACCATTGGAAAGAGCAAGAATTTAGAAAAGTTAATATGAAATAAAAATAAATCGTATGAGTTAATATTAATTTTTTGTAAAGCCATAAACATGTAAATGAGCATATGTTATTAGCAAAGAGGTAGGTTATTAATTAATTAATGGGATTCCTGAGAAAACTTGATTTAATTTTTAAAATGTAATTTAAATTGTTCATTTGAAATAGCAAATAGTAATAAACCGAATAAAATAGGAAATGCTTTTATTTCTGTATTTTTTAATTTATACATAGTAATCAAGTTTGCATTATATGGAAATAATCAAATTTTCCGTTATCTGTGCTTCATTTTAAAATGGAAAACAAATAAAATTTTGACTTATGTATTTTACTTCTGCCAATGATTTAATATAATAATTAATAGACGTTATAAAATATACATATTTTCTTGCTAATTGTACTTTTCATCTGTCAGACTTTTTTTATTTTATTTTATTTTTTTTTTATCCTCCAACTTTATTTACAAAATTAATACACAAACATTCTATGCAAATACAGTCCACGGCTCAGGCCTCGTATTGCCCGTTGGCACTCTGTCAGACAGAGATTTTTTAAATATAAATAACACCTGATTAAAATTGCACCCGCGGGAAGCTGGGGCGGGTCCACTAGTTTTTGATATCAATATACATTTTTACTCGTGGAATCACATTGTACTATCGATTTTAAGATTGGGCGATCGCGTTTCGATTATTTTAAGCTCTTCAGATATATTTGCTATAGGGATCTATTATGTTTCTTTCACTCGTATAATCATGCCCAAGTCAAACTCAATCTTTTTCGGTTTCAATAAATCTATAAAAACATTTTAACATATTTAGATGTGTTTATTTAGATTAGCAATTATGTTTTTAACCAATTTGTGTAATTAACTGTTACCGAGGACCATTTTAGATGATATTTATTCCTTTAAAGAAAGAGTTTAAAATATTCGATAGATAGAAATATATTGTACTGTACGCTTCCTCGAGTAAAACAAAACATAATAAAAGATCTCTTTACCGATTTTATCTGAAGATTTTAAAATAATCGATACGCAAATGCTCAATCTTGAAATCGATAGTACGTGTGATTCCTTCCATGACAAACTTTATTTCCAGTCTAAACCAATGGTTTCAACCCTTGTTTCCTCCTTGATTCTTGATAATCCAAGTTGCGTCTTAAAAAAAGATGATCACGAGACCTTCTAGCTTAGAATATTTATTAGAGTTCTGCTAATGGGTAGCATATCTACAAGAATGCTTCTTGTCATTTGTCTATTTGCTTATTTATTAGTTTTGTAATGTAATACAGTTGTAAATTTCAATAAATAATAAATAAAAAAATAATGCGCTATGTTTCCATAAAGTGCGCATATTTCTTTTTGTTTACATAATTCATAACTTGTGAAATGAGATTTTAACTACCTCTAAATTTTTTAGGCTGTAAATTGTAAAGAATGAATAAATAATATTTAAAAAAAATCCTTTTACCTATTTTATTTAGGGCCAAATATTACTTCTTCTATAATCTTACAGAATATTGTCTTTATAAAGTCGTAGTCTGCATTTTTACCTACTCTAAAATAATAGTTTCATCCTATCCTCAGAGAGGAATATAAGAAACCTCTCCCAGGAAGTAAGGAATATAAGAGGGCTGAAGACAGGTCCTTGGAGAAACGGAGCCAATTTCGAGGGAGTTAATAGCCAGGGGGTTGGAAGGTTGGAACCGAGACCCCATTCATCCTCCTCAGATTATTGTTTCTTCATCAAATGGCTGAGCAGCCTCTCCCTGTTTTTGTCTCCTTTCTCTTGAGTCTTTACCTTTTAACTTCTGTCGTTACGAGAATACATAGCCTGCTATCTCAGCCTTCTGTTGTTGATTTGGTGCCGAGTCAACGTCTTAACCATTTTTGAAGACGTTTTAAACATGTTTGGTTTGTATGTAGCAATTAAATAAATGAACTGTCCTATATTGATGTATCTGATAAAGTTTGCAGTTAAAATTTAAATAATAATTATCGTAGGTAATGATTATGTAACTGATAGACATGTAAAGATTGATAGACTCTATTTTTATTAAATGTTTTATTTAGAAATAATTCAATCTGCCAAAATCTTAAGCGATGAGTATTAGAGCTATAAGAAATCATTTAATCCACACACACACACCCCACACACACACACATATATATATATATATTATATATATATATATATATATATATATATATATATATATATATGTATACAGAGTAAACAATAATTAAATTAAAAATTACTAAGAAGAATGAATAAACTATAAAAAAAAAAAAAAGAAGAAAAAAATAGAAAATATTAATAAATTGGAAAAAATAATAATAATCTTGGCCACATTCTTACCTATATAAAATATTTACATGCTGCCCTTGGAAACTGTGAATCAGAACCCGACAACCACTATTGGATGTCGAAGAATGAATGACACTAGATCTTAGTGCCTCTCAGTCAGTCGCGTCACTGGTCTTACTAGCTAGTGGAGACTGAGTGACGACCCTAGAGCCACCGGCTCTCAAGTACGAGTGGAGAAGCTGGCAATTGCCAGCACTCTGCATTGCTTAGTTATAAGAGGTCTCCAGGCCACTATCGCTTCAACCTACGAGGAGGGTCATAGGGAAGGCTGGAGCTAGATAGGGATTGGGATAAAGGATTAGTGAGTAAACCTCAGGTGGAAGTAAGAGATAGATTATTAGCCTAGCGTCTAAATCTTTTTTGGTAACTAGGTGCTCCATGCTTGTACGCTGCAAGAGAACAGGTAGGTGAAAATTACTGAGATTCGGTGATAGTGAATTATTATACGCTTTCACGAGCTTTCAACGTATAAATATTCCATTACCGTATTTTCCATGGAACTTCATCATATATTTATTTAATCTTTTATTATAAATAATGTTTAATTTCTTCAAATTTCTACATTAAAAAAACATGTATTCATGATGTGTATATTGCACGATTGTGTTGATATAACATTATCATTGTTTTCTTTTTGATAATAATATTTGATAATATCATAGGATTTTATGTTATTATACGAATTCATATTCAAAATTCTTACAATTTATTTCCTCGCTCTCACGAATTTTTACCATCTCTTCCCTCACTGAAGAAGGGAATAAGCTTTGGGCACCTATTTACCAAAAAAGGCTCTAGATACCGCTCCTCAGGGCGACAATTTAAAATATATTAATTAAATGTAATAGGTATACAATACAATAGCATGAAATACATGTAGAGACACTGACTATTGACAATACTCTTTTAATAGATTTGAAATGAATTTTTTAAAGTAATTTGTTGATTTTTTAATTATAATAGTAAGTATAACATTAATATTAAATAAAAAAGACAACATTAATTTTTTAAAAATACATAAATGAGATTTCAGAACTATCTATCAATGTACCTTTTTTTTTTTTTTTAAATGATTCCATTAGTCTGGAGATCGAAGGATATGCCGACCTAGCTAAAACGGTTTATACTAAAGGAAAAATAGAAATAAATTAATTTTATTCAGTATTTTTTAATAAATATATATTTGCTGGAAAATTTTTGAGGTAACTATGTTAAAATTCGTATTGAGAATCCAGGAAAAAAGAAGTTAATTTTCAGAACTAAAAAAGTAAAAAAACAAACTCTTACAAAGAAAAGTTGTCTGTTTATTTTTATGCATGTAAGGCAATTGAAATAAATCTTTACGGTGGATTGTTTATTCCATTTATAAAATGTCAATATCCCTCTCTGTAAACTCTATTTAAAATTTATATTGCTCTGTGAATTTAGTATAAAATTAGAGTAAATTCATTATAGGATTATTTTGCTGTATTTTTTTTATCTAACTAAGTCCTATCCATTCTCCGAAAAATTCAGCACGGGGAAAATTCATTAATCAAATGGACATGTCACAATTGGTTTGTAACATCAATAACGCCTGATGATTCAACTCTAATACTGCTCATAATAACGAAATTGAATCAATCGATTGGAAACAAAAGTCCAGAAGTGTTTTCAAACAAGACAATATAGGTTCCACACCTCATTGTCCACACCACCAATAATACTTCGACAGAAATTAAACACTACATCGGGCAGCCAAAAAGACTCACATTAACAAACTTCAAATCTTTCAGGCTAAAACTTTTAGAACAAGTACAAAAACACCTTGGTACGTTAGTAATATAACTTTACATACTGACCTTTACATGCTAACGATCAATGAACACATACGGAGCTACTACAAACGTTTCCACGATAAATTACAAGGTCCCCCTAACACACTAATCAATGATATGGCCACAACACTCATGCCAAGGAGTGCCTACAGAAGTCTGAAGAGGAGTTGAATGAGAGACCATCTCCTTTAGTACACGCTAATTTCATGCCAGGAGTAGGTGCCGCTGGGTGATGCTCTCCTTCATGCCTATCACACCATGTTTCGTAAATGATCGCACATTCACTGATTGTTTATTATATTATTAACAGGTTTGAGTAAAGATTTAAAGTGAAAACAAATATATTAGTGTTAAATTATTATAACATACCTCTATTCTGAGATTTTTTGAACATTGTTTCTCTTAAAGTTTGAATTTCGTACATTAGGAGGAGGTGCCGCTGGGTACTGACCTCCCTCATGCCTGACAAGCCAGAGCTCTTACAAAATATATACAGCGCATTTGCTTATTGTCGCGGAAAAGTGACAGGTGTAGATTATAATATATAAGGATTAAAAAAAAAAAAAAAAATGGTACATAAAGGTTTTCCATACATCTTTTTGATTTTAATTGAGCAGTAATCTACAAATGTTATCCCTAAAACAATTAATTTAGAAATGGATGCAATCGGAATTTTACAGGCTGTCGGCCCCTTCTTGGAAAATCCTGGTTTAGCTGGGAAAACTAATTATACCAAGCTGAGCATTTCACTGTTAATTCCACTTCCCATCCCCCGCCTTCGGTTGTTTAATAGTTAACCCCAGCGCCTCGGTCGGTAATAATATTACAATGGCTAGCTAAGCATTTCGACGTGACCAGTTTCCTTGAAGAATAGCTCACTTCCTTGAATATCTTATTCCTTACTTGCCTACCACAATCTACGTTACTGTTGCATTATACCAGGCGGGAGATCACTATAATGATTAATTAAATTCATTACTACTATTAAAATAACTATTATTCCACGGTCTGTTCGAAACCTTTATCTACAAGGACATGGAAAGAATTTAAAGGAAAGACAAGTTTATTTTGTTTTTTAAGTATATAATATGAAGGAATCGACGTATATTAAGAGAATAATAACATTTTTATTTTATGTAAATAAAACTGATGATATAAATAGAATTGACTAATTGATTTGCTTTCTTCCTGAAATGGACTTATAGCAGATTTGACAATTTTATTTTACTGTTATTATTATTTTTAAAATTGTTATTAATTTTATTTTTTTATTTTATTTTATTTTTTTTTAGGTTTATATATATATATATATATATATATATATATATATATATATATATATATATATATATATATATATTTGTATTTATTTATTTATTTTGTGAATTCTTGACTTTACTGTATTGATTCATTATTGTGTATATATTTTATTGTAATTTTATGCCGTGTAAATATTGTATGAGTGTAGTATGTATGATATCTTTCAGCACTACTATTGATGTCCAAATTGGGACAGATTGTAATTTTACTCAATAAAAATTGATGTTGAAAAAAAAAAAAATATATTTATTTTATTTAGTTCGTGGTAAGTCTAGCGAAAACTAAAAGTCGTATGCTCTGAATGTATTTTTTCTTTTAATAATTGACATAAAAGTCGTATAAAACTATTTTTTTTAAATTAATTAAACTTTACGCCCGAGATGTTACTGCAACTTTTTCATTAAAATCAGCTAACTAGAGAAGAGACACTCCATACTATGCATTTTCCATCTGTTTACGATTTTCTCAAAAACAGCGCTAATGATTCTTATTAAACTCGCTATATCGTGGTTAAATGCCTATAATTTAATTTTTATTCTTCTAAAGTACCTTTAATTTTGTAGATTCTATAAAAAATAATCATGTCATAAGAATAAAGTTGGAGGCTAATATTTCACTTCACCTCTATTTTATTAAGTTCTGTTTCACAACGTTTCGGCTATAATGCCGTATTCTTGTGCAAATAATAATTTAATCTAAGGTAAGTGGGTACTTACTCTCAGAAGCATCATGCCAGAATAGTAGGTGTATGTGGGTGCATAGTAATATAGATGTATAATATAAGAAGCTAAATATTTTAGAAAACATCATATCATACATACACAAAAACGAAAAAGTTAACGGGAATGATGAAAAGCCGATAAAACTAACTGATTGTCTTAGATATTAATATAATAGGTTATTTACAGTGGGTACTGACCTTAGATAAAATTGCTCTTTGCCGAAACGTCGTGCATCATAACTTGATAAAATAGTGGTGAAGTAAATATCAACTTCCAACTTAATTGTTTGACTTTGTCCTCCACCTTAAAGAATCTACACATAATTAATCATATCATCCTTTTAGGATTGATTAAAAATGGCTAAATATATAAGTGGAATGAACTTGATAATCAACTGAAAGAGAAAAGAGCAAAAGTATTTTTGTTTTTTTTAAGATAAGGACCAATATACATATATACAACGGTATATATGTATAATATAACGTTGGAAAGCTATAGATTTTAGAAAAAAAAATCTTATACACAAAGTTTTAAAATGTAAAGGAGAGTAATGAACAGGGGATAAATTATAAGATAAACTGATTGTTGTATATAACAATTTTGTATTGTTTACTAATTCAAAAAAGGAGCGGCGTGGTCTAGTGGATAGAGCACTAGTCTGCTGTGCTCCGGGTCCTGGGTTCGAATCCCGGCTGTGGCAGAATATTATTTATTCTGTTAATTCAGTCGGGGGGCGACCCTAGGGTATGGAGACCCCCCCTGGGGCAGACCCAGCCTCTATAAAGTGGGTACCCAAATTTATTGGGGAAAAACCTGGCGGATGAGCGCGATTAAGGCCTAATCACCTCATTGCACTGCCGTTGGCCTAGGAACAGTACGAATCTCTATATGTACTGAGCCCAAGACCCTTCATTTTTTTTTTTTTTTTTTTTTTTATTACTTATTCAATCCAATACATGTAAAACTACATATCATTTTTAAAACATTTTTCAACTTTATTTATTAGTTCGTCTATACATGTTTCTTCCTTTCTATTAATTGATTTTTACTACCAAGGTAAGTGAAAGTCGTGTGATACCCGTCGTGTGTCATTAATTTAAAAGTTGAACTTCTTCATAAATATATTTATAGATTCATAGAAGTAGTATAGCCTCGTTTTAGCTTACCTCATAATTCCTTTTATGTCATTAAAAATATAATTTTCTTTACAATAATAAATAAATATATTATTTTAATGAAAAAAAAAAACTTTAAGACAGCCGATCTTTATTGTAAGTAGAATACTATCAAGTTGACATTAGGCCCTTATTAATAGCGTGGTAGGTACGTAACAGTGAGAAATTTTCAATTCAAAAATTCGCGTTTGAATGTTTTTGGTAATGTGCTTGGACGGGATGAGGTTGAAGTTGCCAAGGACAGCGGCATTCCCTGTCGCAGCAGCAGCCGGCAGTTCCTTCTTCAACCTTCGGCAGATGCGTCTCATTCAGTCCGATGTCTTCTGTCCACCATAAACTGCTTACGTCACTAATTTCGATTTATTTTTTTATATTTTTGAAAAAAATCTGTTGCGCACTACCACGGCTTTCATTTACTTCAGCTGTTAAAATCAATGTAAGAATTTCGAAATACAGTTGGAGATGAAATATATAGATAAGTGAAATTAAAAATAATCAGGAGTCAGTCTTTTTCTAAATAGTTTAATTTTGCCGATGTTTCGGCTCAAGCTTGTGAGCCATCATCAGGGCATTACTGAGCTCAATAATGCCCTGATGATGGCTCACAAGCTTGAGCCGAAACGTTAGCAAAATTAAAATATTTATAAAAAGACTGACTCCTGATTATTTCACCTATAATAGTTTCTACAGTCGACCATACATCCTCAATGAAAGTAAATAGGTTAAAGAATTAATTAAATTGTGTTTCTTTAGAAACGGGTATTTGAATAAATAATCTCTTAAATTATTATCTAGAAAAATCAGTTCTATCGGCATCGGATACATTTTATAGGCTCACTACTCTCCATTAAATTTTATAATTTTTTGTATACGATAATATTTTTTTCTAAAATCTTTCCAACGGTATATTATAGAATAGAATAGAATAGAATAGAAAATAATCTTTATTCTAGGACATAGTCCCTTAAGAACAACAAATATGAACAATTAAAGTATACAGTACAGTGTATCTGGCCAAAAGACCAAATGATCATGATTAATTCTTATTTACAATGGTTTAAGAAGTAATAAAATAAAAAAAGGAATATATCTATACAATAAAACAAAAGAGTAAAATAAACTTCTTCAGACGCATACATTTGCTGAACAAAACTAAATTTAAAAAGATTAATAAATTAAGTTAGGTATGATCAATAAATAATATTTCCTTTTTAATTCAAAATCTGATGTTTGATATAAATTTAAATGATATTGCTATTGAGCGTCTGTTTGGGAATACAGGAGGTATTGGAACAGTTGGGACTTGAATGATGATAGAGATGAAGCATGGTGGATATGAGTAGGTATGGAATTCCAGAGATTTGCAGAGGGGACAAGAGGAATGATCAAAAGTTGTTGTTCTATGGGTAGGAATGTAAAGGTCAGAATGGCGAGACCTTGTTTCGAGGGAGTGGATTGACGATTTAAATTGTAGAAGACTGTGGTTATTATACATCTAAATCAGTGGTTCCCAACAAAAATATTTTGCCCCAGGGGTCCGCCTAACACCCATTGGTAACAACTGATATATTTTCATGTTCAAATACACAAAAACCACATATACAATATTTGTTTGCTCTTTTCACCTGTCTGGATATATAATTCATTCAACTTACTTATTTACCCGTTTTTTATCAAAGCTAACATGATATTGGTATTTTTAAAGAATCTACAAAATTAAAGGTACTTCAGAGGAAGGAAATTTAAAATATCGATGTTTAAGCCTAGTCCGACTATTTCAATCAGGATGAAACTTGTGCTATATTAAAGCCCAATCAATTTTAAACTGATATAGCGGGTTTAATTAAAATCGAATTAAAAATCAAAGCGAGTTTAATTTGAGAAATGGTGCAAAATGCATGGTATAAAGTGAACCTACTGGTTCGCCGATTTTGTTAAAAAAATTGCTGTAATATCTGGAACTTATAGTTGAATTAGTATGAAATATCAGTTTCATTTTCATGCTGGACTTACATAAACACACAATCCTCTTTGCGTGACTGTCATTGGGAATTTTTTTTTTTTTTTGAAATACAATAATCTTTATTGAATAGAATTACAGTCTGTCACAATTAGGACATCAATAGCAGTGGCGAAAGATAACATCCATAGTACATTCATACTATATTTACACAACAATCAAATTACAATAAAATATATATATACAATAATGAATCAATGGAAGTGTGTGTCGGGTTATTTGGACTCTAAAACTGGAATTCGAAAATTGACACGATCGCAATACTTTTTCCCTTAATGTGTATTTTATAGATAAGTAAGTGGAAGTAAAAAGCTGATACCTATGTAATTATTGTTTTTTATTTCTTTTTGGAAGGTTAGAGCATTGTCAATAAACTTACAGTCGAAGTTCCTAAATGATGGCTTAATAACGTTCCATGAAAAGATAACTCTCTCTCTATGCCTTAGTGAAAAAACAAATCAATAACATATAAATACTTGTCACTTAAAAAAAGTTGTAGTAATAAAATGGATTGTAGTCTTTCAGAAATTCTTTTATAGCAGCCTCATACGTAGTTCCAAAGTATAGTTTAAATGGTTGAGCTGTTAAGGAATGGACTATTTAACAGAGGACAATATGATGGATTCCATAAGCTTAATTACCGCACTCAACATATTTACAAATTCAATGCGGTATTGATATATTTCACTCTGTATTTTTAAATGGGCTGGTATTGAGAAAAATAAAACTAGGTGATTGCTAATATTCCTTATTAGGAATTTCGCTAGTTTTCAGCGATCCTTTCCCACGCTTAACAAACTTTTAAAGAAGTAATTGAAAGTCGTGAAACGACAGATTTTAGTTGTAATCAACCTCCGCTCCCAAAAAAATAAAATAAAAATCCGGTTCTTTCACTTATTTCGGTTGTTAAAATCAATTTAAGAACTAAGAGTTAAAAAACTTTAAATAATATAGAAATGTTACGTAGAATTAGCCCTGTTCTGTTCGTCACTTCACATTACCATCCACTACTTTATATGTATGATAAAAAAAAAAAAAGCCTGTACCTCTACAACTCATGAAGGGTCCTGGACTCAGTACATATAGAGGTTCGTACAACGGCCGTGCAATGAGGTAATTAAGCCTTTCTAAAGCTCAGCCGACAGGTTTTTCCCATTTTTGTCCACCCATTTTATAGAGATTGGATCTTCCTCTATAATTCCCACCTCAGGTGGGTCCTGAACCCTAAAGTTTTGCTCCGTATGTCCATATTCGTCTCAACAGAATATTGAATATATAGTCCGAGGTATCGTACGTTGGTTTTGAAGGTACTGCATTGTAGATTTTCTTAGCTGGACATACTCGTACACCTTGATTTGAAGGCATTAATTTTGAATTTCCATTTTTAAAACCACTTTTCTAGACCAAATAGTTTTTTTTGTAAGGAAATAGAGGGTATAGTAGAATCTCTGTGATATATTGAGAATGTATCCTTATATTTTTTTTTCTTTCGGTTTTATTAAAAATAAAAAAAAAAATGGTAGAAATAAGTTATGTATTATCGGTTTATAAAATAGAAAAATATATGCTTATAAATTCAAGCTTATGAAGATCAAGTAATTTGATAGGGTGAACTGTTTCTTTATCAATGTTTTATAACATGTGGTCAGCACCTATGATAAACCGATTGGTTTATACCTCAATCCAATCAAGGAGCAGGAAGCCACTTCATAGACGTTGAACATACGTACCCTGAGAGTGCACGGAATGCCAACCACTAAGTCGATTCACGGCTGTAATGTAGATAATAAATTTCTTACCACAAATCAAACCCAAGCCTTAGAAGATTTAGAAGTCAGCTTACACACTGAGTTGGCTACCTCTTTACCCTTAGTAATGATTTGCATTAAAAAGAAATATATCAAGATACCTTACTGTTGATTGATACACATCAGCAATATAGGGATATTTAGAGGGCATTAATAGAGGGCATATAGAGGGATATTTAGAGTGCATTAATAGAGGGCATATAGAGGGATATTTAGAGGGCCTGAGGAAGACCCACTTAGAGTTAACCATTCCATATAGTGAACGCATGTGGGTGTTAAATTTTGATAATCTTTCGAATACTGCTTTTAACTTAGTTAAGAAACCTTGCTCACTTCCTAGGAAGTACCAGTACTGATCTATGTGGTATTATTTTGTTGATATAATCACTATTATCATAAACTAATGATAACATGGATTATGATGATGTAAGTAAAATCGCTGGAGCCGGAAGAGCACAACTCAGACGAACTGGAGCGGTCACTCCAGCAGGCGAGACCTAGCGGTACCTCTCTCTCTCTCTCACTCTCTCTCTCGAGAGATATAAACGAGCTAAGGAAGCATTTGGTTTTAAGGAGGTCTGGACTAATAACGGCAATATTGTAATAAATCAAAAAGGAGAAAAGCGAAAAATACGAACTGCCCGGGACCTGGCCAACCTTCTCAAAATATAACAGCACCGAGACCTGAATTGTTATTATCACGAACTCCATCAATACCTAGTATAATCAAGTAAGGCAAATTAACAAATCAAATTCCTCACGAATTACAAACAAATACCGACTTAATTACTTAAGAAAACTTTACATTTCGAAAATAAATCATTGGCTTCATTTAATATAGATAAATTTAAGACCTACCTCTTGGGAGCTTTGGTAAAGTTGAAATCAAAATTTCTTAGTTCTCAAATTAATATAAACTACAGATCCACGCAGAAAATATTCGAACGCACTCTGTCACCGTTAATAAATACCACTCCACTGCTCTCTTGAATGTCTTTAAAATACTAACCTTGGTTTCAAGAACTGTAAACACACAAGGGACCGCTATTTAGAATTTAGTCTTATTATTGTTTATACTAATAAGTAAATACAGCCGAAACATTGAAAACATCTCATTTTCGTGGGCTGATTTCGTATATTTTTATAACTATCTATTTAATTTGTTTTTATCTTAGTATTTCTCACTCTTTTTGCATAGGATATCCTATTTTTGTTTCGTTTTTTAGTAAGTAATATGAATATATATGCTTATTGGATCATACAGGAATTTCTTGAAAATGTTCATTAATTGCAAGAGATGTGTAAATATCACAATTTACTTTCTCTTTTATTTATTTATTTTTTCGTACTGTTATCACATTAGTGAGTAAATATGCTTATGTATATATATTAATGTAAGTTTGTGCCAAAATTAGTTTAAACAACTATCATTATTATTATTTACTTCTTTTTGTTTTTTGTTTCGTTCGATTGGTGCTGTAGAATTAATTACTTTCTATGTTCTTACTAAAGAACATCATTTTTAATGGTGTGTACTTTTGTTTCATTTTTTAGTAAGTAATATGAATATATATGCTTATTGGATCATACAGGAATTTCTTGAAAATGTTCATTAATTGCAAGAAATGTGTAAATATCACAATTTACTTTCTCTTTTATTTATTTATTTTTTCGTACTGTTATCACATGAGTGAGTAAATATGCTTATGTATAAATATTAATGTAAGTTTGTGCCAAAATTAGTTTAAACAACTATCATTATTATTATTTACTTCTTTTTGTTTTTTGTTTCGTTCGATTGGTGCTGTAGAATTAATTACTTTCTATGTTCTTACTAAAGAACATCATTTTTAATGGTGTGTACTTTTGTTTCATTTTTTAGTAAGTAATATGAATATATATGCTTATTGGATCATACAGGAATTTCTTGAAAATGTTCATTAATTGCAAGAAATGTGTAAATATCACAATTTACTTTCTCTTTTATTTATTTATTTTTTCGTACTGTTATCACATGAGTGAGTAAATATGCTTATGTATAAATATTAATGTAAGTTTGTGCCAAAATTAGTTTAAACAACTATCATTATTATTATTTACTTCTTTTTGTTTCGTTCGATTGGTGCTGTAGAATTAATTACTTTCTATGTTCTTACTAAAGAACATCATTTTTAATGGTGTGTACTTTTGTTTCATTTTTTAGTAAGTAATATGAATATATATGCTTATTGGATCATACAGGAATTTCTTGAAAATGTTCATTAATTGCAAGAAATGTGTAAATATCACAATTTACTTTCTCTTTTATTTATTTATTTTTTCGTACTGTTATCACATGAGTGAGTAAATATGCTTATGTATAAATATTAATGTAAGTTTGTGCCAAAATTAGTTTAAACAACTATCATTATTATTATTTACTTCTTTTTGTTTTTTGTTTCGTTCGATTGGTGCTGTAGAATTAATTACTTTCTATATTCTTACTAATGAACATCATTTTTAATGGTGTGTACTTTTATTTGTTTATTTTTGTTTTGTTTTTTTCTTTCTTTTGGAACTTTCCAAAAAAAGGAAAATATAGCAGAGGTCAGTATCCTTACATATATTTTTGTTTTATCACTTTCTTCATTCTCTACTTCAATTATAAATATTATTAGCCCTATTCTATGTTATTCCTAATTATTTCATCGTTGAAGGGGGATGAAGGAGGGGGGGGGGGAACAAAACAGATAAAACCTCAAATCTCAAATAAAATAAAATAGTTGTTTATTTATTATTAATATTAGTTTGAATCAAGTTTATAATTAATAGCTCTCACTCTAGAGAATTTTCTAATTCATATACTGGTTTTGAAGGCATGACCTGAGCACTCTTTTTCACCATCCGATTTATGATTATCCTAATTGACAACTATTTCCTATTATTTTATTTATATTTATTCTTTCCCATTATCTCATTTCCTAATTTTATTTACTCTAAATATGTTCTAGATTTCCTCTCCCTATCCTTTCCTATGACATTCTGGTCACTTGCTTTTTTAGAGGTTTGCACTCGGACTTGTCTCCATCACAATATTAATTATGGTTTCTATACTTGACATAGGTGTGGGCCTGTGGGAGGAGGAGTTTGATTTCGCAGATGATCTGGCGCCTGTGGTGGGTCCTTTCTCCGACATTGCAAGGATTGTGGGAGATGATTGTGGGGTGCTGAAAGTGGCACACATTAATGCGGAATCCCTGCCAGCGCACATTGACGAGGTTAGACTGGTTCTCCAGCAGGCGAAGTTTGACGTTTTAGCTGTTAGTGAGTCCTGGCTCGTCCCAACACTTTCCTCATACAGCGTTGGCATCGACGGCTACAAATTATTCAGGAATGACAGAATTGGAAAACCAAGAGGAGGAGTAGCTGTGTATGTCAGGGTTGAGTATCCGGTTGTCGAGCTGAAAGCCTCTGCTTTCCTGGAAAATCATCCCGAATATTTGTTTCTTGAAGTTCGAGCAGCTGGCGGAAGTGTTTGTATAGGTGCTGTCTATCGCCCACCAAAAGGCGGATATCTCACGGATCTCGAAGAAATAATACAGTGTTACAAACACAAGTTTTTCAATCTTATAATACTTGGAGATTTCAATGCCGACCCATCTGGTAATTCATTTTATTCATGCCAAATGACTTCCTTGTTTAGTGAGCTCAATCTTAGCATCCTTCCGTTCCAAACAACAAACCATACTCACACTATGGCAGTTGACTCTGAGACATGGATAGACCACATTGTGGTGTCAAACCCATCCAAAGCGAAGCGTCACGGACAGGTGCAGGTTCCAGGAATCTCGACCCACGACCTTATCTTCGTTCTCTATAAAAGGGGACCTGAGCCAAGAAAGATTGCTCTTTCTCAGAGTAGAAATCTGAAAAACATAGACCAAGAGGTCTTTAAACTGGATGTCACGACGATTGACTGGTCTGAGTTGTTTGACAGCCACGATGTAAATGATAAGGTCAAAATATTCACAACAAAACTTAATGAGCTGTTCGACAGGCACGCTCCATTGAAGACCTACAAAAGGCGAAAAACAAGACCCTCTCCCTGGATGTCTGGGAATATCAAATCCTTGATGGCTAAAAGAGACTTCTTTTTCTGGATGTTGACAAGAGGTGGTTCCATTGAAGACTTGACGCAGTACCGGCGCTATAAAAATCAGGTAAAGACAGCTATGCGAGACGCCAAAAGAAAGTGCCTGTCTGAAAGTTTAAACGGTTGTGCTCCCGCCGAGGTGTGGAAACTATTAAGGAACCATAGAATCATCGAGACAAAGAAAAATGAAGAAGATGTCCAATGTAACCTTGATGATCTAAACCAGTTCTTTGCATCTCACCCTCTTGACCAAGGGCAACAGATTAATATATGTTTACCTACTAATGAACATGTTGATGACCTCATGTTTGAAGAGATCTGCGAAGAAGATGTGGCCTGGAGTTTGAGTAGGGTAAATTCTGGTGCGACTGGTGACGATGGAATATCTAAAGCTATGTTAGGCAAGGTTAATAACAATAAAGTGATTGCCAATATTTTAAATGCATCCTTGCGGCAATACAGGTTTCCTGATGCGTGGAAACGAGCTATCGTCAGACCGATTCCTAAAAAGTCAAAGCCTAAAGAACCATCAGATTACCGCCCGATCGCAGTCTTGCCTGTTCTATCCAAAATTCTTGAAAGGATAGTTGAGAGGGATCTGAGAAAATTCCTGGAGGACAACTATTTATTGTCACCACACCAATCGGGATTCAGACAAGGACACAGCACTTGCACTGCACTTCACACAATTTTAACTGATATAAGAAGAGCTATGGACGATCGAATGATAACTGTATTCACATCATTAGATTTTACAAGGGCTTTCGATTCGGTCGACCATGCCACGCTTTTAAAGAAGTTCGGTAGCTTTGGTGTCGGTGAACCAGTCTTGCAATGGCTCAAGTCATACCTTACTAGACGACTACAGCAAGTAAAGACTATAAGTGACGTGTCTGGATGGATGGAATGTAGCTGTGGTGTACCACAGGGTTCGGTTCTGGGACCACTACTATTCCTGGGTTATGTCAACGATATAGCTCATACACTCAGGCATTGCAGAATTCATATGTTTGCTGATGATATATGTATTTGGGCATCTGCGTTGCCTGAGGATATGGTCTCTACCCTGCAGCGGGTTAATGATGATCTAGACCGGGTTCAGCTCTGGGCCCGCACTAATAGATTTCACCTCAACGCCCGGAAGTCTCGCTGGATGCTGATTGGCAGCCCAAAACTGGTAGTAAAGGCTGAAAAAGACATCGCGCTGCCTCCACTGGTGATTCACGATCAGGTTGTCCCACGTTGTGACAAAATGAAACTCCTAGGTGTGATTATTAACACATCCTTGTCATGGCGCGATCATGCTGGACTGGTGGTGAGCCGAGTCTACGGTGTCTTGCATTCCCTCTCACGGTGGAAACGGCTATTGCCAGCCGATGCCAAGCGAAAAATAATCTCAGCACTGGTACGCCCACTAATATGGTATTGTGACTCCGTGTATATAGATATATCGGAAGCTGAGGACTACAGGATACAGAGAGCGCTCAACGCAGCTATCCGATTTATATTTGGTATTAAAAGGGACCAACATATAAGTCCACTTATAAAGGAGTTAGGTTGGCTTCGAGCAAAAGAATATCGCCGCCTCAATTTAATGTGCCTAGCCCGTAAAGTGCTTGATACCGGAGTTCCAGAAATCCTAAGGCGTGAGTTTGTTGAGGTGCGGAGTGAGAGGTTGCAGGGCGTATTCCAGTTACCTGCTTGCAGAACTGAGGCCTTGAGGAATTCTTTCCACGCCGCGGCAGCGAGAGAGCTCAACCAGCTACCGGTGGAAGTCAGGTTTTCATCCTCTTTCCGTAAGGCTTGCCTTCGACTACTCTTTGAGGCAGACTCGTCGAGTGCACCTTGAGGCTCTGAGCAAACATGGAGATGCTTCCTTTCCCTTTCCAATATCCTTTTGTTCCTTTTACTTTATTTGATTGTTTTTCCTTAATCTCTTCCCTCAGTGTTAGTTATTATTATCATTAATATTTATTTTATTTTATTTTAAATAGTCTACATAAATTTTGTTTATTATAATTAATATTTTCTTTTTGTATAGTTTAAAATCTTTACTGTTTTATGTTTATTTAAAAAGAAAAAAAAAGGAAAAAAGGGTTATATATGTATTGTTTAAAACTGTCTTTTTTTTTTTTTTTTTTTTTTTTTGGCACATTAATTATTGTAAAAATTATTACTTTGTCTGTAAGAAAGGGCCTCAGGCCCTAAGACAATAAAAATCTAATCTAATCTAATCTCTCTCTTTCTCTCTCTCTCTCTCTCTCTTTCTCTCTGTTTCTTTATCCCTTCCTCTGTTTCTTTATATATCTCTCTCTCACTAGCCCATGAGGCGGTTTCACTTTTGTGGCTAGCGGTGTCGGTTTCATTTGGTGGTCTTCCTTCATCGGAAAGGTGGTAATTCTTGGACGGCTCCTGTATATGTAGTCCGTAATTACTGAGGCTTTGTGGCTTCTCCATGGTCGTTCAACTTTGTTAGCAAATTGTACCTCAGCTGGAACACTTATCTACCCTCTTAGGTGTGTAAGACGAATTTAGTTGTGGGCAAGAATAGTCAAACATAGCGATTACTCACTGCCATGGTCACTAAGAAGTTGCGTGCACGGTGAATCGGTCTCAGGTTTTAATGAAACTTTTGGGTGATTTTTCGTTACAAGGTAGTCTATCCTTAATTGTTCTTTCGCTAACCAGTATATGATATATTTTTATATACTAAGGGAAAGTATTCCGATCTTGAAAAGTTTACAACGGAAATACACGTGTAAGGTTTCCTTAAGTCCAAGTAAAACAAACTATCATATTTATGACAAGTATATACCTTAGACTTCACAGAAACATTCCACAAAAATATAATATAAGGAAGTTACTTGCTTATTTTCTCTTTATAGTCTTTGAATATTCTTATTGCAGTATTATCATCTTATTTTATGTTTGCTTCTATACTTTATTACTGTCATCTCATTATCATTTTACATTTAATTTTATGTTTGTTCCTATATTGTATTACTTTCATCATATTATTGTATCTAACTAATTACATTGGTAGTTATCTTGTTCTCTTAGCCCTGATGAAGGCCCACAATGTGGGCTGTAACATCGGCACAAAATTAAAAAATAAGTTATACTTGTTAATGTGTTTTTTCTTTGATGACCACACCTCCTAACCATCTTACACATCTAATATTCTCATCGGTGAACTAAACTCCATTATTAATTTAGTGTATGTTTTATCATCATAGTGGAGCGGCGTGGCCTAGTGGATAGCGTACTAGTCTACTGTTCTGGTCCTGGGTTGGAATCCTGACTGTAGCAGAATATTGTTTATTCTGGTAATTCAGCTAGGAGACGGCCTTAGAGTATGGTGACCCTCCTGGGTGAGCCTTTTAAAGTGGGTACCCAAAATTGGGGGAAAAAACCTGACAGCTGAGTGTGATCTCGTGTGATAAACCTCATTGTACGGCCGGTTGCCAAGAAACAGTACAAATCTCTATATGTACTGAGCCCAAGACCATTCATGGGTTGTAGATGTTCATTTTTTTTTTATTTTATTATTTTATCATCATTGAAATTGCTATACTGTATTTACATGGACAATGTTTGAAATTTCTTGTTCTTTAGTATCTTTAAATTTGTCGATTTGAAGTAATTTTTTATTTATTGAGATATATTAGAATTTGTTACAAAAGAACAATAATAATAGTGATATGTGACCACATTCATACAATATATACAGAAAATAATAATAATAATAGTCAAATTACATAAAATAGAAAATAAATAAATTCATATATATATATATATATATATATATTATATATATATATATACAATAAAATAATAGTAAATAAAAAAACCAAACGAATCAAAACAACAACCTATAATTAAGATAAATAAAAAGTTGGCAAATTAATAAACATCATACAAACACTCATAACTATATACAATATATACAACTGCTAAAGAGACTGTGCCTTTCCCTCTACTTGTGGAGGAAAAAGCGGAATCCAAGAGATCCCAACGCCTCTATCTCAGCCGCATCACTGGTGTGAGCCAGTGGAGGCCGAGTTAGGGCGCTGTAGCCTGAAGTAATTAACCATCTCTTAATGTTAGCATTGATAAAAAAAAATGGGTAAATATGAAATATAAATGAATTTTACACTCAAATATAGAGAAGAAATTAGAAATATTTTTCAGGTTATTTGTTCTTAAAATAAAAAGAGTAATATAGGGGCATATTATAGCACTGAAAAGCTAAAGATTTTAGAAAAAAGTTACTTAACATACAAAACTGTAGGAGGTATTGCAGAGTGACGAAAAGGGCTTAAACTTAAGCTGAGTGATTGTGGGACATAATAATTTATATTCTTATATTATTTAGTTGTAATATAATTTAATTCTTTTCCGACATGTAGTTCTTTTTAAAGATCTTTTTCAAAAAAAGTGGTTATTAAAAGATGTGTGGTTATTAGCAGATTTTTCCGTTTTTTTCACTGAGAGATGCTGAAACCGCTGTATTTTTTAAATTCTTTTCTCTTCGTGTTCGAAAAAGGATATGACTTTTTTTTTCCACCGAAACTTTTGACCATATATTTAAAAGACAAAATTAAAACTTCTAGGTCAATTGAGCCGTTGATTTTACAATTTTACTATATCATTAAACCAACTTATTTGATTCTTTGCGTATTAAATTTTAGAAGTATTATATATATTCTTATATATATATAAATATATATATATATATATATATATATATATATTATATATATATATATTATATATATATATTATTATATATAGTATTATATATATTAAAAGTTTACTATATCACTAATTTAAAGTTATGGAATGAAATGTTTTAGTATGATTAGGAACGAAACTAAGTCCTTAATTAATACTTTTAGAAATAAATTGCATTTCTGAATACCGTTTTTTAAGGACTTGAGAGTATATTAGATAAAACTAAATAATGAGAATACAATTTTTTCAAAATTTAAATTTCGTAAAAAATGTTCTTTTGAACCTGTTGGAAATCAACGTCTCAATTGTCTTGAGAGGAAATGTCAGTGATTTGTGCTTCTCTTTAAACTCATTTTTCTCTTTCAATGTCTTTTACCTTCTCAGAATTTAATAATTTATGATTTTTATTATCATCTTTGACAAAAAGAATTTTAGCACCTATAAAGGAAGTTATAAGCAATAAGTTAATAAAGCAGAAAGCTATAAGTAGCCTGATTTCAGTTTTTATTACCTCCTCATTTTAATGACATAGCCTTTAATACATCCATCTCTTATTATTCCCTTTTCCTTTTTTTTATTGCTTGTATAAATAAAATAGTGTACATTTTTCACTACCTTATTGACGCTTTTGTAGCTGACTTATAAATGAAGATGTAAATGTATTTCTCTGAATAAAGTATTACTATTCTTTATGTATGTAATAAAGTAATAATTAATAAAGTTATTTTTAGTTATTATTGATTAAATTATAAAAAGTGAATTGAAAGGAATGATTTTGCCTTACTCCTTTCTTACATAACTGTGATTACTGTTTTGAAAGTGAATGTAACAGCATTACGACCAAGCACTTTATTAAATATGACCGACATAAATTCGATTAGATAAAGTAATCTTCCATTAACACAGTCTTGTTACAGGAAAATAATTAATTAAAAATATTGTTAGGTAAATTCTTTTTATAGTTCACTAGCTGTTGCCGACATCGTCTGCGTCAATTTCTGTTATAATGATCGATATTGAGAAATTTTTAAAAGAATATATTTTAAAGTACTTCAGCCTAAATAACATTTTTAGTTTTATTTTCTTCTGGCAGAACATACTGATTTCCTCCGCAACCCGTTCATGACGTAAATCGATTCCTGCGTGTTTAAATGTTTACCTCTGTGATTTATTAATAAAAATAAATTAACGGGACATAAAATCAATAAATACATAAAATTAAAAATAAATTTATTTTTAAATAATTAAATTTTTTTTTCTATTAATATCTTTATTTACACCAGTCAGAAGATGTCTGACAATCAGCAAATGTGTTGGACAAAAGTAAGATCAGACATGGTAGGCATGGGGAAATTAAAAAAAAAGATTTTAAAATTAAAAGGTAAATCATTTGGATGCGAGGTTAATTTTCCCCGTTTTTTTTCAGATTTTCCACTAACTCCTCAATTCGAACCAGTAGTTTCTATGATTAGCGCGTTAAAACAAACAATTTCTTCAGCTTTATAATATTTGTATAGATTAAAAAAATCAATTCTTTATTACTAATTCTCATTCCAAATATGTATTAAAGGTTTATTTTTTTGCACCTTATTAACTGTTTTCAATAAGCTAAATAAATATGAGAACGGTTGTGAATAAACCAAATAAAAATTTAATCATTGTTTAAATTAATTTAAATAAGAATAAAAACCAGGGATGTTAAACATTATTAAAATACTGTCAGTAGAAGATATTTAAGTTAATATATAAATTATTCTCTAATTTATATCCTATTGCAATAGTTGTTTAAATGTATGTTCTAATGTATATAATAATATATATATATATATATATATATATATATATATATATATATATATATATATATTAACGTCAATACTATTACTAAAATTATTTACGTATATATTAGTTAATGCATATATTAATTTGTGAAAAATGTTTTCTGCAATCCGGAGGTCATTAATGATCGGGTTTACGGAACGAAAACGGACCGGTTCTGCAAACGTAGGTCTCCGAACTATTTGAAAGTTGCTGACATTTAACCTCATAAATTATATCCGGAATGGTTTCCTTCTAGATATTTCATGGTGCGGCAATTATATGAATCTCCGATTTCAGGGAATTTTGGATTCTTGACCTTTCTTTCTTGCCTTTTTAACTGAATAATTAAAAAAAAAAAGAAAGTCATTTCAACCCTTCAATTTAAGCTTCCTTTCAGATAAATAAATTCCAATTAAGTATAAGTAGCTAAAATAAAATGGTGATTTTTTCTGATCAGGTCAATGTAAAAATTCCATCTTAGTAAACACTTTTATTGCTCCAATTAATTAATGCTATTAAATATATTTCAGGTAAAGTGGTACGAAATACTTATTATTATCTTCTCATTTTTTCAAATCTCCTTAAGTGTACAAAAAACATAACATTTGCAAAAATAAAAATTGCAACTGTTCAGGCCTTTCAGAACTTACTCAACCTTTCATTATGCTATTTCATTAGGCTGTTCAGTTTACTAATCATTATTAATTGTATTAGCTAGAAATCCGCAATCAATCCAGTTTTATCATATGAAGTTTCATTAATTAAATCAGCAAGCATTTACAATTACTATATTTTTGACCGGTTGCTTTTCCAAGGCAGCGATAGCTTCAAAAACTAGGTTAGTTAATATATTTAAGAACTATACTTTTTGGAACCATTGAGGTTCTTTTCCAGAGGTGTCATGTTTACCAATTTCAATAGGTGGCATGCAGGGGAAGATTAAATTTAACATTTTTCAATTAGAGCAATTATTATTAAAGATAACTAATACATAGATTCTTAAACATTACTATATTTAAGATATATTATATAGATATAGATATATTATAATGTAGTCAGTTTTACTACATATAGTTTATACATTATTATTCTTACTATTGTATTATATTGTTTTTACAAAAATCTTTCATCATTCAAAAATCTTGTTAAAACATCTTCTAATACCGTTATGATGTTATTAATATTGTAGGTTTAATCTGAACACTTCCTTTTATGTTAATATTACAATTTGACTCGTTGTTGTCAGATCCCGTCTAGAAATGTGGTACGTATTTTCCATTTTACCCAACCTTTTGTACGTACGTTCCTATCTACCTGCCTATATTCCATATTACCAAATTGTACCTAGTTTCCACTCGCCTACCAGACGGTACGTATCTCCACTGTACTCCATTTTTTTTTAAAGTTTTTTATTTCATGTAATTTTTTCTTATATATTTGTACATTATCTTTAGTCATTATCTGGTCTGTATAGCTCTCATTAGTATACCTTTATCATTGTAATTTAATTAATTGATTTCTTTACACATCTAGTTCCTTTTATGTTATAATATTGCCATTCTCTAGCGCAATAGTTATTTTTTAAAATAGTATTTTTAATCTTATTTTAAATGTATCCTTTTTGTATCTTTTTAGCCCTGATGATGATCCGCAATGGGTGTCGAAACGTTGGCAAACAATAAAATAGTTGAAACTATTCAGTTGTTTCATTTAATGACCGCCACCCGGACTAATTCCTTTCAGGAATTACTCTATTTATATAATGTCTAGAACTATGGATGAGAATACTGAGGAAATTGTTACCAACAGCTTTAGAATAAGACTGACCTCTTTTTGTGGATGAAACATGACTGACTCTTTCTGCTTCTCGATTCTTACCCTTGTCACCTCTATCCCCTCTTCTTTTCGAAAATACAATATTGTGGAAGTTTCCGATCTCTTATCGATGGAAATAATATAGGGAGGCTACGGTATGGAAACCTGGACTACTACCAAGAATATCAAACGAAACCTCTTCGTGTTTGAACAGAAAATACTTGGAACAGTTTAAGCTCAAGGTACTTGGATAGGACTTTCAAACCGATTATGATGGTTAGGAACATGTGATGCGTATGAGTGAAGAGGGATTGCCATGAAAACGCATCGGAGGTCGTTTCTGTGGAACGAGAAGAAGAGGAAGACCGAGACGTAAACGAGAAGTAGTTTTCCTGACGCATAGGGCATCCTAGAAGATTAGAATCAGATGGCGATTGCACAAAACCGTGAAAATAAGCGGAAATTGCTGCCAAAGGTCTGCGCTGTAATGCCAAGTTAATAAATTAATTAGCTTAGAAATATTTAATATGTTTTATCATGTCATAAAATAGTAATCAATGATAATTTAATTCCAGTTTTTAAATTATTTGCATTAATGATAAATATATTTCTGTTTCAGGTATGTAATTCTGATGATTCCTAGCTACCGTATTGTAAGTACTTATGATACAATTATTTAAGTATTTTTAGCTTGCTTTACTTTGGCTAAATTGATTATAATTCAATGAACTATGGGAATTAGGTCGATTAATAATCTCCTTTAGAAGGAAGAAAAGAAGCTTAGAAATTTCTTTCCCCAATTTTCCGGTAGGCCCCGATACAGCAAAGTTATTAACCCAATTTACCCTGGAAGCATCCTCTTTTGTCTGGAAGGAAAGACTAACCAGCTAAAACCTTTGTCTTCTCCAAACATTGCTGGCTGCTTATGGTCGTGTTCATCTTGATTACTTGACTCACAGTCTATCTCTTATACAATTCAAAACATTATATTTATTTTTGGACATTTTAGAAATATGTTTACAATATTCGTGCACGTTCTTTGAATTGATTTTATTTTATTTTTTTTTTTTGGCGTACACAAGCTGATTAATCGTCGTCCTGGGGTTATCGACGTTCTTTTATTGTACAATTCTCTAGTTGTAGGTTTTATTCTGATAAAAATAGTCTGACAGGGCTTAAATGTCGATATTGTCTTCTTCTAAAGTACCTTTAATTTGGTATATTTTATAAAAATAACCATATTATCTAGTTAGCATTGATAAATAACAGCCAAATATGCAAGTTGAGCAAATTTGAAAAGAAACTAAAGGAGAAAACTGAAGAGATATTTTTTTTTGCAATTTTTCGTTTTTGAACATAAGAGCAGTAATATACATGTGTAATATACCGTTGGAAAGCTAAAGATTTTAGAAAAAAATATTATCTAATACAGAAGAGCTTGTAAAAGTTAATAGTGAGTGATAAAAAGCCAAAATAACTAAGTGATTGTTTTACATATTAATATAATAGATTTTTTAATAAAACACATGTTTCTATAGAGATTTAATTTAATTAATTCTTTAACAGTTTCACGTATTTTTATCACTGTATTTGAAAATTCTTTCGTTGATTTTAAAAATAGAGGTAAGTGAAAGTCGTGTGTTGCCCGCACCAGATTTTTTTTCCGTAGTAATGGCATTTGAGGCCAATGATCAGGTGATAAATATTTTATTAAAACTTATGCCATTATTGCAAGTTTTCATCCCAAACTGCTTCTTTAGGTTTTACTTTTTTCTGAAAATTACAATTACTAATGCCTCTTATTACAACTCATTGTATTATTATTATATAAAAATAATCTTCGCATGCATAAAATTATGTCGCTTTTCTTGTTATCGCTAACTCACATGACGAATTTTTATACTTTTTTTTTAATCATTTTATTGAAGATTTAAGTTTTTTCATTTGAAAGAAAACCTAAATTTTCTAATAATTAAGTAAAAAAAAAAATTATCTGAGTAGTATAAACAAATAATATACAGTAGGAAAGCTCAAGAAAAGTTAAAAATCAATTTTCCCTTCTTCCTAACGAAAATCCTGCGTGCGCCATACTATGGACGATTTTATGTGCTTCTTTCTAGCGTCTTCCAAACAGAAAATATTCTTAATCTTTAATGTTCAGTCATCAGTAAACATTGTACATGACATCATACCATAATAACTGGCAGTAATGACAAAACTTTAACAATGACATGTAAAATCACCCAACATGTAAAATCACATGTAAAACCGCAGGCCAATTTTAATCAACTTTTCATTATAAAATAGCAAGGCAATTATATTGTTAATAAATATATTTTTTAAAATAAATATATATTTCTTATTTCTGCCGATGATTAAGTATAATTATTAAAGACGAATAGATCTTATAATACAGACTTAGTAATTTCTAGCTTGGTGTAATTTTCGTTATGATGAACTTCTAATCCCAAAGCGATGAAGATGAGCGAACTGTGCTTTTTCTAACATAAATGACAAGAAATTCAAATCGCACCCGTGCGAAGCAAAGGCGAGTCACTAATATTATTTTTTAGCTAAGTGGTCAAATAATATTTCTCATATGATTGATTCGGAATGCATTCTAGGAAGTAATACATTCGGCTAGACCACAATATAAGATAACTGTAGTAATCTCTACCGCAGAAGTTTCAGAACGTTTATCTTATCTAAAGTTTAAATTAATATATGTATATTATATTATTAAGTTTAGAGTATATGAATTTCCGCTCATCCCTGTTATCATATTTGATTAGGTTTATGACAATAATTCAACACGAAAACTTCTGGTGATAGCATAAAACTACATTTAATTACTATTAATTTAATAACTACTTAAAATAAATTTAATTTACAGCTTCTTGGTAAATATTGTACATAGGTATGAATGTGACATATTTTGTTTTATTTTATATTTGTCTACAAATTTTGTTATTGTATACGTTTATTTATTTTATGTAATTTGACTTTCTTTTTGTTTATATTGTAAATATTGTATGAATGAGATCCTGTAGCACTATTATTATTGTCTGTTATGACACATTGTAATATATACGAATAAAAAAAAAAAAAAAAAAAAAAAAAAAAAAAAAAAAAAAAAAAAAAAAAAAATTACAGCTCCTTGAAAATTATTCTTTTTTTTTCTTGAATATAAACATTTATTTCATTTCAAATAGTCAAAAAATATAAATTATTATGTACAAACACTTATGTTTGAACGTTTTTCTATTGGTTTGTATTTTTTTATTATACATATTATTTTTTTTAAAACCTTTAGACTTTCAATGATATAATATACTTCCACATTAATAATAATATTTCTGTTATTATATTAGGTATAATTTCGTGTAAGTTTTAAGTTTTATTTTTTTTTTTAATTTTCTATATGACTTGAATATGTATACTCATTTTTTTAATGTAAAATAAACCCGAAAATGTGAAGATTATAATGAAATTAAATTTATTCAATCAAAAATTTCAATGTCATTGCTAATTTATTTTATTTGATGATATTTATAAAGATAGACAAGATGATGGTAGATTAAAAAAAAAAATAATCTTAGTTATTTCTTCATTTATGTTCGTTACTAATTTTTTTTTATACATTCAAATAATAAGATAGCTAATCTGTCCAACACAAATTAGTCGTTTGATCGCATGATACTTTTGGAACCCAAGGAATATGAAGCAAAGGTTTTTCCTTTAGGAGCATATTTGAGTTTCTTAGAAGTCACTTCTTTCATGGCGTTCACGAGTTTGGTTCTGATGAAATTTTTTCCCTTAAAATGAATTTTATCATTTTATGTATATCCTTTCATTCCTTCAATATATTTTTTTCTTTTTAAACTTTATTAATTTACTTTTATCAAACTTATTTTTGGAAATGAGAAACGTTTGAAATGGAAGGATATTATACTCCAGTAATAAAATATTCAGTCACATTCCTTTATTTCACATTTTTAAAGATTTATTGAATCCACGAGTTTTCTTTAAATTGGCATGAACTTACTTTTCTTATTTATTCTTATATTATTTCAGTGTTTTTTAAAAACATCATTTAAGCTTTTAATCTGGCTCTTAATTTATATTTTTTTTTAATAATAAAAAAATATCACACATTTTCAGCTCTATTTTAATTTCTAAAACAACATGCATCATTTGGAATATAAGTTGAATTCTGTTTAATATGCTTCTGTTTGTTTACCATATTTTATTCTATCTATTTCTTATAATGCAGCATTGAAATCGATTAATTACCTTGACAATAAGTCCGAGGTAATTAAAAAAAATAAATAAAAAAAATGAGAAAACTAAATGAAAAAAAAATTGATTATTTAATTTAAAACAATTATGGTCGAACTAAAATTAAACCTTTCGAGAGAAATATAGAATAGAAAGTAATTTTTATTCTAAGACTGGGTCCCTTAAGGATAGCAGGTTTACACAGATTATAATATACAACATGTCTGGCCAACAGACAAAATGAACATAACTAATATTTACAATTATGGATGAATATAAAAATAAAAAATTAAAATTAAAACAATTCTCAGAAAATAATTGTGTTGAACAAAATGAAAAATAAATGAGTTTAAATATAAAATAAAAAGAGGAAAAATAAACAAATAAATATTTACAATAAAAATAGATTAATTAGAAAAAGGCAATATGAAAACAAATAATAAACTGTTTTAGAAGATATAGAAACCTACTAATTATTTGTTATACATTTTTACATTATTCGGATACTTAGTCTTCTAGAAAAAACATAAGCTTTGAAATAATAAAGGATCTTTATTTAGATTATATATTTAGATATTCTATATCTGGCCAAGAAGTAATGAAAAATAAACTAATTAAACCCTATGTAAAAATAATATACAATAATAAGAAACGATATGTATATATATATATATATATATATATATATATATATATATATATATATATATATATATATATAAGTAAATAGTGAATAAGATATATTATATAAGTTAAAAAACAACATGCGCTTATTGTAGTATGCTGTATATTGTAAGGAACCTAAAGCAGTAATGCAACACTGCTAAATACAAAATTGTTTTTCTCTTCTCTGATCTAAAGAAATTTTTTTTTTTTTTCTTGACAGTTTCCACCTGTGAGATCATTCTCTTCTAACACTAATGTTGAGCAAACTGTAAACATTAAGTCACGAGGTAGCTTCGTAGCAATCGGTGGGGTTTCTTTTCTCCTACAAAAGGACCGTATAGGGTGTGTGTGCATTGGGAGAGGTGGCCGATGAGGCCCACTTCACAGGGTGGCCCTTTGGGTCGTGCAATAAAAAAGGGCCAAACTGATGGCAAACCCCTCCTCAAATGCACCCCCTCTGTGGACCACTGGGGTCCAAATGGCTCTGTTAATATCTTCCTCACAAAGGGCCCGGTTTTTACCAAAGGTAGACTGTTTTTACCACTGCATCAACATAGCACCCTGAACAACTCCTCTGAATATTTCAATGGTTGTGCTAATGGTACTAATGATTTTAATCTATAATATTATCTTTGTTATCATCCATTTATGATTATAATCATACAAAAAAAAAAAAAAACGATCATCAATATAGAGTATAAGGTTCAGTACCAAAGATTGTTTAGATTGTCAATCAACGGTTGTACAAGTAGACGATTTAGTCTAAACCATACTCAACCTATTGAAATTTTTCCTTACCTCACTCCCCCTGAGGAGAGCGATTGAACTTGAAATCACGACTTTTTTCCCTCCATGAGTCCCAATACCTCTTGATCCTTTCTGCCGCAATTTTCTTTGCTCGAATTTCATATTTGCAATCGTATTTCGGCATTCTGAGCGGTCTTTAAAAGTCTATACTACATTGTTGTAAAGAAATGTTTTAAAAGTAGACTCAACTGGAATTAATTGGAGTTTTTTTTCTCACAAATGGGATATAAATTTATGATTACTGACTTAACAAAAAAAAAAAAAAGAAAAAAAAAAGCTACGTATACTAAAATTAAATCGGTTCAGTTTCTCCAAAGAGTAAGAATATGGTAACGATTCAGAAAGCAATATTTTTGATGCATGTTTCCTGACCCGATGATATTACACGTAGTAGAAGTACATATTGTCAACAGAACTCATTTTAAGATCCAGATGGCCAAAGGCTGTGTTTTTGTTGTTTTTGTAAATTAAATTGCTTTTGGAAAAATATTTGAACGGTTAATCCCTTTTAAACAACTTGATTGTTAGTTGGTTTATTCGTGTTGCTGTGGCTATTGGACAATGCTACAGTAGGAGTCCTAAATTTTGCCTAATTCGGGATTAATTAATTAGGATATGGATCTTTAACGAGTGGTTGATATCGCACTTGCTTGAGACCGACGGAAGGTATAACCAAGGATGTTTTACTCCCATTAAAAAATCCTATGGCCACCTGCCTGGTTTGAACCCGCAACCTTGGTTAGAGAAGGCTGTTATGCTAGCCACAGGTTATTGCTGTGTGTTGATATGACACCAGTTAATATCAAATGCTGTTTTGATATCTAAAATAGTAGTGATGATTTCTACGCTTTACTCGACCGTTAATGCATCCAAAGATTCATATCAATCGGTATTCTATTAAATATTAATCTACAAAACTGATTTAGTAGTTTGGGTAATCCCTTCAAACCTTTGCATGAATATAGTTTAACTATACTTTAGTGTCATGTCTGAAAAATATAATCAATAAAAATTAAATTGATAAAATTTGATGGGCCGTCATTGAATTATATTGATGCAATAAATATACTAAAACGTTTCAGAGCGATAAATTTATTTTCCATTTTCCCCTTTCTCGTAATAAAGAAATGACGGATGCCTTCATAGAAAAGGGAGAGAAAATGCTTCCAACTTGACAGGACCAATCTAACTTTCATGATTGCTCCTTCCAGTCTTTTAATTTTAACATTGCCATTAGTTATTGACTCTGAGAAGAATATAAATGTCCTTTTTATTTCGATATTATTTTTAAAATATTGGCCACTTTTATTTATATTTATTTCTCTATCTTATCTGCCATTGAAAGATAGAAATAAGATATAGCATGTACAGAGGTTACATGTATATATGAAAATAAGTGTTTCCTCTGAAATTGAATAGAATTTCCCCGGAAAAAACTGATATATTTCAAGATTTGTTTATATAAATTTTAACAGGATCTGAACTCCATAATTTTCAAATTATTTATATATTATTTGTTATTCATTGTTCATATTTTTATATGGATCAATTTCAATGTTGAGTTTTGTTTAACACACCAGAAGTTATTATTTATTTATTATACTCTTTAGTTTTATTATATCCTTTCTTATCTTTATTTATCATTGTGAATAAAAATAATTATATTCCTTTGGTCTTGAAGCCAGACCATTATATAGTTATTATATTATAATATATAATTATATATATATATATATATATATATATATATATCTTAATTGTACATATGAATTGTTCTTAAGGGACCTTGTCCCAGAATAAATATCTTTTTATATTCTATCTATTCTATTTACCAATGATCTACTTGAAACTCCAAATTGCAATTGAAATAGTAATATTTATTTAAATCTGATAACGTATCATCTATATAATTTTATTTTCGCAATATAGCACAATTTATATACAATAAATTACGGGTAATTAGTTTTAAGACTATAAAATTCCATTCTCGTCTTACATACGCAAATAAATAAAATAAAATTATCTTAAAATGTCGTTTGGTGGTTCGCATAACAGCCCTCAATATCCAATGTCTCGGGTTCAAATCCGACAGATGGCCTCAAGGTTTCTCAAAAGGAGTAATTCTTGGTTATGCCACCTTTCGGTCGGAGTAAAGATCAAATTGTTGTCCCGAGCCTGTGCCATGCCAGGTACTCATTAAAGACCCATATCCTAATTTTTTTTTCCTGGATAGGCAAAATGTAGGACTCCCGCTTTAACATCGTCCAATTAGACACAGTAGTAAATATAATTTAATTAAATGAAATAATTAAAAAAAATATTTATAAAATAATGTATGTATATAAAGAATATAGCACTAGGTAAAGCAAATTAAGTAATGTTGAATATTACAAAATTAAAGGTCTTGTGGCCACTTCCACTTCAACTTTTCAAGGAAGATTGTAAGGGTGGGTGAAGATAACAAGTAATTTAATATTGATAATAAATAACTTTATTCTGTAAATATTTCCTTACGAATAACAATGCTGTACAATAAATAGTCACTATAATAGAACATGTCCGGCCGAGAGACCAAAAAAAATAATTAGTTTAAAGTATAGGAGACCAATTAAATATAGAAATAGGATTTCAGATGCGTATGAGTAATTTTTCGATTGTCATATATTGTATTATTATTTTATTGCTTTGTAAATATTTTATAAATGTATGAATGATGTAATTGATCAATATTATCAATTTTCTGATTTGGGCAGGTAGTAATATCAATCATAAAAATATTGGTACAAAAAATCTATTTTGACTGTATTGGAGAAAATAATATTAATTTATATTCTTTTTTTAAGCAAATTAAACCTGGGAGTTGGGCTTTTTTTTTTTAACTTAACCCCGAACCTGATTAATGCCTAACAAAAAAGGGGAAAATCAGGGAAAACAGGAAAAAAAAAGAGGAAATTGCGATAGGAGAGGATCGGGGTAATTAGAGAGGGAGAGGTCCGTGAACACACGGGCCTCATCACCATTATCCTCTGAGCCTTAGTCGTTTATTATTTCACTAATTTCCCCATTCAGCGGTCAGAAATCCAAAACGTTGCAAAGGAATAAGTTAATTTAAATAGTTCTTGAAGCCTCGATAAACATAAAATCAATTCTCTGATTTGGATTTTCATAATCCATGACTTGTACTTAAACAAAATAATGGAATACAAAAAAGTAAAAACCGTTAACGATCTCAGGGAAAACTGATATGGTCGATATTTGACCTTCCGTTTAACTATTTTTTATCTTTTTCTATTGCCTTTAGTAGAACTCGAGAACCTTTCTATTGGGTTCTCGAAGGGTCAGGTGCTTGTGGAAGTGTTTCATTTGAGAGAAAAAGGATATTATTTTTAGTTTCAGAATGTTTTTTTTTAACTCTTAAGTCTTTCTTTTTTAATGATACCAGGTAAGAAAAATATTGTGATCACGACAGTCTAAAGGGAATTAAAAAATATATATATGTATAGTTTGTATAGGTAAATAGATTTATTTTTAGTTTAGTGTTTTATTCCTTATTCCATACTTATGATGGGACACACAACTTAACGTGTTTTTTTTTTTAATTAAGCGTAATTAATGTTTAATTTAGCGCACATTCCTTATTAATTTATTCCTTATCCTAATTTTTACTGCACCTACTAAAGCACCTTTTTTAATAGACCCATGTAATTTGAAATACGCAAACGATTCTTGTAAAGGAATAGGTAATCTATTTATTTAAAAAAAATGTGAATGGATACACTAGATTTTTTTATTTTTTTTTATTGAATGGATTATTACATCATTATTTAAGTGCCAACCTCTGCATGTAATTATATTTTTGTATTATATTAGCCACAGGAGTTAGCATTGACCATAATCATGAGACAATAATGTTATTATTGGCAGACGATATTATACTTTTAAATAATAACTGGCATAGTACGCAAAGAAATTTAAAAATCCTGCAGAAATACTGCTCAAACAACTCTCTAACCTTAAACGTAGAAAAGTCAAAAGTCTTGGTATTCCATAAATCACCCAAGTTAAAAAAAATCAAACCCCTTTATTGGCACAATACAAAGTTAGAATATATAAAAACCTACACATATTTAGGAGTTCCTTTTGCATCAACAGGTAAATCAAAAAAGGCATCTGTACACTTCTTACAGAAATCATCTATTGCTACCGCTAAAGTCTTAGAAATCCTGAGAAGAGGAAAGAGTGACTCTTGGGAAACAAAGATGGCATTGTACGATTCAATGATCTCTTCAGTTCTCCTCTACGGATCAGAAGTTTGGAGCCTGAGATATCTAGATGCTTTAGAAATTTCTCAAATGAAATTTTTAAATACCTATATGGATGGCCCAAAAACACCCCAAACTATATAGTGAGGCTTGAGACAGGTAGAAGTCCTCTAATCTCAAAAGTAATGAAAAAAGTAATCAACCATTGGTCTAAACTGTCATCGATGCCTGAAGAGAGACTCCCGAAACAGTGTTTCAACAGACTAAGAATGCTAGATGCAGAAAAGCCTGATATAGATTACAACTGGGTTTCACAGGTCAATATGATAGCCCACAACTATGGATGTAGGGAAAAATTCAATGCGCCTCTGGAAAACGATATTTTGAATCACAAAGCCGATATTATCGAAACAATCATAAATAATAACTATTCAACTGACATTAATAGAGCAATGAACTCAAATAGTAACCCGATATACCGATTACTCAGCAGTTACAACCTACTTAAACCAGAAGAGTACCTAACATATAGGCTAAATTTTAAGAAAATAAGATGTATCAGCCGACTAAGGGTAGGAAACCCAGAGATCATCAAACTCCATCATGGAAACAAAACAATTATTATTAAGGCAAATGAACTTTGTATATTTTGCAATGATTATTTCAACAATAGTTTGTACCATATCCTCCTACATTGCCCAACCTTTAAAGACAATAGACAATATATCAAAAAACCATCTGAATCCATATCCTGTGACCTACAAAAAATTGAAAATATCTTGAACATTAATAGTGAAGCCAGACTGAACAGTCTTTATATTTATATCTTAAACATATAAATATGATAAATATGATTCTATTAGTTCCATATAAACAATATTGTGTAAATAGTTTTCGAAACCATTTAATCACTGTACTTTTACTACGCTTCCGTTTATTTTAGATGTCTCACTATTTTAAGTTTAATATTGTGTAGTAATCAATATTGTGTTAAAAAATTTTGTATTATCCAGTTCGTTTTATTTTTGTTTACTATTTTGTCAAGGAGAACATGTTTTATCTTTTGTTTAATGTTTTGGGTAAAGAGCACTAGACTCAGGTTATATTTCTTTTGTAATTATATTTTATGTTGTAAATTTGTACAAGACTTTGTCTTTCACAAATAAAATATATTCTATTCTATTCTATTATATTATATTATGAGATCTATTTATTAAATAAAGTTATATTTATTAAAATTTACATCTGTACTATTCAATACATCAAATAAATATGCGAAAAATATTAAACATTGTCATGATTCACTTGTAGATAAACTACACACGGTCAGCGCTCAAAAAGTATTTCAAACGAGAAGATCTCTGCCTTCTATCTTCTTCTTAGACGCCTCGGAAGATTACGGAACGTTGGAGAGAAAAATTAAATTAAAAGATTGTAGAGTGAAAAATATGGATCACTTGTTTTATTTAAAAATAAATAAAAATAAAATTATTAACTCAAATAAATACATATATGATAAAAATTAATTTTATTTATATTTATTCATTTTTAAATTAAAATAGTGAAGAACCCTGAAGGAAACAATCTAGCTTAATTTGCATTTAATAAAAAATGACATTGATAAGTAGTTTCTTAGAGAAAAAATTTCAACCTCCAAGTTGCACACTTTCGTATCCCATTTCTAGCGATTTGCCGGTGTCCAAATACTTTGTAAATTTTTCGCAAGCACTTCTGTTATTACGACAATCTCTTCTTTCTCACTCCCATCATGTCCATTATCGTCGCCATGGGTAATTTCCGCCGTATCCTCATTGGCCGCCGAAGGAGATGGACAATTACTAGATTATCCCCCGCCGTATTTGCAGGGAGCTTGCCGTCGTAACAGATACCATTGAGGAAGGAGACGGTACCCACTTTGAAAAAAATGTATAATTATTTAGTGTTGGCGTCCCAAGGTTGCATCACCCTGTTACAAGGCTTCGGCCACAGGTATCAGTTTCAGCCTAACGTTACTTCCTCAATAGAGAGTATTTGCGACGTTATGTGTTGTGTAACTGATTTTAAAGTTGGATTTCCTATTTTATTGATATTTTTATCATTCTGAATATCGAAATAATAACGGTGAGTTGTGGTCCGATTAGCCAAAGTAGCGTAAAGTGACGTTAAATAAATGAATAACGATGAATAGTTGCTTTTCTTAATACGTAATGTAATGTAGTACATCGTTGGGATACTTCCTCACTATGTGCTTTGTATTATCTTAAATTAATTTAAAAAAAAAAAAAAAAAAAAAAAAAATATATATATATATATATATATATATATATATATATATATAAATATGTATATATAAATATATATATATATATATAATATATATATATATATATATATATATATATATATATATATATATTTCAATTAATGAAAAGTTGTCCATCTTTATCCCTTAAGCTATTTTTTAATGGCGAAAAAAATATTATTAAGTTAAAATAATTAATTTTAAAGAGACCAATTTATTTACACGGGTAATTAATTTTATTTATCAAGTTAAAAAGTTTTTCTAATTCTTTTTTCTTTTTTTTGTGTTCGGTCTTATTATGGCCATTTTCAAACATACTGCCTTATTATTTTTTATTAGAAGAAATGCCAATCTTATTTATTGTTTTTTTTTTAATAATCTTTTATTTTTAAAGTGAAAAATACAAATCAGATTGAGGAACAATTAAGAAAATCATTTTAACTAAAAAAAAAATTAATACCCATATCAATTATTATTTATTCTTTTTACTATTTTATTATCCAGTCCTAAATTTTGCCTATCCAGATATAATTAGAACAGGGTCTTATAATAGGCCCTGGATTCCTATTTTACGTCTCCTTAAAAGGGTGGCATCGGGCAACAATTTTTTATCTTAGGGTCATCTTTAGGGGTTTCGACCCGTGACCTTGGTTATTAGGCTAGCCACTATACTACCGGTGGCTACTATGTTGATTCTTTAAATCTATAATTATTCATTTATACTAAAATATTTCTTCTTGATCAATAATATACCTATAATAACCTATAAACAAAAACGTTCAATGCTGTATTGTTATTTCCTGGGAACGAAATTTTCCAAGAATAAAATATATTTTCATTCGTTTCACGTCTCGGAAGCTAAACATGTAACGTCTTTATTATTTTCTTCAATATTACTATACTTGTTGAACAACGTAACACTGCATCTCCTCGCATAAAAATTAAAACGAAGAATAGTAATATAGAAATATCGAAGCATTTTTAGCACTCCAAAATGGATTGGAAATTTATATAAAATTTTATTATAGGATATTGACATATTATTTTAACCATTTTAACTTCAAATACGTATTGTTCTATATTTTATTAGTTCAGATGTAATTTTATTTTAACATCAAATATTTAAAATGGGAATTGCCGGACATTTGGATATAATTATAAATTTATTTCTGAAATAAAAACTAACGACCTTAAAATAGCAACCACAATCATTGCCGATTGATAGTTTATTTCAGAAAAGTAGTTATATTATTATGCAATAAGCAAACCGCTATCTAAGAAAGTTAATACACTCATTTTACCTTTAATTCGTTTAGTCATGAGCAAAGAATTTATTAGTAAAATTTTTAACAATTCAATTAAGAAAAAAAAGACAAACAATTGTTTTATTTTATTTTTTCAAATATTTATACTGAATATTGAGAATCATTACCTTATAATTGTACTAGTCGTTAAATTAATTTTTACTTAAGGTTTTAAGCTTGCTTCTGGTATTTAAATTATAATAATAAACTAATTAAAATGTCTTTTATTTTCTCCAAAACAATTTTTATCGATTTATATTACACTCTGCCCTAATTAGGACATTTATAATAGTGATTATTGTACATAGGTATGAATGTGACATGTTTTGTTTATTTATTTGTTAACTTCATTTATTTGTATTTATTTTGTCTATAAATTTTGTTATTGTATACGTTTATTTATTTTGATTTTATTTTATGTAATTTGACTTTCCTTTTGTTTATATTGTAAATATTGTATGAATGAGATCCTGTAGCACTATTATTAATGTCTATTATGACAAATCGTAATATATACGAATAAAAAAAAAAAAAATATATATAATAGTGATAAAGTACAAAATTCATACTGCATTAATACAATATTTACACAAATATAAAATAATAAATAAAGAATCAATAAAATATTTAAAAAGTCTAGAAGCCACTCATACGTATATACAATCCTTATACATACATCATATTGAGTGGAGAATCTATCCCGAATTGGAAATCCAATATTAATGTACAGAAGAGGTTCGACCTTTTACTCTATTGTAGGAGGTTGGTTAGGATGTGTGGAGCTGGATAGGGATTGAGCTAAAGGTTTGGGGTTAATAAGGTTCTGATGGAATTTGGATGGAATAAGGTCTAGAATAAATGGAATATTTAGGTCGTGGTTTAAGGTGTGGTTGATGGCATAATAAGGAGCATTAAATATTGTTCGGAGGACTTTGGATTGATTGAGTTCGATGTTGGAAAATTTTGCTGTCCCCAAGCCTTAACAGTATAAGTCCATAGGTCCAGATAGGTTTCAGTACTGTATTGTTAATTAGCAGTTTGTTCTCACTAGAAAGTGGAGATTTTTTGTTAACAGTCTGTAAAATTGGCCAAATCGTCGGTTAAGTTTTTATCATTTAAAATGTTAAAAAAAAAAATTAAATTTGTTGCAAGACAGTTTTGTTAAAACATTTCTATTATTAAATTTATGAAAAGGTAAAAAACAAACTATATACACACAAATGGATTTGGCCTCACTAAGTCTCTATGCTAATGAAAATTTTTAACGGATGTAATATTTCTGCCAATTTTTTATGAATAATGTGTGGTTTTCACCATGAAAACGAACTGGCTTCACTTTCATTACCTCATATAAAGAATAATATTTGAAATTAACATATCTAATTTTCCCCCTTATTGGGAAAGGATTTGAGTTAGGACATAGCTCTGAGGAATAATTATATTGCTTAGTTCGAAAATGAAGAGAACAGAAGGCATTGAAGAGGTTAGAATTAAGGGTCGGAGGACTTGTAGTAAACTGTAGAGTATTTCCTTTGACCCTCACCCTCTCAATGTAGCCGTGTTCTCAGATCCTTGAGTGATAAATTGAAATACTCAATCCTTATCCGGCTCAGATCTTTCTTAGTTGCTCTTTGCCCCGGGCTACAAACCTACTTATCCAAAGGAAAAGAAATATTCCGAACATGCGATATATTTTCTTCTATGAAAAATATTTCTCTTAGTACATATGAGATATGTCTCCTCTAAAATGCCCGGTACAGGACAATCTAATAGTTATTTAAAACTTCTGTTCTACTCCAGGAATGCTTTGCCTTCAACGTAAGATTAGATTTTATTTTTCTTAAGCTGCTTGACCTGTTTCAAGTCAATAGTTACCATATTAGTTTATCCTCTACTATATTTCTTTTAAGAAAAAAATATATATAGTGTTTTTCCTTCAAAACACAACCGTACCTATGCTGATTGCAGTTGTGTGTTGTCAGTCAATATCGATCTAACTATTGCCTCTCAAACTCTTCAATCCCGTATCAGCTACCTTGAGGTGAGTCAGAAATAGAGTATTCAAACGAATCCCACCAAATATCTTTTACCTTTCGGCGCAAACCTATCACATCCTGTCCTACAGTTTCCCTTAATATGAATACTCTACTTGTTCCAGTTGACCAGATCCGCTATCAATTTCAACTGCTTGACATACGTTCAACATATAATCTGCACAAAACAAGTAAAACTATAAGAATCTGCTCGGCGCGTTCGGTTACTTAAACATATACTAGACAAACGCACTAACCTTCCACTTAACTACAAAAAGCTCATCCAAAGGACCATCAAAAAGTTTAGGTTTAGGATTCTACTAAAACATCGAATTCTTCAGTTATCCAATACTTATAATATCTTCAACTCTCCTTACTTTGTCACGAGTAAACTTATCCCTAAAGAACTTAATGTTTCATGTGTTGTCGACTTAGCTGGAACCAGGTATCACTCCTTCAATGATGAACTATAGTCCTTTCCCTAAACTACTAGTTTTAATCCTTGCTTCCTCTTCGATTCCCGATAATCCTCTGAGGCATCTGAAAAGAAGATGAACTCGAGAACTTCTGGTCTAGAATAGTTACTTCAGTATTGCCAAAGGGTGGTTTGTCAACATGTCTGTTTTATTCTATTGTCTATTAGCATATTTACTATTTGTATAATGTAATACAATTAAAATATACTCGCAACATTACGCTAAAATGTACAATTTTATTTATGTTCGCTATTTAGGACCCATATAATTTCTTTTCTATTATACTATAATAGTAATATTATATACTATAATTTTTTTTTTTTTTTTTTAGCAAATATAAAAATAATTTATTTTCATCGAAAATGACATGGTTAGCCATGTGTAGTAGAGGGTGTTAAGAGATAAAGTGGAACAAATCTTTGAATATTTATGAGATAATTATGGTTTGACTTTATTAGCCGTGTTAAAAACCGACGAATGTTATTGAAAAGAAAGGTGGTTATATTTTTTATTTGGTAGATAAAATCGGAAGAACTTTGAAAATAATGCTATTATGTAAAAAGTGTTTTCATATTATTTGCTAAGAAAACTGTCAACAGATTTTTTTAACTAGACATACCGAAAAACTTTTGAATTAAACATAAGAAGAAGTACCTCTTCTTATTATTTTTTTTTCTTGTTATAAGTACTTTAAATGTAAGGGAAAGTATTGCGATCGTGAAAATTTTCGAATTCCAGTTTTCAACGGAAATACACGTTTTAAAGTCCCCCGGGTCCAAATAATCAAGTCCCGCAAAAAGGTCTGTGTGTGTGTGTGAGGTCCTATGAAACTGATATTTCATATTTAAGACAACTATACGCCCGAGATGTTACAAAAACTTCTTCATCAAAATCGGCTTACTAAAATAGCCACTTTATACCATGCATAGTGCACGTTTTTATGTTTTTCTCAAAAACGGTTTCGACGATTTTGATTAAACTCGCTATTATCGATGGCAAATTTGATAGGCTTTCATATCATGTATGTTTCATTCTGATTTAAATAGTCTGACAGGGCTTCAGTGCCGATATTTTAAATTTTCTTCTTCTAAAGTACCTTTACTGTTGTTGATTCTATAAAAATAACTATATTATCTTGTTACCACTGATTAAAAACAGGTAAATATATAAATTTAATGAATTCGATACCCAACTAAAGGAAAAAAAAACTGAAATAATATTATTTTAATGCATTTTTTTTGTTTTTGAACATAATTTTGTTTTTATTTTATTTATTGAGCAATATTACAATCTGTCCAATTCAGGACATTTTTAATAGTGATAACGTACAACATTCATACTACATTCACACGATATATACAAAACTATAAATTTATATAATAATAATAATAAAATATACATATATACAAAATAAAATCAATAAAAATATATACAATAGTCATTCATACCTATATACAATTCACAAGCATACAGCACGTGAGTGGAGAATCTAGCCAATGCTAGAACTCCAATATACATGTTATAAGAGATCACGAGGCCACTGCCGTTTCAACCTTCTAGGTGGGTTGTATGGATGGGTGGGGCTGGATAGGGATTGAGCTAGAGGATTAGGATGATGAATGAGATTCTGGTGGAATTTGGAAAATTTGGATGGAATCAGGTCTGAAATAAAAGGAACATTAAGGTCGTGGTGCAAGTTATAGTTGGAGACATAATAAGGAGCATTTACTATTGTACGGAGGACTTTGGATTGAAAGGATTGAATGCGTTTGATGTTAGTACGTTTAGCTGTCCCCCACAGTTCAAGTCCGTAGGTCCAGATGGGCTTCAGTATTGTCCTGTAGATTAATAATTTGTTGTCAACTGTAAGTTCAGATTTTCTGTTGAGTAGTCGGTATAACTGTCCGAATCGTCGGTTGAGTTCTTGTCTTTTAAGTCTTGTATGTGGGTTCCAAGTCAATCTTTTGTCTAATAGTAAGCCAAGATACCGGACTGTATCTGAAGGAGGAATTGGAATGGAATTGAAGTAAACTGGCGGACAGGAGTTTCGTCGAAGAGTGAAGGTTACGTGTTTGCATTTGGCTTCGTTCACCTTTATGCGCCAAGCATTACACCAGTCTTCGATAAGAGAAAGGTGTCTTTGCAGGTTTAAGGATGCTGTTTCAGGATTGGAACTGGATGATAGGATGGCGGTGTCGTCTGCAAAAGTTGCCAGAAAGGTATCAGGATGTGTAGGAATATCAGCAGTGTAAAGGATGTAGAGGACGGGTCCCAAGACGCTGCCTTGAGGAACACCGGCCTCAACGGGATAAAGGTTAGAAAATTCTACACCACAGCGAACGCGGAAGGAACGGTTTGAGAGATAGGATCGGAGAATGAGGTATAGAGACTGGGGTAAATGGGTTTTCAGCTTGAAGAGTAATCCAGTGTGCCATACCCGGTCAAAAGCTTGCGCAATGTCCAGAAACGCACCAGAACAATACTCTTTGCATTCAAGAGCTGAGGAAATATGGTCTACAACTCGGAGCCCCTGTTGAACTGTGGAATGCTGAGGACGGAATCCAAACTGATGGGAAGGAAGATTTTGAGATTCTAATATGGGTAGGATACGTTTAAGAAGAAGCCTTTCGAAGATTTTTGAGAGGATGGGGAGTAGACTAATAGGCCTGTAGGATGAAGGGTTGTTGGAAGGTTTGCCTGGTTTTAGAAAAAGAATGATAGTGGAATGTTTCCATAACAGAGGAAAATAGGTGGTGCGTAGGATGCAGTTGTAAATATAAGTAAGGAATATAATAGCTTTCTGCGGAAGTTGTCGGAGGATCTGGGGAGTAAGGAGATCGTGTCCAGGAGATTTACGGAGGGTAAGTTTTTGGAGAAGATATTTGACCTCAGAGGGATTAATAGCTTTAGGAGGTAGGGAAAGTGGAATTGGTGACATAAGAAAGTCTTGCACTGTTGCGGTGTGATTGGCGTGGGATTCCGGGTGAGGAGTGAAAACTTTGGAGAGGTGTGTGGCGAATTCCTCGGCTTTATCTTCATCAGACGCAGCCCAGGAGTCATCACCACGTCGGAGAGGATGGGAAACTTGATGGTATTTTAGGATCTTTTTCGTGACATTCCACAGGGAATTATCACGAGCTGATAGAGAGGAGAGGTAGGAATTAAAGGACTGGGAACGGAAGGTCGCCAACTCCCTCTTCAATTGTCTACAATAGAAGTTATAGGAGCGGCGATCTGTTGGGTGTCGGGTGCGCTGCCATAATGATCTTGCTCGGCGTTTGGTATGGATGAGGTCTATAATATGTTGTGGAAAATGATTTTGGTGAGGATTTATATTGGGGTGTTTAGGAGAGGAGGCAGTCCAGACAGCTTGTTGGATGGCGGTGGTAAAGGAATAGACGGAATTATCTAGGTCATCTGGGGTTTTGAGGGTTACTCTGAGATCAATATTATCGGTCAGGATTTGGCGAAAAAGGTTCCAGTTGACAGGACCTCGGATGAATGATGGTGGAATGGGTTTTGGAATTGGAGTGAGAGATACTTTTAGGATCAGTGGACTATGGTCTGAGGATAGTTCGTCAAGGCGAGTTACAGAAAAGTTGAGGGAGCCTAATCCGCTGTGGATAAAGAAGTCGAGGATGTTAGGATTGCGGTTAGGATCGGTTGGCCAGTAGGTAGGGGAGTCAGGAGGCAGGTTTTGAACATAATAACAGTAATATACCGTTGGAAAGCTAAAGATTTTAGACAAAATATTATCTAATACACAAGCTTGTAAAAGTTGATAAAGAGTGATGAAAATCCGATTAAACTTACTGATTATTTTAGATGATAATACAATTGATCTGTTTGAGAAAAAATATGTTTCTATAGAGATACAATTTAATTAATTCTTTAATAGTTTCATTAATTTTTATCTCTAACTGTATTTGAAAATTATTTAATCGATTTTCAAAACGGAGGTAAATGAAAGTCGTGTGTTGCCTGCACCAGTTTTTTTTTGGTACATGCACTGATGAGAAGATTTATGAATACCGAACTACTTGCTGATTGGTTTAATATCATTCAATTAAGTGATCTGGATTTGTTTTTTCAATAATGTTTAATGTTTTTTTTTTTAAATAAAATTTTGCAACCTCTTCATCTGGGATGACTGTTCCAAAGCGGGATGTTCAGGATAAACGGGACTATTCACTGTATAAAACGGGTTTGAAAGCATGTCCATTTTGAGTGTGGCGGCGTTCTTCAAGGAGAATATACAGTAGCCCGATTATCCTTGCCCTGTAGGTAGCTCATCTTCCCAATAGCACATCTCTTCTGGTTTACTTTTCTTATGTCAACTTGTGCCGTTCTGATAGTGGTACCTACCGGCTATTCAGGCCATTCTTTCGTTACGCGTGTTTTATGGCAGCGTCCTTCTAGTTCCTCACCTCGTGACTTCTTTCAAAATATTTATCAAATCAAACTTGTAGATGTTATTCCTCCTAAGAACCATAAAATCACTTGTAAGTTGCCAGACCCTGATTTACAAATAACAGCTGCCAAAATATATGTATGCCGCGTTTTTGAGAGGCGGGAAAAATTATTGAAAACACAAAAAATGACTGAAATTCCGGGACATTGCTAGAATCTTTGAATTTTACTACCATTGACTATTCTAGTTTGACATGAGATGCTAAATCTTGAGGCTCCAATATACTTCTAAAATCCTTCGGAATCCTTAATTCTCCTTATTGTTTTCACCAATGAATTATCTATAAATATCACATTTAAAAACAAAGTAATATCTCTCTCTCTCTCTCTCTCTCTCTCTCTCTCTCTATATATATATATATATATATATATATATATATGTATATACTAAAAACTACGTGCCTAAATAACCCTCTTATTGGTAATATTTTATTACTATATATTCTTCTTGATTTTACGAGATATCTAAAAGATAGTCTAGAATATGCAGTACAATTTAACCCATTTATTGATACAATTTATTATTGGTAATTATAAAAGCTACATAAAATGTTTTTAATAATTTTAGTATATTTTTGCTTCATCGGAGAAACTTAAAAACGACAGGAGTCATTAAAAATTAGATTTCCAACCGGGAGCAGGATTCTACTAATACAGGGAACCAAAATTTGGTTTTGCCAAAAAAATCTATTCACATGTATCAAACAGCAAATAAAAACAAACGATAAAGCTCTTACCATGTTTTACAACCTATGTCTCATATATATATATATATTATATATATATATATATATATATATATATATATATATATACATAAATTATTTGGTTAATGTGTTTGATACTATTTAACATTTAAAATCTATGCCTCCAAAACTAGCCATGTGAGCTCTTCTAGTCGGAAAGGCACATGCCCAGCAGTGAAAATCGACATCAATGCAGTAACTTCAAAAACCCACGTACGATAGCTCAGACTATATCTGGATAAAAGACTAACATGGAACATACATACGAAATTAAAGAGACAAGAATTAACAAGGCGTTACAAACAACTTTCACATCTATTCGATTACCGATCACCACTAGATTTGCGAAACAAGCGACTAATATACACGACTCTACTGAGACCAATATGGACATACGGAACAGAACTTTGGGTATCTGCGAAACACGTACATTCAAACAAAATAAAAACTACTCAGTCCAAGATTTTACGAAAAATTGTTTACGCACCATGACATGTTTCGAATCAAACGATACACAATGACACAAACATGCTAACAGTAAATTCTTACATTCACGACAAATATAACGCGTTTCATCTTTGACACATCACCATCTAAATCACCTTGTTTCCTTTCTTTCTTCCTGTTACCAGGGCAGGTCCAAAGAAGATTTGAAAGACGATGGTCGAGTGATCTTTTAAACTGAAAATTCAGGACGCTGGTCAAGAGGAAAATAATACCTCACATTCGCTGAATGCGCCGCAACGCTGTTGCGAATAATTAACAATAATAATAATAATAATTTTACCTTCACTTGTATTCACTAACATTACAGTCTGTCTGATTTAAGACAATGGTAATGGTAATATAAACAGAAAACAAAAGTAAAGAAAAAGTTTAACCAAAGAAGAAGAAAAACAAAAAATATGATAGAATTATATGATTTTTTTAAATGATGGAATATATTTAAATACTAAATAATAAACATTATTAATTTTCCTTTAAATTTATTTTGAAGCAGAGGTAAATGTTTTGTTTGTTTAGCTTGGACTTGTGTCTCAGTTATCGGATCTTACACGCCTCAACCATTCGGCGTTGTTTTCTTTAGCATTCCATCAAGCAAGTAAATAATATGTAATTTTGTACGACCTCTGTAAGAAAATTGTGAGGAATCTGTAAAAATAAAAGTGGGGTGTGAGGAAAGGGGAAGCAATAAATATGGAAATGGTCGGAGCGCGCTAGCTAATGATGTGGGAATTACACGAGGGTGGAAACTCAGCCACTTCAACACCTTTTCCCTTTCAACCCACATTTTTTTTGTTTCCTATACTTTTCTTTGCTCAGCAATCCATTTCACTTTGTGAAGAAATCTTTTTAATTCAATTTAAGAGAATTTTTTATTTAAATTTGTTTTATTAAGAGATAATACAATCTGCCACCTTCTGGGACAATGAGTATTAGAGATAGAATAAATCATTCATCCCATATTTACATTGTAAATAAAATTAAAGAAAAAAATATTAATAAAGACTAAACAAATAAAAGAAAAAAATATATATATACAAAAAATTAAATAAATACCATAAGAAAATAATAATAACAATCTTTTTCACATTCATACCTATTTACAATATTTACAAACTGCCCCTGGGATCACTGAATCAAACCTCACCACTAGTGGATGTCGGGGCACAATGCCAGAAGATCCCAGCGCCTCTCATTCAGCTGCGTCACTGGTCTTGAAAGCCAGTGGAGGCAGCGCGAGAGCGCTAGAGCCACATACACTCAGGGCATGAGTGGAGAAGCTGGCCATTGCTAGCACTCCAATGACATATTTACAAGAGATCTCTGGGCCACTGCTGCTTCAACCTACGAAGAGGTTTATATGTTTGGAACTGGATAGGGAGATTTATTTGGAGGGGATTAGATCTAGGACAAATGGGATATTCAGGTCATGGTGTAAGGTTTTGTTAATTCAAGAGATTATGCAGTCATTATCCCTTATGGGTAATACTGTAATATTTATATCCGTTTAATATTTCGATCGTTGACATTAACATTTTTATTCATTATTGAAAGAAAGTAAATACAAGTTTTTTAGTATGATATATCAAATATTAATGTTGCTTATTAGAGTTCCTTAAATTAGTTGACAAATCTATTTTTTTTTAAGTTGTGATAATATTCTTTTATCAAGAATATTTTAAGGAATGATCATTTAAAGATAAATAATAAGATAAGATTCGAAACGTATTTTTTTTTTAATTTTTTGTTTCGTTCTCTATGTATTAAGTTTTAACTGTTATACAAAACTTATGTACTCAGGTCCAATCCTATACATGCAGCTATGAACTTTTTTTTTTTTTTTGCGGCTTGCGTCTGATGCGGCTCATTGTTTATCTTTACTAGACAGCAACACTTATTTGAATTTTGACCCAAATTTAACTTCTTCTTCATAATAGAACGATAAAAACTAAATGCTTTAGTAAAACAGAATAAATCTATTATGGTAAAAAAAATTAAAAATTTTTGGGCTAATTCACTCTGCTCTTAACCTCTCATTCACTCAAGTACTGAATTTTTTAACATGAAAATGACGGAAATGGAGGGGGGTGGAATTGAGATCCTACTTCAAAGACACTTCCTAAATTTCTACTTTTATGAACTTTAAGCTAATAGTTCAACTGAGAGCAACTGAAAGAGTGTGCTTGAAATATAAAAAAAAAACCAAAAAAAAAAAACCGATTAATGCCTTCATAGAGAACCCAATTTTGATAGGTAGATACTTCCTATTTATATAGTATTGCCTTCCAAAAATATCTGTGCGCCTATCAAACAAATTATCTGATAAACAAAAATATTTTTTACAGACTAGCTTTTCTAAAGTCATATCCTGCTTTCCCAAGTTTTAACATTCGTATATCTTACTGATCTGATTCCCATAAAGAAATTTTAGCGTGAAAGATATTTCTCATTGTTTACTATATTTGGTGTGGTTTATATTTATACAAGTCTTACTACTTATATTAACGCCAAATGGTATAGAATTTTAAAAGGACGACACTAAAGGTATTTTATAGGAAAAAATGAGCATTCAAATATTATCAGTCTATTTTAATGGGCGATAATCCTATCTGATTTTTAAAAGGTGGTCCCGAGCCTGTGCAATGTCAGGTACTCGTTAAAGATCCCTATCCTAATAAAACCTGGATAGGCAAAATTTAGGACTCCCACTGTAGTAGCATCGTCCGATTAGCCATAGTAACATAAAGTGACGTTAAATAAATAAACAATAAACAAACCTATCTGATTTTAAATATTATTTGTGATGGGTTGAGCGAAAATAGTTACAGCCGTTTTCGAGACAATTATGAATAAGTGCTTAAACTAAAACATCTACGGATGAATTCGAATTGGGTCCCGAGCTATTTTACAACCACCCGAGGTGCACGAATCAGGTCCCAGTCTATCTGTACATTATCCCAATTGGGTTTAATTCTTATAAAAGGAATCAGGGATAGGGAACAGCATATTAGCGTTACTAGGAGGAGGTTGGCTGACCCATTTTCCGTAAATAGTGGCCATCAGAATGAAACTAAGTTCAGTTGGTAAATTATGCCATGCAAAACTTCTGCTTTAAGGAAAAGCCATAAACAAGGTCTTAATGATTTTTTAATGACTTTACAGTAAAAAATACAGTTGATTGACTTAATAAAAATTGACCAGATAAAAATAATATTTGCCAAGCATTTATTTATTGTGAAGAAATTTACTGTGATTTTTTGCTTGCTGTTTTCACCAAAAATCGGTAATAAATAACAACTAAATAAAGAACGTTACAGAATTTAAAAACTTATGTGAAATATGAAATACTAGTTTAGTGTTAGACCCATAACATCCACTTGTTTTAGAGGACTTATTATATCATTAAGGGGAATCTTAAACGTGTATTCTCATAGACAATCCATCTATTTGCTCATATTTATTTCACATATAAGAGTTAACGTAAACATACAACAAAAACTTGAATTTGTATGAAATTTGAAATCATTCGATTTGCCCAATAAGCATAATATTATGTTCAAAAACTCCAAAATTGCATAAAAAATATAATTGAACTTTTCTCTTCAAGCTGTTAATCAAATTCTCTTATGTTACTTATAAAGCAGCTAATTTTCAATGATAACATGATGATATGCCTAATTTCATGAAATCGTACGACTTTTTGTTTTTGTGATGGACTTACCACAAATACACACAAAGACCATTTTGCGGGACCTGGTTATTTAGACCCAGAGGGCCTTAAAAAGTTTATTTCAGTTGAAAACTGGAATTGTAAAGTTTTCACGATCACAATACTTTCCCTTATATTTTATATATAAGTAAAAATCATTCACTCTCATCCGATGAAAAGTAGGAAAAAAGGGTAAAAAGTGAACAGAGTAAACAGATAGATAGCCTTGTTATTATTTTTGAAGTGATATTGCACTACACAAAAGACCTTTAGTTTAAACATGGACTAGTTGCTGAATATGTATTCACACTCCTAAAATTGCGTATTGTCCCTCCCCCACGCCACATACGCTCACCTACCCGGACCCATCGATCACCCAACGATACAGGCAATAATGGAATCCTGTTGTGGTTGTCGGACGAGCGATGATTGTTTTCCGATCTGTTTCATCACAATAATCGGCTAGAGCCGTTCCTTAATGACAACACCACTAATCCATTAATCACAATCAAAGCGGCCCTTGTTCCCCAACACTTTTCGCCTAACCATAAACACATTCTCTCCACCGATAATTACTTCGTTGAAAAATTCTCATTTTCCTCTTCCGTTTCAGATTAATAAACCATTGTTCACTTAAATCTGCCTATTGTTTTAGAGTTCTTTTGTGATTTATCGCGTAGTTTGTTAACGTTTCGAGAATATTCTCTCAATTTATCAGTAGATCCTTTGAGGCAATAGGAAGTAAGAAGATGATTTATACTCTAAAATAAATTTACTTCAACGTTATTTATTAATTTTTGGTTTAATTTTTGATGAGAGTTACGATGTTTTAGAAACGTACCGGACCTAAAATAAAATTAATTAATAAAATGTTCTTGTCTGAGCAAATTTTTATTATTTTAATTGATAATTTGTCCCAAAAGCTATTGGTTGACAAGTATTATATATAATAATAATAATAAATTCTTTATATATTCTGGGAAAAATCCCTTCGTAATAATATTACAGAAAAATAAAATTACAGCCTCAGTTTCTTAGAGTATTAAAAAAAATACAGAAATAACAAGAAAATGAATAATCGTAATAAATTAATAGGTGTATTCTTTTATAATATATAAATGTTTTCATAAATTATACAAATTATAAAATCATATATAAATCATAAAAGTATAAATGTTTTCAGGAAGTTTTTTGCCTTGATACAGATGGGTCGACAAGATTTGTGGATATCTTGGCATTTAATGCCACAAAAAATGAAGCACTGATAGTGGACCCCACTATAAGATATGAAACAAATGACCAGGAACAAGGCAAGAGGATTCAAGAGGAGAAAGAGAACATTTATACAAAATGTATTCCATACCTGAGGGAAAAACTTCGTGAGGAGTTCGGCGAAAGGGAATTTAAAGTCGTGGGACTTTGGTTCGGAAGCAGAGGGACCATCCCATTAGCCACTAGATTATTTTTAGATTACTATGGAGTCGGAAAAAATGAGATGCAAAACATGGCGGAGACCATAATCTTGGACTCACTTGGAATCCTGCATCACCATATATATTGAGGCTGGTCTGGATTTTCAGATGTCCATGATCGATTTCAAAATTAGTAAAATATATGTATTTCCTATTTGGCAGAATCTCTCTCTATCTTTTTTCTTTAAGATTGTCTTCGGGATTGATGCGGTATGCTGTGTACTGTTGCAACTCAGCGAAGTTAAGCAGCAGATCCAAATTGGAATTTCCTCCTTATAAAAACAACAAAACAAATTAGTCAAGAATAAAATATATATATATTATATATATATATATATATATATATATATATATATATATATGTTCATACATAAAGTGGGAAATTAATTTAAAATGCTTGTGAAAATGTGTAAAATAATGTTCATAAATCTTTAAATACAATACAAAATAAAATATGATAAGTAATTGTTTCTCTATGCTCCATTTACTGATTTTTATTGAAATATGCGAGTCAGTTGGGATCATTTGAATACTGGTTAGACAGGAAGTGTTCAAAAAAACTCGATTTGAAGGTCGGAAGAGTATTGGAGAGACGGATGTAAGAAGGAATGGAACTCCATACGGACGAGGATCGGATAAGGAAGGATCTCTCGTAAGCTGCTGTTCGATGAGGCGTTATATACAGGTCTGAAGGCCGCGAACGAGTGTTGCGGGAGTGGACGGAGGATCTAAATGAGAATATATCAGAGATGTATGATGGCCGTTGAGATCGGAGAACTTGGAAGAGAAAGGATGCCAGGAAGTACTTAGAACGGTAGGAAGGGTAAATCCACTTCAAATATATATAAATTACATTCAAGAATAAAATTAGTCAACTGTTAAGTGTGTTGATTTAGCAAATTAACAATAACAAAATTGTAAATTTAACAACCATTACATGTCCAATTTATTTAAGGTAAGATAAAGATCAAATAAATTCAACCACCTCTTAATAAGGCCAAATCTAAGTTTGAGATAAAGAATTTTAATTTATTAGGGCGTTATCAGGCCTTGTCTACAAAACGGTGCCCTGCTACTTCTTCATTATTAAAAAAAACAAAATAAAGAAATTTTCTAGAAGAACTTCTTTTGAAAGAGAAAAGGCAACATAACTTCATATATTATTTCATGTTGCCAAAGCTGCGGAAAATAGTTTGTAGTTTAGGGTCAAGACTAGCTTAAGGGTAGTACCGAGATACAAGTGTTCCCTCCACCAGGAGGAATGACAAGTCTGGTAACATTAACATATATTAACAGATGGACAGTAACATCAAGAAAAATATGTTTTTCTGTTAAAACGACTGAATATTATTTTTATCAGTTATTAATTATTAATGATAGCGGAGTCGCTTAGTGGGTAGGACACCGTGCTACTAATCTTTTATACTTGGCGTTATAAGATAACTGTTTTATTAGCACTAGGTTGTCGCTGGGTTCGAAATATCTTTCTTCTGAGAAAGCTCTTTTATAGCGGATACCTGATAATTGGGGCAAAAACTCGACGGTCGATCGTAATGTCGGCCTATTCACTTCTTCGCACTGAAGTTGCCCTAGAAAAAGTAGGATTGAATCCAAGGAAGGTTACTATTATTATTTTTCATTTTGTGCGATAGTCTCATGTTTTTTTTCCCTGAATTAATTTATTACTACAATTGATTATTTTTGTGCATTTGATTGTCTTATAAAAAATTTAGAGAACCGTGTTAGTCTCCTTGAAATAATTATCAACTAATCAATATCCCGTTGATGTGAATATCAAATTCGTTATTGTATGATTATATTAATTAACTAATTAATCACCTTCTGACATCTCCAAACCATTCACTCCGCCTCGAACTAATAATATTACAAAAGCCTGATCAGGCCAGTACTGCTTCATGGAGTAACCACGTTACCTAATATTAAAGCTGTCACGGCTCCAAAAGTTTCGGAACGGCTTGCTGAGACGTATCGTAAGACATACGACACTATAGAACACTAAAACAGACACACTCCACACAACCTTCGAACTCCCGACAGTGACTAACAACATCACTAGGTGACAGATAAAAATTCTTCAAGTCTCAAATACTGTACGCACCCTCCCTTTATTTAAAACCCTATCTCCAACAGGAAGGCCACAAAGCTAGCAAACATATGTAGCGAGCCTCAGCATTGACTGAGGGATGAATTACCAATCAACGAATCAAAAATCCGGTGCGCCCCATCACAGGATGAAGATGGTTGATAAACAAACGGAGAAGACATTATTTTTCACCTCCTTATCCATCTCTTAAAACGTAACATTAATAGTAGAATAGATCCCCTATAACGCTGACAATACAAGGGGCAAAAAAAAAAAAATGATATACATATTAACATTACGAATATACCCAAACTTTGTATTAAGCTCCAGTTTTTACGCACCTGCTGGTCTAAACTAACACCATCTTCAGAAGTTCCGAAACACTACCGTGAGAAAAATAGTGAGATCAATATTACTGGACATGAGAAGGATCAAACTGTACCAATTTTTCGAACTCCCAACAATACTGGTCTACGAAGCAAAAAAGGCATATTAATTTTTTTTAATTTAATGAAACCATCAATGAACATTGACGAAACAACATTGTTCCGGACTCAAACTCCATCACCAACGCCTGTGAGGATGTAATAGTGTGTGCTTGGGGATCGAGTTGACCTTATTATAGGAAACCTACCCTACGGGAAAATCCAAAATACCACGAATCAATCAGGGTAAATTAGAAGTACATTTTAATTATGTGACGTGACAGTTGTACGGTAGAGAATCGGAGTATGTTTTCGTGACCATTACGTGACTAAGCGGTGACCCGGAGAAGATATTGTGAATCAGGCTGAGTCACGTAAGCGGGCCATGCTTTGGCCTTACCTGGCCATGGCTGGACATGTACAACCATCTATGTAAGCTAAGGACATCAACATATTTTAATCTCTATGAGCCTTGCCAAACCAGTTTGGGTTTAGTACTTTGAATTTTAATAGTCATCGTAGTTTTAAGATCTTCAACATTCAATAATTCAATTTCACTCAGTTTATTTCAATAGAATAGTCCTCTCAAAACTTTAATACCCCCAATACTATATTTTAATGAAGATCATTTTATCATCCTGTTGGACTGAGATTTTCTTAGTTGTTTACGTCGTTTTCGGACTCGACCTTTTAAGAAATCACGTATGTGAATTGATTATTTAAGCTGAATAAGAACTACTATATTTATTGATCAGTCGATTAAGGAAATCAATATTTTTTGCTCAAGTGGTAAAAAGTGACTTATGTTAGTGACTCTACAAATTGCAGTGTTTCACATTCTGGAATGGCATTCGCGGTAATGTTTAGAAGGTGGCTCGTTTATTTGTTCAAGTTAAAATCGTTTACTCAGAAACTGAAAGAGAAACATTTATAACATTTTCCCACCTTCTAAACATTAACGCGAATGCCATTCCAGAATATGAAAAACTCTAATTTTTAGAGCCACTAATAGAAGTCACTTTTAACCATCAGTTTTAGAATTTTAACTGTTTTTCCATTTAATTGTTCTTCATAGCACTACTTCATCTTCTCACAATTTCTGTTCCTCCTCTTATTTTACTTATCGATCCTGCAGTCGTTTCTTTTCTTCCTTAGAATCCTTTCATTCCCAGAACGTTTATTAAATATAAATGGTTATTTGTGACAATGGTTAATATAGGTGACAACATAATTTTAGTAATACTATTAAAATCGTTAAAAAAAATTCATTTGATTTACAGTATAGAATAGAATAATAATCAGTGTAAGATTTAATATTCTGCTGTTTGAGCAATAACCATAATTTCCTTTTATATTACTTTTTGTTTTATTTTATCTTTATTTATTTAATTATTATATATATTATACCATTCATTATTATATATTATTATTTTTTAGATTTATTTATCATTAATATTTACTATTATTATTTTTTTTCCCTTGAATATTATCTAACATTCATTTATCTCAAATAAACTTATACGTATATTATTCTATTTGGCTAATATTGTTTAATTTATTATTATTATTGGTACATTTCGTTTATATCAATATTCACTATCTTAAATAATAATATATATTTTAAATAAATCTCCTAAAATGAATTTATCTATCACTGATTATCGCGAATTGTTTGTGTCATTAAAATTTAAAAGCCAACCAATCAATAAGCATCATTAATCCATTGATAGGTTCAGATGTTGTTGTTGTTTGGGGTTTTGAGGCGTAAAACTCAGGGGTCATAAACGCCTATATTTCTCTTTGTAAAGATAAAAAAATTTATTTAATCAAGTTTTTTTTTGTTGCAATTTTAATAAAAAAGATGTTAGTAAATTTTATTTAAAAATTGTATACAATATTTGGTCACATTGTTATCTTTTTACTTACATCAATTATTAAAAGTGTTTTTAAAATAAAAATAAATATATATAAACTTTATGTACCAACAAAAATTGTAAATATGTGTAAATAAAGGCTTATCTTCTTATCTTATCTTATATTTCTCTTTAATTAAAGAAATAAAAAATATAAATTAATAGGTTAAACTTATAATAATAGTAATAATAATGAGATAAAATATTAAATTGAAATAAAATTAATTTGAAATACTATATTTTATTAAATAATAGGTGACTCTCAAGAAACCTAAACAGCGCCGAAATATTGCATTCATTGTCAGAGAGTATGGAGGATATATTAGGTCTGAGTCCAAATTTGCTTAATCTTGTCCTATAAAAAGGGCATTCGTCTAAAATATGACTGATAGTTAGGATACTATCACAATGTTGGCACTTAGGTAGTGGTCGTTTGGTAATGAGGTAAAGATGGGTCATGTTAGTGTGGCCTATCCTTAACCTAGCAAGGACAACTTCCTTTCTGCGGTTTGAGCGATATGATGAGGACCAAGGCTTTACTGTTTTTTAAACGTTTTTAAGTTAGCAAGCAGGACTTTCATCCCACATGGACTGCCAGGCATCTGATATTTTCTTTCGGAGTAGATGAGATATATCTCGCGGAGTGAGTGCTCGTTTGGCGGCCCTGTCCGCAGGCTCATTACCAACTATCCCCACATGGCTTGGGATCCAAATAAAGCACACATTGACAGGTTCGGTTTACAGGCTTTTTTTTCATCAATGGTAAATTCTGTAGATTTTTGTTTCTTTTGGTCTGAATCTGATATTTTACCTTTAATTAAAGAACAAAACAAAGGATGTTAATTACGTTTATTTTCAAGAAATAATTTGATTACATCTATTCATATTACAGAGAAAAAGAAATGCCCCTCTGTCTAAACAAAGGTAATTCTATGGGGATTACCTTAATGGATTTTTGTGAAGCAGCTTAAAACACAGAAAATGAAAAGTCCCACAAAGTCCTTTGTCGAAGTAAAAATGCGAGTTAATAAAAAGGGACGAAGGACTACTAACAAAGGCTAAGACATTGGAGAGGGAGTTAGCGACAGAGAAAGATAGAGTGAGGGTGAGAGAGAAAGGCAGAAAGGGAGAGAGAGAGGACAAGAGTGGGGGAGGGCGAGGGAGAGAGAGTGAGTGGAAAGCTGAGGAATGTTAGCGAAGAGGGAAGAGGAGGGTGTGAAATTACTGACCTGCTCTCGGCCAGTCCTCTTGCCCCTCTTCTACTTCTTTGCTCAAGTATTTTCTTATCCGAAATACGCAATATTTCATTTTTCTAATAGAAACTTTATACAAATCTGTCAATATCATAATGAATAATCAGTGAATCTGCGAACATTAAATAAACATGACGTCCTAGGAATGAGGGAGAGCAGCACCCAGCGGCACCTACTCCTGGCATGGATTACTAAAGGAGAAGATCTCTTATCCAACTCCTCTTCAGCCTTCTGTAGGCATTTCCTAACATGAGCGTTGGGTCGCTATTTCATTGATTAGTTTGAAATAGTTTGCCGTGGTAACGCTTAAAGTAGTTGCGCATGTGTTCACTAACGTTTGGAATACGAAGGTAAAGTTATGTTACTGACTTTTCAAGGTGATTTTGTATTTTTTCTCAATGTTTTACCAACGATTCGTTGATGTGAGTCTTTTAAGCTGTCCCATATGGGCAAGTCCAAATAGATTTCAATAGATAAGTGTATCTGTTTAATTTCTGTCGAAGTTTTTGTTAGGTGTCATGAAAATAGTTATTAAAGAAGTCTCAGTCTTTAGTTAAGGGTTATTCTTTTTTCTTGATAAGTGGGACCTTAGCTATGGTTCGGTCAAACGTCAAATCAACTTAGTGTGAAGCAACTGTATGTAAAATTCGTGCGTTAAGGAGAAAACGGGGGGACATTTGTCTTGTCGAAGAGTAAAGGTGATGGGATTTGTCATGATATAGTCAGATATTCCAGAATTAAAACCAGTCATGTAATGTAATTAAATACTATTGTAGGGTCTCTGAGTCATATGTTGTTAAGATCGCTGTGTCCTCCGCATATGACGGTTTTAGAATGTTAATGCTGCAAGATTACTAAGAGGTTGCAATATTACTAAAGTAGCTGTATTAACCACTCTTATTTGTTTACTATCCTTCGATGTTTTTACTAACAAATAATTAATTGATAGTCCTAAATTTAACGAATAATGTCTAAAAATTGTATGACGTACTCGTACAGAAATTAGTCATATATATCTCATCAGAAATTAGGACTATTAATAATCGAAGGTCTTATGAGGATGGGTAAAAGCACATTTTCTCGCAGCCTCAACCCATACTGAATCCTAAATATAACACAAATATATAAAATCTATTGCGTATTGTTACCATCTATACCAATCCATACCAATATTACTTGTTTTCAATCTTTACAGAAGGGGATATAAGGAAACAATCAAGTTTCATTAGGAATACATTTTTTCGTAAAAAGAAAAAGATATAAGGATAGAGGCAAATCCGTAATAAATGGAAACTTATTGCATTACGTATGAGTAATTTTATTTCTATCAAAATTCAGATTTTACTTTGTAAAGGTTTATTAATAACATCATTATCTTATTTTAAATATCTCTCATAGACACCTCCTTACCACTGAGTAGTCCAGCGTTGACACATTTCTTTTAGTCCAGTCAATGTCCTCTTAAAGACATATCGAATGCCGTGCCTTGGTCTTCCTCTGATTTTCTTCCATCGGCTCTTGCATCGTATACTTCTCTGGTGGATACGAAGTGGCTGATCCATCTCAGTCTGACCACTTCTATTAGTTAGTCTGCGGTTAAACTTTCACTTTTCTTTTATAACGGTTCTTAAATTTATCTCGCCTGTGGCATCCTTTTACCTTTCTTAGATACCTCATTTTCAAAGCTTGCACTCTATCCTTGCAAAAAATAAGAAAAGATTCTTTTTGGAGATTAATACCCTTTTAAATGTAATTATATAAGAATTAGGAGGAATGTTATAAATAGGTATCTTAGTGTTTTAGTGAATATACTGGTATTTAGAAATCTCACATTTAGTACATTAAAATTTTTCCTTTATTACATTTATGACCTGTCTGACTATTTGAATTAAAGAAATCTCTACTCATATTAACGATTATTTAATCTATAATAGATATCACATTTTAATTTAAGTCGTCAAGGGTACTGTATAAAAAAAAAAAAAAAAAAAAAAAAAAATATATATATATATATATATATATATATATATATATATATATATATATATATATATATATAGATAGATAGATACTCGGACAGCGCTGTAACGACAAGAAACTGCTCGTGGATACCGATTACAATAACACTTATTTGACAAACGTTTAATGCAGTCTATTATTACAAAAATCTGATTTACGTCACAATTATCAGACCTATTCCGACATACGAAATTGAGATTTGGTGCTCTACTAAATTATGTAATGCTTCCTGCATTCAATTCAGAACATCCGAAATCCTTCGCAAAATCCTGAATGCGTCTCATTTTATCGCAAATCAAAGCATATATAATGACCTTAATTTCCCCTTTTTGGCATACCTTGCCCGAAAGAAATATACTTCTTTTCATTTGAAACTCCCTGTCCACAAATATCCACTTGTCAGTAACTAGTCTTCCTTAGATATTTCTGATACCTTTCTAAGGAGATTAAAAAAAAGGGCTCGGGACTTACTTAAAATAGTTATTGCGCATTTCTTTCATAATCCATTTTGATTACATGTATTTTTACTACCCATTTACTTGTTGTATTTATTTCATACAGTTGTAAATTTAAATAGATATATATATATATTTTTTTTTAGCTCAACCTGCTTGACTAACTATCAAAAACTTAAAATAATTCAAAATCTACCAATGCGGATAATTAATTGATCAATCCATTACTCCTCCTCCCCTACACTAAAATATCATCTATACTCCAGGACTTGTAGTTTCCAACTGTCAGACAATTTGTCCACACTCAAACAGCTTCATACTTCTCTAAAACACCAGTCTCTAAAAAAAGGAAATCGGTAATTATAATAAAACTTCAATGAAACGCTACATCCATAAAAGAACTAAACACGTGTTGTTAACTTAAGCTGATTTGTTTTAATTTCTAAATTTTAATTTTCAATTACTTTATCCGTATTTTTTTTATATGTAGGTTTTTGTATAATTTTTCTTACAACCATAGTTTATATCAATTTAATTTTACCATATACTTAGTCATTAGGCTAATAGATTATAATTACCAAATGAACAAAACATTTTGCTGATTGTAAGGATGTCTCATCCGAAATCATATGTAAATATTTTGTCAATTTGTAAATATGTAAATAAAGTTTATATTCTTCTTTATTTTTTTTAATGGACTTACAAATACAATTGCTTGACCTCAATTGTTTTACTTACTGCAAATTTAATTAAGCAAACGAATGTAAAAGTCGAAGTTTTTCTATAAATTCAATTAAAGTTATTAATTATATTTTGAAAATAATTTAAATTCAATTGTATTTAAAAAATCTACTGCGGCATTACTACAATTGTAACTCTGATCGCATCTTTTTATTTCTTCAATTTTAGTTATAAAAAAAAAGAAGGGAAAAGTATCTTTACAACACATCAGTATTTTAACTCTAAATTAGCTCATATCTATGCATGGGAACAAATGACATGTGTTGTTGACTTTCAGCCGTATCTCATCCTAACCAGAGCAAGTAAAACAGGGACATTATACGACCCTCCATGTAACTGAACATCCTCTCTAACTAAAAACCTTTACAAGAGCCAATTTACATAAATACGCCATCGGGCTGCACCTGACGACTCAATAGAAGAGATGATATACGCACGAACGCACAGACCATTGTCTGCACGCACCATGCATCGCTGTATAGCTCTGTGTTATAGCCGTCATAGTGAAATAAAATGTTATGTATGTCTTCATGAACATGAAGATACATAATTATATTTACATAATATGAGAGAGTAATAATTGCATAATAAGTGTTTCGTATTGTAATTATTGATCGACCAACGTAATTCTTAACTGCAATTTAAGCCATAATTTAACTTTTAAAGACTTATATTCATCAAATGCAATTTTTGAAAAATCGCCTAGTGTACGCAACACACGACTTTCATTTACTTCCGTTATTAAAATAAATTTAAGAACTTTTAAATTAAGTTAGAGATAAAAAAAAAAAAAGGTTATAGCATTACATTGAGTTTTGACAGAACCATCTGTTTCATTAAATAATTTATATATATTATTGTAACGAAAAAGATTAGTTTTTCATTACATATTATACCTCTATATTAATATTCTTATATTAAAAAAAAAAAAAAATCCTGAAATAATATGTTTACTCTTTTCTGCTTTAGTTGGCTGACAGATTTGTCCAACTAGGAAAAATAAACCATATTATATTAATGCTAACAAGTAATTTTAATGTGGTTAATGTTTTCGAATCTACTAAATTTTAAGTACTTATGATTTTAAACATTGGCATTTATGTTATGCCGAACCATTTCAGCCAGAATGAAACCTACATTATATCAAAGACCATTAAATTTTAGATCGATAAAGATGCATGAAAAGATGCACAATGCTAGTTATAGAGTAGCTCTTCTGGTATGGTGATTTCGTTGAAACAAATGCTGTAACATCATAATAATGACCGCTCATAAAATAATAATAATAATAATTTTATTTATTTTTCTTTAGGGTGATTCCCATACAAATAGAGCTGGCTGGTACAGCATAAATAATAAATCTATCTCCTCAAAATGTACATTATTAAAAACAAATGAACAAATCTTTAAAAGAAAAACAATATATGCAACCATAAGCATAACGGTGTTGCTATTTTTATGATTTCATTCATCTAACATACACATAGTTAACATAAATTAAATATAACACTATCAATAAATAATGTAATAACAATAATACTTAATATTTAATCCCCACAAAATACAGATAGGTCTTGAAACCTTTAAGAGTGATCAACGTTCTGAAAAGAAAGACGTTGTGATGTTATTTTTAGGTTTTCTGTGACAAAAATAAATAATGATATTAGGTCTATTACGTGGTGTTCCGCAAGAATTTCATAAAAGCCACCAATATATGACGCTCATGAAATATGAAATATATATTATATATATATATATATATATATATATATTTTTTTTTTTTTTTTTTTTTTTTTTTTTTTTTTTTTTTTTTTTTTTTTTTTTTTTTGAAAGCAAATAGATTTCTTTACTAGTTGAGTGACGCAATATAAACGTAAAATAAGTCAAGGTCTTATGCGTCATAGAATATCAAATTAAAAGCTAGTAGATTCATGATGATGGTCTATAAACCGCGTCTCTCGCCATCTATCATTTATGGTTATAAAACGAATTTTATGGTCTTGCGATTATTAAACATTATTTGTGCGGTAAAAATCTATAGTTCAGCGATGTTTTCCTTCCTTTTTCCACTAAATGCGTATTGTAATATATTTTTTTTTAAATTTTAAAATCAAGTATGTTAAATGTATGTAAGCTATAATAGAAATAAGAAAATACGTTAGTTAAATAAATCAAATTGAAAAAATTAACTAGTTAATATTTCTATTATACACATTATAAAATCAGAGAAACCGATTTAAAATATTTATATCTGAAAAAAAAATACAATATAGTATATAATTAATATAATATCTATTAAAGTGCAAATCGCATTTAAATATCGGATATGGATACATTTTTTTTTTTTTAACTTATAAGTTATAAACTTTATAGTTTGTTTTGTTTAAACTTTATAGTTATAAAGTCCTGGAAAATATTGGATACTCATAATAATTATTAGTGTATAATATTTTTACACGTACTAAAATTATAGTCTACAATTTTTTTTCATTGACTTAGTTTTTATTCAATGTATATAAATAAATAATGACAATGGACAAATTATTAGATTTGTTTACATAAATACTAAATAATTCATCTGCAGCTAATTATAATTATTATCATTGTGATTTGAGGTTTTCCTTACCTTCCTTTGCATTAAGGCTGAGTTTGTGAAAATGTATTCTATAAGCTGAAAAAATAATATCTAAACATTAAAAAAATTGTTTGATTTTTAATATTTCATCTAAATATATAAAAATCTCGTGTCACAATGTTTGTTCGGGATAATCTCTGAAATTACTGAACCGACTATGATCAAACTTCGTAAGTATCTGTTATTTGGTCCAACTTAAATGATAGGATAGTTGTTATTACTATTCTGAATAGTTGTAAAATATATTTTTCTAAAACGTAAATCCAAATTTATTTAACTGCGGCAATACTGGTTAAACATGGTAACCTTCCCATATCTTTACATATGTGATTATTAATTAAAATAAGTGTGTTTTGATTGTTTCTATGCTTTCTTATTTATAAAATATACATTTACATTATAGTTCCCAGTTATAATAAAATACATACTACTATTACGTTTCCAGAAAAATTATAAGTACTTATTTGAATGACTTGCTATGAGTTATGAGTTGCAAAAGAGTTACGATGATATAAAACGGTTATGCTTAAAAGATAAAACAATGTTATTGAATAATTTGGAAGTGGCTACTTGGTACTGGTATCTTATTGTAACATATAGTAAATAAAATTGATATGTGACATAAAATAATAATCTTTTATTTATCATAAACAGAATAGCTCATTGCTATTCGCCTTTATTTCTTATGTATCACCTCATTCAACATAGTCACTATCAACATCTTTCGTAATTTGTAGTTATTTTAATTTAAATTGTTTCATTTATCAAATTGAATTCGACTACCGCAAACAAAGATAATGAAGTGTAGTTTTTATTCTATTTTTTCAATATGTCTCGATATCACAAGCAAGATATTTATACTTATATTAGATTAATTATAGTAATAGGTTAAGTTATTTCGAAATCACTTTCCTCATCAACCGTAATTCTAACTTTAGTCTAATAAGTTGTAATTTTATTCTGTTAAATAAACAATAGCGATCCAGTAGAAGTAGGCATACCCAAAATTACTCAATGTATTTTAGCTGTAACGTAATCGTGGTATATAGTCACGTTTGCAACATAAATGTGATTGATATACATTGATCCAACGAATGGGGATATTTTCAATTGAAAACAACTTTGATAAATGTTTAATATTAAAAATATAATATTTATATTTCTTGAAAATTTATATGTCTTATAATAATGGAGTAGTTGTTGACCGTTTTGACTATATAGTAAAGAAGTTGTTTGAGGGTGAAGCCTCCAAGAAAACACACCAGTAAGAAAAAAATAAAATAAGTTGGTTTTATTGGTAGTTTCTTTGTGGCCACATCCTCAAACAACTGCTCTATCATATTTGTTTTATAGTTACTACTCTTAACCGCATTTATGCAAATTTAAATAAAGAGAAAATAAAATATTCCCGAGCAAAGCCGCGGGTTACAGCTAGTATACTATACATCTTCTAAATAATCATTTGGAAGATAATACCATTTCTGACAACATGAAAGCTTAATCATCCTTATTATTCTGATATGTTATAATAAATTAATATTTTCTATTAAATAATAACCCTTTATCAGTTACACAGTTAGTGAATATAGTTTAAAGGGAAAATGATTGATAGCAAAACTATCTAACTGTATTTATTATAGTTACTATTGCCATCAGAGTACCTCTAATATATATTCATCTAATTAGTCCCAACTGAAATATTTGAGTGAATTTAATGGATACAGCAAGTAATAATATAATTTACTGTTAAAAATATGATTCAGAATTTAGGACTCCATATTGACAAACGTCTAACTTGAAATCCATATAAAAGATTACAACGAAAAGAAACAGTTCGAAAAGATTTCTGCTTCTTCAAGTCTTAGTAGACACACTGTCAAATTTTGCTCTCAACTACAAAATGCTCATCTACGAGTATATGACTATCATGTACATTCAAAATCCTTCGTGAAAGTATATGACTATCATGTACATTCAAAATCCTTCGTGAAAGTATATGACTATCATGTACATTCAAAATCCTTCGTGAAATCTTGAATGCTATTACTCACGAATAAACTCATCCATAATCATATTAACATTTCACGTGTTGCTGATTTGGTCCGAACGAGGTACAATTACATACATAAAAAACTTCTCAAAACACCATCCCCCTAAATAAATAGTTTCTGTTGTACCATCCTCTTAAATTTCTGATAATCCTCTGAGCCGTCTAAGAAGAAGATGGCTGCTGGATCTTCTGGTTTAGAATGCCTATTGGAGTACTGCCTATACAGTGTTTACTACCCAGCGGCATCACTCTAAAAATATTCTAAACTGGAAGATCTAGAGGCCATCTTCTTTTCAGACTCCTCCTAGGATTATCAGAAATCGAAGTGGAAGAAAGGATTGAAACTAAAGGATTAGATTGGGATTGGAGTTTGTCATGAAACGAATTTTTCGGAAACGTTCGGGTATAAATCAGCAGCATACGGAATATTAAGGTCTTTATGGATCAGTTTATTGGTTACAAAGTTAGGAGCATTGAGGATTTTACGAAGGATTTTGGATTGTATGGATTGGATACGGTAAGAATTTAATGGCTTAGTACAGTCCCAAAGCTCTACTCCGTATATAATATATTCTGCTAAATATAAAATTAAAAAATGGAGAAACAGTACACAATTAAAACAAAAAAAACAAAAAACTTTTGACCAAAATGGTCCTCGCGAATGAAAAAAAAAAAAACAGCAAGTCGTGAAGAAGGACTGCCCTAACAGAACGGGCTTCGAACCCCGCCGTGAGAATCCAGCGTTACGGAGCAAGGAACAGTTACACAATCTAATGGCTACAATCGTTGGGTGGTGGGGGGCAGCCTGGAATCCGCTCCATTGAGGCAGGCCCATCTCCAGATCTGGGAATCGAGGTCGCGAGCTGGAAGATGTCCTAGGCTATTGTGTGTCTATGGATCCTGCAACGGCTCCCTTTTCGGTGAGATTGGTTTCAAAATAGCGGATCCATATAGCCTTCTTCATTTTGAGGACACGCTTTGGGAATAAGAAAAAAAAATTAGCGTAAGATACACTCTTTTTCTTTGTAATCGTTGTCTATACTTTTTATAAGCTCAAGAACAAACCCGATTTACAAAAAGAATTCCGATTTTTTTTTTCTAAATATTCTACGAATTAAAATTTAACCTTTTCACTCGGCACCGTTTTACGCGCTACCAACTAGTTACTCGATACTACTTTTTGCAACTTGCGGAACAAGTAATGTATTGTAATTACTTCTGTTTTATATATATTAATAGTCATTGAAAAACAACACACGACTTTCACTTATCTCGGCTATTAAAATCAATTTAAGAACTATTAAATAAACAAAAAGTTCCAAGTTGATTAAAAAAAAAGTTTATTCAGTTTTGTTGGATTCATATGATTCACATTAAATAATATAGATATATTAAATTGCTATGTATCAGTAATAAGTTTATGTCCCATTGGTCACTTTACATTACATTTTACAACTTTCTATATAAGATAATATTTTTTCTAAAATACTAAAATAAAGGTATACCTTTCTCTTTCCTAAGGTATACCTATTATACGTCATATTATTTTTTATTTATTTTTTTTATTTTATTTTATTTTTTATTCGTATATATTACAATTTGTCATAATAGACAATAATAATAGTGCTACAGGATCTCATTCATACAATATTTACAATATAAACAAAAGGAAAATCAAATTACATAAAATAAAATCAAAGTAAATAAACGTATACAATAACAAAATTAAGTAGACAAAATAAATACAAATAAATGAAGTTAACAAATAAATAAACAAAACATGTCACATTTATACCTATGTACAATATTTACAATCAGCTCGGGAACCCCGGACGGGGCTTATCCCCCCACTTGTGGAAGTACAAGCAGAGTCCAAAGGATCCCAGCGCCTCCCTCTCAGCCGCATCACTGGTGAGAGCCAGCGGAAGCTAAGTGAGGGCGCCATAGCGTCATATTATTAAAAAAAAAAAAAAAAATTCCTTTAATTTGTCATCAAATTCGTTCAATTTGTATATTACGTTGTAAATGCTATTCTTTATCAATGCTAATAAGATCACATGGTCAATCTTTTGGAATGTACCAAAATTTATAATGATTGAGTTTTTGTTGACCGTTGAGATTTTAGATGAGGAAGATGGTTGGGGGTGCGATCATTAAAAAGAAACACACATTAAAACAAGTGCTATTTTAATTATTTGCCGACGTTTCGCCTTACATTGTGGGCCTTCATCAGGGTTGACTCTGAGACAGTGTCTAAGGAAGTCTTCTTCCAACCATCCTCCTCATCTACCAAAATTAAACGTACTTTTTAGAAGAAAATACAAAAATTCGCCATTACGCATTGTCTGACTATTTCAATCATGATGAAAATTGTATCATATTAAAGCCCATTAAATTTTACATCGATATAGTGAGTTAAAGCAGCACTTTCAATGAACACAGCCGATTTTAGAGTAAAAGTTGCTGAAGCGTCTCGGGCGTATAGTTGTTCCAAATATGAAATATCAGTTCTATACACCTTTTCTTTTTCTTTCTGGACTTACACACACACGTGGACAGAAAGACCTATTTTCGGGAATTGAATTTTGCGACTCAGGAGACCCTAAAACGTGTATTTACGTTGAAAACTTTCTTGATCGCAATACTTTCCTTACTATATATTTCATATATAGGCTAGTGAAAGTAAAAACAATCCACGTTTATTTTTTATAATTTCCTATAATATGGTAAAGTCTGAAGCAATTCCTAATATAATAGAATAATCTTTGCATGCTTAATAATAAATAGAATCTGTATGATCCACTAATTCAAAATATTGCTCAAATGATTAGAGAAGGTGCACATGTCATTTATTTTTCTTGTATCTTGATATTTTTATTATATTTTAATCTATTTTTTGTGCTTATTTCACAAAAAAAAAATCTACAGAAAATTATGCTTTTCTAATAATACTTTTTAAAAAATGCTGAGGTCTAAGTTCATTCTACATGATAGCTGAATATGAACAAAATGTCGTAACCGAGTGCGAAGTGCAAATTATTAGGAGAATGCACCGTTCTGCCGAAACTAATCATTCTTAGAAATAAAATATTATAACTGATTATAAATCAAGAGAAAGTGTCTTAAAAATATAATATAGTACCGCCTATCTAAAGCAGATTTTTAGTTTGAAAAATATACTCGCTAATAAAGTCGAAGTTTCCATTTTTTACCGCTAAAAGGTCTAGTTACTTGCCAAAATGTGAATTTTCCAATAGTATACGCCTTTTTATTAGGGAATTTTGTGGCAAATGCGATAATCTACCAAGTCAAAGGTTAAAAGTTCGAATCCCAGTGCCTTTAGGACATTTTCATGTATAAAATTAAATGAGAATTCACTTACAACCTCTTTCTGGGTATGCGATACCCGTCAGTAACTAGTGGACACTCACGAAATTCGGCGTAGGGAATGATGGTTCTTCTCTATAACACACCGTGGAGAATCGCGGTGTGCAATCTTAGAAAACCACTTCGCGCAGCCAAGGGCCTTCACAGCCTATCGCGCCAACGGAAGATACGTGTTTTTACTTAAAAAGAAAAAATCAATTTTGATATCTGTCATGTTCTTAATTTACTTATGGCAACTAATTTTTTTGCTGAGCTGGCCATATCCATTTCTTGACCCTCTTTTTAGTTTTACTTATGAATATTTTCGAATTCCAGTTTTCAATGGAAATACACAAAAAGATCTGTATGTGTGTGTGTGTGTGTGTGTGTGTGTGTGTGTGTGTGTGTGTGTGTGTGTGTGTGTGGTAACTCCCGGGCGGAAAGTCCTATGAAACTGAAATTTCATATTTAAGACAACTATACGCCCGAGATGTTACTACAAATTTTTCATCGAAATCGGCTAACCAAAATGACCCACTTTATACCATGCATAGTGCACGTTTTTATGTTTTTCTCAAAAACGGTTCCGACGATTTTGATTAAACTCGCTATATCGATGTAAAATTCATTGGGCTATAATATCATGTAGGTTTTATCCTGAATAAAATAGTACTTTTAATTTTGTAGATTTCCAAAAATTAGGCATATCAAATCGTTAGCATTGATAAATAACGGCTCAATACAAGAATATCATTTACAACGAAAGAAGAAAAGTGCAAACATATTAGTTTATGCAATTTTTGTGTTTTTGAACATAATGATAATAATATAGATGTAGAATACACCGATAGAAGGCTAAAGATCTTATAAAAAATATTATCTAATACAAGAAATTTAAAAAGTTAATGGAGAGTGGTGAAAAGCTGATAAAACTAACTGTTGTTGATAAAATATAATCGTTTATTTAATAAAATATGTTTCTATCGAATCTTTATGTAATTAATTCTTTGCTCATTTTCATCTCTAAGCTTATTTATTAATTCTGAAATTAATTTTAACAACGGAAATAAGTGAAAGTCGTGTGTTGCGTGCACCAGATTTTTAATATTAATTTTAATCATTGTGGATATAATTAGTTGACCGTTGAGAATTATTGGAAGTAATTAGTCCGAGTGGCGGTCATTAAATGAAACAACTAAATAGTTTCAACTATTTTATTGTTTGCCAACGTTTCGACCCCCATTGTGGGTCATCATCAGGGCGTATTGTAGGCGAATGGAAAAAATCAGTTTACTAGTTTTAACTGATGTTTTATGTTTTATATTATATGTATATTTATTATTATATTTATATTATATGTTTTATGTTTTATGATGTTTTATTTAATGATCGCCACCTGGACTAATTCCTTCCATTAATTTTAATCGTTTCAATTGTTATATACTAATTTTTTTTTCGATTAAGATTCGGGTTAAATAAGATTATAATTATAATATTTATTATGATATTGTGTGTTGTACCATATCATACGTATTATTAAATATTATTTTGTAATTAGGTTACATGACGTTTAGTTAGCTGTTATGACGTACACGGCGTAACAATAAATTAAGTAACTTGTTTATCTCCACTTCGTTTTATGGAAAATGGGAACAACTAGAAATTCTGTTTTATTAATAAATTTACTGAAATTTTCCTCACATAACAGTCCATGTATAAAATATTTCTCGCGGGGTATAAAGTAACATACCACTCGAACAATCGATACCCTTAACTAATTATTTAATGGTTTCACTCTTTTACTTTCACTTACTATACATAGTAAGGGGAAGTATTGCGATCGTGAAAATTTTCGAATTCCAGTTTTCAACAGAAATACACGTTTTAGGGTCCCCTGAGTCCAAATAACCAAATCCCGCAAAAAGGTCTGTGTGTGTGTGTGTTTGTGTGTGTGTGTGTGTGTGTGTGTGTGTGTCTGTATGTGTGTGGTAACTCCCGGGCGGAAACGGTAAGTCCTGTGAAACTGAAATTTCATATTTAAGACAACTGTGCGCCCGAGACGTGACAAAACTTTTTTCATCAAAATGAGCTTACCAGAAGAGGCACTTCATACCATGCATTTTGCACCTTTTTTCGATTTTCTCGAAAACGGTTCCGACGATTTTGATTAAACTCGCTATATTGATGTAGAATTCAATGGGCTTTAATATCATGTAGGTTTTATTCTGATTAATGTGGTTTGACAGTGCTTAAATGCCGATATTTTAAATTTTCTTCCCCTAAAGTACCTTTAATTTTGTAGATTCAATAAAAATAACTATATTATCTTGTTAACGCTGATGAAAAACAGGTAAATATATAAATTGAATAAATTCGATACCGAACTAAAGGAGAAAACAGAAAAAATAATTTTTTAATGCAATTTTTCGTTTTTGAACTTAAGAGCAGTAATATACATGTATGATATACCGTTGGAAAGCTAAAGATTTTAGAAAAAATATTATCTCATACACAATTTTTTAAAAGTTAATAGAGAGTGATGAAATAAACATAAAACTAACTGATTATTTTAGATAATAATATAATCGATTTTTTAATAAAACACACGTTTCTATAGAAATTCCATTTAACTAATTCTTTAATGGTTTCACTCATTTTGATCTCTTACTGTATTTGAAAATAATTTAATATATTTTAAAAACGGAGGTAAGTGAAAGTCGTGTGTTGCCCGCACCAGATTTTTTTATCTCTTACTGTATTTAAACATTCTTCAGTCGATTCCAAAAACGGAGGTAAGTGAAAGTCGTGTGTTGCCCGCACCAGATTTTTTTACTTTTCGTTTTTGACTGAATGATTCTTGTAAAGTTATTTTTTTATGTAAATACGATAGAAACTGAATGGAATTAAAACTGGCCGTCAAAGATTGGTTTCGATGATAAAAATAATTGGAAGGTAGATATAAGAAGGAGATTATCTGATGCTTATAAATGTTTATTATCCTATTCCCGGGCTTATCATAAAAGTTATACTTATTGCCAGCCAATTATTTTTTTTATTATACAGCTCATTTTATATCTCTATAATTAGTACTGCTAGAGGGTCAATATCTCTCTATTTTTCTCTCAAATTTTGTACAGTGTCGCATTTGGTGTAGATATTAATTATATTTGGTATCGATATTAATTTATCTCGAAAGAAAAATATATTCATTATTTATAAAATGGTTCTTAACTCTTTCAAACATTTATTTTACTACAATTTTATTTAGAGTCAACTATGGGCCTTTCCCCCATCTTCAGGACTCACTAAATATATTTAAATAAATAAACATTATTATTATATGAAAATTAACCCTGTTTAAAAACATTCCATATTAGAACATTCAGCAATGTTACATAAAAGGCATTTTACCTGTCAAAAATCAATGATTTCTTATATCTATCTAATTGGTATATATTTTCTCATATATTGTCGAGAGTAAATTTAAAAAAATTCATTGAAATTCACTTAAAAAAATTAGCTCATCATATCAACATATTTTTAAGGTCTTATCGGATTAGGGCTACCCTAAAACAGCACATTTGTACACACTAATTTATTTTTAACGTATAGGTCTGAATAATTGGTTTATTTTTTTAATTTAATTAGAATCAATCGCACCTTTTATATTTTTGTTTATATACATAGTTTTTTTTTTTTAAATTATTTAATATACATTTTTCGGTTGGTTGAAATCAAATTTATGATTCATTTGTATACTTTGTCTTCCTAATGCAGTGGTTTTTATATTTTTACAGTTATTATTATGCTGTAATATATATTGGACAGTTTCAAAGATCCCATTCAGATATATATATATATATATATATATATATATATATATATATATATATAATGTATATAATTTAGGATAAATATCAGTTTGGCATAAAAAATTTGCCAAGCCTTGCAATCTTTCTATATTGTATTTCATTGTTTCGATGTTGAATTGCTGCCTTTCGGGACTCACAATCGTTTTTCTCGGTCCAACCACATTGATATTTTTAATTATATATTTCTACTCTTTAAAACTGATGTTCAACCTGATTCAAACTTTGTATAATCGTTTCATGACTGAAACGATTGTGGAAAATGTTAAAATCGTTTAGAGGAGTTTATTCGAAAATGAAAACAAGAAACATAATTTTAACTCGCTATTATTTGACTCGGTAGTGTTGTTATCTTAAATTTGTTAACTTTCGTTATCTCACGTGCGTTTTTAAGAGCCATTAAAGTTTTTAGTAATTTAAATAAAAATATGATCTTATTCTTAGTGACTGATCTTTGTTGCTCACGTTTTTTAACAATTTATTTATCCCTCAATTGGGTTCCTTTATTATCAATTTAATATTATTCTTATTTTTATTCATTAATTTCTTATTTTTAAACAATAATTAAAATTCATTTTATTAATTAATAAGGGGGCGGTGTGTTCTAGTGGATAGAGCACTAGTCTACCGTTCTTCGGGTCCTGGGTTCGAATCTCCGCTATGACAGAATATTATTTATTCTGTTGATTCAGCCGGGGAGCGCCCTAGGGTATGGAGACCCTCCTGGGGCAGACCCAGCCTCTTTAAAGTGGGTACCCAAATTGGGGAAAACCTGACTGTTGAGCGTGATCAAGGCCCAAAATCACCTCATAGCATGTTGGCCTAAAAACAGAACGAATCTCTATATGTTCTGAGCCCAAGATCATTCATGGGTTGTAAAGGTAAAGGTTTTTTATGTTTTTATTAATTTATAATTAATATGATTCACAATAAATATAATAATTATGAGTATATTAAAAAAATATGTAAATAACAATTTTCGCATTAACCTTTCTTTAGGAAGATAGTATTCGTGTTTTATCCTGTAAATATGATTTTACAGTTTTATTTCGAGGTGCTGATTTCAAAATTTGTTGTATTATTCAGAAAATTCTTATTGCATTAGACGCATCATATGTTAAAGAAGAATAAACTGATAGGGAGAACAAATAATTTTTTAAAAACCAAGTTAGCCATGTATAGTATATGAAATTTGATTTTTGAATGAATTAATTGTCATTTTATGAACTACCCCACATTCTGAATTGATACTTTATGCTCTTTAGCGTAGCAGATGGTAATAGTATTAAATTTTTTTAAATATTATAAATAATTGTCAGTTCGATATTATGGCTATATATTTAAAATTGTATGCAATAAATGAAATTGAGCAAATATTAGTTTGGTATTCTTAAAAACATTCTATATTTTAATGGTTAATCGGAACCTAACGCTTGGGAACCCATGACATGCAAGTTTTATTTTATTGTTTGTAAGAAAAAAAATCTCGATTATTAATAAAGAAAAAGTTTGTTAATCCATTGTAAATAATTTTAAGTTAATAAAGAATATAACAAGCAAGTTTATAAGCAGGCAGATTATGGTAAAAAGAGCGATTGATTACTTGAATGGTAAAGTTTGTAAAGTGCTCGGGGCACGTTTTCTCCAAGTTAAATAATAGGACCCCCTTCTTTAATTGGAAAGTAAAGATTTATTGATGAGCTCTCTCCTTATCCCTCTCCCTTTACTTTCCAATATTTTCGAATAATCCTCAAAATCCTTGCAATTAATTAATAGTAATTAATGCCGTATTACCAATAGCTTAAGCGAAACAGTAAGTCATTACTTTGGAATTTATTGATCGATAATCCAATTCAAAAACGTTATTAAGTAACTGATAAAGGATCTTTTTTGTCCTATGTAATTAATAAAATATATATAAATATATATATATATATATATATATATATATATATATATATATATATATATATATATATATATATATATATTATATATATATAAAGACGCGTTTTTTAGGGACCGAAATTGTGACCCATGAAACCATTGAACTGACATTATTTCGGTGAGTATTAGACCTACGGATTTCTATTGCTACTCAAACTAAAGCTAATTTTATGCCTCGTGGAGTAGTTTATACTCATTATATAGTTATTAACAGCCTTTTCCATGATAGTAACCAAATTATTGACAAAAACAAGAGGTTTCTCGGTTTCCGGTTTTTTGTAAGAATTATATCTATGTGACTATTAATCATACAGATGTATTTTACAACTCAAATTAACAGTGATTTAATTTACTATATTGATTGTCTTAACTATTATCCTCATAGGATGAGTCGTTTCCCTCATAGTAGTCACGATATTGTTAGAAATGAGCGATATCTCGTTTTCCGCAAACTTTCTTTCATTTTATTTTAATACCTCTATATCATTGAATGTTAGACATACAAATGTCTTTTAGCAATCAAATGAAAGGTTATTAATTAAACACTTGATGATTTACTTATATAACAATTATCCTCAGAGGATGAGCCGTTTCCATGATAGTAACCACAATTATTTCAGAAAATGGCGATACTTCGTGATAATCCCTTTTTAAATGGCCGCCATTTTGTTATCCACCCGTTTTGAGTTGGCAGAAGTGTATCTTTTGTTTTACCATGATAGATGCATTGAATAAAACAGACTAAAAATCTTGGTAAAATGGTTTGCATTTTTCGTTGCTGTCCCACAAGTCTAATGAGAGAGATATAGCAACGGTTTGTATAAAAAATTATGTTCCACTAAACTTTGACATCTCACATATTCAGTAAAAAGTACCACAGGAACTCTACTGCTTCACATCTCTCGCTGATTTTTTTTACTTTCACTTACTATATATAGTAAGAGGAAGTATTGCGATCGTGAACATTTTCGAATCCCAGTTTTCAACGGAAATACACTTTTTAGGGTCCCCTTAGTCCAAATAACCAAGTCCCGCAAAAAGGTCTGTGTGTGTGTGTGTGTCTGTGTCTGTGTGTGTGTGTGTGGTAACTCCCGGGCGGAAACGGTAAGTCCTATTAAACTGAAATTTCATATTTAAGACAACTATACGCCCGAGACGTGACAAAACTTTTTTCATCAAAATGAGCCTACCAGAAGAGGCACTTTATACCATGCATTTTGCACCTTTTTTCAATTTTCTCGAAAACGGTTTCGACGATTTTTATTAACTCGCTATATCGATGTAAAAATTAATGGGCTTTAATATCATGTAGGTTTTATTTGGATAAAAATGGTCTGACAGGGCTTAAATGCCGATATTTTAAATTGTCTTCCCCTAAAGTACCTTTAATTTTGTAGATTCAATAATAATAACTAGATTATCTTGTTAACGCTGATGAAAAACCGGTAAATATATAAATTGAATAAATTCGATACCCAACTAAAGGAGAAAACAGAAAAAATATTTTTTTAATGCAATTTTTCGTTTTTGAACATAAGAGCAGTAATATACATGTATGACATACTGTTGGAAAGCTTAAGATTTTAGAAAAAATATCATCTCATTCACAAGATTTTAAAAGTTAATAGAGAGTGATGAAATGAACATAAAACTAACTGATTATTTTAGATAATAATATAATAGATTTTTTAATGAAACACATGTTTTTATAGAAATTTAATTTAATTAATTCCTTAATAGTTTCACGTATTTTTATCTTTAACTGTATTTGAAAATTCTTTCATTGATTTTAAAAATGGAGGTAAGTGAAAGTCGTGTGTTGCCCGTACCTGATTTTTTTTTTTTTTAATCGTCTCTTAGTGGTTATGCACTTAAAAACTGATATTAAAACTAGAACGAGTATCAAGGATGCCAAGATAATGCTATACCGTCATTTATTTACCCGTTAGTTTTCCCAGACCTTGAGAAAAGACCGACGGTGTGAAATACATAGTAATTAGTTCTCTGTTTAGCGCTCATTAACCTGAGCCAAATCGTAATTAACTGTTTTTGAATGTAAACCGTTAATCCAACTAATACCTAATCGTCACATAGTCATGGAACGATTGGTTCCATAATTAGAATGCAGTTATTGCTATACCCATGGTATGCTAAATTCATCTGCGATTTCCTGTTTTTTCGTCTATCTACACTCTTAATGCTTTAATAAACCGTAGTAAAGTTCAATATTTTTCATCGTCCAACAATTTAATTCCTCTTATTTAGTGTTCAAATAATAGTTTTCAACCGAATCGGTCATATGTTTTATTTTTTCTTATCTCTGTTAGTGTACAACAAACAAGTACATAATGTAACAATTACAAAAACAAATAATACAATAGGTCTTAGGATTCGAGTGCCCGAAATATTTATAATAAAAAATAAGCTAGAATATCTAGTGAATTATTTTTACAAGATAAAAATTATTTAATTTGTTTAACTTCATTGATAATTTATCAAGGAAAAACACTTTTTACTAGAAGAAAATTGAACTAGCTTTAAAGGACAAATGTATTTTATAGCAAATTGAACTAGCAAAGAATGGCGTCATAATTACGTTTACTCCTTAATTTAACCACCAGCCTAGATAAAACAGCACACCTTTTTAGTAAATTATTTTATATATGGAGTAGAATCATCAATATTAAGTAGAAACTACACTTCTCTGGATTCTACTTTAACTTTATTTTTTGAGTCTATCATCCAAGTAATGGGCCTGTTGGGTAAACAGATACTAGTTCTATAAAAACTGTTTAATATTAGGTGATAATATTATATAAATTTAAAATCCATTGATAAAATTTAATAAGGTATATTACACAAATAATAGAATAACAGATAATAATACAAAAAAAATCATTAAAATTACCGTGTGAATGTTTAGCTTTGAACAAAAAGATTATATATTGTCTTAAACTTATAAATAAGGGGTACTCACGACGTTTGCTATAGCAAGCTTTTTGTGCTATTTTGCTAAACCCGTCGAGTTTCTACAACTTCTTTTCTAGGGGTACTCACTACGTTTGCTATTGCGATTTTTTGTAGCATGAAAGCCAAGTTCCATCGTTCACGATAACCCTATTATAAGACTATTGTATATTGCTAAAGAGACAAGCCCGTTACCTACAGGTGGTATTTGGCAACTTTATACGTTTGTATAAAGTATATACAAATATACCTAGTAATTTAATTGTACAAGAAATATACCTAGTATGTTTCTTCTGCTGGGCATGCGCAGTCGGAAGACATTTTATTTTTGTAACCTCGTTTGTTTGTAACCTGTTGGTTGATAACTTATAACATAGTGTTAACCTTCTATTTGCTTATTTTTCAATAGTTTATTTCACTTATTATGTCTAAAAGTTATCAAGAAAAAAGATTATTGAACTTTTGGCATATGATTGCTCAGTAGAACTTTTAGATTGTGATTTGGTAGAAGTAAAGAATGAGATTATAGAAGACTGTAGAGAATATTATGCTTTAGGTCTTCTTTACCTTTCGAATTGGCTCTATATTAAAATTTAAAGATATGTAAAATTCAGTTTTACCAAATTTATATGACATTTTGTTTAAAGCACTCTTACAAGTGAATTTCTTTCACCATTTAATAATATATTGAAGACGACCAAGTGTTCATTCTAAAATTGCCAATTGTTTGATGTTATTGATGGAGACACAATTAGTAAAGACACTAGACGTGTATTTTAAGCAATTATGAAAGAAAAAAAAGTAAATATCCTTTTTGGCTTAGTGAAAGTGAATGTAAACATGAAGAAATAGGAGACCCTTTTTGTTTTTGTTATCTTTCTAAACCAACAGATTAAATTGGCCCTGTAATTACAACTTTTAATACCCATTAAAATATAAATTTTAATTTAATAAATAAATATTTATTACTCTTTAAACGTTCAATTTATAATTAATAAAAGTAAATTATTGTTACTTGCATTTTCATTTCTGTTCTGTGTGTATAGATATATAACGCAAAGTTAGATCAGCAACACTTCATTATACAGATTATACATGTACTTTTGATATAATATATTTAATTAATTTTATTTATTTTTGTTAATAAACTTTTTTTTAAAAAGTATTTCCTTTATTTACTATCGTATGCCAATGCTCCATAAAAAAAAAAGTTAAATTAGAGTTTAATTCTAGGCACTATTTAAATTCTATAATTTACTATAACATGTAGGTTTGTTATAAATTTTATAATTAAGTTTTGATAGGAAATTATAATTTAGAACAAAATGTAGTTAAAATGAAAAAAAGTTGCAATTATATTGTTATTATTTTATATTATACAAGTGATTCAGTGCAGAATTCACACAGTTAAATAATGAAGAATACTTAAAACCTTGTACGGATTGGAAGTTTATGAAATCTTAGACCTGTTAATACTGTCAATAACTATAATTATTTTAGATGCATTTGCAAACTCTTAGTAAAGTTCTGTAATAATAAATAAATACCTTCTTTTTTTTTTTAATTGAATCGGTTCTTGACCTAATTTATCCAGCATAAGACATATATTTGATGATGTTTAAGTTATTTACATTTGTGACACAAATAAATAACTTCAAGAAGAGAGATTTGCTGTATTCATGTGTAAATCTTAATACAAGACAATGATAACGAAGTGATAGCCTCATATGTTTTTTTTTTTAATTTGTACCAAACTAGTTTTATAATTATTAATATAGGGTAAATTGATAGAACTAGGAAATTAAACACAAACACAGGATTAAAACTTCTTTATTTATATAAAATAATAATTTAAACAGTATTAAAGATAACTTCACACTATTGTATACTAATATTACATCATGTTGAACACATAGAGTAGTAACGGAGTCCGAACTTGTGTTTTATTGAATCTATTCTAAATAAGGTAAGACTTATCATTTTACATTTAACATAAAGTAGTTGGTTTTAAATAAGTGAATCACTATACAAGATGAAATATAAAATGAAAAAGGACTTGCAAATTCTGTTCAATTATTAATTTTAAATTTACTGAATGCTAAGCCGCTGCTTCAGCAGTCCACAAATTTCCTTATTGCAAAGGAAATGCAGATGGCAAATTAAATTTTAAGTCAAATTTCTTGTTTTTAATAAATAATAAATAAATTTACTTCAATTGTTTCTTATGGACAGTCAGAGTATATATTTTTGAGTTACCAGTTACTACTAAATATTTAGGTCAATACATATATGATATAAAATAAGTAAATTCATATTAATTTTATAATCATAAACAACAGAACTATTGAAATAAAGAACTGTGATGGGTTTAGGCCAAACTGGTTATAATAAGTTATTAATATTAATTTTGTTTTATTCACTTAACAAAGGGATTGTTCCTTCCTCGTTAAATGCTCTTTAAAAAACAAATCCTTTTTTCCCCTGTCCCATTGGAGTACTAGTTCATCCTCATACTTCTGGTATATCAATCTTTGCAGCTTACACCGAAGTTTATGTTCATCTCTTTGTTGTTTTGTATCTTATATTATGAGAAATATGCATCTTTTCTTGTGACCAAGGAAAGAATAGACAAAAGTGATAAGGCATATAATTTTATAACTTAATGTGTCTCTTCCTTTACCAGAAATTAAAATAGGAAAAATTAAAGCTTTGATAATTATTGTTTATGTTTATCTCTGAAAGGTTAAATATGAAAGAGTGGAGTATGATTATGTCGACTGTTAATAGAGTTGCTTTTTTAAAATGAAAATTAACCCTTAACTATTGATAAATGTATATCCAGAAAAGGGACATTAAAGTAAATATCCTGTCTATTATTCTTATCAGAAGATTGTAGCAAACAGAACCACTATAACTTAAGGTGTACAATAATTTGAAAAGGACTTAACTATTTGCTCTGGTAATTGTGACTCACTTATTAAAAATCTTCATCTTTATGATAAATATCGAATCATAAATCTTACCTACCTTGATTTCACTTGTTTTTAAATTGTTTAAAACACCAGACACTCATAAACAACTTAACTTAAAGAAACTACATATCTACATAGGATCGCAACCTAGCAAAACCTTCCTTAAAAGTTGGAGGTTTTGTAGGTAGCTTAGTTCACTTAATTGACACGTCAGCAGCACACCGCTGGAATTTTCCATCTAGAGGAGTTTCCAGTTAAATGAAAGAATTTTAGTTTGATGGGGCACTGGCACAACAATAGCAATAGCAATTCTGAGTAGCAGACCTCAGCCTATGCTACAGAAGAGTGCTATTGTGCTATTGGCCACCACATTTCTAACTTATGCAATCGTTATTTTCACATATTAGACTCTTTTTTTTTTTAATCATTCTCGTTTAAAAGATGTTATTCTCGTTGAAATAATTATAAACCATCCCTCCCTATGAAGATGTCGATAAAATTTACAAAATAATACATCATTGTTCTCTATCAGCCTCTTAAAGAAGAAAAAACTATTTATTTTAAAAGAAACTTTCAGTAGTTGAGAGAATTTCTTTTCTAACTTAATAATTATCATTGTATTTACTAAAAACTTAGAAATAGTATTATGAAATAAAAATACAGAAAGGTAATCAAATCTTGATAGTAAATAAATACGTAAATATTACAAGAATACAAAATAAAAATATTGCTCAATTATTAAGGTTGTATTTTATAGACAATTTATATTTTTTATTTCGTTTTTCTAGTTTAAACCTTTTTAAGTTACAATTCCATGAGGATGGGTTTCTCTTCTACCAGTTTTCTACAAAAAATTTGCTCTGAAGGTTTCTAGAACTATAAAAAACATAAAATTAGTTCGATTACTGACAGAAATTGTAATTTGTGTTTACCTTGCACTACAGATAAATTTATCTGGATAGATTGAATTAATTAATAAAGTTTTTAAATTACATATTAATAATTTTTGTATTCCTATTCTAAAGAGGAAATATTATCATTGATACGTCAGTTTTTCTCATAAACTCATGAGTAAAAAAGGGATGTTGGTATACTAATTATAAAAACGACAAATACACAAGGTATAACGAAATAAGAAAAAAAATTTCTCCTTATCTCACATTATCAGAGTTTACTATCCTAATTTAGTTTAAAATAACTCATGTAGTGCAAGATAATCCATTAATTTTCATATAAAATGCTTATTGACTTCAAGTAAAAAGTTACTAACCTCAATTTTGTCTCCGTTTTCTATCATTTTCTTGCAACAAAAGTTGAATGTCTTCATTTGAACTATTTATCTTATGTTTAGTCCTTATTCTGCTTTGTTAACTTCTTGGTGAATTTGAGGAAATGAGAAAATCATTAAAAACACAGATACGTGTTGCGAGGTTTAGGTTTTTATAAATCAAAGCCATAGATAAAATGGCGGCCAATAGCACTATAGCACAGCCCATTGCATGCTTTTGTAGAAACTCGACGGGTTTAGCAAAATAGCACAAAAAGCTTGCTATAGCAAACGTCATGAGTACCCCTATAGTGTCAAAAATATAACCGATCACCAAAACGGTTTTCTGTTATAGCTCAAAGCCTTATAAAGAAATACGTGAAACAATTAAAGAATTAATTAAATTGAATTTTTTTAGAAACATGTTTTTTATTAAAAAAATCTATTATATTATTATCTAAAATAATCAGTTAGTTGTATCTTCTTTTCATCATTCTCTATTAACTTTTAAAAGCTTGTGTATAAGGTAATATTTTTTTCTAAAATCTTTAGCTTTCCAACGGTATATCATACATGTATATTACTACTCTTCTTTTCAAAAACAAAAAATTACATTAAAAAAATATTTTTTCTTTTTTCTCCTTTAGTTGGGTATCGAATTTATTCAATTTATATATTTACTTTTTTTTTCATCAGTGGTAACAAGATAATATAGTTATTTTTATTTAATCAACAAAATTAAAGGGACTTTAGAGGAAGAAAATATAAAATATCGGCATTTAAGCCCTGTCAAACTATTTTAATCAGAATAAAACCTACATGAATTTTACATCGATATAGCGAGTTTAATCAAAATCGTCGAAACCGTTTTCGAGAAAATCGAAAAAAGGTGCAAAATGCATGGTATAAAGTGGCTCTTCTGGTAAGCTCATTTTGATGGAAAAGGTTTTGTACCGTCTCGGGCGTAAAGTTGTCTTAAATATGAAATTTCAGTTTCATAGGTCTTACCGTTTCCGCCCGAGAGTTGCTACACACACACACACACACACAGACCTTTTTGCGGGATTTGGTTATTTGGACACAGGGGACTCTAAAACGTGTATTCCCGTTGAAAACTGGAATTCGAAAATTTTCACGATCGCAATACTTTCCCTTACTATATATAGTAAGTGAAAGTAAAATTGTCGAAATATGTCTTATATATTTTATTTAAACATAACTAAAATAAAAAAGTACTTTCAGTCCCTTTGTGGATTTCACTTTTACTCACCTATATATGAAATATATAGTAAGGTCTATTACGGTCGTGAAAATTTTTTAATTTCAACAGAAATATACGTTTTAAGGTCCTTTGAGTCAAAATAACCAAGTCACGGGAAAAGGTCTGTGTGTCTGTGTGGGTGTTGATTATTCAAACTCGTTTGAGCTCGATATTTATTTAATAATTCCTAAGTTTATTTTACCAACCGTGGTATGAGAAAGTCGTGTGTTGCCCGCACCAGATTTTTTACACTATTTTTCTTCGTAAGAATTATATAAGAAAATCTGAAATAAGAAATAATATCCGTCTAAAAATAAGTAAGATGCATAATTTTAAAATCCCTTATAACATAAAAATGGATAGTAAACTATAAGTTATAAGCTTTCCTAAAGATGGTTGGCAGAAAACGGCTTACTGAACTCTGATCAACCGTTGCAAATAAAGGGGAAAATCAAAGAGCAAGACGAACTGAGAAGGAATGTATGAAAAACAAGTTGCAATTTCCTCCGCCTCGGGAAGTCATTACAAAAAGAAGTTAGGAGCTGCAATCCGATAGAAAAAGAGGCAGGAAATGAGTGTTTATTTTAGTACAGCGGGAGAAAATCAATACGGCACGCTTTTCGGGAAAATAAATGAGGATTTGAATTAAGGAAATGCTCTGTGAACTTGAATAATTGATCCAAAGTCTTGATGTAGTGCTCTCATCTTGACCTTTTCACTTTTGGACGAATAATTTCCCTGGTTCTTTATTTTCCAAATACAACAAGGAGTTCGTTTAGTCTACCGATCCGATCAAGCGAATTAATACAAGTTTTAATTGTTCTTAATTACTTTATAGAAGTGTTCTTAAAAAAAAAAAAAAAAAATATATATATATATATATATATATATATATATATTTTTTTTATTTCTTATCTCATTAAGTGTTAAACAATATAGCAAAAACAAAATAGTGCAACTGTACAAGCCTTAAATATTTTACGTAGTACCTTATTCCCGAAAGCTTTAAGGCGCTTTCATCTTTCAAAATAATTGGCCTCGTTTCACATCCATATGGTTCGGCTATTTCGGACCGATTTTTACCTCGGGAAGAGAGTTTCTATATTAAAATGGTTCCTTCCTTGTTTGGTAATCCTAGTTACCTACATTGAAATATTTCTATTTGTATCCTTTTAAAAGGAGAATTGAGTCAAAAATGGTGGTTCTCATACAAGATATGTCAATTTTTATAAATCTTTTTGACAAGAATAGAGATATTAACTTAGGATAACAAAAAAAAAAATTAAAACAGTCTTTAAAATATGAAAATCGGGCATATTAAATGATTAGTTTTAACCTTCAAGGCCTTCTTGAACTGATTAGCTAAAGGTCTTAAAAGTTATTTTTATTTTACTACTCTTAAAATTGCGATTAAAAAGTAATATACTTGGATAATAACAATGTGTAAGTCATTTTTATATGGAATTGTTTAGTTTTTATATATAATTATATACCACTTTTATTCTTACATAATGGTCACGATTCATCTATTTTTTTATATAATTAAAAATGAAATATATATATATATATATATATATATATATATATATATATATATATATATATATCTGTGTATATATATATATATATATATATATATATATATATATATATATATATATATATATATATATATATATATATATATATATATATCTGTGTGTATATATATATATATATATATATATATATATATATATCTGTGTATATATATATATATATATATATATATATATATATATATATTATATATATATATTTTCTTATCTCATTTAGTGTTAAACAATATAGCAAAAACAAAATAGTGCAACTGTACAAGCCTTAAATAAAGCCTTATAAATCTTTTTGAAAAGAATAGGGATATTAACTTAAGATAAAAAAAAAAAAAAATTAAAACAGTCTTTAAAATATGAAAATCGGGCATATCCTTCGAAATACCTTTTTATTTATTTTCGTGCGTTTAATTAAAAATTACTTCTTTTATTTAGTAATATTACAATCTGACCTTTTAGGACATTTCTAATAGTTACCAAAAACATTCATACAATGTATTAATACTTACATAAATAATACAAATATATCCGCTTTTTTTTTTTAAAGTTTTTGTTTCTGTACCAGACATAAGACTCTTTTATTCTTGAGGTAAATACAATAAAATTTACTTTTCTTTTTTCTTTCTATAAAATAATCTACATTAGTATTAGTATTTCTACAGCTAATACAATGCTAATGATTCCTATATAAATCATTTTTAATTATATAAAAAAATAGATGAATCGTGAGCAATGTGTAAAAATAAAAGTGGTATATAATTATATATAAAAACTAAACAATTCCATATAAAAATAACTCACACATTGTTATTATCCAAGTATATTACTTTTTAATCGCGATTTTAAGAGTAATAAAATAAAAATAACTTTTAAGGCCTTTAGCTAATCAGTTCAAAAAGGCCTTGAAGGTTAAAACTAATCATTTCTTGGCAATAAAATATTCAATTTGAATTAGCATTCATGAAAAAATCATTTTTTTCACTTTAAAAACTTATTAGACAATTATATAAACAATATTCTTTTTAGACAATTATAACTTCAGTTAAGAATTCATTGTTACATCAAAATCCATAGTTGCTCATCATCCGTTTAACTTATTGTACTGCCATTTCACTTATAAAACTATAGTAATGATCAATTCCAGGTAACATTATGCTATAAAACCAATGAGCCATAACATAAGAAGCAATCATGTGAACTGATCGGCAACTGAATTTGATATAATTTGATTAATTGATATAATTTGATTAATTGATATAATTTGATTTATATATAAATTGATTTGATTTATATATAGATTGATTTATTTTATTATAATTATTTTTTACTTTCACTTATCTATATATAAAATATATAGTAAGGGGAAGTATTGCGATTTGAAAATTTTCGAATTTCAGTTTTCAATCGAAATACAGGGATCACTTGTAGCTAGGTGGTTAGCATAACAGCCTCCTATGCCAAAGGTCACTGGTTCAAACCCGCAGGTGGTCCTAGGGTTTTTTAATGGGAGTAAGAAATCCTTAGTTATGCCGTCCTTTGGAGGGGACGTTAAAAGGTGGTCCCGAGCCTGTGCGATGTCAGGTACTCGTTAAAGATCCCTTTCCTAATAAAACCTGGATAGGCAAAATTTAGGACTCCCACTGTAGCCTCGTCCCATTAGCCATAGTAGCATAAAGTGACATTAAATAAATAAACAAAAAAATCAATTGAAATACAAGATTTATTCTCACCTTAGTCCAAATTACCAAAAGTCTCGAAAAAAGGCCTTTTGTGTCTGTGGTACGACACAAGGACGAAAACGAAAAGTCATACGAAACTGAAATTTCATAAATAAGACAGTTATGCGCCCGAGATGTAACAGATTTATTTTCCTAAAATCAGCTGCCCGAAAGTGCTACTTTATACCATGCCTTTTGCCCCATTTTACGGCTCTAAGGATTTTGATAAAACTCGCTATATCGATGTAAAATTTAATTGGCTTCAATTTGATGTAGGTTTTGTTCTGATTTAAATACTCTGACTTGGCTTAAATGTCGATAGTTAAAATTTTCTGCCTCTAAAGTACCTTTAATTTTCTAGATTCAGAAGAATTATCCATATCATTCAAATTAGATTGATGAAAAGCGTGATAAATACAAAAAGAGTTGATAAATACAAATGTTTAGCGAATGTGAACCAAATAATAGAGAAAAAAGCGAAAATATTTTTTTAATGTGATTTTTATGTTTTGAACATAAAAACAGTAATAAAGACGTATAATACATTGTTGGAAATCTTACGATTTGAACAAAAAAATTATTATCTTATACACAAAATTGCAAAAGTCAATGGAGAGTGATAAAAAGCTGATAAACTGATTGTCGTAGATAATAATATAATAGATTATTTAATTTAACACTTGTTTCTATTGAAACTCAATGTAATTAATTTTTTAGCAATTTTTTTTTATCTCTAAATGTATTAAAAAAGTCTTAAATTGATTTTAACAACGGTGGTAAGTGAAAGTCGTGAGTTGCGCGCACCAGATTTTCTTTCGTAGGATAACAATATTGTAATTATTAAAGTGGTTATTAAATGTTAAATTTGTCAGGATAGTGTCCGTTAGTGAATGATCTCCGATTGAGAAACATGTCCGTTAGAAAAAGTTTCACTGCATTTTCAACTTTTTTCACGGATGTGAAACGTGGACGATGGCATATGGCAAGTAGGCTTTCTTTAGGTTTTTATCGAGATTTTAGATTATCGAGCAAATATTTTTCAGAAGAATTCACCCAGTAAATGATAATTTATTACAATGATTAAAGTTTGTTCAGAGAAAATGACAAAAGATTCCGTTCAGTTATAGAATGAGACTTGACTAATAAATAATATACCGTAATTATTAATAACTTACTTTTCTATATCTAAGACTGTCACCCATAAACAAGCTCCCTAGAAAGGACTGACCAAGTACCGACAAAGGAACATACCTGTACTTAGGACACAGTACCCACCACCTGAAAGCACTTGCTTTGACCGCTCATGCCGCCTCTTCATCCCTCCCTACAATCTCTTGCTATATGTATCCTCAAATCCTCTAGACTCATCACTCTAGTTGTAACATTGCTTGTGTCACACTCATAGAAGGAAACGTCGTATTCATAGTGTGTATTGTGTTCTCATGATAAAAGCTGTAATTTAATATCTTCATTGTGTGTGATTCATTAACTGTTCGCAGTTAGAGGCTATCCTGTTGAAACGTGAAACTTCGAAATCTCATTATACAGGAAAATGTTTGCAATTAAACTTGAGAACCAACAATATGTTTTTGTTGTGTCTGTTTATTAATAAAAAAAAATCAGATAGCAGTAGTAGAAAAACAGTAACGTACAATTTTGTATGTGTCTTATTAGAATGTTTTATTGTTGTTTTTTTTTGCATGATTTCATGACATTTGGAATGTAATAAATGCTGAAAAAAAGTGCACTCGTTAGTTAATAGTGATTCCCCATCTTAATAATTATTATTTCTATTATTTGGGGTAATTTTGTAAGAAATTAGCTCAGTTCTTTTAGATAAAATTTCACCGATAGTTATCTTTATTAATATATATTTTAATATTATTAATTAGTCACATCTATTCCAATGTCAGACATAGCAGTATTCTATTACCGAAGTCGCGGGTTCAAACTCTGCAGAAGGCCCTCTGAATCTTTAAAGTGCGTAAAAAAATCCTCAGTGGGATCACTTGTAGCTGGGTGGCTAGCATAACAGCTTCCTATGCCAAAGGTCACGGGTTCAAACCCGCAGGTGGACCTAAGATGGGGGTAAAAAACCCTTAGTTATGCCTTCCTTCGGAGGTGACGTTAAAAGGTGGTCCGGAGCCTGTGCGATTTCAGGTACTCGTTAAAGAACCCTTTCTTAAAAAAACCTGGATAGGCAAAATTTATGACTCCCACTGTAGCTACGTCCGATTAGCCCTAGTGACTTTAAATAAATAAACAAATTAAAAAAAAAATCCTCAGTTAGGACGTGCATCGAAAATGACGTAAAGTTGAGGTCCTGATCTTGTGCGATGAGAGGAATTCTTTAAAAATCTCTATCCTTATTAAACCTGAAAAGGAAAAATTTAGTACTCCCCTCGTAGCATCATCCGATTAGCCATAGTAGCATTAAGTGAAGTTTAATGGATAAAGAGAAATGTATTATTAATTAAATGTTTATGATTCAATTTTTTTATATTTTAAATATTCATTGAGATATATTATAATTTGTTTCAAAATGAACAATAATAAAAGTTATATGAGAACACATTTATACAATCATATAAATTAATTAGCAATCGCCATCTTATCGTTACAATTTTACATTGAGTTGTTTATTAAATATAATCTAGATGCTGTGAACCGCATAACTTGTGGTAATCAAATAATAACCGATTCAGCGGTTGATATCTCGTTAATTAACGTCGACTTATCTAATTTGTTCTCTTAATTAACCTCAGTGTTTATTGTGAAGATATTCCGATTGTCTGCAGTATGTTCCCTCCTAATTGCACTTGAGCTAAGTTTAGAGTGCGAAATAATTGACGACTTTATGAGAGAAGTTTCAGTTTCTAACCTCCGGTTTCTAGTAATGGTTAGCTTGATACCTCCTCTAATCCACAATCATCAGGAAAAAAAATATACTGATGAATATATTTATTCGTAATTATAGGTTTATGGGTAATTTTGATCCGTGTTTTTCTTCACTCAACCACTTTTTACTTTCACTTACCTATATGTGAAATATATAGTAAGGGAAAGTATTACGATCGTGAAAATTTTCCAACTCCAGTTTTCAAAATACACGTTTTAGGGTCCTCTGAGTCTAAATAACCAAGTCCCGCAAAAAGGTCTGTTTGTCTGTGTGTCCGTGTGTGGTAACTTTAGCGCAAAAACGAAAAGTCGCACAGAACTGAAATTTCATCTTTAAGACCACTATCCGCCCGAGATGTTACAACTTTTTCACTAAAATCGGCTGACCGGAAGTCCTACTTTATCCCATGTATTTAGCACCTTTTTACGATTTTCTCAAAAACGACTCTCACAACAACAACAACAATTTTTATTCAGTAAAATTACAATCTGTCCCAATTTGGACATTAATAGTAGTGCTGAAAGATATCATACATACTACATTCATACAATATTTACACGGAATAAAATTACAATAAAATATATACACAATAATGAATCAATACAATAGTCAAGAATTCACTTATACCTATATACACATACACACACTCATACGTACATCACATTGAGTGGAGAATCTAGCCAGTGCTAGAACTCCAATGTATTTACAACAGGTCGCGGGGCCACTGCCGTTTCAACCTTCTAGGTGGGTTGTATGGATGAGTGGAGCTGGATAGGGATTGAGCTAGAGGATTAGGATGATGAAATAGGTTCTGGTGGAATTTGGAAAATTTGGATGGAATTAGGTCTGAAATAAATGGAACATTAAGGTCGTGGTGCAAGGTATAGTTGGAGACATAATAAGGAGCATTTACTATTGTACGGAGGACTTTGGATTGAAAGGATTGAATGCGTTTGATGTTAGTACGTTTAGCTGTCCCCCACAGTTCAAGTCCGTAGGTCCAAATGGGCTTCAGTATTGTCTTGTAGATTAATAATTTGTTGTCAGCTGTAAGTTCAGATTTTCTGTTGAGTAGTCGGTATAACTGTCCGAATCGTCGGTTGAGTTCTTGTCTTTTAAGTCTTGTATGTGGGTTCCAAGTCAATCTTTTGTCTAATAGTAAGCCAAGATACCGGACTGTATCTGAAGGAGGAATTGGAATGGAATTGAAGTAAACTGGCGGACAGGAGTTTCGTCGAAGAGTGAAGGTTACGTGTTTGCATTTGGCTTCGTTCACCTTAATGCGCCAAGCATTACACCAGTCTTCGATAAGAGAAAGGTGTCTTTGCAGGTTTAAGGATGCTGTTTCAGGATTGGAACTGGATGATAGGATGGCGGTGTCGTCTGCAAAAGTTGCCAGAAAGGTATCAGGATGTGTAGGAATATCAGCAGTGTAAAGGATGTAGAGGACGGGTCCCAAGACGCTGCCTTGAGGAACACCGGCCTCAACGGGATAAAGGTTAGAAAATTCTACACCACAGCGAACGCGGAAGGAACGGTTTGAGAGATAGGATCGGAGAATGAGGTATAGAGACTGGGGTAAATGGGTTTTCAGCTTGAAGAGTAATCCAGTGTGCCATACCCGGTCAAAAGCTTGCGCAATGTCCAGAAACGCACCAGAACAATACTCTTTGCATTCAAGAGCTGAGGAAATATGGTCTACAACTCGGAGCCCCTGTTGAACTGTGGAATGCTGAGGACGGAATCCAAACTGATGGGAAGGAAGATTTTGAGATTCTAATATGGGTAGGATACGTTTAAGAAGAAGCCTTTCGAAGATTTTTGAGAGGATGGGGAGTAGACTAATAGGCCTGTAGGATGAAGTGTTGTTGGAAGGTTTGCCTGGTTTTAGAAAAAGAATGATAGTGGAATGTTTCCATAACAGAGGAAAATAGGTGGTGCGTAGGATGCAGTTGTAAATATAAGTAAGGAATATAACAGCTTTCTGCGGAAGTTGTCGGAGGATCTGGGGAGTAAGGAGATCGTGTCCAGGAGATTTACGGAGGGTCAGTTTTTGGAGAAGATATTTGACCTCAGAGGGATTAATAGCTTTAGGAGGTAGGGAAAGTGGAATTGGTGACATAAGAAAGTCTTGCACTGTTGCCGTGTGATTGGCGTGGGATTCCGGGTGAGGAGTGAAAACTTTGGAGAGGTGTGTGGCGAATTCCTCGGCTTTATCTTCATCAGACGCAGCCCAGGAGTCATCACAACGTCGGAGAGGATGGGAAACTTGATGGTATTTTAGGATCTTTTTCGTGATATTCCACAGGGAATTATCACGAGCTGATAGAGAGGAGAGGTAGGAATTAAAGGACTGGGAACGGAAGGTCGCCAACTCCCTCTTCAATTGTCTACAATAGAAGTTATAGGAGCGGCGATCTGTTGGGTGTCGGGTGCGCTGCCATAATGATCTTGCTCGGCGTTTGGTATGGATGAGGTCTATAATATGTTGTGGAAAATGATTTTGGTGAGGATTTATATTGGAGTGTTTAGGAGAGGAGGCAGTCCAGACAGCTTGTTGGATGGCGGTGGTAAAGGAATAGACGGAATTATCTAGGTCATCTGGGGTTTTGAGGGTTACTCTGAGGTCAATATTATCGGTTAGGATTTGGCGGAAAAGGTTCCAGTTGACAGGGCCTCGGATGAATGATGGTGGAATGGGTTTTGGAATTGGAGTGAGAGATACTTTTAGGATCAGTGGACTATGGTCTGAGGATAGTTCATCAAGGCGAGTTACAGACAAGTTGAGGGAGCCTAATCCGCTGTGGATAAAGAAGTCGAGGATGTCAGGATTGCGGTTAGGATCGGTTGGCCAGTAGGTAGGGGAGTCAGGAGGCAGGATATTAAAATTTCGGGAGTTGAGTGCAGACAGCAAATTTCGTCCCCGAGAATTCGTGGTTCTGGAACCCCACTGCTGATGCTTGGCGTTTAAGTCTGCACCCAGAATGAAGCAATTTCCTATGGAATCCAGGATGGATACAAATTCGGAATTGGAAATGGAATGTTTAGGAGGGCAATATGCAGATGTGAGGGTTACCGGAAAGGAAAAAGTCTTGATTACTATTGCTGTGGCTTGTAGGAAATCATAGGTGGGAAGTGGGAGTAAATGATGAGAGAGGGATTGGTGGACAATGATAGCAGAACCGGCATGGGCTTTGCCGTCTGGGTGGTCAGTACGGTATGTCATATACTGCGGTATTTTGAAGTAATGTTTAGTGGTTAGTCTTGTTTCAGTTATAAGTGCAACATCGATTGTTTTGTCTTGCAACAACGCTGTCAGTTCGTCAGTATGATTTCTAACACCATTCGCATTCCAAAGGAGAATGGATAAGGAGTTAGGTGAATTCATTTAAGGATTTTTCAAGGCAGGGATTAAATTTGATACTAGATTTGTAAGGAGTGATATAAGCGGCATAACAAGAGATTTCATTTCGGAGATGAACGATGTCATTAGACTGGTAAGATCTGTGACGTTTGATGGTGAAGGGATATGAGGAATTTGATGTTGAGGAGTTTTTTGAAGATTAGGTAAACTTTGAGAAGTAGATTGTTGTACAATAGATTGAGATTGTTGAAGAAAACGTTGTTCCGGCAGTGCCTCGACTTCATGATTCTGGTTTCCACCTCCAAGCAAGTGGGCAAATGACACGTTAGAATTTACAAGTTTAGATGGTTCTCTCCTGCTTCTGGTTGGTGCAGCTGTTTCATTCGTATCCTGAGGTTTTTGGTATCTGGTTCGGAGTTTCTTGTAGATTTCACATCCCTTGTAGTTAGCCGGGTGGTCCTTGAGGCACAGAGCACATACAGCGGGTGTAGATCTTGATCTTGTACATTCTTCTGTTTTATGCTGTTCACCGCATTTCACACAGCGTGGTATGTGATGGCAATAACTTCTGGTATGACCATATGCCTGACAGTTATGGCACTGAACAATGTCTTTCTTTGTGTAAGGTTTTTCAACCTTTACACGGGTATAGTAGAGTCTACTGAGGTCATAGATATTTTCGACTCCTGCTGATGGTTCCAAGTCCACGAAGAATAGAGGTAGTGGACTTTTATCTTTTAGAACGTTGGTGACTTGCCTCACTTGGAATCCTAGTTCTGTCAGTTCTTCTTTGATAGCTTCAACGGGTGTTGAGGAATGTAGGTTTCTGATTACGACCCTTAATGCTCTCTCCTGGCGCAGCTGATAAGTATGAAAGTCAGCTTTGGTCTCAGTCAGATATTTCACAATCTTTCTGTAGGTTTCAGCAGTAGTCGGAGATATTTTAGTATCATTGGTTCTACTTATACAATAATAACTATTAGGATCAGTTACTTTGTTTAAATGCGCACACATAAGTTTAAAATTTTTAATATTCTTAACAAATATTGGTGGAGGTAGTGGTTCCCTGGGTATAGGAGAAGATTCCATGGTTTCTTTTTCATTTTGGAGGATTTGAAATGGATTCGGTGTAAAAAACGGGGATTCATCAGTTATTCCTTGTGATGATGTGCTGGGCTGTGGTTCAGATCCTAATGAGGTAGCTGACGTGTTCGCTGGTGGAATCATTTTTTTATTTTGTTCACGGCGGGGTCTCTGTTTTGTGGGAGACGAGTTTGAACCTGCAGATCTAGATCTTTTACTTGCAGACTTTGAGGACATGACTTGATGAAAATATCTCATTGATCAAGAAAATAATAATAATAATAAATAAATAATGAGATAAGAATTAAAGATAAAAGAAAGATAAGTAAAAGAAAAGCAAGCCCGAGCTTGCCGAGCTAGCGGCAATCAGCTGATCAGTGACCCTCCTTTCACTTTTTCGTGATTGTACAAAGTAAATTATAACTTTGCTTACCGAAATGTCTCTAATATTCACTGCCGTAGTATTCCTGAGGTCTAGTGATGTTCTCCAGACCGAATTCAAGCGAATTCCTACTGAAAAAAGCAAAAATCTGAGAGACGATGTAACATATGACTGTTATCATCGAGCGCATCAAAGTAATGTTCAAAAACGACTCTAACGATTTTGATTAAACTCGCTTTATAGATGTAAAATTTAATGGGATTTAATATCATGTAGGTTTCATTCTGATTGAAATAGTCTGATGGGGCTTAAATGCAGATAATTTAAAATCTCTTTCTCTAAAGTACCTTTAATTTTGTAGAATCTATCAAAATATCCATATTATCTTGATACCATTGATAATTAACAGCTAATTATGCACGTTGAGCGAATTGACAACTAAAGGAAAAAACTGAAAAATATATTATTATGCATTTTTTGTGTTTTTGAACACAATAGTAATATAGATGTTTGGATAGATAAATATTTTAGGAAAAATATTATCTTATTCACGGAATTGTAAAGTGTAATGGAGAGCGATGAAAAACCGATAAAACTTGCTGTTTTTTGGGTTCCCGAAAAGAAAAATTCATGTAGACCGTGCTACAACATGGCGGCTTGTCCATGAAGCACAAAGTGCCAGTTTTGTTTTTGAACATAAGAACAGTAATATAGACGTATAATATACCGTTTGAAAGAGAAAGACTTTAGAAAATATATTATCTTATACAGAAGCTTCTAAAATTGAATATAGAGTGATAATAGTCCGATAAAACTAACTGATTATTTTAGATAATAATATAAAAGAGTTTTTAATAAAACGCATGTTTCTATATTAATTCAATTTAATTAATTCTTTAATGGTTTCACTCATTTTTATCTCTAACTGTATTCGGAAATTCTTTAATCAATTTTAAAATCGGAGGTAAGTGAAAGTCGTGTATTGCCCTCACCAGATTTTTTTTTCCTTCAGTGATTCCTTATAACATTATTTTTATAAATTAAAAGCTAATCAACAAAATTTATTTATGTCTAAACACTGTTATAACACGTCTATACCATTAATATTTTCAATTTTAAAATAAAAAACAAAATATGTATTTTATAAAATTTGATTGATCATAACGGTCATCAAATCTGTACAAAAGCATTTTTTTTTTGTAATTTATTTAATCGGATATATTTCAATTTGTATCAATGGACGATAATAATATTGCTTAAAGGTCACATTCATACAATAAAGACATCACATAAAAATAAATAAAGATATATAATGACAAAAGTTATAAATTAATTAAATACTGGCTAAAAAAATAAATTAACACACTTATACCCCTGTACAATATACTAAAGTAATTAATTTTAAGACTTTTTTATTTATTTTTTTTTTAATTATTTTATTTATTTAAATTTTTTTTTCTAATACTAATCGTAATTAGCTAAATGACCACGTACTCTTCGGCCATAAAAATGAAATAGCTACCCATTAAATGAACGACCTGAATTTGCAATGAGTTATAATTGCCAGTTCGTTGTTCACTCTAACAATATACCAAATGTTCGAATGTTTGGGCTCGCTAATTCATTATTTCATGGCATCAACGAGAATAACTGGAAACTGAGTTCCTTCATAACTGAACAGTTTGAAACTGGCCAGAAAATCAAATTTATTATTTAAACGTTGTATATATTGCACAAAATCTCTAGAAAACATTTCTCGATCGATGAATTATTTCCATTACATTCACAATTACATTTGGGTAATTAAAGAGTCAAACAATTAAAAATTATTATAATGCTAACTTATGAGATGCGGAACCATTACGTTGAACTAATTAAATTAAAACTTTCCTGGATACTGTCATTTTTTAAATGTTTTCCTACAATTAGTTTCTTTTTTTTTCTTCAGTTAGATTAATTGTTTTTCGAAACCACTCTTGTGTTTTTTGGATATTTATTTTTCTTTTTAATTTCACTTACTTGAAGTAAAGGAAAGTCTTGCGATCGTGAAAATGTTTGAATTAGTTTTCATCGGAAATACACGTTTTAAGACCTCCTAAGTCCAAATTACTAAGGGTTTTTGTGTGTGGTAAGTCTAGCACGAAAACGAATATTTCATATTTAAAATATCTTTACGCCCGAGATGGTACAACTTTTTCATTGAAATTGGTGAACCAGAAGAGACATTTTATACTATGCATTTTTCACTTTTTTAAGATTTTGTCAAAAATAGGTCTAAATATATTGATTAAACTTACTGTATAATTGTAAAATTAAATGGTTCAATTTTATAGAGATTTCATTCTGATCGAAATAGTCTGACAGTAATTAAATGCCGATATTATAATTTTTTTCTTTTCTAAAGTATATTTAATTTTATAGGTTTGAAAAAAATAAACTTGTCATCTAATTAGCATTGATGAAAAAAGGCGAAATATACAAGACAAAGGAATTTGATTACCATCTAAAGGAAAAAAGAGCAAAAATATTTTATAGATAAATGGTTTTTGGACATCAGAATAGTATTATGGACGTATAATATACCGTTGGAAAGGTAAAAATTAAAAAAAAATAAAATATTGTGTTAAACAAAAAATTGTAATAGTCAACAGAGTGTGTTAAAAACCTGATAAAACTAACTGATTGTTGTAGATAATAATATAAGAGATTAGTTAATAAAACACATATTTCTATCGAAACTGCCATTAGGGTCATTAATTTTTTTTTACCAATGTATTGCTACGGTCAAGACAATGACGGGTGGACCACGCCTGAAGGGGCCTAGATTTGGCTAGAGACTTCTGGACCTGGACAGTCCTCGAAGTGCCTGGAACGGCCACCCGCCTTACCTGCCGCCCGGTGGAATCTATCTAGAAGATTCGGTGGTGGTACAAATACCGGTCCACTACGCCTGGGTCAGTCAGTCTTAATCCGGCTCAACAAGCATCTGTGATGTATCAGTGAACAGTGACAGTAAACCGTTCGTGACAGTGTGACAGTGTAGTGAAACTGTGTGTCAGTATTGTGATAACCGGTCGGTGGGAAATTAGAAGACTGTAGTTTATATACGTTTTATAGTTGTAAGTTCTAGAATAAGTCTAGAATATTGTATAAGCTTACGTAAGTAGTTTATTTGTTAGGAATACCTCATTTTATATGTATACTGTTAGTAGTAGTAACTATAGTGGTTAGTAATCCCTTTGTATTTGTACATTCTGTATTTAATAAATATTTGTAATTTGTAAACTGTAGTAGTTCATTTCTCACACCCCGTAGCCCGTAACAGTATGTCAAATTCTTAGATTCATTTTACCAACAGAGGTAAGTAAAAATTGTGTGTTGGGCGCACCAGATTATTTTTTCTATTTGCTCAATTCTCAGTTTATATCCACGGTCTTTAACTGGAAGGTTGGAAAGTATTAAGCTAGTAATATAATATCTATTAATACATAACCCATAAAATAAATATCCCTTAACGGAAACTCCTTTCCAGTTTACATAAACAATCACCTGATTTCATCTAAATTGAGTTATTCTTGCCAAATAGATGGACTTGTTAAAAACTTCGAAAAATACGAACCTTACTTACCTTAATTATCATACCACCATACCTTTCAACTTCAAACTCGGATATTTTTCTTATTCCTATGATATTTTTAACTCATTTTCTTATTTTATCTAATTTTATGGAAATGAAATTATGCAGTTAAATATAAATATAAATAGATAAATATTAATAATAATAAATTAAAATTCCCAACTCCTACTTGCTAATGGCCTTGCTATCGTAATGAAAAATGTCTGAGACGTGCTCTTTAACATTTTACTTAGTTAAGATGACATTAATAGTGCTTCTTGTCAATGCTTTGCATATTTTTATAGGCTAATTAAATCCTTTTCTATGGCAGTTTGGTAATTAACACTTCAGTAGAATGGCGAGGCAACATGGCCACCGGATGAGATAACAGAAGTGTAAACGGAAGCTGCCTTTTTATGCTCCCTTCTTCCGGTAAGGTGGTTTCTTTCTCCGATAAAACTAGAAGCGTGGATGGATCAAAATAGACTCCAGCCTTCTACATTTACAAATTAGAAAGCAAGTTTTTTCGTATAGTTAGACTAAATAATATATATATTTTTAAATCTCCACAACACCAAAAGATAGTTAACCGTGTTTGAAACTTATAATTTTATGGATTTCATTAAAATAAATATGTGTAGTTATTATTGAGAAAATCTGGTGTGCACATCTCTCAACCTTGTCTAGTTGAGACACTTCGGCACAATTTGAAAAATTCACATCTTTTACCATAAATTTTCATTAAAAGATTCATTTTCGATTTAAGATCAATCAATAAATTATTGTTAACAATAATATTTTAAGTTACTTATTTTTTGTCATTATCGATTATTTAAAACTACTTTTCTTGCAACATAATATATGTTTTTTTTTATGAAATGTTGAGCTAACTTGAAGGTGAGTCCCAACGTAAACTTTATTAATTTAATTAAAATATTGTTAACCTCCAGAAGTTACGTTGAAGAAATATAGCTCCTTAGAATTCATGTTTGAAAAACAAGAAGAAAACAGAACTATAAGAAGAGAAAATAAAGGGATAAAAAGAAACAAGCTTAGCTGCCATAATGATATCTTATACGATTGCCGTACTACTAAAATACAATATTTCTCCTTTTTTTTATGTATACAAAATGCTAAAATATGCTAGTTATATTTATCTATTTTATTGCTTCTAAAAATAAAATATGGTTAATTATTTTTTTAAATATAAACAATTAAAGAAACTAATGTTCTTGATTACTTATATTCTTATGTCAAAATGTGGAAAAGAATTTTAAAGATCTCACACGGATTATTTTGGTGATAACTCGCAAAACCATTATTATTTGTATAGTTGTTTGGGCAAAATTATCATTATCATTTACATTATAAAAAATAAGGGGGAATTGTCTTTAGGCTTTAAATAGAAATATAAAGCGCATCAAGAAAAGATAGTAACCAAAGCTTGAATATCATTTAATAATATCGTAGGTGTAAGCTAGTATTTTTTAAATAGAAAATATGCGAGAGAAAACAGAAAACAAAGCAGAAAAAAACATAGGATAAAATAGTTCGAGCTAGTAATGGCTTCCTCTGGAGACTTTTATGGAAAAGTCGAAAATAATCTACTGATAAACAGTCTTAAATTGGCAAAAATATATTTCATTTCTTAGTAAATGTATATATTGAAGTGTATATTTACTGTACAACATTGTTATTCTTAAGGGACATAGTCCCAGAATAAAGTTATTTTATGATTATTATTATTATTAAAACCAGACGTTTTTTTTGCTCTGATCGTGTTTCCTTTTGTTATGAAATCCCACATTTTCCAATACCTCCTGACAACCGAAACAGACGCACGGCAAATATGAAATTTCAGTCCAATTATGGTACTTAAGATGTAATACATTACTACTTATAGCTTTCAAATTCTTTTTTGTTTCAGAAGATTTGTTTATACTTTTACTGAATCCATGAAATATAGAACTATACTGATTTGAAAATGGAAATAAGATAACTATATCATTATAACACATGAGTCCTGTGAAAAAAGTAATCAGTGGTAGTACTCCAGTGTCTAATTTATGATACGTTTAAAAAGTAAAAAGATACTTTTTCAAAATGTGTAAATGTATCTTTTTAGCCCTAATGATGACCCACAATGGGGGTCGAAACATTGGTAGGAAAGTAAATGGTTAAAACTACCTAATTGTTTCATTCATCGACCTCCACCCGCACCAAGTTCTTCTAGTATAAATAATAACAATAGTCAATGCAATACAATAAATTCCCATCATTCTTTCCATCACATACATTCCATTATAACTAAAAAACTAGTGTAACCATTCCAAAGATTTTTATTTTAATATACCACAGAACGGGAATGCTAATAAAATAATACGAATTATCGGGATTCTACAGTAATTTATTTTCATTTGTTTTGTTTTTCTTCATATTTAACTATTCAAGAAATCTATAATTTAAAAAATTTAGGTTGAAAAGTAAAATGAAATATTAATTGTTATATCCTTTAGTCGGGGCAGTGAATGCCCTCCCGGAAGACTTGCAAGTGACGGCTCATTGCGATAAATAGTCTTCCCAGGCACAAAGGATCCCTGAAGCTACCTCGTTTGGGGTAATGGCGACCCTTAGTAACTTAGCCCTTGTAGCCCAATTATTTTTTTAAGGAGACAGACCCCCTGTTGTCCATTTTGGTCTTTCGGGAAAACATCTTTCAGGTTATTAGGGAGTAGCAGATATTGTCTCCTCTCTTCGCAGTGGAAAAAAGGAGAAAAAACAACGAAAAAGTACCTTCTGATCGCTTCTTTTTGATATTTTAATAATGTTAACTAATAATTTAGGAAGAGAAGTTAGTATAAGAAATTATAAAAAAAAAAAAATTATGTTAGTTTTTAGATGTGATTATAGAAATCTTTACTAATTGATGAATATTATTGAACTATAATAAAATAACCAAAATTAATTATAATGATATAATGTTTTGCCCTTTGTAGAGAATATTAAGTTTCTAGGACTATGGATGGATAGAAAATTGAAGTGGACCAAGCACTTACAAATATTGAGAACAGAATGTTTAAAACTGATGAACATCTTAAAAGTCATATCTGGCTTAAATTGGGGAGCTGATAGAAAAACTCTGTTCTTCATTTATAAAACGATAATCAGGAACAAAATTGATTTCGGGAGCGCAGTTTACAGTTCTGCTTCGGAATCAACACTTAAACTGCTGGACACCGTTCATAATACCGCGATAAGGCTCTGTACAGGTGCATTCAGATCTTCGCCGGTTGATAGCTTATATGCAGAAAGTGGAGAACCGAGTCTTGCCTTAAGAAGAGCTTACCTAACTCTTTCTTACGCAGCATCCATTTTGTCTAAAAAGTACCATCCCAACTACGAACTTGTCGCATCCGATATAAATGCAAATAATTATAAAATTGGCATCAAAGGAAGAATTAGTGATCTTTTGCTGGAATTAAACTTAAACGTAAATAATATTTTAAGTTTGAACGACTTTTTATTCGATCCATGGGATACGAATTTTATCCGAATTGACACAACCCTTACAAAAAGAGGGAAATCTTTTGAAGATCGCGTCTTTATGAAAAGCTATTTTTTGGAATTGAAAGAGAAATATAATAATTTTTCTATAATTTATACCGATGCATCGAAAGTAAGTGATGAAGTTGGATGTGCTGTGGTAAGTGATACAATTAATCACAGGTTCATATTACCCGGAATGAACAGCATATTTACTGGAGAACTATTTGCAATATATAAAGCCTTGGAGCTAGTCAAGACAATGAATGACAACTACTTGCTCATAGTGACGGACTCATTAAGTTCACTTAAAGCAATCGCTGATACAAAATCAAACAATTCCCTAGTAAGGGAAATAACTAATTGTATTTGGCTATTGCAAGAAAATTTCAACAAAAAAGTTGTACTTGCATGGGTCCCGTCGCATTGCGGTATTGTGGGAAATGATGTAGCCGACAGAGAAGCAAACAGGGCAAGGCTGAATGAACCTGCGACTGAAAATGTAAACATAACCACAGCAGAAGAGTGGAAGAGGCATTGCAGGAAGACCATTATTAACAAGTGGAAAACTGAATGGGCCACTTCCAGTACTAAACTGACAGAGATAAAGCAAGATGTATCTCCTTGGACCACATCATGCAGAAAAAGTAGGAAGGACGAGGTAGTGCTAGCAAGGCTGAGGATAGGCCATACAGCCTTTACGCACGGATATTTAATGAGAGGCCTGGATCCGCCATTCTGTGATACATGTAACACAACACTGACCATAAAACACATTGTAACATCATGCACACTGTACACTGACACCAGAACAAGACATAACATACCTTCAAGCTTAAAAGAAGCATTAGGAAATGATGAAGACATAATTCTAAGAATTTTTGAGTTTCTTAGAGACATTGGTCTGTTAAACTCAATATAAACGTAGAATCAAGACCCGCTAATGACCCGAAAGGGTAGATGCGGAATAGCAAATAAATAAATTATAATGATAAGGTTGGCCTTAACATCATTAAGTTCAGGGTTATGTGCTCCGATTGTTAGGCCTCATTTTATTTAGAAATGATTAATTAGGAGGGTAGAGAGCAGAAGTCACGTAGAAGGTATAGATTAGATTTTCAGATATCGTATACGATATACGTTATACGATGTGAATCATAGTGGGTCTAACAAACATTCAAAGAAAATTATTCATGCTTTAGCCCGATGTGGGCCTCCTAATCACCACGTGGTTCGGTCTTGTGCCGCCAGTCTGCAATTTCCTCAGATTCTTCATCCATTCACCCTCTTACTACCAATTCTCAATAAAAACAATTCCTGAACACCATAAAAAATCTTGAAATAATGTTTGGTTAAAACGTAACGTGGAGTTACCATATTTCCCAAATTGCCAGAAAATCCATCTCTATCCTCAAACAGCTCATGAGTTTCCGTGACTCTTTTCCGTTAAGTACCCGTCATCTCTTAGTGTCTTCTCTCATACTCTCCAACTTTGACTATGGATGCCTAGTAATGGAGGACTCAGTTGCGAAAACGAGGTGGGGCTAAAAAAATTAACGAATAGATTTATTACATGTATCCATGTAGGCTTCTCCATACGTCCACTCGTCTCTCACTGGTACTTTGGTCAAATGTGGCTCTATTCTGAATCCGGAAGAAAATACCTACTTGGCATCTTTCTTTTACAATCCTTGCGAGCCAGGAAAATCTTTCTATATCCTTGACCTCCTTACTCCGCGATCTTCCGTGCACACCCTAAACACAAGATCTCAACCTATCGATTTATACCTACTCTCTCATTGAACTGCCTCCTTTAAAAAGTCATTGATCATCCGTGCTTCCACATTTTAGAAAACTTTACCTATATCCTTCCTTAAACTGTCATCCCTTACCATTTTATTTATAACAGCATTTATTTATCCACTCAAAAATCAATTTTCCGCACATATATATCTTGATTTGCTCATAAGCAACTAAACTCATTCAAAGTTGTTATCTGTTTTTATTTGTATATTTTATTTTGACTTATAATTTATTAATATATAATATATAATTGTATATTTTATTTATACTATAATTTACTATTTGACTAAATAGTTATTTAATAAATGAAGTCAGGCAAACTGGAATTCCTCTATTCATTGTACATTATTCTTAGGGGACGAAATGTCACAGGTTAAAAATTAAATTTTCATTTCAATTCATTCTAAGAGGCGCTATAGCATCTTGGGTCATACAGTCCTCTTTATATGAGTCTCGTCCGTCTTTTGCCTCAATGTAGTTTTCTCTCCGGAAGAGGATTTTTTTTCTCCAGTCATTGAACAACCCAACACAGTTAAGTCGTTTACTACTTGAAAAATTTAGGACTCCCGATAAAGCACAGACAGGTCCGAATATTTTTTGGAGGATATTTCCTACGAAGATGAGGAATTGATCCCCTCTGGTTTTGGTTAGGTTCCACGTTGCAGTAGCGTACATGAGAATTGGGCGTATTGGCGTTTTATAAAGCAATGTCTTCGTTTTTGTTTATTTATTTAACATTCCTTTATGCTGCTATGGCTAATCGGACGATGCTACAGTGGGAGTCCTAAATTTTGCCTATCCAGATTTAATTAGGATAGCGTTCTTTAACGAGAACCTGACATCGCACTGGCTCGGGACCACCTTATAACGTCTCCTCCGAAGGAAGGCATAACTTAGGAGTTTTTACTCTCATTAAAAAATCCTAGGGCCACCTACGGATTCGAACCCGGGACCTTTGGCATAGGAGGCTGTTATGCTAACCACCATGCTACAGGTAACCCCGTAATGTCTTCGTTCTTCGAGATAAACTGGCTTCTGACGATTTTCCGGAGTTCAATATAGCTTCTGTTGGCATTGAATATTATTTTATCGATCTCCGGGGCAATATTATTATCGGAGATAATAATTAAATCTGGTCTATCTTTTGAAAAATTAAATTATCATTGAGTAAACATTCATGACTTATATTTATATGAAAGCAAATTCTTACCTTTTAAGTGATCCCTACTCTTTTCCTTCCTAGCTAATAACTTCTAGGATATTTCTTGCAGTATCCAAACGGCACTAAGTATAGATTATTGTTGAGCAAGTTTCATCTACAAGTGCCTACAACAGTTAAAGGAGCGGCGTGATATAGTGGATAAAGCACTGGACTACTGTCCTCTGGGTTCGAATCCGACTATGATCTTGAGATGGAAAGATTCTTTATGAGCACACCTAGCCTCTTACAATTAGTACCCGAAATTCGGATAAAAATTCTGAGCCTGAGCGTCATCTTGGTCTTATCATCTCCTTGTACTGTCGCTAGCTAGACAAAGTACCAATCAAGTTCTATTGGTATTCTACTTTTTCTTGTAGTATCTGCTGATTTCTTAATCACCTCCCCAATCCCTTGGCCCAATTCATATCCAACTCCAACCATCCCTCTAATCCTCATAGTAGTTTGAAGCGGCAGTGGCCCAAAGATCTCTTGTAATTATGCAATTGGAATGTTGGCAGTGGCTTAACCACGCATGACCTGTGAGTAAGTTAATCTAGCGCTTTTTTTTTTTTTCATTCTCCAATGGCACAACTGCTGAAGCGGCTCAGTGAGAGGCGCCGGGATCTTCTGGGACCCTTATATGTATGAAAGTGTTCAAGGTTTAACTCATTTGTTTATTATTTATCTCGCATTTTATTTTATTTTTTATATCTCTAATCTTGACTGTTTATCTTGATAATTCATTTTTTATTTATTTTTATTTTCTATAATTTTTAAATTTTCTCTTTCTTTCGTTTTTTTCATATATTTATATTGCACACATAGAGTGAATGATGGCTTTTAGTACTAATCCTCAATGCCATTGATTTTGATAAAGTTTCTTATTCTTCAATAAATAAATAATTATGTTAAAATACATGTATATACCGTCCTTACCATTTCTAAGTATCTAATATGAAAATTGGCACTTTTCAAGTGAGCAAGGGAAACGAAGTAATATATTTAAAAATTGGTCATATTCGATACTTTATTCGAGGCATTTCCGGGATTCTAAAGGGGCTAGAGTTTCGACAATTTGCCACAAGCCGTATCGCCCGCAATGCAAGAGCAAAGTATCGAATCTGAAAAAGAAGATATTTCATATTCGATATTTGGAAATGTTAGGGACGATATGTCTGCCGAACAAAGCGTTCACGGAGTTCATAGGACATATTTTTGTTGTTATGGGATCATTAATAGCACTTTTCAGGAAGGGAATTTCAACCTGAAAAAACCTGCCTATTAATTTAATAATATACTTTTTTTTTTACCATATTAACTGCAAAAAACAACATCATAAACTTTCCTCTTGATAACCGGAGACGACTTATACTGCAAGGCACAGCATAGTACGTTAACCCTGCCACAGACGTTGCGGACAATTAACCCTTCCTGAAAAAAATATCCGGAGAAAACTTCTTCCTTCGCCTGCAGCGATAACAGTTGAGCTCTATGGCCTGTTGTTATTTTGCAGCAAAGTACAATATTGCAGGTGTTGTTGCAGCATTTAGCTGATAATAAGGGCCTAATGAGGACGACCTTCCGGCCGCCCGCCCTTTGCAGTTAATGTCACTTAAAGGAATTTCCATTCAGCATTTATTACGAAGGTAAAAGTCAAAATTAACCAGGATAGTTTCAAAAACCAATTATAGATAGATATATAGTTAGAAATGTTTTTTTTTTTTTTTTCAAAATTACAGCAAATAAAAAACGTTGCAAATTATTACACTATGGTTTATTATTTCCAAATTACTATATTAGGGTATGACTGTTAAAAAAGTAGATAGGCAATGAAGTAATATGAAAAGCAATAAATAATTCAAATGGAAATGACATAGCACCACCGCTAATTTTAAAACGCTTTATCTCTGCTAGTTCTTAACCAATTTCAATGATTCTTTTTTCATTTTGTAGAAAATGTATTTCTTGGTTTCTGTTTATTTCTTTATTAATTAATTAGGAGAAACGTTTTTTTTTTTAATTCGTTATTCGGGCTTTACGCATCTTGAAGCGTAAAGTTTTTTTGGTCGGTTACAAACTTTCATTATTGAAAAAATAAACCAAAAGCATTTATACTAGAATATGATACTATTTCCTACTCTTTTCTTCTCTATTGCTTTTTCACTCCAATAATTCAAATAAAATTTCCTGATTCCAGAACACCTTACTTTTTTTCTCTATCATCAATAATAACCGAGGTATCAGGGAATCTTAAAATTTGTGGCTTGACCATGTAATACTTTTTTTTTTCTTCTTCTCTTCCTTTTTGTTCATAGTCGCGTTGTCTTGATCTCAATATAATAACAAAATAAAAAACAATATATTTTCACTTCGGAAGTTATTTATGTATTAAAATCAAATTCATTAATAAAACTTCTTTTAACTAGTACCACTCTATTGGAGAAAGCAGATGTGAAATAATTAACCAGGAGGACAGCCCCCATTTCGAAAAATAGAAAATAAAATCTTTGTTATGAAAAATAGTTATTGGCATCGGTAACAAATTGATTATTGAAACTGCCTCTTTTTACAAATCCAATGTAATATCTCGGATTCTAAATGATATTTCCTGTAAATCAAGCATGTACATGTTTATTCTAACTAAATATAATTAATATGTTAGGTTTTTTGTTATATTATTTTAATTAATAATACATTGCATTCGACCAAAAAAAGATAATTAACTGGGCTCAAAATTCGAGGTTTCTCATGTGAAGAATTCAAATATCAATAAAAAATATATATTGTTTGCTCGATTTCTTCAAAACATCAGTATTAATAGCGAAACGGAAAAATGTTAATCAAACCGATTTTTAACCAGAAAAATTATGCTCGGTCATAATTAGGCATTGCAATTTCAACCAATAACTTTTAACAGTAAGATGTTATTATTCAAATTTTATAGATTTTTATTAAAATGGGTTTTCCGTACCGTAAGATGTCACCAACTATCTTAAACAACAATCTTTGATTGCATTTAATTGTTTCCTGTCTTTAGGTTTCTTAATGATTTAAATCCATCCCTAATGTTTCAACCAGCAGCTTCAGCTGTATATAAATCATAATTAAAAAAACAACAACAAACAAACACGAATTAGTAAATTTATAGATATGGAAAGTGGGAGCGGCGTAGTCTAATGGATAGAGCACTAGTCTACTGTTCTCCGGATCCTGGGTTCGAATTACGGCTGTAGTAGAATATTGTTTATTCTGTTAGGGCCGCCTAGGGTATGGAGATCTTCCTGGGGCAAATTAAGCCTCTACTACACATCAGCCAAAATTGGATAAAAACAATCTCTGAGATTATATTAGGTAAGATATATTAGGTACAGAGTAGGGTTTGTCGGTTTTTTAGTAGAAAATATAAATAATATAATATTTAGTAAAAATATTTACATCCTTATAGTAAAACTTATGCATAAACATTGTTTCAATGTTATTTATTGCTGGTTAACTATTATTTCTTTGTTCTACTAAATTGCATAAAGAATTTATACTGTCAATAAAATTGAACAGTAAACAATTTCAGTCTAAAACTGCTGCTTTTAATCACTCTAAATTTTCTGTTAAATTTTTTTGTTCTAATTACAGAATATTCGAGTGAAATTTTGGTTTATAGAAATTCGAAACCGGTTAAAACCGTTTTTCTAGGAACATTACTATTCGAAAAACCGGTTTTCTAAAATGTCGGTTTTCGTATATACGGTTTTTTTTTTTTTTTTTTTTTTTTTCCGGATATATTAAGATAAAATATTTGGGTGGCGGTTGATAAGATATTTTAAATAACAAAGAAAAATAACGTTCAGCCCATATTGCGTGACATAATTATGACTCAATAGAAACAAGATATTCAACATTATATTTATATATAATGTAATACATATACATATAAATGTTATGTATGTATGAAAGGTGAAAATAATACTCATGTAGATGGATAGCCAATCACTTATGCTAATGCTTCAGCGCTTTGTCATTACATGGAGGCTCATATGCAAACAATACTACAGTGTCATTACATGTTTACAATTACCTCACCTCATGTATTATTCATTTTCTGATTAATAACCGTCTGAATAAAAGGATGGGATTGTTTCTTCATTCTGTATTCATGACTGGTTATTCATTTTACTATTTCGTTTATCGGTGCGTCTTCTGAAAGTTTGTTCTTGAATTGGCATGGCCCTGGATGGCATTTGTTTATTAATTAGAAGAAACTGATTTTTTTTTCAATCGTTACTTAGTTCGAAAAATGATGATATTGTCAGTAGAAAGGATCTGATTACTGTTCTTGTTTCCATTCATAATCGCGTTTATACTCGTCCAGTACCAGTCAATAATAAATTCTTCTAAATGTAACAGTTGCAGGAAGTATTCCATAAATAAGTAAATAAAATAGTAAAAGGCAAGGTTGCAGGCTTAAATACTTTAATATTTTTTTTTAAATTTACATCAAAAGCCATAAAACTGAATATAAGTATTTATATTACACTTCTTTATATTTTCCTGGTACGCAATTGGTTGCTTTTACATATAGAAAACCTTATCTTAATAAGGTTAATAACCTTAAACGTTAATAAAATATGTAAAATGGAAATAAAAATAAATTAATGTAATGTTGAAGGTAAACTTATCTTATATTAGAGTTTATTAAACAAAGTTATTGATTTTAAAAAAAATTATATTTTGTAATTGTCATTTCGGTTATATTTTATGTTTCTGCGCATTTTGCATTTGTTATGCTCTTGAACCTAACTTCAATACTTTAGAAAGGAATCCACTAAAATATGTTAGGAATAATTTTTTTCTACTTTTGGGTTTAAAGCACATTATATCTTACATTATTAAGAGAGAGAAAACACTTAATTTATTAAGCTGGGCTGAACAACTTCATTGGGTTTGCTTAAAAACGGTTTGCTCAGCATACTAAAACGGTTTATTCTGGAATTAAATATAATAAATACAAATTATCACACAATGTTTTTTTTTTTCCAAATAACTGTATTAGGGTACAGCTATTCATATAGCTCTATATAGGCAATTAACTAATATAAAAAGCAATAAATAATTTAAAGGAAACTCTTTAGATATCTCCATAAGTAAACGAGTTATGGGTCTATTTATAGGTAAAATTTCTTTTTTTTTTGGTTAAAAAAAAACGAGTTATTGAATTAATATAATATAATCACTCTTAATCGCCAAACGTTTTAAAAATAACCAGCTGATATAAACGTCTAGGTGTTAGGATCATCGTTGCCTAGTATTTTTGTGGCGAATTTCAAAAAAATTGATCCAGTAGTTTCGGAGAAATTCCGTGGACGGCGTACGGCGGGCAGCGGACAAACGGATTTTTTTTTTTAGTCGTTGTTTGTTTGTTTATTTATTTATATTAGATGTCATGGCTAATCGGACGATGCTACAGTGGGAGTCCTAAATTTTGCCTATCCAGATTCAATTAGGATAGCGATCTTTAACGAGTACCTGACATCGCACTGGCTCGGGACCACCTTTTAACGTCCCCTCCGAAGGACGGCATAACTAAGGAGTTTTTACTCTCATTAAAAAATCCTAGGACCATCTGCTGGTTTGGACTCGTGAACTTTGGCATACGAGTTTTTTTATTCGTTTTCTAGGTTCTACGTATCTTGAAACGTAAGCCTCACATTTTGAAGGTGGGTATTCTTTTTTTTTTTTTTGTTTGGGGGAGGGGGTCGATTACAAAGGTTTATTATTGAAAAAAATATACCAATAATGTTACCTTACCTACATTTATTCGCACATTAACACCGGGATTATTTTGAAATAAAAAGCATTCACATAAGAATATGTAATGTTATAGATATATTAGCGTACATTAAACAAATTATTAATTAAAAAAAATTATATTTTGTAATTGACTTTTCGGTTATATTTTGCGTTTCAGCGCATTGCACAATAATTATGCTGTTGAAACTAACCTTTTAGAACATTACATTATTATTTTAAAAGGATTAATTAATATCTGTAAACACTGACCTTTAAATATTTTATTATTAACATTAAAATCTTTAATTTATATAGTTTAAACAAGATAATTAGAAGTGACAATGCTAAAAGAATAATTGATAGTTAAATTTCATTTATGATTTTTTTTATTTCTCGGATGATGTTTTATTTTATTCTTATGAGCATATGTCATTCTTAACATCAACTAGTATTATTACTAGAAATATATGTATATTAATAACTGAATAGACCTGACTTAATGTTAATTTTTAAATATATTTACTTACCATTCCTTTTCATTGTAAGAGAGAATCATTTCTTCCTAAATGTAACACGTCATTAATAAACTTAATTATCATTCTGCTATTACATACTATGCATTTGGTAGCGGATAATAATAGCCTAGGAGTTCAATATTAATATACATTCCTGTTCCATTCCAAATAAATGCATAGACCACATTATCTAGCGTTGTATATATGTTTCCTCTATAGCTTAGAACTACCCTTGCCGCTCACATCCTGGTTGCGGTCTGGCGATTCCCTACCTGGAACGTGTAGCCCGTTGGGAGACAGGATTAACGACTGGCAGAGGGACTAAGCCCGGGCTGGCAGGGGCCCAAGGGATCTGGGTCGCTGGGGACCCCGGGGGCGGTGGGGCCCATCGACCAGTTGCACCAGCCCTTCCTAGCCTCCCATTGTTCCCTCCAACAAAAGGATTATTAGCCTAGAACAAAGCGGCGGCACCCGACACTTTACCGACTTGCGCTCATTCCTCCACAGTCTCTGTCCCTCATTGTCTATTTCCGGTCATCCATTGTAGGTTTAGCGAGTTATCGATGCGGGAGTAGCATGACTCGGAGCAACAGGTATCTTTAAAGACCTCAACAATCGTAGTTATTGGCTTGCTTACATTTAGCAGAACTCTTATTTGAAAACCTTTGCATTATTAATTTATAATAAACGTTGAATAATGCATAATAGAATTGAAAATTCTGAATTGAATACTCGTTAGCAATTGCTTTACAAATTTCCGACAAAGTCCTTTTGCCAACATAGCCTCATGTACCACTTAACCCCTACCCTTTTCCGGCGTCCCATCTCTCTTCTTCCAATCGATAAATTAGTCCAGTGACAGAATTCTTTAACTCATCAAACATACTCCTGTAAATAATATTAAATACACCTGAAATCTGTGGCAAACACTGCAATAGTAATGAAATCATTCGACAGAATAAAGAGAATAATATACGTCCCAAACTCTTCGATAGGTATTTTTGGAAATGTCAGAGCACAGTTTGAGCTCTAATTTAGCTACATTTAAGAAATGCAAAATATCTACATTTAGTTTCATACTTAATTTACAGGTAAGTGATCGATGGTTAATTTTTTATTACTACACTTTAGAACATGAAGAAGCGTGGATCTGTGTATAGACGTAATAAGTAACTATTATTTCCAGTTGTGTTGGGTGTTGACCTAAATCTGCGAATGGCTCACTTACTACATGGTCAAGGGTGTCCTTTCTGGACATCGATCGTCCGCCATTCTCATAGCATGCCTATAAAAATTTAGCTTTATTGACTCAATGGGTTTAAGTATGGTTAGGGTTTCTTCTGGTTTTCCCTGTAACGTTATTGGGAACGTATTTCGATCCAGATATCTCACAACGCATTTCCAAAAATCTGTTTTCATTGAGATTAGTTTTCTTGCTGAGTACGTTGGAATGGTCCATGGTTCTAAAGCATACATACAAAAAATGAATGGAAGAGCCTTTTTTTTTTTCTTTTTTTTTTTTTTGGAGTATTTTTTTTAAATGCCTTAGTTTTGTGAATTAGGCTTATTTTCGGGACTCGATCCCATACCAAGGAGTTAATAAGCCTCTCATGTTTTAACTTCTTTATAAGGCAATTAAATTGGCAGATGTAATGATGGTGTTATTTTAGTTGCGGTTTTATCGTATAATATTTAGGTTTGATATAAATGATGATATAGGGGATGCAATGTAAGGGGAGAGGAATAGAGAAGGTTAACACTGAATGATGGCGGTAATATTGTTATGTGACAAGAGTGGGCTGACTGATGGAACAGTTTATCATCCGAGCTAGATAGAGGCGGAGGTAGACTCGTGGATTGTCTACGTGAGTCGAGGCTACGTGCGTTGCTCGTCCATTTCGCTCCCCTCAGGAATTACAGCCCATCTGTGGATATTATAGCCCGCACCGCTATCCGCTATACCTCCCATATCTCTATGTCTAGTCGGTTATTATTTTAACATTTTCTTTTACCTCGACGGCTACCTCTATATGTAGTAATCAAGTATTTTATTTATAATTTGTAATTCTGAACGAAATTTCATGATGCTGTATCATGGTTCATAGCTTTAAAAAAACAATGAGAAATAAAGGTGAGACATTCTTTTAGCCTCCAGAGAGAATAGCATTCTTTGGACCTAGCCGACCTGTGTGGAAGGAAGAAGACCGTACTGGACTGACCATCGCCTAGAGGTATTAAAGGGAAGTGGATAATTAGAGAGGAGTAGAATGGTTTGCCTAAGTTCAGGATTGATAGAAAATCCGGAATGCATTTGTGAACGGTAATGGCTAAGATTAATATGATAATGCGGAACGAATCTATGAATGATAAGAAGCTTACAAAGGAAATATAAAGAAAAACATTATTTAACTTTATTCGGGGACTCAGCCCCTTGACATCTTTATTATTATTATTGTTGTTTTTTATTCGCAACTGCGTTGCTGGGCATCCAGCGAATGTAGGGTATTATTTTCTTCTTGATCAGCGTCCTTAATATTTAGTTTAGAAGATCTCTCGGCCATGTGTTATATTTGTCGTAGATGGAAGAATTTACTGTTGGGATGTTTGTGCCATTGTGTACCGTGTGATTCGAAACATACCATAGTGCGTGAGCAATATTTTGTAAAATTTTGTTTGTGTGAAGGTATTTTGTAGAAAACACCACAAAATTTTGCTCCGTATGTCCAGATTGATCTAAGTAGAGTAGTGTATATTAGTCGCTTTAATTTAGTAGTGATCTTTAATCCAATAGATGTGAAAGTTTTTGTAATGTCTTGTTAATTCTTGCCACTTTAATTTCGTATGTATGTTCCATGCTAGTCTTTTATCCAAGTATAATCCGAGATACTTACTGTACGTAGGTTGAAGTTTCTGCATTGTTGTCAATTTTCATAGGTGGACATGTACCTTTTCGCAGAAAAAAACTCAAATGGCTCGATTTGGAGGCATTAATTTTCATTTTCCATTTTTGAAACCACATTTCTAGGTCAAAGATTTGGTTTTCTAAGGAAATAGAAGCTCTAGTACAATTTCTGTGCGAAGGAAGAATTGCTGTTTCATCAGAAAAGGTAAGATGGTGTTGCTAGAGTGCTCAGGAATATCTTAAGTTTAAGTATGAGTGAAGAAGAGGGCTCAATACGCTACCTTATGGTACGCCAACGTATTGAGGAAAGAAAGGAGAAATGGAAGAATCAATTGAAATACAAAAGAAACTGTCGAGAAAGAAAGATTGGAGCATCAGAAAATAAGTGGAAGGCAGGCACGGTTTTATTTTCCATAGTAGACCTTTGTGCCAAACACTATCAAAAGATTTTCCGATATCAAGGTTATATTCAATATTCGTTTTTCTTAAAAGCAATAGAGTTAGTATCAACTATACGATGGCATTGTCGCACAGTGGAGTGATAAGCCCGAAAGCCAAGTTGGTAGTTTGGTATAACCAGACGACTTTCTTAATGCGATCTAAGAATAGTTTTCAAAAATTTTGGCCACAATTGGCAGGATTGCAATAGGGCGGTAAGATGAAAGATTAGTGGTGGGTTTTGAAGGTTTAAGAATCATTTTAATTGTGGAGAATTTCCAAAGGAGAGGAAAATATGTTTTGCGCAAGATGGTGTTATGACATCTTTAATGCTGATTTCTCGTAATGATATTTACATTATTTTATTTTTACATAAGCTAATATTTTATTTATACCATATGTCTCTGCTTTTACATTTTATAGTAAGGGATGGAAACAACAATATACAACGAAATGTCCTTTTTAAACTGTAATCACCTTAACCGCACCTAAGCCTTATATGTACGATCCGATATTCACTCTTCAGTAATCATTCATTATAATAAAAAATAAAGTTAAAGTTATCTGAACGGTATTTTTTCAGGTAAACTGATCATTGTACTTGCCGACTCCCTGTTCATCTTCGGCTCCGGCCAAGAAATTCTAATTGTAATATATCCTTCGTGGATCGAACCTGAAATCGGAAAACGCATTTGGATAACAACCAGCCTCTTTATGGGAAAAAAAAGAATCAAGTGAAACATAATATAATAATACGAATTAATGAACTTGAATATTTTTTTTTATAGCGATACTAGCAATCTCGACTCGGACAATTCAAAGTGATCACGTTTCACACCCGTATAGAACCATTGGGAGGATAATAATTCTGACCATTAAATGCTACTAATAGGAAAGCTAATCCCTTAACGAACAACAATCTATTAATTTACCAAACTATTCCTAAACTCATTTGGACCTACGAAATTGTACTGTGGTACTAAATTTTCAAACACCAAGCGTATTCAATCTAGAGCGATGGTTGATGTCAGGAACAAAACCTTACACCAGGATCTGAATATTCCTTTTGACTTTGATCTATTTCCATCCAAATTCTCAATCCTGCATCAGAAGATTACTCATATTTCTACTACCTCGGGAAAATCCCGTTCTATCTCCAAACATCCCTTTAATCCTCCTCGTATGTTTCGGCGGCAGTGGTCTAGAAATCTCTTATAACTAAGCTATTGAAGTGGCAATGACCAGCTTCTCCAATTCTGTACTGAAAGTAAGTGGCTCTAGGAACCCACTGAACGTGCCTTCAGTCTCCACTGGCTTTCAAGATCATCAAAAGCGCTGGGATCGCCTGGCATTATGCTTCGACATCCATTTGTGGATCTCGGGATTTGATTCGGAATTCCCAGGGGCAGTGAGTAAACTATTGTATTGAGTTATATGAATGTGGCCAAGTTCGTTATATTATTTATTTTTCCTCCTAACTTATTTTATTTTTTCTTATTAATTACTTATTTTATTTTATTTTCTGCTTTAAACATGTGGAAAGAATGATTTCTTTAAGCTTTAATAATCATTAACCTCAAAGTATGGCAGATTGTATCATTTATGAATAAATAATTTTTTTAAAATAATATAACCTTAATTTATTTTTACAGAAGCAGCCTACTAAGTAATTTAACAACAGAGTAATTATACGCATCTTTAGACATGAAAAAATACAAAATTAATATGATCCGATTATTAACTTTTCCTCCCTTATCTTTTAAACCAAGGAACATCATTGCCTTTCAAAATGATGTATCTATCCGTCATGGGATTTTCAAAAGTTCAGGACTGAATATCGATGTCCCTATTAATAGCCAGCGCTAATGAAGAGAGTTAATTTTTAAAAAGATGATAGCTAGCGTAATCACTTATGAGATGTTGGAGCGGCTAACAGGATGAGGAATGAACGGCAGCTGGGGGTATCATCCAATAAACGAGATTTGATTATAGGCTCTAAGGCGCCTGAGTCCCAGATGGCACCGATATCCCGCTTGCATCTACTAATTGACCTAAAAACAGCGAATATTATTCCTAAATAGCTCCCTTCTAATCCAACAAGCCTCATCCCTGTCTCATTATTACTATCCTATATAGTGGTATTTAGCAATATGTACTATGTTACATTATCCACTTTACTTATAGTTGGATGCAATTTAAAAAAAACCTGTACCACTACAACCCATAAACAGTTGTGGGCTCTTATAATAATAATTATTATTATAAATAATTAAACAAGTTATATTTAACTCCACTTCCCAATAGGTTTGGTCACCGTGGAAGTTAGACCATCACCTCCGTAAGGAGAGGCCTGTAGGGATAACATATTGTAAATATCGTAAGCAATTAAGGAACATTAATTATATAGTTTTTTTTTTCATTTATCAAGTATATACATTATTATTATTTTTCACTTAGCATTATATTTTTTTTTCAATAATATATGAGAACTTTTTATTAGATTATATTATAAATTATATTATAACTAAAAAGTAAATATTATAATTTAAATGTTATCCTTGCAATAAAGGCTTTATTCATTCATTCATTCATATTTAACTAGCGACTCGCTCTTGCTTTGCACTGTTGAAATTTAAATGTAGTGTAATTTATGTTTAAAAAACTTCAGTTTGACCAATAAAAAGTTTATTACTATGGGATCATGAGTTCATCTTAATTAGCAAGAAAGTATTGCGTTTATTATATAACATCTATTAATTCTTATATTTAATCATCAGCAGAAATTAGGTAAATAAATTGGACGACAAAAATAAAAAATCGGTTATTTCATTTGTTCGTCATATTTATCAGGTCCCGCTTTTATTCGGTTCATTACAATTTTAAATTTCATAGGAATTTTTCCTAAATACATTTTAATGTATTAAAGTGAATTTAGTTTACTGTGGAACTATTATTTTTAGTTAAATGATCTAAAAGTAGAAATAATTATTAACGGTATTAGTTTATAAGAACTTTTCCTTTATTTTAGCAGCTTACGTACGATTTCGGACATAATATTTTATTCGAATATTACGATATATATACGTACGATCACCAGGAATAACCTCTCTGATCCACAACATTGTGCATATGTTTATGCGCTTATAACATCTTTTTGTTAAATTGCCGAATTTTTTTATTGCATATTGACTTTTTTTAAATCTTGCGCTTTCCAACGGTATATTATGCGTCTATGCTACTTATATTTCAGAAATAATGTAACTTGCTCACAGAAAATCCATTTTTCCCGTTTAAAGAAAAACCAAATTGCAACGGATTTTGCTCCTAAACCTACACGAAACAATGTCCTAAACGATGGGGAAAACCGTATCAAAATCCGTCCTAACCATTGGATATGTATAGAGATGTATAGAGATTATGAACTATACTAAGATTATATTTACTATATCTTTAATAATGACCTTAGATGGCTGGGAATAATCTATAAATCATTCGATTAGTTTAGTATACAGGCATAAGGACAAAAGTTTGTTATTTTTGTTAATTACTCGCCTTTATTTACCATAATGTAAATTAAGAAAAATTTTTTTTGCTTTAAATCTTTTTTATTGTGTAGATTTTTTTAAATATTTTTTTCCTACTGTTTCAAAACTTACTTTTGCTATAATTACCATTATCCCCGATTATAAATGCGACTTAAGAGAAAGATGTAATTGGTGCAATACCACAACACCTATTAAGTCTGAGGCTTGTGGTCAGTTATAAAATCTTGTGAAAATAAAAATCTTAAAAAAAAAAAACAGCCTATATATTTATGAAGATATATTGATTTTTTTTTTTTTAACACGGACTTCAGAATTTTATGTTGGATTTAGATAATTTTTATATTGCAACTTAATGACCATTTAATTACCCTTTAATCGATGTTAACGGTAATTAGAAATATATTTTGAGGCATATAGGAAACATAAAAACATCACGGTCGATTGCAAAGGTGCAAATAATAGTAAACCTAATGTTTTTTTTTTAATGATTTGATAACTGATTCCAGAATACTTTCCGCTACTGACTCCGAGTTTTGATCGTCTATAATCGCTAATCGTTGCAATTTAGATACAAAAAAATCTCGAGTTCTAGAGTAACAGTAATGATATTTCACGATAATAAAATATTTAAATATGGACTAACATGTGCCTTTAATGGTAATCATAATAACTAAATCGGTCAGGCCTACAGAAAAGCCGCGGAAGGCTGAAAGGATTTTTATTTTTTTAGTCGATTCTGCGATTCTACGCGCTCTAACAATTAAAAATACATTTTTAAAGAAAAAGTTAACTTTCTTTTCTTTTTTTTTTTTTTTTTTTTACAAAGGTTCATTATTGTTTCATCGAAATTTTCTCTATAATTTCCTCTTTTTTATAATCACGAGTGTGTTATCAAGTTTAGGGTACGTGACCTCCTTACATCCAAAACGTGAGATAACTGATGAGTTTTCAGATCTGATTAGACAATTATCTTTACATACTTATAAGGTATTTTGTTCCATTTTTTCACTTTTTTTTTTTCTATTTCTTAACATTTTCCGTGAGAGTGACCCATTTACATGAAAAGAACTCATAGGATAACCTGCACTCGTTTCAGTTTACTGTGGTTTCACACTCAATGGCACCTTTGAGCATCTTTTCACATTAATTGCTAAGCATCTTGGATTTCATAGTCATTATAGATGCTCAAAATCGCTGAAATGGAAACCTCTTGAGAACTACTTCCCATAAAAAGCTAGTTCCAGCTAGTTGGGATTTTTACCTTCCGTCACCGTGCAGAGCGTTAACCCTGTCACAGCTACCGGAAAATTAGACAGTTTTTATTTTCAGTTTCGGATGGCTGTCCGTCGAATGTTAAGAAAACAATCCAAAGATTAATTCATTATATTATTATAACGATATGACTTATTATCCATACGTCGTAATATGCATATTTACAAAACAGTTATATTTCTAATAAGTCAATTTCCAATTTTATTCGGTAGAAAACAGCAATAACTGGTTTTAATGTTAAATTTCTTTAATGTTTTTCATCTAAATTATCATATATGATAGTTTCAGTTAGGTAAAGTAAAATACTTTTTTATTCTTTTTTCATTATTTTATTTTGGATTAATCACAATTGAAACTAGAGTAATTAATAATTGTCAAATCATTCGTTAAAAAAAGAAATTTTTTTGATAAATTCGAATTTTTTTTTTTTGGTGGTTAGGGATTTCGTCGAAAAAATAATAGATAAGTGGAAAAGTAAGGTTTTCAAATAAATTCAAACAAATGTATTTATAAATTACAGGAAAAGTTACCAAGTGGTTTGGAAGAGTTGTACTTTTTTACTTGAAAATATTGCTTTATTGAGAAGTAATACAATCTGCCACTATCTTGGGCAATAAGTAGTAGAGATAAAAGAAGTCATTCATTCCATATGTACAAAGTAAAACAAACAAAAATAAAATACCTCAATAACAAATGTACAAAAAAAAAATTAAATAAATAAATAAAATAAAATAAATGATAGAAAATAAAATAATTATAATCTTGGCCACATTCATTATCAGTATGTCATAGGGAAAAAAAAAAAAAAAAAAAAAAAAAAAAAACCCTTAGTACCACTGCAACGTAGTCTTAGATTCAGAACACAGTAATAAAATTATGTTTATGCCAAGAAGTTGATTTTTCATTCATTCAGGTTTTTTCCTCACTTTGGGGTGCCCACTTTTTATTGGTTAGAATGGTTCCTAGAAGCTGAATAGCCAGCTCAAATCATAGGTGGTGTGCGAGAATAAATAATTTCTATGTCAGCCAAACTCTAATCCTTTACCTTAAATTATTAAATCAGTAAGTAATTATAATATGTATTGATTTTTAAAACAAAAATCAGTATCCCTCTGAGTAACCCCACAACAGTTGGATTTAATTATGTTAAGGTAACCTACGTTTTTTTCGGTAAATTATAGGATAGTGTATAGTTTATAGTAGACACTACATTTCTTAACCAGTAGAATTTACAATACACAAGGGGTGAGTCCTACTTGGTTTTGACAAGAGATGTAGCTTTGAAAGCGTGATAAATTAATTATTGATCCTTTCTAAATATTTACTTAAGTTGTAATTTAGTTAATGTTTTGTAGTTGTTGTAAAAGTTTGAGGAGAGGAGGCTGTGGCCGTTGGCATTGTAAATGAATGTTTCATGGCGTTAGAATAGTTGAGGGCCAGTTTGCATCCTAACAGCATTACGTTGGAGGCCCTGGGACATTGTCAACTCTATATTATTAAAGGCATCTTCCCTCTACCTTTGTTGTTTCTATATTATGTTACAAAAACCAATTGTCTTAAACAACTGAAACTTTTTTTTATACTTTTAATTGTTGGTAAGTTATCTGAAAACTATACTAACTGATGTTATTTTTTGTGTTTTTTCAGGTATGTAAAACTTTCCACCTCTGTGAATCGCTGAGAATATCTTTGAGAGGTTAGTGGATCCTCAAGAGTTTTTACTTTGTGTGAACCTCTTAACGTCATATTGAGAGTTGAGATAATAGAACTTAAGTGGTCAAAAAAGTTTATATGACCAATTTTCCGATTCTTAACACTAGAAATACGAGAGCTTAGTATATACCTCTATTGCCTGAAAGTAGTCAAAATGACTGCATTGTGAAAAAATAACTAATGCGCAAAGAAATTTGTTTAACATTAATTTTTAATATATTTTATATCACTTACTGTCATATAACAAGTTATTAATAAGTAAAAACAAAAAAATGTATTTCAGTTCAAAATAAAAAATAAAAATGTCCAGGCCTGGCACAAAGATTGGAATAACAAGTACGAATTACAATAACAATAACTTTAGTTATCAAACAACTGCAACTTATCAAGTATTTGTCGAAATCGACATTTTATCATGAACTTGTATGTTATCACGTCATTCCAATTCAGAGAAGTACTATTATTTTCCAAGCAGTCAAAATAACTGTTTTTTCGGCAATATAGGTATAACACACACACACACACACACACACACACACATACATATATATTTCCCATTTATATGCTGTAGAAAAAGTCACAAAAGTATAAGAAGCTGTGTCATTATTTAAATCATTATTTTATTAATTGAAATTCAAAAGCAGTCAAAATGACTTGCTTTGGTAATCTAGTGTTAAAGGTTAGAAAGGTCAAAAATCAAGTTTTGAAATTGTAACCATTTAACCAAACCACGAATTTAAACCAAGCACGTCAGAAAAAATGACAGGGTATGCTAGGCGATTTATTGATCGATGCTACAGTGGCAGTCCTGAATTTTGCCTATCCAGGTTTTATTAGGACCTTTCACTAGTTCCCGTCAACGCACCGACAGAGGACCACCTTTTTATGTTCCTTCCGAAGGACGGCAAAACTAACGATTAAAAAATAAAAAGCTCTTGTACATCTACAGCCCATGAAGGGTCCAGATAGAGGACTGTTTCTAAGGAGATGGCGAGGACGAAATTACACTCAGCCGCCAAGTTTTTCCCCATTTTTGTGTACCCACATAAGGCTAAAGGGGACGACAGTTTAATTTGTTTCTGAGACAACCACCTTCGGTAGATTTTGTTTTGTCCCCTGATCTCATCGAAATAGTTGTCTGATTTTTATCTCAAAATATTTATTTTTTTTCGTTGTAAAAATGAGATTCCGGGGAGGTCGTTTTCAAAATTTTTAAACACTTCCTTCTTGAAGATTTAAAATCGTTTTTATTCAATTTTTTCAAACAGTGTGATTGAGTGCAATTAAAAAAATAAATCTATAACCCAATGCACTTTTCAGATTTGAAATTGATTTAACGTTGCCGTCGCAAACAGAAATTTCAGATCTCAAAGAAATATTACCGCCGCGACAATGGATAATACTAAAAAGGGATTGCCAGGTAATGAGTTCACAGCCCAGCCAGCGGAGATAGCATTTTGGCTTCCTGAAGGGTTCAGTCGTTTTGTATTTCAGAAATGGTGATTTGTACTCTGAACCACAGTAATAAATTAAACTTTTTTACCTTTCCTTTTTAAGTTTTAAATTTGATTGGTCCAAAATAAAAATAAAATTTAAAAATAAATAAACATGAATATAAAATTATATTTAATATAATTAAATGTAGCATTATTACTTTCACTTACTAATAAATGATTTTTTGATGAGTAAGTATTGCGATTGTGAAAATATAAGAATTTATACAAATTGCTTCCTAACGTCGTTGTCATGCTTGAAGTAGAAAATTCAGTCGTTTTACCAGAAATACACTTTTTAGGATCCCATAACTTCAAATGAATCTGAATGTGGAGAAAAAGTCCCGCAGAATAGTCTATGAGTGTTTGTGCATTTCGTAAGTCCAGCCCGAAAACAATATTTTTGATAAAACTGAAATTTCATATTTTAGAAGCTTACTTATATTCCTGAGATGGCAACACACGACATTCACTTACCTTGTGATAGGCAAACTTGGGCTTAGTACAATATTTAAACCACAAGTAGATCAGTAAAAAGAGGTTGCATGTTTGTGTAGGTTGGAAAATGTTGTTGATGGCTTTCCCTCGAGCTGTCTAAAATACAATTATAGCTGTCACTTCCTTGACATGGTTTGTTGCAGTTATTTTTTTTTTTTCACACTTTCTTCATCATTATTTGCTTCCTAACGTCGTTGTCATGCTTGAAGTAGAAAATGCACTCGTTTTATGAAACTTTTTTGGTTCGAGAGTCAGTGAGTGAGTGAGAGATGCAATGGAGTATATGATATAAAGAAACCAAAAAAAAAAAAAAAAAATTGGCGGTATAGATATGAAAAAGAGCGATTAATTTAATTCTGTCACAGATAAATCAATCTTTTGAAAACTTATAAAGCATATTCCTAAATATCCGGATTTCCGTGATACAAATGGCAGTTCCATAAAAAAAATGTGCTATGTGTACTCATACAGTCATAGTTCACGTTGGCATTCAGATTACGATGGAATAATTCAATATGACATACTCTATAAAGTGATGATGTTTTACAATTAAAGAAACAGTAATAACCAAACGTTCTTAAAGCTTTAAGAATAATAGGAAGAGAAATACGTTAGAATTATCGCAGAGCTATATAAAGATATGACAGCATATGTAATGACAGAAAAGAGGGGTCAAATCTTTCGTGTCGAGAAGGGTGTTAGACAGGGGGAACTGTTATCTCCTTGCTGTTTATTCTGGTGTTGGAGATGAGCTTTTGGTCTCTTGGATGGGAAAATGCAGGCATGAAGTTGAATGGTCGATTTTTAAGCAACTTACGTTTTGCAGATGACATTGTACTTTTTGCCAACAATTCCCGACAATTACGAGAAACGCTAAAACACCTTCTAGGGGCCTGTGAAGAAATTGGTTTATACCCAAACCACAATAAGACGAAACGAATGACCAATAGTTCAAAGGAAGAAATAAAAATGAACAACTTCACCCTGGAATACGCAGAGGAATATGTTTACCTGGGACAGTTAGTTTCCTTTTCTGACAGAGGTACAAAAGAAGTCTAGAGAAGAATAGCATTTGGTTGGAACAAGTTCTGGTCTCTGAAGTACATAACAAAAGGAAACATAAGTATCAACCTAAAAAGGCTAGTTTTCGATAGATGTATTATGCCAGTGGTGACCTATGGCTCCCAAAGATGGTCATTGACAATAGCCCGAGAGAGGAAGATCATGGTGTGGCAAAATGGCATCGAAAGAAGCATTTTGAAAGTAAAAAAGATGGATAAAATCAAATGCAAGAAGATAAAGGAAGAAACAGGGTTCAAAGACACACTCTCGGAAATAAGAAAAGGCAAATGGAAATGGGCTGGACATCTTCTGCGATGCATCGACAATAGATGGTCAGAAATAGTCGCCGAATGGACTCCATATGACCGGAAAAGGATGAGAGGCCGACAAATGAAGAGATGGAGAGGTCCATTTAGGCTTCTGGCAGGACCTCTCTAGTAGAGAACAGCTAGGGACAGAGATGTGTGGAAAGAAAAATGGTTAGAGGTTAGAAATCCCGCTTCCCAGTAGGGCTAGTCACCCAGGGAAGTGTAAAGACTATTACTTCTAAGGGAAGGCCTATGCAAGATAGCAAAAAGTTTTGTCTAAATTATAATGTAAAAAAAAAAGACATTGTTTTATTTTTGTTTTGTTACCTTTTGAAATTGTAATATTAGTGCATAAATAAAGGCTATTTTTATTTCAATAACAAAACATGCATTCTTAACATAATCTACTTTTACAAAAGTACTCTTCTTTCTAACCGAATTCCAGCGCAAATCGTGAATTAAAAAAAAAGTTTTCACTTCTATCGGCAGTCCCTATGACTGCCTAAATTTTAATTTTTTAATCTTCATATATTTTATTGTTGTGGTGCATCTAATTGTTTCCTCTCTATGAATTTGACTACCCATGGTATCTATGAAACCAAAAGGGAACCTATTTTCTAGATCTAAGTCGATTAAAAAAGAATTTTCGGCCTCGAATATATGCACTGAAAGAAAGATAACTGCTTCTATCCTTTAGAACTAAAATAAGTTGGAGAAGAGCTATTCCTGGCGGATCTCTAACCCCGGGATTAAAGGTAGTCGTGGAGAGAGAGGCTGGATTAAACAGGATTCACTTTATGGCCGGGTCCTCTCCTACCTCCTATACAAACAAACCGTTCTAGCGAAATAAACTCAAAAAGGGGACAAAAAAAAAACACAGCATATACCATCGTAAAGTTTTTGTTTGCGTGAAAAATTCAAGCGTGTTATTTTTTAATTTGCCTTTAACCGTTCCAGTGTGATAAAATGTTTGAGTTTAAATGTTGACTCCTCTTTCTCGCATTTAAAAAGGATTTCTATATTAATAATTTATTTCCGCATACCCTTTTTCCTTTTTGTGGATATCATCCTGTTTACATTTTTACTGCTCTTATTTCTTCTATTACGTAGTTCAAAACGTTTTTTCGTTCAATTAATCCTTTGTCTCTTCTAGTTTGAAATTTATTAGCGGCTGTTAACTTCTATGGAAAGCACTGTAATTCATTTTGACTAAAGTTATTTTAAATGAGAAGTATTCAGACAAAAGTGAATATACCCAGCATAGAAAAAAATATAACCTTATTAAAGACCTATCTACAATTTTTTTTCAAACGGAAATATTAAGATTTTTAGGAAACTAAAAATGTATGAAGAAAAGTCTATATCTATGTTTCGATTGAATTCTTCTCATTTATAAACAATTTCTTATTGATCTTTGTGTAAAGTTATTTCATTTCCTTATCCGAGATACGAATTTCGTTTTAAGTATTTGATATTGTCCGAGAATTTATGAAGGACTTTTATTCCGCAAACGTCTTATATTATGTATGCTTACTTTTAATAGTTATTTTTTTTAATACAATGTTCAAAAATGATATTTTTGATAAAAAGAATATTGATAATTTTAAACTAAGTTGTGAGTAGGCGTTTGAGCCTACGTTACACTCTCCAGCAAATCTGGAGGGCTGCTCTGATTGTTCATCGCCGAATACATCGGACATAGCCGGGAGGAACTTCCAGAGAAAGAAATTCTACCGCCCATTTCCAGATCCGCTAACCGTGGGACGCTCTCCTACGCGGTATGTGATCGCCGGAAGTAATGAGATGGAATTTTAGTTTTTATTTATTATCTTTTTTTTGGAAGTTTTTAAAAATCTTTACTTTTCTTATGGTGTATTGTTAACTATTAATATTTAATTATCGATTAAGAAGTTAAAATTGGCTCGTAAAAATTTACATTAAATAGAAAGTCAATGAAAAAAAATCAAAGCAGTCAACGAAATTGATAATAAAACATAATAGTTTTAATATATTTATTTGTTTTTAATTTGGTGTTTTTAAATATAGGGGGTCTTGAGGATCAGCCAAAAGAAAACGTAAATTGTCAACAGTCAAAAAAATAAATAAATTATATATATATATATTATATATATATATATATATATATATATAATATATACATACACATTTATATATATTGAATTCGATATCATACTTAACTAGCTAAATCTCGCGGCTTGCTCGCTAATATTCCATTTTCAGTTGATAAACGTATGTAGGTAAGCGTTGATGGTAAGGTTAACATACAACTTTGCTATCTGTCAATCATTCCCTTCTCTAACGAGTTTTATGTGCATTGAATAAAGTTATTGATTATTCTCAGGATCTTAATACATGGCCTGTTGCCTCGGGTGAATCTGACTAAACTGTAGGTGTTAATCATTTCACTTAACTTAAGATCTATAATACAGCAATCTCTAGACAATTGCATGCAGTTTCATCTTTCTTCTTGCAGAAACCCCAAGTGGGTGAGGCTACCAAACCTATATTATGGAGATGCTTATCAAGCTGGCAGTGTTCTGTATATAGTCCTGTCACTCTCCTTACAAGAGTGTACAGCTTCTCTCTTTGTTTGCAGTGTCCCTCCAAAAACATCTTAGAGTGATTCTGCTTTCCATTATCTCTCCAGCAGCCCCCTTAATCAAACCTTTAGCATAGCTAAGGCTTATTCCACAAACAGGTTCAGGCGTACAGAGTAACTGAGCAAAACCCCTTCTGCGAGGCTATCGGCTCTCTCATTGCTAAAATGTCTGAGTGACCAGGCACCCAATGAACTCGGACCTTATTCAGCAAGGAAAGTGTATTAAGATTTAGTTTACATTCCTCTACTAATTTGGACCGAGTCAGACACTAGGTAGTTACTGTAATAATTAGATAGATAGAGGATTATTATAAATATACGTAAAAAAAAAATAAATAAAAAAATAACAAATTCTGATTAGCTTAGTAAGAGTTGTTAATTGCGTTCAATTCTTGTAGGAAGAGGCATTTACTTTTCCCACTGTACATCATCTAATATCCTTCAGTATATCTTTAATTAAATAAAATTATTGTTGGTCCATTATTATCCGAGTAAATATCCGTGGTGTAAATATGGATATAAATTGTGACAGGGCTGTTGAGAGAGAGGATGACATTGGAGGCTGGGAATCAATGCAGGAGCCCCCAGCGCAGGCTGTCCGTCACCGCCAGCAATTCATTACGGCATTCAGGACGATAATTGTGGTCTCCAATACCTCTCTAGTGTACCTCTTGATACCTCTCCGCGTATCTCTGATTCATTGTAATAGGGTGCTTCACAGAGCAGTATAAGTTGTCACTAATCCACTCTGGTATTCATCAAATAGTGCAAAAAAAAAAAAAAAAAAAATGTTAGTTACTAAGAATTATAATTTTAAAAAATGCAGGAAATAACCATTTCTTTCCTAAGGAGCGGAATTTACTCCCATATGTAACACATCTGTTTGTTAGGGAAGTTGATGTCTGTGTGAATATTGACATTTGGTATACTTGACGTATGACATCAATATATGAACAAAACTCAAGGCATTATAAAAGAGTTTTAGCTTTATGAAAGGTAACCTGTTACCTATAAAAGTAAACACAAGTACTTTAACGCGTTCACGCCGGCGTGGGTCACACGAGTATTCCTTGGGGTGACGTACTTCACAGGTGTCACTTGTTTTCAGATTTAGCGCGCTGGAAGCCTGGAACTGTTGTGGTCTCCATTAAACACGTTGGAACTTGCAGCAGTGTCGCCCCGCCCCTCTAAGCGTTAGCAGCTAATACAGTTCCGCCTCGCGTGACAAAAACGTAGATTTTCCCCCGGCGTAAACGTGTTAATGGAAGCTGGTTTTGAGACAGGGCTTAGAATAAAAACGGATAAGACGAAATATATGTTCCAAAACAGAAACGATGATAGTTTCAGTGACAGTGATCAGTGGTATTAGGATATTTTATAGTTGAAAAAACCGAAATTCAGGAAGAAATGACGTCGCAGGAAGAGATAGGAAACCTGTATTATTCAGTAAACTATTTACTATACCGATATCAAAGGTGTTCTCTTACTTTGAAGGATGAAGGTCCCAAGAGGGATGAGACCACTAGACCTTTTAGAAGAATAAACCGCGCGGAATTACAGAGCTTGTACGCCTCTAGTATCAATGATCTATATTTATCCTAATCAGAAGATGTGCTTAATAGGAAAAAAAAACCTATCTCATCCTCCACTGGCTCACGCCAGTGCTGCGGCTGAGAGAGAGGCGCTGGGATTCCGCTTTTTCCTCCACAAATGGAGGGAAAAGCCCAGTATGAGGACCCTTTAGCAGATTGTATATAGTTATGATTGTTTGTATGATGTTTATTAATTTTCTAACTTTGTATTTATCTCAATTATAGGTTGTTGTTTTGATTTGTATTTTTTTTAATTATTATTTTATTGTATGTATATATGTGTGTATATATATATATATATATATATATACATATATTATTTTTATTTATTTATTTATTTAAAGAATATTACAGCTGTATTTATACAATACATCAAGTAAATGGGATTGATATGAGATTAAGACACGTGATTGTCCTGTGAAGAAACTACCCATTGGTAGAACTCCAATGTTCAATTTACGGTGAGAGGTCTCTTGGCCATCTTCTTTTAAGTCGCCTCGGTGGATTGTCAGGAATAGATGTTGAGGGAAGGTCACGGATAAGCGGGTTTGAGTGGGCAGGAAGTTTATAACGGAAGGATGTATATCTGGATCGGGCTAAGTCTTAAACTAATGGGATATTTAGGTATTCATGGATGATTTAATTTGTAACAAAGTATGAAGCATGAAGGATTTAAGGATTTTTCGAAGGATTTTTGATTGTAAGGATTGGATGCGAGAGGAATTTGATGGTTTAGTAGACCCCCATAACTCAATTATATATATATATATATATATATATATATATATATATATATATATATATATATATATATATATATATATATATGAATTTATTTATTTTGTATTTTATGTAATTAGACTTTATCATTATTTTATGTATATATTGTATGAATATGGTCACATATTACTATTACTATTGTTCATTTTAAAACAGATTGTAATATATCTCAATAAAAAAATATTAAAAAAATAAAAAATAGCAAAAAAAACGGACAAATACGAATTAATGTTTGAAAAAAAAAAAAAAGTAAAGCAAAATATTTTCTTTTTCAATAAAATTAAATCCTTGGAAAAACACTGCTACTTGAAAAAACCGAGATATTTTCTTGGATTACCGGAGGAGAGGTAGAGGAGAGAGGGGATTGTGCCCCAGTGTTGACTCTTCTTATTTCGTTATTCACCTCTGCTCCTCAAAGTAACCGTCTATATTTTTAAGTTATTTTGATCTTTATTCTCGCATAACATTACATTAACATTTATTTATTTATTAAAATCAAAAATGCGTCATTTAAACCCTGTCACACTATTTAAATCGGAATGAAACTTACATCATATTAAAGCCCATTACATTTTAACTCGATGTAGTGAGTTTAATAAAAATTGCGGAGTCTTTTTTGAGTAAATCGTAAAAAGGTGCAAAATGCATAATATAAAGTACCACTTCCGGTCAGCCGATTCCGCTGAAAAAGTTGTTGGAACATCTCGGGTGTTAGTTGTCTCAAATATGAAATTTCAGTTTCGTGCTAGACTTACCTCACACACTCATGGACCTTTTTGTGCACAATCCCGTTAAAATGTGAAAATCATAATACTTTTCCTTACTACACATTTCATATATAGGCAAGTGAAAGTAAAAATACATACATTTTAATAAAATAGATAGATAGATAGAAAAGTTCATATACATATTTACACTATGCAATAGTAAGTTAATTACATTGTTACATGATTTCGGTGATTTAAAATTTTTCTTCTAGAGACTAATTAAACGTATGTGTGAAGGTGTTGAAGTGACATTAGGAAAATATTTTAGTAAAATAAATATAAAAAAAAAGGCATAAACAATTAAATTACAAAGTAAGAAAATAAAACTATTTGAAAATTCAGATCCATAAAATATAAAAATAAAAAATTATTTGACATGGTTAATTTTGATCACGGGCTGCAAACACTTTTATAAAACTTAAATGATGGATTTGGTCGTTAGACAAAGTTTTGGTGAGCTTTCATTATTATTTAGATTAAAGATTAGTTGTTTTTTTTTCACTTTTTTATTTCTTTTACGTAAACAAGTTAAAATTAATTCAAATTATTTCGTTTTATATTTAAAAAATAATTTCATTTTAAATTAATATCATAAGTAAGACGAAAGACGAGAATACAGCACTATATAGGCTACACGGAGGAGCGGTTGGCTTCAGAGATACTCCAGTGTAGCAGACAGGACTGGAGCTGGAAGCTGCCCAGCTGTCCAGGGTTGGCTGAAAGCCAGGAGATGCCAATTAGCGAAGCCTTCTCCTCCACTAACCGCTTCTCTTCCTCCATCTTACACCTTATTTATTTCCATTAGACCTCCAAGCTAGGAAGAGCTAAAAGAAGAAATGAAGAACTTAAACCTCACGTAATTCGGCTTTTAGGAACCTGCTACACGTTTTTTATATTTTATTTTATCGTTTAGTAAGAGATAGAGAATATATTAACTAGTCATTATTATTATTTTTTTTTTTTTAATGATTTATATTTATGAAACTAAGTTCCGTACTTATGAAACTTGCGGAAAGATTATAAAGCAAGGTAGTCATGTTATAAATTTGGGTTCGAATCCAATTCGGGATATTTTAGCCATATCTTCACTAATACCAAACTACTTCGGATTTCTTTTTATACACTTATTTTTTTTGTAGATCATGAATTGGACCAAATATCTGCTCTATTTAAAAAATTTGTTCTATTGTTTTGTTTTTTTAATGTCTCTTTATGCTGATGTGGCTAAACGGACGATGCTAAAGTTAGAGTCTTAAATTTTGCCTATCTATGTTTAACTAAAATCTTTAGCGAGGACCTGACATCGCATATGCTCGAGACTCTCTTTATACGTCCCACACAGGGGAAAATCACCAATTTAGGTGGACAAAATTTTTTTTTTTTTTTTTTCTAACATATTTATTGATATTTACAACTGTATAATTATATACAACAAGTAAATGTGATGGATATAGTAATCTAACATGAAATACATGAAGAGATGCCACCCATCGGCAGCACTCTGAAAATATTTTAAACTAGAAGGTCTCGGGGCCATCTTCTTTTCAGACGCCTCGGAGGATTATCAGGAATCGAAGAGGATGATAGGATAGAAACTAGTGGATTAGAGTGGAAATGGAGTTTTTCATGGAATGTTTGATATCTTGTTCGGGCTAATTCAGTAACATATGGGATATTGAGGTCTTTATGGATGAGCTTATTCGTGACAAAGTAAGGAGCGTTAAGGATTTTACGAAGGATTTTGGACTGTAAGGATTGGATACGAGAAGAATTTGATGGTTTGGTAGAGCCCCATAGCTCTACTCCGTAAGTCCATATCGGTCTTATGATGGTCATATAAATAAGTCTTTTGTAAGTAAGTGGAAGATTGGAGCGTTTGTCCAGTAAGTGTTGGAGTAGTCGAAAACGTCGGGCAGTTTCTTGTCTCTTCAGTCTTGTATGGGGGTTCCAAGTCAGACGTTTGTCAAGGTGGAGTCCGAGGTATCGAATCTGTTCAACAGGGGCTAGTGGAATGTCATTAAAGGATACTGTGGGGCAGGAAGTCATTGGTTTACGGCGTAGGGTAAAGGTTATTTGGTGGGATTTGTTAGAATTAATTTTAATCCTCCATTTCTGACACCATACTTCAAGGTCTCGGATGTGGATTGAAGAGTGTGGGAGGCAGTAAATGGATCACTATCTACCGATAACACACACGTGTCATCAGCATAAGTAGAAAGGAAAGTGTTAGGATGGGTTGGGATATCAGCTGTATAGACTGTATAAAGGACAGGCCCTAGGATGCTGCCTTGGGGAACACCAGCAGATTGAGAAAAAAGGGAGGAATAGGAGCTGTGGTGATTTATTTGGAAAGATCTATCAGCAAGGTAGGACTGTATAATAAGAAAATAAGTAGGAGGGAGAAATAGACGGAGCTTGTAAAGCAATCCCGGGTGCCAGACTCGGTCAAAGGCCTGTTCTACGTCGAGAAAGGCTCCCGTGCAGTACAATCCGCGCTCCAACGCAGAGGAGACAACGTCCACCACACGATGACATTGCTGGATAGTGGAGTGAGATGTACGGAAACCGAATTGATGATCTGGAATAATATGATGGGAATCAAGGATTGGGTAGATTCGTTTCAGAAGGAGTTTTTCCAGAATTTTTCCCATAATACATAAAAGTGATATGGGACGGTAGGAAGATGGATTTTCAGGTGACTTTTTGGGCTTAGGGATCATTTTTACTATGGATAATTTCCAGGAGGCAGGAAAATAAGTAGTACGTAGTACGGCATTGTAGATGTAGGTGAGGAATAGGATGGCTTTTTGAGGGAGATGTTTCAAGATATGGGAAGTGATTTTGTCATGGCCAGGAGCTTTTCGAGCGGGTAATCTATGAATGATATTGGATATTTCTGAAGGATGGAAAGCTTTAGGTGGAAGGGTCATTTGGAGGGGAATAGTTAGGTCTTCTTCTGTCCTTTCAAGGTGTTCGGGATTAAGGATATCTGGATGGGGAGTGTAAGTATTGTAAAGATGTTGTCCGAATATCTGGGCTTTCTCTTCGTCAGATCTTGTCCAGGTTTTGTTTTCAGTCAGGAGTGGATGGTTAAAGTCTTTGAATTTAAGAAGTTTTTTTGTGGTTGTCCATAACGATTTGTCTGTTGTAGTAAGATTTTCAGTAAAGTTGAGTAAATTTTGAATTTTGTATGTCTTTATTTCTGATTTGAGTTTGTTAGTTAGTTTGGTATAGTAAGTTTTGTCAGCTGGGTATCGTGTCTTATGCCACTTCGATCTCGCTTTGCGTTTTTCTTTTAATAATAATCGAATATGCTGTGGCAGATCAGTACGTTGAGTGTCATTAATCTTGGTGGTCTTTGTGTTTTCAGTTATACTGCAAGTTATGGAGTCAGTCAGTTTTTTTACAGCTGTATCAATATCATTATTTGTCTTGAGTGGAGTGTTCAAGTCCAATTTGCTTTCCAAGTCCAGTCGAAATACGTCCCAGCTGACTCGTCCTTTGATCAATGTAGGAGGAAGGGGTTTAGGAACAAAACTGGAATGCAAGGAAAGCAAAACCGGGCTATGGTCTGAGGAAAGGTCGTTCAGTGATCTGATTATTGTTTGGGAGGAGGAAATTTGAGAGGAGATAAATATATCCAGGATGTCAGGTTTTTTTTTTAGAGATGTTGGCCAATATGTGGGATTCATGGGTGAGAGGACAGTATAGGTATGGGAAGTCAAGACACTGGAAAGGAGATTACCTCGGGAGTTGGTAGTTCGGCAACCCCACCGTTGGTGTTTAGCATTATAGTCTCCTCCAGCGATAAAGCGCGGTCCGAGGGATCGAAACAGGGTTTCAAGTTGGTTAAAGGAAAGGGAAATACCAGGAGGACTGTATACAGCTGCGAGGGTGAGATGGAAAGGACGAGTGGAAATGGTCACTGAGGTTGATTGTATGGCGTCAGTTGGAGTAGATGGAATAAGGGAATGAGGTAAGGACTTATGGATAAGGATGCATGACCCGGCATGGGAAGTGTTGTCTGGGTGGTCCGATCTATATGTGATGTAGTCACGTATGTAAAAACGTGTTCGTCGTGTAAAGTGAGTTTCAGTCAAGAGTGCTATGTCAATATGGTTGTCACGGAGAAATATGTCCAATTCGTCACGGTGGTTGAGTAGACCGTTAGCGTTCCACAATAGGATTGCTAGGGGCTTTACACTCATTGTGAGAAATTGAATGGGATTTGGGTAAGGATTCTAGTGAGAAGGGTGATTAGTGGTAGGATAGTTTCTTTAAGATCTGAAAGAAAGGACTGGAGAATGGAGCATATGTTGAAAGGATCTTGGTTGGGATACGGCTGTGGGTAAGAGACTTGTGGATGATTTGTATGGTCAGGATTGTTGGCTTGGGGCTGGGCTCGCCGTGGGATAGGATGATGTTCAGTCCGCTGAGGTACTTGAGGCGAGGGGTTTGGTTGAGTCAGCTGAACAGAAGGAGATGGTATGTGGGGAGGTTGTTCAGGAGGCAATTTTACCCGTAAGGGTAGATGGGGGGGAACGGGTCGATGTGCAGGTTGTGGGTTAGAATGGGAGGCCGGAGGCTTGGTTTGGGCTTTAGGAGGCGCCTGTCGCCGTGGCTGTTGATTCTTGATGGCGGTGATATCGGAGGAAGGCTTTTTGGTGTGCTCTGTGAGTTCCTTGACGGCAGTTGTAGTTGGCAGCTGTTGAACGACGATACCTGTTTGTTTCACAATTTGGACAAAATTTAAGTCAAAAGTTTGGAATTTTCTAGTGCTTCATCTTTTTATTCTTAGTTGGCAAGACGCTTAATACTAATATTTCCCACCATACCGTGTTTATAAATGAATAGTAAATGAGTGAATCATTCCTGTTCGCACAAGTACCTACTAACCGGCAGTGGGATTAGGTTTATTCGATGGCCATTTATTGTGTACAAGGTGTGTTTAGCGCAAAGTCTTTTTGCTTTTATTTGACAATGGACATTACTGAAACAGGCAAGACATTATATTTGCAAACTCGTTATTGAATATACGTTGCAATCCACCTGTAGAGTTAATTTAGCAATTTATAAATGCATGCCCTTATTCAATAACAAAAAACTATATAACACCCAATTTACCCCAAGGATTTGTTAATAAAGGCTCATGATTATAAAAAAACGAAATGACTGAAGATAGTGTCTTGTTTGTAGGATCATTTTTAATTGTTACGTGATGTTGAGTATTATTCGGCTCACGAGCCTCAGATAAAACCCCGCGGACATTGGACGGACAAATTTGTTTATTTATTTAATGTTTAGATTCATATAACTTTTTTTTTTTTTTAATTTCTTTTGCGATTCCAAAGTTTATCAATTGAAATAATTAAGCAATACTGATTGTTTTTTAATAATCTTTTCCTTACGGGTATCCCCACAAAATGATAGTTTATTTGTTTGCATCCTGTTCCACACTTTAATGATATAATACGTGAATAGTAATCTGATAACATAAATTAACAGTGGAAAGTAGTTATTGAATTTTATGACTTAAATATAAAAGAATTTAAAAAGCAAAAATAAAAAAATTACGAAGATGAATGAAACTAAGAAAAAAAATATATATTTTTTATCATATTGATGTATTTTTCATTGTTTGTATTGTACAAAGCAAGTTATTATTTTAATAAATTTTATAATTTATATTTTGATTCAGTTTTTGTAATGTAATCATATTGTTACGGGCTAAGGGGTGTGAGAAATGAACTACTCTAGTTTAAAAATTACAAATATTTATTAAATACAGAATGTACAAATACGAAGGGATTACTAACCCCTATAGTTACAATAATAATTGAATTACTAGCTTCACTACTAAACAGTGTACATATAAAATGAGGTATTCCTAACAAATAAACTACTTACGTAAATTTATACAATCTGTTAGACTTATTCTAAAACTTACAACAATAACTTATAACCTACAATCTTCTAATTTCCCACCGACCGTTTATCACAATACTGACACACAGCTTCACTACACCGTCACACTGTCACGGAATGCTCACTGTCACTGTTCACTGACACTTGTTAAGCCGGATTAAGACTGCCTCACCCAGACGTAGTGGACCGGTATTTGTACCACCACCGAAGATTCTAGACACGGCAGGCAGGTAGGGGCCGTTCTAGGTACTTCGAGGACCGTCCAGGTCAAGAAGTCCAGAAGTCCGGACCCCTGTCATGGCGTGGACTACCTGTCATTGTCTTCACTGTAGCAATATATTTTTTTTCTAATTTAATTTTTGCTTTGATATTAATGCCAACATATTTGGGCTGAAAGGTCTGGTATCTGCAATAATAAGTGATTCTGACTAATTTCTGATGATTTATTCCGTAAAATTATAGCATGGCTACTCACTCCTACCATTTTTTTTTCAGTAGAGACGTGTTTCAGATGTAATAAAATTAGCTAACATTATATCACAAAGAGGCAATAGAGTAGAAAATTAAACTTGTGCTTAAATAATTTGTTAACTAAGTTAATAATATTTTGACATGTTATATGATCAATATGTAATGTTTTAACTATTTAAAAGTTTGAGTAAAAAATAAAAAAAGACTTAAATGAAATTTGGGATAGATAAGTTAGAAGATAATTGAATAAAGATGAAGGACAGAGCTGAGAAGAGGGCAGTGAATAAAAAGACCGATCAATCTTTATCAGTTCCCAGCTTTGCCTTTAATTTTTTGCGATTAGGGTTGACAGAGAAGAATAGGCTTGGTATTTTAGGATCTATTAAAATCGATTCAATGACCTAGCTAATATCTTAAAACATAATGAATATTTTTACTATCTAATGTATTTTCACTGATTAATGAGGGGTTTAAATATATATATTTAATACTTAGTAATAATGTGTACATTTTTTTTTTTTTTGTATTCTTAATTTAACACCCTCTTTATGAAATAGTGTGACGCTAAAAAAAACAAAGTAAAAATATATGTAAAGATCATATTAAGATTAACATTTCTTCTAATAATAAGATTAACATCTCTTTCTAAAGAAAAAAAAACATTTTATTCACATTTTAGGAAAATCATGGACTTAAAAATTCTAATGTCTTTTCTATCATAAACAAATAACTCAAATACAAATATAAAAGTTAATAACTAACAAGATAAACATCCATTACAAAAATAAATCATATTTCGATGTTTAAATTATTAAGGTATCAATAGTTAAAAGACTGAAATGCAAAACTATAAATATTTTTAGTTTAGTTAATTCATGTTATGATTGTAAGATGTTGTAGTGGAAGTCCTAAATATTGCCTTTCCGGGTTTTATTAGGATAGGGATCTTCAACGAGGGTCTGAAATCTCACAGGCTCAAGACTACCGTTTTAAGTCCCTTCCGAGAGACGGCATAAGATATTTCACTCCCTTTAAAAATGTTTAAAGGCATATGCTGACTTTAGACACTCGACCTTGGAACATAAGAAACTGTTAGACCACTTCACCACAAGTGACCCCTAGAAATATTTTGTATACTAATGATACTTCTACTGGATGATTGGCTCTACTTTTCTTACAAATTAATTATAGCGTATTAAGTAATTATATAGTCGTTAATATATGTTTCCTGTGTTTGTTTAAAAAAAAAATTTTATTGTGTAAAATTACAATCTGTCCTAATTTGGACATCAATAGTAGTGGTGAAAGATATCATACATACTACATTCATTCAATATGTACACGGCATGAAATTAGAAGGAATTACATTTAAAGATCAAACCTTTAATGTAAACGAATAATCAAATTCTGTGAGATTATTTCTTTGCCAACATTAATTCATAATCTTGCTTAATTCTATTAAAACGTCTGACAAGAAAGTAGTAGCTGATTCGTTCTATATTATGTATTATACTCTCAATTAACTTTTACATTTTTATGTGTAAATTAATATTTTTTTTTAAATCTTTCACTTTCCAAAGGTATATTATACGTCTGTATTACTGTTCTTAATATATAAAAAACCAAAATTACATTTAAAACTATCATTGCTCTTGTCTCCCTTAATTGGTCATCAAATTCGTTTAACTTATATATTAAGCCGATATTTGTCAATGCTTATAAGACGATATGGTTAATATTTTGGAAGGTACAAAATTAAAGTTACTTTATGGGATGAAAATACATAGATTCGCCATATAAGTCCTGTCAGACTATTTCGTTCAGAATGGAACTTATATAACATTAAATTTTACATTGATATGTGTGAGTTTAATCAAAATCGTTAGTGCCGTTTTTTATTAAATCGTGAAAAGACACACACAGACCTTTTTGCTAAACTTGATTGTTTGGACACAGGGGACCGTAAAACGTGTATTTCTATAAGTAATTTGAAAATTTTTAAGATCTCATTACTTTCCCTTACCAAATATTTCATATATACTTGAAATATAAATATATAGGTAATATAGGTAAGTGAAAGTAAAATATAATAAAAATAATTTATGTTTAAATATATCTATATATGAATATTTCTTTATGATGTAATTAGAAAATAATCTTATGATAAAACAGAAAAATCTAAATCTTATATATATATATATATATATATATATATATATATATATATATATATATAAGATTTAGATTTTTCTGTTTTATCATAAGATTATTTTCTAATTACATCATAAAGAAATATTCATTAATCTAAAATATCAAAAATCTAAATCTTATATATATATATATATATATATATATATATATATATATAAGATTTAGATTTTTCTGTTTTATCATAAGATTATTTTCTAATTACATCATAAAGAAATATTCATTAATGTCAAATTATAACTTAGATTATATTAATGACTCGTAGAATATCATATCCACCATTGTCTATTCTAATAGGATTCAGCAAAAATGAAAATACTGCGGGAATATGCAAAATTAATACAGTGCGGTATTGTGTCGAGCAGGGACAATGTGTATGCCCTATATTAATGTCTATCTGCATGGAACTTCTCGCGGTACAAGTTTTCATTATTAATTTGGAGCATATTTTAGTTAAGTTACTTTATGATTTGATGCTGTATTAAAAGTTATGCTTGGAAATATGCACAGAGATTTATAATAATAATTGATATACAATTTTAACGAATTTATTTATTTTTAATATCCATTCTTTGGCTCAGGCAATAATAGATTTTATCTTGACCAAAAAATTATGATTCAATGAATCGAGGAACATAACAATTTACCAAAGAATAGCAAATTATATAATCTCTTCCTATGAACCTTCGGAAGTGTCAATACGAAATATATTCTATAATAGGAAAATAATGATATACTTACGATTTTAGAAAATTTAATATAAATATTATACACAGTACCTTAACGCCGAGTTTTTAAAATGATTTTCTCTAACGTATCTTTGATTTTTTTTATTTTATATATTAAACATCTCTAATTGATGTCATTAGAAAAATTGTTTTTTCTTTCATAACCCCATTTTAGTTACATTTTTTGCGAAAATAGTTTCTGAATAAGTATCTTTAAGCCCTTAAATTTCAGTCATCATAAATTTATTTTAGGTTTTGTCATCTAATCGAGAAAAAAAAATGTTTTCATGAAAACTAAATATTCCCAGTAACGTAGACTTATTAATACTTTCTCAGTAACGGAGTTAAAATACATGATACAAGCAGGATTCATTTAGGTTCTATCAATTAATATAATATTGATTAAAAAAATATAACAATTGATTGTTGTACTTAAAATTTAGGTAATATATAATAATCTTTTATTTTTCTCCGTTTATCAAACCAATATTATACAATTATTAAACATTATAGCTAGTAAATGTTCTACCCTGAGGACAATAATAACCCAGAGAGTAACAGTACTTATATAAGTAACATACAATTGTTTTCCACTCATTTTTTTCATTTCTTAATAACGGTGTAATAATTTTTCCATCTTTCATGAGTGGGCTTTTGCCCATCATAGGGCACAAAAATTATTACTATATATGATTCATATTAGTTTATTACAGAAGTATAATTAAATGAGTGCGGCTTTTGTATTTTTGCTTGTATTATAAATGGACATACATATTTATGTATGTTTGTTGGAGGGTCTTTGTGTGTAATACATACAACTTATTTAGATATGTATTCTCACAAGAGCGCATTTAACAATATTTAATTCGACTCTATCGCGGCGCCTAAGTTAATTAAAACTTAAAAATTTAAGATTATAATGAGTATAATTTATGTATACTTTAGTAATAAGTATTCAGGTTTAATTTAGAGTTAAAATTATGGAGAAAGTTTATAGTCCTCCACCGAGGCGAGAGCTAAGTGCCATTTCATGTTCGGTTTGCTCTCACTATTATTTTAGATTGTTAGTCCTCTGCGTGAATTCTATGTTAAATAATTTCATGACTGCGGCACATTCTGCGGATCTTTTTTTGCTTAATTCGATACATTAGTATTCTGATATTTATATTGCAACATCAATAATCATAATCTACTTCTTAACATTAACATTACCGAATAAATCATTAATTAAAGCATACTTATAAGCAATGATCTGTGTTAAATATATTTTCTTAATTGAAAAACAAATTATTAAAGTAACAACATTTATTTTAAACAAAATATATTATTAAACATGACATACTTTGTTTAGGGTTGATTTAATTTAGTTTCTTTTTCCTTTCCTTAACTTTTAAATTTTACTTTCATATTTCTTTTACCTTATTGATTTAATTACTTTTTTTTCCTTTTTTTTAATTTTTACTCGGAATTCACGACTCATGATCCTCATTCATATATTCAGAACCAATAGCATGACCAATTCAAGAATGATATTTTTGTATAATAAGGATAATACTTATACTTATATAACAATATTAAATATCAATATGACATATTTTTAATAATATTTATTGTATGCTTATATATATATATATATATATATATATATATATATATATATATATATATATAACACACACACACAAACAATAAATAAGTAAATATTATTAAAAATATATTATATTTATATTTAATTTTTATAACATTTAAGTATATATAAAAATAGCTTTTATTTTAAACTATACCTGTAATTAAACTTGATTTATATGTAATTTATTTTTTGTGTAAGTTATTTATTTTTTATTAATTTTTTTTTATAGGTCATTTATTATTTATGAAGGTTATTTATTTTTTTTTTTTGTATAAATCGAAACCGATTGTAATATATCTCTATAAATAAATTTTTAAAAAACTCGATAGAACGTACTAAGAGTCAAGCTAATTTAGTGTGTTTTACGTTACTTTAATATTGCTATTTTTGTTTTATTTTATATTTTTATTTAAACTATAATTTTTTTTTTTTTTACTTCTACATTTTTTTTTTCATTCGAGATTCATGAATGTATTAACAAATTCAAAGTTCATAGCATGAGGAGTGATAACGGTGATAAAAATTAACATAAGAATAATTATTATTGATATATCTATTTTTATAATTTTTATTATATTTTTTAATACTTATTGTATATATACTATTTTTAATATATTTAGATAGATAGAAACTAACTTTGACCAAATGCTCTAAGAATAACAGACTTGTATAATAAGGATAATACTTATACTTATATAACAATATTAAATATCAATATGACATATTTTTAATAATATTTATTGTATGCTTATATATATATATATATATATATTATATATATATATATATATATACACACACACACAAACAATAAATAAGTAAATATTATTAAAAATATATTATATTTATATTTAATTTTTATAACATTTAAGTATATATAAAAATAGCTTTTATTTTAAACTATACCTGTAATTAAACTTGATTTATATGTAATTTATTTTTTGTGTAAGTTATTTATTTTTTATTAATTTTTTTTTATAGGTCATTTATTATTTATGAAGGTTATTTATTTTTTTTTTTGTATAAATCGAAACCGATTGTAATATATCTCTATAAATAAATTTTTAAAAAACTCGATAGAACGTACTAAGAGTCAAGCTAATTTTGTGTGTTTTACGTTACTTTAATATTGCTATTTTTGTTTTATTTTATATTTTTATTTAAACTATTAATTTTTTTTTTTTTTTACTTCTACATTTTTTTTTTCATTCGAGATTCATGAATGTATTAACAAATTCAAAGTTCATAGCATGAGGAGTGATAACGGTGATAAAAATTAACATAAGAATAATTATTATTGATATATCTATTTTTATAATTTTTATTATATTTTTTAATACTTATTGTATATATACTATTTTTAATATATTTAGATAGATAGAAACTAACTTTGACCAAATGCTCTAAGAATAACAGACTTGTACAATTAAAATAGACAATAATGCAATATGTGTATTTGGCCAACAAAATAAAATATCATTTGTAAAGATGTTAAAAGCAAAGTATACAAAAAAGTAATAAAATTATTATTTTCTAATATAGACATGTATCATAGATATGTTTTAGGAGGTGTGTACTATAAAATAAATGCTAAGGACCCTGGCAATGATTATTTATGCAATAAAACACATTGTGTGCTAAGTATTTGACTCAAATGAAGAATAATTTATTTTTCTACGATTAAACAGCAGAAAGTTAAAAATTCCTTGAGGATGAAATGATAATGTGATATTAATGATTTACTTTTTTTTACAAGGGCTTAATTCTAGTACAGACAAATATTATGTTTTTAATGACTCATTTTGAGTCTTGTATTCTTCTAAGAATTATTTCGTTATATTTTTTGTTTCTACTGCACCGTCATAGGGGCATAACTATCTAATTTGGTTGGAGGATTTAGAAGAACACTGGGCTGGAATTGGAGGACAATGTAGGAAATTGAACTACTTTTGGTAAAAAGGGTACAAAACCAGAAGGAACTCGATATATTGGAGCCCTCTTTCTCTCTTTGATAATTTCCTACAGTTAGATAGAGTGTAAATAAGTAATTTAATTTCGCATGGGATAATATAATTTAGCAGCCTAGTGGGGATGCTGTGGCGGGACCTCGAATTACCTTTGAAGATCTCTATAGGCGTCTTTACTGGCAGGATTATTGTCTTCATGTACAATTCCTGTCTTTGGTCCTTGAGGATAATTGCTTCGCTCGAATATCACCAATTCGTCTAGAGGAATCATGGCTAATAATCTCTGACCAATCGTAATTGGGTTATTACGAACAGCTGTTCTTTCACAATTACGCAATGAAAAGGATCTAGTCGGGAGGAATAAAGGAATCATAGTGTTAGATAGAGAAGTAGGTAACAAAATTTATAAAAATCTGGTGCTCTCATAGAATTTCACTTACCTCCGTTGTTAAAATAAATTTTAGTTAAATCAATTAAATAAAGCTGGGCTTGAAAAAAGGTTAAAGAATCATATTGAGTTTCGATGGAAACATGTGTTACAGATCAAATAGTCTAACAATAGAAATTACTATCTACAATAATCACATATCTAATGCAGAATGACGACTCCAATATACCGAGTTCCTTCTTGGTTTGTACCCTTTTTACCAAAAGTAGTTAAATTTCCTACCTTATCCTCTAATTCCAGCCAAGTGTTCTTCTAAATCCTCCAACCAAATTAGATGGTTATGCTCCTATGACGGTGCATTAGAAACAAAATATATAACGTTATAATTCTTATAATACTGTTTAATCGTAGAAAAATAAATTATTATCAAATACTTAGCATACTAGTGTTTTATCGCATAACTAATCATTGCCAGGGTCCTTAGCATTTATTTTATAGTACACACCTCCTAAAACATATCTATGATACATATCTATATTAGGAAATAATAAATTTATTACTTTTTTTTGTATACTTTTCTTTTACAATTTTTGCAAATAATATTTGATTTTGTTGGCCAAATACACATATTGCATTATTGTCTATTTTATTGTACTAGTTGTTATTTTTAGTGCACTTGGTCAAAGTTAGTTTCTTCCTATCTAAATGTATCAAAAATAGTATATATACAATAAGTACTAAAACATTATTACGTTTTACAGTTTTGCATATATTGATAACATTTTTCTAAAATCTTTAGGTTTTCTACGGTATACTATACATCTATATTGATTATTTATAGAATAGAATAGAATCGAATAGAACAAGATACTTTCTTTCGGGACAATCTCCCTTAAAAATATCATTATTAAACAAAATACAATATTTTAGCTGGCTAAAAACAATATATAACTACAATTAAATAACACAAGAATGAAAAAAGAAAAGGTCATAGTACCATCTCAATGTATATATTCTAGAAATAAATACATAAGAATAATCATAAAATTTGACTTTATCATCTCATTAAAGTAAATACTCTATTCCCCTCACATAAGTTGGCATAATAAAAATTAGCTTACATCAGACTGGTGAGAATGAAAGCATTGAAAGAGGAGGTATTTTAATAATGATAGGGAAGGAGCATGAAGGATTTTTGTCGGAAGAGTATTCCATAAGGCAGTAGAACGGGCTAAAAAGGAGCAATCATATTTTCTGTTTCTGTGGAAAGGAGTTTGGAGGTCGGACAGACGGGATCTTGTTTTCTGGTGATGGGTTGAGGATTTAAATACCAGAAGGCTGTAGACATAAAATGGATGTTGGGAGTTAATGATTTAATAGAGAAATGATCCAAGGAAATATCGTCTTCGAAAGGTGGGGGGATTAAGACTTGGTGGTATACATGCGACCGACTCGAGGTACTAAACACAAATCTTAAAAAGCATTTCAAATATAATAGATAATATAATAATAAAATACAATATACTATGTGTATTCGAAAAAAAACAACTAAAAATTTGAGGGGAGGCCGTGGCTGAGTGGCTAGCTTGCTAGTCTCCTACGACAAAGGTTGTGAGTTTGATGAATCCCAGTGCCGGAGAAACTTTTTTAAAGCATTTAATTAATAGGGATTCCCTCTCAGCCTCTCCCTCGGGTTGTGAGACCCGTCATTCAGATGGTGGCCACTCACAAAAATATGCGTAAGTTGTTATGATCTTACCGTGCAAAAATATCATCAAGTAACGCGTGTGTATTCTCCCAGCAGATTACACCGCGCGGCCAAGGGCTTAGAAGGCCTGTTGTGCCATCTGAAAAAAATGTGTATTCGAAAAAAAAAAAAACAACTAAAGAGATGTTAGCTCTTGTCTCCTTTACTTGGTTATTGGATTCGTTTACTAGTATATTTAGCTGTTTTTGATCAATTATAACATTTTTTTTGAATCTACAAAATTAAAGGTATTTTAGAGGAAAAAATTGAATTTATTTTATCTACAACAATCTGTTAGTTTTATCAGTTTTTCACCACTCTCCATTAACTTTTACAATTCCGTGTACCAGATAATATTTTTTTCTAAAATCTTTAGCTATCCATCGGTATATTATACATCTACATTACTATTCTTGTGTTCAAAAACACAAAAATTCCATAAATAAAAATATTTTTCTACTTAAGTTTAGGAAGTAGAGGAAAATTTAAAATATCGGCATTTAAGCCATGTAGACTATTTCAATCAGAATAGAACGTATATAATATTAAAGTCCATTAAATTTTACATCGATATAGTGAGTTTAATCAGATTAAAAAGTTGCTGTCAAATTTCGGACGTACGGTTGGCTCAAATATGAAATTTCAGTGTAGTACGATTTTCCATTTTTGTGTTAGACTCCTATATACACTCGCTCCGACCTTTTTAAGGGACTTGGTCATTTGGACTTAAAATACCCTAAAACGTGTAGTTTCTCTGAAAACTGAAGCCAAAATTTTCACGAACGCAATACTTTCTTTTACTATATGGTTCATATATAGGTTAATTGATATTAAAAATTCATCAAAAGTAACAATTTCATTATAAAGCGAGTTGTCTTGAAAATATTAAATTAATGTTAATTGTATACGTTTATGGTTAGAGAAACTATGATACAAATAATTTAACTATCAATTGATTACTTCTTCAAATATTTTTATTCGCAACGAATTGTGTATTGTCAAATATGCAACAACATGACAGTAGAAGTAGGAAAAAAAAATTACTCAATACGTCTTGGTTTTTTAGCATGATTCTTGTATATCGTCACAACACGTTCGCGATGTAAATGGATGAGCTATCTAGGTTTCATAATATGTACTACAACAATTTTATTATGAAACGTTTTTAGCCATTTTTAAAAAGCAATAACCATTGAACATGTTCCCATGGAAACCCAAACCCAGAACGTGAATAGGAAGTGTAATATATATTATTAATTTAGAATCTTTGCTAATACTCTTCAGATGATTTTGCTATCATGTGGTTAGAAATTTAATTATCTTTCAAATGAGTATTTATAAACATTCAGAAGATTTATAGTTTTTAGTTTTTCGAAAAACAATTTTCTACTATCGAGAGGATAAATTTTCCTAACCTTGTTGCTCATTAAGACATTAATGAGAATTTCCTTTAAAAATGTTAGCTTTATAGGCATTATCATTTTTGAGATACCGCGATGATCACATAAATATTTGAACTGAAACTCCCTTTTATAATTATAAACGTGAAAACTGACGGTGATCTATCTCAGGAATTGAACTTCAAAGAAGCTTTTGAAGGAGCTACCTGTTGGTAGTACTTCGACGACTGTATACTTTAAGAGGTTTTGTGGCCATCTTTTTAGACCTCTCGGAGAATCATCTCGAATCCTAAACTATAAAGGGGTTATTGACTAATAATATAGGCTAAAAAATTTTAGATTGTAACTATTGGATTCGGAATGAATTTTAGTTGATATGGTAGTGAAAATTTTCTAGCTTACTATCGGGTGAAGATAAAACGCCATTTTTTAATTAAATTTTAGATTCAGCTTTTCAAAAAACACGTTTTATGTATCAACTATCGCAACCGTTGTGCTGAAATATCCCTTCACTTAAAAGGATTAAATTTCTCCATATCACAAAGGTTTGATTTAAAACTTCATTGCTGGAAAGAACCAAGAGCTTTATTCCTCCACAATTAACTAAGTGTCATCAACACTGTAGTACAGCAAGCGGGTCGAAATTTAGTTTTATTTCAGAAACAGGCAGGCTGTTTGACGTGAGTTTCTACTCTAAATGAAATTTTCTCAGAATGTTATAACGTATAAATACAGATTGTGATTTGAGTACTTTTAAATAAAAATTTTGATCCTACATATGCTTATATAATATGTTGGAATTATCATTTTTATGAAAAGAAAATTTCGTAAGAAAGCCTATATTAGCAGGTTTTTGAAATATATTATTCGTTTTCGGTTGAAGATTAAGGTAAAATAAATGTCTTTAAATACAATTCGATAGCTCACATCTATCACGTTTGTATATTATTAATTTTGGCAGGCTCTGTTCACGCCACATAGATGCTTGTATTCCGATTCTCAAGACCAGTGACGCGGCTGAATGATAGGAGCTGGGATCTTCTGGCATTGTGCCTCGACATCCACTAGTGGATCTCGAGGTTTGTACTCGAGGTGATCCCAGGGGCAGTTTGTAAATATTGTAAATAGGTATGAATGTGTTCAAGGTTGTTACTATTATTTTCTTTATAACTATTCATTTAATTTTGTGTATATATATTTGTTTTTTTCTTTATTCTTTGTTATCTCTTAATTAATTATTTATTTTTATTTTATTTCCAATGTACATATGGAATGAATGATTTCTTATATCTGTAATACTCATTGCCTTTGCCTTTGCCTTAATAAAAAAAAAAAAAAAAAAAAAAAAAAACACGAAAGGTATTCCAATTAATGTAGTTCGTGTGTCTTAAAACAAATAAAAAAATTATAGTTTGGCAATATCTTTATGTGTATATGTGTGTTTATATTTATATAATATATATATATATATATATATATATATATATATATATTTTTTTTTTTTTTTTTTTTTTTTAATACTTTAACTGATTGACGATATAAAATTGTGGTTTCGTGCCTGTTTTTCCCTCTTTTAATCTCTCTCTATTCATCGATATTTTCGGCTTATTTAACACTTACTAGACAAGTTTTCTAATCTTCCACTAAACTAAAACGGTTAATTTACATGACTATTATAAGACCAATCTGGACGTACGTAGTTGAGCTGTTAGGCTCTACTAAACCATCGAATTCCTCTCGAATCCAGTACAAAATCCTTCGTAAAATCCTCAACAAATAGGAAGATTTTGTCACAAACAAAAATATCGATCAATACTTTAATTTTCTATACATTGCTGATTTGAACCAGACCAGGCACCATTCCTTTCTCACTCTAACCCACTAGTTTCAATCCTTTCTTTCTCATTAATTCCTGATAATCCTCTTAGGCGTCTGAAAAGAAGGTGGCCCTGAGACCTTCTAATTTAGAATATTTGGAGTACTGCCACAGGTATTTTTCGAACATGTGTTTCTAGCCTTTCATAGTAATACTCACCTTTACTTGTTGCATTAAATTACATTATCATAAATTGCTATGTATTTATTTTTTCATTTCACTATTGGGAGCGTGTTCAGTTGGCCCAAAATTCTTTGTTGGTTTACTTTCCCCCATTATGGCATGCAGGTGCAATTTCTTGAATACATTGGACTTCTTGAATATATCAAAGAGATTCATGGTTTATTAAACTTCTTTCGTTGTATTTGAGAACTGTAAGCCAGAAATTTCTTCGAAAAAACATAACAATTAATCTCGTGTTAGTCACTCAAACCTCCGCTTTCTGTTTCTTCCCCACTTTTCTATCATAACAAAGAGACCCAAGTCACGGAGTGGAAAGAAGTTAAAAAAATATTGATTCGTGAGGAAGCGCGGTGGTGACGTCAGGCTGGCCGATATTGGACCACTAGCCAATGGGAACCCGCGGCTAAAGGATAATATTGGACCACTGGCCAATAGGAGCCTCAGGCTATACGATAATATTCCATAAAGTCACCCCCCTCCAATCTTATTGCCACCCGCTCGCTGAATGACCAAGACTTCGCTCCCTCCTCGGGACCTTATTCCTAAATTAAAACTATACATCGTAAAATTTTATCTCCTGGAGTTGGCCGACAAGGGCGGTCTGGGGAATAATTAAAATTTTTAATTAAAATGTTTAGAAGTTGAGCTCGAGTAATGATGACAGAGATTGTTATAACAGGGTTTAATAGGAAGTCTCGGTCCATGATAAATCATCGAAACCTTCTTTCATCTTTATCACCAAAGAAAAGAGAATAAAAATGGAGATCATTGTCATCCTTGTGCTTGATTTTTATATTTTTCAGGGTCAGAATATCACTTTATTAGAGGGTCACTAGTTGTGTTGTAATTTGCAGCGGTTTTTTTTCCACGGGGACGTGTTTCCTACATTTAATTTTGCATGACATATTTGTCATGACATAAGGATACAGAAAAATGCGACTTATCAAATGAAAAAATGCGGCCTGAAAGAACCTGACAACACCATGATTATTTGATAACGTCCCCTAAATGGCCATCCCTGTTACTTTTAGTTTTTACATTAGAAAATGTTTATCGAAGGTGGGAGATGGGATCCTGTGAGCTGTCAGGTGTAGAATGACTGGGAAATATCAGCCCCATTCCTCTCTGTCAATAACTGTTTCCGACAATAGAAGCCACCTCTAGCACCTGATAAAGATGGATCCTTCTTCGGATTTCTCTGAATTGATTCGAGATGGCAATATAAGACTTTCTCAGAATCTATCCGAAATAATTATTGCTGTGATACATCGTGAAGTATACAGCTAGTATACAAAAGAGGTCAATGTATTTCATATTGTGTGAAGTATGCATCTTTGAAACTATTTTAATATCTTTTCTGCGTCTTACATCTCTTCTCGAAATAAATTTTAAATAAAATAAAAACACCAAAATAAAAGTTTGAAAATCTTCAATAATCACATTGGCAATTTTATTGGAAAGTTTTTGCGAAATAAAAATAATATTTATACATTATAAATAATAAATAAATAAAATAGTACTTAAGCAACATTACATACGGGATTTTAAATGCCAAACAGTTAATGAATACCGTCCGACACATTAAAACAAATTCACAACCAAAATATTGTTTTTTATAAAAGGTATTGTCACAATCAATATGTCTAACAACATCCATTGAAGTTTGAAAAAAAGTTGGATAAGGGATTTCCTAAGATTTGACATCATCTTGATTGGCACAGAGATGAGGCTAAAAATATTAATGAACAGGTTCACAAGATTTTTGTACGGTCTCTCCAGACAGTCACACGTCTCTAATTGGTATCCTGGTCAAAGGTGGCTGTATCCCGAATCCCGAAAAAAATACCTACGTAGCTTTCTGCTGTTCCAATCCTGAGCCAGAAAACCTTCCTATATCTTTGACCTCCTTACCTCGCGTTCTTCCGTGCACACTTTAGATACAAGATCACAAACTACCGACCTGTTCTTACACTCTCATAGGACAACATCCTATGAAAAGTTTTTTACTGGGTCTAGCAACAGGAAAAATCTTGAAAAACCGGGAAAAAGACAGGGATTTAAAAACATATGAAAAGGTCAGGAAATTTATACTTTTTTCAGGGGAAATGGTTCCTAGATAACATCGTTTCTTTTTCACTCAGACAATTTTTTTTTTTTTTTTTTTTTTTTTTTTCTAACCCTCCAAAATTTATTTTCAACTATTTACAACATATTTATACACATATAACTATGTACATTTTTACAATTTACATAGTTATATGTGTATAAATATGTTGTAAATAGTTGAAAATAAATTTTGGAGGGTTAGAAAAAAAAAAAAAAAAATTTGTCTGAGTAATTATATGTGTATATTACTCAGACAAAGGTTCCAATATGCCTACTTGTTGTGATGTTGCAGATATCATAAGCGAGCTTTAAAATAAATTTGTAGTCAGATTTGTAAACATTGATTATTACTAACAGCAGTATCCAAGTTCAACATAAATCATTGCTAAGTCAGCTTAAATAACTACAATTTCAGCTGCTGTCGGGTAGATATAGTTGAATCTAATGGTAATGTAACTTCTTTTTTTTCCCGGCTTTTTTTATGCATTGCACCCTTATTAGGCTTATTTTGCGTCGTCCAAAAATATTCATTATATATATTTTTAATCTAGTATATCATATTAATTATAATTATTCTTTGTTTTGTCGATTTTCACCGAGATTCGGCCAGGTAAAAGACTTCTTGCATTATGGAAAAGTCAGGAATCTCTTAGAGCTGATTTGCTAGACACCCTGTTTTATAATCCGTGCTACCATACATTGGAACTCTTTATACATCTTTATGATATTTCCTTATTGATTTTTTATTATTATTATTTTTTTTGTAGATGGCAAATAACATTGGTGCATAAACAAAAACAATTGTAAATAAATATTAACTTCTATAATTACTTAACTAAATAATTATGTATCATATGAAGCTAGCCATATTAGACTTCCTCTGTTCACTGTAAATTATTCTAAACAGACGAAATGTCCCAGAATAAAAACTATTTTTCATTCATTCGCCTTACTTTGTTCTTTTGTATGTAGTTTAACAAAATTATAAAAAAGATATTATTTTCAAATATGATTTATATTTTTTTAATCCATAAAATTAAAACAAAATTATAACCTCTTGCTTTAAGGTTGTATGGAAGGTTACTACTAATAAATTCAAGTAGATTGGTCCAAGCATGAGTAAGGGTGATGGACAAGGCCGAAGACGGTCCCCCTGGTAACTATAGATTCATTGACCTTCATGCATATTCAAAGCCCTTAAGTGAGTTTAGACTTTCCGAGTAAATTACTTAAATGACCATCCTCACGTGACCAGGAATTTATTATAAACTTGCCCTTAACCGAAACCCGAGACAGTTTAGTCGGCTTAGTTGACTATTAAAAATGATGTCCTGATTTTTATATATATATATATATATATATAAGTTTTAAGATTTTTACATTGGTTATGAAATCATTTTCATACATTTTATGGTAAATAATCGTCTGTTATTCTTGTGAAAACTTGAAGAAAAGCTTCACGAAGGCCGTGGTTAAACAGCGGAGTATATCCATGCCACGGCCACTGCTATTGTGATACAGATGGCTGTGCCTCTACCGTGTCATTTCCTCATCACGCTACTTCCGTTCAGTCCGTCAATCGTTTTACTGTCACGGCCATTTGTCTAAGTTTATTTAATTTTTTTCTAGAGTCCTGAGTCTACATGCTATGTTATATCCCACGGTTTTGACTTCAAAACATTAAATCACAATTTATTTATATTATAGTTGCAATCTGTTTAAATGAATAATTCTATTTCTATGTTCTTTTTAAATAAAACGATCCATTATACACTCAACACTCATTTATTTTTCTCTCTCCCTACGTTTCGGCCTTATTAATTTTCAAGGGTCCTTTAATATATTTTTTTATTTTTAATATAAAAATATATACTATAGGCTGAACTAGCCTTGTCAGCTTGTTATTAACATGTTATAATAACAAACTGATAAGACTAGATCAACCTATGATATATTTTTTTTAAATGTGACAAAATATTTTTATATATGTGCAATATAAAGGAATGATTAAAGGAACCTTTAAAATGACAAAGGCTGAAACGTAGGGAGAAAAAAAAATGAAATAAAGGAGTGTTGAGTGTATACTAGATCGGTTTATTTGAAAATAACATAGAAATTAAATAACCAATTAAAATGCGTAATTTCGCTTGTACAATTTTTTGTAGTTTTGTGCTCCAAAAACATTAAGACATTTTTATAGTGTCATAAAATTCCTTCTTTATTAATTTTTATTTCTTGCTTATTTTATATTAGGATATTTTTATGTTGATTCAGTTCTAGTTTTAAACATCTATATACCAGGATTATTAGACTTCTTCCAAGTTTTGAACTTAATTCGGTGTTAACTTACATTTGAGAAGCATAAAATGAATTAAATTTTGGATTTATGTAATTTCAACCATTTACTTAAATGTGTTAACAATAAATAATATGAATATTAAAAGAAATCCAACCTAGATTGGGTCAAAGATCTAATAACTCGATTTATAAACTATGGGTGTTGGGGCCAACGGGGTCGTCCTGCGGATTTCCTTACGCTGTGCCTGGTAGCTAAACTGATTCAAGGATATGCTTGTTGATATTAATTTATGTTATGCAGAACTGATAAATTGGTGAATGAATAAACAAATAAGTGAGTACTTGGTAATTGGTATAATAAGGTATCTGTGGTACAAAACAAAAGATAAAGGTAAAATTGGTGAGATAATAACAAACAGAATAAGGTAATGTACACACATTTTTTTGATCAACTCTGTTCCAACTGTACTGAACATGTTTTCTCTTTTTTATAGACATAATCCGAAACACTTGTTAGCAAATATTATTAGTGATTGAAGAGAGTTTTTGAGGAATTTAAATACATAATAAAAAATGAGGATAAATGAAGTAAGTGGCGTAAACAATGGTTATAATATATTTTCTTTAATCTTAGTTGTTAACTTATTTCTAAAGTCCAGCAGATCTAATCAATAAAAGGGAATCGGATTACGAAAGGCGGGTAGTTCTGATTTTCTGGTTTGTTGTATGCAATGAACCCCTCTTTGAAAATTCACGTTTTTACATTTGCAGACCTTGTGCCTTTCATCTGAAAAAAAAATCTCTCAAAACCTACATATGATACTTAAGATATTAACGTAATTAAACAGCTTCTGACATACGTGGCCATCAAAATCTGACAAATTAAAAAATGTAAAAAGTCTGTCATGTCAGCGATTTAGCCTTAGTAACTATTATACAGCGCAGTATACAGCAAACAGCATTATAACTAATTTTCTAGAAGTCAATATTCATATGAGAAACTTGTAAAACATTTGTAAAAATTCGATATAAAATAAAATATAATGAAATATAAATAAACAATTTTAAAGAGCGTAATAAAACGTAAAATACCGATGTTTTTTTTTTCAAACATGGAAGGATTTTAGTGGTAATTGCAATTGCTAACCACAATTTTTTACATATAATGCACTTTAAGTGAGCTATTGAAGAAAAGAAAAAAAAGTTTTTAGATCTTCTTTTTATTTTATGCATATGCCGGAAAACACAGGTCTGGGAGTGCGAAAACATGAATTGGTCTTTTATATGGCCTAGTCAATATATTTTATGCTACTTTTAAAATAACTGATTTTACTTAATAAAGATTAAAATAAAATAGTTTTCTAAAAAATATATTAATTTTGTTTAATCTAAAAAAATCTTTACTTTTTATTTACTAAATAACTATCGGCATCATTATTCTCTTTTGAATAAAAAATAATAATAATAAAAAAACCTATGTATTTTCCTTTCATCGTCATTAAAGGGTTATTTTAAACTTGATCGCTGTATAATGATATGATTAAGTGATAATGGTTTACCAAGCTCATAATAAATGTATTGCATAATGTAATGAAAAATCATTTAAATAGGCTTTGTCATCTCGAGTTATTTCCAAATGCACCCGAGTTACTAATGCAGTTTTGCCGAGTGCAACTTTTTCTTTCCCGGAGAATGATCTTAAGAGAGAAGTGGCTTAGACCGGTCTCCTTCAGGTACCGCTAACTTGCTCACTTGAGTCAAGTCAACTTAAAACCAATTGTTTTTCTTAACATTTACTTTACTCCTAGGAAAATTGTTGTAGGATTAGTGAAATTCATCTCATCTTAGTAAAGAATGACATATTTTTATTTTCATGTACAAAATATTATTCACCGAACTAGATAGGATTATTCTTGATGTATTATTATTTATTACAGCTGATGGTGTAAAAAAATTAATGTACAACTGTTTGACATAACCTTAAATCATGACTCCAATGTCATAATACTAAATTTCAATATATTACGCATAATATTTATTGCTTAGGTACCATATTTTATAAGCATTTAAAGTTTAAAAAAAAAAAAAAAAAAAAAAAAAAAAAAACATAGGGGCTGGGTGGAGTGGGAAGAAATATTAGATATTCCAAAAGGCATTTCGCTTGTACCAAATGAATTAACCTAAAAGCTGATAGCGATGGACGTGGTGCAAAACTGGAAAATCGAAAAAAAACATTATCATAACTGTAGTAAACAGCATTTAAAAATTTGAAATTTTCCTGACAATTTTCTAAATTATGCAAGTACATTGACTTATATTTAATTCCGCCAAGCCGCGCTAAGATTCCTGCTTTTCGTAAAAACAAAATATATTGTTATTGAAAGAAAATAACTGTTAGAATAACACGTAAATGTGCACTAAGCCAAATTATTAAAAAAAGTTAGTTAATAAACTATAATTTTCAATCGGAAAATATTGTGTGTTAATAATTATTATTTTTATATGATGTATTGAACGTTCCTCGTAATTATTAGTTCATAATTCATTATTTAGTAGTGGAAGGACAGATGTTCTTAAATTGCTATCTACAATGATTGTTGTTATATAATTCTTGAATTATTACGTTTTTAATTTATAATGCCAATTAAAAAAAATATTTAAATAAAATAAAAAACACACAGCTCGACATAATGATTTTTTTCATTTGTATGTGTTTAAAAATATGTATGTTGTATATATTACCTTTATAGTGAAAAAATACGTTTTCATTCATTAATTGTTTTTGTTTTTTTAATGAACACAAATTAAAATGAATAAAAAATATAAATAATCTTTATAATCATTCGAGTAAAGTATAGTCCTAATAAACATTCCATGTAATTGTATTGGTGGTCTTGTCTATAAATAATTCTAAATTTATCATTCTCATGTATACAACAGGGTTTAGAGGAGGTGAAGTGTTTACTGAGTAAAGTCAACAGCATATATATTCACCAAAGGACATCTGTTGCAGACAAACATGGCCTATATGTAATTAAACAACAGTTATTTGTGCAAATAAACGTGTAAATGAATTAAGTTTAGTAATCGACAAATGAAGCACTACTTAATTTTATGGATATTATAAATACTAGCATTCTTAATAATATTCGTTGGTTCCTTTTTTACTTTCACTTACTATATATAGTAAAGGGAAGTTTGCGATCGTGAAATTTTCGAATTCCAGTTTTCAACGGAAATACACGTTTTAGGGTCCCCTGAGTCCAAATAACCAAGTCCCGCAAAAAAGGTCTAGTGGTGTGTGTGTGGTAACTCCCGGGAGGAAACGGTAAGTCCTATGAAACTGAAATTTCATATTTAAGACAACTATACGTCCGAGACGAGACAAAACTTTTTTCATCAAAATAAGCTTACCAGAAGAGGCACTTTATACCATGCATTTTGCACCTTTTTTCGATTTTCTCGAAAACGGTTCCGATGATTTTGATTAAACTCGCTATATCGATGTAAAATTTATTGAGCTTTAATATCATTTAGATTTCATTTGGATAAAAATGGTCCTACAGGGCCTAAATGCCGATATTTTAACTATATATAACTATATTATTTTGTTAACGCTGATGAAAAACAGGTAAATATATAAATTGAATAAATTCGATATCCAACTAAAGGAGAAAAGAAAAAAAAATATTTTTTTAATGCAATTTTTGTTTTTGAACATAAGAGCATTAATATTCATGTATGATATATCGTTGGAAAAGCTAAAGGTTTTAGAAAAAATATTATCTTATACACAAGCTTTTAAAAGTTAATAAAGAGTGATGAAATGAAGTTAAAACTAACTGATTGTTTTAGATAATAATTTAATAGATTTTTTAATAAAACACATGTTTCTGTATAAATTCAATTTAATTAATTCTTTAATAGTTTCACGTGTTTTTATCTCTAACTGTATTTGAAAATTCTTTCATTTATTTTTAAAATGGAGGTTAGTGAAAGTCGTGTGTTGCCCGCACCAGATTTTTTAAATACACTATTGCTTTGATTCCATACCAATTATGTAACTAAACTTTTTATTAATTTCAAAAGTTAGTAAGCACTTATCAACATTTAGTATATTAGTACTGGACATACACTTTTCACCTATGCAGATATAAAACTCTATTTTATATTTTAAAAAAATCTGGTGCGTGCAACACACGACTTTCACTTACATTCGTTATCTAAATTAATTTAAGAACTTTTAAACTTACACTTAGAGATGAAAAAACATCAAGGAATAAATTACATAAAGGTTCGAAAGAAACATTTGTTTTATAAAAATATCTATTATGTTTTTATCTACAACAATTGGTTAGTTTTATTGATTTTTCATCACTCTCCATTAACTTTTACAATTCCGTGTATTAGATATTATTTTTTCTAAAATCTTCAGTTTTCCAACAGTATATTATACATCTATATTACTATTCATGTGCTCAAAAACTATAAAAAAATATTTATATCCTTTAGTTGTTTATCCAAATCGGTTAACATGCATGTTTAATCGTTATTTATAAATACTAACATGGTGATATAGTTAATTTTATTAAATCTAGAAAATTAAAGATACTTTAAATAAAGAAAATTGAAAATATCGACATTTAAGTCCTGTCAGACTATTTCAATCAGAATACAATCTACATCAAATTAAATCCCATTAATTTTTACATCGATATAGCGAGTTTAATCAAAATCTTTTGAGTCTTTATTAAGACAATCGTAAAAAGGTATAAAATGCATGATATAAAGTGACTCTTTTGGTTAACTGATTTTTATTAATAAGTTGCTGTAACATCTCGGGCGTATATTTGTCTCAAATATGAAATTTCTGTTTAGTACGAATTTTCATTCTCGTGCTAGACTTGGCTCACACACACACAAACAAACACAGAGACATTTTCATATAATAGGTATGTGAAAGCAATAGAAATCACAAGGAACTTAATCACTGAACCACTCTTTGTGATATCATCAATCATTCTTTATGTTATTCTCAAAAATTAGCACAACCCGTGGTTGATAAGCTATCCTTATAAGTTTATACTTGTATACATGAGATTGAAGCATATTGGTGCCTCATTGGCGAAGAATATTTGAAAATATCCAATTCTCCTAGACTCCTCCTCATATCCATATCTAATAAATGCTTTTATGCTTTGAAAGAATAAATAAATGTTATTTAATATAGAAAACTAAAATGTATGTCTTATTTACATTAAGCTGTTCTGCATGAAAAGCTGTTTATAATTGATTTTGCAAGAATTATTATGCGGATATTCCTCGGCCTTGAAGAGCCTTTTCTTTTGTCCTTGCTCGGAACTGCTTCATTGATTATCTTTAATGTTTTTCTTGCTTGGGTAACCATAATAGGTGATAGCATGTACTATTGTTCCACATGAAATCAATATCACCGGTGAAGACCAAGCGTTTTTGGAACAAACACAGTTTTGGTCTATACGTTTGGTAGATACTGTACTCCGAGGTAGCCATTAGGAAGACTAATAGCCCCGGAGACAATTGGGGCCGATACAGTAAGCTGGGGGCTAAGACCTTATCACTACCAAACACCATCAATCCTCGGTCTTTATTAGCCAACCGTCGAGCGGAGACACTGAGTTTGGCTCTTCTTTACGGCCATCATGCTGGTTCACTGTCCGAAATTTCTTTTAGATTCATTCTTTCAAGAGATATTATTGTTCAAAGGGTTTTTTTATTTATGGTTTATTTTCTTCATTAATTTGTTTTGTTATGCATTAAACTGAATATATAAACAATCTGACGCTTGAAACACAAGACTATCAATTACCTCGGTTTAATAAAGTCAGAGATAAAAAAGGTTATTTTTTATTTTATTTGTTTATTTTTTTGTTGTTTTTTCAAAATATTTTATTTATATTTACAACTGTACTTATTAGGTTATTATGGATGGTTTTATACGTAACGAAAAAAGCTCAACATTCAATGTTGATGAATGTTAATGAAAACGCTCTGTTTTCAATGTTTTATTTAAAAAAATCGGGATTTAACCAGAACTTTAATGTTTTTTTTAATTCTGCAATCATTTAATGCCTTTCAATCTATTTTTAGTAGCATGAAAATTGGAATATTTTTTAGTTTTAAACACCTAATTTCATTCTCAGCTAATAACTGATCATCTTTTCATAGTTAAAATAATTATTATTTTTCATTCTCAATGTATTTAGATTGTTTTATTGTGAAATTTGCTATAACCATAACTTTCTATTTTTACAGGTAAGTTGGCTGTTACATGTTATCTTTTGCTTATATGATGTAAGGTAAGAAAGATGATTTTAATATCATAATTCATTACATAAGAGGAATTGTTATTTATAATTCAAATAGAAGGATTATTTATGTAAACGTTTCAGATATATGTTAAAATTATATACATATTATCTTTGAAAAAATGAATTATCATCACCAATGATATTTCGTTAAATAAATTAACCGATAAATAAACTAGATGCGTTAAACATATTGATTAGCATTTAATAAACTTGTACTCAAATTTGATATCATTACATTTTTACTTTCACTTACTATATGTAGTAGAGGAAAGTATTGCGATCGTGAAAAATTTCGAATTCCAGTTTTCAACGGAAATGCACATTTTAGGGTCCCCTGAGTCCAAATAACCAAGTCCCGCAAAAAGGTCTGTGTGTGTGTAACTCTCGGGCGGTAACAGTAAGTCCTATGAAACTGAAATTTCATATTTAAGACAAATATACGCCCGAGACGTTACAAAACCTTTTTTTATCAAAATGAGCTTACCAGAAGTGCCACTTTATACTATGCATTTTGCACCTTTTTTCGATTTTCTCGAAAACGATTTTGATTAAACTCGCTATATTGATGTGAAATTTAATGGGCTTTGATATCATTTAGGTTTCATTTGGATTAAAATGGTCTGACAGGGCTAAAATGCCGATATTTTAAATTTTCTTTTTCTAAAGTACCTTTAATTTTGTTGATTCTATATAAATAACTATATTGTCTTGTTACCACTGATGAAAAACAGGTAAATATATAAATTGAATGAATTCGATACCCAACTAAAGGAGAAAGCAGAAAAAAATATTTTTTTAATGCAATTTTTCGTTTTTGAACATAAGAACAGTAATATACATGTATGATATACCGTTGGAAAGCTAAAGATTTTAGAAAAAATATTATCTCATACAAATCTTTTAAAAGTTGATAGAGAGTGATACAAAGCCGATGAAACTAAATGATTGTTTTAGATAATAATATGATCGATTTTTTAATAAAACACATGCTTCTTTAATAGTTTTCATCTGTATTTTTATCTCTTGATTTTGAAAATGATATTCATTGTATATTTTAAAAATGGAGTTGTAAAGTTCTGTGTTCACCGCAATCAGATTTTGTTTAGATAAATACGTTGCTAAAATCGTAGGTAGATATACCGTAACGCCTTCGAAGTAACTATTAAACCTTCATGGGCAAAAATAACTAAGGAGAAATTATGAACTTATCTTTCGAATACTTTATACGAATAACAAATGCATGCCAAAATATATATGATTCAGCATATATATATATATATATATATATTTATATATGTTTTTTTTTAGGTTGAAGAAGTTTCATTTCAAATATTTCAATACAACCAAAGTAAATTAAATTTATAGCGTATCAAATGAAGATAATAATCTGGTGCGAGCAACACACGGCATTCGCTTATCTCAGTTGTTGAAAGTTATTTAAGAATTATTATAAAAAGTTATTAAGAGTTGAAGAAACATAAAACAATTATATACAGTTTCGTTGGAAATATATGTTTTAGATTAAACAATGTAAAATTGTTATGAATAATAATAACTTTAGCTTATGCCCTATTCGCCACTTTATATTAATTACCTTTCATAGCTTTGTATATCTGTGGCGGTCGTGAATAACTGGATATCTCGAGTTATATCAAAAATGAGTTAACTCCACATATCGCACCCTCAGACCTTCTCCCACGGCTTGTTAAATTTCTTAGAGGAAGAATTTTCAGGTGGAAAGAAAGCTGTATGTTAATCACTCTATTTTAGGTATAACGTAAAGTTAAGGTATTAGGCTCACTTGTAAAATGAAATATTTTGACTTAACAACTTATTCACGACCGCCACAGATATAAGAGATCATTTTTTCTAAAATATATCCAGAGGTATATTATCATACATATAAATTACCGTTCTTATGTTCGGGAAAAACAAATTACCTATACAAAAATATTTTTACTCTTTTCCTCTTTAGTTAGTTACCAAATTTGTCCAACTTGTTTATCTTGTTTTTTATTTATGCTTAATACATGTAATTCTACTACAGGTTGTTGTTTTTTTTTTTTTTTTTTATTAATTGTTATTTTCTTTTATATATTTGAATTTATTTATTTCTGATTTTATGTAATTTGACTTCATCATTATTTTTTGTATATATTGTATGAATGTGTACTTCATCACTATTACTACTGTTCATTATGTAACAAATTGTAATATTTTTCAATAATAAAAAAATACATGTGATGGTTAATTTTTCCGAATGAATACAATTAAAGATACTTTAGAAGATAAAAAATTGGGCATTTAACCCGTCAGTCTATTTCTATCAGAAACAAACCTACATGATGTTAAAGCCCATTAAATTTTACATTGATATAGCGAGTTTAATCAAAATCTATCAAGTCGTTTTTGAGAAAATTGTAATAAAGTGCAAAATGTATGATACTGGTAATAAAGTTGCTGTTACATTTCGGGCGTGTAGATGTGTCAAAATGTGTGAGAAACTTCAGTTCAACGATTTTTCGTTTTTGTGCTGAACTTCTCACACACTCCTTTTTGCGATACTTGCTTATTAGGATTAAGAGGACCCCAAAACGTGTATATCCCTTGAAAACAGGAATTCTAAAATGTTATAATAAAAGTTATAGGTAAGTGATGTAAAAATGATACTGTAAAAATTAAGAAAATAAACTCAATCAGAATAAAATAAATACACCCATGCCTATATACACTCTTTTTATATTAGAATCTCGAATCAGGCATTTTTTTTTTTAAGCTTGAGGAGGGATAAGCGAAATCCGGGAGATCCCAGTGCTTCACTCTTAAATGCTCTTTTTATTAAAATATGAGGGTAAGCTACAGCTAATAATGCATCGCAGTTGGCTGGAGAATCTAGTCATTGGCAGAACTTGATAACTTTAAAAAGAAGAAGAAATGATTAATAAGAAGTTTAAAACTTTTTTTAAAACTAAAATGTTATTATTAATGTTCATTCGAATAATTTCAATTAGACTGAACACAACTGTAGAATGCTTATTAGCATTTCGAAAATTCTTAAATAACATTATTATTTATAATATAATAATTATTTATCTAACAACTAGGCTATCCAGAGATAAATTTTCTTATTCAAGAATATCCATCCCTTTTTTCCTCTAATTATTTCATTAAAAACCCACTTCTAGTGATCTTACAAGAACAAAAGGCAGATCGCATTAAGTGAAATGTAAAGCTCATTGTTTTGGAAGTCTTATTTCGTAAGTCCTCAGGTTTTTTCTTATAACGTAAAACGCATTAATTTATTTTTAAATATAAATTATTATATTAAGCTGTACATTATCATGAATTGTAAAGAAAAACAAGAAGAGAGCGAAATGTTTATCTAAGCAGTATATAAGCCCCTTAATGTACCTTCAAAAAGCTAATTGCGATGGGCCTAAGTAGTAGTCAACTGAATTGAATAGGGTCAAGTCTCCTCTATGTCGATCCGATTATATAGAGAACTGTGTGGGCTCCACCCAAAAAGCTTATGAGGATCTTCAAATGCTCTACATTTCTCCGTAACCTACGTAGTGAATTATATGCCCTTCAGTAGGAGTGTCCTGTCTCCTTCCAAAACAAAACAGCCACTAACTTTTATTGTACAGTACAAATCATGCAATTGTACAATCTGTACAAGTTTCAAAATTTTAACTTTATCGTTTAAGAGATATTCCGCTATAATTCCGTTTGAAACTCCTCGTTACCTCTTTAATACTCCCCCACTTTGACTACTGCAGTACGATATACGGTGGTGTTTCTGGGGATCTCGAAGTAAAAATAAAACGCTTAATCAAATGCTTCGTTCGATGCATCTTCGGATTCCTTAGACTAATCTTATGGCGAGTTGAAATGGCTTTGTCCCTTTAGATTTATACACTATGCCCCACCGTTCTGCACAATTCGAAAGATCGTTTCTTATCCAATAGTCAACCTAAGCTCTTTCTATCCATCACTCTCATCCTACCTTCAAATCCTGCTAATTTATTCATCTCCTAACCAACCAGTCATAACAGAATTGTTAATAATTCCCTATTTAATTTTATTTTCAATTTATTTGCGTATGTCTTTTTTCTATAGGTTTAGTTAACTTGTTTATATTGGGATCACTTGTAGCTGGGTGGATAGCGTAACAGCCTCCCATGCTAAAGATCACGGGTTCAAACCCGCAGGTGGTCCTAGGATTTTTTAATGGGAGTAAAAAATCCTTAGTTACGCCGTCCTTCGGAAGGGACGTTAAAAGGTGGTCCCGAGCCTGTGCGATGTCAGGTACTCGTTAAAGATCCCTATCCTAATAAAAACCTGGATAGGCAAAATTTAGGACTCCCACTGTAGCATCGTCCGATTAGCCATAGTAGCATAAAGTGACGTTAAATAAATAAACAAACAAACAACTTGTTTATATTACTCTAAGATAATTTAAAAAATGGTTTATTTATTATAAATATTACCGAACTAGGTAATTGCAAAAATTTGATGATTTAATAGATTTATTGCTATTTACAACTGTATAATGATATACTTCTAGTAAATGAGATACAAGATACAAATGTCATGGTGATGATTTAGAATTAAAAAAAGGACAATGCTCACATCATCGAAATTTCTACTAAAAGCTCGCGATAGTCCTTCTAATCTTCTTTTTTAGAGCTGTATTGTTTTTGCTGATGCGAATTTCCATGAATTTTTAAAACTATTTAAAAAGCTACTTAAGTATTTACTTTTAGGAGCAAAAACATAAATAGTACCTTTTTCGTCATTCTAGTTTTTGTTTCGTTTGCAAATTTGAAAAATTGCGGGAATTGATCATTTTTATAGATAACTTTTTCTTTTTTTTTTTTAATGCGAGGAGAATTATAACTCGAGAACCTGAGTCTTAGTTACCAAATTCATTTCACTTGTACTAATTGTCTAGATTTGTAATCTGTATTAGTTTCATATTATTTCACTCAGTCCCTTCTGAGATATTCCTCTTTTAATATTGTAAGTCTTAAATTGTTTGATGGGCTTCATTTGGTTTAATATACTACAGCTTGTTAAGTCAATAAATGTTTGAGACATAAATAAAATAAAAGCAGGAAATTATAAGATTCAAAATAAATTAGCAACTGTTAGTATCTTCCACAGTCTGATTATTCTCCCATACAATTACATAATATCATGATTGAACAGGGAATACCTAGAAAGTTAGTAAACCTAGTAGAGATGTGTTTGTCAGAAACATTCCATAAAGTTAGAATCGGTCATAATTACTCCGAGAAATTTGAGGTGCGATCGGGTTTGAAACAGGGTGACACCCTTTCACCTGTGTTATTTAATATAGCTTTAGAATATGTCATAGAAAAGGTGATGGTTACCGAGAAAGGCTTAAATATAGGTGACAAGATTCCGGTTTTGGTATATGCCGGTGACCTAGTACTGCTAGGTGAAGACACGGAAACTATTCAACTAAATACAAATGTGTTAATGAAAACCGGTAAAGAGATAGGACTCGAATTAAATGCCGATAAGACGAAATATATGATTAGTAGCAGAAATGGTGTCGATCTTGGTGATTGATGTATCAGGGCATAGTTTTGAACACGTTGAGAAATTCATATCTAGGCTCAATTATAAAAAGAAAAAAATGAAATCCAGGAAGAAATAAAGACCCAGTTAAAGGTGGAAAATGCGTGTTAAAATTCAGTTGCCAAGCTTACTTAGTTCGCGGCTTCTATATAAAAACTTAAAGGTTAGAATTTATAAAACTATTATTCTTCCAACGATTCTTTACGGATGTAAAACGTGGCCGCTTACTTTGAAGGATGAACAACGGCTCAAGCTTATCGAAAATAAGGTAAAATATTGGGTTCGAAGAAAGATGAGGCCACTGGGGAGTTTAGAAGATTGCACAACTTGAATTGCGGAACTTGTATTCTGTGAATATAATTGAGCTGATTGCATCACGGAGACTCAAATGGGTGAGTAAAGTTGTTGGGTTCGATGTGGAGCGGATTCCGAGAAAGTTGGTATTCGCTGATCCGACTGGTAGGCGTCCAAAAGGTAGGCCGAAACGTAGATGGGAGGATTGCGTTAAGGCTGGTCTTGGGGGCTTGGGCTTGAACGGTGAACATTGGACTAGTCTGTGTAGGCGGAATTTGGTGGTATCGGCATCGAACCTTCGGATTCGCTAAGCCTATTATTATTATTATTATTATTACAGTTACATAATAATTATGAGTATTATTTTATCTTAATTATAATAATGCTGAGTATTATCCTCCCATATTTGTATTATTCAAAATACCCATTAAATGTGATTAAATATTTATTCTTAAATATTTTTAATATGAAATGGTTCACAATTAATTGCATCTTCATCTTATACTGCCTTATAAAGAATTTTCCAAAAATAATATGAATTAAAATTATATATCCTGGAGAAACCATAATCGTACTGTAATCCATTAATGCAATTCATCAGAAATTCACAAATATGAAGCGACCTTTGGTCAATCGAAAGAAGAGGACGTCTTAAGAAAACATACTTGTTGAATGCGTAAGAAGGCATAAGAAAAGAAGCTGATAAGACTATACTTAGCTACCACGATAAACTACAAATTTTATAAATAAATAAAGACATTGAATGCTAAATACTTATATCCAATTGAGACGTTGATTTCAAAAAGGTACTAAAGGACATTTTTTACGAAATTGATTTTTTATCATATTTGTATTCTCATCATTTAGTTTTATGTAAATATTCTATGTGATGTTATCTAATGAATTCTCAAGTCCTTAAAAAACGTGATTTAAAAATGCGGTCATTTTCTAAAAGTACTAATTACGCATTTATTTTCGTTCCAAATCATTCTAAAAAAAATCATTTCATAACTTTAATATGATGTTATTATTATAGTAAAAAAAGAATTCTAAATTTTAAGACAGAAAGACCCAAATTAGCTAGTTTAATAATATAGTAATGAGAGATTTTCGCGCTTCCTGTAAAATTTCCTAGAATGGATATAGTACCTTTTGGAAATCAACGTCTCAATTATGTATTTGGGTGAACATATTCATAATATTTCTTTTCCACATTTTATAGGATTTTTATTACATACACTGCTATTAGATAAAAGAAATCGAAAAACAGAATACAAAATTATTTATAGAAAAGGATAATAGAAAAACCAACTAAATAACAGGAAGAAGAGGGGATGATTCCCAAAGTTATGTATTTCTGGAAATCACTCATAAGTGATGTGGGAGTAAAAATTTAAAAGGTCTTTTATGTATAACTGATACAAGTTTCAATGAAAAAGAGTATTATAAAAATATACCTCGTGAATTTCTGCACAAAAAAGCTCCTCTGCATGTGTTTTTTTTTTGTTTTTTTTTTAGACGAACTGCTTTAAAATATATAAGAGGTGAGAGAAGATTAAAAATCCATTAGCGTATGAGTTTAGCCTCACTCCATGTATTTTTTAAATTCAATAACTTTTTTCCGGTTATTTATATCTATCTTTCATACTGAATAAAATTAAATTTATATTCTTTATTGTTTATAGCATAGATATATATTGACATTTTTTTAACAGTCAATCTCTAATAAGACTCACTATATATTGTATTTTATATATTGCACAGAAATTAACGAGAAACATTATTCTTTGAAAAATAAACTGTTTTTTTTTATAAAAACTAAAGAATGTATATGATCTCTAGGAGGAGTTTTTAATTTTAATTAGTACCTAACCTTTAAGTGCTTTTCCAATGTTTCCCTAATTTTCCTAATCTCTCCATCCAAAGGTAAAACATTATGAAATGCACCTTACAAGTGCTGTGTTGCGGTTGTTATGCACCGCGATGAGGTTTATGCAATTCCACTTTCTAGAAAGCTTTGTAGGTCTCTGGTTGCATCGATAACTTCCATTCAGCTTAAATATCAATTTTTCAGATAGATGAAATGTCTTCCTTTAAAGCATTGAAGTGTGAGTAGTCAAACTAACATTGTATATTATCACGTTCTGAAGAGTTATATTTTAAATAAATAAAGGTTCTTATACCGTAATTGGGAAGACATAACTAATAAGCTCCTTTAAAGAGCTTTATACAATAAATATTCTGAATCAGAAGGTCTCGTGGCCTTTTTCTTTTCATGCCCGTTGAACGATTATCAGGAGTCGAAAAAACAGCAAGGCTAAAATTAGGCTAGCGACTAATGGGTTTGAGTGATAATGGATATTGTCATGAATAGAGTAGTACATATCAGTCAACAAAATATTAAGGTCATTATGGATGAGTACGTTGATATATACATAAGAGCATTGAGAATTAAAGCAAGGTCAGTTAAGTTAAGCTGTAGTACTCAACTCCTTCTGTCCAGATTGGTCTTATGATAGGCAGGTTAATGGGCCATTTGTAGTTAAGTGGGAAGTTTAACTGATAGAATAAATGTTAAATTAGCCGAATCCAATTAAGCCTTTTGTCAAGTCCTGGGTATCTGTTTAACACGGGCAAGCGGGATATTGATAGAGGATACTGTAGGGCAGTGGTATACAAAATATTGATCGATTTTTTTTTTTTTTTGTTTATGCTGCTGTGGCTGATCGGACGATGCTACAGTCATAAGGAGTCATCAATTTTGACTATCCAGATTTAATAAGGATAGGGATCTTTAACAAGAACCTGACATCACACATGCTCAGGACTACCTTTTTATTTCCCTTCGAAGGACGGCTATTTTACTCCCATTAAAAATTCTAGGAAAGCCTGTGGGTTTCAATCCGTGACCTTTGGCATTGAAGACTTTTATGGTAGCCACCCTACTACAGGTGATCCCTTGATCGATTTTTTTTTTCTCTTGATATTTATCTTGCAATGTAAATAAATAAATCGGGGAAGCAGTTCTGTTATTTCAATCAGCAGATCGGTCTGAAGACTAAATTACTGGAATATATATATATATTCAATGGATAAATTATTTGAAAATTAAAAAAAAATCTGGTACGGGCAGCACACGACTTTCACTTACCTTGGCTGTATTCTTTTCTAAAATCTTTAGCTCTCCAACGTATATTATGCATTTAAATTGCTGGTTTTATGTTCATAACCATATATTTGCTCTTTACTTGTTGGTTGGTTATCAGACTCGTTACAGTTTTATATTTAGTAGCTTTTTATCAACGTAAAAAAGACGATAACGTTATTTTTATAAAAACTATAAAATTAAAGGTACTTTAAAGGAAGAAACTTTAAAATATCGAAATTTAAACCCTTTCAGACTATTTCAATCAGAGTAAAATCTAAATTATATTAAACCCCATTAAATCTTACATCTAAATAGCGAGTTTGATTAAAATTGTTAAAGCAGTTTTTGAGAAAATCGTAAAAAGGTGCAAAATGAATAGAATAAAGTTGCACTTTCGGTCAGCCGATTTTATTGAAAAAGGTTGCAGTAACATCTCGGGCCTACAGTTGTCTTAAACATGAAATTTTAGGTTCTAGATTTTTCGTTTTGTGCTAGACTTACCATACACAGACTTTTTTTTGGGACTTGGCTATTTGGATTCAAGGAACCCTGAAACGTATATTTCCGTTAAAAACTTGAATTCAAAAATTTTCACGATCGCAATTCTATCCCTTACTACACACTTTATATATATATATATATATATATATATAATATATATATATATATATATATATATATATATATATATATATAGGTTAAGAAATTATAAATTTGAAACATTTATATTTTCACTAAGGATAACTTTAATTGTTCTTTTTTTTTTTTTGTTTTGTATGTATATTTTTTTTGTTTTGTTTTTCATTTTTGTATTTGATTTAAAAAAATACGCTTTACTTGCTTATTGTATATTCACAATGCCTGTAAATAATCTCCAATTGTTTTTTTATTTTTGTATTTATAACATATGAACTGTACTGACCTACTCCTTTTGTATGGGGATTACCCCGAAAACAAATAAATATTATTATTATTATTATATATAGGTTAAGTGAAATTAAAAACTTAACATTGAGCGGCGTGGTCTATGGGTTAGAGCTAAAGTTATTTTACTGTTCTACGCGACCCAGTTTTAAACCTCAGTTGTAGCAGAATCATTTATTCAGTTATTTCAGACCAGAAATGGAGAAGATTCTGGGGAAAATCCATCTTCTATAGAAGGGTAACCAAAAATTGGTGGGAAATCCTTGCGGCTGAGCGTGATCAAGGACTAATCATCTCCATCTACAGCTGTTGGCAATAATACAATAAGATTCTCTGTAAGTATAAATCCAAGACATAGGTTCTAGAGGCACAGTTTATTTTAATGGTTGATGGATTGCCTATTTTTACTGGTTTTGTTATCAATCTATATTGAGCGGCGTGATCTAGTAGGTAGAGCGCTAGTCTACTGTGCTCTGGGTCCTGGGTGCGAACCCGACTGTGGCGGAATATTATTTATTCTGTTATTTCAGCCGGGGGACGATTCTGGGGTATGAAGACCCTCCTGGGGCACACCCAGCCTCAATCAAGTGAGTACCCGCTAATGGGGAAAAAAACCTGGCGGCTGAGCGTGATCTCGGCCGAATCACCTCATTGCACGGCCGTTGGCCTAGAAACAGTAGAAATCTCTATATGTACTGAGCCCAAAACTCTTCATGGGTTGTATTGGTACAGACTTTTTTTTTTTTTTTTTTTTCTAAAATCATTATAGTAACCGCGAAGAGACGTCATAATAATCTAGTTGAAAACCGCTTCAATAATTCTCAAGTAAACATTTAATACTGGCTTGTATTCATTTTTAACGTACTAATTATCTCTTCCACTGTTGATCTATTCTGCTAAGCGTGTTAATTTAGTTAGCACTGTTTTTTCCGACCTGGGCACTCCCGCCAGACGCTACGGCTGACTAACCTCCGGACAGGGCAGCCTACGTCAGAGCCGAGGAATGTTGGAGTTCCCTAGCTACTGACTCATTCCCATCCATTAGCCGTAGAATCACCTTTCATTGAAGATCGATTGTCATTCATAATTCATTTTTGCTTTCTTTTATATTCCACTTAATCCATACTATTCCACCACATATGGAGTGAAACTGATTTTGAACAAAAAGGATGCCTTGTTACTAACTAAGAAAATTATCCTAATTCCCTCAAATGTAGAGATAGTAATTTGGGATACTAAAAATCCCCAAAGCAAATAAATAAAAGCACCTACGATTTATGTCAAAGATCTATGCGTTGCAGCAAATCATCTAACTTCATTTAATAATATTTATTTCGAGGCTATCGCTATACAAACGAAGTAGGCCATAACAGATAATGTAAGTTAATCGTCTTCTGAAGATGATTTGGGCAATAATAACCACTCGCAGTTTTTTGCCCTTAAAACCAAAACAACAACAACAGATAATGTAATGCAATAACTCAAAGGCCTGGAATATCTTAAAATAACCATGAATGTAAGTAAGTAACGATAATTACTTTTTAAACATATTTTTTTATACAACTGTATTACATACATCAAGTAAATGTAATGTCATAGTAAACTGACATGAAATACATGTAGAGACTCATTGGCAGCACTCTAAAAATATTCTAAACTAGAAGGTCTCAGTTCCATCTTCTTTTCAGACACCTAGGAGGATTGTCGGGAATCGAGGAGGATAATAGGATAGAAACTGGTGGATTAGATTGGAAATGGAATTTTTCATGGAATGATTGATATCTGGTTCGGGCTAAATCAGTAACATATAGGATATTAAGGTCTTTAGGAATGAGCTTATTTTTGGCAAAGTGAGGAGCGTTAAGGATTTTGGATTGTAAGGATTGGATACGAGAAGAATTTGATAGTACAGTATACCCCCATAGGTCTACTCCGTAAATTAATATCGGTCTTATGATGGTCATATAAATAAGTCTCTTGGAGTTCAAGTCAAGTTGGAGCTTTTATTCTGTAAGTGTTGAAGTAGTCGAAAACGTCGTGAAGTTTCTGGTCGTTTCAGTCTTGTATGGGGATTCCAAGTTAGATGTTTGTCAAGGTGTTCTAGGTATCGAGTCTGTTCAACAGGTGCTAGTGGAGTGTATTTAAAGGATTTTGTTGGACAGGAAGTTATTGGTTTACGACTTAATTTTAATCCTCCAATTCTGGCACCATAATTCAAGGTCTCGGATGTGGGATTAAAGAGTGTGGGAGGCAGTAACAGGATCATTATCTACTGATAGCACACACGTGTCATCAGCATAGGTAGAAAGGGAAGTGTTTGGATAAGTTGTGATATCAGCTTTATAGACTATATAATGAACGGGTCCTAGGATGCTGCCTTGAGGAACAACAGCAGATTGAGATAAAAAGGAGGAATAGGAACGATTTTCATTTAATTTGAAATATCTATCAGCGAGGTAGGATTGGATAATAAGAAAATAGGTAGGAGGGAGAAATAGGCAGAGCTTGTACAGCAATCCCGGGTGCCAGACTCGGTCAAAGGCCTCCACGACGATAAATGAAGCATGTTTTTTTACAGTCACATACAAAATTCAATGTTCAGTTGTGCCATCTACCTGACATACACTTCTGTATAAATGTGGTCTCATACCACTATTACTATTGTTCTTTTTGAAACTAATTGTTGTATATCTCAATAAATATCAAAAATAAAAATACAAAAATGTTATTTAAAAACAGAGAAAGAGAAACATAAAGGATATACAAATCATAAAACAAAATACAAATAATTAAGACTTAATACTTTTATTTTTTTTTAATTTTCTATAGTAAATCAATGAGAAACTTTTTTTTTATTTATTTATTGAGATATATTACAAATTGTTTCAATATGAACATTAGTAATAGTGATATAAGATCCCATTCACACAATATATACTGTATACAATGATAAAGTCAAATTAAATAAAATATAATATATATACAAAATAAGAAAACAAACAACAACCTATAATTGAGATAAATACAAATAAATGATATATATAGAATTAAATAATAATAAACATAAAAACAAATCAAATCAAAACATTAACCTATAATTGAGATAAATAAAAGTTTGCAAATAAACAAACATAACTATATACAAGTGCTATAGGGACCCCAGACTGGGCTTTTCCCTCCATTTGTGGAGGAAAAAGCAGAATCCAAGAGATCCTAGACACTCCCTCTCGGCCTCACTCAGTGGAGGCCGAACTAGGGCGCAATAGCCACAAACATACATTACATGAGTGGAGGATCTGACCAGTGTCAGAACTCCAATTTAAACGTTTACAATACGTCTCGCGGCCACTGCCGTTTCAATCTTCGAGAAGGATTGTAGGGATGGATGGTACTAGATAGGGATTGTGCTAGAGGGCTAGGATGATGACTAAGGTTCTGATGAATTTAGAAAATTTGGATGGTACCAGGTCTAAAATAAACGGAATTTTAAGGTCGTGGTGTAGGGTAGAGTTGGTAACGTAATAAGGAGCATTAATTATTGTTCGGAGGACTTTGGATTGGAAGGATTGGATGCGTTTGATGTTAGAATGTTTAGCTGTCCCCCACAGTTCAAGCCCGTAGGTCCATATTGGTTTCAGTACTGTCTTGTATATTAGTAATTTGTTGTCAACTGAAAGATGAGATTTTCTGTTTAGTAGTCTGTATAACTGGCCGAATCTGCGGTTAAGTTCTTTTTTTATAAGTCTTGTGTGTGGGTTCCACGTCATTCTTTTGTCTAGTAAAAAGCCAAGATACCGAACTGTGTCAGAGGAAGGAAGCAATAGGGAATTGAAATAAACCGTTGGACAGGATTTGCGTCGAAGAGTGAATGTGACGTGTGAGCACTTGTTTTCGTTCACCTTAATACGCCAAGCGTTACACCAGTCTTCGACAAAGGAAAGGTGATTTTGTAAATTAAGCGATGCTGCTTCAGGATCGGAATTGGATGACAAAATGGCGGTATCATCAGCAAATGTTGCCAGAAAGGTATCGGGATCGGTAGAGATATCGGCGGTGTATAGGATGTAGAGGACGGGTCCCAAGACGCTGCCTTGAGGAACACCAGCCTCAACAATATAATGTTTGGAAAATTCTGAGCCACAGCGAACTCGGAAGTAGCGGTTTGATAGATAGGATCGGAGGACTAGGTATAAGGATTGGGTTAAATGGGTTTTGAGCTTTAAGAGCAATCCCGGGTGCCACACCCGGTCGAAAGCTTGAGCTATGTCCAGAAAGGCACCCAAACAATACTCCTTGCACTCAAGGGCGGAGGAAATGTGGTCCACAACTCGGAGTCCTTGCTGAACCGTGGAATGTTAAGGACGAAATCCGAACTGATGTGAAGGAAAATTTTGAAATTTGGCTAGGATTCGTTTTAGTAGGAGCTTTTCGAAAAGTTTTGAGAGGATCGGAAGTAGGCTGATAGGTCTGTAAGATGACGTGTTGTTAGAAGGTTTGCCTGGTTTTAGGAAAAGGATGATAGTTAAATGTTTCCATAAGAGAGATATGTAAGGAATGTAATGGCTTTAGGTGGAAGTTGTCTTAAGATTTGAGGAGTAAGGAGATCGTATCCAGGGGATTTACGGAGAGGAAGCTTTTTAAGAAGATATCTGACCTTAGAATTGAGAAACTAGACACGGAAAACTTACATCGTGAATTTACAGTAGTTCTTTTATAAATTAACTGATTTTTAGTCTGCCCACTGTATGATAAAAAAATTAATTTAACTTCTACAGATTATTTATTGTCAATAGTGCCCCTAAAATTAAATTATTGCCCTGATAAATATATACGTATATTGTGTGTAGTCAGTTCCCAGGTGTCTGTCCATATTGTATCGAAAGGATATTAATAATATTCTATTAAATCCCAGTTTGTGGGAAATTTCATCAGAATAATTTATTGGTAAAGCTAAACTTACCACCTTAGGCTGGCTCACCATCCGATGTCTAGTGATTTTTGTGGGGAAGCTTAGGTGTTATCATCTCCTTTGTTAAAGCTATTAATGGTTCTTTATTCAGATTAATATAAGTAATTAACATTTTTTTTGCCGACAACACTATCAAATTGAAATTTCCTTAATATCGACTATTAACTTGTTTAGCAGGGTTCAGATGCCACCCTCTGATTAACCTTATTTGAACTCTTAATTCTGGTCGAAAAAAATCGAAATAATTTAATCACTTTAAAAGTAATTAATTTTTAACGAAACGGGGGAAAAAAGATAACAATTTCTTTCTTTTTTTTTTTTTTTTTAGGGTTTTTAATAACCTTCGAAATCTCTAAATTTACTGTCATTGTATTTAATTATTTTTGTCTCTTCTTGCCGGTTTCATTTTTTTTTTTTCTGAAATGAATTAAAATAAATAAACATTTTTTTTTCTGTAATTGAAATGGTTGGAACAAACACTCCTACGGGCATTCAAATAAAATGTATTGTAAATTGGTATTTTCACAAACTTTCAACGTAAAATAAGTTATCCGTTTTCTTTCTTTTTTTTTTTCTTTCTTTAATATAACGAAATGTTTTCTCTATTCCCCTAACCACTTCTCTTTCCCCTGTCTCTTATTTTCTTTGTCCATTTGGTCCAGAATTTTTCTATTAAGGCTAGCGACCGCAATCGGACGGACTCGGAAGGAAAAAAGCAGCCGAAATAGGACCTAGCTGGTGATATAGGATTTGAGACGTCAGAAAGAACTGGCGTGGGTTTAGGGCTCAAGGGGATCAACTGCATCCCTCATATCACTTAATTTATATATCATTTTTCTTTTTCTTATATCATTTTTTTATTAATTTAATATATCATTTTTCTTAGGATTGATTAAGACGTTGCTTAAAAGATAGAGTATTTATTTAGTAGAATCATTTTTAATTTATTTATAACTATTTATAAATCGTTCACCGCAAGAGTAATGGAAGAACTTTTGTTAGTTTGCCGTTGTCTAACCTCACATATCAGGGTACTTCGTCAGATCTAAGTAAGTTAGTGACTTGGAAAAACATATAGTAATAGAAAAGATTAAGTATTCCTAAAAAAGTATTGAAATATAAATATATATATGAAAAAATAAGAAGATAAATATGTAAATTAAATGTATAGACATATACGTTCACTTAAATCGCTACCTAAAAAAAATTTCAAAAATAAAAATGTTTTTAAAAAACTTACATAATTACAACTATAACTGACCCGACAGACGTTGTTCTGTCTTAACAACGAAAATCACCTTCCGGCATTTGCACTAAGGTACCTGTCAGTTGATATATTTTTCACTGAATTAACAAAGATACATATAGAGATGTAGATATATTGAACGATGCCGATACCATCTATCTCCGCCTGCACAGACTCGTCCAATGTTCACCATTCAAGCCCAAGCCCCCGAGATCAGTCTTCACAGGGTACAAGCTCCGCAATTCCGCGTTATGCAACCTTCTTATGTCCCCAGTGGCCCCATCTCTCTTCGGACCAAATATTTTACGCAGTACCTTATTTTCGAAAACCTTAAGCCGTTGTTCATCCTTCAAAGTAAGTGTCCACATCCGTAAAGAGCCGTCGGTAGAATAGTAGTTTTAAAAATTCTAACTTTTAAGTTTTTAGACAGAATCATCGAGCAAAGTAATTTAGCAACTGAATAATAACACGCATTTCCCACCTTTAACCGGGATTTTATTTCTTTCTGGATTGAACCTATGCACTTGAATTTCTCTACTTGTTCAAAAGATATAACAATATCTTGATCTAGATATATCAATCCCTGATATATCAATATCACTAAAATCGCCACCGTTTCTGCTACTAATCATATATTTCGATATATACGTTGGAAAAATTGGAGTTACTCGGCTGGGAGACGGTGGAACACCCTTCCTACAGTCCAGACTTATCACCATGTGACTTTCACCTGTTTGGCCCACTCAAGGAAGCTTTGGGAGGTCAGAGATTCGTCAGTGATGATGAGGTTGAAGCCTACGTGTTCAATTGGCTGAAGACACAACCTACTTCATTCTATGAGCACGAGATTGGAAAATTACCTATGCGCTGGAAAAAATGTGTTTCCAAATCAGGAGACTATGTAGAAAAATTAGGTGTACTTTTCTTTGTGCTCAAAGTAAAAATTAAAAAATAAGTCTCGTTTATATTTGATTCACCCACGTATATATATATATATATATATATATATATATATATATATATATATATATATATATATATATATATATATATAATATTGTATAGCGGATTATTTGTACCACCATGTACCTCTCCAAATACTTTTTTTAAGTACTGCCATTCCTCCATCAACTTTTTTAATACACTTACTTCTGAATGCTTTTAGTGATTTCCCGAGCTACCAATCTACTTTAATCCATTTCAATTGACACACCATTTCATTGGAAATGTGACAACGTTTTTTGCATCAGGCAAGTGGTGGTTCACAATATTTTTTTAAATATATCTACCTCGAAAGTTTGTTACAATTTTCTTTTTATTGAAAATTGCTGAATTGGTGGCCCTTCAAGCCTGATGTCGTGACATAGAGAATCATTTATTTGTGATGTAGAGAATCATTCAGGGTTCATTTATTTATATATGTGTAGATTACAATTACATTGGAAAATTAAAGAAACCTTAACGACCATATTAACTTTATTATGCACCGGGCAAATATCTTAATTTTTTCTTTCTTAATTTTTAATAAGAACCTTGGTCTCGCCAAGAGAAATAGAGATAAATTTTTGTATATACAGATTAACATTACAGTAAGAACTTCAGGTTTTAAACATCCCCCGATCCAAAAATATTCTCCTTCTGTTGATTTAATTCTTTCATGGTTTATATATATGATTTTTTTTTTTTTTATTTAATTTTATTTTTAATTTATTTAATGTTGAAGTAAATGAAAGTGAAAATAAAGATACTTCAGTGAGAAATATTAATAATTCGGTATTTTTTCTCTGACATAATATTTCAATAAGGATGTAACATTATTAATATCAATTAACATTTTATTTTACATAGCTGTGAATAGTTTAATCAATATGGTTTAAAGCAATTCAATAAGTAAATGAAATTTCTCATGAAGTGAAAAAGTTGTTATGAAAGTTATATATTAAAAGAAGCACATGATAGTAAAAATAGAAGTTATACTATAGCAAAAATGTAAAGTGGAAAATAAACGTTGATAGTAAATTTTATCAAATAAAGGACAAGAGATAATAATTGAAAATGAAAAAGAAAAGAGGAGTGTAATAAATGAGAAATAACGATTTTCTCAATAAAGATAACCGTATTATGTTATGATGAGAAGTAACGATTATGATACTATGAGGCCTTATTAAATTCCATTTATATTGTTCACTATATTTAATTATACTCGTTATATTTTATAATCTTACTATTTAACTTATAACATATCTTGTCTCTTATTTTATAACTACTTTTTCTACAATAACTTGAGTAACAGTATGAATACTGAAGCAGCTCGATATCTTTGGCCAAGTAAACCGAAGCTTGGGTTGTTAGCAACTGCGTAAGGATAACTAGCATACGGCAGTGTAAGACGAAGCAGTGAAGTTTGGAAGGGACTTAAAAGGAGGACTTAGTAAGTGCCAGGGCCATTAGGGGGAACAAGTTTGGCCTTTCATTTATCCTCGGGCTCTTCATATTAGGTTAGCCTCTCTTCGAGAACTGCCAAATCTGCTCTGTCTTCTCCAGCTGTTCCTCTAACTTCTTTGCGGTTTGCTTCTCACTCTGGTAGCTAAAACCATGGCTGTTTTCTATGGTATCAGGTTGTTTAACAAGATGTTTCTTGACAAATAGACTCATTAAAGTGATATTTTTATAAGTCATTTAATAACATCAGTTTTATTTTTTCTGATAAAGTCCCCATATATTTCTTGTAGGATTTGTTCATGTTGTACTTTCTGAAATATTATACTAGATAAAATTTTTATTTATGAATATGCTTCAGTCGAAATTTCCGGATTTTATAAAATTATATTACCACATATTTCCATTGAAAATACTGTTGAAATTCAAATTATATAGATTTCTGTAATGTGCTATGGAGTACTCCATTTTTACCTCCATTTTGAATCATGTTAAGGTTTTCTTCTTCTTTCTGGTGCCTTTCAGGGTGGAGGGGCCTCATCAAACCATTTTCGCCAGCCATCGCGGTCGTCAAAGCAACCAGCTGCTTGCCTCTCTTTTCTCCCACCTTGGTGATCTTGTCCGAACATGTTTCTGTTTCGTAGTGTCTTCTTGGCTTCCTTTCCTCTTTTATCCTCTCAACATGACCTAATCATTTGAGCGCTTTCCTTTCCAAAGTTTCTAGCAATGCTGTCACCCTTAATTATCCTCTAATCTGTTTATTATAAATATGATTTAATCATGTTCGGCCAACTACTCTCCTTAGGTATTTCATTTCAGACGCGGTCAGTCTTCTTTTATGCTACAACAGTTGTATATGTTCATTTTTGTTTTGTTTTCAACCTCCCGTTTCCCTCTGATAGTGTTGCAAATTTGATAGTAGAATATTTTTTTATTTCTTCTGACAACCGATCCTAAATACGGATAATCATCGACCATTTCTAGAGTCCGATCTTTATTGTTTATCTCTATGTTTTCGGCAGCTCGCCCTATCTGCATAACTTTTGCTATTTCCTTCGACCAACTAAAATTATTGTTGATCAATTAATCTTTATAAAGCCTTTATATTTGTTGGCTTAATTACCGCTGCATGAGGTACGCTGATAAATCTAAGAGTTATATTTTTTAAAGCATTTTAGGGTCAATAACTGTGGCCCAGCTATCAGGAAACCGCAATTGGTGGCTATGATGTCAGTCTCTCCAAGTGCGGTCCGTAGGTCCTTTGAACCTTAACTACCATAATCTACGTATCTACACCGGTTTATCACTACTCTGAAACCTGTCCCACTCCAAAAAATTAATGAAATGCTGTGAGAAGACCACATTTAGCTAGTTAAAATCTTCATGTCCTCTTGGGTAAAAAAAAAAAAAAAAAAATTGACATATTTGAAAAAATATTATAGAATAATGTCGAGTTTTTTAATGTGTTTCGAATATTTTTCGAGTGGCGTTCAAGTAATTCAAACCTACATTACTACCAACATTGAAAATCTTCACTATAGCTAATTTCTTAGGGATAGCTTCATTATAATATTTTTTTGTAATAGATAAATGCTCAAACATATTCATATAAATTCACAGATGAATGTCTATGCTTAAAATTCGGCGATTTTGGAATTCCCAAACTGATGATATATTAATGGTCTTGACGAGTGCGTCAGATAAGAAATCGTTTTGTTAATGACATTGTTGACGTCCAAGGATGATGGACATTGAGAGCCTTGGCTTTTGTTACTTGGTGATTAGTAGAGTTGGATTAAAATTTATAATAGTAATACATCAATAATTATCTGTTTCCTTTGTATATACTGATATTCGTCTTGAATAAGGCGTAACCTTATGCCACACATTAATTCTTAATATTTCAAATTTAGTTTACTGCATTATTATTTTTGAAAACTTACCGTACTACCTCAGTATCGGAAAATGCTTAGCGAAGCTATAAGTCGTGAGCATCGATACTTAGTATTGGAAAAACGTTAATGTTCTTGTGAACACATGCACATATCACTTCTAGCAGAACAACAAATTTTTACTTTCAGTTACCTATATATGAAATATACAGTAAGGGAAAGTATTGCGATCGTGAAAATTTTCTAATTCCGTTTTCAACGGAAATACACGTTTTAGAGTCCCCTGAGTCCAAATGACATAGTACCGCAAAAAGGTCTGTGTGTATGTTTGTGCTAAGTCCAGCACGAAAACGAAATGATGTACGAAACTGAAATTTCATATTTAAAACAACTATACGACCAAGACGTTACAGCACTTTTTTCACTAAAATCGGCTGACCGGAAGGCTACTTTATACTATGCATTTTGCACGTTTTTACGATTTTCTCATAAACGGCTCAAAAGATTTTGATTAAACTCGCCATATTGATGTAAAATTTAATGACCTTTAACATGATGTCGGTGTTATTCTGATTGAAATACTCTTACAGGATTTAAATGCCGATATTTTAATTTTCTTCCTTCTAAAGTACCTTTAATTTTGTTTATTTCATAAAATTTACAATAGCATCTGATTAACATTGCTCAAAAACAGATAAATATACATTTAGAACGAATTTGATAACTAATAAAGAAGAAATGAGAAAATAGATTTTTTTTTTTTTTTTTAACATAAAAACAGTGATATGGATGTATAATATACCGCTGAAAAGCTAAAAAGTTTAGAAAAAATATTATCTTATACAAAAAATTTTAAAAATTAACGGAGAGTAATTAAAAACCGATAAAACAACCTGATTGTCGTAGATATTAATTGATTATTTAATAAAACACATGTTTCTATTGAAACTTAATTTAATTATTTCCTTAACAATTTATTTTCACCTCTGAATGTTTTAAAAAAATTTAAAATTTATTTTAATTACGGAGGTAAGTGAAAGTCGCGACCAGATTTTAAAATTGAATGCTCAAAATTGCTCCACAGTTTTAATTCTCGACATTAATTGCTTAATTAAATGCTTCAAGACTACTTCAAGCGGATTCTTATTTTATTTTTTTACTATTTATTTACAATTAACACAAGTATAAGTGCTAAATTAAAGTTACGAGCGCGTAATAGTGTTATGATGAAACTACCCAGGCGTAACACTTCTATAATTCAAGTTAATAGTTTCTGAGGCCATCTTCTTCTTTTAATCTCTTCGGAGAGTTATTGGTAATATGTGGGAGTGATAGGTTGCGGACAAGGGGATTTGTTTGAGTTTGGAATTAAATGAGGTATATCTATTTGAGGAAAGGTCTGCGACAAATAAGATATTAAGGTCTTTATGGATGGTTTTATTTGTGAGGAAATAAGGAGCATTGAGGATTTAGCGAAGGGTTTGATGCCAGAGAAATAAGATGATTTAGAAGAGGCCCAAAGCTCGATTCCATATGCCCAAATAGGCCTAATAATGGTTACATAAATGAGCTTTTTGTAATAAAGTGAAAGTTTGTCAAGTAAGTGTTGTAGTAATGAATATATAAGAGTAGTTCTTGTATTAGTCTTATATGACAGTTCCAAGTAAAACTTTTGTAAAGATTTTTTAATTTCTAGCTATGGGATTTGTTTCACAAGCATGAGTGAGGTTAAAAAAATATGATAGGGATCAACTATTCTAAACCGTCGAATTCCTCACGTATTCGATCCTGACAATCTACACTCTTTCGTAAAATCCTTAATCCTTACTTTTTTAGGAATAAACTCATCTGCTATGTTTTTGACCGGCTGCTTTTCTAAGGCAGCGGTAGCTTCAAAAACTAGCTTACTTACTATATTTAGTCAATATATAAACTATATTTAATGATACCGTTGGATCTCGTTTCCAAAGCTATCGTGTTTACCAATCCAGTAGGTGGCATGCAGGTAAGATTAAAGTAACAAGATTCAATTAATACATACTATAATTATATTTAATACAGATCCATTATATTAACACAATGTCAGAACTTTATGTGAAGTGAAATACTGAGGGACATTTTACTACCTTTGCCATACAATATTACAAATAACGATATACCTTTGAAACCCTTAACCGACTGGCGAAGGTGAAAAACAGTCTTAGGTCCCCTTTCTCGGCATCATCCTCCAGCTGCTCTCAGAACCCCGACGGCCACCTCCTCTTCTTGTAGATGGAACCCGACTCACTCTTCCTGAGGATAAAACTTGACTGACTCCTGGTTCGAATAAGACTGCCATACGGATCTTCTCTCCCATCCTCGTCACCTCGGGTGGGCTGACATGGGAAGTACCCCGGTTGGCGGTACAGCCCTTGTGATCTTATTTTTATCTTTTGACCATCCTTAATATTCTTGTAGGCTACCGCTGTAGGAAACTACCAGGGGTCTCTGGTATCCCAGACCCATGGGGAAACCGGGGGACTATTAGAGAATCCAAGGGGGCAAGTACACGCCCTTTGTACTTTTGCCGACATAGGCTAATCAATATTTATTTACTTAATACCATAATTATACAATCCTAACTCTCCTCAGTATCCTCAATACATTACACATCCATAATTAGGTATTGCAATCCGGAAAAAACGAATCCGGTAATCCGGCGGAACCGGCATCGTCAAACGTTTACCGATTCAACGTCAAAACGTTTGTTTTGGCCAAAAACAAAGTACAGTTTAATGAGTAGGTACTTGAAATGCGTTACATTTGGCGTGCGTGTGTGGTAGTGAGTCGTTCGACGCCAAATTGCACCACGCTATCGCCTCAGTTCAGTATCATTCGTTCGCGGGACAATAGATGTGTTTTTGTTTTACCGGGGCTTCGCCTGCATGATTTAAACACATATTATTTTCTTCTTTTTCATACAGATATCATTTAAGTTGCTATTGAGGACGTATGCAGAAGAGATCGGCCATGTAAACTGTTTGAAGCAACCCTAAAAATTTGTTTTAGAGATATTCCTCTCTTATTACAAGGTGTTAAGTACTGTATTATTTATGAAGCATTGCGCACTTATCTATTAACATCTAGGAGGAAGACTGGGCTTTTGCAAAAAGAAATGTTTAAAACAAATAGTGTCAATCGCGTCACCTGTTAGTCGACTTGTAAAGGCGCTACAGATGTAGCACGCTGCCGAAAATTCTTCCTATTATGAGTACAATTATAGTTGAATAACTCACTAATAGTTCACCTTGGACTAAAAATCGAAGATCTTTCTATTTTTGACGTTCCGACCTGATCCGGCCGGATCCGTCCGGATTAATGAAAACTCGACCGGATCCGGGCCGGATTGAAAATTATGCCGAATTGCAATCCCTATCCATAATGCACTTAATGTTCCATATGTAGCAGATTTGGCTCCAAACCAGGCACTTTTCTTTTCTATCTTAGCATCCTCTTCGATTTCTGATAGCCCTCTGATGCATATGAAAAGAAGATGGCCTCGAGAGCTTCTTTTTTAGGATATTTTATATTAACTGCTGCCAATGGATTGTTTCTCTTAATCTTTATCATATATTTTTTAACTATATTCGTATTTATTTTTATTTAATATTAGTGTTGTAAATTCCAATAAATTTGTGTGAAAAAAATTTGATTAATACAATTTTAATTTATATAATCTTAAGCTCCATTCAATTTCCTGATTGTGAAGTACACCGGGGCTTACAGAACTCCGTCCCTGTTTCTCAAGTTTGCTCAAAATTTCACAGAGGGGGCTTCCACACTTGAGGAGAGCCTGGGGAGTTGGGCCAACGTGGTAATTTAATTGATGCCTGTTGATTAATCTTGCCCTTGTTAGCTTGTTTAATTCAATTAATTACAGCTGTTAACAAATAGCTATCATTAGCGATAACCGTTCTATCGATGACGCTTGAAGGTGGAAGCGCTTTATCGCGGGCTTCCAGCATTTTGTAACTCTCCCAAATTTATAAATCCTTACTAATCAAAACAAAAAAAATATTGGCTATTTCTAATCAATTCTATATCCCCCTCACTCATATTCCTCTGGCTCTTAAATCGGTGATGCGGGTGTCTATGCGATGGCTAGGATCTTTCCGGTTTGGCCTTTTCATCATATATGGTTAACTCCATATTTGTACTCTGACCTGGAATTGCTATGACTGATTTTAAATATTTTACTTAGGAATGCGTGGTTTAAAGATGTTTATTTGTTTTTAAACTTGGTACATGTTGTATTGTTAATATTTTGCATAATTATTTTAGTATCTTTGTAAATAACGTGTGTGCGTACTCTCAAAGCACTACTATCGATGTCCTTATTGCGAAAAATTGCAATACTACAGAATAATAAAAATTGTCTTATTTCTTTAAAAATGTTTAATTTTTATTTTAAATATGTACCTCTACAGCCCATTTAGAGTCATGGACTCTATACATATTGATATGAATGTAGTAGTTGGAACTATCTCTTCTCTTTCTTTATATTTTTATTTATTATAACATAAATAAAACTTGATTATAACGTTTCGAGGTAATTTCTTTGCCTCATCTTCTTCTAGTGGCGCGAGAGGCCGTGTGCCTACCCTGGGCCTCACGCTGTAAACTCTTACGAGTTTACACTCACGTTTCACGATACAATTTTTAGTGTAGGGTCATCACTCCATACGACTAATTTTGTGAGTTGCCACCCTTTGGCTGACGGGTCTCACATACCCGGGGGAAAGTTGTGAGTGAATCCCCATTTTTTTACATCCTTATAAAAGCCCCGCCGGGACTGGGATTCGAACTCAGAACCTGTAGCATGAGAGACTAGCGCGCTAGCCACTCAGCCACGGGCTCCACTTGCCTCATCTTCAGATTATTAAAAAAAAACATCTAAAATACAATTTAATATTATAAACTTTTGCCCGAACCAGGTATCAATCCTTCCATGACAAACTCCACTCCCACTCTAATCCTCTAGTTTCAATCCTTGCTTTCTCTTCAATTCCTGACAATCCTTCGAGGCGTCAGAAAAGAAGATGGCCTCGAGACCTTCTAGTTTAGTTACCTGGTGGAGTGATGCCAATGGGCATTTTCTCTTCATGTATTTTATCATTACCAACATATTTACTTGTTGTATTACAAAATAAACAACTGTTCAGTAAAAAAATAAATATATATATATATATATATATATATATATATATATATATATATATATTATAAACACAACTATATAAACAATAACAAATATTATCAACAATTTAGAATTCAATTATCACTTTCATATTTAAAATTCTCAAACTCTTCAATCACACATCAAAGACCCTTGAAGTATGGTGTCAGAAATGGAGAATAAAAATAAATTCCAATAAATCCCACCAAATCACCTTTACCCTTCGTCGTAAACCTATGACATCCTTCCCAACAGTATCCTTCAATAACACTCCTCTTGTCCCGGTTGAACAGATCCGATACCTAGGACTGCACCTGGAAAAAACGTCTTACTTGGAACCCTGATACAAGACTGAAAAGACAAGAAACTGCCCGACGTTTTCGACTACTTCAACACTTACTAGACAAACGCTCTAACCTTCCACTTAAGTACAAAAGGCTCATCTATATGACTATCCTCAGACCGATATGGACTACGGAGTAGAGATTTGGGGTTCTACTAAACCATCAAATTCTTCCCGTCTCCAATCCTTGCAATCAAAAATCATTCGAAAAATCCTCAACGCTCCTTATTTTGTCACAAATAAACTCATCCATAAAGACCTTAACGTTCCCTATGTTGCTGACTTGGCGCGAACCAGGTACCGCTCCTTTCATGACAAACTCCATTCCCACTCTAATCCACTTGTTTCAATCCTTGCTTCCTCTACAATCCCTGATAATCCTCCGAGGCGTCTGAAAAGAAGATGGCCACGAGACCTTCTAGTTTAACATAGTCTTTGGAGAGCTTCCAATGGGTAGTATCCCCACATGTGAATCCATGACATTTTTATCTTGTATCTCATTTACTAGATGTATATCATTATACAGTTGTAAATAGCAAAAATCTATTAATAATATATTATATTTATATATTTATATATAAATATATATATATATAATATATATATAAAATATATATATTATATATATATATATATTTAAAATCTGTTTCTAAAAAATATTTATTAAAATTGTACTTACTAATATTTCCATATTATAGTATAATATTGGTCATATAATCATGCACTCTTATTTAAACATAGCACCGATATAAGAACAATTTCGTCAATTGTTAAAAAATATTGTCTATTTCATTATCACATAAAAATTGTTTCAACATCTTTGCTGCTTCATAAATACATTTATTTAGCACATTGATGCATATATATATAAAATATATATATATATACTAATGTTAATTTCGGGTACGAGAGTTATTTATTATTCAACTATATTTCCATTATGCTGTGAATTATGTGGTACAGGTCTAAAAACAAATTATTGTCAATTTTCTTCGCTTTGATATTCGATGAAATATTAAATCTTTGGTATTTTTAAGAAAGAGAGAACCAAATATTGAATATTTTCATTATACGTTCAGTGTTTCTGGCCACTACTCAAATGGAGGTATCTAGTTTCTACTTTACATTATCGATCGTTATTGACCGTGGTGTCACCTGGACATCTGTTCACCCTCGCATATTGAATTGGCATAACTTACTGAGATAAATCTATTTTACTGGATTACTCAAATAATTTCAAAATCACCAATTTTAGTAAATATTATGAAAATATCAATAATTTTTGTACTAATTTAAATTCAGTGCGGGTACATAATAGTCTGTATTACTCCGAACTGAAAATCTATTAACATAAAAAAACGGTTTAGCGGTACTATTTTAAAATATTTAATTATGTATCTTCACTAACCTTAAACCTCTGATTATATAAGTAGTTTGACTGAAATGCATGTTCGTAAAAGATTATGTTGTTCACGTGCACTTCCAAAATAAGAAATTATTACTTTAAAAAATACTAAAAGAATTATTACTAAAAAAAATCAATAAAAAAAAATGGTCAGTAGTAAGTGAAAATTGTTGCTTAGCTAAACATGAAAGCATTTTATGATTGATTAAAGTTAATAAAAATTGAAGAATATTTCTGTAGATGAAACAAATCTGGTCAGGACTATCTGTGTTGTAATGGTTTGTATAACAGCCTTTAATGTCCAAGTTGTCGAGTTCAAATCCGGAAAATAATCTCTCTTTTAATTCAAAAAAGAGAAAAAATCCTTAGCTACGCCGTTCTTCGGAGGGAACATAAAATAATGGGCAAGAGTCTGCGCGATTTCATATACTCCTTAAAGAACTCTATCATAATTAAACCTAGATAGGAAATATTTAGGACTGCCACTATAGTATCGTCTGAGTAGCTTTAGTAGCATAAAGTGACGTTAAATAAATTAGCAGATTATGCATTTGGATAAGAGTAATGGTGTTTATGTGCCGTTAGAATAAAAATCCGTCTGCAACAGAAATCATATAGTAAACAACACAAAATTTTAATCTTATTTAATTAAATCGAAAATTCAAAAGTAACTTATTTTAATTTCCATATAAACTAAACTTTTGAAAGGGGTCATTTGAGTGTGTAAAATACAGCCCAACAGATTACTTAGATTTGCAATCTGAAATGTTCCATGGAATTAAACAATTAAATTGATAGATCTATATGCTTTGAATAATTTTTAATATTAATTGTAGTAGTTTTAAAAATCAATTGTGATGTACAGTATATAGTAATGTGTTCTGAAAGTCTTATCTTAGAAAACAAACAGAATGTCAATCTCAAAACCAATCGCTAAAATTCATTTGAAACCAACTGATATGATGAAGTACTGTAATTGAGTCCAGACATTATCGATCCATTTATCATACCAACGTGTCACTTTTAATTTCCCACACTTTGTTTATTTTTCGCTTCAAACGTTTCTAATCATAATAAGTTCTTAAAATATTAAGATTCAGTGAAAAACCTTGTAAATGACTTACCCTAATCTCGTTTAGTTGGAATCATAGAAATTTCATCATTCGATAAAACTTTTTTTTTCAAAATTAAACTTCTTTAATCAACGATGATGTAGATTAAAAAAATCTGGTGCGCGCAACACACGACTTTCCCTTACCTCCGTAATCAAATCAATTTAAGAATTTTAAATGAATTTAAAGAAACAAAAAATTAATTATTTTGAATTTTAATAAAAACATGTGTTTTATTAAATAATCTATTATATTTTCATCTACAACAATCAGTTTTATCGGCTTTTCATCACTCTTTATTAAATTTTACAACCTTGTGTGTTAGATAGTATTTTTTCTAAAATCTTTAGCTATCCAACGGTATATTATCTATATTATTATTCTTGTGTCAAATACACAAAAGTTGCACACAAAAATATTGTTGAACTTTTTTAATTTAGTTGTTTATCAAAATTGCTTACCTTTCATATTTACGTGTTATTTATCAATTTTAGTAATATGATGTTCCATTTTTTTTATATATATACAAAACTAGAAGTACATTAGAGAACGAATATTTAAAATATCGGCATTCATATCCTATCAGACCGTTTCGATCAGAATGAAACCTACATGATAATAAAGCCTATTAAATTTTACATCGATATAGGGAGTATAATCAAAATCGTTAGAGCATGGTATAAAGTATATCTTCCGGTCAGCTGATTGTTGTGGAAAAGATTCTGTAACATCTCGGACGTATAGTTGTCCTAAATATGAAATTTCAGTTTCATAGCACTTCTCGTTTTCGCCCGGGAGTTACCACACACACAGAACTTTTTGCGAAACTTGGTCATTTGGACTCAGGAGACCCTAAAACGTGTATTTCCGTCGAAAACTGTAATAAAAAATTTCACGATCGCAATACTTTCTCTTTCTATATATAGGTAAGTGAAAGTAAAAACGTTACAAATTATTACACAATGGTTTATTATTCCCAAATAACAATATCAGGGTATAACTGTTTATATATATAGGCAATCAAGTAATATGGAAAGCAATAATTCAAAGGATAATAGTATATCACTACTGCTTATTTCAAAATGCTATATCTCAGCTAGATCTTAACCAATTTGCAGAGAATTTCATTCTGTATAAAATAACACTAAAAAACGGATTTTTTTTTTTTTTTTTTTTTTTTTTTTTTTTTTTTTAGTCCTTATTCGGATTCTACCCATCTTGAAACGTAAGCCGTCAAATTTTGAGGGGAAGTAATTTTTTTTTGGTCTATTACAAAGATTCATTATTTAAAATTATCTCAGAAAAACACATGAAAATCTATGAAATAAAAGTATGTAAAAATATCACATTTTTGGTAAAATGAATTCCCTCGAAGATTCTCCTGCTTAACGTAACATCACAATTTTCTTGTTTTGGTGACGACAGGAGCTTGATATTAGCCATAATTACAGATTTTATCCTAATTTTATCCTAATAGTATAATAATAATAATCCTCGGATAAATATTTTTGAGTCTGCTTGTAATCTAATTATATATATATATATATATATATATATATATATAAAAAATTCAATTCGATCAATGTTATTATCATAAGATATTAAGACCGAGACAGTACTGAGAGACGGATGCTATATTGTAACATTAGAAATGTTTTGACTTACACAAATAACGCTGATCAGCTCATCAGTGTTCATCCAAATATACCCACTTATCACGAACTTTCGATCATGATTTGGTTTAGAAGAGAGAGAAATCTTTATTTGTTTGGTAATGCTGCCCAAATACATCGGGTTGCTTAACTAACACAGCATACTTCATCAATCCCTTAAACATATTTCACATACAATTACATTTTTTTTTCTTTTTTTAATACAAATTTATAATATTTACGATTTTCTTCTCTCTTTTTAGCTATTTACATTATTTTATTTTATTTCTATCTTCCACCACTATATTTGAAATTTAGACCTTTGGTTTAATATCAGAATGTGAGCAATATGATTCGAGCTGTGTAGAAATTACTTACTCTGATATCATAATCATGATGCTCTTATTTTCATGTAATCTGATGTACAAAAATAAGATTTAATTATTGAACAAATGCTTAGAATTTATTAACCTTTTTTTTTTTATATATAATCTAAAAAGATGGTTCTTCATCTTTTAATTTTAATCGCCAACCTGAATTGTAACAAATTGTCAGTAAAATTAGTCGACTTCAGGTGCACCTTTTATACAAACTTTTATCAGAACCAAAGTTTGCAAGTTTTGTTCTTCAAGTTTGTGGTATAGAACGCTTGAGAAGAGCTCATTATCGTTTTAACTTCAGTTATTAGCCTCGTTCAATTGCGGCATACCTAATCGCTCTCGAATACAACTTTTAAACGTCGGAATAAATTTGATTATGGAACATGGGAAAAATACAAATTAGGGAAGTCCAAACTTTTAATTTATAAGCTATTTTAGCTAATTGCTGCGGTTAGTCCAAGATATAAGGCTCATTTTGCTTCCATTATTTCCGGAGCTGTTCGACATTTCTGTTTGAAAAAGTTTGTTAGCACTAGAAAGTTTTGATTGTGAACCAGGAACGAATGAGATTCCTGGTAACTTGAATCTATAATAAAATATTGATTAGAGTTTTCAAATTATTAATTTTCGGAATATTCTAGCAGATAGCGAAATAGCTTACTGTACTAAAAAAAAAAAAAATAAAAATAAAATAAAGAAAGAAAGAAAAATAAATTTTTATTCAAACACCACCAGAATTCCATCATTCATATAAATTTTATTATTTGCTGTTGAACTCTTTCTTATATTTTTATAAATGCAAGTCCGAACTATACTCCTTTAATACACAATCTTATCACTATATATAGGGTTATAAAAAAAGTTCGTTACGTTTTTTCATAGGTGATTTCAATAACAACTTCAGATTCTTGTAAATATTTTTATTCGATGATACATTACTCATTTGATCTATTACATGTTGCCATCATTCATCTTTAGAATTTCGTTTGCGTCTTCCAAGTCACAATTTCCGATTCTGAGTCGAACAAACCACTTACTTAGAGATTTTTTCTCTTCTCTTCTGATCAAGCAAAACACAACTTAAAGATAAGGATTCTCGGTTCAAACTGATACATAAAAGCATCTTAAATAATCCTTTTTTATATGGGTAGATTCACATGAAATGTCCGTTTTTATAGTTTCTGAAATACATAAAGGATTTTGCAGGTCTCTGTTGTTTTCTTCCGAATGTTTACATAGTTAAAGTAAACAGTTACTAATCCTCTACCCTTGTATTTTTAACATTAGCTTCCCAATCAATTACCCACTTTTTAGTATACCTCCAAATATGAACATGGAAATACGCTATTTTCGAGTAATATTTTTGTACGAGTTTAAACTCGGCCATTCAGCAACTGAGGCCGGTAGAAATATTTGCAAGGCGTTTGAGGAAGGGAGTATATAATGAACGGACCATTCGCCGTTGGTTTGCTAAGTTTTCAGCTGGGGATACCGATTTGGAAAACTTGCCCCGAAGAAGACCTCCGTCCGTAATAGACAACGATGTCCTCAAACATACAGTAGAAGGAAACCCCTACCAAACAGTTTAAGGACTCTCAGCACAACTAAATGTAAGGGCATCTACCGTTTCCAGATATTTAAAGTGTATTGGGAAAGTAAAAAAGGTCGATACTTGGGTACCTCATGATCTCACTGATCGGCAGCAAGACCCAATGTTTCAAAACATACCGTGCAAAAATTGAAAGAATTGGGCTACGAAGTCCGCATCCACCATATTCTCCCGACTTGTCTCCAACAGATTACCACCTGTTCAGGAATTAAGACAACTTCGCCAAAGGAAAACTTTTTGAAAATGATGATCAAGTGAAAAGTGCGTTTTCAGGTTTTGTTTCACTTCAAAGCTCAGAGTTTTTTAATTCGGGGATAAAAAAGTTGGTGTCACGTTAGGAAAAATGTGTAGAAAAAGAAGATAAATACTTCGAATAAAATTATCTTGTTTTCATATCGTATTTTTAATGAAAATCCTTTACCTTGAAAACGGACATTTCATGTGACACAACCCAATAGAATTCGTAAGCATTATCTACCAAGTAAACATATTTTTATAAACATAGAGAAGATTAAATCGAAATTTGAAAAACGCTGCGAACTTATGTTACATCACATTACTAAAAATTGCTGTCCACAAATCCTTCATTAAAAACATTTCTGAGAAATGCTTTTTCCATTACTAGTCGACTCTACCCAACCTCTTTCTATATTTTAATTTTGTTTACTTTGTTATTTTTATTTTTTTTAATTTGATAATCTGTAAATATTTATCTTTCTAATTGACTACGCTTTGGAGATCTGGAGATAAAACTGACCTAGAAAGACTTAATATAATAATAAAAGAATATTTGAAACAAAATTAAATCTTATTCTACCAACAAAGTGAAAATTCAGAAGAATTTTCTCATTATAGCACTGAAATTCTTGTAAAACTCTGGATAAATCGTGCTTAAAAGCGTTTTAATTTATAATTTAAAATCCAATCTTACGTTTCACGTCGCATTTTATTTTCCCAATTCCATATTTTCAGGAACGATAATTCATTTTTGCAAATTATCTCTAGTACTATTTATTTTTTTATTTATTTAACGTCACTTTATGCTGCTGTGT